>OZ007589.1:235424935-236700435 GCA_963931845.1 Maratus michaelseni
CTTTCTTTCTTTTTTTTTTTTTTTTTGGTAATGGAAGATACCCGAAATACATGTAACTGCTTCTGTTTCAAGTTCTAAGAGAAAAATTGAAAAATTTACATCAAGGGATAAAAAACTTTCTTGCAGTGGATCTCTTTCATCTGAAAATATTACTTTTGTGCATTATGTTTCTTTTTTCTAAAATTGGATACAATCCTTTTGTTTCGCAAACGCATTACTGCTTTTATGCATATATTTATGGAATATAATACTTGAAATATTTTAGCTTAACCCGATATGGCTCATATGTATACGGGATCAGATTCTTTTATATGTGCATGCTATATCATGACACTAAACCATAAAGGTATAGATAGACAACAATGCAGCGCCCTGAAAGCATTTACACGAATAATTTTTTCATATATATAAAATATGTTTCTTGTATGATTTTTTGGAGACATTTATTCATATTTACAACATATTCTTTTCCATTCTACTTCTATAATATTTTCGTTAGAGGATTTTTCACAGTAAAAATTTTCAGTTTCTTTTCAATATAATTATAATGCTTGTCTTGTGCATTTATATTAAGAATTGCCCATTTTTAGGGTTCCGTACTTAAAAAGTAAAAACGGAACCAATATAAGATAACGCCTGTGTCTGTCTGTCCGTCTGTCAGAACCATTTTTCTCGTAAATTATAGGGAGTGGAAAGTTCAAATTCGGTAAATTTATAAAGCCTGTTAATACATTTTCAGATTATTAGCCATTCACAAATATGTTTAGGAAACATTTAGGGAGGGGGGGGGGTAATTAAGTTACTTAAAAAAAAGTTTTCTTTTGTATATCATGTTGGGTATCGTCTGAAAGATCCCGTAATATCGAACTCAAAAATATATTTGTATTAATTTTAGGTATTATATTTTGTGAGATATCGTCGAAAATGCACTGCAAAAATATGTTCCTCCTTCTCTATTTTCGAATCTACTGAAACTAAAATTATGAAAAAATTAGGGGTAGTAGGAGTTTATTTAAACCTTGTAGGAAAACTATGGCGATTTTCCTAGGTAACATAGTTTTTGAGAAAAACGCATTTTTATGTTACATACATACTTTATATTTCGAGCGGTCAGCGGGGGGGGGTGTTGACGGATGCTCTCGTAATCTATCGACGCAGAATCATCCAAGGATATTTGATAGGAATTTTCAAAAACAAATGTCGGTAATTAGCCGAGATATTAATTAAGTTATTTAAAAAACCTTTCTTTTTTATGTATCATGTAGGGTTATGCATCATGTTCAAAAGATCTAGTAACATCGAACGCAAAAATATATTTGTTTTAAATTTAGGTTTTATATTTTCAGAGATATCGTTGAAAATCTGCTGGAAAAATATGTCTTCCCACCTCCTATTTTCGAACCTACTGAAACTAAAATTTATGAAAAATTTATGGGTAGTAGGAGTTTATTAATTAATAAATAGTAATTAATAAATTTAATGTACAGAATTCTTTGAACGCGAGTTATACTCGCATTAGACCGAATTATTTTATTTATAATAAACAATTTACTTCTATATTTTGGTGAGCAGTATATTTTATGAGAAATAATCAACTATGGTATGTTTAAAGAAAATATAAATTTATTACTTATGCATGCAAATTAATGTCGTATTTTTGTATTTGGTTTATGTTAATTATTATTTATTTAAACGGCGTTAAAAATTATTATCATGATTTATTAGTTATTATCGTTATTTGTTATATTAGAAATTTTAAAATTAGAGTAACAGACAAAAGAAACTTTTCGCAACTAAGTTAAGTGGGAATTAGCTGAAAAGTGCAGGGCTAGTCAAAGTTATATCAATACTTAAATGGAAAAAAATTGTCAAAAATATGTTAACATTTAAATGGAAAAAAATATTTTAAATATATAAACATTTATTCAACCCTTCTTTCTTCTAAAGTTAACCTGTCATCCATTACGTATATCTAAAATAAAGAAAGCGGTATTTCCATTAAAATACATACCAACATAAGTTTGATTTATTATTTTACCATTTAAATTTTTAAATAATTTTGGCTATATGTATAAGACTGTATGTTCTGTATGTGTAGGATATTTTGTATTTTTTTCCCTTTGTTAGGGTCAGTATCCAGGAGAGCTTTTTGAGCGATGACATAAATTAGACTGTTGAAAAAAGTACAGTGACGAAACTCTTTTATTAACACTTCCCAACCTAGTTGAAGAGTGTTTATGACTTCGGGTTGTCTGCCGTCTGGCCGTCCGCGATCTGTCCGTGTTCTAACTTGCGTAAATATACTCGGATTGCCGTGAAATTTTTGTATGTTATTGTCGTTTACTATAGCATGTCCCCCATTTCAACTGAAGTGTGTAGTACTTATAGTTGTTTTACAGTCAAAAGTATTCCGTTACATTACAGTCAATGGGAATTAATTGTTTCAAGTGCATTTTGATGATGCTATGTCATTTAAAACATGATGAATTTGATATATAATTATGAAATGTATTAAACCATGCTTTTTGTAGAATATAGGGTGCAAAGCATTAATTTTTCATTAACAGGGTCAAACAAGAGAATTTTGTTTAACATTGTTCTATGGGGAAAAATCGTTTGTAGTGTAATTTAGTGATATTTCACTATTTTAAACATAATGAAAATTTTCTGCATTACTGAGGTGCACTATAAATTATTATCTTGAAAGTGTAGTGTGCCTTGCGTTTATTTACAGGGACACATAAAAGATATTGGTTACAGTACATGTGCGATATTTACAGTCTATGTGTGATAAGTGTGTATTCAACTTTGGTTTGCGTTTTTAAGTTTAACTATTTTTTTCATAGTAGTGTGGATTTATAAACTCGGTTGATCATATACAGGGCTACACAAGGGAATCTGTAAGTATTACATAGTATGGGAGTGAATTGCTTAAGGGTATTTTTTAATTGTGTTACGCATTTTCCTGCTGAACTATATTCAGTAGACTAATAGAAGTTTGTGGAATATAAATAAATTCATATACAGGGCTACGCAAAGAAAAAGATACATTGTCGTTTACTGTTGGTAAATGCTGCGAGTGAGTTTTAAGTTGCCTTTTAACTTAATATGTGGTGTGTACAAAAGTCTTCAGATAATATATAGGGCTGTACAAAAGATTTCGAGTGCATTTCCATAGATTGGCGAAAATTGATAAATGTGAATATAATAACTGAACTAAATTTTATCATGCTATATATCCACATCTATACATCCTATACAGGGCTACACAAAATAATTCGAATATTTTTTTGACACTGGAATGTAATTTCGAAAACTGTATTTTTCAATGTGTTATATGTTTTCTAAAATATTTACTTACATATCATCTTTCACCTTATTTAACGTTGAAGTTTCGGTACAGTTTTCTGGATGTGTTGGAAAATGTTTCATAATCCCTGCTTGACGCAAGATTTTTTGTTCTTGTTTCTCTAGGTAATTATTACAAACCACGATTTCCACAGTTTTAAGAGGAATTATCTGCTCTCGTCATCAAGTGAGATTGGGAGAGAGTAGCTATCCGATCAAAGATAAAAACAGATCTTCAAATAGGTATTAGATTCAAGGATGCATATAATACTCGAAAAGAGAAAGAGAAAACGCTTCAAGCAATAACAAAATATCTAGAACGGACATAAAATAATGCGTGATAGAGACAGACACCAAAAAAGTTTTGTCTTATGAACAGTTTATATGCAATTAAAAGTAAATATTTTATTAATATAAACAAGTATCTATTATTTTTCTATAAAATAATTAATAAATACCTTTATTATTTTGCTCATAAACTGCTACTTGGCACATTATTGCATCTTATCACAGTAGTTTTACATACATATCTAGCAAAAGAAAAAGTGTTTCAAATGCAAATAACAAATGGTAAAAACAGAATTTTTTAAATCATGAACGAAAAATTTAAACATTTTTATGTAAAATATTTCGCTTTTATTGCTTTATTTAAATATGAAAAAAATTGAATAAAAGAAATAAAAGTAACAAAATGTGTTTCAAATACGAAGTAAAATATGATGCTGAAAAAAATCATTTATCAGATAATATAAATAAATATATAGCCAAGCAATTTAAATTTGATGCTGCGAAGCATTTTTCTATTACTTCTTTGAAAATTTAAAAAAAATATTCGAAGATTGAAATTGTAGCTGCATTCTTCTATAACTTCAAAAATTGTGTTTCTTTTAACTCTTACTGTAAAAGTGTTCATTATTCCTGTATAGTTGAGTCAAGATAAATATTCTAAAAAACAATAAATTGCATAAACAAACATGTTTTATCCAATAGTAGACTGATAAAAAATTTCAGTTCTAAGTTAAATCATTTAATGGTGTAATGTAATTGAATACACCACAATATCGTTCTTTTTAAATTTTTATGGTTCAACCTTGAAAAGGATTTTAACTTTCACAAGAAAATGAAGGTACGCAGCAGCCAATGAGATGGTGGCCGCAGTACAGGGTGTAGACGGGGTTTACTTACCTCATAATGTTTGATTTAAGCACACGACAAAAAAACATCATTCCATATGCATAAAGTACAACTCAAAAAGTTCTTTCAGTAACACAAACAAAGTTATATGCGTAAAGTTGCAAACTAAAACATTATTAATAAAAGAGTAATTATAATTAAGTAATAATTAATATAAAATTTTTATCAAGCTTATCAAAAAGTTATTAATGAATTATGAGCGCAAAGTTAGATATTTTTCACATGGTAGGCTTTCGTGTATATTCATATTGCTTTTTCTTGTGCGCTCGCCATTTTGTAATACGTGTCAGTCTTCACGCATTTTAAGTCTCCGCTTTCAACAAAGGACGCCGCTAGGGTTGTTGCATAAATTGGCGAAGAATACATAACTCTGTTTGTGTTATAATATAAAACTTTTAAGTTTAGTTTTACTAATATATAATAATATTTTTCGTCATGTTATTAAATCTAAAGTTATAAAATAAGGAAACCCCGACAATAATTTATGGACACCTTGTATGTCTATGCATTCTCAATTTGCTTTAGGGCGAAAAAGTAGATTAACTTTGGAGGACACCTTCTCATTGAGTGCTCAGAACGCTGGTTATAAGTTACGAGGTACCATGTTAAAGTTTTCGGGCCGATATGATGTTTGTATGTCTCTTTATATAATGGTTCCGACCTTATTAGCCCTTGTTTGGAAAATATAACCGTAGCTATTCTCTATATATATTTCAAAGTTTAATATTTTACCAGTTTATACTTAAACATTTTAGCAATACTTGGTTGAAAATTTTGACAGTTAATGGTTCAAACTACATATGTTTATGGTTGAACTTAAAACAAAATTATCGTTCAATATTGTACTATTTCATAGTTAATATAAAGTAACAAAGCATGGCAAAAACTTTCACCATATTATTGTTGCAGTAACTATAACACCAAAATTTGGTTCAAACCAGGACCATTTTTAATAATGTACCCTTAAAATTTTTTCTATCACCTCTGTACTGTTTTTATAGACATACTAATTTATCAGTACATTTTGAATAGTTAAATTCTCAGTTCTAAAGCATATAATTAGAGAAGTAAAAAACACTTATTTGACATATGAGAATAGTCTTCATTTCAATGCAGAAAAAGACCCAGTTTCTCAACCAATACTTATTAACTAAAAAAAAAAAATAAAGTAGAATATATGTTTTCCAAAACCTTTCTTTTCATTATTTTTAATTCTGAAAATTATTGTAATAACACAACTCTTTTTTACGTAGCAAAAACTTAAAACTTGCACTTAATGTACATATAGATGATAATGAGAAGAAAATTTTAAATAACAAATATTTTTAAATCTAGCAGCTACTTGTAACAGTTTTATAAGTAGTTTCAAACTTTAGTTAATTAACCTAATCAATCACAGAAACTTTCAAAAATATGGCACATGTAATGTTTAAATAAATGAATTTCGGTTCGGTAAATTCGGTGATAAGCATCAAATTTCAAAAATGTTATGGCTCATTTCAGAGAATATATTTCATCCATTTCTAAAAATATACGAACGCTAATCTTTCGTGAAATAGATACTTGTAAGAGTAATTTAACAAATTTTTATGCTTTATGATAGATAAAGCTTTGAGGAAATATGAATTTTTCTATCAGATATATGTTTTTCAGAAAATCTTATCGACTTATTCTGTAGTAACGACTTTTTGATGATGATATTTGAAAGGATGTTAGGAGATTTAAGTTTTATCATAGAAACTCGGTACAAGTTTTCGCCAAGCACAAGAAGCAACTGTTATTGTGGCTTCGAGGTATGTGCTACAGCTAGCGAAGAAGCAACAACTAGATGAACAACAAAAGAAATGAATGTCAGTCAATTGTTGCCAAAAGATTTTTCATTATTAAATAGCAAGTACTGTGTCTAGTTTATATTTGACAGACTGAACAAAATGGAGTTTGATACCTCTTTAGCTCGCGTTTGGTTTGTCACAGAATTTTTTTTTCTTGATTTTATGGATTGGGGTTGCCAAGTGACTAAGGAACCAAAAGTAAAACAGAATCCGAAGAATGGGTTTTTAGTAAATGTGGTTTTAAAAGTGCACTTTTACACCCTTTTAAAATTCTTGTGCAGACCAAATCTTTTAACAGCGCTACAGAGATATGTAAATAGTGAATGAATACGTGGTTCCTGCATTTTATTTCTTTTATTAGTAGTTCAAACCTATGTAATTTCATGTAAATTATGAATACTTCTTGATCTATATCAGTTTAAAGTATTTGGTTCCTAAATGGCCTAATTCTTGTCAAAATCATCATATACACACAATATAAGAAATTAAGAAATTAAGATAGCTACAGTAGACCACAGAAAGCTCCTTGTTGTACAAGGGAATTGTAGCATGTATGGCTTGTTTACAGGGTCATTCAAAATAGTATATCGAATGCATTACAGCCTATACATATTTACTGAGGGAAATGTATTTTAATGACTTTATACTATTTCAATCTCTGTAATGTTTTATTGTGTTACTTGAAAAGTGAATACGAATTTGGTTTGTCCGTCTGATAGCTCGTCTATCCAGGCTTCCATTTTATTCAAGATCCCCTTATTGAATTGAGCACACACCCCTTTTGAAAATCCAATACTATAGTGACGTTTGGAAACAAAATTTAGATAACAATTAAATAAAAATTTTGCTTGAAATCGAATGGTTATTGATGGTAGTATTGGGCAATATCACAGCGGAATGCCCCGCCTGTATTCCAGGAGAACCTCATATTACGGAAGAGTACCGATGGAGCTCTATTACTAGAGTTGCAAGAATACGGTTTATTCCCGGGTTTATTTCCAATAGACCCGGTTTATTCCCAGATTTATTCCCAGATTTATTCACAAAAGACCTGGTTTATTCCCCAAAAAAACCAAGTTTATTCCGAAACCCCGGTTTATTTCCAGGTTTAAACCGGGTTTTTTCTAGCCTTTGCAACTCTATCTATTACGGAAGGTGTCCCCGCAGCTCCGGAGTACGGAGGATCCACAGAATATGTTGAGTAAGATAATGTCAGCCACGATAACAAATGCCAGAATATTTGCGGAAGGACAAGTAATTAGACAAGACTTCAGAATAAAAATTAGGTATGTTACTGGAGATCAACACAACAGTTAATGATGTTCATTTCAGTATTTGCTGTTTATATACACAGTTGCACAAGATATATCAAATACATGAAACCTATGGACGGTTATAATTTATAATATATTTTAATAATGATTTCCTTTTACAAACTCGGCGAAATTTAAGTATTTTCAATGCGTAAAGCGTTATCTTTGGAAAAATTTAAGGACTTAACGAATCATTAACATGTCGTACAAAAACATTCGAGAATACTTGCTTATATGGCGTGTTTCATAAATGTATTAAAATTTCTATAGTTCAGTGATTTTGTACACTTTTATAACAAAATTATTTAATTATTATCATTACATGATGGTTCCCATTTTTTGAATGAATGTTCTGATTTTGGTATTTCCTTGTAGTTGCATAGTGTTCGATTGGGTAATAGTCCCGTATAAATATTATACGGATGCAAAAATGGTATCTTTGTTTGTCTGCCTGACTTTTGTTTTTCTTTCGTTTTGCTTGGTTCTAATTTTTATAAAAAACAGCCATCTCTATGAAATGGTTGTTTGCTGTAAGCTACACAGTACAAATATTTGTTTTAACAAAAGTTATCGTATCGTACTGGGGTTAAACCAATTTTATACGAACTTTTCAAAATATTTTTTATCATTTTCTTAACTTTCTCATCACAGTGAAATGATATATTCGTTCACTAAGCTTCAGGTTTCATTGCCATACAAGCATTTTTTTTTTAAATTAATGTAATTCTATGTATATAATGCAGCTTTAAAACATTTAGTAATTATTAATACTGTCAAGGATTATATTCATATACGTAGTTAAGTTATTTATATCTAGTTTGAAAAATCCTCTTTTATTAGCATTTATAAAAATTACAGATACAACATTACAATTTTGTCCTTTTGCTCGGCGGTCAGGGGGTTAGAAGGAAAATTTTATTGAATAACACAAATATTATGTAAATATAACTGTAATATCTTCCAAATTTGAACAGGAATAAAAATATTCAGTTTTAAAATTTAATTATACTCCCAAAATCGTTTTTGAAATAAAAAATGTAACCTGTGTTGCTGGACATTATTTGCTCAATTTATTATAAAAATACGTCCACAAAGAGTAACTTTGATATGTGATTTTAGTAGTAGGATGTTTATAAAACAGGCTTAAACACCACGGAGAAAAAATTCGATACAATTTTCTTCCAAATATAGATATTTTACTATAGAAAGAATGTTGTTTCCATAATTTTATGAATTGCTATAAAAGAATACAAGATAAAACAGCAGATTGTGTAGTTTCTGGTTAAACAAATTTCTGAGAAAGTCAAGAATATAATTTTCTTGGCAAAATAGATTTACTGGGAGCTAGATAGCGCAAAACTGACTGAGAAAAGAACAATCATGCATTAGCGAAAAGGAAAAGGAAGTAAACATGCAGATCAACATAGTCTTATATCAAATATATTTATAGTTTAAGGTCATTTTTTTTTTTACCGTGAATAATATTATGTATATTTTAATTTAAGTTAAAAGTATATTTCATCGTAATATTGTAAAATCTAACAAAATAGTTGGAAGTAAAAAGGAAAATAAATTGGGGAAATATAATTTTCTAATTCAATAATGAATAACTTATTACTAAAATGAAGAAAATAAATATTTTTATGAAATAAATTTTGAATAAAATTCAAATTTAATTAACGAACTAAAAGGGAAAAAATATATAATTTAAAATATCGTTTAATGAAAACAAGAAATTGAACCTTTATCTACCGACGGTACTTCTAAGTACCAGTTGCGTTGCAATCCTATAGAACAGAGTCTATTCGCAAAATACTGACAAGATGGTTGAAGAACCGAAAGCCTCATCAAATGCAGCGCCTTCACAAATTTAAAAAAAAAAAAGTGACTTTTCTTTTTTCAAAGACATTTATCAAGAAAATAGAGGTTGTCATTGTGCAAACATTTGGATGATTCTGCGTCGATAGATTACGAGCACCCGTCAACTCCCTTGCTGACCGCCCGAAAAATAAAGTATGTGTGTAACATAAAAATGCGTTTTTCTCAAAAACGATGTTACTTATGAAAATCGCTATAGTTTTCCCAAACAGTTTCAGTGAACTTTGCACACTTAGCAAAATAAAATCAAGGCCTCATTCAAAATGCAGCACATGTACTGTTTTTCTGTGTGTAAACGAGAATTTTTTTCTTTTAATATTATCAAAGATAGATTTGTTAAAAATGTTCCTCTTGTTATAAAACGTCATACCAGGTGTCCTAAAATGTACCGACTGATTTTAAAATTCAACAACTTCCAAACGGTGGTAGATATAAATGTTCTTGCAGGAGAAAAATGTATGATGTCAGGAGTTTTTTTTTTACTGAGGTTCCCGATTTTAGTTCGCATTATCAGCAATAGATGGCGCTGAGAGCACTAGACATCCAATCGAAACGAAAGAAGAAATCACCCAGCATTGATGTGAAGGAATGATGTTCAATGCATGGAGCGGGTCTGAGTCACCAATAAAATCTTATTCAGAATTGGGCCTTAAGAACAACATTGTATTAGCGAATGAGAACCACTCTATTTATTGAACCTCCTTCCTTCGCATCAATGCTGGGCAATTTTAGTTTGGGCTGTATTGTACTCCTATCGCACGTCGCGCCATCTATTGCTGGTAATTCGAACTAAAATCAGGAATCGCAGTAAAAAAACTCCTGACATCTTACATTACTCTCCTGTAAGAATTTTTTAAATATCTGTCACCGTTTGGAAGTTATTGATTTTAAAAAATAACAATTTCATAAATGCTTTCATTCACTTTCGATGTCTGAATATTTTTTAAATGTTTAATACTGATGGTACTTAAAGTACCATCATGCAAGTAAAATGCAATGGTACCTAAAGTACCATTTAATTTAATTAAGCGCATGTCATGTAATTTTTGGAAAGTGAGCATATTTTTTACATTTAGTTAACACTATATTAACATGAAATAAAATTTACATGCCATTCCTTTTATTAGTTCGTAATGTGGTAGATAAAGGGTTAAATAACTCTTCAAAATTTTAGTTGTAGTTTTGCATCTAGTTTATTAAAAGCATGGGTTACATAAAAATGAAATCTAATTATGCGTAAATTTCTTAATTTTTTAAGATCTTAATCTTAAGTAAGATACTTTGTTATAAGATATTTATGCACAAGTGAATAAAACTTGGTAAAACTTGAAAGGACATATATGTATGGCATATATGTGAGCCAAGAAAAACTCGTTAAAATTGAACTCTTTTTGTTAAGAAAACTCACAATTACTATTTTTTTAATTTCTCATCTAATTCAGTTTTGTCCAAAAAATTTAAATAAACAATTTGCAAGAGACCAGTCTTTGACTGTGGATAGATTCAAACAATGACAAATAAATTATTAAATGTAAAAGTAAAAAGTGGTTATTTATACATTAGGAGCACAGCCCGCGATTTTGCACGCGTAGTTATTAAAGTATGCTAAGTGATATTTATGTGATTAATTACATTAGAAAAAAAGACATTGTTACAGATAATTTAAATATTAATAATTAAATCACATTTTGAGGAAACCTATTTCTTGTACTGAATTAGGTAAACTTGAAAGTTCTATTAATGAGAAAATCTTCATTCCAACCCATTTGCAGCCTTCCCCTTCGAAAAAAATACAATGTATTCTGTTTGGGATCTCTGTTTATCACCTATCGTACAATTAAAGATTTTTTTAAATCGTTTTAGTTGCCTCGCAGTCTATTTCCTATAAACTAGCAATTGTTTCTTTTTTATGTAATTATTATAATCACCATAAAAATTAAAATACCGTTACGTAAAAAGTTAGAAAACATTGGTTTGGTATATTTAACAGTTATTTTTGTGGAACGCAAGGATAAATATGCAGTAATTTCTTACATACTTGGTAATCACATGTCTTTATTACTATACTTTTAGTTAATCATAGCAGTTATTGCTACTCATGTTTTCTCTTATTGCTCAGAAAAGCTATAAAATTATCAAATGGATTAATCTCCTTTAACTTTTAAAATACGTCACGTATCTAAGATTTTTCTCTTGAAACATGGCACAACCACTGGGAACTTGGATAGATAGAGCAAAGCCTAAAATGCACACTTTACCACGGGTAAATATTCAATTAAATACGCTTCAGTCAGTCAAAGCATAAAATCCTTATTGAAGCATTTCAGCGAAGTATTGACGTTCTCGAAAGTTAAAGAAATCGATAAGAAAGTACAATCCATATGCAGCCATTTTAACGTTAGTTTTTATGTATATTCACACATACTTGATGTACGCCAAATGCGACTAATCCTTCTAATGTAAGACATAATCATATATTATAATATGAGCTAATCTTGTGTGTATGCAAATTTTATCTTAAAAACAGCTCTAACGATTTTCACAAAATTTTGTATCCTACCGTTTTCGAGCACGAGAAGACGATTCGGCTAGCTCAGATGTTCCAGAAAATTCGATTAGTGGATCATTTTGGGTCACTATGGGTTAGGATCAAGGGTCAAGGTAATTATATCTGAAAAACGGTTCAAACGATTTTAACTAAATTTTGTATCTATCGTTTTCAAGCACGAAAAGATCATTGGGCGAGGTCACATGTTAGAGAAAATTTTATTAGTGAGTCATTTTTGGGTCACTGTGGGTAAAGCTAATTTTTTTCTAAAAAACGGCTCTAACCATTTTGAGTAAATTTTGTATCTTGCCGTTTTGCATTACTAGAAGACCATTGGGCTGGGTCACATGTTTGAGAAAATACAATTAGTGGGTTATTTTTGGGTCACTACGGGTCAAGCTAATTTTATCTAAAAACGGTTCTAACGATTTTGACTAAATTTTGTATTCTACCATTTTTGGACACGGGAAGATCATTCGACTAGCTCACATGATCAAGAAAATTCGATTAATGGGTGATTTTGGGTCACGGGCAAGCTAATATTTTGCAAAAAACGGATGGAACAATTTTTACTAAATTTTGTATCCCACCGTTTCGGATTACGAGAAGATCATTGGGCTGGGTCACATGTTCGAGAAAATTATATTAGTTGGTCATTTTTGGGTCATTACGGGTCAAGCTAATTTTATCTAAGAACGGTTCTAACGATTTTGAATAAATTTTGTATCCTACCGTTTTCTGGCACGGGAAGACCATTTGGCTACGTCACATGATCAAGAAAATTTGATAAATGGGTCCTTTTTGATCACTACGGTTCAGGGTCAAGCTAATTTTATGTAAAAAACGGAACTAAATTTTGTAACCTACCGTTTTGGATTACAAGAAGATCATTGGACTAGGTCACTTGTTCGAAAAAAAATTCGATTAGTGGGTCATTGTGGTTCACTATGGGTCAGGGTCAAGCTAATTTTATGTAAAAAAAAGACTGAAACGATTTTTACGAAATTTTGTATCCTACCACCTTCGAGCAGGAGAAGACCATAGGTCTAGGCCATATGTTCGAGAAAATTTGATTAGTGGGTCATTTTGGGAGCATTACGGGTCAATGTCTTTCTATGTGAATGCATGAAGGTTGAAAGAGCTTTAAGTTGTTGAACAGTTGGCAGTAAACAAAGTCTCAAATTTGGCAACATTTCGCCAAATATGGCTAAATGTTGGCGACATTGGCGAGACTTGGCGGGAAAATCAACTTTCAAGATTAGCACCGCCAAAACAGAGGCTTGGCGCAAAATGAAAGAATGTCGCCAAGTTATCGACTTTTTTGCCAAACTTTTAGCGACATTTAGCGCAAAAATAGACTGTTAGAATTTGAAGAAATTTTCTAGATATTCGTAATAGGAGTCGAGATACATGATTCAACCAATCAGCGCCCATAGAACGCAGAAGAAAAGTACTTAGAGAATTCTAGAAAAGAATTCAACCAATCAGGATACATAGAACTGATTGTTATATGTTCTACAGAGAATCATTGTTTTATTGAGTTGAACACAAAGCTAATTTAACCGAGCATAGCTCGGTCTTCTCCGCTGGTAATAACATAAGTCTTAATAATTTTTAAAATAATAAATACATTTTTACAGCTGAAAAATGTGTTCTACTGTACCTTAAACATTAGGTATAGCGGATCATGCATGATTAAAGCCAAATTACAATATTCATACATCCATCTATTTAAAGCTAACCTGCTTTTTAGTTTTTCATGCAAATATCCCTTTTATACGCGTGCGCGAGCATTCAGCTAATCAGCTAGAGGCTTTTACTGTCCAGAGACAATTTCGATTCCGATATGTTTCAGCCAATGAGGTGAAGGCTTTTTCCTCTCTCTAAAAGCGTATTTGGATTACAATTCCATGTGGGTGTTGAAACTTTATGGATTTCTTTTATTAAGGTATTTTTTCATTTTACCGTATTTATTTTCTTTTTATGTCGTATGTATTTTACTACTATGAATTTTTTATAACTAACCCTTTTTTTTGAGAGAGAGAGAGATTTAGTGGAATCGTTTCCGATGTAAACAAAGTATTAAAATGCAAGTGTAAAATTTCAGATTTTTAAACTTTTCATGTCCTTCTGTACACATTTTAATATGTAATTCTGTGTGATATGATTAAATTCAGGTTTTCTCAGCGACGATCACAGTATTTTTACCAAATAATTTTTGTATTAATCAAGCTTTTTTGGTTATTAAGCATAGCTAAACACGAAAGAAAACTTTGTTATTTTAAGATTTTTATGTGAATTATTTGTGTACATTTATAAGGCGAGTTTCACTGAATAATTCAAGAAAAAAAAATCTCATCATTATACATATTTAGTTATGCATTATTAATTATTTACTTGGCCTTTACTTTTAATATTTCATACTTACAGCTGAATGTAACAATTAAAACATTTGAAATACTGTATTCGAAAAATGAAATTTCAGCTTAAACACTAGACAATTACTTTTAGGTTAAATTCAGGTTTTCTCAGTGACGATCACAGTATTTTTACCAAATAATTAAAAGTACTACATGCATGCATCTATCTATCTATTTATATATATATATATATACCCTTAAATCTGCATAGCTTAAAACCGGAGTTTATGCAGATTTTAGAAATTTGCAGGTTTCTGGTTTGTTTACATACTGGTCTGTTTTGTTGGCACTGTTTTGTTTACATATTTTAAACAAAAATTTGAATTTAATAATGCACTGAAAATTATAATGAATGCTTACAATTAAACACAAATAGTCTTACAAAAGCTCTCTAACCAAATTGGTAACAAAACAAAATATTTCATGAAAAACACATTATTTCTCCTTTGCAGGTTTCTGGTTTGTTTACATACTGGTCTGTTTTGTTGGCACTGTTTTGTTTACATATTTTAAACAAAAATTTTAATTTAATAATGCACTGAAAATTATAATGAATGCTTACAATTAAACACAAATAAATTGTCTTAAAAAAGCTCTCTAACCAAATTGTTAACAAAACAAAAAATTTCATGAAAAACACATTATTTCCCCGATATTTTCCCACAACCAATCAATAAATTTCATATTTTATTGTAATTTTAAACCATGAACTTTAGTACTTTTCTGTTATACGGACACTATGCCCCCCCCCCCCAAAAAAAAATGTATGTATGTATGTTTGGCGACAATAGTGTCCGTATAACGGAAAAGTGCCTGAATTTTTTTATATATATATATAAAATATAAACATGATTGGCGACACAGCAAGTTTTCTGGATTTCTCCCTGTAGGTGAAAGTTGAAGATGAATTTCATTCATTCAATGACCTTTTTAAAAGTTTCAAGTTTGGATTTAGTGCACATGAACATAGAAACCGATATCTATTTCTATGTTCATGATTGAGTTATTTGGATATCTTTTCATATAGCACAGAAAATCATTTCTCCCGCTTTTGTAATAGAGATACATTCTGGTGTATTTTTTTTTTCTTCTTTTTATATCATAAGTACTTTTCTAGTTAAATTTTTTTTAACCTAATAGTAATTGCCGCGTTTCTAAGCTGAAATTTCATTTTTCGAATGCAGTATTTCAAATGTTTTAATAGTTACATTCAGCTGTAAGTTTGAAATATTTAAAATATTAAAAGTAAAGTTCAAGTAAATAATTAATGATGCATAACTAAATATGTAGTATAATGATCAGAATGACATATTAAAATGTGTACAGAATGACATGAAAATTTAAAAAAACTGAAATTTTGCACTTGCAACTTAATTGTAAATTCCATTGTTTACATTGGAAACGATTTGTGGTTTTTAAGAATTTGCGGAACTTCATGTCACCAAATTACTAAATCTCTCTCTCTCTCTCACTCTCTAAAAAAAAGGGTTAGTTTTAAAAAATTCAAAGTAGCAAAATACATACAACACAAACAGAAAATAAATACGGTAAAATGAAAAAATTACTTTAATAATAGAAATCCATAAATTTTCAACAACGACATCAAACGAACGTATCTCATCTTTCGTTTGTGATAAGGAATGCTCCTTTGGCCCCCTCCACTCATTGGCTGAATTGTAACGGGCAAAATTGGGGGACAAAATGACTACAGCATTTCTGAGAAAAGAAAAAATCAGAAAATTCACAGAAAAGTTTCTGAAAAGTTTCAGCACAGGGAGAGAGGGTAAATGTTCTCTCGGCAATAATTATTTTAGTTGCAAGTTGGGTTAACTGTCTTTATTGTTCGAGTCAATTTCAGACTGAGTGTAGATTTCTGCAAGTTGGATTTGGGTTAACCCGATTTTTCAAAAGTTAGTTCAGTATATTATTTCAGATTAAAACGATACCTATCAGGGCTTGAATTTCAGGGCGGGATTCGCGCCGAAAATTTTGAAATCCCGCCCAAAAAAGATCATGAGCGGGAGCCTCTCGCCCAAAAAATTTCAGCAGTTTTGGAGAAATTTGCATTATTTAATTTATTTGCAACCGAACGATAAATTTCGTGATTTTTTTTCCCGCAACCGATTGACGAACTTTGTGTTTTATCCGCGACTGATCGACGAACTTTGTGGTTTTTTCCGTGACAGATCAACGAACTTTGCGTTTTTCTGTGACAGATCGACGAACATTGCGTTTTTTAAGCGACTGATCGACGAACCTTGCGTTTTTTGGAGACATATCGACGAACTTTGCGTTTATTCCGCAATCCATCGATGAATTTTTTCTTTTTTCCCTGACTGATCGACGAACTTTGCATTTATTCTGCAATCGATTGACGAAATTTGCTTTTTTCCGCAACTGATCGACGAACTTTGCGTTTTTTCCGCGACAGATCAATGAACGTTGCATTTTTTTCTGCGACTGATCAACGAACTTTGCGTTTTTTCTGCGACAGATAGACGAACATTGCGTCTTTTCCACGATCGATCGGTGAATCTCAATCAAGTAAAATCTAAAGTCAGAAATTTATTTAACAACCTAATTGTTAAGGGTCCCCAACACATTTAATGGAACTTGAAAAATATACTGCATATATAAAACTTAACTTTCTTCCCTTTTTTATAATAAAAATAAACATTTTACATAATCATTCTCAGTTGACTTAATTTTTTCAATGGTATTTTGTCATGTCTGCATTAATGTAATTCTTTAAATAGCACGTAAAATAATAGTGGGGTTTAAAGATTTTTTTTCCTCCCAAACATTACAACTCCCCTCCATTTAAAAATGTTGGTAGGGAGACTCCCCTCCTTGGAAAAATTGAATTTCAAGCCCTGCCTATAATATGTTTGTGTGTATTGAGGTTTGTATAGATGTTTGTGTGTGTGCTGTTTTTAATAAAGACAGTTTCATTTTTCACACGAACCTTTCAAAAAATTCACATTCTTTGCGCAATCCTTTAACAAAATTCGCATTTTTTTTCGTGATTCTTTAATGAAATTCGCATTTTTTTCTGTATCTTTTTTTGTCGAGATTCACATTTTTTTCAGCTATCCTATGACGTAATTCGTGTTTTTTTTCAGCGATAATTTGACGAAATTTGTGTTTTTTCTGCGATTTTTTTTTCACGAAATTTGCGTTATTTTCCACGATTCTTTTACGAAATTTGCGTTTTTCTGTGATCCTTAAACGAAATTTTCTTTTTTCGCAATGCTTTGATAATAATCACATTTTCTCTGCTGCCTTTTGATAAGATTCATGAATTTTCAGCAATCCTTCGATGAAATTCGCGTTTTTTCAGCGATCTTTGAAGAAATTCGCATTTTTCTCGCGATACTTTAACGAAATTAGCGTTTTCCAGCAATTTTTTGATAAAATACATTTTATTCCGCAGTTTTTAGACGAAATTTGGCAAGAAAGCGCTATCTTTTGGTGAAATTTCCTGTTTTGCGATTCTTTGACAAAATTTGCTCATCTTTTGCGTAAATCGCGTTTTTCTGTGGCCTTTTAACAAAATTCACGTTTTACATGATACTTTGATGAAATTAGTGTTTTTCCCGTGATCATTTGACGAAATCTAGGATTTTTTTCCCGCGAACATTGATTATATGTTTTTAGTCTGCAGGTGCCCTAAAAAGTTTGTGACGCCTGTCGCTGCATTGCACGCATTCTGCCATGGTGTATCAAACAAACAAAATTCATCCTAAAGAATTATTGTTTCGTTTCTGGAAATGAACAACCGTCAACTCATTGGCTGAATTATAAAGGGTGAAATGTGTAGGCACTGAGTATCATCTATACTATTAATGTCGGTAAACGTCTGTCTGTGTGTGTGTTGGTGTGTCTGGCGTCTGTAAGCACAAAACTCTGCGTGCAGACGATGGACATAAGCGCTTTTGGTATAAAAAAATTCGGAAGGGGAGTTTTTAAAATTCACAACATTTTGCGGGAGAAGAGGGGTGCGAATGAATTTAAAAAATCAGTCCGCATCAATAATTATGGCGGCGGCGGGGGGGGGGGGGGGGGAGTATGTTTTGCCCACACGGGGCGGAGACTTTTCTTTGCTGACACCGTTCGAAAGGCTTGCGACTGCCTTTTCATGTTATGCATCTGTGTGGTCCATCCCCCCCCCCCCCCAATTGGGGCACTTTTCTAAATTTTGCACATACCACTCATGTTATATATCGTTAAAAAGGTCTGTGACCGTTTAATCATATTATGCATCTCCGGTGTCCATCCCCCCACTTTGCCCCCCCAAGGGGGTACTTTTGTAAATTTTGCAAATTTTGCACAAACCCTTCATGTTACGTATTGTTGAAAAGGTCTTTGACTGCTTATTCATGTTATGCATCTCCGGGGTCCATCCTGCCACTTCCCCCCCTTAAGGGGGGCACTTTTCTAAATTTTGTTGACACGCCTCATGTCATATATTGTTGGAAAGATCTGTGACCGCTTAATCATATTATGCATCTCCAATGTCCATCTCTCCAATTTGCCCCCCCCAAGGGGGCAATTTTCTAAATTTTGTTGACACCCCTCATGTCATATATTGTTGGAAAGGTCTGTGACCGCTTAATCATATTATGCATCTCCAATGTCCATCTCCCCACTTTGTCCCCCCCCCTCCCCCTAGGGGGTACTTTTCTAAATTTTGCAGACAACCCTCATGTCATATATCGTTGGAAAGGTCTGTGACCGCTTAATCATATTATGCATCTCCAATGTCCATCTCCCCAATTGCCCCCCCCAAGGGGTCAATTTTCTAAATTTTGTTGACACCCCTCATGTCATATATTGTTGGAAAGGTCTGTGACCGCTTAATCATATTATGCATCTCCAATGTCCATCTCCCCACTTTGCCCCCCCCCTCCCCCAAGGGGGTACTTTTCTAAATTTTGAAGACAACCCTCATGTCATATATCGTTGGAAAGGTCTGTCACTGCTTAATCATATGCATATCTCTGATGTCCATCTCCCCACTTTGCCCCCCCCCCAAAGAGGTACTTTTCTAAATTTAGCACACAACCCTCATGTTATATATCGTTGGAAAGGTCTGTGACCACTTAATCATATTATGCATGTTCCGTGTCCATTCCCTACTTTAACCCCCCCAAGGGGGTACTTTTTTTAATTTAGCACACACCCCTCATGTTACATATCGTTTGAAAGGTCTTTGACTGCTTATTCATGTTATGCATCTCTTTGGTCCATCCCGCCATTTCCCCCTCCCCAAAGGGGCACTTACCATTTACCTGCACAACAGCGCTAAATGTGTCAGATGAAAGAAATACTGCGAGTGCTGTTGTGCCAGCGAAACTTAGCCAATTGCTGTTCTTCAACCTAGCTTTAATTCAAAGTGGGTTTTTTATTTATTTGAATTATTCTGCAAACATTTTAAAGCAGCTATGAATTTTATTTTTATGGTACTATCAAGTTTTTTGCCGTCAAATTTTGACGGGTTCCATCTAGTATTATTATAAATGTGTAACCATATTTTTCAATTCATTAAATAACATTAATTGAGTTCACATGCATAAAATAATGTTAAAGAATTTTCGTGCATAGTGACATCATATGCCTAGATATATTAACGAGATTTTACTTTTATATTTAATTTTACGTGAAAATTAATTAGCATTTAAATATATATATATGCAAAACAGTTAATTTTTAGAACTATTTCCTTTGTAACATACTGATAGATTTAGTTACAGCACATTAAAAAGTACACAGTTGGACATACTCTTTATGCCTAAAATGATATGCCTAAAATGCGATGTTGCTATGACCACTTTTGCCAGCTATCTGAACCATCTAATCTACCATTAATATCAAAATCACCGACGCTAAATCCTTTTAAAAAATGTGACGCTGACTCTTAAAAACAGCTTTCTAAATAAAGTTTTCTTGGTGTATTATGAATTGGTTGTCATAATCCTCAAAGTGTTACAATTACGCAGAGCAGAAAAGTAATTATACTATTTCATGTACTAAAAATGTAATAAAAAGAATAATCTTCTAGAATTTTTCTTAACTACAGTTTTAATTTTAACGAAAAAAAACAGTGTTGTCATTGTTTACTTTTTCTGAGAAAAATTTCGCTATTAAACTCGTATAAAAGAATGGTCCACTGTACCACTTTTTGGAGTGTTTCAATGTTCCCCATATAATTATATAATAAAAAAATGTTCTAAAATATTTTATTTGATGCAAAAAAGACAAATTGTGCATGTATTTACTAACAGATTAGTGCCTTATATTTAAATTAAATTATATATATATATATATATATATACTTTTAAACTATATTAGCAAATAAACTAAAAATCTAAATTGGCAAAATATTTCTTTTTGTATCTAAAAATAACAAACTTATTCTAAAATGAATTAATTCTGCTTTAATAATGTGATTTATGGCCGGAAATATTCACTGCTATACTTCATTTCTGAATATACGTATGAAGTTAAAATAATTTAAAATAAATATATTTTGAAAGTGTGGTATACTGTTATAGGTGAAAAATAAGCGATTTGCAGTTAACTTTTCATTATTTTGTTTTCCTTAAATATTAAATTTAATCACGAATAGCATTCATGCTACTTATTATACTTTTTTTCTTTTGCTTCTCCGTGTTTAGATTCATTCGTGGGAATTAACTTACAAATAAATTATTCCGTCTCTACGAATATTTGATGATGTTTTAGAAAGAAAAATATTTATTAGCTTTAGTAATTATGTATTTAATTTAATTTTTTTTCTGAAAAAGTCAGATGCTTTCATTACCAGACAATATTTAAAAAACATGTTCCATTTAAAAAGGCTAATGTTATTCTATTTGAAAGAAGGGATTTCTTATGAATTAATATCATGACAATTTTATCGAGCTGAAATTTGTGAAATGCATGTCGCTACGTTTTATTTAAATTTAAAAACAAGAAAAATATTTTATTTAAATGAAAATTTTGAATTAATGGTTTTTATATTAGAAATTTCCATCAAGTAACATAGTACGCAAAACAAAAAATAAAATAAAATAAACTTTATTCATTAAATATTATCTTCGTTTAATATTTATCATTAAAAATTTAGCAAAACAAAAAAATAATAATATTTCTACGACGTTAGAAATATGAATTAAGAGTAAAAATTTTTCAATAAAATGAATATTTATTTAATTATTATTTCTGCTACGATTAGAAATAGAAAAAATAGTTACTTGTGTTAATACTTTGTGTGCATTTCAAAAGTTTAAGCACAGCAGCAATTTTCAAAATAAATTTTAATTATTCACTCTTAGTTAAATCTATATTCTTCTGTGTTACGAATTGTTGTTTTAAATATATATTTAACACATTATGTTTTAAATTTTATCTGAAACAATACAGTTTCGCAAAAGAACAAAATTTAGCGTATCAAATTTTAAGCACAGTATTTATTTTTTATAGAAGGATAATGATAAAAAGTTAATGCTTGATTATTTCTCCATTGTGTTTAGTAAGCTCAAATACAGGGTGCTCTACAAGTACAGTCAGATTCTGTATTATTCCTGGGTTAATTTCAGACCAAGGGTTCTCAATGGCATATTTCGAATCTTTAATTGAAGAATGCTGCTTACCATTTTGCTAAACTGTGCGTGTGAGAGTACCCCATACGTTTTCTATCGGGCTTAAGTCAGGATTATGCGCTGGCCAGTTCCATACCAATACCATATTCGACCTAAGTAATCTAAGGTATGGTTGTAAGCGATGTAATGTTGAAAGATTCAATCATCTCCACCTAAACTTTCCTCAACAGGAAGCAAGTGATTGGCTCCTCTTGATAAATTAAAAAATTTTGATGATCATTGATTGCTAGGGATGTCTAAAAATTGAAAGGAATTGCTCCTTAGACTGTTACAGAAACACTACCATATTCTTTACTAAATATTTTCCTTGGTTCTATTTGGAGATTATGCCAATAGTATACAAACCCATCAGGACTGTTTAAATTCAATTTTTGGTCATCGTTGAATATGGCATTGAGCCAAAAATGATGTGCTGTTTCGTCTGGTTGTAATCGATCTTATTTAAGGTATAGTTTAGCATGGTAAGCTGTAGTAGCATGGTCAGCAGCATCTTACGGTTTCTCATGTATCCCGATTCTAAAACTTTCCTATGATCAGTTTTCTGCGATTTTGTCATCCAACTATATTCTGAATTAGAAGTACCAGTTGAAGCTATATTTCCGATGCGCCGATCTTCACCATCAAGAAATTGGTCACACGTGTCCTTCTTGAACGGATATTTGTTTGAAATCTTCACCCCGAGTCAAAACTTGATAAATTCCTCGTTTCAATTTTTTTAATGCAACTGCAATGTCAGAAACGGACTTATGTTTTGATCTCATTGTTTAATATATCCTCATGTAAGACTTCTTTCGGCTTTGCCATTTTGTATTAATACAAAAACAACAATCTGATGCTCCTGATTCCCGCAAACAATTTCTGTTTTTATAAGTGAACAAAATTGTTTTTATGCAATTTTTGCACAATGACGTAAGCAGTTGCGCAAAACAATTTAGTGTTTAAACTTTTGGTACGGTTATTTTTGTTTCCATGGTATGGAATAAAAAAAAAAAAAATGTTGAATATGGTTTTAAAACTGTAATTATTAACTCATATAAATATGATATTGTAATAAATATTTAAAATTAATACTTAACGTTTTAATTAACAATTGCTGTTATGCATAAGTGTTTGACACGTATTGTAGGTTCCATCCAAATTTCTCAAAACGGCGATTTTGGTTATGGCGCGCACGATTTCTGAAAAATAGTTGATTAGAATTTCATGAAATTTTGATTGAATGAATTAACCATACAGATGCACAAAATGACCTATTATTATGTTTCTGAAGTAACAAGTTTAGAATTCATGGCTCATGGCTACTTTTGCATTAAAAAAACTCGATATTTCGAATTTCTCTAAAAAAAAAAAAAAAAAAAAAAAAAAAAAAAATCTGGATCTATAGATTTTATTTTTTTTAATCGTAGGTCATTTTGAAAAGACATTATATTTGTACTCATTAAAAAAAATTGGCTGGTTTTAGCAATTCAAATGTAAAAAATCATGCGCGCAATGCTTGCAAGAATAATTCTTTCGTAAAACGTGCATTATATTTTAAAATAAATTGAAACGTTTTATATGAGTTTATACATATTTTCTTAATTTTACTTTATAAAATAAACCTTTGCTAATATGTATTTTAAATTTTATAATTCAAAGTCAATTAGCTAAGGTGTTACTGTAATTGTTATAGAGGTATCTTTTTCATGTATTTTGTGAGTTCAAAGGGTACGTGACTCCTTAAAACAAAGGTCTCAATTATTGGTGAAATTTGCACTTTTTAAGGCATTTTGAGTAACGGGGACATTTTTATAAATTTAATTTTTTTAATACATGAAGGATATTTAATTTTTGGATTTTTCAGTAATATTTTCCATATTCTATTTATAAATACAAAAATTAAAAAAAATTCCAATCTTGAATTGAAATCTGCGGGTGACTAGAAAACAAACTTCCAAGAATATAATTTTTGCTTCTTAAAATTAATTTTACTGTGCATTAGTAATAACGCAACATTGAATTGCCTCTGTATTAAAGCAGATGAAATGTCCCTGATCGAGATTCGACCATTCTTCTATTTTTATATCTTCCACATCCCATCTCTTTCCTCTCTCACCAACAAAATAAACATATCCAAAACCACCAAAATTATGAAAATATCTGCAAAAGGAAAGAGGACAAAAAGTTGCTCTCGTTAATCATTTATTACTTTTAAAACTGTTTATGATTCAAAATGTCACGAGTGTTTCACCGTCTGTTAATCTAGTCTTAACTTTTTTCGGGTTACAATCCATATATTTAGGGTGTAAATTTTTATTATTTGTAATTTCATTTGCTGGCTACATATATGATTAACTGTAAATTTTAATAGAACAGCCCATTAAAAGAATTTTTAATAACATTAAGGAATGCAAAATTAAAATTTATTTAAAATTATTTAAAAATCAATAATAAAATCTTTTTGACACTTTTAGTTCGGAAACAATAACTTATGAATTAAAATATTCTCTTTTGGGAATCGAATGAATTAACAGTTAAAAAAATACCGTTTCCATTTTTAACAGTTGTATTTACTTAAAAAATTGTCATTGGATGATGCCTTTTAATACGTTTTTCAAATTATCTACAAGTGTATTAAAATTAATGGTCCGCACAAATAATGCGATGCTATGTTTCTTTTAAAAATGTTTTCCAATTCTCATTTTCTAAAAACTATTATTCCCTACTTAGCTAAATATTTTTATACAACTTTTATTGTAATACACTTGCTGTTTTAACAAGTGTATAAAGAATTTTTAGTACATAAAGCAGGATGTTACATTAAAAATAGATATTGCTCAATTTTGTTAAAGAATGCTGATCTACATTAATTTCTATTTTCTTGTCTAATTTAATTTAAGTTGTGGCGAGTTGTCCATCGATACAGAAAGGTATTTTGTGCGTATCTTTGGTTTTGAATGCGTTCGTGTTGTTCTTAAGTGCTAATGTGAATTTATAATAATTAGTTGAACGTGTTTGTGGATTACTATGAGGATTATTATTGTGGAAATTATTTGGATAATTAATGTTGAAATTGTGAGAATGTGACTGAAGGAATCGGGTTAGCAATGAATCCCACCTAACGTAGGTTTACGATTTCTTTCTTTTATTTCAAAATTTTTGTTGCTGTATCTTGTGACCAGCCTTGCCAGGCAAGAATTACAGTGAGAAGTGCTTATTGATGGCAGAGTTGGAACTAACTTGTAAGGGGTAGTACTGAGAATACAATTAGTATGTTCTCAAAATAAATTCCTATTGAAATTCCAGAAGTTGAAATTATTTATCGAAATTTTTAGTGTGATTTCGATTTAGTGTATTTTTATAGTGATGAGAGCTTGGCATCATTTACAGACATTAGGATTTTTTTTTTCTTTTTTTTATGTTCGACACTGAGTTCAAGTTGAAGGGCGCTATTCTCCCTTCTAGTTTATTCTGGCCTAAAAGTAAGTGGGTTTGTATATTGCAAAAATATCTTTTAAATTTTCGGATGATATACTATATAATTGCTCGCAAAAAATCATTGCTAAAGTGCCATGCATAAATTTAGAGAAAACCGGATTTTCTTGAAATTAAATAATTTCCATTTAAAAACAACAATTTCACTTTAATGATCGCCTTCGCTTTTATTGTTGCAATAATTTTACATTCCATTGCATGATAAAAAGAATCGAAATCTAAACTATTTAGAATATTAATTAACATAAATGGAAAACAAAAATATTCGTCTCAATTTTTTTTAACATTATGTTTTCAAAATTATTTCTGAACTAATTAAAGTAACCCAAATAAAAAAAAAATCTTTCTTTGAATTTAGTTATTCAGACTAATTAATGAATGAATTCTCAATGAAAATGACAGTTAAATGTTTATCAAAGATCCAGTATAAAACACATTACGCATAAAAAAGAAACAAGCAGAAAAGGGATTTGTATGCAAAAGTTTAATATTTATTAATCATTATATAGGTGTATATTATTAAATATTACTTATTAACCAAAAATGCATTTTTTAAAGTTTTCTACCAATATTTTATTCATAAATTACTTTTTTTATATGATTAATGTTTTTTGAATAATGGCTATGGACATGAGAACGCTTTTATGCATAAATAAATTTGACAGTGGAAATAAAACTTGAAACGTCATTTTAGATTAACAGACTTTTTAAGCATTATTTTTCTGTAATTTATAGCATTCTCATTTTAATCTTGATTTTTTAAAAGTATTTTAAAAAAAGTAAAACATTCAGTGATTCGACATGCGAAATAAAGGTATACCGACATCGAAAATGTATGAAATTTTTCTATAATATACTTTTTATTTTTATAATAATAAAATCAAACAGTCAAGTTTTATCCTTATCACGTTGACCGCCCAGCCTGACATTGCTTATTTTTTCGAAACCACCCAAACTATGCCTTATGCATTTGATTAACAACGATCATTATCTTTTGTCTGCGAGTTGTACACGGGCTTGGCAATCTTGTGCCATAATAATCTACCAGGAGAACTTATGGCCTCATAACCCTCTTCATGGTACGCAGAAAGGAAAGTCACGCATGAGACCATATGGGCACGTTGGACGGTCAAAGAGTTAACAAACAACAGATTACGCGTGCTTTATATTAATAGTAATAAAATTATCACCTGAAATACAGTATACAAAATACATATATTTTTTTAATGCGCGAAAAACAATTCTTTTTTATGTGCATAATGTATATATATTTCTCTTACTAGCTTTTATTTAACTTGTTTTATACGTTCATTCCTTTCAAATCTTGTAATCCAATTTTAACACACTCTCTGTGCTACAATTGACCTAAATTTTGCTAGTGTGGCGCATTTCCGGCGACAATACTATATTCTATAAATGTTATTTGATATTAGTTCCCGCCACCCCTTAGGGGGCAAACACATTTGTCCAATAGGAATATGTAAATGTCGTGACGTATATGATCATGTAAATGTAATTTATTGCTTCAGAAATAAGAGAATGTTACTCAATTGAACCGTGGCATGGTTAATAAATGCACCATCTTTCAGTTCCACGCAGGGATGAATGGATGTGGGTTCGATCCTCAAGCGACATGGATAATTTGTTTCTTGCCAGGAATGTGGTTTTAAAATTGTATATCCATTTTATTTTTTGTTTAAAACGAACTGATAAAAAATCACTAGCATTTTAATTCTCTTTTTTTAAAAAAAGAATATTTATTTTAATCAATTGACCTTCGACATTTTTTTTATTTTTGGTACATCAGAATAAAAGCCTTTGTCTTAAAAGCATTTTTTTATTTATAATTTCTTTTGTACAATAAGATACTACTTAAGAATACAAATATCAAAATACATCTTACGACTTTTACTTCAATTGGTAAGCGAAAAAATTACTTCAAAAGAAGAAAATCTCCATTACAACCTATCCCTTGCAGATGAAAATAATATTTTAGTGCATTACGATGCTTTTTACTGAATTGTAAGCAATACACTTGTATCGGACACGCGCTACTGTGTTTATGAAAATATTCGCCGCATGCAACACGCAAAATATTATAGAAAAATGAGTCATCCTCTACAGCATATCTTTATGTGCCCAGAGACTTATCTATATATGAATGCTATGTCGAGACACTAAAACTATAAAGGAAATACAGATTGTAAAACTGTGTCCCAAAAACCATTTGCAGGAATATATATAGTATATATATTTTTATGTAAGAGGGCTTTCTCGTGTCATACCATTCTTTTTTACCGAATATTTCTCATTCTACTTAATATTTTTTGTGTCGTGTTTCTTGAGTGTCAATATTTTGCTGATTCTTTTAAAGATAGATAAAATACGCGTTTAGATTTTTATATAAAAAATTTCATATCTTTATTTACGTATAATAAAATACTTCTTTATTTTAATGGGTAGTATATTTTATAATAAAAAAAAAGTAGTATGTGATATTTAAAAAAAAAATCATAACTAATCTAAATGCTAGTGAATGTCATGTTTTTGTATATGGTTTTTATTAGGAAATATATATTAAATGTATCTTAGAATTATGTATTGATGGCTGTTTTTATTTATTTTAGCATTTTTTAAATAAGAGAAATGAAAGCAACATATCCGAGCTTATATGGTTGAGGGTAAATATAGAAATAGATGAGGGATATTTTACATTCTGTCACGATCAGCATTCAAAACCGCTTTTATCGGAATCTCGTAAATTAGACTGTTGTTAGCCATTCCTTACTTTTTAAGGAACCAAGGAAAAGGATAAGGTTAACCAAAG
This sequence comes from Maratus michaelseni, assembly GCA_963931845.1. NCBI lineage: Eukaryota > Metazoa > Arthropoda > Arachnida > Araneae > Salticidae > Maratus > Maratus michaelseni. The sequence continues at coordinate 235,453,434 of OZ007589.1, forward strand.
GGTTTTAGTGATGTTTTATTCATGTCAAAATGAATGAGAGTCAATATAGAAGAATATGCGGGAATGTTATATTCTGTGAGGGTCAACATTCAAAATCGTTCATTCATGAATATAAAGTTTTAGATTTTTGTCAATTTTTCTACGTATTTTTATTCCTTTTTACGAAATGATTTCTAGTACAGCTTTGCACTTTTTTCAAACTAACGTATTTTTTATCAAATTCCATTTCGCCTACATCCTGAGATTAAAGAAATATAGTAACAAAAGAAAAATAACATATCTGAGCAAACAATACTGATTTTTGGAAGATAGTTTTAAAAATTGAAAGTCTTTGTTAAGATCCTGTAAATTTAGAATTTTACCGATAGAATTAAATAATATAAAAAAATGAAAACAGACAAAAAGTATCGATTTTTTCACTAATTTGACGTACTGTCTCGGAAAAACAAATATATATTTTTTTTTACTTTATCATCAAATTGTCACAAAGAGATGCGGGATATACCGTTCAACTTTAAAATGCGTTGACTTTTCGAATATGCATACAATGTTTTATATAGGGGTTGTCTACATATAAAACATTGTTTCAACTCCTATTATACAAATACTAACGCTTTTCACACCTTTTTTCAGTTCTTTAGAGCAAAGTAAACCAAACAAATGTATAGTTTATGTAATTTTTCTTAAATATTCATAGATGCATTAAATAAAATGTGTTAAGGAGTTTATATATAAATTTAGAAAAGTAAATTTAAGATTTTACAAGATTATATATCGGGAACATTCAATTAGTTATCCGAAAATATTTATAACAATTTCAAAATATAAAATAAACTCTTTTTATGTAAAGAAAAATTTGTACACGTTTTCCGATTACTATCCAAGATTTTATTTTCTAAGAATACCACACCCGGACCCTTAGATCGTCGAAAAGTATTATTTATGTCAGAACCTAATGAGAAGAATGAGTTTTTAGAACACATAGTGTTGGACGACCCTCATTCTTTTAATGTAAAAATTAATGTTCGTTATATTTAAAAAAAATGAATATATTAATAAATTTCACAGTTAAACATAACGTTTTAAATTGAAAAAAATCCTGGAGGATGTTTGGATCTATTAGTTATATCTCATTAAAAAACTAATAAAATTTTTGTGAAGATATACATTAAAGCTTGTCATGTTAAATTAACCCTAACTTTCTTAAATGTTGACGTTCGCTGAATAATTCAGAAAAATACATAAACTATAGCAAACTGCATCTGGGCATCTTTAACCCAAATAACTCAAATAAAGTGTCAAAAATGGATGTTACCATTTGGAAAATGAATCTGGTTCAATATATAATATGCACACCAGCGCTATTTCAAAAATTGCGAAATTAGATACAATTTCCGGCCAAATGGTATCGCTTGCACGTTACTACAATGAGTTGAACTAAAAACGGATAGACGCGTTTTTATTACCAAAAATCACTGAAAATTCATAAGTTAAATATATGATAAATCGGGAAATTTTAGTCGTAAATGAATGGGGTTTTATTTAATGTCCTTCTTAGAGATAGGCAAAATTATTCTGTATTTATGTTATAGGAAAAAAGGACCGTATAAAAATTAAATTTCGAATTATTTCGTATTTGTGCATACAACGTCTCGCAAAACAAACTCCACATCGAAAAGTTGTACCTGATTTGTATAATTTTTGAATTAGAAGTATTTTTCTACCATCAACAGTTTAGGAGATAATCGCCATTACAGATATATTTTGAATCTTTAGTTATGTAAATAATAAGTTGTGTAAATAAAAACGTTTTATTTACTAGTACTCTTACATAGCATTTTTGTACCGCTCTCCTTTTAGAGAAAAAAAAATCTAGACATTGTTTTTCAACATCACAGTTTTAACGAACTGCACTCTCAGTAGTGATTCATGTACATTTAAGACAAGAAAAAAATATTTATTAGATTCTTATTCATTTTAATATTAATTGCATGTAAAAAGAAGACAGAGTTCCCAATAAATGCTTTTAATAAGTATTTTGAATAACCAGATTACATTTAGAAACAGAATAATTATAAAATAAATTATATTTTCTGCAATAATCTCTATTATATTTTTAAAATATTTTTAATTAAGAACATAATTGTAATAACATAAATGTATCTCACACTAAAAACTTCATGCTTGAATTTTTTCAAGACATTGAGAATAAGGAATACAAAGGCCAAATAATTTTCTACTCTTAAATCTAGAAACTAATTGCTACAGTTTATATAACTTGTTTCAAATTTTAGTTAATTATCCTAATTAATTACAGAAACTTTCAAATATATGGCACGCGTAATATTTAAATAAATACTTTTTGAATACTTTTCGAATACTTTTTACGGTGAATTCGGTGAAATGCATAGACTTTCAACATGTTATGGTTTTTTATTATATTTTCAGAGAAGGTATTTCATCCATTTGTAAAAATAGGGGCACGCTCATGTTTCGTGCAATAGATACTTGTAAGAGTTATTTAAACACTGTGTTTAAAGGTTATCATACAGATAAAACTTTGAGGACAAAAATTTGAAAAATTTTAATGAGCTATGTCCTTCAGAATTTTTTAGCTATATATTCTGAAGTAATGAGTGTTTAATATAAACTTCGAGGAACTTGAAAAGACATTATAACTACTAAATATTCTATATTTGAAAACATAATATTAAAAGATGAAAAACACTTTATGTTTTAAGTGAAGTTAAAAACATATGACAATTGATGCAAAACATTAATTCATCATTGCGCAATATGACTATGACTGGTTGTTTTAAGTTAAATGTTCTCAACTAACTTCATAATTATAAATTTATTTCTGCATGTTTTTTTCCTATTGAAATATTTAAGATTGTAGTTTTAATATAAAAGTTTATTCAATATTTTAAGATTATTCTGTGTGTAGTATAAGTTTAATTTAGAAGCATATGAATGTTTTTTTCTTATTTTGTTTGGACTTAACGTTTAACGGACTTAAAGTTTAACAATCTCCTTGCCATCTTTTGCGAGCGATAAAGGAAATGCTTTTCTATATTGTTAAAAATGGTTATTAAAAATAAAGTAAAATACGTTCTTTTCTGAGTATTTTCTTGACTTATAATAGTTCAACGTCTTTTAGTTGCACGTTTGAAAAACGCATGTATATTTTTTTGTGTATACCACGAAAAATGTAATTAAATAGAGATACACACAGTGGCGCGTGATTTGTTGGTTGATTTTGGGAAACACAGCCATCTTTTGGATACAGTGGTTAAACTGACTGAAAGAACTGTTTAAATCAGGATTCGAAGTTCTACAAACATTCCAAATTCACACGGGATTTGAACGTGACACCTCTAACGTGTAACGTATAGCTTACAAAACAAATCGCATACGAATCCACCATAAAAGGTGGTTAGTTAAGTTTGAAGTGCACAAATGTTATTTTTAAAAATAATTAGACAAAATATTTCCAATTATACATTCACCTTTATTAAACAATATATAAATTTGAAATCTATAATGTAGAAAGACTAGTAATTATACCTGTATTCACCTTTTTTCATCAGCTTTCCACTGTGAAAATTCTTGAGATGAATCTTTCCTTTCTTTGCTGTATTAGAGAAACATGAGGTTTTTTTCAATTTGCTTGATGACGGAACAGAAGATTGTTTTGGCTGAACTTTAGAGGATCTGTTTTAACATGGTGAGATGATGATGGTAATCTAGAATGTTTAGAAAGATCAGAATATTTTATTACGACTGGCTGTGGTGACTGCGGCAAAAGTTTCAATTAGGGCATATTTCTTGGCTTGCAACAATAGTGCATATCAGGGAATTTTTTTCTAACAGTACCAGTTGACAATGTGGCATACGCGTTATCCTACGATGAAGATGGAGTTTGGGTACTTATGTGTCTTACAGATTGTTGTGATTGTTTTAATAGAGTGGTGTATGAAACCCCAATAAATAAGGTTCTGCATTCTAAACGTTTGCGTGTTTCATGATATGACAGATTTTAAATAATTTTAACAGTCAGAATATCTTTTTCTCGGATTCTATTCGGGCAAGAGCAGAGATATGCTATGTAGAACAAAGTTTGGTATTTTCACAGTTTGTATTATCGTGACTGACGTCTGCACAACGTGCACAGGTAACCAAAGCACGACAAGAATTTTCCTATGACCATAACGTTGGCACTTAAAACATCTAAGGCAGAACACGACAATTCAGATAAGCTGCCTTGATTCTTATAGGTAAAATAGGACTATTGAATGTCTGAATTGTGTGCTTTAGAGAATATATTTTACCATTTTGACGGATTGTGATTCGGCGTATATCCATAATATTTTGAACGTTTCAATTTTCCAGGAGTGCTTCTTTTGTAGAGTATAAGAAGTCTTGTTGAGAAATTACACCATGAAAAATATCCAGAATTGAATGAGCCTGAAATGATACAAAGAAGGGACCTATTTCTTTTCAGTTTGGAAAGTAATTCCGATTGATTGGCTGACGATACCTGCACCAACAAAAATACTAATAGTGCGATGCATAATGAAAATAACGCATGGTAGAAAAATTTTGTGCAGTTTGTTGCTCTCCACAGGGAAGAAAAATTGAAGAAAGTGAAGTACTTCTATCCATAGTAAAAAACAAAATATTACAGACTCCGGCCATGCCACTCACTACCGAACCCAACAAGGGTATGTACATTCGTACACCAGTACTATCTAGGGGCCATACGCTCACAAATCGCTTCTATGTTAGTCTCTACTCTTAAAGAGATAATTATTAAGAGATCGCTCACTTGATCCCTAGCCTGTGACAAGTCATCTGACCAGCCGATTGATGCATACGGAACTAATATGCACCTCCCGTAAACTTGAAGCTATAGGCCAAAGCAGTGTGTTGGTTTCCCTCAACTGCCAGAATCCCCATTTCCTGGAACATGTGTCGCCGCGCACGGCAAACACGTGGGTGATTTACACCGATAAAGACAGATTGATAATGGTTTGGAGAATAGCCCTCAACATCGAAAAGGAAACCACAACAAATATGATACAGAAGGAAAAGAATAGGCAAAAGGAAAGGAAAAAAGAGAATGATCGCTCAAGAGCCCGGGAATTGAAAAGTGCGTAAATACCTAAGAAAGGTATTCCTCTGGAAGTCTTAAGAATCGTCCAGACCTACTGACTCAGGTCGGAATATTTAAAATATTAAAATATGCGCGCGCGAGAGAGACGCAAGCATATTTACATGGCTTAAACATTTGATTAGGTTTTAATCTTTTGAATTTGGCACTGATGATGAAGCTTCAGAGGCTCCGAAACAGCTGTTTGCCATTTTAAATATTTTTATTTGTGCTATTTTACGTTGCTTATTTATTTTTAATATTTTTAAATTTTAATCAGGTCGTAATATTTTATTGTGGCCTGTCGTAATCTTTGATCTTTTATGACTGTTTTAGCATGTCTAAAATTCAGAAGTCCCCATTCTTTGGTCTGTGACCACTAAATGATTCGAAAAGAATGGGAAGGGACATGATTGATACCAATCTTAGACTGAATTGCTAAGGATGCGAAATGTATCGTGTAGCATTCAGGATGCTGAAATATGTAACATCTAGTACTCATACTACATGTATATATTTGTCATGTGACTCTTCGTGTTCAGATTCATTCACAGTATTTTGTATTTTTACGTGGGAGAACGCTTAAAAAATAAATAATTCTTGCTCGAACTACGAATATTTGATACTATTAAAAAGAGAAAAACGTTAGTTAACTTTAACAAATTTTTATTTAAGTTTAAATTTATCGTTCAAAAGTCACAGGCTTCTTTGTATCCCGTAACATTTAAAAATGCATATTTTATTTTAAAAAGCAAATGTTCTTTTATTATCAGAATGCATTTTTAAAAAGAATTATATTTTAAAGGGTAAATGTTGCTTTATTTAAAAGTATAAATTTCCTATGAACTGGTAGAATAAACACTTTATTGAGCTTAAATTTATTATACGTATGTCGGCATTTACTCTTTAAATATAAAAGCTAAATAAATATTTCATTAAAATAAAATTTTCAAATTAACAATTTCTATGCTAAAATCTTCCATCACGTAATGTACGTAAATAGAATTTTATTTTTTTTTAAATTTTAATGAATAAGATTATTTTTAAATTTCTGTTTAATATTTGTCATTGCTTTACGAAACAAAAAAAAAGTAGTATTTGTATTAATCTAAGAATAAAAATTAAAAGTAATATTTATGAATAGAATGGATAATTAGTTGACTTTAACTTCTGTTAACATTAGTTTTTCTGGATAAATATTAAAAATACATATATACTTCTATAGTTATAGTTTTCATTAAATAGTACAGGTAAAATAAGTTTTTTTTTAAAACAACTGAAGGCCATTCCCCAAAATTTAGGAAGAACTTGGATTTGGCACTGGAAATGAAGATCCGATGAGTCCCCAAAAATTAAGTTGTTTTACCCTGATTTTCTGGGGGGAAATAGGGAGAAATTTAACTCAGGGAGGGGGATCTTTTATTATTAAGTAGTTCAAGTGGGGTATCGTTAGTTATGAATTGTTTAATTCTGAATCGAACGACATCCTCCGCAAGTCGATACAATGTGCCGTTACAAAGTAACACTAGGTTTTACAAATACAAAGTCAACGATTTTGTCCCAGTGCAGCTAATGTAGGTTTTTACAGAAACAAATGATGGCCATTCACGAAAATTTGGGAAGAACTGCGTTTTGGCACTAGAAAAAAAAATCTGATGAGTCATCAAACAATAAAGTTGTTTTACGTTGTTTCGAGGGGGGGGGGGGGTGCAAAGGCGGCATTTTAATTCAGGGAGATAATTCAATTTTTTTTAAAATAAGCCAAGTAGGGTATAGTTCACTATGTATTGTTTTATTCTGATCGAAAGACAGCATCCGCAAGTTGATACGATGATTCATTACAAAGTTACGCCAGGTTTTATAAATAGAAAATCGACGATTTTATTTCTGCGCGATTTTATTCTGTTTGTATATAGGTTTTTACAGAAACAACTGATAGGCTTTCACGAAAATTTGGGAACAACTTTATTTTGGCACTAGAAATGAAGATCCGACGAGTACCCAAAAATTAAAGTTATTTTACCGTGTTTTGGGGGGTAAAAGGGGGGCATTTTAATTCAGGGTGGTTTAAATAAAATCTTAGACTTTGTATTTATAAGAACTGGCGTAAGTTTGTAACGAATCATCGTATCGACTTGCGGAAAGTTTAATTGCATTCAACATTTCAAAAAATTCATAGCAAACGATATCCCCCTTGACCTACTTAACAAGAACGAAAAATCATGCGTCAAGCATAGATTATGTAACACTTTCCAACGCTTCCAAAATAATTTTACAAATCATTGCCGTTTAATAAGCTGAAAGATAACATCTAAGTAAACAATTTGGAAAACGCATAACATACTTAAAAACGCAATTTCAGAAATTTCCAACATATACAATATTCGGAAAAATATCCGAATACTTTTATTCAACCCTGTATAGGATCTATAGATTTGTATATATACTACATAGGATGCTAAATTTTAGTTTAGTTAGGAAACGCGTAGCACAGTTTAAAATTCTCCTTCTGGAGTTTCTGTTAATAAACGGATATGTGTTCGCGAACTTTTGTGCTGCCCTGTATATGAAATACAGAATTTATACACACCCAGTAATAGACAAAAAGTGAGTTCAATTTAAAATCGCGTTCAGCAACTTAAAACGCACTTCCAAGAATTATTGTTAACAGACAGTAGAGAATTCTTTTGTGTGTCCCTGTAAATGAACGATGACTGCTATACACACAATATTCTGTAGTAAGCCTCTTGTAATGCACCTTAGTGATATATATAAATTTCAATGCGTTTAAAATAGTGAAACATTATTTAATTAAACCGCAAACGATTTTTCTCCATAGACGTAATGTAACGGAATTCTTTTGACTGTCCCTGTAAAGTAACTATAAGTGCTATGCACACCCTATTCCATATTAAGCTTCTTGTAATGCACCTTAGTGATATATATCAATTACAATGCATTTGAAATTGTGTAACATCATTAAAATAAACCGCAAATGATTTTTCCCCATAGACCGTAATGTAACGGAATTCTTTTGTGTGTCCCTGTAAAAAAAATATTAGTGCTACACACTTCAGTTGAAATAGGGAACATGCTACAGATAACGACAATAACATATAAAAATTGCAGAGAAATCCGAGCATATTTACGGGAGTTAGAGCACGGAGAGACGGCAGACGGCCATACGGCAGACAAACCGAATTCATAAACACTTTTCAACTAGGTTGGAAAGTGTTAAAAAGCATTATCCCTCTCCTGATTTAAAAATCAACCCCTTTTCCCCCCAAAATAACTGGGTAAAACAACTTTATTTTTTGGGAATTTATCGGATCTTTCTTTCTAGTACCAAAACGAACCTCTACCCAAATTTTCTGAATGGCCATCAGTTGATGTATTTTACTTTTAGTTTTTTTATCTCTTTTACCTGTACTAAAAAGTGAATAATAGATCTTTATCAAAGATTTTACAAAAAGGGGGCTTATTAACAACTGCCTGATAAAAATATTATTAACTACTTTTCAGAAAGAAAAATTAATACTAACAATAGCATTCATTGGTAATTTCAATTATAAATATGATTATCATTTTTTAATTTTAGAATGATTTTCTAGAATGATTACATCAGAAGAGAGCTTGAAATTATACCAATATTAAATAAAATAGGAAATTACAGAAGGAAATGGAGGGATCACATAGAAAGGATGGATACTGATCGTATACCAAGGGCAGCCTTTAATTATAAGCCAAGGGGGGAAAGAGACAGAGGAAGGCCGCGGAAAAGATGGATTGAGGCCGGAACAGGCTTATAGCCTGAAACCATGTTTTAGGATGATGATGATGATGATTTTTTAATGATACAGTCTTTTTAACACTTTACAACCTAGTTGAAAAGTGTTTATGACTTCGGTTTGTCTGGCCGTCTGCTATCTGCCGTCAGTCCGTGTTCTAATTCCCGTAAATATGCTCGGATTGCCCAGCAATTTTTATATATTATTGTCGTTATTTGTAGCATGTTCCCTATTTCAACTGAAGTGTGTAGCACTTATAGTTTTTTTACAGGGCCACTCAAAAGAATTCCGTTACATTACGGTCCATGGGGAAAAATCATTTGCGGTTTATTTTAATGATGTTACACAATTTCAAACACATTGTAATTGATATGTATCATTAAGGTACATTACAAGAAGCTTAATATGGAATAGGGTGTGCATAGCACTTATAGTTACTTTACAGGGACAGCCAAAAGAATTCCGTTACATTACGTCTATGGAGAAAAATCGTTTGCGGTTTAATTAAATAATGATTCACTATTTTAAATGCATTGGAATTTATATATATCACTAAGGTACATTACAAGAGGATTACTACAGAATATTGTGCGTATAGCAGTCATCGTTCATTTACAGGGACACACAAAAGAATTCTCTACTGTCTGTTAACAATAATTCCTAGAAGTGCGTTTTAAGTTGCTGAACGCGATTTTAAATTTATCTCACTTTTTGTCTATTACTTGGTGTGTATAAATTCTGTAATTCATATATAGGGCAGCACAAAAGTACGCGAACACATTTTCGTTTATTGAAAGAAACTCTAGAAGGAGAATTTTAAACTATGCTACGTGTTTCCTAACTAAACTAAAATTTAGCATCCTATGTAGCATATATACACATCTATAGATCATATACAGGGCTGAATAAAAGTATTCGGATATTTTCCCGAATATTGTATATGTTGGAAATATATGTTGGAAATTCCTGAAATTACGTTTTAAATATGTTATGCGTTTTCCAAATTGTTTACTTAGATGTTATATTTCAGCTTATTAAACGGTAATGATTTGTAAAATTATTTTGGAAGCGTTGGAAAGTGTTACATAATCTATGCTTGACGCATGATTTTTCGTTCTTGTTATTTGATAATCATGAAGTAATCCTGTTTAGTAATAATTTTCCTCCTGGGTATAAAAGAAAAGTATCAAAAATATTTTTTAAAGCTTCTGATTGAATTAAAAGTACCTGATATAAGCATTTTTTTTATTTATGTTTAAATTATTCTTGTTTTTTTTCCTGTTATCAAAATGAGATTGATATATTTCTTTTAATGAATTCATTATAAAATTTAAATTATTAATTCAATTAAATTATTATAGAATATTATTAAATATTATAACTAATGATTATTGCATTAAACTTATTTGAAATACTAATATATATAATCAGCATTTCAAAGTGATTATCCAGTTAAATATTTTAATACATTTTTTATTGTGAAATTCTTACTGCTTTAACACTTTAATAAATGTAGTAAGATTTTTTTAAATAAAGAAGGATTTTATTCTATTTATCTATTCCTCAAATGTGTGAATTTAAGTTAATCTCAATTAATTTCTATAATAGAAAAATAGAAACTCGAACTAATTGTTTGAATTGTTTTTTTAATGTAGTAAATTAAATTAATATTTTATTATTATTTTTACCTAAAAGAAAAAGTTGTTTCGTAGTATAGAAATAAATAAAAAGTTAAATGCTTGAAGATGAATTTTATTTATGTATTTAAAACATATTTTTTATACATTATTTATAAATATAAAAAAATAAATATATTATTTTTTATACGTAGTTGAAACAATAACGGATAAATGTTTAGAAATATAAAGCAAATGTCTCATTTATATCTAAAATTTATTATTTTTGCAAATGTTTCTTTATTTTAAATTTCCAAAACAGGACACGTTGCAATGAAAAGTTATTTTAAAGAATGTTTCTAATGGTTTATATTCCATCATAATCGGAAAAATACACTCTTAGTTTTGACAGAAGATTGCTATTGATTTTGTTATAAAATTAAATTACAATATTTCTTAGGGGGAAAAAACTTTATGTTTTGTAACTTGAAATCACAAAGGGAAATATTTTCATTTTACCTTTAAATTTTAAGTACTTCCAGAAAACTTTCCCAGTTAAAACAATTTTAATTTAAGTAAAACTTTTTAATTCCGTAGAAATTATAATAAAGCCGGATCTATATTCAGAGGCAGAAATAAACAATATAATAAATTAAAAATTTTTAAATTAATATTTTTCTTTTTTCAATATCATTTAAATAGCTAATATTTGTTTATAATAAAAATATTATTATTAAGATTTCAAAAGACTCAGTTTATTCCCACATGAATTACGGTTTAATTCCAAAGTGTTATTTCTAATTACTATTAAAATAATATATTTTTATAAAGACAGTTTTAAAGGGATTTTAATAAAACAATTACAAAATAATTTAGCGATTTCAATTTTAATGATTTCAAGATCATGATTTCAAGTATAAGCGCGTTTTACTGAAAGAATAAGTAAAGAAATATGTATATATGTATATAGGTTGTCCGAAACTTCATTTCCTCATTACAAAATGTAATCATATCTATAGTGATATACCGTAGACAAACATGTAAAACTGGTGCGAAAATGTTGGAAAACTAACCAAGTTTATTTGTTGCAGGTTTCTGTAACGGGGCTGCAGTGTAGCAAGTATCAGTATCTATAAAACCTGACCGTGTACCGAGAACTTGCAGACCATCAACCTCAGCTGAAAAGGTGGAAGAAGTGAAACGACCTTTCGTGTGAATTACCAATAAATCAGTTTGTACAGCCTCACGTGAATTACAAATGCCAAAAGGGTCTCGTGATACCAGAAGACACACTGAGCTTTTTCCTAATTTGTAAATATTTTCGGTTTCCTGGACACTGACGCTACACTGCACTACAAATACGTTACGGAAGCCTGCAATAAACAAATTTGTTAGTTTTCTAACATTTTGGCACCAGTTTCATATGTCTATTTTATATAGGGGAAGATCGGGTAGCCCCGGATGTTGAGTTTTAAATATCAGCTAAGTGACTATATAAGAATAAAATAGTTTATTTACAAAAGAAGAACAGCTAGGTAAAATTTCTGGACTAATATACTACAGAACATCTTAACCGAAAACACCGGCACAGCAAGCACACATCGTTTTTTCTTTTTACATTCCAAGTGACAACAGAACATAACGTTGCCAAACTGGCAAGACAAACTTGGTGTTGCCACAGACGTTAATAATTATTTCCCAACACACTCCCTTAATTATTAATTCAATTAAAAACACTCCCTTAAAATCATACATATTTACAGACATAAAGTATTACATTCAAGTCAAAAGAAATTTTTTCCCTCCCCTCTTATACATGCAAAATAATCAAATAAATTTAAGTAGAGTACAATAACATATATATACAAACCTAGTAAATTTTAAATTCAAACAAACATATTACATTACCAATTTAGCTTTAAATTTTTCAAACTTGTTTGGTCCCAGTGCCTTAGTAAATACATCAGCAATTTGAATATCGGTTGGGCAATATTTTATATTAATTAAACCCTCATCCACTTTCTCTTTTACAAAGTAAAATCGTACATCTATATGTTTACTTCTTTTACTTACAACCCCATTTTTAATTATATTTATGGCACTCTGTTTATATATATTTAAAATTATAGAAATTTTATCATTTGTAATTTCCTCAATTAAAGTTTTGAGATAAATTAGTTCTTTACAACATTCAGCCGCTGCAATATACTCTGCTTCAGTACTTGATGTAGCCACTATAGGCTGTTTTCTCGAGATCCAACTTACTGGACCTCCACAAAAATTTATTATACATCCAGTGGTACTTCTACGAGTGTCAGGATCACCAGCATAGTCTGCATCACAATAGGCAATCAATTCTGTGTCGCTGCCACTTGTCGTATACACTACACCTAAGTCCTTGTTTCCCTTTAAATATCTTAAAGTTCTTTTGAGATTAGAAATATCACAGACAGATGGATTTTTTACATGGCGACTTCCATAATCAACAGCGAAGGACAAATCAGGTCTTGTTCTACATGATAAACAAAGAAGACTACCAATAGCTTCTCGATAAGGGAACTCACTTTCTTTATCTTGAACACAGTTCACTGTTCCATTTTGTAACAGAGGTGTACTTGTTGCCTTTGAATCCAACATTCGAAATCTCTCTAACACTTGTTTTGAATACGGTTCTTGATGGATTTTTAGTGTGTCATTATTTAGTTCTAAATTCATACCCAGAAATGAATGTGGTTCTTCATAAGTTACATCAAATTCCTTTTTTAATTTCTCTAGAAAATCAATCAATCTTGTATGATCACATTCAATTAAAATTCCGTCATCTACATAAATAGCTAATATTATGCCCTTGTCTTCAGTTATGAAAATGCACTGTTCACATTTAATTTGTACAAAACCACTTTCCCTCAAAAAATCTGTTAATATTTTGTTCCATTCTACAGGTGCTTGCTTTAAACCATACAATGATTTTTGAAGTTTACACACCTTAGACCTGTCATCATATCCTTCTGGCATACTCATGTAAATCTCCTCGTCCAATTTCCCATACAAAAAAGCTGTTTTAATGTCAAATTTCATCATTTTATATTGTTTCTTCAATGCCAGTCCAAAAATAGTTTTCAATGGAATAATGCTTACTACTGGACTATAAGTTTCTTCATAATCAAGACCATATTTTTGTTCACAACCTCTCACAACCAAACGGGCTTTGTACTTGCCACTATCTTTAATTTTAAATATCCATTTGTTACTCAATATCCTCTTAGTTTTTACCGCATTTCTGTCAACCACTTGCCAAGTTTCATTTTTTTCTAAGGATTTCTTTTCATCCTCTATAGCTTCTTTCCACAATTCTTTATCATCTCCATTAATGACCTCTTCAAATGTTAGCAAAGCATAATCACCAAGGTAAACAGGAGGTTTCTTTATTCTTTTCTCTCGTCCAAATTCTTCAATGTTTTGATCTTCTGATGTCGTTTGTTTTATGTTGTCAGGATTTTCCTCATCTTCACTACCGTCATCTTGAAAATCAAAGTAGTTGAATGGTGATATCAAATCATTCAGTTTATCAACTTTAGGCTCAATGAATATCACATCCCTTGAAGACTGTATTTTCTTAGTTCTTGGATCCCATAATCTGTAGCCATTTTCAGCATATCCAACAAAGATGAGCCTATTACTTCGACTATCCAATTTCTTCATCCGGCCAAGTATTTTAGCATAAGCTACACTACCAAATATTTGTAATCTTGACAAATCTGGTTTCTTTTGGAACCACATTTCAGCGGGAGTAACACTTATAGACTCTGTTGGGCTTCTGTTCAGGAGGTAGGCTGCAGTTTGCAATGCTTCACCCCACATTTCTTTCTCGACTCCTGAATCAAAAATTAGAGCTCTGACTTTTTCAAAGGGTGTTCGATTCACTCGTTCCGCTTTTCCATTAAGCTGTGGTGTATGTGGAATGTTATAATCCAAAACAATCCCTTTATATTTGCACCAGTTAACTAGCTAATGAGAAACATATTCTCCTCCATTGTCACAGCGTAATTTAGAGACACGAAGTGACCACTTAGCTACGACTTCTTCAATATATTGTTTAAGAACATCTGCAACTTCAAATTTGTTCTCTAATAGAAAGACCATGGCAAAATGAGTATAATCATCCAAACATGTTAAGAAATACCTTTTTCTGTCCCATGTACTCACTTCTATTGGGCCACAAATATCGGTATGGATCAGCGCTAATGGTCTAGTTGCTCTTGTTCTTTGCGATTTAAATGGAAATCTAGTCTGTTTGGCTTTAAGACAAATATCACATGGATTTTCTATCATTTTAATGTCATCATATTTTAGATCTATGCCATTTGAATTTTTCAATAATATTTTTATATATTTACTACTTAAGTGTCCAAGTTTTCGATGCCACAAAGTTGGATTTTTCTGCTCACAAATCAAAGCCTCATTTTGTTGATTTAAATCTATTTCGTACAGCCCTTTATTGTTTTTATATCCCTCCAAAACAATTTCTCCATCTTTTGAAATTTCTACTTTATCTTCAATAAAGTAGTATAGCCACTTTATATACTATATACTATATAGCCACTATATACTTTGCCACTTTATCTTCAATAAATTTTACATCTCCATTATTTTCTGTAATTGCATTAACAGATAATAGGTTTTTACACAGCTGTGGAACATAGAGTACATTTTGTAATGTGCAACTATCAGTTTCTATTGTACCAAAATACTCAGCTTTCATTACTTCAGATTTCTTTGCTAATCCAATTTCAGTAGAAATCTTCACAGGATTTTTCAGCATTATTTTATTATTTACCATATGGGAAGAGGATCCTGAATCTATCACAAATTTATTAACTAAAGACGTATCTCTAGATTCTTGAGCAAAAAAGGAAACTGCTGGTTTTCCATTTTTACGAAAATAACAGTCTTTTTCAGAATGATTATCTTTCTTATAAATGCTGCACCGAGGATGATTATTTCTACCTTTATTACAATCTCTAGCCAAATGAAATTTGCTGTCACATTTAAAACATCTCTGTTCTTTAACACTTTTTATTGGATTTTTACTTTTACCACATAATCTTGCCAAATGATCAGAACTGTTACACTTGAAACATCTTCTCTCCAATATTTTGAAAGCAACTGGCTCCTCATTCTTTTTTACATTTTTTATACATGACTCTTCATTCAATAATCTTGCTGTTAAATTCTCTAAGGTTTTTTCTTTTGTGTTAGTAGAGTCCCAAGCACTTCTAAAATGCTTATACTGTTCTGCAAGTGTGGATAAAATTTTAGATATAACCATTTCATTATCAATTTGTTTATTCAGGGCCTTCAGTTTAAAAGCTATGTTTTCCAATCTGCTTATGTGTGTAGCGATATCGGTTTCTGCACTAAAGCTGTAGTTAAAAAAATCTTGTAATAAAGTACACTTTTGTTGTTCTGTATCTCTTTCAAAAATACTGCATAACTTCCTGTACATGTCATGTGAATTTTCGCAATTCAAAATATGCATCATTACCTTCTTATCTATAGTTGTTAAAATTATCTGTTGAGCTTTAGCGTCTTTCTTTTCCCACAACTTAACATCTGCCGGTTGGCCTTCTTTTTTTCCAATTACATTTACAACGTCGAGCAAAGAGTTTGATTTTAATATTATGCTTACTTGAAATTTCCAGAGCGCGAATGAACTTGAGTCACGAAGCCTTTCAACGTGAGAAACATCTTCGTACATATTAGTCATTTTGTTTTCTTCTTTAGCGGTTCGAATTTTACAACAGAACCTTCGTTTTTACATTCTTCTATTTGTTATTAGTGACTAGCCCGATTCGCAAGTACACTTGGCTACCATGTTGAGTTTTAAATATCAGCTAAGTGACTATATAAGAATAAAATAGTTTATTTACAAAAGAAGAACAGCTAGGTAAAATTTCTGGACTAATATACTACAGAACATCTTAACGGAAAATACCGGCACAGCAAGCACACATCGTTTCTTCTTTTTACATTCCAAATGACAACAGAACACAACGTTACCAAACTGGCAAGACAAACTTGGTGTTGCCACAGACGTTAATAATTATTTCCCAACACTTGGGTAAACTTGGGAAACTTGGATAAATTGCAAATAAAAAACAAATGAATGAAATTTCTGTCTTTGTTTTATACTTAAAATAAAATTACGAACTTCTTTAATGATTTTAATTAAACATTGCTAACAATATCGAATTATTTAACGAAATATACTGAAAATAGTTTGGCCTTATTTTTTTGGCGTCACAAGAAACGGCGGGTAGCTCCGGACATATTAATCAATGGTGTCCCAACCGTTTTTTGGCCTTACAAACTTCACAATTATAATAAAAATCAGATATATCTATATAAACACAATCTTCATGGGCCCAGTCTTTGCATTCCTGGCACTGTATCCAGTCTTCTTTAAATGTTTCTCCGCATATGATGCATTCTGTCTCGTTTTGTCGAAAATTTATTGACGAAAACAAAACACTCACTCACTACTAACTTACTTGGCGCCCTCGTCGCAATTAAACTGTATTTGTTTCGACTCTAGAGGGCATTCATTTACAATAACCCCTTATTTATGCAATACTTTGAATTTCTTAGAAATTGAAATTTCCGCGGTTACCCGCCGTCCGCGGCTACCCGACCTTCCCCTATAGTGGATATGAATAAATTTTGTAATCAGGGAACGACTTTTCGAACTTCTTGTATATTCGTTTTTAGTGAAATATATACACGTTCAAAAAACTTTTTAACAGTTTAGAGCTGTTTAGTTTAGTTTAGTTTCTAATTATTCGCCACAAATACCCTTGAAAAACATTAAGTATAAACCAGAAAGACGCAAAATTAAACTTATTAGATTTACATTTTAACTGACAAGGAGAGTGCCAAGTTTGGTAATCACAGATTTTGATTATTATTATATATGTTAAAGGGTAGAAGCCCCTTAGTCTCAGGTTCAATGGATTTTATACAACGCTCCTTAGTTCTCGAGAAATGGGGGGTCTAATATTATACCACAACTTAAATACTTACTTTGTAACGGAATAACTGCATCGGTCGTATCTCAGTTGGCATGGCGTCTGTTCGTTGTTCGGAGGGCCCGGGTTCGATGCCGGAACGCGCTACGTTTGTTTTTCTGTTTTTTTTTAAAATAAAAATACTTGTAATTATAATTTAATAATCTCAATAAAAAATTTTGTTAACATAATTAAATTTGAATTTAGAATTTTTGATTTTTTTAAATCACTTTAAAAATGTATTCCATATATGCTTTATCAGTGCAACGATATTGAACAATTGTGTCAATTCGTGATTGTAAAGAAACATCCTTTATAAATTGCCTTAACAAGGGAAGTCAATACGATAATATTACTCTGTTTTTAAAGTAAGAAGCATAATTATATTAAACTTTAGCATAAGAATTAAATTACAACATATTTATGTTTTATTTTATTGTAAACCACAACAGACTTTGGTTATTTATTTTTTTTTTAGTTTGATGCAGGTGTGGTTTTTGTTTTCAATCTTTATCGCACAAGTGGTATCATTCTATAACAACTCATAATCGTATAAAAATGGAAGAAGCAAGCCGTAGTTCACAAGAAGATCAATCTGAAGTGTCGGAATTCGATGAAAATCAGAAAAGTGATATCACAAATGTGTTGAAGTACTGTAAAATTTTATTGTAAAACAATGAATTTTTAACAAATAATCCAGCATATGAAATATATTCGTTTTCTATTGCGATGGGAGAAGAATTCTATAATTCAATAGTTAATATGCTGATTTTGTAACGATTTTTAAATGTTTACTAGTCAATAATAGATCCAATTTTTTTAAAGCTCTTTAAATGATGAGAAATGTTTAATAATGGTTTAAAAATCAAAAATGCTAAATTAAAATTTAATTATGTGAACAAATTTTTTTATTGAAATTATTAAATTATAATTACAAGTATATTTATTAAAAAAAAGGAGAAACACAAACGTAACGCGTTCCGGCATCGAACCTGGGCCCTCTTAACAGCGAGCAGACGCCATACCAACTGAGCTACGACCGACGCATTTATTTTGTTACAAAGTAAGTATTTAAGTTGCGTTATAATATTAGACCCCCCCATTTCTCGAGAACTAAGGAGTGTTGTATAAAATCCATTGAACCTGAGACTAAGGGGCTTCTACCCTACAACATATATAAAAATAATCAAAATCTGTGATTACCAAGCTTGGCACTCTCCTTGTGAGACTTGAAGTTAATTTGCAATTAAATGGTTTTCATTTACATGCTAAAGGTGATTACAGTACACATAAAAAGTCTTAAAATTCTTTTAATAACAAACCGACTAGATTCGAGCACTTCAAACGGTGACATTCTCAAAGTCTGAAAATAATAAATAAACTATTATCGCGTAAAATGGAACTTTAAACATGATAAACAGGTATCACGATATATCATTGGACACCAACAATTGTCATTGCGCTTTAACAACAATAATCTTCCATAGACGTGATTCATTTCATACTATATTTTTTAAGATTACGCAGTATCTGCTTCTAAATTCCAGGTAATTCAAAAGAGACATATTAATTTAATATGCTCTTATTGTGCATTTAGATCCTATTAACTCGCGGATACCGGATGACAGTAATATTTTGATGAATATATTATTTTCTATTCTTTAAAATTAGTCTGCACTGGTTGTATAGCACTAAGTCTGAATAAAGCTTAAGTTTTATGTCTGCTACATGTTCTTTCTTTTTCATTTTAAACATTCTATTTCTCATTCTACATAATATTGTATTGTTTAATCGGCTTTGTTGAAAAGAATTTCCATATACTCCCGATAGTTGGACTGACCAATTATTGGGAGTATATGAAATACAATGTTTGGAAATTAAATATTAATGCACATTTTAATAATATTCAAAAAATATAATATACAAAATTATTTAAACTATTATTAATTTTCATGAAATTAAAGGATAAGAGAGAACAATCTATTTTTTAAATTAAAATATTTTCCCTAATAACGCATTAAATCGCAATAAAAAGAACAGTAAACTACTTATGGCATATTCAACTTGAGACATATATTATTGCATTTTGTAGATAATACGCACACGAAAAGGAGAAAAAAACTTTTGCAGATTTGATGCAAAAGCTTTTTCAATAAAGTGTTAATTATTATTCACAAAAAATTAAATTCCGTAAAGTTTTTAACAAATATTGTGTTTAAAATGTAAATTCGTTCATTCTTTTCTTTTTAATCTGATTGATTTTTCAGGAATAATGGCTGCAAACATGAAAACACTTACATACATTTGTAAATTTGAGTGTCGAAATAAAGTTTGTAATGTAGTTTTATATTTAAATATATTTTCACACATTATTTATCTTTCACTTATATTGTATTCATAGTTCTTCATCATTATTTATTTTATTACTTACCGTAAAACGGGGTTAATCGGAACGTTTTTCAACTTTAACGTAAAAAACAAGTTGGAAATTGTACGTCAAACGTGACAAACGAGGTGCGTTCGTACTATAGCTAGTTATATAAATATTCAGATCTTGATGATTTCTACATCTGTGAAATGAATTATATCGTCTGCAGATTAATTTCTGTAATAGAATAAGTATCTCGGTCGCTGGACGATTAAACTTCGAAAGCTCCTATGAAAAGAAAGCACCGATTTAAAAAAAAAATCAAATTTCTTAATAAATGTTTTTTCTTAATATTTTCTAAAGTTTTGATTCGACTTTAAAAAAATTTGAAATGGCTCGACAAAATTCTGCAAAGATAATATATCTTAAATTTTAAACCATTCGGTTGGGTAGTTTTTGCGTTGTTATATGCGGACGGACGGACAGACAGACAGACGGACGGACAGACGGACGGACCAGACGACGACAATAGGTGCTACGTATTTATATAATTACGAACGCACCTATAAAAGGCAACTATAGATTTTTTAATTATTTTATTTTTTGACTAGAAAATTCGGTCTTGTTTTGTTCTTGAAATTCTAAGCAAAAATAAAACATTTTTTAAAGTTTTTATGCATATTTTTAAATTTTTTAATGATGTTCCGATTCACCCCGCAGGTAAGGGTGAATCGGAACAAATGTTATAATCTTTATTTGTTCCGATTAAGACTTTAATAGGGTTAATAAAAACAGGTAATAATGATAAGGGATGAATAGGAAGACGTAGTTACTATCAAATTCTTTATTTTCTATACAAGTAAAGGTATGACTTTTCAGACTTTTTTTTCCATGCACTTTAACGACAAGGAAATCTTCTGGAGCAAATTTGTTCGAAAGTTGGGGATTTTCTGGGATTACAAAATCTGGATCTTCTTCTGAAGTAGTAGGTAATATGAACTCTTTATTGCTGTCTTGAACAGAATAATTGGAATTGGAATTTTCAGACGATAATCTTCTGAATAGTTTCTTCGTTTGTGTTCCGATTCACCCCGTAAATCTTAAACCTATGATGTTACAAGACATTTTTCACTTTTTCATTATTAAATTTTAGAAATACATAAAATCTAATACAGCATATCGTTTATAGGTCTATCGTTAATAAAAAAAAAACACTACTCTTAGGTTTATAATACGAAAAAGTCTGTAGTTACATGCAAAGTTTTGTGGATGTTGAAAATAGGAGGTTTTTGAGGATCCACTTGCAGTTTTTTTTATATAACCCAGTAGTGGTGCCAGCATGACAAAACTGATTTTACCAACACTTCATGATACTACCTTCTTAAAAAAAAATTGGCAACTAAAAATGTCCTCACGTATATTTATTTTGAATTTATTTGTATGACTGGGAAGTTTCGTTCCTGTTCACCCCGCTGTTCCTATTCACCCCGTTTTATGGTATATTTCATCCATAATTCTTCATAACTATTTATATTTCACATATTTCATTCAAAATTCTTTATAATTATTTAAATTTCACTTATTTAAGCCATCATTATTCTTTCATTTATATTAAGTATAATAAAAATAATAATCTAATTTATAATATATATCATTTCCTGGTGTTGACAGGCAATATATGTTTTGAATACGAGAAAAAAAAATCTTAAAAGGAGTTTTCTTTCGTGCATAATGTACATATACATATATTGCACACTGTCAGAGAGAGAAGCAATATCAAAAACACAATTTACGGCTTTTGTTTAAATTGTTAGAAGAAAAAACAATACTTCAAATAAGAACATTTTTGTTGCAGTGTATCCGTTCAAGTAACACTACTGCTTGAACGCGTTAGTTTTCTTTTTAATAAATTGGATAAAAAAATACTTTAATACCACATATGTGCCACAGTGTTTATGCAAATATTTGCTGGATATAACAAAATACTTTAAAAATTGATTCATCTGATGGAGCTTATCTATATCTGCTCAGACTCAGGGTCATGCTATTTCAATGCGCTAAAACTAGAAAGGAATATACAGATCAAAAGACAATGTCCAAAAATCCATTTAAATGAATAAATATTTCCTATGTATAACAGGCTTTCTCGTAAGAAATTTTCCAGACATACCATTCATATTCACGGAATACTTTTCATTCATCTTTTTGTTCAGTGTTAAATTTCATGTTTATTTTAAATTTAGCCAAATTAAATTTTTACATGTTTAACATAAAAAAAATATATTTTCTTTCTTACGTTCAATAATTTACTTCTACGTTTTCGTGAGTGGTATATTTTTAAAAAAAGTATGTCAAATTTTCAAGAAATCAATAATTTATAGTTTACGTTAATGTTATTTGCTATATGGCCATTCGTCACCGGTCACTTTCAATTTTAGACATTAAGTCAAACATTTAAAGATATAGGGTAAATGTACCAATAGTCGGCCACTTAACTGTTTTTTTGTATATAAATCATAACGTAGAATTTTTAAAAAACGACACAACATTTTTAACAGGGATATATGTTAAAACATACGTTTCTTATTATGTTTTAGCAATTATTTTTTAAAAACACGGTAATAGTTTTTTTTTTTTAGACAAAGTTAAGTTCAAAAAGGGCAAGTTCTCCAATAGTCGGCCACTTTAACGCTAATGTTCCGCCATCACTGCACCAATAGTCGGCCACTTCAGAATTTTGTCACTTTCTTCTATCTTTACAAGAAGAAAATATTGGATTCATGAAAATTTTCGACTTCTGGTTTTCAACGGATTTATACGTTTTAGAAGGTCCTGAACACGATTTGACTGTTTTTAGAAAATGTCTGTCTGTGACTCTGTCTGTCTGTCTGTCTGTATGTGACAAAAATTTCGTGGGCGCTCTATCTCAAGAACTAATACTCGGAATTTAATAAAACTTTAGATTCAGTTAGTCCCTGATATAAATTGGTGCTGATTAGTTTTTGGTAAAAATCGCCCGGCAGGTGGCGCTGCTATGCAGCATTTTTTGCGATTTCCGCAATAGCTCTATCTCAAGAACTAATGCTCGGAATTTAATAAAACATTAGATTCAGTTAGTCCCTGATATAGATTGGTGCTGATTAGTTTTGGTAAATATCGCCCGGCAGGTGGCGCTGCTATGCGGCATTTTTCGCGATTTCCGCAATAGCTCTATCTCAAGAACTAATGCTCTGAATTTAATAAAACTTTAGATTCAGTTAGTCCCTGATATAAATGGGTGCTGATTAGTTTTTGGTAAATATCGCCCGGCAGGTGGCGCTGCTATGCGGCATTTTTCGCGATTTCCGCAATAGCTCTATCTCAAGAACTAATGCTCGGAATTTAATAAAACTTTAGATTCAGTTAGTCCCTGATATAAATGGGTGCTGATTAGTTTTTGGTAAATATCGCCCGGCAGGTGGCGCTGCTATGCGGCATTTTTCGCGATTTCCGCAATAGCTCTATCTCAAGATCTAATCCTCGTAATTTAATAAAACTTTATATTCAGTTAGTCCGTGATATAAGTTGGTGCTGATTAGTTTTTGGTAAAAATCGCGCAGCAGGTGGCGCTGTTATGCAGCATTTTTCGCGATTTCCGCAATAGCTCTATCTCAAGAACTAATGCTCGGAATTTAATAAAACTTTAGATTCATTTAGTCCCTGATATAAATTGGTGCTGATTAGTTTTTGGTAAATACGCCCGGCAGGTGGCGCTGCTATGCATCATTTTTCGCGATTTCCGCAATAGCTCTATCTCAAGAACTAATGCTCGGAATTTAATAAAACTTTAGATTCAGTTAGTCCCTGATATAAATGGGTGCTGATTAGTTTTTGGTAAATATCGCCCGGAAGGTGGCGCTGCTATGCGGCATTTTTCGCGATTTCCGCAATAGCTCTATCTCAAGAACTAATGCTCGGAATTTAATAAAACTTTAGATTCAGTTAGTCCCTGATATAAATGGGTGCTGATTAGTTTTTGGTAAATATCGCCCGGCAGGTGGCGCTGGTATGCGGCATTTTTCGCGATTTCCGCAATAGATCTATCTCAAGAAATAATGCTCGGAATTTAATAAAACTTTAGATTCAGTTAGTCCCTGATATAAATGGTGCTGATCAGTTTTTGGTAAATATCGCCCGGCAGGTAGCGGTGCTATGCGGCATTTTTCGCGATTTCCGCAATAGCTCTATCTCAAGAACTAATGCTCGGAATTTAATAAAACTTTAGATTCAGTTAGTCCCTGATATAAATTGGTGCTGATTAGCTTTTGGTAAAAATCGCCCGGCAGGTGGCGCTGCTATGCAGCATTTTTCGCGATTTCCGCAATAGCTCTATCTCAAGATCTAATCCTCGGAATTTAATAAAACTTTATATTCAGTTAGTCCGTGATATAAGTTGGTGCTGATTAGTTTTTGGTAAAAATCGCCCAGCAGGTGGCGCTGTTATGCGGCATTTTTCGCGATTTCCGCAATAGCTCTATCTCAAGAACTAATGCTCGGAATTTAATAAAACTTTAGATTCAGTTAGTCCCTGATATAAATTGGTGCTGATTAGCTTTTGGTAAAAATCGCCCGGCAGGTGGCGCTGCTATGCAGCATTTTTCGCGATTTCCGCAATAGCTCTATCTCAAGAACTAATGCTCGGAATTTAATAAAACTTTAGATTCAGTTAGTCCCTGATATAAATGGGTGCTGATTAGTTTTTGGTAAATATCGCCCGGAAGGTGGCGCTGCTATGCGGCATTTTTCGCGATTTCCGCAATAGCTCTATCTCAAGAACTAATGCTCGGAATTTAATAAAACTTTAGATTCAGTTAGTCCCTGATATAAATGGGTGCTGATTAGTTTTTGGTAAATACGCCCGGCAGGTGGCGCTGCTATGCCGCATTTTTCGCGATTTCCGCAATAGCTCTATCTCAAGAACTAATGCTCGGAATTTAATAAAACTTTAGATTCAGTTAGTCCCTGATATAAATGGGTGCTGATTAGTTTTTGGAAAATATCGCCCGGCAGGTGGCGCTGCTATGCGGCATTTTTCGCGATTTCCGCAATAGCTCTATCTCAAGAAATAATGCTCGGAATTTAATAAAACTTTAGATTCAGTTAGTCCCTGATATAAATGGCTGCTGATTAGTTTTTGGTAAATATCGCCCGGCAGGTGGCGCTGCTATGCGGCATTTTTCGCGATTTCCGCAATAGATCTATCTCAAGAAATAATGCTCGGAATTTAATAAAACTTTAGATTCAGTTAGTCCCTGATATAAATGGTGCTGATTAGTTTTTGGTAAATATCGCCCGGCAGGTGGCGGTGCTATGCGGCATTTTTCGCGATTTCCGCAATAGCTCTATCTCAAGATCTAATCCTCGGAATTTAATAAAACTTTATATTCAGTTAGTCCGTGATATAAGTTGGTGCTGATTAGTTTTTCGTAAAAATCGCCCAGCAGGTGGCGCTGTTATGCGGCATTTTTCGCGATTTCCGCAATAGCTCTATCTCAAGAACTAATGCTCGGAATTTAATAAAACTTTAGATTAATTTAGTCCCTGATATAAATTGGTGCTGATTAGTTTTTGGTAAAAATCGCCCGGCAGGTGGCGCTGCTATGCAGCATTTTTTGCGATTTCCGCAATAGCTCTATCTCAAGAACTAATGCTCGGAATTTAATAAAACTTTATATTCAGTTAGTCCGTGATATAAGTTGTTGTTGATTAGGTTTTGGTAAAAATCGCCCAGCAGGTGGCGCTGTTATGCGGCATTTTTCGCGATTTCCGCAATAGCTCTATCTCACGAACTAATGCTCGGCATTTAATAAAACCTTATATTCCGGTAGTCTCTGATGTAAATTGGTGCTGATTAGTTTTTGGTAAAAATCGCCCAGCAGGTGGCGCTGCTATGGAGCATTTTACAGGATTTACACAATTTTATCGATAGTCATATTTCAAGAAATAATGCACGGAATTTAATAAAACTTGAGCTTCAGTTAGACCTTGATATAAATTGGTGCTGATTCATTTTATTGTATGCGAAACCTGTGTGAGATAGAAGAAAGTTTTGGGATTGACACATCCAACTAGTTTTACCTGGAAAACGACGCTAACAAATTTGACTGCATTTTGCATTCTACCATTTTCGGTTATAAGAAGATGATTGAGCTATCTCACATGTTCGAGAAAATTAAATTAGTGTGTCATTTAGGGTCACTGCGGGTAAAGCTAATTTTATTTTATCTGCTAAATGGCTTTAACGATTTTGACTAAGTTTTGTATCGTACATTTTTGGGATACAATAAGACCATTGGACTGGGTCGCATGTTCGAGAAAATTTCATTAGTGGGTCATATGATATGGGGGTCACTTATGGGTTAAATAAATTTTATCTAAAAAACGGCTCTAACGATTTTGACTAAATTTTGTATCCGACCGTTTTCGGGTACGAAAAGACCATTGGGCTGGGTCACATGTTTGAGAAAATTCGATTAGTGGGTCACTACGGGTCACTACGGGTCAAACTAATTTTATCTAAAAACGACAAAGGATTTTTAATAAATTTTGTATCCTACCGATTTGGTGTACGAAAAGACTAATGGGCTGAGTCACAAGTTAAGGGTCACATGTTAAGGTCCAAGGTAATTTTATCTTATCTAATAAATGTCTTTAACGATTTTGACTAAGTTTTGTGTCCTAACTTTTTGGGATACAAGAAAACCATTTGGCTGGGTCACATGTTCGAGAAAATTCGATTAGTGGGTCATTTGGCGGTCACTATGGGTCAAACAAATTGCATTTAAAAACGGATTAAGCGATTTTGACTAAATTTTGTATGCTACAGTCGACTGCAAAAAAAAAAAATTAAAAATAAATAAACGCTGGTACCCCTTCTGGTCGCGCTCAAATTGAAGTTAGATTAAAGTGGGTTTTGAATCGAACTATGCATTTTGAATCCCGCAGTGGAAAGGCGAAGGGAGGGGCAGTCCCAACTGCCGCAATCCAATCTAGTTGTTTTAACACTTTTCAACAGAATTGAAAAGCAAATAATGGGGGTACCAACTGCCGCATCTAATCGAGTTGCTTTTAACACTTTTCAACATAGTTGAAAAGCAAATATGCATACATTCGTGCATCAGCGAAGGGGCGATCCCAACTGCCGCTTAACGGCATTCCGATCTAAATGTTTTAACACTTTTAAGCATGAAATATATTTAGTATGTAGTTTATTAGTATACGAGTTCATTTCGAATCCCGCAGTGGATAAGCGTATGGAGAGGCGGTCCCAACTGCCGCATTCCAATCTAGTTGTTTTAACACTTTTCAACAGAATTGAAAAGCAAATAATGGGGGTACCAACTTCCGCATCTAATCGAGTTGCTTTTAACACTTTTCAACATAGTTGAAAAGCAAATATGCATACATTCGTGCATCAGCGAAGGGGCGGTCCCAACTGCCGCATCACGTCATTCCGATCTAGTTGTTTTAACACTTTTATGCATTTTGAACATGAAATATATTTAGTATGTAGTTATTAGTATACGAGTTCATTTTGAACCCCGCAGTAGAAAAGTGTATGGAGGGGCGGTTCCAACTGCCGCATTCCAGTCTAGTTGTTTTAATACTTTTCAACAGACTTGAAAAGCAAATAATGAGGGTACCAACTGCCGCATCTAATCTAGTTTAAGAAAAAGCTACTGTGTACGAGCATTTGCGACTTTAAAGTAACCCCAATATCGAATATCAGTTTTCTATCCCTATTAATTCTAAATAAATCATAATTTAGAATGATAAACAACAATTACTAATAATTTCAATTTTTTAAATTTCGAATTTTTTAAATTTCGAATTTTATAGAAACCATTCTTTGCGAGAGCTTACATCTTAAAAGAAACCCCCATGCAAAATTTGAAGTTTCAAAGCCACAGAAATTGCAATTTAAAAGAATTTTTAGTTGCTTTTAAATTTCTAATTTTTTAGAAACTGTTCGGCTACGGTCAGACTACTTACGTATGGAAAAGGTTTTCCATGTCTAATTTCATGTTTCTACTCTAAAATTTATTAAAAAAAAAAACATAATTCAGAACATTTTCCTCTCATTTCAGCATTCTAAATTTCCAAATTTTTAGAAGCCTTTCTGAGCCGGTTGTTTATGTCTTAAAATTGACCACCATGCCAAATTTTAAGTTTCCAGCAACAAAACTATCATAGATTTTGAAACTTTAGAACGTTTATTTGGTTCTGTACCCTTTGAAATTCCGTTTTTTTAAGAAACTATTTTGTACCAGCGTTTACATATTAAAAATGACAGAATTAGGAAATTTTAAATTTCTCTCCCTAGTAATTCCATATAAATCGTAATTTAGAATGTTTTTAGAATATTCACAGTTTTTTTCATTTTCTAAAATTCCCCCTTTTTTTAATTGCCTTGATCCAGAATTTACCTCTTAAAAGTAACAGACATGTTAAATTTCAAGTTTATATTCCTAACAATTCTACATGAATTGTAATTTAGAACTTTTTCCACTCATTTCACACTTTTAAATTTCAAGTTTTTTAGAAAACAACAACCATGCCAAATTTCAAGAGGGCAAAAACGGCACGTTTGGAATGTTTTTTGCTCATCCATCTACTTGCGAAAAGTGGCCCTGACGTAAAATATAGTCTATGTCGGAGCAGAGACTGCCACCTTTACTTTTGAAATTCTTTCGGTAGTTCTAGTAGTTTCCCGTACAAACAAACAAACAACCACGTAAAAAAATTTTTTTTTATATAATATTATTTTAGATGTAGAGATAAAGTTATATCTACCAAACAATAAAAAAAGTGGCACTCTGGAAGTGCCGACAGAAGTGAAAACTTGAACAATTACGTGTGTATTTTTTGAATCATCAGGAAATGTTTTATTGTGCAGGAAATACTTTTAAATCAAGTGTTGTTTTATTCATTATTATAAACTACTACTACAAAAATTATATTACAATTTTCATTTAACGCGCTATTGTACATGAAAAATCATGCATATTATTTTACATACAAAAATTTCGGGAACCAGACTTCAGTCGCACTATACCGCTCACATTTTTCTGCGTTATTATACCGCTTACTATACCGCTTACATTTTTCTGCGTTGCTATACCGCTTACTATACCACTTACATTTTTTCTGTGTTACTATACCGCTTACTATACAGCGTACTATACCGCTTACTATGCCGCTTACATTTTTCTGCGTTACTATGCCGCTTACATTTTTCTGCTTTTACTATACCGCTTCCATTTTTCTGCGTTTACTATACCGCTTACATTTTTTCTGTGTTACTATACCGCTTACTATACCGCTTCTATACCACTTACTATATAGCTTACTATACCGCTTACTATGACGCTTACTATACCGCGTCTACACCATTTACTATACGGCTTACTATACTGCGTCTACACCATTTACTATACAGCTTACTATACCGCTTACTATAACGCTTACTATACCGGTTACATTTTTCTGCGTTACTATACCGCTTACTATACTGCTTACATTTTTCTGCGCTTCCTATACCTTCCTATACCTCTTACATTTTTCTACGTTTACTATACCGCTTACTATACCACTTACATTTTTCTGCGTTTACTATACCGCTTACTATACCACTTACATTTTTTCTGTGTTACTATACCGCTTACTTTACAGCTTACTATACCGCTTATTATGCCGCTTACATTTTTCTGCGTTACTATACCGCTTACTATACCGTTTACATTTTTCTGCTCTTACTATACCGCTTACATTTTTCTGCGTTTACTATACCGCTTACATTTTTTCTGTGTTACTATACCGCTGACATTTTTCTGTGTTACTATTAGGGCTGGATTATTTATCAATATATCGGTCAAATATTGATATTTTTTAAATATCGCAATAACAATATTTAAACTTTGACTTAGCCGATATATCCCAATAACAATAATATTCATGTTTTGTTTTACGATCACCGCGAAATCGAGACCCGAAAAACAGCGACAAATATCCCGTACCAATATGTCCTTCAATCCTTTTTTCATTTCATCCATCTATTTATTCACTATTCTGCTTCATCCAAAACGGAAAATTACCTCCGCTGATTATCTCTCTATCATATATCAAAGTAAGGAATATTCCAATATATCCCAACACGTTCAGTCTTTAAAAACCACAAATTCTATTGTTCTTTACAGATAAATACTGAATAACACTTTCGCTACTGAATAACAATAATCGCGCGGTCCTTGTTTGGCTGATGTGATTGGTCCAGACTTGTTCCGATAACTCTGAACTTTTGATATGTCATGACGAAAAAGATGAGCGTTGATTATTGCGTAGTATTGATAATGAATTATTTAAAGAGTGCGGTTTCTTGGATTCGGAAGTAATTTATATCTGAGCTTAAAATGAGTGTATGGAATTGGATAGATTCGGTCTTTTTTGGTTGCCCCGTTCATAAAAAGGTACTTTAAATACATTGAAAACTTTTACACTGAATTTCACTAGATTATCAAAATTTAACTTATTGCTTATTCTAGTGGATTTTATTAGTAAATTAAATTTCTGAACGGATGTCTATCAGTTATTCAGCAAAGAATACTTTTTTTTCAATGAGAGATACATTAAATAATTTAAATTTAGATAATAATTAACGCAAAAAAATGAAACAAAAATTACATGGTTGCCATGATTAAATTTTGTAGTAAACCGTAAGTTTCTCAAAATATGCGATATATTTTTGATTTCTTAAATTCATATTTTTAGTCATCCAAGGTAATCCTTTACTAGATTAAAAATAAGAAACGATAATGATAATTGATAAAATGAAGTTTTTCAGGATGGACTGATTTCTTTATGCCAAGATTAAACGAAGGATATATGACGAAAGGATCGTGATGTATGGGTGATTTAGCCCGGACCTATTTCGTGTACAGAATAAACGAAATCAGACTCCCCCTCCCAAAACTGAAAAACCAAGTAAAACAAAGTTTGGTATTATTAAACAAATAATTAAATTCTATGAAACGAAAATTCTAAACATTTTTATGTGGACAACTTTGAATTTCATTTTATTAATTGTGCTTTTTAATCATATATTAATCATATCATAGTGGTGAAAATGAAACTTTAAAAAATATATATATTAATAAAATAAAATGAGAAGAATAGGAGATGTACTATCTTTAAAGAAAAGCTTTATGAAAGTAATGGTAATGCAAATAGTTATTAAACAATTAGTTTATTTCCTTTTAAATATTTTGTTTTAAAAAAACGTAAAAAATTAAAATTATGTTCTATGAGCAAATATATATAAGAATTTTAATTCGTCGCATTCAACTAGGTTTTGTGTTTAAATTGTTGATACCATATCATTTATCTTAAAATAGCAAATGCTCTTGCTCCCCCCCCCCTTTAAATTAGTATCGCGATATATCAGCAATATCAATATTAACTTGTTGATATATTGCGATATTAAATTTCTGATATCGTCCAGCCCTAGTTACTATACCGCTTACTATACCGCTTACTATACCGCTTACTATACCGCTTCTATACCACTCACTATACAGCTTACTATACCGCTTCCTATAACGCTTACTATACCGCTTACATTTTTCTGCGCTTACTATACCATTTACTATACTGCTTACATTTTTCTGCGCTTCCTATACCTTACTATACCTCTTACATTTTTCTACGTTTACTATACCGCTTACTATACCACTTACATTTTTTCTGTGTTACTATACCGCTTACTATACAGCTTACTATACCGCTTACTATACCGCTTCTATACCACTTACTATACAGCTTACTATACCGCTTACTATAACGCTTACTATACCGCTTACATTTTTCTGCGCTTACTATACCGCTTACTATACTGCTTACATTTTTCTGCGCTTCCTATACCTTACTATAACTCCTATACTTACCTCTTACATTTTACTACGTTTACTATACCGCTTACTATACCACTTACATTTTTCTGCGTTTACTATACCGCTTACTATACCACTTACATTTTTTCTGTGTTACTATACCGCTTACTATACAGCTTACTATGCCGCTTACATTTTTCTGCGTTACTATACCGCGTACTATACCGCTTACATTTTTCTGCGCTTACTATACCGCTTACATTTTTCTGCGCTTACTATACCGCTACTACACCATTTACTATACAGCTTACTATACCGCTTACTATAACGCTTACTATACCGCTTACATTTTTTTGCGTTACTATACCGCGTACTATACCGCTTACACTTTTCTGCGCTTACTATACCGCTTACTATACTGCTTACATTTTTCTGCGCTTCCTATACCTGACTATACCGCTTACATTTTCTACGTTATTATACCGCTTACATTTTTCTGCGTTACTATACCACTTACTATGCCGCGTACTATACCGCTTACATTTTTCTGCGTTACTATACCGCGTACTATACCGCTTACATTTTTCTGCGTTACTATACCGCTTACATTTTTCTGCGCTTACTATACCGCTTACTATGCCGCTTACATTTTTCTGCGCTTACTATACAGCTTACATTTTTCTGCGTTTACTATACCGCTTCCTATACCACTTGCATTTTTTTGCGTTTACTATACCGCTTACTATACCGCTTACATTTTTTCTGTATTACTATACCGCTTACATCTTTCTGCGCTTACCATACCGCTTCTATACCGCTTACTATACAGCTTACTATACCGCTTACATTTTTCTGTGCTTACTATACCACTTACATTTTTCTGTGCTTACTATAACGCTTACTATACCGCGGTGCAATAGCGCACAGGCAAGCTTGCGCCGCGCCCGTCCCGCCCTAGATCATACCTAACTATACACAATACATGCACATACTTATATACAGAGGTGTCGGTTACAGTAACAGTGTCGCGAGTTCAATGTTTTTTTCCCATCTCAAAAAATGCCCAACACGCCTAAAGCAGTTTTCACTTCAATAAACTCAAAAAAGTACAATAAGTTATGTATTCATTATTCAGCTCCTGTTGGCCGACTTTTTGACATGTAAGTAAAATTAATATCCAATGGTCGGCCACATTAAAATTAATTAAAAGCAACAAATTTATTTACTTTTTATAATCAAAAACATTAGTTTATTTACCCAGCTAATATTCTAGCCTTATAATTTTAGAAAAAAAAAAAAATTAATACTTGCCTTTTAAAATAATTGCCATCTGTTAACAAAAAAATAGGGAAAATGGCGATTTGACCTCTATCTTGAAAAAAAATGGCTGATTACAAATTCAATAAAAGTACCCATAATTCTTTGGTGATGGTTTATGACTTATGAAAGATGGTTGCATATAACCAAATTGTAATATTTCATTTAGAACCAAAAATAAGCTATGCGTAAGGCATTTTATCTCAATGTGGCCGACTATTGGGCGGTGGCCGACTATTGGTACATTTACCCTACTTGTCGGATTCTTCTGGAACGTCAGGATATAAAGAATATGTTTGACCTCATATTTATCAACGATGATTTCATCAGGAGGACAATTTGGGGGTCAACAACAAATCAAAGAAAAATAATAATATTTGGGATCACCCTGTAAAATAAAATGCACGAAATAATCTATCGCTACAGCATACAAGAATGTAGATATTGTACAATATATGTATTTGTTTGTGTAAGTATAGCACGTATATTCACGGAAATATAGCATATTTGTTAAAAAGTTAAAAAAAATGCATGCATGTTTTTTTTATATTATGCAAGGTTTTTAACTAAATTTAACACCAATTTCAGAGAATTTGACAAAATGTAGTGGAAACAACATAGTGTAATTGGAATATAAAGATACTAAAGATTTGATGAAATATGAGCAGTTGTAAGAATTATTTTTTATTTGCGCATGCGCGAACGATAACAAGGATTTTTTTTTTTTCATGATCTAATAGTCAACTCTGTGAAGCAACTCGTATAAAAAAGAAATTTTTAATTGGAATTTTGAATTTTGAATTTTGAATGAATTTTCACGATATTTGACTGGCTTTTTTATATGATTTGCTCCATAGAGTTGACTATTAAATCATGAAAAAAAAATCTTTGTTATCGTTTGCGCATGCACATATAACAAATATTTTATACAATTGCTCATATTTAATCAAATATTTAACATATTTATATTCGAATTGTACTATAGTATTTCTATTGAATTTTGTCAGATTTTCTGAAATTTGTGTTAAATTTGATTGAAAACCTTGCATGATATAAACAAAAAGCATGCAAGCATTTTTTGAACTTATTAACAAAATCACTACATCTCCATGAATATACGTGCATAGTTACCCAAATGAATATACATATTTTACTATATCCATATATTCGTGTGGTATAGCGATAGAACATTTCATTTATTTTATTTTACAGGTTGCTCCCAAATATTATTTATTTGCTCCGATTTTTTGTTGGCTTCCTAACTGTCCTCCTGATCAAATCGTCATTGATAAATATATGTTTAAATATATTTTTTGTAATCCTGAAGTTCCAGAAGAATCTGATAAGTATATCTTTCAATATTGCACAAAATATCTAAAATTAAAAGTGCCCGGTGACAAATGGCCATATAGTGTATTTCTGTGTTTGATTTTATTAAAAATTATTTAATTTGAATGACGTTTAGAGGTTAATACTACTAATAATAATAATTGTTATTATATATACTTTTAATAACAAAAATTAATCAATTTTATCCATGCTTAAATGAGTGAAAGACAATAAAGTCAGAGTCACAGCGTGTCCCATTAATCAGTTCATAATTTGAAAATGTACTTTGAAAATGAAAAAACTATTGCCGTATTGAAGTGGGATTTGTACATCATGAATTGTTTAAGAGATGGTAATAGAGACAAATTGTTCCAAAATCCCCATAAATAAGCTTAGATTATATATATATATATATATATATATATATATATTAACAAATTGCCGTACCAGAGTTAGATTTACACCATTAAATTTGCAAAAAAGGGACATTTTGGTAGTTTGACAACTCTTTTGGCGCAAACTACACTTCCAACACAGCAATTTCTTAACTATCTAAGCATTTGTTTAATGTAATCGGGCTTATGGGACATCAGGTATATGTGGGATAATTTGTATTTTGTGAGTGTCAGCATTTCAAACAGCTCATTGAATAATGTCTCACAAATTATGCACATCTGTGTACGTGTGACATAAAATGTGTGAGCTGGTTAAAGTGTTTTATATCTTAACAGGTTTAAATGTTGTTAATATGTGTGATTCCTATTAATAAAATATTCTGCTTGACAGGATAATTTATGTTGGAAAAAGGATCATTCTTATAAGAGGAACAACCTTGTATTACTCGACTGTGTTTTATTTTTGGAAAAAGAAGAATACATTTCTGTATAATTTATATGTAAAAGAAAGTCTATTATGCCTTAAAATTGAACCAGTGATTTCAAAAACCCCATACGTCTAAAATAAAAAATAAAAAAGGAATTACAGGAAAGGAATTCAACAATCAATAATAATTGCGTCTACACACTATTGCTAAATATTTTAGAAACTTTTCTGTGCTCAGTACATTTCTTAAATTTTTAAACTTTTATATCGTTATTTATTTTACTAAAATTTTAAAAAATGTATATATTAAAAGCTTTGAATTTATGTTGATTTTGTAGTGAATGGGATTTAGTATCCTACATATGTGATGCAAAAATATAATAAAATTTTTATTAGGTATGTGACATAAATTATTTAGGAATACAGCTTAATACTTAATTACTCTCGAAAATTCACATAGAAAAACTACGTGCGCGGAGTATTTTGTACCCCATTCATATCTAAATTTCTACTAAAATCAATTACTGTTTTACATTACTAATTTTAAATCAAATAAATTATAAATGATTATTATGATATTATACATAAAACCTCTCTTTAACATAGGCATATATGACAATGTTTTCGAAAAAGATAAATTTGTAAAATCCAGTAGTATTATACAAATATACAAGTTCGGGCAACTAAGGGTTTCTAGGATTGACATTTACAGCGTAGGTGACAAGTATTATGCATTTTAAATAACACCATTTTCGATTAATAATAATATTTCCTTTTAAAATCGCAACCGTGATTAAATAATGCTAAAATTATTATTTGAAAATAGTGGTATTCAAATTATATTCTTCATCGTGTTCAATCACTTTTTCTTGTTCTGTCGTTAGCCATTGGAATATATCTTGGTATTGTCATTAACTAATGTAATTTTTTACTATAACCGACAATTTTCAGTGGAAACGGATAAATAAGCCTATAAAAATTTTCTCTACGCGTATGAGCTACAGTCCTGCAACTCGTCCTGAACCCGTAAGTTCCATTCGAAGTCAACCCGCAACCCGACCTAAACCCTACAAAAAAAAAAGAAAAAAAAATCATCAACACGCATCTTGACAAAATAATTTTCGGCGATCCGCAACTCGACCCGACCCCGAAATGAAAGGAAAGTAAATCATGTTTTAATGCAATTATGAAAACATTATATCTCTAATACAAATTTTATGTTTTATATAGAGAAATGGGCATATCTATATTTTTAAAATTCAAATGTAGTGAAACAGCTGAATAGCGGACAGCTCAGAATTGTTGAATAAAGTACCGCATCGGGTCGGGTTACCCTATTTTTTCCGGTCGGGGTTGTTATAAATACTTCACGCATTTATATGCTAATCTAACGATTCGTATACTTTTTCTTTTCCTTTCTGTCACTAGATGGCCGCGCCTGTTCCATCTCTAAAAAAGTGCTTTGTATTCACCCCCCCATATTTTCTTATAATGTAATGTTCTGTTATGGTTTTGTGTATGTGATGATCGCAACTCAATGTCATGTTTATTTCTATTCATATATTTATATTATATATATCAATATCATGTTTATATACGCATCTTCCATCATATTTTGTTATATAGTTATATGATCATAGATTATTCTTTCTTTATGGTACAGTTAAGAACCATTTTTAAACTCTCGGAATCCTAATCATATTATAAATCTGATTGTGTGCATATGTTAGGCTGAAGCCATCGTCAAAATGGAGCATTTAATAATCCTGTATCTTTGCATATAGGATGATTATAACCCTCGAATGAACATAGGCTGGTTTTTGTTTATTTTATTCAAATATTTTTTTTATTTCTCAAAATTTCGTTATTTTCATAGAGAATAAATGGACATTTTTTCGTATAATATTTTAAAATGGTTAAATTTACTTTATCGTTGCCAAAAACTAAATCAAAATACGGAATAATAATTTTTACTCAACAATTTAGGTACAAACAAACAAATCCCATCATAATTTTAAGAAAAGGAAAATGAACACGAAACTATTATATTAAAATCCGACCGTGTGTTTGTATTTTTCAACTACTCCTAGACTATCGAACGAAACGCGATTTACTTAATACCGGTTATCATTGATCCGAGGATGTCACACACACTCAGAATTAAAAAAAATAAATTAGATGCTAATATATATATATATATATATATATATATATATATATATATATATATATATATAA
The DNA here is from genome assembly GCA_963931845.1 of Maratus michaelseni. Lineage (NCBI taxonomy): Eukaryota > Metazoa > Arthropoda > Arachnida > Araneae > Salticidae > Maratus > Maratus michaelseni. The sequence continues at coordinate 235,491,052 of OZ007589.1, forward strand.
TTTTAACGAATTTTCTGTAAAAACGGAAAGTAAATTACTCCATATTTGTGTATAAAAAAGGAGAAATAAAACAGATCAGTATATTTTTTACACCATTTCCTTATTAAAACTGAAAAACAGAATTGATTTTCACTTTGAATAGATGGTGAAAACAAAATCTTGATTTCAGTAAATTATTCGAAAAATAAAAACATATTTTCACATATTCAAACTTCATGAATCAATTTATTCTGAAGAACAAAAATTGCCTGTCATCATACTGTCATTTAGAAAACAAGATTTGTTTCAGCTATACGTTAAACATAGGAGGCAGAATTGAATTTAAAGAAAAAGCATATACTATTTACAATTAATGTTTTTTTGAAGGATGGCTGTTAAAACGTTTCACAAAGGCGTTAAAAGTAAAATTGTTTATCAGGTAAATTGACATTTGTTTTTACCCAATTCGTCTATTTCCACGATTTTATTTGACTCTCCTTTTTGCATTGGTTGCAATTTCATTTTCGGGATTATTTGACACAAAATTTCACTTTTTAAAGATTGAGTTATGTCAAGGTCCCTATAACAAAAAATACCATATTGTCTCCTATGAAATGTGATAAATAGTTAGTTAATTATTAACGTTTTTAATTATCGGGAGTGAAATATTTTGCTTAATTAATGTATTTATTCTTCTTTTAATGTTGCGTGAACGAAGTCACGGGTAACAGCTAGTATGAAATATATTATCAACGTTTCGTTTTTGATATACACAAAAACGAACATATTGTATTTGTGATAGTTTATGCACACATACACATTTTACGTGTGTGTAGATTTGGAAGTGCCCATTATTCAGAGGTAAAAGCATACAAATATATAAGTGTTAGGAATTGAAAAAGTTTTCGTGAAATAGAGGTGCTTGATTTTTGGGAGTGTCCGTTATGGAGGTTTTTTTATTGTGTATAGAATTTTAAATTGAAAAAATATTTTGGACGTTCTTTTGTAAAATTGGGTTAACCCTAACCCGACCCGTATGAGTCACAACACTGTCAGAAATGGATACTCAAATGCCACGAAATTTTCTTCGTTTTTGACGAAACCGTTTCCTTGGAAATGCTCCGAGCGAATATTTCGTCACATCGAGTAAATTTGTATCCTCAAAAAAGTGAGGAAATTAATTTCGCCAAATTGCTTCTTCGAAAGTGTAAAAAAGGGCAGGTGGCACCATCTATTGACAATTTTAGAAGCATCTGAAATTGACAGGGGGAAAAATCAGGACGCGTTTCTCAAGTCTTCAATGGGATTGAACGCATGATACTCGGTGTGAAAGATTACTGTGCTGCCTTCTTTGCCAGCGGAGCCTTGCGTGAATTTGATTTTCAATGTATCTAGAGGATGTTGATGTGTGTTTATATTTATAGAAAGTAGATTGTATTTTTATCGGTGCTGTTATAATTTCTGAATGGTTTAATTAATAAGGCTAGATTATTATTATGGTTTTTCTGGTTAATAAATAATTATAATTATTTGATTAATAAAATGTATTAGAGAAATTTCCTTTGTTCAATGGATGATTAGAATATAGTCTAGTTAATTTGTTGGTCAGAAATTATAAAGATGATGGGGGTTAAGATTTTAACACGCTACTGTTTAGAGAGGGGAAAGGGATCAGTTATGCATATTTTAAATTTGATTGTTATATGAATATATTTCTTAAATAAAAAAATCTCCTGAAATTTTGATTCTTTTTGAGCGATTTTGTAATAACAAAAATAATCTGTCCGCGTGATTTGGGAACAGTTTCGTCAAATATTTGAGATTTTCCATTTCATTAAAAATCACTTAATTTTGAGACGAAATTACTGTCAAAAATGATGAAATGTAGCTAAAGAATTGCTGTATCGTCAAAAGTGAGAGTTTTATTTTAGACAGTGAGGAAACAGTTTCGTCAGATATTTGAAGTTTCGCGTTTCGTCAAAAACCACGTGACTCTGTGACGAAATGATTGTCAAAAATAACGAAATACAGCTTAAGGATTGGCGAATCGTCAAAATTGAGTATTTTATTTCTGAGAGTGAACATAACCCGAAGCAATGAAAGGCAACCCGACCCGACCCTGATCTGCAACTAAAAAGTAGAAGTCATTTCAACCTACAACGAAAAAATATAGCGCCAACCCGACCTAATCCAGGCCTTAATGTGAGCCTACATTCAACGAGACATTTGTAACAAAAAATAGAATTTCGAAAAAAAGTTGACTTTTTTTTGCAGTCACAGATTCCATTAATAAAATCTTATTATTTTGCTCATAAACATTTAAGGTAAAGCCAGGAGAGATGGCGCGGTCGGAGAGATTCCGCACATAGAAGTTCGGGGGGGGGGGAGGAGTAAAGTGAGCGCGCAGCCACTCCAGGAAGTTGTACATCAGCAGTAGTGGAGTGTCTACTTGAAAGTGCATGTAGTTTGTTTTGAGTGTCTAAGATAAAGCATTGCTATTTTGTTTTGTTTTCCCAAAGTAACTGCTTGAATTTTCATAGTTATTTATCAGAATTTCTATACAATGTCAGTAGTACAAAATATTTTAAACTTAAACGATTTCTCATAAGTTACTAATCTAGACTAACAATGTGAACATCAACTGTTCGTTTTAGTAGCTGCCATGTTTAAATAAAAGGCCGCGCAATCTCTCCTACCGAAATTGGAGAGTTTGCGCATCTGCTACTTAGGAGAGATGGCGCATTGTTCCTATTAGTTGCTATGCTAGGACAGATTACGCAGCTTATTGGTAAATTTGCATAAAAAATGAAAAATGAAAATGGACTCATTTTAATTTAAACGTGTTATCAAGTAACTTAACGTTATTTTGTAATCTTATCTGGACTTGTTTTTCTGATTCTTTAATTTTTTTCCCTTTAATTAAATTTTTTTAATCTTTTTTAAAATTATTTCCTTTTTCTGATTCTTTAATCATTAGGTTGAAATATTCACTCCTAATAGAATAATATTTGTTCACAAAAAACTTACAACAATGTCATTTAAGTGTCATTATTATTGTTAACAATTTAACTGTACTTATTATTAGTAACAATCTCTCCTACCCATGTGAGCAGTCACACCAACCCTGTAAGGACAGACTGCGCAAAATAACTTTCTTGGTTTTATTACAACTGTTCTATTAAATTACAACATAACAACAAAATAGCGATGGAAATACATAAAAAAACAAATGAAGTAAAAATTATTCATGGATAGTTTAGCAAAAAATTAATATTTAGGTGATTTATTGTTATTCTTTTGAATTGTGCGCAGACTCTCCTAGATTTACCTTAACCTTTTATTCGACGTCACACAAGGGAACCAACCACTTTTGGTGAAGCTCGTACCTAGCATTGAGACCTTGGGTATTTAATATTTTTATTATAGGCTGAAGTTAGAAAACCGAATAAGAGAAATGCATGAAAAACATAAGACAATTGTCTTACAATGGATCCCCTCACACTGTGGTATTCCCGGTAACGAAAAGGCGGATGAATTGGCCAAAAAAGGTTGTGCTGTTAATCAGGCTTCATGTAAATTAATTAACTATAAGTCTGCCTCTTCAATGGTTAATCAAATAATTAAGACATCGCATATATCTCTACTGAAGGAACGAACAAAAGAACAATCGTGGAGAAATACCATCTCTAACCTCCCGGATTGTCCAAGAAGTAGTGCTGTGTCTGCCTTTCGTCTCGCGACAAAGCATGATTGTTTATATGCTCATCTTTTCCGTCTCCAGATAGTGGATAGTCCTGCCTGTCCCCTCTGCCACAGTGGTGCGGCGATGACTGCTGATCACCTCTCTGATTGTTCAGCACTCACGAAGAACTGCATTTACTCCCGTTACTGGGAGGCCAGAGACTCTTTACACATTTTAACTTCTTGATTTTATGTGGTTCTCATGTTAATTACCCTTTACTTTGTTCCTGTGTTTGGTGTTATCTTTTTACTTATATTTCTGTTTTTTTTTTTTATGATCTCTGTACGGCGTAAGGATAATGTCTGTTCGTCTGCTGCATTGGAAATTAAAAGTTAGAAAACCGATAAAATTTGTCTGCAAAAATTGTATCTCTTCTCTATATCTTTATATTAAGAAAAAAAACTGCCACCGCAGCCGCTGTCAATGCATTTATGTGCCTTGAGCTCTTTCTGCTCCAATATTCAGAAAACTATTGCATATAAAAACATATAAATTGGTAGTTTTATAGCGAAATGTTTCATAAACACGTTGAAGCAAGCAGTTTTTTATCGAAGAAATATTTAAAGAGATATTTAATATTAAATTCGGTCAAAATAGTTCTCTTAAAAAGGTTTTATAGCAACAAAAACTATGCATAGCAATTTAACCGTAATTGAAAGAAATATAGTTGACAAGTTTGTGGTGTGCAGACTACATATTCTTTTTAATTTGACTAATTTGTTTTAGGCTTTATTTCAATTTTTTATTCAAATTTTCATTATTTTGATAATTCATTTCATATTTCAAAAAGTCCAGTATTTTAATTGTTGTCAATTTGTAAAATAGCACACATAGTAATATTTCCTTCCAATTAAAAACCTCCAAATAAAAAAAAATGTATCTACACGTGACTATTAACAACAGAAATAAAACTTTAAAATAATAATTAAATGATCACGTATTAAAAGCAGTAAATGTAGAAAATTACGTAATACAAAATATACTTGCGCATGAATATTAAAAAGAGAAATAATTGAATTATTAAGCGCTCAAAGCATTAAATGGGGAAACTCATGCCTTAACCCTTTAAGCGTGCGGCAGAATTTTTCACGTACGTTTATCGATTCATAAAATAATAGATATGAAACGAATAGGTATACGAATTTATATTTAATAACCTCACATATCTCTATTTCTTATTTAGTGGTATAAATTAACATTAATATAAAATTATTGTTAATTCAGCCTTTGAATAAAAATTTACGTGACGGAAAAACACGGTAAGGACGCTTGAAAGGATTTAAAATGCTCAAATAACGATATTTCCAAACTGTTTCAATTTAAAAATATATTTATATGAGAGATTAATTTGTTTCGAAAAACTATTTTACTTAATGTTGCAAATTTTAAAACACCGTAAATAATATTTCACTTCAATTAAAAACTATGTTTTTACGTTTAACAATAGAATTAAAACTTTGGCGAAAATTATGTCATATTAGAAACGATACATTTAAACCATCTTACTTCTCCATTATCTCGTTGACCACAGTCTTAAATATTTATTTATTTACAATATTTTTCCTTATTTATCCTCTTCGCCTGATAGATAAGTGTTTATGACGTTAGTTGAAACGGATCTGTTGTGCGTAGCAATGCATAGCAGCATCTTTTCAACGCTTTTTCTCTTTTAATATCATGACATCACCGTTTAAGTTCGTAATAATTATTTCAATTAATGAAATAACTAACAAATTGTTAAAATATCATTAAAATACAGATAAACGCCGAATTAAAAATCACTCGATGACATAATTAGCACGTGTAACGCCTCTGATGTGCGACGCCACGGTCCTGCACTTTTGGAGTTAAATCCTATATTTTGGCGTAAGTTTTTCTTTTTTGTAAAGTAGTCGACGGGATAATGGAGAAATACCTAATTTTCTATTACATCGTTATCAAATGCCCCGATGCAGTGACATTGTTCAGTTAACCATTTTACACAAACTGATTTTCAAATGTTCAATTGATCTTATTTAATCAATCACGAAATCAGTTGTTAGCTGTTTCGACAGGTGTTTATTCGGCTTTAAAACACCCCAGTCAAAGGAAAATGAACGGAAACTTGATTTCAGCAGATAGCCACTGGTCGTTTAATTTTAATTGAATCTCCCGTAATCGTTTCATAGATCAGATTAGCGTGTTTTTAGAATTTGCTGCGTCAGAACGGGGGTTGGCCAGTGTAGCTCGTACGGGGGAGAGACCCCTAGTTATATATAATTTTGTATACACATAATTTTAAGGTAATGAATTTTTAATTATTAATTTCACGCCAAAAGCGAGTTAAGTCACCAAATATGGTGCTACAAATCCAAACTACTCACTCACAGGCAACAGACGACTATGACATTCGGTCAGTGTTGCCGGGGAAATTTCTACGGTAACTAATAAAGCCAATATCGCTGGATGATTATCAGAAAGTATGCCACATGAAGTAATTACTTAAAGCTACAGTGATAACAGCTATAACCAAGTTTAGTTGACTGATTACCAAAGATGCACATTCATACCAAAAATGAAATAAAATAAGCGATTTCAACGAGAAATAAAAATCATGTGGACAGCGTGATAATTAAATGACGGACTAATGGCCATAGAACAAGTCCCAACCCAATAGTGCATCAAGTTCAACAAATAGCTCTGCAAACAAATTATAATACATTCAAAACAGCTATTAGGATTCATTGGACTCATCGCTAAAGTGCGAATTCACAGAAATCAACATTCTCCCATCAATAAAGAAGGGGAAAATGTGTGACGGGCAACCTTAACAAAATTAGAGGACTGAATACCATAGTGCGATTTTACAATAAGAATGATGACAACCCAGCGACATGTTTGGAATGTGACAAACACTCAGTAACAAGCTCGCATGTGACAACCCAAAACAAAGACAAATACCAAAGCATATTGTCGACAGTAAAGCAACTACATCCCCTGATTGTAACAAATGTCAAGAAAGTGTCCTGTAACATAGGAGAAACATCATCTTACAAATGGCAAAAAAATATAGTCAATAGAAAATTACCACGACAAAGACAAAGAAAAAAAAAGAGAAGGCAAAGACTAAAACTTATGAGAAAATCACCCAACATTAGTAAGTAACCAGAAATAAGCATGATGAGTGAGTGCGCAGTGCAGGGCTAAGCAATAAGTTTAATTCCCGTTAGTAACCAGCCAACTAAGTAAATCAACAAAGTACAAGTTTAGTTATTCAAAACGGCCTCGGTGCCTGTCAAGGAGCTCGCCGCCATGTAGCGCCCGTAGTCAGGCAATCGTTCTGCTGAGGACTCCCGGCAGGTAGGAACCTGGTCATCGGCTTGAGTAGTGCCGAATTGACCCAGCAAAACATTATTTAGTAACGGGTCAACCCAGGAAAAGAAACAACGGCAAAAAAAATCACTGGCCTAAAGGCTAATAAAGTCGATTTTAGACGTACGGCGATCAGGCGAAATCTCGCCCCGCGTCGAGGCATTAACTCGTTCAGCTGGTCAATAGCTCGGTATTTAGGGGCCTGGTCAGCGGTCTAAAAAAGAAAAAAGCCAAAGTCGCGCAGCCAGAAATGCACTTATATTGTTTTATTTTTTTCAAAATGAAATTTGTAGGTTCTTAAATGAATTTCTAAACTTTTCTCAATATTTTATTCTTATTATTAACTAATTTGTATTTTAAAGTACTCTTAAAAAAAAAAAAAAAAAAAAAAAAAAAAAGAAAAAAAAAAAAAAAAAAAAAAAAAACTTTTTTGTTAATAGTCCGATAAGTGGTATCAAAAAGTGCATTATCAGAAAGTTATGCTGCTGTAAAATCAATAAATACGATTTTTGAAGACAAATCTTATCGGTTCTCTAACGTTGACCTATAAGGCTATAATATGCACCAAGACTGAATGCTAGGTGCGAGCTTCAATAAAAGTGGTTTTTATGTTAGTACATCTGAACGGAATGACTTTTCAGATAACTAGCAAACAATTCGAAGAAAGCGAATGTTGTTGAAAAACAAAACAAAACACACACACACAAAAAACTTGGTTTTTGTGAAGTTTGCCAAGTTTGTAAAAAACTTGGTTTAAACTTGAGTGTTTGAAAACATGTAAAAAAGTTTTCAAAGTTTTCGATTAATGTTTTTGCTTTTAACGGTAATTAAGAAAGTATTAAAAAAATGAAAGGGAACAAACAAAATATCTTTGACACACCTAGTAAAGTGTGATCGGAAAAATAAAAAAAAAGCTTATCAGAAAATACAAATAAAAATATTGCAGAGCAATTTAAATTTGAAGATGCAAATTTCTGTTGTATTCCTTTTTTAGAACATTTTAAAAGTCTCTTGAAGATTGATTTTTTAACTACATTTCCCTCCAATGTCGAAATATGTTTCTTTAAAAAGTTATTTTTTTCAGTGTCTTTTATGTAGTTCAGTCAGAGCAGACATTCTAAAAAGTATATAAACAATACATTTTGTGAATAAAATTATTTATCAACTAGTATCCATACATTTCTTTAGGAATCGTTCTTCTTGATAGAAACAAAAACTTTTTACTAGACTTTTTCAATTTAACAATACGTTCATAAGAGTCAAAACTTCAATTTTGAATTATATTTTTGCAACAGAAAAATATTTACTGGTCACTTATGAAGAGCGTTCGTTTCAATTGTAAAAGGAGACACCGTTAATCCATCAAATGCATTTGTATTAAATTTGAAAAAAAGGGATTAAAAACTTGGCAACAGATTTATCATAAAGTAAAATATACTTTTATTAAATAGTCTTTTTTACCCGACTGCCAAGAAGGGTTATGTGTTTGACGCATATCTGGGTATGTATGTGGGTATGTGAATTTCTTTATACACTAGAAACATCCCAACGGCTGGATGGATTTTAATGAATGAGGTCTCCATTGATTCGTCTTAACCTTCCGATGGTTATAGGCTAGGTTTTGTTTCGATAAATTCAAAATGGCGGCCGTAAAATATAAAATGGTGGTAGAGACGAAACATTTACGCACCACATTGAGTGGCATATCATTGGATAGGTCTTTCAAAATGAACACGATGTTTCCTAGACTACTTTACAGTCAGAAGCTCCGTTTAAATATTACACAACCCGAAAGTTGTGTAGGTAGGATGTCCAGATTAACTGTAACTCTAACCTTCATAGACATCTATAGGCCTCTTCAAAACAGTGTTTATAGATAGGAACTAACAATTAAACACAACTTAAAAGTCATCAATACAAGTAAATAAAAAAATAGGTAAGTAATATCAAAAATAGTTTCACATTGATGAGAAATAATTAGTTCGCTTTTTACGCAGTTGGGTTTTTTTATTTTTTTTTTATTTAATTAGTGTTCTTGTTTAATATTTTTAATTAAAACATTATTTCAATAAAGCAAATATTTCTATAAAGCAAAAATTTCAAGTTGGCGTTTACTCGTTTAAATCTAATGAACGCAAAAACTCAAATAACAGCTACACTTAAATCTAGCAACTACTTATAACAGTTATATAACTAGTCTGAAAACTTTAGTTAATTATCCTAATCAATCACAGAAACTTTCAAAAATGTGGGACACGAAATGTTTAAATAAATGCTTTTCGGTTCGGTGAATTTGGTGATAAGCATCAACTTTCTAAAGTATTATGGTTCATTTTAGAGAATTTATCTCATGTGTTTCTAAAAATATAAGCACGCTAATGTTTCACGCAATAGATACTTTGAAGAATAATTTAAACACACTGTTTAAACTGTATGATAGAGATATACATGGAGAACAAAAAATATGAAAGTTTCTGCAAAACAAGTTTTCCAAATTCCTATTTTTTCATTCTGCAGTAATCACTATTTAATGATGATTTACAGCTATTTGAAAGCATATTAGAATTAATAATTTTTATATAATGTACATTATAGTTATTAAAACCTGCTAAACACTTCATAATTTCATACATAGAAAATAAACAAATATTATAGTAGTATTACTACTAATAAAGTAAATAATATTTTTAAAAATTTATAAAAAGTAATGTAAGAGATTATGTTAATGACTAACAGTATGCAAATTGTTCTTTTTCAGATGAAAAAAAGCTTTCTGAAGTAAGTTTTAAAGTTATAATTTACCAATATAAAGATATATTTACATCTTAAAATGAGTTAATGTCTGTATTTCATAAATAAAAAACATCTGTATATATTACCAAATTTTATAAGCAGACATTATAAAGATAGTAATTTAAAAAAACGAGCCATTAAAAATGGCCAACAGTTTTCATAAAAACCATCACCAACAATAACGTTTGCATCTCCGGTCCAAAGCGTCCTCAGTTGTAACTGCAAACACCTCTGTGCTGCCATTATTAGATCTTTGGGGGTTGAGATATTTCCTTTACTAAGCCTTTTTTCCCCTTTATTTGTTTATCCTACATTTTCGTCCCTTTATTTCTTCTTCTTATTGTTTATAATTTGTACATAATATTTTTTCATAAGTAGTACTATAATATTTCTTTATCCCATTCTCCTTCTCCTTCTCCTTCTACTTAATTCTATTACTGACTTCCGGTGGAGAAAAATGCTGACCGAGCAAGAAGAGGAAAAACTGAAGAAAACAAGGGAAAAAGGAGGGAGAAGGAGAAATAAAGGGAGAAAAATGTAGAATAAACAAATAAAGTTAAAAAAAGGTGTAGTAAAGGAAATCTCTCAATCCCCAAAGATGTAATAAACGGCACCACCGAGGTGTTTGTAATTACAGCTGAGGACGCTCCGGACCGGAGACGAAAACGTTATTGTGTAGTAATGGTTTTTATGAAAACGTGGCCATTTTTTATGACTCATGTTTTTAAATGACTATCATATATATTATTTATCCTGCCAACATCCCTTTTTGTAAGAAAATACGAAACGCAGAACGACGAATGAGATAGCATGTGAAAGGATTTTGATCAGCTTCTGACATAGCACACTTAACATTTCGTTAAAACATGTTTTTGTTTAAGAATTGCAGTTAATTAAAAATTAAATCGGCATTGTTTTCATAAATGAAATGAAAGGTTTTCCTCAAATCAATGTTGCCACAAAAATAAAATACTGCATTATCAGATGACGTCATCCTATAATGCAATTAAAATACGATTGTTAATTTATTTCTTGCGCGTACTTTTTGAAAAAATATCGAGTTCTTAATCGGGTTTTTATTTAATTTTTACGCGTGCGTCACCTATTGTTTATTTGTTTACTTTGTTTAATCATGGCTGCGTATATGCGTACTGTATCGGAGCACCAGTAGATTACGTAATTTAAGGATTATCTTCCATTTAGATATACAGTTCATTATGATTCACAAAAATTGTAAGTATTTATTTTTTAATATTTCATTAAGCTGTTAATAAGCCAGCGAAGTCTGACGTCACTTAAATGGCTGCTGGACCACAAAGTTTGAACATCCCATGTTTAAGTTCCGATATAGGCTTGCAAAAAAGTGGTGTACCAAATATTGATGTATGCATTTAAGATGTTTCTGGAACAGTTTTGCAAAATCTGAGGAAATGCTTTCATATCAGGAAATGCTTTCATATGAGGAAATGCTTTCATAATTCCTTAAACGTCTGATTCAGTGTTTCAATTTTTTATAATTCGTTTTTTTTTCAGTATAGGGGTCTTGGTAACCTGGAGAAATAACCTTGGCGAGAGAAGAAAATTTGTCAAAAAATTTTCTGGCAATCTATTCCCATTTTCTTATACCCAAGCAATCATCATATATATTATTTCTGTTGTCAACATCTTTTTTTTCTACACACATACAAAACATACAGCGATGAATGAGGTATCATTCGAAAAGTTTCTGAGATAGTACACCAACATTTCGTTAAAACGCGTTGTTTGATTAAAAAAAATAAAAAATCAAACGTACCAGGAAATAATCTCAAAGATTCCAGTGCGAAATATTCGCACGGGTCCTTCTGGTCTATATAATGTCTGCTTCTAAAAATTGGTAATATATACAGACGTTTTTCAGTCTTAATGTTTTCTTACCTACTGAAATATTTGTGTTTGCTTTTTCAGTACTAAGTTTATTTAATGTTTAACCTGAAGCCATATGAATGCTTTAATTAAATGCGGAATTCAAGATTTTGTAAATTGATTATCTATATTAACGCTCTCCTACGATTATTCCCAGGTGAAAAATAATATATATCTATATATTTTTTAATTTTATAAAATTGTGTATGAAAGTATAAAAAATGCATTTCCCTTGCTGGATTTTGTTGGCTTATAATATTTCGATGACATCGGGCGTCGATGGAGAGGGTCACCTACAAGTAGAAATACCGAACTTTTAAATTTCAATACTAACACCTACTTTTACAGCATATTTGAATTCTTCAGTAAATTATACTTTTAGACACCAAACAAGAAGTCATTCGGCCAAGTAGTTTAAGAATTATGAAGGTTTAAAGCTTGGTACTCAATGTTAAATTCAGTTTTAAAAGTTGCAAAATAGATATCAATGCGGGTACTCTTTGAAGCATAACTGAAAAACTACTTGGCGTAATGAGTTGTAATTTTGGATTCCTATATTTGAAGCTTCTAGAAATAAAATCCAGATAAAACAATCCTTTCTTAAACAAATATCTATTTATGGAAGCTTCATATATGCAAATATAAAGTTATAGTTCATTCTGTCTGAACCTTTGTGTTACGTAAAAACTACTCGCATTCCAATCTGGTTCGCGATTAAAAATTAGTTTAACATAAAGAGTTCCAAATTTTAAAACTTTATAATTACTAAACTACTTGACTGATTACAAACGGGAAGTTTGTAACAGAAGGTAAAATGTAGCAAAGAATCCAAAAATTATATAAATATAGGTAGTATATTTAAAAAGAAAATGCTAATAACAATAATAATAAATATTAATTAATTTTTAATTTTTAATTTTATAATAAATTAATCTCTATACGACCCACTAAGCAAATTTACATATAACATTAATTAAAAGGCCTCATTACTAATCGATGGGTACCAATCACATTTTTATATGATTATTTGCAGCAGGCTTAGTAGGGGGTGTTGCCTTTTTTTTGGATGACTCTACTAGGAACAGGTCCTTGTTTTTTCAGTAGATTTTCCTTGATAGTATGAGAATTTAGAAAAATGATTATTAAAATATGCTTTTAATTTTTAATTCTAAATAGCAAATGTATAATTACTGTAGACTTAAATGAAATCAAATAATGATAATTTCTGCTTTGGTTGACATGGCCGTTACTTTCAGAACGGAAAGGCTTGCACAGAACAGTTTCTGAAATTTTCGAAATGTAAAAGGGTGTAGGAACAAAAAACGTTTTTAAATCGCAATTTCTGTGAGACTGTTGACACTAGAAAATTAAAATTTTGCATGCTAGTTACTTGTAAGATGTAAATGTTGCCTAAGAACGGTCTTTTAGAAAAATTGAAATTTTAAAGAATCTAATGAGCGGAAAATGTTTTAAAAACGTTCTATATTCGATTAATTTAGACTAAAAACTTGAAACTTGACAAGACGTAGATACTAGCAATAGAACAACTTCTAAAGAAAAATCGAAATGTAAAAGGATTTAAGAACAAAAAACGGTACTTACGTATTATCCAGGCCAGGTCAGATACAACTGCGCCAATTATACTAATTACAGTAAACCTCATTTTTTTGACAAATATATACTTTATTTATTTATTATAATTTATAGTGTTTTTTATTGTAGTTTGTAGTTTTTGTTATTAATTATCATATTTTATTTATTTATTTTATATCATTTACCATTTTTAACAATAAAATGTATTTAATAATGTTAAATTACTGCTTTGAACTAGTGCTCTCTATTAAACGTTTATACGAGTATACGTATAATACGTATTATACGGGGTGCAGATTTTGGATACGTATGATACGACCAAAACGGTTATACGTATTATACGAAACAGCATATACGGTACATCGTATATACGGATCTTACACCAGCGGTTAAACGTATCAACGTTTAAACGGTTCTCGTTCATTGCTTAAAAAAGTATGCCTTTCTCCTGCTGGTCTGTGGATCAGAATTTGATAATCACCCGCTGTGTCCTGTGCAGTCGGTACTTGAGAAAAAAAATCGGAATATTTTTTTCTCAGTTTAGATTTTGTTTTTTTCACCCTCAAATCTAAACTATTAATTATGAAATGATTTACCTTTCGCATATCTGTAACACACGCACATAGCTTATTATGATTTATGGAGTGAACATTTCGCCCGAAACATTAGTATTGCAGAACATAAACTTACATTGACTTCATATTTTATACTGACCATGATCAATCCAACTCCTGGGAAGTTACATAATCTTATTTTTATTTTAAAGACACCCACAGAGGCCACTCCCCCCACCGGCCTATATCCCTAGTGACGATAATCGGCCGTCGCAAATAACTAACTAAACATACTTTTATTTTATTTAAGAATACTTTTTTCTATATTAAAAATATTTTGAAAATACGTTTCACTGCAAAAAAGAAAAGAGAAGGCAAGTCATTTTAAGCTTGTGTGATTGCGTTCTGAAACCTGCAGTGACGATTATTTGTCAGGCTATAAAAAATCGAAATTTTTAGGTACTAACACAAAAATTAAATTTGTCAAGATTAACAACAATTCTTAAAGCGTAATATCTTGTAATGCACGTACACTTTGTATAAAAATACCACGAGTGTCATGGTTAAAAAAATGAAATTGCGTTATACATTAACACAGAGTAGAAAACATTAGCACCGTGGAAAGAACAACATTTGACCCCCGGGCGCAATTTGAATATACGCGCACAAATATATATATATATATATATATATTCAATCAAAACAGAAAGAATATACTTAATAAGGTTTACAATAAATCAGGAACGTGTATATTCTCCTTATTTGCTCAAAAAGTCTTTTTAATTTCGTTATATATTTACAACTAGCAGAACCACCCGACTTTGTCCGGGTTAACATAAATTAAAATACAATAATACGACAATAACAATGACGACAATATGATTTGTGCATACTCAACCATAAATCGATAAAAAAGACAATTAAAAAAAAGCGTTACTTTAACTCCACCATAGTAAAATTTTTCAGCTTTATAAATGAGAATGCGCGTTTTCTTTGCGCATACAATATTAAAATATACGATTTTCTTGAAAATGAAAAAAAAACCAATTGTCATAACATTTTGTGAAATTCGCTTTCATATGGCATCTATCTATATTATAAAACAAAAACATATCCGTGAGTAACTACTAAATATCGCATAATTTATTTTTTTTAAACTGTCAATTAGAAAAAAATACACTTTCAAATGTAGTTTGGCAGTTTATCTCAATTTACTGATTTTTTATGGATTTTAAAGTAATTTTAAAGCATGTATATTTTTAAATCTGTGTCTAATCCAATTACGATAGATTAACTTATTTGATCTTTATAAAGTAAAGACATTTATTTCTAAACATAGCACATTCAATTTTTATGCAGTCGAATAAAATAGATGTACTCTCAATGTTATTCGTTTGAAAAGCGTAGCTCAATTTACTGATGTTTTATGGATTTTAAAGTAATTTCAAAGTAATTTAATATTCTTGAAAATTGTACGGAAAAAGAATGTTAAACATATACTTTGGCGACCAATATTGAAATTCTATGCAAATTACGCTACTTTGTGTAATTGCTGTAAAATACTAATATTTTGTGAATGAAAACAGGCACATGATTTAAAATATGGCAACACTTTCACCGGGGTAGATTTTCCTCTGAACCGATACATGTCTAGTTAAAACAAATTCTTTTACTTCATGAATCATGCACAGATATGCCTTTATATTTATAGATAATGTGCATGTTAGTCAAACGTTGAGCTAAATTGCTTGAAGTTTCGCCAAGTTTTTCGTAATTTTCAAATAGTTAAAATACATTATATTATGTGTAGGAAATATTACATTTACTAACTTACTTACATTTACCAAATTACTAACTCCGCAAGAATTGTTGCTTTTCGCCTACAGTTAATTGAGAAAAACGACTTTACTTGAGTGCGTGACGTCACATGCACATTTGTATTTAAAACATGAAAGCAATTAAAGAAATCCAATACTACTGTACTCATAGAAAAATTTTAAACAATATTATTAAATACTAAATTTAACTCCGAAATTATATTTACAATGTAATTTAAACAGAATTTGCTAATATTGCGTTTTGAAATTATGTGATTTTTGATGCAAAACATTATTTTTCAAAAATATAGTGTTCTTTTAAGAATTGAATAATAATTTCGAAGCTGGTGAAATGAAAATGTCGCCACGTTGTCGAACTTATAAAAAATATATTAATTTTTAAAATTAAAATTAATGTTTTATATTTAAAAAAAATGCATTTACATTTTTTTCCCGATAAACCATTTTACTTTTAATCCCATTTGTTTTAACACCCATTTTTGAAGAAAAAATAATGGAAAATACTGCATTGTTTTTTTAAATCCAGTTTTTATTAATAGGGCATCTACTGTCCATCTGCATCCGAGGAATTTAAATATGCCTCCTTGGTTGAGGCTCAAGCTGAAAAAAGTTACGATTGATTGCAAAATGTCAATATTGGACAGATGATTTTTGATTATGTAGAATAAAATGAATCATGAAGTTTGAATGCGCAAAAATATCTTTTTATTTCTTAGAAAATTTACTTTAATATT
This sequence comes from Maratus michaelseni, assembly GCA_963931845.1. Taxonomy (NCBI): domain Eukaryota; kingdom Metazoa; phylum Arthropoda; class Arachnida; order Araneae; family Salticidae; genus Maratus; species Maratus michaelseni. Next base: position 235,507,541 of record OZ007589.1, read on the forward strand.
AACAAACCAGTAGAAACAATTTGCCTTTGTAAAATTAAGAGCTAAGTTATTTATTTTTCACCAAACACATTTAAATATATGTACTATGTCGTTTAAAGCACTTATAGTAATCTTTGTACTATGCGAAAAAAATCACATCTGCCAAAATTGACGTCAGTTTCGGATTTCAAATTATAGCGAGTTAATCTGAAATTGGTTTATAAAAATATTGTCCAGACGCAGTTCGTTTGAATGGTAACGGGAAAGAAATTGCATTAGAAATTGAGAAAAAAAAATCTGTAATGATAAACTATGGGAGATGTTTGAAAAAAGTGGTAATGATTCGTCTGAGAAATTTTTAAAGTTGACAGTGATTTTACTCGTGTTCTAAAACGTATGTACATGAAGTTTTGTTCAAATCGGACAAAAACTGTAGATTTGTATAAGGAACATACATACCAAGAACGGCTTTTATATAGAGAGATAATCGTTTATAGGGAAAAATAACAAGATTCTAATGTATGAAATATATTATACAGATTACTAAAGCAACGAAACCGATTTCCAACTTGTTCTTCTTTCAGTGACGTAACACTGATGAGATCCATTAGCATTAAAAGTAAATACGGTACTTGAAATATACGTATATTTGAATTAAACGTATACTTGAATTATACGTTTAACCGATATACGCTTATACGTATCTGGATACGTTTAAACGTATATTTTAAGGTATACGTATTTCTTAAATACGTATTATACGTATATACGTATATCGTTTAAACGTATAACTGAAATACGTATCGCATCGGGAGCACTACTTTGAACATGATTGACAACGATAAACAAGATTGGCAATTGACAACCATTTTTGGCGATCTATCTCCTGTACCTGATAATACGTAAGTACCCAAAAAACATTCTAAATTTATGATTTATGCGCTATTTCTGAAGTTAAAAACTTGAAATTTGATTACTTTTAAAATGTAATGCTCTCTACGAACGGTTTCTAAAAAATTCAAAATTTAAAACAGTGAAATGTGTGTAAAAGTCCTAAAAACGTTATAAATTACGATTTATTTAAGTGCTAGAAAATTGAAAAGTATAATTACAGCGCCTAGAATACATACTGTGGAAACCGGCAAATGGTGTAATGCTTTAAAAAGTGCTAAAAAGTTGTAGCCTATAAATGTGCAACGGTGCTCCTACGAAGCCTACGATAATGTTGCAACCAGAGACAAAAAAAATGCGTATCACGTTTTTTAGCCATGCTTTCATAATTAAAAAAAAACTTATAAAAATCACTAAGTCAGAGGAGAAAATGATATAATTTAAGTATTTAAAATACTTACCACCAGCCGAAACATTCTAATACAATGTCAAGAGATAGCAGATGGCGCTGCGAACCCATCCTAATATTTTCAGCAACGTGACAGTGATTTTACTCGTGTTCTAAAACGTATGTACATGAAGTTTCGTTCAAATCGGACAAAAACTGTAGATTTGTATAAGGAACATACATACCAAGAACGGCTTTTATATAGAGAGATAATCGTTTATAGGGAAAAATAACAAGATTCTAATGTATGAAATATATTATGTTATACGTACATGTTATACGTACATTTATTGGATACAATTTTTTAGTACTATTTTGTAGCCGGTTTGCACACTATGTATTCTAGGCGCTGTAGTATAATAAAACCAGATATATTTTTCCTGCAAACAATCAAAAGGCCTCATGCAATTTAAACCCAACACAACGGGTTGCTACGCAGCTATCGTTTATTAATAAACTGAAGTGTTTTACTCTCTCTGTGTGTGTTCACGATAGCCAGGGGAGCGTAGTTAGTTTATGTTGAACGTTTAAAAAAAGTAAAAGAAAAATATTAAAATCGTGAATTTTCGCGAATTTAAAAAGAAAGATAATTTTTTTCCATAAAAAAGTGTTAAATTTTCAGTTGCGTCTTATATACCGGAAATACTACATACATATAAGCTTATATACGTATATACTATATTAGTCCTGAATAATTAGAAAAGAAAGACACCTTTTAGCATTTAAAAGAAATATATTATTACAAAGTGTTACAATTTATGATATCGAAAAGAAGCACATCAAACATATGCTTATTTTTTCCTCAAAATACTATAAATAGAAGATAATAAATAATGTAAAATAAAATAGTAATAAAACATGTAATAGTAATAAATTACTATTACATGTAATTTACTATTACATGTAACATGTAAATTAAAACAATAGTAACATGTAAATTACTATTACATGTTATTATTACATGTTAATAGTAATAAAACATGTTATACCAGTAGATTCTGCTGAATAGAGATAAACTAATCAAATTAACTAATCTAAAAAAAAAATATTTTTAAAACTTCAAAACACTTTTGCAATCGTTAACAGGAATTAGTAAAAATATTCAATAGTATTAAAAAAATAGTTATATTCATTAAAATTTATTTAGTAATCAGTAAATTAATAACAAAAATCATAATTTGTAACTTTCATATAGTTTTTAAATGCTTTCAGAATACTTAAACAAGAACGAAAAATCATGCGTCAAGCATAGATTATGAAACACTTTCCAACACAACCGGAAAACTGTAACGGAACTTCACCGTTAAATAAGGTGAAAGGAGATATGTAAGTAAACAGTTTAGAAAACACATAACACATTGAAAAATAGTTTTCGAAATTACCTTCCAGTGTCAAAAAAGTAGTTGAATTATTTTGTGCAGCCCTGTATATGATCAAAAGATGTGGATATATAGTATGATAAAATTTAGCTCAGTTAGAATATTCACATTTAGCAATTTTCGACAATCGATGGAAATTCACTCGAAAGCTTTTGTATAGCTCTGTATATTATCTGAAGACTTTTGTACACACCACCTATTAAGCTAAAAGGCAACTTAAAACTCACTTGCAGCAATTACCAAAAGTAAACGACAATGTATCTTTTTGTTCGTAACCCTGTATATGAATTTATTTATATTCCACAAACTTCTATTAGTCTACTAAATATAGTTCAGCAAGAAAATGCATAAACTTAATTAAAAACTACCCTTCAGCAATTCACTCCCATAGTCTGTAGTACTTACGAATTTCCTTGTGTAGCCCTGTATATGGTCAACCGAGTTTGTAAACACACACGTACTATGAAAAAAAAAGTTAAAAATGCAAACCAAAGTTGAAAACACACTTATCACACCTATACTGTAAATATTGCACATGTATTGTAACCGATATCTTTTGTGTGTCCCTATAAATAAACGCAATGCACACATGAGAGCAATTTATAGTGCACCTCAGTAATGCATATAATTTTCATTATGTTTGAAATAGCTAAATATCACTAAATTACACTGCAAACGATTTTTCCCCATATAACGATGTGTAAAATAATTCTTTTATTTGACGCTGTAAATGAATATTAAATGCTTTGCACCCCATATTCTACAAAAAGCATGATTTAAAGTTCTTCATAATTATATATCAATTTCATTATGTTTTAAATGACGTAGCGTCATCAAAATGCAATTGAACCGATTATTCCCCAAATGACTGTAATGTAACGGAATACTTTTGACTCTCCCTGTAAAAAAACTATAAGTGCTACACACTTTTGTTGAAATAGGGAACATGCTATAGTAAACGATAATAACATACAGAAATTTCAGGACAATCAAAGCAATTTTTCAGTAGTTAGAGCACGGACAGACGGCAGACGTACATTTTTAGCACTTTCCAACCTAGTTGAAAGGTGCTTATGACTTCGGTTTGTCTGGCCGTCTGGCCGTCTGTCCGTGCTCTAACTCCCGTAAATATGCTCGGATTGCTCTGCAATTTTTATATGTTATTGTCGTTATCTATAGCATGTTCCCTATTTCAACGGAAGTGTGTATAGTTTTTTTTACAGGGACACTCAAAACAATTCCGTTACATTGCGGTCTATGGGGAAAATTATTTGCGGTTCATGTAAATAATGTTTCACTATTTTAAACGCATTGAAATTTATATATATCACTAAGGTGCATTAGAAGAAGCTTAATATGGAATAGGGTGTGCATACCACTTATAGTTACTATACAGGGACAGTCAAAAGAATTCCGTTACATTACGTCTATGGAGAAAAATCGTCTGCGATTTATTTAAATAATATTTCACTATTTTAAACGCATTGAAATTTATATATATTATTAAGGTGCATTACAAGAGGCTTACTACAGAATAGTGTGTGTATAGCAGTTATCGTTCATTTACAGGGACACACAAAAGAATTCTCTACTGTCTGTTAACAATAATTCCTGGCGTTTTAAGTTAACAATAATTCCTGGAAGTGCGTTTTAAGTTACTGAACGCGATTTTAAATTTAACTCACTTTTGTCTATTACTTGGTATGTATAAATTCTGTATTTCATATACAGGAAAGCACAAAAGTTCGCGAACACATTTTCTTTTATTGACAGAAACTCCAGAAGGAGAATTTTAAACTGTGCTACGCATTTCTTAACTAAACTAAAATTTAGCATCCTATGTAGTATATATACAAATCTATCTATCATATACAGGGATGAATAAAAGTATTCGGATATTTTTCCGAATATTGTATATGTTGGAAATTCCTGAAATTACGTTTTTAAATATGTTATGCGTTTTCCAAATTGTTTACTTAGATGTTATCTTTCAGCTTATTAAACGGTAATGATTTGTAAAATTATTTTGGAAGTGTTGGAAAGTGTTACATAATCTATGCTTGACGCATGATTTTTCGTTCTTGTTTGTTTACATTGTGCGTTGTTACGTTTGGGGTTAATTATCCATCCCGTAAAGCAGAATTGGTAGAAAAATATTAAAATTTTCGATACTTTTCGGTATAGTGATATATGTGCATATATGTACATATATGTACACACACACACACACACACATATATATATATACACACATATATACACGTATGTACATATATATTTATATATGTACATATATCACTGGCGTCCGGCTAACCGAAAAGTACCAAATTTTCTGTATAATGCTTATAATCGGTTGTAAAATTTTAGGAAGTGGAGTTACAGAAAAGTGTGCTTCTTTCGCCAATCTTACAAATATTAATGCTATATTACATACACACACTTATTGTTAAAGCTCTTATCTGTCTATATCTTTGTAACAAGTTTTTTATATCTTATCTAAACATTTGAGTTTAACAACACAACCAAATCCATTTAACATTTAGTTTTTAAATTTTACTAATCATTTCTTTAAGAATTAGAAAAGTTAAGAGGTAACGTAGTTTACTTTTTAAGCATAATTTATGTCCTATTCAACTTTCCGAAAAACAAAAATATTCGTATTTGAATTTTAACAATTTCTGACGGTATTCTACATTAAAAAAATGATCAAAACTGGAAATGTACTCATAATATACATTAGTTTATTAATCTAAAGTTTCACGTTACATTAAATATTTTATTTTATAGAAACTAATTCTTATTTTCTCCCTCTTAACTATTTAAAATCATAATCCGAAAATTACCTATACGATTCCTTTATTCTCCTTTATTCTTTTATTATCTATTCTTTATTTTATAATATACATTATTTCAATAATATTAAGTTTCACATTGCATTAAAAATTTTATTTTAAAGAAACTAGTTCTTAATTTCTTTGCCTTAATTAGCTAAAATCATAATCTGAAACTTCCTTATATGATCTCCTTTATTTTTCTATTTTTTGAATTTCATTATACTGTTTATGTAACAACTAGTGGACAAGCTATTTTTGAATTTTAATAAATAATGGATTTACAGGAATTTTTGCATCACGGCAATTAACGAAAAATGGAAAAATGATACGAACATCCATGATTTATTAAAGATGGGATAAAAAGCATATTATGTTCCATTTCGAAATAAATAATCCATTTATTTATATTTCAGCATTTTTTTTCTCAACCGTTTAGCTCTTTAAATGGTTCCTTTTATTATACAAAAATATACAAATACATATAATGGAGTAATTACTTTTAAATATTTGTAGAAATCACATTATCGAACAATTACTGACATGCTCAGGAGCTAATCATAAGAAATTCTAGTCATCATCATTATCACCTTTATAATATTGGGTGGTCATAAAGTCTTTCCCTGATTACAATAATTTACAGCAAAAAAACTAATATAATTAGGCATATGCTTGTTTCAATATATGGGAAATGCATTTTTGAAGTTTTTAATACAAGTACTTACTCCAGTAAATTCCGATGTGAGCACCTTGGAAGCTCGAAGAATGTCAAGGTAGAATTCCCTTTCTCGTCACGTATTGCCCAACATTTGTACTGTCACACCAGACTCAGCATCTGTGATCCTGACTTTGAGTGTTTCAATATCTTTTACTGTTGCTGCAAACATTATTTCCTTTATGTACACCCAAAAGTAAAAATCTAGAGGAATAATATCGGGTGAGTGAGGAGGTCATTGTGTTGGTCCATCCCATCCTATAAATCTTCCAGGAAATGTCTCATAAAAATAAAAACATAAGAACATGACTTTTCCATAATAAAAATTTTACAGTATTACACTCAATGTAATATTTCGTAATATATTTTTTTTTGTAATCAGGGGAATACTTTATAACCACCCTGTATATATAAGATATGCATAATATTTAAATAAAAAAAAAGTAAAGGAATGTCCCACTTTCCCAAAAGAAATAAATTTTTCTATGATGCAAGAAAGAAATTTTGCTAAGCTGCTTTCAATAACATGATGCAAGATTGTGAAAGAAAGAAATATTCCATACAGAACGTGAAAAGTTTCCTTTGTGCAATAAGATTAATATATTTCTCCGGTTTGTTTTACAAATTTCGTTTTGCTATCAATTGTTGTTTTTGTAAGTTGCCTCTCTTCTCACAATATAAATGACATCAGTGAAGTAGATTTTAGTTTAAGTTCTCTGTATTGATGTTTTATATAAAAAAATAGATATGTATATAAATAGACTATAGTAAGTATATAGTTAGAGTAAAGCGTAGGAAAGAGATAGGTACGCTATATCACTAGATACTTCATAATAAAAAATCTTATAGTGTAACACAGACGTACTTTACGTGATCAATGGGGACTCTTCATATTTAAAATAAAATTAAATCCATATACTTAAAGCTAACCTGCTTTTTAGTTTTTCGTGCAAAAATGCTATTTATACGCATGCGCGAGCATTCAGCTAATCAGCTAGAGGCTTTTACTATCTTCAGACGCGATGTTCCAGCCAATGAGGTGAAGGCTTTTTCCTCTCTCTAGAAGCGTATGTGGTCCATTTGGTTGTTCGGTTGTTGAAACTTTATAGATTTCTTTTATTAAGGTATTTTTTCATTTTACCGTATTTATTTTCTTTTTAAGTCGTATGTATTTTAGTACTTTGAATTTTTTATAACTAACCCTTTTTTTGAGAGAGAGAGAGATTTCGTGGCACGAAATTCCGCGAATCGTTTCCGATGTAAACAAACTAATTTTAAACTTTTAATATGTAATTCTGTGTGATATGATTAAATTCAGGTTTTCTCAGCGACGATCACAGTATTTTTACCAAATAATTTTTGTATTAATCAAGCTTTTTTGGTTATTAAGCATAGCTAAACACGAAAGAAAACTTTGTTATTTTAAGATTTTGATGTGAATTATTTGCGTACATTTATAAGACGAGTTTCACTGAATAATTCAAGAAAAAAAAAATCTCATTATACATATTTAGTTTTGCATTATTAATTATTTACTTGGCCTTTACTTTTAATATTTCAAACTTACAGATGAATGTAACTATTAAAACATTTGAAATACTGTATTCGTAAAATGAAATTAGTTTAAACACTCGACAATTACTTTTAGTTATGCATTATTAATTATTTACTTGGCCTTTACTTTTAATATTTCAAACTTACAGCTGAATGTAACTATTAAAACATTTGAAATACTGTATTCGTAAAATGAAATTTCAGCTTAAACACTGGACAATTACTTTTACTTATGCATTATTAATTATTTACTTGGCCTTTACTTTTAATATTTCAAACTTACAGCTGAATGTAACTATTAAAACATTTGAAATACTGTATTCGTAAAATGAAATTAGTTTAAACACTCGACAATTACTTTTAGTTATGCATTATTAATTATTTACTTGGCCTTTACTTTTAATATTTCAAACTTACAGCTAAATGTAATTATTAAAACATTTGAAATACTGTATTCATAAAATGAAATTTCAGCTTAAACACTCGACAATTACTTTTAGGTTAAATTCAGGTTTTCTCAGTGACGATCACAGTATTTTTACCAAATAATTAAAAGTACTACATGCATGCATCTATCTATCTATATTAGAAATTGTGCAGGTTTCTGGTCACTGTTTTGTTTACATATTTTAAACAAAAATTTCAATTTAATAATGCACTGAAAATTATAATGAATGCTTACAATTAAACACAACAACACAAAACAAAAAATTTCACAAAAACACATTATTTCCCCGATATTTTCCCACAACTAATCAATAAATTTCATGATATTTTATTGCGATTTTAAACCATGAACTTTAGTACTTTTCTGTTATACGGACACTATGCCAAAATGTATGTATGTATGTAAATGTATGTATGTATGTTTGGCGACAATAGTGTACGTATAACGGAAAAGTGCCTGAATTATTATTTATATATATATATATAAAATATAAACATAATTGGCGACACAGCAAGTTTTCTGGATTTCTCCCTGTCTCTCTAACCACATTGTTAACAAAACAAAAAATTCACGAAAAACACATTATTTCCCCGATATCTTCCCACAACTAATCAATAAATTTCATGATATTTTTTTGTGATTTTAAACCATGAACTTTAGTACTTTTCTGTTATACGGATACTATGCCAAAATGTATGTATGTATGTTTGGCGACAATGGTGTCCGTATAACGGAAAAGTGCCTGAATTATTATTTTTTTATATATATATAAAATATAAACATAATTGGCGACACAGCAAGTTTTCTGGATGTGAAAGGCGGAGATGAATTTCATTCATTCAATGACTGTTTTAAAAGTTTCAAGTTTGGATTGAGTGCACCTGAACATAAAAACCAATACCTATTTCTATGTTCATGATTGAGTTATTTGGATATCTTTTCGTATAGCACAGAAAATCATTTCTCCCGCTTTCGTAATACAGATAAATTCTGGTGTATTTTTTTTTCTTCTTTTTATATCATAAGTACTTTTCTACTTTAAATTTTTTAATTGTCGAGTTTCTAAGCTGAAATTTCATTTTTCGAATGCAGTATTTCAAATGTTTTAATAATTACATTCAGCTGTAAGTTTGAAATATTAAAAGTAAAGGTCAAGTAAATAATTAATAATGCATAACTAAATATGTATAATGATCAGAATGACATATTAAAATGTGTATAGAATGACATGAAAATTTTAAAAAACTGAAATTTTGCACTTGCAACTTAATTGTAAATTTCATTGTTTACATTGGAAACGATTTGTGGATTTTAAGAATTTGCTGAACTTCGTGTCCCAAATTACTAAATCTCTCTCTCTCACTCTCCAAAAAAAAAAAAAAAAAAAAGTGTTAGTTTAAAAAAATTCAAAGTAGCAAAATACATACAACACAAAAAGAAAATGAATACGGTAAAATGAAAAAATTACTTTAATAATAGAAATCCATAAATTTTCAACAACGACATCAAACGAACGTATCTCATCTTTCGTTTGTGATGAGGAACGCTCCTTTGGCCCCCTCCACTCATTGGCTGAATTGTAAAGGGCAAAATTGGGGGACAAAATGACTACAGCATTTCTGAGAAAAGAAAAAATCAGAAAATTCACAGAAAATAATTATTTTTGTTGCAAGTTGGGTTAACTGTCTTTATGGTTCGAGTCGATTTCAGACTGAGTGTAGATTTCTGCAAGTTGGATTTGGGTTAACCCGATTTTTCAAAAGTTAGTTCAAGTTCAGTATATTATTTCAGATTAAAACTATACCTATCAGGGCGGGATTCGCGCGGAAAATTTTGAAATCCCGCCCAAAAAAGATCATGAGCGGGAGCCTCCCGCCCAAAAAATTTCAGCATTTTTGGAGAAATTTGCATTATTTAATTTACCTGCAACTGAACGATAAATTTCGTGATTTTTTTCCCCCGCAACTGATTGACGGACTGTGTGTTTTTTCCGCGACTGATCGACGAACTTTGTGGTTTTTTCCGTGACAGATCAACGAACTTTGAGTTTTTTCTGCGACAGATTGACAAACATTGCGTTTTTTAAGCGACTGATCGACGAACCTTGCGTTTTTTGGGGACATATCGACGAACTTTGCGTTTATTCCGCAATCGATCGACGAAATTTTTCTTTCTTCCCTGACTGATCGACGAACTTTGCATTTATTCCGCAATCGATCGACGAACTTTGCTTTTTTCCGCAACTGATCGACGAACTTTGCGTTTTTTCCGCGACAGATCAACGAACGTTTCATTTTTTTCTGCGACTGATCAACGAACTTTGCGTTTTTTCTGCGACAGATAGACGAACATTGCGTTTTTTAAACGACTGATCGACGAACCTTGCGTTTTTTGGGGACAGATCGACGAACTTTGTGTTTATTCTGCAATCGATCGACGAAATTTGCTTTTTTCCCACGACTGATTAACGAACTTTGCGTTTTTTGGTGACAGATCGACGAACTTAGCGTTTTTTCCGCGACAGATTGATGAACTTTGCGTCTTTTCCACGATCGATCGGTGAATCTCAATCAAGTAAAATCTAAAGTCAGAAATTTATTTAACAACCTAATTGTTAAGGGTCCCTAACACATTTAATGGAACTTGAAAAATACACTGCATATATAAAACTTAACTTTCTTCCCTTTTTTATAATAAAAATAAACATTTTACATAATCATTCTCAGTTGACTTAATTTTTTCAATGGTATTTTGTCATGTCTGCATTAATGCAATTCTTTAAATAGCACGTAAAAGAATAGTGGGGTTTAAAGATTTTTTTTCTCCCTCCCAAACATTACAACTCCCCTCCATTTAAAAATGTTGGTAGGGAGACTCCCGTCTTTGGAAAAATTGAATTTCAAGCCCTGCCTATAATATGTTTGTGTGTATTGAGGTTTGTATAGATGTTTGTGTGTGTGCTGTTTTTAATACAGACAGTTTCATTTTTCACACGAACCTTTCAAAAAATTCACATTCTTTGCGCAATGCTTTAACAAAATTCGCATTTTTTTTCGCGATTCTTTAATGAAATTCGCATTTTTTTCTGTATCTTTATTTTGTCGAGATTCATAATTTTTTCAGCTATCCTATGACGTAATTCGTGTTTTTTTTTTCAGCGATAATTTGACGAAATTTGTGTTTTTTCTGCGATTTTTTTTTTTTCACGAAATTTGCGTTATTTTCCACGATTCTTTTATGAAATTTACGTTTTTCTGTGATCCTTAGACGAAATTTTCTTTTTTCGCAATGCTTTGATAATAATCACATTTTCTCTGCTGCCTTTTGATAAGATTCATGAATTTTCAGCAATCCTTCGATGAAATTCGCGTTTTTTCAGCAATCTTTGAATAAATTTGCATTTTTCTCGCGATACTTTAACGAAATGTACGTTTTCCAGCGATTTTTTGATAAAATACATTTTATTCTGCAATTTTTAGACGAAGTTTGGCAAGAAAGCGCTATCTTTGGGTGAAATTTCCTGTTTTGCGATTCTTTGACAAAATTTGCTCATCTTTTGTGTAAATCGCGTTTTTCTGTGGCCTTTTAACAAAATTCACGTTTTACATGATCCTTTGATGAAATTAGTGTTTTTCCCGTGATCATTTGACGAAATCTAGGATTTTTTTCCCGCGAAGATTGATTATATGTTTTTAGTCTGCAGGTGCCCTAAAAAGTTTGTGACGCCTGTCGCTGCATTGCACGCATTCTGCCACGGTGTATCAAACAAACAAAATTCATCCTAAAGAATTATTGTTTCGTTTCTGGAAATGAACAACCGTCAACTCATTGGCTGAATTATAAAGGGTGAAATGTGTAGGCACTGAGTATCATCTATACTATTAATGTCGGTAAACGTCTGTCTGTGTGTGTGTTGTTGTGTCTGGCGTCTGTAAGCACAAAACTCTGCATGCAGACGACGGACATAAGTGCTTTTGGTATAAAAAAATTCGTAAGTGGAGTTTTTAAAATTCACAACATTTTGCGGGAGAAGAGGGGTGCGAACGAATTTAAAAAATGAGTCCGCATCAATAATTATGGTGGCGGGGGGGGGGGGGGGGGGGGGGGGGGGAGTATGTTTTGCCTACATGGGGCGGAGACTTTTCTTTGTTGACACCACTCATATGATATATCGTTCGAAAGGCCTGTGACTGCCTTTTCATGTTATGCATCTGTGTGGTCCATCCCCCCCCCCCTGCCAATTGGGGCACTTTTCTAAATTTTGCACATACCACTCATGTTATATATCGCTAAAAAGGTCTGTGACCGCTTAATCATATTATGCATCTCCGGTGTCCATCCCTCCAATTTGCCCCCCCCAAGGGGGTACTTTTGTAAATTTTGCACAATCCCTTCATGTTACGTATTGTTGGAAAGGTCTTTGACTGCTTAATCATATGCATATCTCCAATGTCCATTTCCCCACTTTCCCCCCCCTCCCCCAAGGGGGTACTTTTCTAATTTTGCAGACAACCCTCATGTCATATATCGTTGGAAAGGTCTGTGACTGACTGCTTAATCATATGCATATCTCTGATGTCCATCTCCCCGCTTTGCCCCCCCCCCCCCCCCCCCCCAAAAGAGGTACTTTTCTAAATTTTGCACACAACCCTCATGTTATATATCGTTGGAAAGGTCTGTGACCACTTAATCATATTATGCATGTTCCGTGTCCATCCCCTACTTTACCCCCCCCAAGGGGGTACTTTTTAAAATTTTGCACACACCCCTCATGTGTACATATCGTTTGAAAGGTCTTTGACTGCTTATTCATGTTATGCATCTCCTTGGTCCATCCCGCCATTTCCCCCTCCTCAAGGGGGCACTTACCATTTACTTGCACAACAGCGCTAAATGTGTCCGATGAAAGAAATTCCGAGAGTACATGTGCCAGTGAAACTTAGCCAATTGCTGTTCTTCAACCTAGCTTTAATTCAAAGTGGGTTTTTTATTTATTTGAATTATTCTGCAAAAGTTTCAAACATTTTAAAGCAGCTATGAATTTTATTTTTATGGTACTATCAAGTTTTTTGCCGTCAAATTTTGACGGGTTCCATCTATATTTCTTTACATCTGATGACCGAATATTTTGCTTTAATAGTATATTAAACATTTTCTTAAAATTTTATAGTGTTGTTGGAACAATTGTATTCAATCTCTAAAAAGTTTTAATGCCACAAATCTTTCAAAAGTGCCAAGTTCTTTTTTTTATTTTTTATTTTTAAATTATCCAAATTTAGTGCTAGCAATTTACAAAATAATATTTTGTAAAATTTTGCCTTAATAAAATTTTAGTTTACGTTATTTTTAGATTTTTGCTAATTGAATGTCTCTAGTATTTTTGTCTAATATTATTTATAAATTTATTCATAAACCTTAACACATTTTTTTTATGTCTGTACGAATATTTAAGAAACATTGCATAAGCTATATACTATTCCTGGCTTGATTTGATCCAAGAAACTTTTCAGACAAATACAAATATACGAAATTTAGAAATGCTATACGCATTAAGACATGCCATGTAAGTAATTGCTTTGTATTTTCTAATTTATAAGTGTTTAACTTCAACTTTTTTATATTTTATTTTCCAGCAGCAAGATGATTAATTTCATGACAAGTACTTACGTGACAAAGAATTATTTTCTTTTAATTCCTTATTAGATTTCTATAGTAAAAATCATTTAGAAATGCAAAACAAAGCATTCACTTTCTGAGTTAAAACTCCAATAACAATTTGATCTGTTTGTTTCCTCAGGCAAATTTTATCAAATTATCATCAATAATGAATGGAAGAATTTTGTTTTATAAATATGACTTATTATTTTCTGAGATAAATAAATAGAAAACCTACAAACCTTAATGTTTCAAAGCAAATAGATATTTTAAGAGATTATTTATTCAAAATAAATTATGCCATATTCATGAAAACTAAATTTCAAAATCTCTCTTTTTCTAAACTGTAATTACCACTATATATATTCTGTAAATATTACAATATTTCCTCCGTGTTCCACCTTGTTAAAACTAATTTCTATGCGTGCGGAATAAAGCGATAAACATTTGCAGGTCTTGCCCAATGACCAGTCCCAAATATAACTGAATGCCCAAATATGCGATTGTTTAATGTGCAGTCTCCAACATAACTGAATCTTTAGAGGATTTGCTTAACGTCCATAATCAGATATATCAAAGCGTGTTGCGACTAGGGCTGGACGATATCAGAAATTAATATCGCAATATATCAACGAATTAATATTGATATTGGTGATATATCGCGATAACTACCTTAAAGTGTGTGGAAAAAATGTTAATTTTCAAAGATAAATGGTATGGTAGCAGCAATTTAAGTACAAACAGGTGTAGAAAGCAACGAATCAACTCTCCTAACCTATTTGCTCACACAGCATCCTTTAAATATTATAGTTTCATATTTATACAAAACAGAAATATTTTAGGAAATGGATACATTGTGCGATATGTATTTGGCTTATACCATTGCTTGGATAGTGCTTTTCTTTCAAAACTAGCCGCCACTGGCGACCAGTTTGGTCTCCCTTAAATGTATGTTAAGCACTGTAACACGTTACTTTTATTCATAATTTATTTTTTTCCGTAATCCTTCGCCAAACGGAAGATTCTAATAGACAAATCAGAAACTTTTGCGATCATGGTAGCATTTCGCATACTTTTTGTTGTTATGTATTTCGTCTTTCTTGACAAAAACCGCTTAACCAACTTAAGCGTCTATGCTTCATATCCGTTTGCTTATCAGTCGCAATATGTTTGCTAATGAGGAGATTCTTAAACATATTAAGTAGTTTTCCGTAATTGGATCCATTGCCAAATTGCGTATTTTAGTTAATACGATTTGGTGCATTGAAGTCTATTTTGGGAAAGTCTTTAATGATATCCACATTTACACTGAACCATATTGTTGCCAATATTCTTTTGTTTGTTTGTTTGTTTCTCGCTAACTTTGGCTGTAGACTTGATTACGGAAGATTAGAAAATCTATCATTATTCTCATTTAAAACGTCTTGAATAATGTGACATAATCGGGGTGCATATTATAACACGTAATTTTCGAGTTTGGTTTGGTGAAACATTGAACTTTTGGAAGCCAGTTTTGATAATCACATTCCTTTTAAACCATATTTGCTATCAGCACTTTTGACCCGTGGCGTAGAATCTGATTAAAATTCACGAACTTCCTTCTAGATGCGGGTCTCTGTTCGACTCTGTTTTTCTCTGCTCTCGTATTTTGATATAGTTCAGGAGTTTTCATAACTGCATAATTCCCTTACTTTGGCATTTCTGCTTAATGTCTACTGACTATTAAGATCCGTAACTTGTAAATACGCCACGCCAACATTACCGCCTATAATTCTAATTACAGCAACCCGTTTTTTCTCTCTATATTGCAACTCTATAGTTAATATAGTGCCTCGGTGCGTCTACGACAGCTGTTCCATCAGAACATTTGACTTCAAAATCAAAGTATAGTTTCTAATTTGCACAAGCGAAAAATAAAAGCTGGTATTGGCGATTTTAAATATGCTATTGGCGAGACTTGCGCCCAAATAACACAAAAGTACTTAATGATGTTATGTATTATGTAAATGTATATTAAATTACTGTTTTGAAAGCGATTGGTCATTAATAATGGTAAATATGATTGGTGATTAACAATCATTTTCAGTGGTCTCTCTTCCTTGCACGTATAATACATAAATACCAAATTAACTGACAATTTGTTTCGAAATTTGATTCATTAAATATCATTACAGGAGTTGTATTTGTTTACATTCAGCTTACATCAAGAAAAGATAAAGAATGAAGTTGAGTTGTATAGCACATAATTATGGTAAACTTTGATTGTGTCACTGGTACGAATTATTTTTTTGAAACCAGGCAGCGCTCCAAAAAAATTTTCACGGAAAACTTACTTTACGAACGATTATCTCCATGGTTTAATGGTTTAATGTTTTAAAACTTCACGACGAATGAATCTGTTTTTTTTTTTTTTTTGGATAGAGAATTTGAACTGCGAGGCTAATTTCAACTGAAGTTATTGAAGAATATATACATAATTGAACGTAAGTCATCTCTCAAATATTAATTTATTTTGAACGATCTTTCTAAAAATGTAACATTTATTAAGTTTTATCCGAAAAAATAATTTTGAATAAAAATGGCCGCCTGGCATATGAAAAAGTGAAGCGGGCATTCCGGAATTGTTGATGACAGTCACATGACTTACGGTTTTATTATAGAGATAGTATGCTCCCTATTCTTCCTATTTTCTGCACTATTTTGACTATTTAATATCCTCGTGTATAACTAAGAATATTATAAAAAAATAAACTAAAATAAAATGTTCTTAAATTTAGGACGTTGCTGATTTTAATATTATTAAAATAAGTAAAAATCAACAGCAAAAACTGAAATTAGTTTAATGCTACATGTCGTGCTAATATACTTGTAATTAAATTGTTTTCAATGGATTACAGATGCTGCAAAAATGTTGTTTTTCAATCTTTCTCTTAGATATCAATGCATTCTTAATAGAAAAAAAAATTAAAAAATTTCACTGTATTTACAGCTTCCTATCTATTTAATATACATAAATACAACATTGAAATCTTTTTTGAAATATAAATATTCAAATCACATTTCGGAATAGTTTTGTACTAATTAAAATGTACTTTTTTGACTTCGTTTTAAGCTAAAGTATCAAGACAGCATATATTAAAATCAATCCGATTCGCGCGCTCTCTAACAATAAAACAACAGACGAAATAGGAATAGAATAAACACTGGCTGGCTATTCAGCGCTTGCAATATTAGACGTTAATAGCTAGGAAGCTCCTCTCAAAAGAAACGAATCACAGTGAAAGAATGTGGAAGCTTAGCTTCACCCAACCTAGCCGAAAGGCGAAATTTTACCATTTCGCACTCTGATTGGTTGCTCGCGAACCGAGCTTTTCAGCTGCTAAGTTCTGGTTGTCCCAGCAAACACAGATCTATCGGTAATCAATCGGCCTATTACCGCTTTGCCGTTACTGACGGTATCGGCACGATACCACCTGCCGTACCGGTTCCGTAACTTTTTCAACACGCCGCACGACTGACGCCCGACAGATAGGCGCATAGTCGGTCCGGTATCGGCAACGCCGGTAGAATCGACGGCACTCTGCTGTGCCGATTGTATACCAACAGTTATCCGCACACTTACCGAATCTGGTCCGGTACCGGCAACGCTAACAATGGCGAGATGCTGTGCCGACCGTATACTGATAACAAATCCGTAGTATTGTCGAATGTGGTCCGATATCGGCAAGCAATAAACTGCCGAAAGCACCCCTCCCTTTTATTGGGAACTAGCAGCTGAAAGGTGGGGGGGGGGGGCACTCAACTTAATGGTACTTAATTTTTTTTTTTAACTTTGATTATTTTTGTAAAAATGGTGAAATTTATTTTTCAGATGTAAGCAACCTCCTCCCCCCCCCCCCCTCACGAATACCGCTTTACCATTAATAGCACCTGCCATTAAAAAAAAAATACATTTTCCATATATTTTTCTTTTTAAGTGTCGCTGCAAAACTTGATTTAAAAAAACAAAATATTTTCTAGGAAAGTATAAAACAATACATCTAATTATTATTATTATTATTATTTTAAAGTCAAATATACTAAATTCCGTTCCGTTAATTTACTATTTATTAATAAATTAAAAAAATTGAACTTTAATTTTACACAGAAAATAAAAATCAGTTTAAATAACTTAGTTAAAGAAAATTCTGTACCGTTTGTTATTATTTTATTTTATGAACGCTTTAAATGAATGTTTGTGATTTTCTTGTGATTATTAAAAATAAATGTGCAACGTTAAATTAGCACAAATTAAAATCATTACTAATGGCAAACAGCTGTTTCAAAGCCCTTAAGCTCCATCTTCAGTGCCAACTCAAAAGGAAAAAACGAATTAAAAACTCCTAAGCCATGACCGCTTGCCTGCCATATCTCGCCCCGCGGCCAGATGAAATGGCGTTGAATTTTTCAAAACAACAGTGGAGACGAGGAAACACACGTGACAGAGAGACCAATAGGAACACTCCGCCGACCGGGAAAGTTTAAGTGTGGAGGCGAATAAAGCAGGGGGGACGATTCTCCTCCACACTTAAACTTTCCCGGTCGGCGGAGTGTTCCTATTGGTATCTCTGTCACGTGTGTTTCCTCGTCTCCGCTGTTGTTTTGAAAAATTCAACGCCATTTCATCTGGCCGCGGGGCGAGAGATGGCAGGCAAGCGGTCATGGCTTAGGAGTTTTTAATTCGTTTTTACCTTTTGAGTTGGCACTGAAGATGGAGCTTAAGGGCTTTGAAACAGCTGTTTGCCATTAGAAATGATTTTAATTTGTGCTAATTTAACGTTGCACATTTATTTTTAATATAACGGCACAAAGTTTTAATCCACCTTTTAGATTCTTGTGATTATGTCTCTTAAAATAAGTCTGCTATAAATTATGCTAAATTGTTTTAGCCTTATTAAATCCATCAACATTTCAACTAAGTTAAATATTTTTTTGCATAATTTAATTTAGTAAACATTATTCTCTCTTTAAAAAAAAATATAAAAAACAAAATTTTGAGTTTATGTAATTTCTGGGCAAGATTAGAAAAATATATTTTTATAACTTTATTAAAAAATTTTTTATATGATAGACATGTTTCATATTTACTTATTTTTAGTTTACTAAATTCTGTATATATTTTTTCATTTATACAGAAGGACAATTGTTTTTCAAAATCATTTATTATTACATCTAATTTGATGCTCCATAATTAATTTTTTTTTTTTAAATAAAGCAACATTATTTATAATATTGTTTTTCCTTTTTCTCTTAATTTGTTTCTAAATATTTCCTTTTCAAATATAAATATAGACTTTCAAAATCGCTCAGTTATATTATGTACATTGGAAATGTCAAATATTTATATACATTGATTAAAATTCATTTATTTTAAATTTGATCGAAATGAAATGTGTATTAAACCAATTTCATAGTAATAATTTAAACTTCAAACATCTTGCATGACTAAAATTTAATAAATTTGAATAGTATTAAGGATTTTTTATACCGCTGCGTAAAAATGTTAGTATACGTGAAAAAGAAATCGCTTTAAGAAATTTAAAAAATGAATGAATTAGTAACTTTGAATAAATTAAAGTTCAAATACAAAAAGAAATAGCTTTAAGTAATTTAAAAAATGAATGAATTAGTAACTTTGAATAAATTAAAGTTCAAATACAAAAAATGCAAATTACCATTACTAAGCAATCGAAAATTTTGACTATTTTTTTTTAAATACATGATCTATACGAGTATTGTAAAATTGTAAAGCATCAAATGGATAAGAAAACCAAATGTCATTCTGCATTTATTATAATAAAGAAACGTTCAAAGAATTTGTTAATTATTAATAATTAAAAATATGCTATATGTCACAAAAACTTAAATAATAAAAATATGAAAACTGCATAAACATATTTTTCTAATTTCACCCTATAATCACTTTGTACAACAAAAATTCCTACGCAAAGTTAATCGTTAAAAGAGAATAAATATTTACAAAATTAAATGTATGCAAAAATAATGAACTTAATTCAGATTAATTTGGATTTAATAAAAGAAAATTAGCAGACTTACCAATATTTTTTCAGCTCGCGTAATGCTTCACGAGGCATGACGCATCTCTCTCACATCAGGCAGCTACTACATGAAAACGCGGGAATCTATGGTTGCAATTTGCCCTTCAAAATCCTGTTTGGAAAGCATGCGCGCGCAGTTTTAATAGATAATCGCTTTGCTTTCGCAAGGTAGACAATAAAGTACCGGATTACATTCCAGATCTGGCGTGTTAGCTTCGTAAATTGCACTTGGTTCTTTGTCATAATCAATTTTTAGATGTGAAAGCGTCTCATATGATTGAAAATCATCATCAAATTACACCAAAGTCTGAAACTTTCTTGATAAATGCTTACAAGAAATGCATTATTATTTCATGTTTATTAAAATTATTATATGGACACTTACATAATTTTATTCTTTTAAAATGACCAATAAAACAGGTTTAATGATACAGCAATTAAAATTTTTTAATTATTTTAGTGTTTATTATTTTTGTCTATTATACATCAAATAAGCCTGTGAAAAAGAAATCGCTGAAAACATAACAATTCCTTTTATAGACAGTTTTCCGTCTTAGCAGGTATAATTGTATGGTAAAACCTCCATCATTGGGACCATGAATTTTTTCGTTTAAGACAGGTTTTTATTGTGACAGATTACGTTTTCACAGCTTTTACAATACATTATTTTTAGATTGTTTTAATAATTAATATGTGATTAATCATCTAAATATCGCCCCCATCCAGTGTGCGTTCGTTGGGGGTTCGGAGGGGGGGCGGGGGTAACAAAGCAAGTAATATCTTTCCATATATGTGTTTTTTATCACGTCTAATATGTTTATTTAAAATTTGTGTAAAATATTGAATACATTTTACATTTCATTTTCAAAAATATATCCACAATTTTTATTATTATTTAAAAAAAAAAAAAAAAAAAAAAAAGAGAGAAATATAATAATAGTTTGTTTTTTCGATATTGTTGCACCAATTCTTCAAAAGAAGAGTAAAAATATATAATATACATTATTTAAAACCATGCACTTACTAACAAAACTCAGACTTAATCACAATCGAAAAAAAAATCCCTGACGGCTCGGCCTACAGGCACAGGTAGATTTCGAAGACGCAGATCGTGGGGCGCCTGTTTGCTGGGAATTGCGGAAGAAATGACCTTTTTGCAATGATGCGGCAGTTGGCACCACCCATTTCGAAACTTAACTCCTTTACAAGCGGAGCCGGCAAAGATTTTTTTTTTTTTTTTTGCTATAAGGGTTGGTCCTATAAAAACATGTCAGTATAAAAGTTTTAGATAATATTAAGAGGATTTATAATAAATTTAAGCGGATTTGATATCTTGTGAATTGGCGAAGTTATGAATTTTTTTCCTTCTAACCCCCGCCCCCTCTTCCCCCCCTTTTGGGGCCATTTTTAATGATATCAAAAATCTGTCATACATAATTTTTCGCCCCTTTACCTAGAAGTAGTAATAACTTTAAACAGATTCGATACGTATCATAATTAAGAAATTATGTTTTTTTTTCTGTTTTTACAAAAAGCCCCCCATCCCCCCTTGGTTCGATTTTGCCCATTAACGAACTTGACTGCGATTTTATGCCCCTTGATTTTATGTATCAGTTTGGAAGATATTTGTGCAGAATTATTGCAGTTATCGTGCCCATAAAAAAGTGACATAGATAGATAGATAAATAGATTAATAAACTTTTGAATTGGGGGTGGTTTTGGGTTCTGGGAGTCATAATCAGCGTAGTTCTGCAAAAAAATTTCAAAAATTCCAACTAAGGAGAGAATGTAACAGGTAGTATTTCTTAAGAAATCTAACTTAAAAATGCCGGTTAATCACAATTGAAAAAAAAAATTGACGGCTAAGACTAAACATTCCAAATTCGGACCGATGCTGGCAAATGTAATCGGACCATTAACGGATACCAGATATCGGTCCAGCGTCATTTGCCGATTTAAGTCGCTTGCCGATATCGAACCATAAGGGGACCGATTACAGTAACTGGCATTTGAAAAAGCACGGTTCTTTAGCATCAGTTGCCGACATACAACCGGCACTTGACCGATACCACTTACCGATGCCGACGCCTAACCGACACTGCCGGCTGCGGTCCGATCATGTGCCGAAAGGTATGTGTTTGCTGGGAATATTATCGACTCCACAACTAACTCGTACGTATTTTAAGCGCTTCTTTATTCGTTTGAATTTGGACATATCAATATGTGGGATATATTGCAATATGTCTAAGCAGCGACGAAAACACAGACGATAACAGTTTTATTCAGTAACAAACGAACAGGGGAATATGCGGTTTGTTTAAATAAAAGTAAAGCATAGATTGTATCGGGATATATTGGAATAACAACGAAAAAGAGATAATCATTAGAAGGGATATTTGGCTTTGAATGAAGCAGGCAGGAATAAATGAATGGTGGAAAATGATTATTCCGATATTAGTACTGCAATTTCGGTGCTTTTTCTAGGATTTCAAAGTCGCGCTGCGGGAAAAAAATGTTATTGGGATACATTGGATTACAGTCGCGCTGCGGATTTTTTTTTTTTTTTATTGGTATACAATGATTATTCCGATATTAGTACTGCAATTTGGGTGCTTTTTCTAGGATTTCGAAGTCGCGCTGCGGGAAAAAAATGTTATTGGGATACATTGGATTACAGTCGTGCTGCGGGAGAAAAATGTTATTGGGATACATTGGATTACAGTCGCGCTGCGGGACAAAAAAATGTTATTGGGATACAATGATTATTCCGATATTATTACTGCAATTTCGGTGCTTTTTCTAGGATTTCGAAGTCGCGCTGCGGGGGAAAAAATGTTATTGGGATATATCGGTAGAGTTTCAGCTTAGCTATCGTTATTGGGATATATCGTCAGAATCAGAGCTCAGATATCGGTATTGAGATAATTAAAAAATATCAATATTTGACCGATATATCGATAAATAATCCAGCCCTACTTGCGACATTTTGAAAACAGAAGATTCAAACACAGATACTGCATTTTAGTTTACAAGTTTAAATCCTTTAGGCTTACTTTCTTTCTTTTTTTATTTGTGGTTTCTATCTGATTTAAATGACAAAAGAATTAAAAGGTTTTGTGTTTGGCTATAACTTAAACTATCTAACCACGCTAATTAAAAAAAAATATTATTAATAAAAAATAAACTAAAGTTGTTTTTTTCATTTAGAAAATGTATTAAGTAAACTATTTTCGCACTCACCTTTAAGAACAATTATTTTATATTCAATTAAAAAGACAATATAGTACTTGTGAAATCCTATGGAAAATAGCTGATTTTAAGGTGCGTATTTCTTGGGAACTATTGAAGTGATTTTGATATATATATATATATATATAATTTTTGGCAGTAGATAAACTAGAAATGATTCCGATTCGTAATCCAAGCCAGGACTCGAACCCAGAAATTTTGGCATTAACTACCAATTCTCTACCAATTGAGCTATCGGGGCAACATCCTAGCCAATACAGCCAATTAGTCAGACAACCAAATGTTAATAACAATTGGATTGTTATTTGAAACAACTGTAAAGAATAAACCGCAAGTGAAGGAACTCCAATAAACGATGGATAAATTACAATTCATTATTTTAACACAATTAAATATTTTGATAAATGAATCATGATTTCTCCTGATAGTACAATTGGTATAGCATTTGCAATTAATGCCAAAAGGTTTTGGGTGGGTTGGAATCTCGACCTAGACACATTTTCACTTTGCGGAAAATATTACTGCTCGTATGATTTTTTTAACAATCAGCATGATTGTGTTGAAATAATAAAGTATAATTTAATCATTCTTGAGAAATAATAATAAAAAAATGTAATAGTTAATCGATTTCGTAAAAAAAATTCTTTTTTATTTATTTATTAACTTTACTGAACATTAATTTATTATCTGGAAAATAAAACAATAAAAAATAGCTAATTATAATAGGATAAAAAAATTGAAATCGATTTAGTAGTTCTGGGGAAAAAGATACATCAATATAAGTTTTTTATATAGGATATCCCAACAGACTCCCTTAAATTACGAATTCTATAAAGGACTTTTTTAAAAACAGTTTTGTTTTCGAAAACACAGCATTCATTTTTAAATAACATTCAAGTTGTAAAAGTGAATATTTTATAATACAATATACAGAATGTCGTGCATTATTACGAATATATTTCATTCAAGAACATTTTTTATTGAATTTTGCTTATATATGTATATTTTTTTAAACTATGTTTTTTTATTGCATATCTTTTCCGATTGAAGTTATAAAGAATTCAGAAATGAACGAATCCATACTAAAAATTTTAATATTTTATATGTCATATTATAGTCTAGCTTTTCCTAAATTTATTTTATTGGAAAAATGTCAACAACTGAATTGGATTGCAATTTTTTGCGAAATATTTTCACTTTTAACAATAAAAAGTATAGTTTTTCGCGCATTCTCCAAATACAATATATTGCGCATATGGAATATACTTTTGGAAGCAGATGCCAGTTTTGGAAACAGATGCCGGTGAATATTTATGTTATCATGCTCTTGGGAGAAATAATATAAAATAAGCCAATAGAGATTGCGGGATTTTTTTTTTTAATATAATTTATTCATCGTTCATTCCATTCTGCATTGATCTTATTTCAAAATATGAATATCAGTTGCATGTGTATTATTTCTTTTAGATAAGGATTATAAGAGTGTTAATTCTTTCTCAAGCATAAAAAAATAATTGCACTAATAAAAACACAAATAATTGAATACATTGGCTTGAGGGATAATTCATTGCCGTTTACTTTCGTTTCTAGTTTTTATTATTGCATAGTTATTATTTTCTTTGAGGTCATTGTATTAAGAACCTAATCAAGTAAACATACGACAATCAAAACCTAATATTAAACCAATGGAAGCGTTATTTACAAATTTTTGGTTTGCATTTCAATGTGTTTAAATGTTTCTTTTTACATAGAATATCTGTGATCGAGAGCTAACGTGGTAGTTGTGTAATTTTAAGATTTATCTTTCAGTTTTATTCTGATGAAATTTTCAGTTTAAGATGACAAGTGAGAAGTACCGAGGTTATTGTTGCCTTCATACACTTGGAAAATCCATATCAGCAAAATTGAGAAAATTTTCATAAACTACAACAAAATCCTTTGATATCAGATGACATATAAAAAAAAGTTATTTTAAAATATTTATCTTCAAACGAAAAATTTCTACAGAACGATTCAATTGGTTTAGCATTCGCATTCGAATGTCACATGCTGACTAATGTATACTTTTAAGAAGAGAGAGCTATCACGATTCTGAGACATTTTGCTAAGTTAGATGCAAAAATTTAATACACAAATTTTGAAATATATAGATAAATTTCCACATCATTTGCCCTTTATATTATAATAACATTTATAATTCAGACAATTTTAAATGCACAAACCCAACATGAGTGAAAAATTGACAGGTCCAGGACTCGAACCTGGGACCTTCAGTGTAACGTACTGATGCTCTGCCACTGAACGACCAACCCCTGGTCTGTATCTTAGCCCGTCAATTTCCCACATTTTATACATGTTGGAAGAGTCACCGGCTAGCATTTAGCAGCTTCAGATGACACATTAAAGATTAATAAATAATATTTCATCGGTCCATAATTACATATTAAAGCACATATACACAATACGTCTTCTCAACATGTATAAAATGTGGAAAATTGACGGGCTAGGATATCCACCAGGGGGTGCTCAGTAGCAGAGCATCAGCACGTTACGCTGAAGGTCCCAGGTTTGAGTCCTGGCCACCGTCAATTTTTCACTCATGTTGGGCTTGTGTATTTAAAATTGTCTGAATCAAAAATATTATTATAAAAAAAATTGTTCAGATGTATTGTGTATATGTGCTTTAACATTCCCCTTTATAAGTCTTAATAACTTTAAACAAGGCCTTTATTCGAGCTTCTGCCAGGCATTCTCAAGCGAGAGCGCAGCAAACTTAGATTTGTCAAAAATTCCATTAACGCAATGTATTACCAGATCCAATGAAACATGCTGGATAACGCATGCGAACTACTTTATTAAAAGCGTCAGCATAAAATTCGGAAACTTCTATTGCTATATATCTTTTTGATTTGTGACATAGAAAGTTAAAGCTGTATCTTATAATTTCCGTGCACAACGAGATTAAATAACTTCTGAGAATCACCACATTTTAAAATCATTAGAAGCCCCATTTACTTCCCAATTTACCTTTAAGTCAGCAAAATAAATGAGAAAGAATGTATAGTGTTTTACCGATAACATGTCAAATTAATTTATTATTTATTTGAGCATTCTAAAAGGCGAAATGTTTGAGATATTTCTAAGGAAATTTTTTTTATTGATTTACAGATTGAATTAATATAATCGCTTTATTTTTGTATACATTTATTATATTCTTTTCTAATTTAAAATGAGAAAAATTAGATTATCAGAAATTCAGAATCAGTATCAAAAGTGATATCAAAATGTAATCACACATTTGAACATGCAAAAAAGAAAATAGTCCGCCAGGCAACGTTAGGTTTTGTAACCAATTTCAGCATCCTAAAGGATCGTCCAGATCGAAAGACTAAGGTCGGCTTCTTATTTTGAGTTATGTCGAAATATTTAATGTTTTACGAATTTCTTAGCATGTCTAAAGGTCAGAGGTCAAGAGTGGGAGACGTTGACAGTTCGAAAAAAAACCCTTTTTTGTTGAAACGTCCGTTTCTTTTGTCGATGACTACAAAATGATTCGGGAAGAATTTATATTTATAGCAATCTGAGGCTCAGGATGGCTATTAATGCACCTTTAGTTTTGTATATATGATAGATTAGGTGATCTATCAGTTAGCTGGCGCATTACCGGGGAATTCAGCCACCGAGACTTCGCACAGACCACTGCAAAGTGCACTGAATAGCAACCCGATTACCCCTTTTAAATCTATCCTTTTATCAGTGTTTTTCTCTTTATCATTTCGTTTGTACCTTAATTCTACAAATTTTTTATTTTATTTCGTCTTACTTCATTTGAAAGCAATAATAGCGGCCAGTGTTTCCAGTCCGCTACACTTTTTCATTCAGATTGCTTGATTGTCACCACTTTTTTTAAAATAGTATAATTCGCCTTGTTTCACCCTTTTTAATCTATCATTAAATACGACAGATATTACTATTTCAAAAAGTGGTGGTAATCGAGCAATCTGAATAATTAAAAAAAGTGGACTGGCAACACTGACCCTGCATCAAATTGAGGAAAGCATGAATTGGAGAATCTAAAATATTATTCAAGAAACAAAAATTGTTAAATATTCATAAATGATAACAAGTAACTGTTTAAAATATAATTAAGCTAAAACCTGATGATTGAAAGATGTATTGTGTAATTAAAGAGAATCGATTGATATTTTTTAATCCATGATGAAATATACCCAGTCATCACTTTGGCATTTGCGTCTCCTGTTTTTAAAAATCTTAGTTGTAACATATGCTGCAAAATAATATTTTTCGTAATTTAAATGTTAAAAGGTATAATGAAAATTTTTATTCGAATAATACGTAAAAGAGGTCATACAATTTTACTTTCTAAACAAAAATGTGTGAATATAAAGTTTATTTAGTATATTTTCGAAAAAACGATATCATTTAGTGGAACATGATTTAAATATTATTTGAAAAATACCATAATATTTTTAGATTTATACAACTTAATTTTAGCTGTTATAAAATTGTTGCGGAAACTACTCGGAAGATGATACTGTAATCACACATGTTTTCACATTTCTTAATTTTCAAAACTATATTCTGATATTTTTTTCTAAATTACTTTTATTTATTATAAATATCATTAAAATAATAAATAAATAAAATTTATTTCTTTATTTTAATATCTGTAAATGTGGAATCGCGGTATTGAATTTTATTTCTTTTAATAATTTTACATTTTCCATCCTATAAAATAAAGTCTTTGTTGTGTAGTTAATTTCTTAAACCATTGTAAAAATTCGTTAGACATTGAAGTCGTTTTGTCATGTACTAGTTTTTTATATCTGCGTATTTTGTATCTATTCCAAAAAAATATATATCCCAAACACTATCGATAGTTTAAAATATTTTTTTTAGTTAGTATTTTTAAGAGTTTCTGCACTTTTCGTTAGTAAATGGTATTCAAGTAATCAAGGACTTTTCAGGGGTTTCTAATACCCGAAGCATGCAAACGTTTGTCGAAAGTCCTATAGCAAATAACACAAGATTATTCGAATAAGAAATTCGCCAAATTAGTGTGTTATCGCTAAACTAGAATATTTTTTTAATCTAACATCTGACATTTAACAAAAGTCGCTATCTTTGGGATTATTTGGTGTATTTTGGAGTTGCCTGACAGTTCCCTCGAACATTGTCGAATGACAAAACAGACAAACAAACTCAAGCCAATTATATTTCAAGTAAATAGTTAATTTTTTTTTTGGATTTCGAAAATTATATTATTATCAAAACATACTAATAATTGGCCGTATCCTTAATGTATTCGAATTATTTTGTGCAACCCTGTAAAAAAAGTACATACAATTATACTTTATCAGGTGTAAAACCCTTTTTTGCCCATGATAACGGACATGGCTAAATGATAGTGTTGTCTTCCGTTTCAGTGATTTTAACTACGATGTTGATTTGTCGGTACGATATCCAATTATTATACATTCTCTATCTTATTTTTAAAATGTTTTTTTTTTTTTTTTTTTTTTTATGCTTTACGAACTCTTAAAAACTTTTTATTATGTTTCACATAAAACGAGGTCATCCAATTTAGTTATCCGAAAAGTTAAGAGTGATCTGTTTCACGTATGTTTGCATCGCTGTATTACCAAAACTGTATGTGGGTAGTGCAAAATTGCTATATTGTTTGATCTTGATATCTCTTGATATTCTCCTCTATCTTCCTCTCTGTGTCTAACACATTATAAACCCATAAGGCTGTCCAGGGGAAATTTTGTTACATCGCTAACAACATTGTTTTCCGTAATTATCAGATTAGATTACAAAAAATGCTTGAACCTTCTATCGACTGTTGGCACCAGAGTTTCTACTCAAACTGTTCGAAATTGATGTCACTTTATAGGTTTGCATACTGACACACTTATGTTAAGTGTTGCAATAACATCAAATCTCCGACACAGAGCGAGCAAAAGAGAATGTCAATTTGAGGAGAAATGAACGGTGCAAAGTGCTCTTCTCCGACGAGTCCAGTTTTACAATTTATTCGTATAGTATGGGGGTTTTCATTTAGAAAGAACGCAGAACTTGAAATAATCTTACATTTCTGCAAGAACGTCTCCAGTTTAAAAAGTACTGGAATGAAAATCTGGGCTGGTATTTCCATTAATTTCCACACTTTCCTCCACATCATTAGAAACAGATATCTGACATCTTAGTGATATTAGGATGAGAATCTTAGATTTTTTGTAGTCCCTTATGTTGCAGCAATAATGTACGAATTCGCTTTAATGAAGCAATAACTCACGCAACAACGAAACAATTATACAAATCGTTTAACGAGCATTTTCTGTTTGCATGTATCCAATAGAACATGTTTAATACATGATAGGTTGAGAAATTGCAGCCAGCCTATTGCTTCTACAAATGGTTCTACAGCTGGGAAAAACACTTTTGTAGGTGCATGAAATAATACCCCAATCCCGCATTAATAATCCGATAGACCCATACAGTCAAAATAATTTAAATTTGCTGCCCATCAAGTAAAACCATACCCTTTATTAAAATAGATTTTCTTTCCAGAAATGACACATTTTTGGTTGTACTCTTCAAACGTAAATTATGTATTTTTCGTTTTGTACCAAATCACTCAGGGAAAGGCATTGTAATTATTTTATACATGTGCAATTACATTTCTTATAATTCACTACGTCTGTTGATAATGTATCAGTCATCAAAACGCATAATGTGTCTGCAATACTTCCATATCAATTACTCTTTTAAAGTAGTGTATAATTGCGAAGCATCTTTCAATATATAATTTTTTATTCAATTTTACGTTTATTTATTTCATCCAGTATTTACAAATTAACAAATAGTCTTTTCTACGAATGATGATTGTTACAGTAAAATAAATAAAAAATAATAAAGATTTTTGTGATATGTAATAATAAAATAAATAAATTATAATATTGAGTATTCCTTCTCTATTTGTAATCGTCTCTTTGTAATCAATCCCCCTTTCAATTCTCATATTCAAGCTGTCGGGCATCTAAACTGGAAGGAATGTCTAGAAATTTACGGTGAAACTCATTCTCTACCTCATTTAAAGGTCATTGACGAAGAACTAGATGTAGAATGAACGTATGAATGAATGTATGAAGAACTAGAACGAAGAACTTCTTGAAGTGCACTCTCAAATGAGATTTACTGTAAGGGCTAAAATCTAAGCACATGAAAATCTCTCGTTAACACCACAATGGAAGCATAGATTGATAAAATTTGTACTTAAATGTATAGTGTAGCATAGAACGTAAAATAAATTAACCAGACAATTTTCCTGTTCACGTTCTCATGCTGTACTGCGGGCATACAATTGATTTAAAATGATTTAAAAAGTCCTTAGTCTTGCATTTTCAAGTTGTTTTAGTGCGTTTAAAACTACTTTATAAAAATGAATGAAAAATGGAAAAACATTGTTAAAATTAATTTAAAAATATCAACACAGTTATATATCTTTGAAAGCCTTTCTGTAATTAATATTTTATCCGAAAAGTAACATTTTGGAAAGAATACTCAATTTAATTAAATTTAGAATTAAGTTTATCAACACTACTACTACTAATAATAATAATAATAATAATAAAAATAATAATAGTAAATGGTTTGTTTCCGTTCCATTGTGTAACATATAAAGTAACAAAAGGAGTACAATATCATTCGCTCATTCCGGTTTTAATAATCAATAATTTGGTATTTGTTTTTAATCCTGAGTTCAATTGCTATTGTGTCTAGTTAAACATTTTTCCTGGTCTATTGCCTTTTTATTACGTCTTACCTTTAAAACGACAATATAAGTTTTTTTTTTAACTATCAATTTTCATTGGTAAATAGAAAAGTAGTAAAAAATCTAGGGCATTTTCTTAAATTGGATGATATAATCTTCAGATTCTCATTGAATAAATTATTATTTACCTGCTGACTATTATTAATTCAAATTTTGTTGTATAAATAATAAATGTGTATTTCAAAATAAAGTTACTGCTGCTTCTATTAACTTTGTAAATTTTATTGTAATAGTGGATATTTTCAGTTTTCTAGAGTGAAATAATTCAAAAACAACTTCTGAGAAAAAACGTAAATATTTACATAAAGATTAAGGTATATTAATATTTTATTTAGAAACAAATTTATTTTTAGCTGTTAATGTTTGATTTAATATTTCTAAATACTTGTCTCATTAACACATTATGACATTTAATATATATAAGAGTATAGATATAAGGGTAAAATAATATAAAATAACGCATTGTAATAGAAACAATATTTAACAAATTTTATTATTACTTACGTTATTTGAGAGTAATGACATACTACCTATTAATATTTTCTTTCAGTAAACGAAACCTTTTTCTGTTTGACACTTATTTTTCACAATAGATGTACTTGATATAAGACTCTATTGGAGAGAAAAAATGAAAACAGATACAAATAAAAAAAGTGAGACTTTTTGAAAGAAAAATATTAATCATAAGATGATTTTATTTCTAAATACTTTTTGGGGGACAAATAACGGAATGTCCTCGAATTCAAGAATAAATTAGGGAGACTGAAAATTATTTTGGGGACATAACGAACTCATATGTATATGCATACTACAGGAAATTGTTCTGATTAATACACTCCAGAATGTACTGAAATAGCTTTTTATGTTAATTTTAAATTTAGATAAATAGTTATGCAAACTAAATTATCTCTACACACAATTCTTAAATAAAACCTATTACAACACTGAAAGAAAAGAGAAAAATTCCCCAATCTCATTATGCATTCAAACTCGATTACATTACGATTAAAGGTTGGTTAAAAAGAATAATATATATTTCGGCAATAATACGTGAACAAAAACAGCATCAGTTCAATTTAATCTTCAGATCTCTACCTACTCTTCAATGATTCATTGCTGTCCAGGACATCTTCCACAAGTAAATAGAGAAAACAAATTATAGGAAAGTATCTACTCATTTAGTAACTAGCATCAGTTTTATAGTCTTGTCTTTCATGTTTTGAAGACATGAAATATCTGATTCTCACCTGACTTGAAGTTGTTTTGTAACAATTTTTAAATATGTCTGAATTGATATATGATGTAATGTAGGAATTTCCAACATTTACAATTGAAAAGTCAGAGCGATATACTGCCTAAAACCATTAAAATTCAGATATAGTAGATTTTATAATCAAAAGATGTTTGTTTTGTAGTTGATCAGCAAATAAGCATTTCGTGTAGTGTAAACATAATGACCTAACCTGAAAAATGCGGAGTTATTATCCAAAATCTTGGCTAATTTGTGAAACGTCTTTAATACATTAAAAACCTGCACAGAAAATTTCACAAAGATTAATACGAATGATTGGTTAATTACGTTCCGAAAAATAGCGGGAATCTATCTAGATCCCAACAAAAAACTGTAAATTTGCAAAACAGATCCATATAATTGGATTCTAAATTCCTATTCGTTGAAAGCTGATACCTAGATGCTTTGACCTTTAGGGGCGTAATTGCTTGCTTTGCAATTTCACGGTGACATTTTTATCAATCTCATATGCTAATCTAATGTAATGTATTCAAGAATAGTTGATGTAGAAAAACTAAGTTAATTTTAATATTAAATAATTTTATTTTTTAAAATCAATTGGTTAATTAGGGAATTCTTATGAATATTATAACACTATCTCTCCGTATGAAAAATATAAATCTTTAAAAATTTGAAATTCTTTATAGCGGAATCACTGTAAAGCGTGTATTAGCCCTTTGCGCCCATGATAACAAACAAAAACATCTGTGGATTCAGCTAAATCGTTTTATTGGAATCTTTTAAAATATGAAAATTTTTACAGCGACTACCGCCATACTGTGTGTATGGAGCTTCGTGCCCATGAAAACCAAATAAAATCACTGGTTTACTTTAAATCGTATACTGAAATCTCTAAAACTGTCAAACTTGTTATAGCGACTACCACTATAAAACATTTATTAGCGCTTCAAGCACTTAAAAACAACAACAAAAAAATTACTGGATTCGGCTAAATCAGTGTATTGAAATCTCTAAAAATAGGAAATATGCTAAAACTTCAATCACTATAACAATAATTAAAAACATTCACATTATATAAACTGTCAATAATTTTTAAATAATTCAATAAACTCAATTAAATATTCTAAAATAGAGAGATTTTTTAAAATTCAAATTATTTTTTATGATTAATTAAATGTTGAAAAATAAAAACTTTCATTTTTTTTCCGCTGCTTAGATTTGAACTCGGGTTTACAGAACTGGAGAGAAACGACATACCACTGACCTATTACGCACTCATTCTTAAACAGCTAAGAAAAAAAATAAACAAACTACTTTCCAAGGTTTCTCCCGTCTTAAAAACCCACTAAAAGTTAGTCAAATGCAAATTGAAAACGAAATTAGATCTTTGATCACGTGCTCTCACATTTTCGTGTAAGTTCCAGAATCCGGTGCTAAGAAGATCTACTATGTAGCATCTTATTATATGCAAAACAGATATGGATAGACTTATTTGTAAAACAACCTGTTAATGCACTTTGCGTAATAACTTCCTTCAAGCATGAATATACTATTATACACATTCTACTATTATACACGTTAAGTCATTTTATTCCCTTTATTTCTTCAGTTAACAAGATATTTCTATAAAATTTGAAAAAATGGAAGTCTGGCTGCAATATTGACAACAGCAGGTATGTTTTTATAGAAAGGCATACCTGTCCCCAAATAATCAAAATATTTTTGTGGTCAAATCATGAAAAAATGACAAAGTTGGGGATTATCTCCGAATTTCGAGTTCGTTTGCTCCCCATAGGCAACCGTTCCCCTCTTCTGTTTCAACAGCAACTACTAAAGATGTGTTTTTCTGAGCGACAACGAGTTTTGTAAATGTTAAGTAAGAAGAGTGGCACTACATTTATCTAGCGACAAACAAAGGTAATTTAAAAAGGATTCTCTTCCAGATCAAGGGAACATTAATTTTGAGGATAATTTTACGGATATCTCAAAAATGACGACTTTTAATTTGGGTCACTTTTTTCGAAAACAGACGATATATAAAACAATTGAGGTAAATATATTATCTACTGTATGCGCACATACATTCATTTCAATATCAAGAAAGGAAAAATGAAAAACATCAACAGAATATAAAATAAAATCCGCAATATCTATAGAACAAACGGTAATTTATGTACATTAATGTAGATTTTCTGTTTAAACTTTCAATATAGTGAGTTTTATATTAAAAATAAATATAACATCTTTGAATTTTTGTGTTAATTTCAAAGATCACAATAAATTCAAAAGAATTTTGCATACATAGGTAATGAAAAGAACTTTTATACTTGAAAATGAATTTAACATTTACTCATTTTTATTATGCAAGCATTTATTCTGCATATCTAAATGAAATTGGGAGTTAAGTCAATAAACTTCCTACACATTTTATTGTTATGAACTGTATAAAATAAGACAAAAAATGTGTTTTAATATAATTATTTCATTTAATTTTTTCTGAATAGAAACATTATTTTAAAAAATGGAATTCTTTGTTTCTGGCAATAGTTTTATTATTAAAAAAAGATCCCAAAGACACTCTCCGTTCAAATGTTGATATATATATATATATATATATATGTAATAATAAATTTTTTTTTTTGATATTTTACCTTAATTAGTTCATTCCAAATTCTTACAGTATCTACCTTTTTTCCCTGTCATTTAATAATATCTTAAATATAATTTATATTTTAATTCCATATCTTTAATCAACATATTCTTTTAATTCTTATTCTAAAAACCTTAATCTGTTAAAAGCGACACCTCTTTGTAAAAACCTCCTGATTTAGTACTTCATATTTGAGACATTAAATTTTTATTTATTTAGAATGTTTCTTAATGCCATTTTTATTTTTATTAAAATTATCATTCGATATCCCAGCATTCATTGCATGTACTCTCGTGTCTAAATTTTTTACCTTTTTCTTTCTACGCTTTTGATAAAGAGGTCCGACTTTACGTAATACTTTCCCCGTCTCGCTCATCCTTTTCACCCAATCACTAAGCAAACCACTCCGCTCTCTTACCCGCATCTTCCTCCTAACTAACATTCCGTTGGCGCTACTTTCGGCACGTCAATATATTTTTGGCCAAATTGCTAGTATAACGAGGTTACGCAGTCTCGGAGAGCATATTTTGTAAGTTTTTCGACTTACTGAATAAACCCCGTCACTTGCAGGAGATTTTCTTCAAATTGATAGATGTCTAATATGTAATATCTTCATTCTTTGCTCCGACGCAATATATCTCAATATGAACTTTAAAATGGACAATTAGTGGAATTGTCTCTGCTTTGTGAAGCCAATAAAATCATTGACGATAATACAGCTTTCTTTTAATTTGATGGAAAATTTTCCGATGTGTTCATAAACATCGCCTTCCATCGTGATCACTTCGACTGCAAATAAGTGACTCTACCAATACATCGCTTGCCAGAAATAATATGTCAATAGTTTGTAAACATACTTTACTATGAAATGGAAAAGTATCTCATACATATCTATATCTATCTATCTATCTATCTCTCTCTCTATATATATATATATGTGTGTGTGTGTGTGTGTGACATTTGTCATGCTGTAACCTTCTTATTTATTAATAGATTTGGATGTGACTGAGTATCTGTATAGGACATACCAATGTCTCGACCGAGTTCGTTGGCCAGCTTCGCCTGCATCTTGTTTCAAAATGGTGGCCAGTTAAAAAGTTTAAAATTTTTAAAAAAGCAAAAAGATGTACAGAAAACTTATAAATTGAAAAAATTGTTTCCGTTAAGTGTTAGAACGTGATACAAGAATCCTGGAACATTTTTTGTTTTGGCTATATGTTAAAAAATGACTCAGCTATAACAGTTTGAAATTTTAGTGTGGTTAAGATTTTGAAACAGTCTGATATTTGTTATGCTGTAACTCTCGTATTTATGAACCGATATGAATGTGACTGATCACGTGTAGAGAACATACCAAGATCTCGACCGAGTTTGTTGGCCAGCTTCATGCGCAATCTTGTTTCAAAATGGCGGTAAGTTACATTTTTGATTATTTATTTTAAATTCAAAAATATGTATACAAAATTTAAAATTGAAAAATTTGTTTCCGTTAAGTGTTAGATCGTGATACAAGGATCCCGGAACTTTTTTTTGTTTTGACTATATCTTAAAAAATGGCTGAAATATGGGAGTTTGAAATTGTAGGGTGGCTGACATTTTGAAACATTCTGATTTTGTTATACTGAAATTCGCATTCAAATTCAGTATTAACGAAAACCGGGATTGAATCGTCTATAATCGAGTTCCAAGCATTTTAGCTTCGGATGTTTGATTAAAATAAGTTGAAGTTTTAAAAATATGGACTATGAAAGCTACCTTTTCCTCCCGGTACAGGACTTTTTTGTAATGTGCTGTCGTGTTTCAAACTGTCAGCCACCTTAGAATTTCAAACTGCTATATCTCAGCCATTTTCTGATAAAGAGGTAAAACAAAAAGTGCTCCGAAATCCTTGTATCAAGGCCTAACATTTAAACGAAAAATAAATTTGGATTTATAATGTTTGTGTATACTTAATAAGTTTTGAATCTTTTAGAGGCCGCTGTTTTGAAACGAGATGGCGGACCAAGCTAGCCAACGGACTCGGTCGGGACATTGGTGAGCGTAATACACGCACGTAGTTACATCGAAATCGATTTATAAATACAAGTGCTATTGTATGACATAGGTCATATATATATATATATATATATATATATATTTCAACATTTGAAAGGAGAGTGGTTTGGGGCCTGGGGGTCATGATTGGTGAAAATATACCGAAATTTTGCGGAATTCCATTCCTCCGAACGGCTGCAATAGGTAGCTTTATACTTTTTATATTCAAAGCTACCTAAAGCTGAAATCTTTCTATCTGGGAATACCTTTGTATATAGTTATATATATATATATATACTGGCCTGCAAAATTTAAGGTAAAAACAGTTTTTTGAGTCTAATTTGAAAAGAAATGAATAGAAAGACATAAAATTTAGATGAATTGTGCTTTAAACAATTATTTCTCAAATTTTATTTAATTTTAACATCAAACATGATTTACAATTAAAAAATTTAAAAAGTCCACTATTTGATAAAAAAAAATAAATGGCATATTTTGTGAAAAAAATTTAATAAACGGATTTTAATAAACTTGTGTCCGGCCCCACTTTTAACGCGTTTGTGGCATCGAGGACGACTTACGGCAGCGACATCTCTGCCGAGATAGTCCTAAAGATTCTCTATCTGATTAAGGGCCGAAGCTGGTCATTCCATTAGCTTCAAATCTTGATCCTCAAGATATTCATCAACACCTCCAGCGCAATACGATCGGGCATTATCATCCATTAACATTAATTCATCACGAATTGCACCAGCATACGGTGTAACAAACGGAGAAGGATCTCGTGCCGATATTTCACATCAATCAGAACTCTTCCATGGCATACATGGAGGTATATATATGCATATATATGATATGCATATATATGATATGCACTTTACAGTGCAGTTTTGATTATTTACAATACATAAAAAATACTATAAAGTGATGAAGTTTTTGAGTTATGTATGCTATTCGATGATGAAGGTAGTCTATAATGTTATATACAATGATGGAGAAAATTTTTGGATTATTTACAGTTCGTGGTTGGGAGCGAGAAATGTTTTTCACGAGCTCGAACATGTGTATTTCTGTTTTCTCCTAAGATTTGATGAGAGTTTGCTGATAAGAGTTTGTGGTGTGGGAGGTAAAAAGTTTTTAAAGAGCTAAAAGATGTGTTTTTCACACATGCTTTGAACTGGAAGCTGAGTTTTTGCACAGATGGTTGGTTGAGGTATGTGGCTGCAGTTCCTAACATGGCCGGTGGATACTATAAGGCAATGTTCCGAACTAGCTTTCAGTTCTCAATTTCACCAACTATTTGTGGTGGAGGCATTTGGAATAGATGCTGGTTCCTTTCTAGAATGTTCATACAACTAATTATTTTATTTAGGAGGTCTGGTAGCTTCAACAGGTAGGCAAACCAGTGTGAAAGGGGTATTGTTGATGGCTTGCGGATGTGAAGAGTGGAGGTGAGGGTGCATTGTAAGGTGTAATGGAGGGAGTTGCCCCTGTGATCACAGGTACAGAGAGGAGATTCAGTTTTGCCGATTTTTGCAAGGTAATCTGGGAAGGGTCCATGGTCGTTGAGATGTTTCTTTAGATATGAGGCTGGGAAGGGAATGAACTGTTTGTGCGTCCCGGGTAATGCGATTGTTTCTTTGGCTAGATGGTCCGCCTGTTCATTCCCCTTTATTCCGGAGTGACCCTTCACCCATTTAAAGGAAATTATTTTTGTTGTTGATTGAAGAAGTGTGAAGTGTCAATTACTATTAAGTCTGTTGTTGACAGGTCTTGTAGGACTTGAAGACTTGAAAGACTGTCTGTGTTGATAAGGTGATTGTTGTAAGTTGAGGACCCTGCCCAGCAGGCCGCTGCCTTTATGGCGAGTAGTTCAGCTTGGTATACTGAATTTTCTGTGCGTAGTTGTGTCTGTGCTTTATGGATTAGTGTGTCTTCTTGGTATACACAGAAAGAGCAAGCTGTTCCATGTTCCGACTTGGAGCAGTTTGTAAATATTTTTATGTCGTTGATGTCACCTTCTTCATCATCTGCTAACCATCTCATGTAGGGATTGTAGGGTTATATGTAGGATGAGGTAGTCTTGCTCTGGTATAATGTTGGGTCGTGGTTTTCCATGGGGGTGTGCAGTCTGAGGACGTTTCCCGCTATGCTTCTTTTTCTATTTGTAAGTGGAGAGGTAATGTGCCTGTTAAAACGCACAGGTCTGCTGTTGCTGTTTTCTTATAGGCTCTGGATATCATTAATAGGCATTTGGCTTGAATTGATAATAGGAGGCGATGTCCATGGGTTTCTGGAGGTGAAAAAACCATGCTGCGGCTCCATATGAGATTTTCTTTAGTAAGATGGTGTTGTACCAGATTTTGAGGATCTGTTTAGATAGTTGGCTTGTTGTGGAAGAGAATTTTAATAGATTTTGAGTTGTTGGTATTATTTCTTGTCGTTTATTTTGTAGGTGAGGAAGAAAAGAGAGATTGCCATCTAGAGTTATTCCTAGATATTAGAGGGTGGGATTTGATTTGATGGAGTGATTCTCTATTTTAAAGATTGGAGCTCTTTTGAGATATTTGGGTTTGCGCATATGGAGTACTGAGTATTTCAGCACACTATCTGAATCACTCTCCAAAGCAAACCGGGACTCGTCTGTGGGCAAACGCAAGCCCATTGTTGTGTGTTCCAGGTAGCGTTCGCTCTTGACCAACATAAACGAGCACTACTGTGTTGTCGATTAATAGGGCCACACACAACGGATAGTCTTGCATAGAGTCCTTAATTGTGAAGACGTGTGTGCATAGTAGTAGAATATATTGTCATCCCTGTTGTCATACGATGAACTGAAATGAGCTGAATCACAGCAGTGATGCTTCTCCTACGAGCCGGGCCAAAAGAGCTGGAAAACGATCTTGTGCAGGGGTTGTAACCGATGAGCGGTCTAGAACAGGTTTTCTTGAATTTTCATATTTAAATTATTCCCAGTCTTTGGACCAGATTACGAGACACATTACGACATCTAACAGCATCAACTTGTAATAACCTCATTTCCACCAATACGATTGCCCGCCATCTTAACGAATCGTGTAAACAACATCTTCTACATATGGACAACAATATTTTAGGACCAATAATTGAACAACATCAAGCATAAAAAATATTCCACACAAATTTACAAAATTGGGAAATTCGCAGTTTTTCCAGCCTTCCATATAAATTTCCAATTCTTTAAAAAAATAGAGATGGGTATAATTGTTGCATGGTTTTATTGAAGTTAGTCAAGATCATTCATATCAACCATATTTTGTAAATTTATTTTCATTTTTTTAGTAGTGAGTGTCAAAAAACTGGTTGTACCTTAACTTTTGGAGGCCAGTGTATATATAAGTGGATTATTAATAATATAAAACTTGGCAATATTAAATATGTAACTTGGCAATTGCTTTAAAAAAATTGTGAACTTACACTTTTGTAACTCTTTTAGCATGCTCACCTAAGTTGAAGCAATGTTTAATCCTATACTAAAACATTTTATATAATCATAGACATTTTGGTCATTTATCTAATTTTTATAGTTCGCTTTTTAACCTCTAAAACAAATACCATAATTCGGAATGAAAAAAGCATTTATTAAATTATTGAAAATACATTTTTTACGGATTATCTGAATATCCTATTTTTAACTTATTTAGGTTAGAATAAATGTACTGTACTCTAGAACATTTAATTGATCGTGATTTAAAATTAAACGTTAGAAAAAATATATCTGCCTTAAATCTTCTTGAAATTTTTATCCTTAAAAAGTTTTCCGAATAAGATCGTAAGACTGATTGTATGATATAATGAATAGAACGAATATAAAAAATTAATTTTCAATATAAAAACATGAAATTCCACTTACGTAAATAAGCTTTCTTTATTTATTATGCTCCTAAATTTAAAACCAATAATGAAACATGTATATTGTTTGATACCAGTTGTATTTCAATAGCTCTGGGAATAAAGCACTTTAATAAATAGAATCCTTTGTTGCAGGTAATTGATGTTTAACAAAACAAATACTCGTTGAATCAGAGTCATTTATCAAAATCATTAAATACATTTTTGTATAGATTTTTATATGAATTTATTATAGAAAATTTGAATATATTCCATCGAAATCATATTTGCATGATAGTTTACGATATGTATTTGCTACGAAGATGGTCGCGATATAAACCTGTATGTGTTTATTGCATTCAGGGGTTCAACTTCTCCAGTCAAAATTTCGGATTTTGTTTCTCTTAAAGTACTCTTTGTGTGCACAAAAATTAATATTTAATTAGTTAGATATAGATAACGATAGGACATATTTTAAGCTATAAGATTAGAGGGCGCCGCAATAAAACCGTAACAACAATTTAAAATGTTTTTTTTTTCTTCTGAAAACAGCATTTTAAAAATGGGTGGCTACTCTAGCTCCGATAATTTTCAATCAATCAACTGGATACTTTCTGAAACTTAATCGTCACATATTATTTTAATAAAACGCGTAAGAATATTTCGAAATATTGATATATCGCTTTTCTATATAACTTTAAGAGAGGAATTTTTCATTAAAAATTAACATTTTACTTCGGATCAATGCCGTTTCATTAAAAATTCCTATTTTAAAAACGGTTATGCATTTCACCAGCTGTAGAACTGAAAACCTTTTTGTTTGTTTCATTGTTCAAGGTAAAATTTACGATACATTCTCGTGTCCAATGCTTGACCCTCTTTTTTTTTGAAGCGGTCACGCTCATCAGTTTTCAAGCTGCTAAAAAGTATTACAACCATAAAAATACGGTGTTGTACTTTGATACATATATATGTATATATATATGTATATATATGTGTTAATAATACAAATGTAGTGTTAACAATACAAATGAAAAATGGAAAACAATATCGTAGAAAAAATATTTCAATATTCCATTCTTCGTTATCTAAGTTATTTGGGAAAAAAAAACTACTGTTTCAAAAGTCTTAAAATAGTTTATTCATTTAAATATCATTAACACAGAATGATTATTTTACAATGCAACCAATTTTAATTCTTTTTGAAAAGCTTCAAAAGTATAGAAAAATTCTGCTGCGCTAATGTGAAATTCAAGTTCATCAATCAAGTTTATCTCACATTCTTGATATGAAAATTGTACGAAACACTTTCTTTTCTAAATATTTCATTTATGAAGGTGGATTAAATATAAAGAAGACTCTTTTTACTGTCAATAGAATTTGTTTTATACTTGTTTTCATGGAAAGTTTTTTACGGACGAAAAATTTGTTTTGTGTCGTTTTATTCTTCATACTTTTATTTATTTAGTCGCTAGCAGTATGACTAAACCCAAAGTACTTACAGCGCTTAGTATAATTAAAAAAATTTCAACAAAAGAAAAATGTCAAACCTACTGAACTCTGGAAAACAATGAATATACACTTCGGAAATGACCCCCTATCGAAGTCTTAAAATTGTCAATCGCACAAAGTATTAAAAATGGCCATAAAAAAGGCAAAACAATGCGATCTCCAGCATGGAATAACGCACAAAAAGTAATACTGCTTCACTGAAGCTAAAACGGAGTTCTCACTTATAAATTTTGAGATTTACGGGGTATTTCGTGTGTCCATTTTCTTCATCAACGGCATGAAGAGACTGCAGAATCTCACATTTGATGGTGTTATACATGTCAGACTAACTTAGCGGATTTGATGTGCATACGTAGAATTTTAGATACCCAAGAGATAAAAAACCGATTGTGGTGTTTTTGGATGACCATGCCGATAACGAAATTTGAAAAGTTGGTGGATTACATTCTCTCCAATGTGTTCTTGCATTACAGATGGAGCATGAAATGGTCTTCTTTGCTTTCGTTTTATGTTTCCTTTTCTACAGATAAAATAATTCTTTTTTTAATATTATTTATAGTTTTTAACGGTGAGGATCATTTTCGATAAAACAAATTGGATGTTGCCATTTGAAATTTCAGAAATTTTGTCACTGTAACCGTATCTGTGAGAGCTCGATTGTTGTTCTATAACTCATTCTTGAGTTCATATCATTAAATAATCACATTCCATATTACATATCGTTTCCTTGAACTATGTGGTACATGTGAACTATGTGGCACATATATCGGTCATGTTTTTTTTTTAATAATAATTTTTGCATTTAAAAAATTGCGGCCGTTTGAATCGAAACTTGCGTCGGCTGAAAAGCAAGACCAGGCAGACTTTTTTAATGCGTTTTTCTCAAATCATTTGTTTTTCTAACCACGGTACAGCGTAGCGTTCGAACCGATGAACCCATTATCAAATAGTCGGGTTTAAACGATACTTTTTTTGGGCACCATGATTCTATTTAATGTTAAAAACATTACTTTTAAGTATTTTATCCAATATTTTAAATTAAAAAAATTCGCGAAATCCGTAGGTCGACATTAAAACAAGCACCATTTTGGTTTCTATGGATTAATCTCAATAAAAATAATATCATGGTTCTGCAAATTTAATTGACTTTCGTAACCCTTATCATTTCTGTCTTTCAGATGACTCTACGATGCACAATCTTTCCACGCGCAATGTCGTTTATGCTGCACACATGCGTTTTAAAAAGTGGTACCAATACCAATTTTTATATTTATTTACAAAAAATATTCTCAAAATAGAATAATTTATATTTGTTTATTTGGAAACACCTGGTTTCGTTTTATTAATCCTTCGTTGAAAAATATATTCTTAAAATACCAGAACCTTTGTTTCTTGAAAGTGGAACAGCACCTTAATTGTATTAGTAGTTCATTTATTTAATGCTACGATATAATGGTTTTAAGCTACTATATAATTATTTTAGTAACAGTCTCTATAGATCAGTTGGCAGAGCATTGTATTCTGGATCGGGGAGTTGCTGGTATCGAGGTTCTGTGATAGACGTATATTACCTTGCGCGCTAATGGCATATGGCGCAATTAAATTAGTCGTGGATGCAAAGCCTTGAATTGTCAACCGATTCGTACCGAAGGAAGGTATCTATCCAGGTGAAGGCGACCCAGTAATTTGTTTAGCCCAAAATCAGTCTGGCGCAGTTCTGGCCCACAGCCTACTTCCACACGTCCTCATTCGTTAAACACACTTCCATATTCGCAAGATTATTTCAAATCGATGAAAGCGCTGTACTTTTTTTCTAACAGCTGTAGCACTGTGTTTCAAAAGTTTTTCCCCTTATACATATATATGTATATATATCTTGCAGCACACTCGCGGTTAAGTTACCACGGCACACTAAACTCATGATGATTAAACAACCAGTGGCAATTTCTTTGCATAGGTGTTGTCTCTTCTTTTTTTGTGTTTTGTCTCTATCGATGTTGATGTCATATTAGTTATGTAGATTCTGTCGTAGGAGTTGTTCTTTTGGTTTCTCGTTTAGAAAATCCTTAATTTCATATTCTTTCGAGTTTGGTTATTTTGACTCTATATTGGATTGCTTTTTGTTGCAATTTTATTATAATCTTGACACTGGTTTTTGGGATATGTCATAGTGGTGGTTGTCATGTAGCGATTTCTCGCTCGGTTTTTGTTACAGTTGGTGGTTATTATATAGCGATATTTCGCTGGATGTTTGTCTTGAAGTGATCTTTACGTTTATCAGTTCTTATTTTGAGGCTGTGATCACTTTGTTCGTATGGTTTCCTTAGTTCAGTAAACTTTTTATGTGAATCCACCCTAGGCGATCAGTTCATTAATTCAGAGCACAGAGAAAATATTTCTAAATATAACTTATATGATACAGAGTCCGTATAAAGAAATACCTTTTGTAGTTTAATATGTATGCAGTGCATGTAAAAACTTTTAGGACAGCATAAAATATTAATATTTTTGATAAACTTCAAATCAGATGTAAAAATAA
Source organism: Maratus michaelseni (assembly GCA_963931845.1). Lineage (NCBI taxonomy): Eukaryota > Metazoa > Arthropoda > Arachnida > Araneae > Salticidae > Maratus > Maratus michaelseni. The sequence goes on from OZ007589.1 coordinate 235,552,503, forward strand.
TTACTGCAATCTGTATCATAAAGTTGAAAAGCTAATAAAAATGTCAACAAAATTTATCTGTAAGTATTGTATTACGAAAATAAAATAATTATAGAAAAAAACACTATTTCTGCTTATTTAAAAACTTTAAGGACAGCAAAATAAAAACAATACAGTTATAAAGAAACAAATACTTATTATCTTGTGCACCTACCATTGTTTTTAATGACCGCAAATATTCTATCGTTCATGGAGATTATTAATTTTTGGCACAGTTCAGGAGTGGTTTTGTACCATTTATCTTCAATCGTAGATCGTCGTCAATTTTTGTAAACTTGTCTCACTAAATCAATTGAGATGCACTCAAAATCTTTTGTACAGCCCTGTATATTATCTAAGACTTTTGTACCACAAGACCACATATTAAGCAGTTTAAAGACCACATATTAAGCAGTTTAAAGACCACATATTAAGCTAAAATTTCATTCAAGGTAAAAAACGAATAAGGCAACTGAAAACTCACTTCCAGCAGTTACCAACAGTAAATGACAATATATCTTCTTCTTTACATAGCCCTGTATATGAATTTATTTATATTGCGCAAATTTCTATTAGACTACTAAATATAGTTCAGCAGGAAAATGCGTAACACAATTTAAAAATACCCTTAAGCAATTCACTTCCATAGTCTGTAATACTTACGAATTCCCGAGTGTAGTCCTGTATATGATCAACCAAATTTATACAAACCACGTACCATGCAAAAATTTTGTTAAACTTAAAAACGCAGAACAAAGTTGAAAACATACTTATCACACATGTACTGTACACTGAAAAAGATGGATACTCAAAATTGAGTAAAAAGTACTCAATTTTGAATACGTCACATACTCAAAATAGCTCCGATCCAAATATACTCAAAATTGAGAAACACATGTACTCATTTTTGATCCCATGGATGTATTCAAATATGAAGTGTTATGTACTCATTTTTGATCCCCACTGTAAAAGAAACTTCCCAAAAAAAACGGAAATTCTACTGGCAATGGAGACGCCAGTACTATTTCCGTATTTTAACGGAAAAAAAAATCCTTAAATTCCAGGAAATTTTCCGTGATTTCTGAAAATTCTGTTTTATAACAGATATTCCGTACTTTTAAAAAAATTTTATGTCGTTAAAATAAAATTTACAGGATTAAAAAAAAGTTTCTTCGCGAGGACAACCTTATAAGGGATACATACATTTCTGCTCATTTTTTTCATTCCTGCGTGAGTTTATAGTAATTAACCAACCCTTGCCATGAGCGGAATCGAACCCGTGATCTCCCGTATACTAACCTGACGACTTAGACCAACGCGCCATGAGTGGTCACGCTTCCTTCTTAAATGTTGTTAGTTATTTTATGATGCAAAAACTTGAGGTCTCATCTGTAGATGGATTTTTTCAGTTCCAATGTTTTTAATATTTTCTTTTCATAATTTTCAATATTTTGCTGTATTATTTGGTGCCTTATAACAGATAAATTTCAATTTATTATGTATTATATGCGTAAAACATTGTATTAAGAATACTGATTGCTTCTTTTTGCAACAGTACCAACATTTTCTTTATTCGAACATATACTTTTTTTTAATTATTTGCCTGATTATCTATTTATCAATTCCAATAAAAAAATCTAATTATCTTAATCAAACGTGTTTATTACATGCTATTAAAATATTTTTTTTAATGTATTATTTAAAAAATATATGTAAATAAATTTTTTTATAATAAATTAAATTAATATATTTCAGCTATGCTGAGAGCTTTTGCGTACGGTTCCGTTAAACTAAATAGTTAAAAAAAATGATTTTTAGAGACAAATTTGAAATTAATGACCTTGGGATAGGTAGGTTTAAATCTGGACTGATTGATTTAATTTAAATTAAATTAGTTTAATTTATAAAAATATAAGCTAACGAAATAAATTAAAAACGTTATAAAGTTAAAAACTTTGTTTTTATAAAAGTAAAGAAAAAATATTAACTAATTTTATAAATTTAAGGAAAAAATTACAAACTTTGTAAAATTATAATTTATAAAACAATAAATTTGTAAGCCAAATCAATTTAGTTTAATACCAATTTGCATAGCTATAATTTGCAAAGATATTATGTTATGAAACATTTAAATAACACAATATTGCCTCACGTTAAAAAAGTTAAAATAAATTTTTAAAAAATTAGTGGAAAAAATCATAATTTTGAAGTACTATCAAGAAAAAAAAAGTAGATGTGTAAAATGTGAGAAAAAAAAAGAGTAGTAAATGTGTGGTAGTGGATCCACTTTGATAAAAATCCCGAACAACCAGATCCACTTTTCATTTCTCTTATTCTTCGTTTTTCCTTCAAATAATAGCTTTTTAGGCTCCGAAATTTCGTCATTACACATTCTGAAATATACAAGTATGTTGGGTTTGATCATATGCTCATTTTTTATCCAAAAATACTCATTTCGAAATGAGTACATGGACTTACTCATTTTTGAGACTACATATGTTCATTTTTGATACACAAATACTCATTTCGATATGAGTACATGAACTTACTCATTTTTGAGAATGCACATGTTCATTTATGATCTAATAATACTCATCTCGAAATGAGTACATGGACTTACTCATTTTTGAGTATTTCATTTTTTTCAGTGTAGTTGTTGCACGTATACTGTAACTTATATCTTTTGTGCGTCTCTGTAAATGAACTATAAACGCAATGCACGCCATACTTTTCGGTGAGATATTTATAGTGCATCTCAGTAATACATATAAATTTCATGATGTTTTAAACAGTGAAACATCATTAAATTAAATTGCAAACGATTTTTCCCCGCAGAACATTGTGTAACATAAATATTTTGTGAGATTTTGTAAATGAATAATAAATGCTTTGCACACCTCATTTTAGAAAAAGCACGTTTTACTGCGATACATAATTGTATATCAATTTCATCATGCTTCGAATGGCGTACCAGCATCAAAATGCACTTGAAACGATTTTTATCTTATTGACCGTAATGTAACTGAATACTTTTGACTGCCCCTGTACATAAACTATAAATGCTACATACTTCATTTTCGATAAGGATCATGCTATGTTAGGAACTAATCTCTTATAAAAATTTCAGGACAATCCGAGTATATTTACGTGAGTTAGAGCACGGCCAGACGACAGACGGCAGAGAAACCGAAGTCATAAACGCTTAGCAACTATATTGAAAAGTGTTAAAAAGAATAATGAATTTATTGAATTTTTTGGAAGACAGCTTGTTTTAATTAGAAGAGCATTGACAATTAAAGCCAAAAGTTCTGGTTTCCAATTCAGACAGTTGGAAATAAAATTACATCTCGTGTGATTTATTTATCAATCAATTTGATTGTGTTAAAATAATTAAAGTGTAATTGCAATTACGTATCCATCATTAATTGGAATTTCTTTACTTGGGGTTTATTCTGCCAATCTGTTTCAAATAACAGACCAGATGTCATTGCCAAATGGTTGCCTGGGTGAATTGTGCTGTATGGGATTCGTGTAGATAGCAGAATTGGAAATGCATTGGCAATTAAAGTCAAAAGTTCTGTATACACTAAAAACACCAACGTTTAACACACAATATCATAGTACAATGGACAGACGTACGTTTCGTGAGTGACTTGGAATCACATCCTCAGTGTAAATAAAATATAATTAAACATTATTGTATCCCCCCAAAGACATGAAATTGAATAGAGAAATCCAAATGAAATCAGCAACACACCGAAAAACTCATCACTCATGAGCCACCAATGAGATTAAGCCAGAGGTGATTCACTATGACACAGTAACTCAACCCAGAAAGGTGAGATGTAAGGTACGCTTGAAAAATCATTGACCAGGGAGTTACCAAATTTATGAATATAAACTCCCTCATAGAAGTCTTAGTCTAATGGAGTGTTACATTTCTTAATAATAGTGGCTGAATCAAAGTTAAAATTATGTCCCTCACTCCAACAGTGACAAGCCATAGAGGATTTTTGTAATTCTTTTTTCTTAATATAATTTCTGTGTTCATTGAGTCTGAAACGGAGTTGTCGTTCAGTCTGTTCTATATAGGACAAACCACATTGACATTGGATATTGCAAATGCCCCAAAAGTGAGGGACATAATTCTAACTTTGATTCAGCCACTATTATTAAGAAATCTAACACTCCATTAGATTTAGACTTCTTTGAGGCAGTTTATATTCATAAATTTGGTAACTCCCTGGTCAATGATTTTTCAAGCGTACCTTACATCTCACCTTTCTGGGTTGAGTTACTGTGTCACAGTGAATCACTCCCGGCTTAATCTCATTGGTAGCTCATGAGTGATGAGTTTTTCGGTGTGTTGTTGTTTTCATTTGGGTTTCTCGATCCAATTTCATGTCTTTGGGGGGATACAATAATGTTTAATTTTATTTTATTGACACTGAGGATGCGAGACAAGTCACTCACGAAACGTACGTCTGTCCATTGTACTATGATATTGTGTGTTAAAAGTTGGTGCTTTTAGTGTATATTTATCCACACAAGATTTTATTCATAATCAAAAGTTCTGGTTTCGAATTCCGGCCTCGACAGATTTTCACACAGTTGGAATTAAAATTACATCTTGTGTGATTTATTTATCAATCAATTTGATTGTGTTAAAATAATTCAAGTGTAATTGCAATTACGTATCCATCATATATTGGAATTTCTTTACTTGGGGTTTATCCTGCCAATCTGTTTCAAATAACAGACCAGATGTCATTACCAAATGGTTGTATGGGTGAATTGTGCTGTATGGGATTCGTGTAGATAGCAGAATTGGAAATGCATTGGCAAATAAAGTCAACAGTTCTGGGTTCGAGTTCCGGCCTCGATACAATTTCACTCAGTTGAAAAAAAAAAAGATTATTTCTCGTATGATTTATTACCAATCAAATTGATTGTATTAAAATAATGAAAATAATAAAGTATAATTGAAACAAATAAAGAATCTCTTTTCAACGAAATGTAAAAGCTTAGTTTAAATATAATATAAAAATAAATAAAATTATAAAGACATTGTCTTCATTCGAAAATGATCTGCAAAAATGTAGCAATTTCTACTTATTTTTATTTGCATTATATTTCTACATTGTTGTTAAAAATTTATGCGAAATTGTTGGATCCAATGCTTTAATAATAATACATTTAAAAATAATAACTGTGTAAAGAATGCTGTCATTCTTTGAAAAAAAATGTTTTATGGGAATTAAATTAATATGAAATGAAGTATACATAAGTAAGATATAATTATCTTATATATTTTGCAAGTTTTTCTGTAACTAACATAAAAATAGCATGTCATACATCCAAAGTCAATTAAAGTGCATTTGAAGCTTTTAGTTTTGTAGAATTTACCATAAGGATCCTCTTTCAAAGTAATTCAATAAGTATAACTGAAATTTGAAGCTTCCCTTTTTGGAATGCTTTTATGATTATCGAATTAGTTTATAAATAATTTTCCATCGGTTTCATTTTACACGATAACTCAATAAGTAAAACTCAAATTAAAAAATTTCTTTTTCAAACTGACTTTTTGATTTTCAAATATGGAAATATTTTTCTGTTGCTTCTTTGAGTTGCTTCTTTGATAATCTTTTGTATTTCTATAATTAGAAATTACTAGATTAATTTTAAGACATTTTTAGAATTTTATTTTAATGACAAAAATCAAGAGCTATTTCGAACATAACACCTAGATAAAATATTTTTTACGATATTCTTTTATAATATTTAGAATTTTTAAATTAAGCAATAAAATGCAATAAAATTTATAAAAGGTGCTTTAAGCTGAAAATTATTAATCCTAATTATTTTAATTTAAAATAATATATTATATTAGTTTGCATCACACATCTCTATAAATTTAGACAAGTTACGTACACCGGTGTCTCATTAATCTTTTTAATAATACATCTCTTAAATAAATCATATTTGTGTAAAAAATATGATTTTATCATCTAGTTGGAGTTGGGAAAAAATCATAATAATAGGGGAAAGTAGGGTAAAACAGGGTACCTAACGGTTTTTCTTTGTTGACAAAAGTCTTGAAGGGCTGAAAAACAGAAAACCCAATCACAAAAGTGTTTGGGGACATCTGGGTAATTGAAAAACCACACCTTTTCCTACAGAAAAATCCTTCTCTACTTGGGAAAAGGAGTTTTCTAGGACCCATCTGAAACAGCTCCGAAATTTGGGGGTAGGGTAAAACGGGATACTAATCAGCAAATTTATTTTTTACACTTCCACTAACAAAAAGATTTATTATAATAAATTTTGAATCAATCTTTAAAGCTATATACGTTTTTTGATATTAGTAATTTTTTTTTTCAGGTTTTCAAGCAATTTTTGATTTTGTTATGTAATGACTTTCTCAACTTTTACTTCTCGTATCCGCTGCACTTCTCATGTGCCTACTCCTTATAAACTCAACATTATATCCATACTTTACTACCTGTTGAGTGAAGAAACAATTCATTGCAGAATTCCATTCAAAATCATGGATACTCGGTTTTGCCCCAACAAGAGACCAAAAATCAACATAGTACTTCTCATGGATGGCTGGAAGTACACACTTCTACTTGGCATCAAAATATCATGTAAAAGCTATAGAAAACAGTGATTTACTTACCTAAATCGGTCTGACAAATTACATTTATTTGAAGAGCAGAAAAGACGGCAAAAAATTAAAACTTTCTAGGTGAATTTCTATACAATAGCACTGCACGCACACAGAGATTAATTCACTTCAGAAGTCAATGATACACTACTAGGAGACGTTAAAGGATGTATTTAAGAAGGTTCCTGTCCAAAGGGCAGAACAAATCAGCGAGAAAACCTGGTATTCGGTTTTACCTTACTCTCCCTTACTTGGAATGCAGCTAATATACATTATATAGGCTTTATATTCTAAAACTGCCCTAGTCATACAGTATGGAAAACAGCATCTTTCTTTATTGTTTTATAAACTGTCTGATCTCCTTGTATCCTCACGTTAATCGCACTATACATTTTCATGGATCAAATTATACCATACATTACATATAAAACATCAAGTTATACTTTACATTTTTTTCTACTTAGAAGAAAATTCTTGAAAAATTTATTTTCTCTAAAAGACTTACTTTGGTATTGCAGTTATAGAAAATGTTATTTAATGAAACATAATAGTAAAATAAAATAAATTTTTGTAATATAAAATTTGGAAAAGTACCAATAAATCGGATGATGTAATAGATTTTATTATCAGTATCAAAAAATTAAAAAATAAGAAATTATGAAAATTTCAAAAACCATTATTTTTATGTGTTGTTAAATTTTGCTCGCATCTGAAACATCAACCATGTATTTCAATAGAGAGACTCTTTCATCGCATATTTTTAATTCTTTATTACATTTTTATTGGTGTTATTTTAATACAGATAATTATAATTATCTAATATTGAAAAACAGTTATCCTAATAATATTATAAATCTGATTGTGTGCAAATGTTAGGCTGAAGCCAGCGTCAAAATGAAGCATTTAATTATCCTGTATCTTTGCATATAAGTTGATTATAACCCTCAAATGAATATAGGCTGGTTTTCGTTTATTTTATTTCAATATTTTTCTTAAAAATTAAAATTTTCATTATTTTCATACAGAATAAATGGACATTTTTTCGTTTATTTTAAAATGGTTGGTTGGTTTGGTTAGTTTGGCCCAAAGGGCCCGGTTTTGCATCTTTTTTTAAAATGGTTAAATTTATTTTACCGTTGCTAATACTTTATCGTTGCCAATATAAAATAAAACCCCTGAGTAATAATTTTTAATCAACAATTTATTTTCAAGTGAAAATTTTCCACGTGAAAAATGAAAAGGAAATGAATTATTTAAGAATTAACACGAATATGAAATGATGTCATATTAGAAATAAAACGTGCGCTTTCAAATATTTGATAATAATACAAAGTGCATAAATACGAGTAAGTATGGAAAGCAAGCGAATATGATGTCATATATAGAAAAATAAAACAGATTTGTTTTGATGTTGAAATAAAATGATCTTGGGTTATCAAATTATTTGTGATTAATTTCTCTTTTTTTTCTTTTTCTTTTTCACATGAAAGGAATTATTTAAAATGTACGTAATATATGTATTTTAAATGTATGTGTTGTAAATTAAAGTTCTGTGTTTTAAATGAAATGAGTAAAAGATTTATATTTTTAATGAATTCAATACGAATGATGGGATAGGTTGGCGATTTATCGTCTGCACACGGCTAACATAAAGATACCATATTTTTAATTTAAATTTTAAAAAGTTAAAAAAAAAAAAAAAAAAAAAAAAAAAAAAAATATTGGATGGCAAATGCTAATGATATGCATCGCAAAATTATCCGTAACGAAAATCAGAAAATCTTAATAAAAATAACTATATTTTTTAAAAGAAAGTTTCTTTTCTCATAAAAGCTAAAGATTTAATATGATTGTGCCGAAGTAACAGCATTTTTCCTCTATCATTTTCCCACAATCGAAAACACATTTGTAAATCGTCATTTCGAACCGGAATTTAATTTTACATTTCTTTTAGTTTTAAAATAGGAAAAACTTTGTTGTCTTTTTTTAAATATAGCTTTTTTTTAAATTGTTTCATAATAGATTTTTGTAAAGTCTTGCAGGATAAGAAAAATTGCATAGATTTTAAAGCAATGTTTAAGTAAAATTACAATATTTTTTAAACTTAAAAAACAACAATGTTATCGAAAAGAAAATCGATTTTACCAATAAATTCGCGTAATGCAAAAGCAAAGAAGAAATAAAAAAGTAATTAATCTTTTCTTCCAGCCGAATTGTGTAAACTTGAACAAGCCGATCGTGCCAATTCATAACATTATAAACGTGAAAGCGCGTTCTATACAGTAGATTTTTTTTTTACATATAGGTAGAACATTTCTGAGAATAGGAAGGTTAGGTATCTGTAATTAGGTCCATAGTCAATTTGATTTTTTTTATCAAGTGAAATTTGGCGCAAAATTAAATACATTGTTGTAACCAGATTTGTTTTTTGCGTGGTAAACACTTAATGGTATTTTAGATGATCATTTCCCCGCTCACCTTTGATGCCAACTATGACTGTTAAACATATTAAAAAATATTAGCCGATAATTTTCTAATTTTCTTATTGCTTCATGATGTAAATAGACTTCTTGGTTCATACTTTAAACCTGAATCGGCATGCCATTGTCGTTCAATTTTTATTCCTAATCCTAACCATAATCGTATCTTATCCTAATCCTGATAATAACTTCTTTGAAAAATAAAATAATATAGAATATTCTTTGACACGAATATGTAAATGATATCAATATCCATAAATGGAATGAATGGAAAATAGAATAAATAGAAATGGCAAAATAAAATAACAAGAAAGTACATTTATTCGACACCTAACCCTAGAGAAAGCGTAAAAAATTTCAAGCGCATGAAATAAATCAAAATAATCCTATATATACTAACAAAAATATGTAAATTTAGATTATCAGATTTGTGTCGTCGGTATTTATATGCTTATAGTGTTCTTGACGCGATAGAGAAAATATCGAGGTTAAATTGGGCAGAATTTAAAGTACTTTCTAGCAACCTTTATTTACATTTTAGAATCGCATCAGATTGTTATATCTTTGTGAAATATCTATCAATTTATAAAATCCACAAGCAGTTTGTTCACTATTTACACCACTTAGCGTGAAGCACTTAATTTAATATATACATAAACAAGATAATGTAGTAAGAAATATATAACATATGTCTATGCACATAAACAATATAATAATGCCCATTTAGCAATGCACACATATACAAATTGTACACCAAATACCACCTAAAATGCACTGTTGTATAGAATAATCCTGCCAGTGTTGTTTTTCGTTTTACGAAGAGGAATTCCTCGATTTTCACGATTTTACTTGGTCTTCCTTTTTTCATTAGTTGCAGTTTCATTTTCGCGATTGTATATATTATTTGGCATGAAATTTCACTTTTTTAAGTCTGGGTTATGTCAAGGCCCCTATAGCAAAGAAATACCGTATGGTCTCCTATAAAATGTGATAAAGCTTTGGTTAATTATATATGTTGTTAATTATCAAGTGAAATGTTTTACTAAGTTAATGCATTTATTCTTTTTTTAAAGTTACGTGAACGAAGTCACGGGTAACAGCTAGTATTATATATGTATATAGTTATATTATACACGATTTTTATGCGTGTTTCATACATTTTGGAGCGATTCACTAACTCAAAGTGAAAAATAACAGAATGAAAGTAGAAACAAGCTCACGACCTCACACAAATATCTGGGTAGCAATAATGGTTAATAAAAAAACGTACTTCTAGTTTTTATGCTGATACGAAAAGTATGAAAACAGGTTGGAAAACAATATTAGTAAAGCCGCGAATAGAAGATCACTGATGTTAGGGAGGGATATTAACGAAGATTCAATTGATGAAATAATTTTTTTTTTAATTCTGAGAAAGTTATTTTTGTATTTGACAGGTAATTAAACCAAAAACGTATTGTCTATTATTAAAAGCAACCAAAATTTAAATCTTTTTTTTAAAAAGCAACATGTTTAAGGAAATTTAAAGTTAGGATTTTTAAACTCACATGCCAATAATATATTTTTTGATAGCTCCATTTTTACTACCCACCATACGTAGTATAGGGTAAGTCTTGTAATCGTTTCAAAAATCGAAAAAAAAATTTTGACGGATTTACACGTTTCAGACACTGGAGATTACGAAAAACATTTTTTTAGAAAAAAAAAATTGCTGTCTGTCTGTCTGTGTGTGTGTCTGTAAACGCTCTATGACCTGAACAAATTGAGATAGAGATTTGAAAATTGGTTTGTACTTAGTATGTAACAATGGGAAGAAGCTTATTGAATTTTAGCAACCTCGATTATCCGGAACTATTTTTTTCGGACTCTCCAAATATTCGTTCTGATAAAAGGTACATAAAAATTTTCGAAATTGTTTATTTTAAGGAGTGAATATAAAATACAATAAGAAAACATAAATTTTGCATGAGGAATGAAGTCGATCGGATAATTAGTTGTCAAGATATTTGTAATCCTATTTTTCACACTCTTCGATTTTTCATGACCCTGTATTTCATATAAATTTCAATTTAAAGATATATTTTAATTGTAAATGAGACACCTAATCCGACGTAGTAAACCATAAGTTAATATGATTATCAATTTTGTAGTTATAAGGATGTTCCTTTTATGCAATTCACCAATAGAGCATTTAAAGTTTATGACGTTATCAAGCCACGATTTTATTTGAATTGCAAAGTATTTTATAAGTAGTTTACACATGTTTTATTTTCATATTTTATATTGTGCATATCCATGATGGGTAAGTATAACGGTGGCCCCCCAACGACTAGTTATTACAACTTTTGTGTTTCTTTTGGAAGAATTAAAGAAAAGTTTTGATACATTTGAGAAAACATCTTAAAGAAATTTTATATAAATTCGATTCGAAAATGTTGAACAAAAGATGTTTATAGTTAGTAATACTTTTTATAGTTAATACATGTGTAGGTAATTATGAGTTACGTATTGTGAATATCTTAACAAATATGTTTCTCAAAAACATTCGACTTATTACTTTTAAATACTTTTAGTAAAATGTTTATTATCAGAGTAAATTACGTAATGTGTTGCTTAAACTACCAAAATTTGTGTTCGATTAATTTAAATTAAGATTCTTTTAACTAAAGCTTTATTTTAATACTGCAGCAACCATCGGCGAATCTGCCACCAGTCAATGCACAGCCCAACAAAAAGTAGGGAAATAAAAGTGACTAAAACTAAAATGACCTTGATAAGACTGACAAAGAGAAATACTTTTAGGACTGTTCTTGAAGTTGTATCTATCCAAGTTATCCGGTCTACTCAAAGCTCAAATGGTAGTGTTTTTTATTCTGATATCTATCAAGTGCTTCTTCAGATAGTATTTACCAATAAGCAACCAAAACAAACTTTCCAACAGCCCCAGATAATGGACCAGGGGTAAAATCTATTTGATAACAATACACTCTAAATTATTTCGTAGCTACATCCTTATAAATTCAAAGCCTATTTCTCTTAGTTGCAAAATAATTCGGTTTAAAAAAGGAAATGATAAAGAAAATTAGCCAAAGAAAATGCTTAAATGGGAATATTTTATAAGTATTTTACACGTGAAATTTCGTCATTTAATATCTTGTCATTCTTTCCTCACATCGATCTGAAAACTTAAAATAAATGTACGTTTTATTGATATATTTACATTTACAAGTAGAATCTGCGATACAGATATTATTTTTCACTTTTCCTTTCCATCTGTTGATTCATTTTCACGATGCTAAAATCCTCTCATGGGAAGTTATTTACAAATAAATCTTTCTCGGTGAAATAACAAGTGTTGGTGCCTCTCGAAAGAGAAAAATATCTCATAGCTTTGATAAATTTTAATTTACGTTTTAATTTATCATTCAAAACATTTAAATGCATCGTCTTTTGGTGACATTTTTCTTTTGAAAATGTACTTGTAAAGCAAATGTTATTTATTCCAATGTATGACTTTATTTTGAATTAATGACAAGAAATACTTTATTGAGCATGTAATTTTAAATGTCTAATGATATTTATTCGGTACATAATTATGCTAGAAATTTCCTTCAAATGAAAATATCAAGTATTAATAATTTTTATGATTAAACTTTCTATCTAGCGTAGTATTTTATAAGTGATTCAAATGTGAAATTTTATCCATAATATTTTGCGATTCTAATATTCTTCATTTTCAATTGCAAACGTTTTATGTGTGTTTCATTGATCTATTCACAAGTAGCATACATGTATTGCATTTCTCTTTTCTTCTTTACATCTTTAGATTCATTCATATGATTCTAACATTCTCCCATGGGAAGTTGTTTACAAATAAATCTTTCTCGCTGAAACTGTGAAATGTAGATGCTATTCAAACAGAAAAGTGTTTCGCAGCTTTGATAAATTTTAATTTACGTTTAAATTTATCATTCAAAAGTTTAAATGCATCGTCTTGTCGTAATATTTTTCTTTTGAAAATATACTTGTAAGGCAAATGTTATTTTATTCCAATGTATGACATTATTTGGATTAATGGCATCAAAAACTTTATGTATATCTTAAATGCATATTGGTATTTATTCGCTGCATATTGCGTGAGAATCATTTAAGTGAAAATATAAAGTATTAATAGTTCTTTCGATAAAAATTGCTACCAAGCGTAGTATGTAAACAAGGCACTGGATTTAACTTTATTGAATAAGGTTTTGTTTATCTTTGTTTATATATATATATAATTGATCTGACTGGAAGTGTTAAGTAACAAAATAAAGTTTTTTTAATAACTTTATGAGCATGATGTTGACATAAAAATTACCTACGATAAAGTTAAGAATAGTACAAGTAATATTTTCGATTATTTGATTACATTTTTAAGTAAGATCTCGAAACAAAATGGCCTTAAAATATAAATAAATTTTTCATAAAAGGAAAATAAATTTTTTTTAGTATATATATTACGTAAATTTAATTCTTTTATCATCTATTTATGCACTACATGGCCAAAAGTCACCAGACATTTTCTATTTTAGACGTTTTGTCGAATATCTGGATAAATACTTGACGATATTTCTTGGAACTTTGGGAATATAAAGAACTTTTTGAGCTGATATGTTTTAGTGAAAGGTTTTTCACAAGGATAACAAGAAACCACCCACAAATTGAATAAAAAAATATTATTTACTCATGTCTTGTAAAGTAAAATGCTCGAAATGATCTGTAACTATATAGCACACAGGATAATGTGTATTCTGTACAATATTTGTGCTATTTTGTGTAATAATAGCATGTACATTTATGAGGATATAAAGGTCTATTTAAAAAATTCAAGAAATTTCCTTTTGTTTTTACACTTTTTAACAGTTTCCAACCTAGTTGAAAAGTGTTTATGACTTCGGTTTGTCTGGCTGTATGGCCGTCTGCCGTCTGGCCGTCTACCGTGTGTGCGTGCTCTAACTCCCGTAAATATGCTCGGATTGCCCTGCAATGTTTATATGTTATTGTCGTCATCTATAGCATGTTCCCTATTTCAACTGAAGTGTGTAGCCCTTATAGTTTTTTTACAGGGGCTTTTAAAAGAATCCCGTTACATTACGGTCTATGGGGGAAAACCATTTGCGGTCTTTTTTAATGATGTTACACAATTTCCAACACATTGTAATTGATATATATCACTAAGGTGCATTACAAGAAGCTTAATATTTAATAGGGTGGGGTATAGTTACTTTACAGGGACACACAAAAAAATTCTCTACTGTCTGTTAACAATAATTCCTCGAAGTGTGTTTTAAGTTGCTGAACATGATTTTAAATTTAACTCACTTTTTGTCTATTACTTGGTGTGTATAAACTCTGTAGATCATATACAGGGCAGCACAAAAGTTCGCGAACACATTTCTGTTTATTTGCAGAAACTCTAGAAGAAGAATTTTAAACTGTACTACGCGTTTCCTAACTAAATTAAAATTTAGCAGGAATTTAGCATTTAAAAGGAAATTGTAGTTAATGCACATCAATTTTTGTACGTATTATTTAATTGACATTACAAATTAAAAGCCTGTTTTTTTAACACTTTCTAACCTAGTTGAAAAGTGTTTATGACTTCGGTTTGTCTGCCGTATGGCCGTCTGCCGTCTGTCCGTGCTCTAACTTCCGTAAATATGCTCGGATTTCCCTGCAATTTTTATATGTTGTTGTCGTTATCTATAGCATTTTCAATATTTCAGCTGAAGTGTGCAGCACTTATAATTTTTTTACAGGGGCACTCAAAAGAATTCCGTTACATTACGGTCTATGGGGAAAAATCATTTGCGGTTTATTTTAATGATGTTACACAATTTCAAATACATTGTAATTGATATATATCACTAAGGTGCATTACAAGAAGCTAAATATGGAATAGGGTGTGCATAGCATTTATAGTTACTTTACAGGGACAGTCGAAAAATTCCGTAACCTTACGTCTATGGAGAAAAATCGTTTGCGGTTTATTTAAATAATGTTTCACATATACAGGGACACACAAATGAATTCTCTACTGTCTGTTAACAGTAATTCCTGAAAGTGCGTTTTAAGTTGCTGAACGCTATTTTAAATTTAACTCACTTTTTGTCTATTACTTGGTGTGTATAAATTCTGTATTTCATATACAGGGCAGCACAAAAGTTCGCGAACACATTTCCGTTTATTGACAGAAACTCCAGAAGGAGAATTTTAAACTGTGCTACGCGTTTCCTAACTAAACTAAAATTTAGCATCCTATGTAGTATATATACAAATCTATAGATCATATACGGGGCTGAATAAAAGTATTCGGATATTTTTCCGAATATTGCATATGTTGGAAATATGTTGGAAATTCCTGAAATTACGTTTTTAAATATGTTATGCGTTTTCCAAATTGTTTACTTAGATGTTATCTTTCAGCTTATTAAACGGTAATGATTTGTAAAATTATTTTGTAAGCGTTGGAAAGTGTTACATAATCTATGCTTGACGCATGATGTTCCGTTCTTGTTTATTACACTCAACATGGTTTTTCACCCTTTCCAACATAGTTGAAAGTGCTTATTTCGTTTTGTCTGTCCGTACTCTAACACTCGTAAATGTACTCAGATTGCCCTGTAATTTTTATATGTTATTGACGTTTACTAGGTCGATCGCTATTGAAAATGAAGTGTGTAGCATTAATAGTTCGCATACAGATACAGCCAAAAGTATTCCTTTACATTACGGTTAATTGAAAAAACTGTTTGAAATTGATATATATATCACTGAGGTTCACTACAAGAGGCTCACTATAGAATATAATGTGTATAGTACTTAAATTTTTTTTTACAGGGACACTCAAAACAATTCCGTTGCATTACGGCCTATAAAAAATAGCTTGCGGTTTATTTTAAGAATGTTTAACTATTTCAAACGTATTGAAATTTATATATGTCACTAAGGTGCATTACAAGAGGCTTACTATAGAATATTGTGCGTATAGCATTTATCGTTGATTTACAGGAACACACAAAAGAATTTGGTACTGTCTGTTAAGAATTGCCTTTTCAGTTGCTGAACGTGCTTTTCAATTTAACTCATTTTTTGTCTATTACTTGGTGTGTATAAATTCTGTAGATCATGTACAGGGCAGCACAAAATTTCTGGTGTACATTTGCGTTTATTGAAGGAAATTCCAAAGGGGAAATTTTAAAATGTGCTACGCGTCTCCTATTTGAATTAAAATTTAGCATTCTATGTAATATATATACAAATCTATAGATCATATACAGGGCTGCGCAAAAGAATTCGAATATTTTTCCGAATATTGTTGATAATTCCTAAAATTGGGTTTTTAAATATGTTATGCGTTTTCCAAATTCTTTGCTTTTACCGTTTGCTTTATTTCACCGTATTAAACGGTAAAGATTTGTAAAATTATTTTGGACATGTTGGAAAGTGTTACATTATTTATGCTTGACGCATAATTATTCGTTCTTGTTTTAAATTGATTTCCGATGAAGAATATGTATTTAACGTATGTCCACACGTAGCTATTGCACGAATGCTTCGATTTTTATAGTTATTTTATTGTTAAAATGAGCTAATTCTGGTAATTCTTCCAAGAAGAACGAAAACATAAGTGAAAAAGATAATAAAAATATAAAAGGAAAAACGACATTTTATGGAATTCCTTTTAATCCAATTACTTTTAGAAAATACCTGAAATTCGGCTCAATATATCGTCGATATTGTTCTGATTTTTCATGAATTTCGACTGGCTTTTCTATGTGAGTTGTCCTATATAATTTACTACTAAATTATGCAAAAACATTTTATTTTATTTTCCGAGAATGTGCAGTTAAAAATTATTTCATTCAAATGCTCGTATTTTATGTTAAGATTATTGTAAGCTAGGACTCAATTTCGAGGGAGCGCTTATATTATGAACATCTTGAAATATTATGCTTTTCTGATTAGGTATGTAACGGAGAAACACGTATTTAGTTTCCGTAAAAAATGCTAAAAAATAATATATCGAATAATGACATCTAGAGGAAGAAAAAAAATCCTTTTCTCTCATTTCTGAATTTCTTTTAAACATAGTTAAAACAAAATTCAGCGTGTTTTAATAAGTTAAAAAAATGTATATTCATTTGTTTATTTGTGTTTACCAAGTTACTTTTCATTTTTATAATTAGTATGTTTCAGAAAAAAAAATCCAATACGTACATTTCATGAAATAATTAAAATATTTTTTACAAGCATGGTATATAAAGTTTCTGTTGATTTTTAAAAGATTATTTTATGTGCTTTTGTATGGAATTAATTAAATTTCTCATTTTAGATATTTCTAATTAATACGTTTTTTTGTAATATTTTCAACTTTGTTATGAAGCAACAGTGCTATTTTTAATATTAATTAAGCTAACGTTAATAAGTATTAAAAATTCTTTAAATGATGAATAGTTAGATTATTGCATCAGAAAATGTACTATGATAACCTTTTTTAAGGATTCTGTTTCGTTAGCGCTGAATCCTTAAGCACAAATATTCACAGACCAATTAATTACATGCAGTTTAGTGAAATACATTTTTTTAAATAATAACTGAAAGTATTTTTGACATGAATTTGATTCTTTAATTGTAATTGCTTTTTTATCAACAAAATATCACCCTATAATTAAATTCTCATCTTTTAAGAATTGAAATGTAGGAAATTCGAAAACAATTAGGTATTCTGACACAAAACAAAATACGCGCCTTTTTTTCAAAGAATGGAGTTTTCGTAAAAATAAATTTGCAAGCAATACATATTGAGAAATTAATTTGTTTAAAATACGCAATATTTTCTCTGACGTTTAGAAAAAAAAGTTAACAGATGCATTTGGCCTTTAAAGACTTTTGTAGCATTTGATTTTAATAGAAAAATGTAAAGATATTTAAAATCAGTTTAAAAACAAATGATATGATAGAAAAATTAGATATTTGACGAAACAAATCCGTTTACGGGGAGGTTATGCTTCTTTTGAACAAAATTTTTGAATTTTTGTTTTATACATTTTTCGCATACCTCAAATGTGTAGACTGCTGGTCTAAAGCGATTACTTGGTATTCCAATCCTTGAAATCTTTTATTTTCATTGAACATAACACCGCTCGATGAACGTTATTGTCAAATTTTAAAGTTTTTTCTCGAAACCACTTTTTTAAACTGGGCGACCAATTTACTCCATTTTTTTCTGAACATTAAATATAAGCTGTTTATATGTGAAAGTCACGTCATATTTAGCAGATCACGCGCAGATCACGTATTTATAAATCATAGACTTTAATGCTCCCGCTGGTGAATACGTCGTCATATTTGCAATGAAACGCCCAGAAAAATTAACTATTTTATTGCGATTGCATAAAATAAAGTAAAATCTCCAAACGTATCCGTTTCTATTTCCTTTTCACGGATTTTTCTTTTTTATATATTTCGAGAACTTTTCGACTTATTTCCTTCATTTTTTTTTAAACAAAGGTGTCTGTTCTAGCTAGAGCGTATACCGCCCAAAAGTTTTCGTTGTTAATTATTTTTTTATGCTTGTAAAATGTAAAAAAAAAAAAAAATATGAATTTTTTTTTGTTGTTGAAAGGACCGCTATTTTTTAAAAATGTCAAGGTTATAAATTTAATGTCCTCTCAAAATTTGGTTATCAAATTATTTCCAGTTGCTCGTGTCCTTAAAAAAACGGTCGCCTGACAGGAAATTCACGGCGCGTATCTGCAGGTATTCACCGTCGCACAATGCGTATTATTCTTTTGCTTTTTTTACACTCAAAAATTTAAATATACAAGTGAAATACCAACAAATATAATTATAAAATCCCGAAGGTGATATTTCTTTGCTTTGTAACCGAAAAAAAATCATATGAATTACGAGAATTTTAGATAAAAAAAGTAGAACTTCTCCTTAACTGGGTTTTATTATAAGGTTTTAAATAAAATTATTTCCCTTACGAAAGTAGTTTGAAAGCTTTTAACTGAATATTTATTTCATAATACTACAATATAGTTTTGTAGTATAGTTTACACATGAAACACATTTATAAAAATAATAAAATAAAATTTCTTATGGAGTTCGATTGTTGCACCTTGGAATATAATTTCAATTCAAAAAATATTTTATTATGACTAAAACGATGAGCCTAATTTTATCTTTCTCTATAAATGCAGCTCATATTCAAAATATGAGAATAATTGAGAAAAAGTAATAAGAAAAAAATATTTTTCATTTATTTATGCTTTATACTAAGTAAATACAATTAAATTTCTTATAAATTAAATCTGGAATGTTTAGATAAAATTTTAACATTTACAAAATATAAAATACAGTACAATAAATTAGGTATACAGCTTTCTGAAACACATCAAAATATCAGAATAAAATTTAGATTGGTTGAAAATATTAGAATATTTTATGTTACGCAACAATATTACCTTATGAATATGAAGTAAATGGTAGTTAATATTTTGTAGCATCCCCTTTAGCTTTCGTAACAGCGTACAATAGATCTTGCATACTGCATACAAGGTGCTACAAATATTTATATCAATATTAGTTCAAATAGACTTTATACGTGCCACTAACTCAGTTTTACTTGAAGGATGATTTTCTTGGAGTTTTTTCTTCATTATACACCATAAGTTTTCGATGGGATTATGGTCTGGTGAGTTTGGTGGCCAAAGAAGTACTTTAATGTTGCGTTGGCGGAACCAATTCTTAGTTGACACCGAGGTATGCGGTGACGCTAAATCTTGTTGAAAGATGAAATCATCTTCAAATAAATCTTCTGATGATGGAATCATGTAATATTCCAAAATTTCTTGATATAGCTGAGAGTTAACCTTTTCGTAGACGATGCATAACTTTCCAGGTCCTTCTGCACTCATGCACCTCCCAAACCATGGCACTAGCAGCGAATTTTACGGAACGCTTAAGGCATTCTTTATCAAATGCTTCTTGCTTCATTCTCCAAACTCGAATACCTTGATTACCATATGAAACACAAGGCATACCTTCATTACTAAACAATATATTTTTCCAATCTTCTTCGCTCTATTAGCGTCTTGATTTAAACCAATTCAATCTTATATGCTTTTGTTTTGCAGTTATGAGAGGTTTTGTTTTCGGTACACGAGATTCAAACTTAAATTTATGGAGACGTCTTAATGTTGTCGATGTAGAAACTTCAAATCCTTCTTCTTTTCATTTTCGGTGCAAGAATCGCTCACTTTTAAACCACTTTTTTCTCAACTATACGCTTCAGTTTCCTGTCATCTGTAGCAGATGTTTTTGGTTTTCGGCAATTATTTTGAAATTTTCCATTTTTTGAATATTGTGTTAGAACAATGTAAGTAATTCGCTATACAGCATTGATTTTTACCATGCCGATACAAATCAACCATACGAAGTTTAATAGATCCAGGAATATCACTCACACGACTCATTTTAAGACGAAAAACAAACAAACTGCAAAAAGAATACAATTTTAAATAAAATCGTCTGAATTTAATCAATGATGCCACCAGTTATGAATTGGTGATAATTAAAGGTGAATTAATGTGAAATATTCTAATATTTTGACTTTCCAAAATAATTTTTTTTCAATTAATCTTTTTAAAAATGGTATCAATTTTAAGATAATAAATAAGTTTAATCAACAACAAGTTCTTAATAAAAATATCGTTTGCATATTTGCATTAAAAGACATTAAATTACCAAACGATATTTTCAATTCGTAAAAAAAAAAAATTATTATTCTAATATTGTGAATATGAGCTGTATATTTATTTTCATTATTTAATGCATATCATCCAATCGGAAAATTAGTTATGAATTTATTTTATCTAAGTATATTTGTATGTATGTTTGAATATTTACCTAAGATAGTAAAATCAATGACTATAATATGAGGCAAAAAAAATATCTAATCCGAAGGCAAGAAAGTGTCTGTAACGGCTCCGGGCTTGACCACTCTGATCTGCGAATCGACCATAGTTAAACGCCATGTTAGGCTTAATGAAAAAGCTATGCTACATCCGATTCTGCTGTTAAAATATTTGTAAAAGCATATTAGAACTTTTAAGTATTTTAATTTTCTTTAAAACCTTCAAAAACTATTTCATATAAAACACGTATACCAAAATTTCTGTATACATTAAGCACTTTTCTTTTTAGAAATAGCGGTGAATTCTTTCGTACGGAGGATTTGAGTGATCAATCCAGTAAACTGGCGCCATCTACTGGCGTATTTTGAAATTTTGCTTCCATCTTAAATACAGTACAGGAACTATTATGCGAAATCCTCTGGACCAAAGGCTTTCCGAGTTTTGGAATTTTCCGCATTTTGGGTCCTCCCGAAGTTCACGATTATTTGACAAAATTCATGGTTTTTTTTTTCGTGATTCTTTGACAAAATTTGCATTTTTTCTGCTATTCTTTGACAAAATTTGCGTTTTTCTTCTACGATCCTTTGACGAAATATAATATTTTCGTGGTCCTTTGAAGAAATTTACGTTTTCTTTTTGCGATCCTTTGAAGAAATTTGCATTTTTCTGCGATTCTTTGAGGAAATTTGCGTTTTTTGCTATTCTTTGACGAAATTTACTCTTTATTTACAATCCTTTGACAAAACTCGAGTTTTTTTCTGAGATTCTTTGACGAAATTAGCGGGTTTTTTTTTCGCGATCCTTTGACGGAATTCCACTTTTTTCGCGATCCCTTAACGAAATTAGAAATTTTTTTGCAAGAAATTTGCGTTTTTTTTTGGAGAAATTCATGTCTTTCCGCGATTATTTGACGAAATTCGCGTTTTTTTTGTTTGTTTTTTAGATTCTTTAACCAAATTTGTGTTTTTTTTTGTGATCCCTTGAAGAAATTTTACATTTTTTCGGAGTCCTTGGAAGAAATTTTTGTTTTCTTCGCAAGCCTTTGTCGGAAATCGCGTATTTTCTGCGATTTGTTAACAAAAATAGCGTTTTTTCGCAATTCTGCGACGAAATTTGCGTTTTTTTCAATCCTTTGGCAACATTCAAGTTGTTTCTGCAATCTTTTGAAGAAATTGTCTACTTTTCTTCGAACGATAGACATAATTGTTTTTTTTTGGCGACGATCGTTCAAAATTCGAGATTTTGTTATGTTCGAATCTTTGGACTGAAGACTAAAATTTTCGAAACCGAATGCCTTAAATTTTTAGGAAAATTCGGAACAGAATCACCCTTGATAAAATAAATATATAACTATTTTTTGTTTCAAACGAATCGTAATATAAATTAATTTTAAACTAAAATTTGAGAGAAAAATGATTTGTTTCTAATTTCGGGAAGAAGGGGTGTGGGGCGTGTTCACCCGCTACCAAAGTAACAATATTTTAGTGATTATACACTGAAACACAATGGACTGAAAAAAAAATTAAAAATCGTTAAAATTTTCGAAAATTTTCTTGCCGACTTTGGGTTTTTCCGGATTTTGGAATTCCGGATAAGGGGTCATATACTGTAAAATGATTATTTCTTATCAAACGTAATTAAAATATAAGGAATACATAGTACAGCGTAATTTGCATTTAATTTTGCTTATGTAATCAAACAATGAGTTATGTGGTGAGTCAATCTGCTTAGAAACTCATTGATAACACTTTATTACAAAAACTTTCGCACATAGATTATTTGTTAATATTTAATTTGAATGTTTTGTCCAATCGTTGAACTACTTCCGAAATTTAATACTGAGTAAAAAAAAAAAAAAAAAAAATATATATATCCTCATCATTTTTATTTGTAGAAATCATTTGTCATTTTTAAATGTACTTTTTTACAGTACAAATCTTTCAATAATAAAATCTTCATGCTGTTTGTTTGTATGAAGTCTTATGAAAAAGAAACGCCAATCTGTCATTTTGACGTGGTTATATACTAGTACATATATAATTTTTAACACTATTCCAATATAGTTGAAAAGTGTTAATGAATTCCGTTTGTCTGTCTGTCTCTCGTAAATATACTCGGATTATCATGCAATTTATATAGTTATTGATGTTTACTATGACATGCTCGGTATTGAAAACGAAGTGTGTAGCACTTATAGCTCCTGTATAGGGATACTCAAAATAATTCCGTTACATTACGGTCTATGGTGAAAATAATTTACGTTGTATTTTAATGATATTACACTATTTCAAACATACTAAAAAATATTTTAGGTGTAGAATATGGTGTGCATATCACTTACAGTTTTTACAGGGACACTCAAAAGAATTCCGTTACGTCTATAGGGAAAAATCATTTACTGTATATTTTAATAATGTTTCCCTTTTTCAAACATATTGAAATTGATATATATCACTTAGGTGCATTATAAGAGGCTTACTATAGAATATTGTGTGTAGAACATACACCGATCATTTACAGGGACACACGAAAGCATTCTGTAAAAGTACTGTCTGTTAACAATAGTTGATAGAATTGCGTCTTCA
The DNA here is from genome assembly GCA_963931845.1 of Maratus michaelseni. Classification (NCBI taxonomy): domain Eukaryota; kingdom Metazoa; phylum Arthropoda; class Arachnida; order Araneae; family Salticidae; genus Maratus; species Maratus michaelseni. Next base: position 235,576,216 of record OZ007589.1, read on the forward strand.
GATTCGGAACGCGTTTTTAAATTTAACTAATTGTTTTCTTATTACTTGGTGTGTATAAATTCTATAGATCATATAAAGGGCAGCACAAAAGATCTCGAGTACATCTCCGTTTATTGATGGAAATTCCAGAAGGGGATTTTTAAACTGTGCTGTGTGTTTCCTAATTGAACTAAAATTTGGCATGCTATGTAGTATATTTACAAATTTATAGATCATATACAGGGCCGCACAAAAGATTTCGGATAGTTTTCCTAATATTGTTAATAATTCCTAAAATTTAGTTCGTAAATTCGTTATGCGTTTTCGATATCTTTTGTTCATCTTTCATCTTAATAAACGGTAAATATTTGTAAAAGTATTTTGGAAGTGTTGGAAGTGTTACATAATCTATGCTTAACGCGTGATTTTTCGTTCTTGTTTAAATTGATTTTCTTCTTCTTTTCTTTTAATTCCTTATTGCTTTTAACACCCAGCAAAGTTTCCCTCTATTCTAAAGAAGGTTACTAACCGCTGGTGCTGTAGATATTGAATCTATCACGTCTTTTTCACATTCTCAGATTAATCTTCAATATTTATTGCATATAAAAACATGAAAATTATATGTTTTATGGAGACATGTATCATAAATATGCTGAAACAGACAGGTTTTTTAATAGAAGCATTATTTTAAGCGTTATTTAATGTTGAAATCGGTCAAGACAGTTGAGTTACACGAGTTTTATAGGAGCAAAAACTATGCATAACAATTTAACTATATTTTGAAGACATATACTTATCTAGATTTTGGTTTGCAGTGTCTAATAAGTTTTTAAATGCGACTATTTTGCGAGTTTTTTAATCCAAAGTTTCATTATCAGAATAGAGATTTAATTCATATTTTTTATTTACTGTTGCCAGATATTTAAAAGCTCGAATAATAACATTCACAAACAAAGCATTTTGATTAAAATATGTATTTGCACAAAAATACTGAAAATGAAAGAAAAACTTCAAAATAGTTACATTATTACGTACAAGAATCAGTTGATGGTGAAAAATACGTCATACTTAAAATGATGTTATAATGTCCAGATGAAAATTATCTTTCTAAATGCATACATTGCATAAATTAAACAATAATTAAACATAAATTAAACATAATGCAAACATTACATAAAACAAAATTTTAAGTCTCAAATTATGTCATAGTTAACTGGAGACATTTCCTTTTTTTCCAATTTTGCTTTTAAAGGTTATTTAAAATATTTATTTATTTAGATTTCAAGATAATTAATTTATATTTTTTTTTGCTGTACTATATAAAAAAAACTGAGCAACAGTAAATATATTTTTATACCAATATAAATTTTCTGACAATTAATTATATTGTTTGTATATGTGAAAGTCGCGCCATAATCAGCATATCACGCGCATCAGTATTTATAAATCCTAAATTTTAATGCTTCTGCTGGTGAATATGTCGTCATATTTAAAATGAAACGTCCAGAAAAGATTCATTACGATTACACAAAATAACGTAAATTACACAAACTTCTTTGTTGATAGTTTCTTTTCACAGGCTTTCCTTTATTTTAATTTTTCGGGGTCAAAGAGGGGGTCGGTTGGAGCGAGCAGCGATATTTTATTAAATTAACAGCGCTGTTAACGCTTTTTAATTTATCGTCCAATGATTTTCGAGCTTCTATTTATGCAGCTATTTTCTTTCTCTTTTAAAATTAGAGTAAAATAGCGTTTTTTCAGAGATCGCGGGTCTGGACAGAAATTAGCGGGCGTAGCTCGTAGGGGGCAAAGTATAAAAAAACTTGGTATAACAAAACGTATGTTTATTGCATTAAATGACAGGTTTAGCTGTAGACATTCATAAACAATTTTCAAAACAGAAAACATTTGTTCGCATATTTCTATAGTAAAAATACAAACATATTATCATAATGCATCATTAAGAAAAAAATGTATCCAATACTCTCACGAAACATTTTGCAGATTTTTTATTGTTATACACTAATTGGCAACTCATTTTCTATAAATTAATTAACTAATTACCCAAAGGCATTCATTATTTCTTTTATATATGGGTATTAACGAAACAGAAAGCAAGCAACAAATTAGTTTTACAGTACTTAACTAATTGATTTATTTCTTTATATGCTTAAAAATCAATATCGGTTTAAAACAAATAAACCTTAGCATTTTATTAAAAAAAAAAATTAAAGAACTATGAAGGAAACAGTTTTAAAAGTTTAATTTTGATCTTAGGTGCTGTAAAAAAGCAACTTTTAGTATGCTAGCTGGTAATAAACATCGCAGAAAAAGTTATTAAATTCTTATAAAACTTATTGCATAAATCTATATATGATTAAAAAAGTATCATATATAGTAATATAATATTTGTTTTATAAACTTTCATATGTGTAAGATAACATCTTATGGCGCAAAAAATAATGTGTGTTTTTCATATGTACACTCAGTGGAAAAGGTAAACAATGCATGCTTATTTATTTATTTTAAGTAGAAAGATACCAGTACAAGCGATAGGGTGTAGCAACTATTTTTAACTTATACTTTTAATTTTACTTACCCATCATACGTAGTATAGGGTAAGTCTTGTAATCGTTTTGAAAATCGAAAAATTTTTTTGACGGATTTACACGTTTCAGACACTGGAGATCCAGAAAAACATATTTTTAGAAAAAAAAATTGCCGTCCGTCTGTGTGTCTGTGTGTCTGTGTGTGTGTCTGTGTGTGTGTCTGTGTGTGTGTCTGTGTGTCTGTAAACGCTCTATCTCCCGAAAAAATTGAGATAGAGACTTGCAATTTGGTATATACTTAGTTTGTAATAATGGGAAGAAGCCTGTTTTATTTCAATAACCTCGATTAACCGGAACTATTTTTTTCGGACTCTCGAAATATTCGTTCTGATAAAAAGTATATAAAAATTTTCGAAATCGGTTATTTTAAGAAATGAATATAAAAGACAATAAAAAACATAAATTTTGCATAAAGCATGAAGTCGATCGGATAATTAGTTGCCGAGATATTTGGAATCCTATTTTTCACACTCTTCGATTTTTCATGACCCTGTATTTCATCCAAATTTCACTTCAAAGATAGATTTTAATTGGAAATTTTACGCTTAATCAAATGCAATAAACCGCTAGTTAATAGGTTATTATTTTTGGAGTTATAAGGATGTTTATTTCAAGCAATTCAGTAATCGAGCCTTTAAAGTTTGTGACGTCATCAAGCCTCGATTTTATTTGAATTGCAATGCATTTTATAAGTAGTTTACACATTTTTTATTTTAATATTTTACATTATGCATATCCATGATGGGTAAGTATTACGGTGGCCCCCAACGACTAGTTTTCTTAGTTGCTATCTCCATATTATATCAACACAAAATTTAATATGTTACTAGTAAATCCCAAATTTGATACAATCTAAACATTCTACTCAATCAAGCAATTCTATACCCAGCAATTAGTCTAAATATAAATATGCACTGTGTTTCTACTATTAACTTTAAAACTATGAAGTATTTTGTTAAACATTTTAAAACTCAAAATTTTAGTTTTTTTTATCGTTTGAGAAAACCTGATTATTTGTTGTCTTAGTATGCATTAGTGTTCATGTATATATTTTTTAATATTAAAAGATTTTGGAACAGTCATTTTTGTATCAAATTCGCGTACAAAACTACATGTCTCGTTATATTTATTATATGTTATTACAGTGATTCCTGATGGATGAATTTGTATAAATATATATATATAAGCGAAGTACGAGAGATTGGGAATAAATAGGGCTTTGCCTGTTACTCACTAACTAAAATCTGTAAATAGTATATATTTTGCAAATAAATGCCACTACATATGCATTTTATATATACAAATTTCATATTTGAATGTTTGTTATGGTTCCGAGTTATAAGATAAATTATAATTTCTCTATTCTAAAGTAAATTTTTGCGAGTCATTTATTTTATACTAATAATCCTTTAGTTTGCGCTGAGTTTCGCTTAAAATAACCTCAACACAGGACTGCAGTCCTTATTTTCCATTGTTGCATTTCCTATTTCTCCTTATATTGACATTATAATTCCATCATATTTCATTTATTAAAAATAAGCTTTAATGCCATTATCTTAAATGTAATTTTTTTTATAACTGCGAAGACATTTAACATTATTATGCAGTGATAACATCAGCATTAACAATTTTTCCAAGCAGGTTTCAAATCCTTTGATTCTCGAAATACTCACTAGAATGCACTTTATGCCGAATGATTTCTAAAAATCAGAAGCGAAGTAAAAATAAAACTCTGTAACAATAATATCTATGAATGAAAAACACTTGCTTTTTTAAGATTATTATTGAAAATGATATGGGATTTTGTATGGATGGAAATCAAAATCAAAATTCAAAATCTCAGCAGTAGAGGGCGCTGCTGCAGAAAAAAAAGAATAATACTTCTGAAATATTATTTTCAGCGTGATTTACAGCTACAATTTCTTAGTCTGTCTACGATCACATTCTATTACAGTCCAGGTATTACACCTGAAGCAGTATAAAACACAGCATCAAAGGAAAAGGCTGCTACCACTTACCGGATTTCCTCTATAAATACTTGATTTTAGGTAGCTTTAAGGTCCGTTTATATGCTTTTTGACAAGAAAGTAGTAAATCATAAATGGGCCTTTCTTTTCAAAAGGTTCTGTGGTCATCAACAAAAGAAAAAAAAGTCTCAACAAAAGAAAGATGCGGTAATAAATCTGTTAGAGATGTCCCCTGGTGACCACTGACCTTTAGGCAAGCTAGGAAGGCTGACCACATGAAAGAGAGCTCCTTACCAAATGAAAGAGACCGCTTAGCAAAATGTAGAATGTTTTAACCTTTACAAGCTGGAATCGCTAAGTGCACCGCTATATGTAAATCGCTTTTGTGTAACCCTATTTTTTTTCTGAATCGTCATGGTAGTGCCTGCAGCAGCGCCTTCGCATTTTACTATGGAGATTTTGAATTATTTGTTCATGTCGTATAAAATTTTCTATCACGGTGAATAATAAACTGCAAGTTTCCAACACACGGATTTCTTTATTCTTTTCCTGCCATTTATTTTTCTTTCTTTTTGTTTCGTGTTTTATCTTTCACTCTGGACTTTTGAAACACCCGCTATATCAAAGTATTCAGTAGATGACATTATATTTCATTTCAGCCAATTTAATCAGTATCTTGTCATTGAAAAGCAATGACGTAGCAAACAAAATAATACATTTTTATCACGTTATATAGCGTCATATACGTATTTTTATACTTACATGCCAATCGAGTCAACATATTATTTGGACATCCATTGATTGTTTCAATATTTTTGTGTTCGAAAAAAAGGTTTATTTGTTTCGAAGATTATAAATGAGAGGCTCAAATTAGTTGTAAATAATTTCACAAGTTTCATTAACTGGTACTTTAATTGCATCACCATACTGTTGTTATGCATCTATAAGAAGTGAAAAATTACATTTATCAAGAAAATCACTTTTTAATTTTCAGTACAACAGAAAATGCATTCTTAAAATGGAGTTCTTCATACAAATATCAATACATGCAGGGTACTCGTATACGGATAATGGAACTTAAACATGCAATATTTCATTAACTATACTAAATTTAAAAATATAGTAAGAGATAAGATTTAAAGGTTTTCGATAAATTCTGTATTGAGTATTAAAAAATATAGTACACGATTGCGTCAATAGATGACACTGCGCTTTCCCAATCTTTTAGAATTCTCAAACCAACATGTAAACCTGGATCAAAAGTAACTCATCCTTGTTCATCAATATGTTTGGATGTGGAAACGCGAAACATTAACTGCGTTTTGAAGGTCAGCAGTTAATTTGTGCAATCGTACAGGTTAAGACACTACAGTGTCATTTATTGACTAATCTGTCAATCATTTTTAAAATTGCACAATACAAAATTTGTGAGCTACCTTATAAACATGTAACATGCGATAAAGTGCTACTTATTTGATATTATAGTTAATGAATTATTAAATTTTTGAATTTCAGTGTGTTTTTGTGACATCCTGTATTTATAGTAAATTTATTAATTTTTACATTGTACTTAGAAATTGAATACAACGTTATATATTTTAAAAATTGCTGAGAGGGCCTTCAATTAAATTTAATGAATAACACATGAATGCAGCCCAATAAAGATTTCATCTGATCAATAAAAGTACGTCCAAATATACTGAAGAAAAATTACTAAAATAAATCATAAATATATTCATATCTTGAATGTATCCTAATGGAAAAAATAATAATAAAGAAATATATTTTCACCAGTTTGTTTTAAGATAAAATGGGATGCTCTTAACTAGACTGTCTAGAAACAAAATGGGTTATCAATATTCAACAAGAAATGAATATTTTAAGGAGAATATAAAACAAATATTTCATTTTTCTGTATCGATCTAAATATGGATTTTTTATGTCAATTTTACAACCAATTCAGATTGCATGCATTCGATTTTTTCTTCAAGCATCTGAGCAGCATGTATGCATGAAAATTTCTTCTCTGTTTCGATCTATTTACTCTTTTGTTATAATGTTAACTCACATTTAAAAAATGTTCCCAAAATACTTTAATATATATATATATTTTTTTTTGTATAAAATTTAAAAGAAAAAAAATCAATAAAATTACGTCTTCAAATAAATTTTCATAAACATTTCATGACAATATTTGTACTTTGTGCCTCTAACGAATTTTAAAATTGATTTTAATACTAAAGTAATTAAATAATATATGTACTTGAAAATAATAAAAATAGAAATGCAAAAATCAATGTAACAATATTATTGTAATTATTCCACAAGAGCAAATAATTACTGCAAATATTATCTTGTATATATGTTATATAAAAAAATTCTTATCGATATTTCTTTAAATTATTCTAAATTTCGACATATTCCTTATTTCCCTATTTCTTAATGACATCTATTTCTATTTAATTTCCTTTTAAATTCATAACGCGTATATTAATAATTATCTTTTCATATTGTAAAAATCTTAATCTAAAAATCTTTAAATCAATTCATAAACTTTTATCAACTATCTAATCTATAATATTCTGAGAGAAGCTAGTTTTTCATTTCGAATTGTTTTAAAAGCCATTTTGTTATTTTTATTCCTGCGTGTTTTATTCCTGCCATTTTGTTATCTGTATTCGTGCGTTAGACTGTTTACTTCAAAAAGCCTCCGTTTCAATGTCAAGGACCCTTTCTCCTTAGACCACTCCTTCTCGCGTTCATTAGCTTAGCCGCTCAACTCTCGAGCTATCCTTTCACCTATTGGTTCGTATTCGTAATTACATCGAGATATGACTTACTCCGCGCGTCTAACAAAAAGCGAAAGCAGGACTTCGGAACGCGGAATTTTGTCTTGTTTTCAAGTGCTGATCAAACGGTTATCTGGTGCTTTATAATTCGTAGATTTCTAATTTAGCTGTTTAAGATCAATTAAAATGATGTAATGATTTATTGTCAAGCCCGAGGGCTTTAGGAACATCTCGTCATGTGCGGAGTTGTTTTAAAATGTGGGAGTTGTTTATTCATTTTTCCTGTGCTTAAATAAACGCCTTATTGGAAAAATTGGTTTGTTCTTTATGGAGAAATTTTTAAATGGGTACATTCATTGCCTACTACTTCTCGCCATGATTATCGATCTATCGACTGCAATTCATCACCACGGTATTTCTTATATATATATATATATATATATATATATATAGATACCGGGTGAACCAAAAGTTCCCTAAAACTTTAAAAAATCATAAAAAAGGAAGAAATTATGATAAAGAAGTGCGATTTGCAAGAAAGGGCTCACAAGATAGTCGGATTTGTTTTAGCAGCAATTTTTTTTTTATTTAAAATTGTTACTGTTAGAGGGCGCTGACAACCCGAAACAAAATGAACAGGCTCCATCCATTTATTCTTGCAATAACAATGGCTCAACATTACATCCAGAACATTGCACGACACAACTAAGGCGACTCACAACGCCCGTTACAGCTGAATGCAATATATCGGAATGAATTGCAGAAACTCTCCGTTCAAATAGAACAACTTCACGAACAACGCTCGATCGGGTAATGATAACATTCTGAAAGAAAATGAGAAATCCTCGTGTATCTCGGTCTTTTATTGCAGGATTAATTTGCATATTTCTGCTGAATCCCTTGCATGTTAGCGCTATCTGTAGGTGACTTTTTTAACTAAAACTTTTTTTTTTTGCTGAAAAAAAAACGACTACCTTGTGAGCCCTTTCTTGCAAACCGCACTTCTTTATCATAATTTCTTCCTTTTTATGAATTTTTAAATTTTTAAAGAACTTTTGGTTCCCCCGGTACATATATATATATATATATATATATATAAATCTTCTATATTACAAAAACCTTTAGAATTCAAAATGTTGAAATTACCAAATATCAATCATTTTACACTTATCGAGGAATTTTAAACATGTTTCAATTTAATGTAGATAAGCAAAAATCCCGAATACTCGTGACAGTATCAGATTTTCAGGATTATTGGTCATTTCTAAAAACAGCATTTATATGTTACACTATAGCTCATATGCATCACACAAATCCTGAAATCGGCAGTCAAATATGCAATATAGTTATTTAATATATGCCCTTATTAATTTTCATTTACTTCTCATCCCCAGTAGTTTTAAAGATTCATCCATGTGTAATATTCATAATACTAATAAATGCTAACATAAACATGCGCATGCATGCGAATAGAAACATACGCCCAATTACAAAATTATACAAACCAAGTTAGATTTTAGATATGGCGTTTGTTTTATAAGGGGTTTCTTGTATTAAAATATAAATTTCATTTTTTATAAGGCCCTATTCCTATAACATATACTTAGAAAAATGTGACCCTGCGTCTTCAAATGACATTAAATGTAACCCATTATTTTTCTACCAAAACTTACCGAGTTATGGCAGTTTGAATTGTGTTCAATTTCATCGTTTTTCGCCGCTAAAAATGAGTCTTTCCGTTTTTAGCGCTAGAAAACGTCGAAAATTTATAAAATTTCAAAATATCATAACTGGGTAAGTTTTAGTCATACAAAATATATTATTTTTTAATCCATTTTAGATACAGAAAAACATTTTAAAAAGTCATAAGAAAAGCAGGCTATAAAAAATTAAATTTCGTTTTTTTAATACCATTGCCATAACTAAAAACTATATTTAATTTGAATACATTTTGCAATTAAAAGTAATATGTTTATTATCGGCGGTTTAAGGTATAATAGCTATAATTTATATTTTATATAATTCTGTATATGCATGCATTCTAATGAATAATTTCTATTTAAATATATCAAGACATATTTAACAAAATAACGTAATAATTTTTTTATCCGACATTCACTAACATTGTTTTAGATAGGAAGAGACTTTCAATATATAACAAAACGAGAAAGCAATATACATAGAAGTTTGCTATACATTTTAATGTTATAAATATTTTACTTATTTACATTTTTAGATGAAAAATATTAATCATGTATTCAAATAAACTTTTGAAATTTATTAAAAACTAGCAGGCTTCACCCGCTACGCTGATCGGTTTCTCCAAACGAAGATTTAAACAACTGAAATAGGTGTATATGGAGTGAATTTGGCCTCGTGTTTAGCAATACGGACCTTTACCTGGAATGGCATTGCGCATTGATGAAAACGATACGAACGCCATTGCGATATTATATTTTCTAATGTGTGGACAAAATCTGAGCTGATAAGAGGCTACACGCGAAAACACCCGCTCGCTAATGTTAATCCTATGCAGGAAATATTTTAAGATACCTCGTTCGCATTTCAATATTTTTAAATGATTTTTTTTTGTGCATTGGATATCTGTGGTCACTTTCGAAACCGGTTCCGAAAATGAAAGTATCTTAATAATATTAATAAAAAAAAATTGTAATCAAAATCGAAAAAGTACAAAAGGGCCTGCATAGAGATTGACCTTAGCTACCCAATGCAAAGAAAATCATTTTCAAATACTGAAATGCGAACGAGATATCTTAAAATATTTCCCCCATAGGATTAACATTATCGAGTGGTTGTTTTCGCTTAATTGAAGTAGCCTCGTAAGGACCAACTCTTTTAGCTCATCATTTATAGTAAAATTTGGTACAGAACGATAGATTCCTGAAAAATTATCTAACTAACAATGCAAACAAACTAACAAAATCCATCCAGTAGAACTTTTTAAAAAGGCTAATTCTTCATAATTGGTTTCACCTAATTTTCGAACTTTCCCCCATGATACTATGACTAAGCAACATGGAACGATATGAGATATACTAAAACCATCCCAAAAAATTATTTAACTAACAATGAAAGTTTCATCAAAATCCGCCCAGAAGAACATTTTAATAGACTAATCTTTCATAATCGAGTTCACTTGCTTATAAAACTTTCCCCCATAGCTCTATAAATAAGCAATGTAGAACGACATGTTATAAGATAAAACATTCATGAAACTTTAGACATGAACTAACAGTGCAAGTTCCATCAATAACCATTCATCAGAATTCAAATTATACGCAGCCGGGACGAAATTTTCATTTGTATTTTGTATATATAGCAGATGGTACTTCCGTATTAGCTGCATACACAAAGAAATCACCTAAGATTTCCCTATTTGTAGCAACCTTTTGAATTCTGATTATTTCAGTATTTAAGCGAGTAGTTCAATTACATATATGTTAAATTTGAGTTTTGTTTATATTATTTCGATTATTAATTTATTTATTGTTGAAGTTTTAATTTCGGTATGGAATATTGGATAGAAACAAATACTGAACTAGTATTTATATATAGTTTTAAGTAATATCAAATGGGTTCATTATCTCCAATCGGGTTGTACACAATAGACATAGATTTAAAAAACAAGTGGGTAAGTGCGATCGAAGATCACACAAAGGGTTTCGTTTAATATTCCTATCAAAAGACTTTATCCTTTCCAAATAAATTTCATTTCCCCCAAAAAAGTCTTGTTTTTTTTTTTTTTTTTTTTTTTTTTATATAAAATAAAAAAATACTGGTATATTTTTTCGTATTTTCGAATATCTGAACCGGCCCGATAGCGGGCAAGGCCCTCTATTCTGCTCTGTCGTAATATATCTGCCATGTGGACTAAATGCGATATTTAATAAAAAGTAGTTTCTCAGCTCTCCACATCTTTATTAATAATCCCTATTCGTATTATTAATTACATCATTGTCTATGAGAGATTTATTTCTCTTTTCTATACAAAAATCAGCATTTTGTGATAAAATAAAACTTTGGTTCTAATAATGCGATCTTTATAGAAATTAAATTTCTGGGTTCACAGTAAAAAAATATTCATAGTTGCATAATTTTCAAATCGGTAAATGCAATATTTAAAAATAACAGAGCTTATAATCTCTTAGTACCATTAAAATCTGCTGTTTATTTATCTTCCTCCCTTCTAAAAAGCCGGGATGGCTCGTTGAGAGTCTCCGAATTCACACACCAGCTGCAATCATTATATAATAAAATAAATATTTTCATTAACGCAAAATTAATTCGTAATATCTGTTCTAATTGCGCGATCTTTATAAAAATTAGATTTCTGGGTTTGCGGTAAAAAAATCGCATAGATGTGTTAATTTCAAATCGATAAATGCAATATTAAAAAACAAAAATCTATAGAGCCCAAAAAATGCTTAGTCCGCCATCTTTGGGCTCTGGAAACAGATGTCAGACTGTTCGTCTGTGGTTTTCCAATTAAAGAAAATTAAACGAATTTAGTCAAATTGATTTTTAATTGATGTTTACACTTATAGTGGGAGTAATTAAACATTTTTAGAAATTCTGAAAACTAATTTTTGCGTGAGTCCCAGGAATTTCACGTTCCTAGGTGGAATAGTTTAGGAGATAGGTGTGTCTTTGAAAACGTCCAGTCTGTCACTGCCATTGCAATGCTGTGACTATGGCAACGTATCTCCTCTTCTGTAGTTTCAGAATGAATTTTTTTGTGGTTTGATTAAATTTTGCGTTTTAATTGAATATTTTCCATTAATGAGTGGTTTTTTAAGAGTATAGAGTATAGAGTATATAGAGAGAGTTTGCATGAGCATATCAGACAGGGGGTTTCCATCACCATCTCAGAATTTCTTTTTTTTTCTTGTGTTGTCTTGCCCAAGGAAAGAACAAATATCAAACATTTTTGTTATATCTCTTTTAGTTTTGGAGTTAGGGGAGGTCACATTTCCCTAGAACAGGGACGTAGAAATAATTTTGTGTCACTTCTGTCACATTATTCTCTCAATTGTGACTGGCTCTGATGTGCTTCAGAGATTTTTTGTTCTCTAACTGATACTATACCTTGAACATTAACATCTCAAATTGAAAATTCATTTGAAGATGGTCAGAACCCCCAAATAGGGCCCCGCCAAATACCCCTAATTTCATAAAAAATCAGTTTTTAAGAATGCTTTAAATCTTAGTTCTAATGTGATATAGAGAAAATTTTTGCACAATGTAGTTAGACATTTCCCTACAAAGTGAATTTAAGCTTAATATTTTTTGAAGGTCCCCAGAGCTATTCGGTATGGGGGCCCAAACATGGACCTGAACGCAAATTTATGTAACTTCAAAGCATTGATGCAGCTGGCTCTGACATCCTACATGAAAACTTTTTGCATGGAGTTGTAGCATCAACATAGTAGTTTCATATTATAGATCGGGAGGCGGCAGCACAGACAATCACCTCATCGAGTTCACGGCTCAAATTCCAGAATTAGTTATAACTCGATTCGCATATTAAAACGCAATCGGTCTGCCAAGTCATATCTTGCTGGAAAACACGTGAAAACCAGATTGAAGTGGTTGACTCATAGGTTTACCATTGTGTTTTCCTGCACCCAGTTCACCATGTTTTCATACTTTTGGGTGCAGGAAAACACAATGATAAACCTACGAGTCAACCGCTACAATCGGTTTTTCACGTGTTTTCCACCAAGATATGACTTGGCAGACCGATTGCGTTTTAATATGCGAATCGAGTTTTAACTAATTCTGGAGTTTCAACCGTGGACTCGATGAGGTGATTGTCTGTGCTGCCGCCTCCCGGTCTATTATGAAAAAATATATTTTGAAGGTACCACCATTTTCAAGAAAAATCCAATAAAGTACACAGGTTTTGGTGGGGGTAATTATGTATTTGAAGCTCTCTTTAAAAAAAAATATATAACTATCAAATATTTAATTAATTAACAAGTAAGAATAAAACTATATATTTTGTAAATGTAGAAAAATTTAAATGGCAACAGTGTTTACAAGAATAAAAATAATTATATAAAAAATCGAGATATCAACATTTGAAGACAATTTATATGTGTACGGATAATGCTGGACGCTATTCTGGTTCTGCTGCAATGGAAACTGAGTACCACATTGCCAAAAATCATGATATGGTTCTTTTACGTCATGACTTTGTAGAGCCACAAACAGGAAAAAAACAATGTGATTGTGATAATGCCACAGCAAGAAGGAAACACTGAATGTACGTGAATGCTGGTCATGATATTACAATTGCCAAGGAAATGAAAGATGCCATGCTGTATGAAGGTGGCATATCCAATGGATATGTAGCTGTAGCAAAATTGGAAGGTGGAGAATTGGGAGCTTTGTGTATACCAGCGATTAACAACATCCACAGCGTTGAATACCATGAAAACCATATGACTGTTTGGAGATACTATGGAATAGGAAAAGGGCATGAAGTACAATACAAATATCCGTCTTTTCGATCTGGCCTCGTGATAATACCTGATTTTGAAAAAGCACAGTTCCCATTACTATTAAAGCTAAAAAGAAAAAAGCAGTGGGAGTCCAACTTCTCTGTCCTGAAGATAGCTGTACATGTGTTTTTGATGATGAACAGGATTTGCAGGGACATCTTGTTAGCGGAACCCACACACTAATTACTCCAACTACAGGACTTGATAAAATAAAGCATGCTTATGTAAAACGCTTGAAAACAACATTTGTTGCTCCAAAACTTGTTAAAAATGTTGAAGTTCTAAGGCAAGCACAAACCAATCTGTAGCAGATTTCTTCCAAAACAGACGCTTATAGCAATGGATGGGCCATTAGAAAGAGGAAAAAACCAATTCGACTTACAGAAAAATAAAAAAACCTTCCTTCAAGAATGTTATGACATTGGAGAGAAGACTGGGAGCAAGTTAACAGTAGATTCTGTACACAAGTTGATGAGAACAAAGCGCATAGAGAATAAGAAATTTTTTGGTCCAGATGAATACTTGACTCGGGAAAGAATAGAGGCATTATTTAGTCACTGTAAAGCTAAAAAAATAAAGATGAGAAATCTGAGAAATCTGCGGAGGAAAATGGTGAAGAATATGCTTTTTCAGCCGTAAGAAATGATTTTTATGCTCATTGCCAACATATAGAGGTAATCTATATTTTAGTATGTTCTGATATTTAAAAAAAAATTAACATTGTTAAATCTTACATTGTTTTCTGCTTTTTAAAAAATATATAATTTTCTTTACAGTCTGATGAAAAAAAGTATGTAGTTGCTGATTATTGAGCGGAACTCTTACTATGCAGTAGAACATGAAAAGTTATTTTACATTGGAAGAGTCATCGCTGTATCAGAACAAGATGGGACTGCTACAATGAAATATTTGCATGCAATACGTGGATCAGATTCTTTTAATTGGCCACGACGAGAGGACATAGAAACAGTTGCTGCAGAAAGGATATTTTTTGGTCCAATTGAATTTGTTTCTCCATTTACCATTAATAATATAAAATGTACCAAAACAGCGCACAATAAACTGTACAATAGACTCTATACTAAAAATAAGTCAATAACCTGAGAATTTTTTTTTCTTATTTACGTATTAATTTTTTGTTTGAAATAATGTTTTTTAATTTTGTTGAAAAATGGCATAACAAATCAGAAATAAATTATGTAGAATTGTGACAATTTATTTTGTTAATACAAATAACATACTAATGACAATAATGATGTAAAAAAATTTTTATGTACGCCAAGTTAATTTTCAATCTTGCTACAGTCAATTAAACTTCTAAAAATACCGCCAAAATGTCCCAGGTGTGTCAGTGGAATGTCCCAAGTAGGTAGGTACTTTATTGGATTTTTCTTGAAAATGGTGGTACCTTCAAAATAATTTTTTTCATAATATGAAACTACTATGTTGATTCTACAACTCCATGCAAAAAGTTTTCATGTAGGAGGTCAGAGCCAGCTACACCAATGAAGTTACCTTTGAAGTTACATAAATTAGCGTTCAGATCCACGTTTGGGCTTCCATTCCGAATGGCTCTGTGGACCTTCAAAAAATATTAAGCTTAAATTCACTTTGTCTGGAAATGTCTAACTACATTGTGTAAAAATTTTCTTTGTATCACATCAGAGCCAAGATTCAAAGCATTCTTAAAAAGTGATTTTTTTACGAAATTAGAGGTATTTGGGGGGGGCCTATTTTGGGGCTCTGACCATCTTCAAATGAATTTTCAATTTGAGATGTTAATATTCAAGGTATAGTATCAGTTAGAGAACAAAAAATCTCTGAAGCACATCAGAGCCAGTCACAGTTGAGAGAATAAAGAGGCAAAAATGACACAAAATTATTTCTACGCCCCTCGTTTAGGGAACTTTGACCCCTCTAACTCCAAAACTAAACGAGATATAACAAAAATGTTCGATATTTGTTCTTTCTTTGGGCAAGGCAACACAGGGGTAAAAAGGGGGGAATTCTGAGATGGTGATGGCAAATTTTTTCTTTTTTTGCCTGATTGGCGCATGCAATGACTCTTAATTAATAGCTTGCGTCAATGAAGACATTTTCAAACTTTTATGATTTGTCGTGTGACAGAATGTATTCAGCTGTAAGTTCACAAAATTTCAAGTATCTTACTTATACAGTTTCTGAGAATGGACTGACAAAGGAGTGAGACGAATAAGGTTTCGTGAGATGAACGAAACCCTAAAAACCCTGCTTGAAAATTATTTTTAAAACCATATAATATAAGTAAATAAAGATACTGCTTTCAAACAAATTGCATTTGAAGATAAATTTGTTTCCTGTTCGACGGTGTAAAAATCGGAAGTGTGTGATTTTGAGAAGTTAGTAAATTTGTAAAAAATCAAAACTGATCACACAATTCGTGGCAGACATCGTTATAACGTTAGTGTAAATGGGCGATATCTTTCTATTTTATAATATAAATAATTAAAGAATCATTAAAGATTTAAAGGAATATGGAACAGCATGATTAACAAATATAAATAATTTCTTATAATGTATCACAGTTAAGTTACAATTTAAGCAAGAAAATAATTAGTGAATCCTACAAGTATTGGAGTTATATCCTTACGCTTTTTAATCTGTGAAATAAGAATGGAATGGTTCGATTCCTATTTTCTGAAATAAAAATTGTGATATTTAACAACTGATTTTCTGGTTATTTCACATGGGCCTACTTAATTAGTACACTTTTATTGTATTTCATCAAGGATTTCCTTTTACAATGCATCGAAGAAATTTCTTCGGCTAAAATAAATGTTGAGTATAATCTAATTGTCGCAAATATAAAATTTTAGAAATAGAGATTATTTATTATGTTAACTGGCTTATTTCTCCCTATAATTATTTTGCATAAATCCAACACAAACTACAACCACAGACAGAGGCCTTTGACAAGAATGTGAACCATCTGTCTAATTTCCAATATATACGATAAATATAAGGTTCGACGTTACTTAAATTCTAAGCGTACGTATCTGGTGGTTTTACGCATGTCTTCTTTACAAGCTAAAAGTAACACTAGATTTTGCGACATGCGATATGGCTGTCACTTACATCACATTTATCATCACTCCTGAATATCGCATTATTTCAATCTTTACTCCATGTACAGAACACATAATATACTTTACATTAACCAATTTATTACGAACTGAAAAATTAGTTTCGAGCGCAAGATCTATCAATGCGTGTCATAACAATGAACAATTGTTTGCTACACAATTTTAAAGTAACATTAACAGTAACAAGTTAATATCGGCTACAAAAATAATGAAAATCTAACGAGAAAATGACGAGTTTACCACAACCGCCATTTTTTTTAGTTAGCTTGCCGAGTATACCTTATTCTGGTATAAATAATCAATATATATTTTATTTATTTATTTATTTACAATATTATATTTTACAAAACATGTTTTACCGAAAGTTTTTAAGTAAATAAAAAAAATTGTAAGAGTAGATGACTATTTATTTTTTGAAAATGTTTTAAATAAATAAAACATTACGTGTCAAATTTATTGAAATAGAAAAGCCTTTCTTTTCATTATTATGTCTTAAAGTATCATTAACTCTCATCACAAAAACGATATAATTAAACTGCTTTCTAAAGAAAGGGAGCTTTCGAACTAAAAATTTTATTTAGTAATAAATGTTATTTATAAAATAAAAATTAATTTGGTAGGAAAAGCTTTTCTTTTGTTACTTTCTGAAATAAAATTCTCGTAATAGAGCATTTATAGTGCATTAAATATTTAAACTTTGCATGAATAACTATAAAACATAATATAGTTTATAATCTTTAAAAAATATTTAGTTTATTGTGCTTGTTTTTCCAATAATTATTGCAAAATTAGCACAATAATTATATTCTAAACGAAAACAGTTATTTTTCATTCCCTAGCGAATGAATTTAATACCTGATTACACACATAATGTCAGAAAAGTGGCCTTTTCGCGTCCCAGGAGTCTTATTAGATATTTTTAAAATTACACTAAGAAAAGGTAATTTAAAATATCAGCATTAAACAGTTATACAGATAAACTGTGATTGTTTGCTTATTAATATTGAAATAAAATCATTCGTTCACTATGTTCCATTCACACATATAGGAAAGGAAATGGTTTATCTGCCATTATGGCGTGTATGCTTGCTATGTCTATGTTTTCTTTTTTAATATATAAAATCCATTAAAAATACTTAAATAAATATTTAACCAATCAGTTATATTAATATTTCATGCAATAAAAGAAATTAGGACACTTTTATTTTTGTCCCTAATAATTGACGTCCTTCCTTCACCTATAAACTTATCCCTATTCACTCAATAAATGGTAGAACATGCATTATAAAGGTCTTGGATGAATTGTATAGGGGTAAAGTAATAACACAGTCCTGTTTTTAGTTCAAAAACATTCTTCAATACGAAACAAATGGCTTTTAAGAATTAGACCAAAGTAAGTACTTTTATTAACAATCATTCCCTCATCTATTATAAATTTAATAAAAACACATACAATTTCTTTTTCTGTTAATATATTATTGGAAATGTCTTTCAAAAGATATTTAGCAATTAAAAATATACCTAAAATGTAAATGTACCAGAGTCTTTAAATGCGAATTCAGATCTTTTTTTTTTTTTTTTAGCTCATTCGATTCGTCTCATTGAGCTAAGCAATTAGATACCTCGCATATCTGCTATTGATTTTTAATAATGACAGGGAGGCGGATGAAAGTTCAAAATTTCATTTACTGAAAAACAGTTACCGTCAAAGAATAAGTATGATATAAGGTTAATTAAGGTATTTGCACTGCCATACATTGATGATAATCAATTTTCGATAAATCGTTCTTTCGGAAGAAGTGAGTAAAGCAAAAATATTTCTCGCATTGTGGACAAAGAGCAAAGGCTTTTTCTTCAGCTGAATCAACGACTTTCTCCAAACAAGTCTGCATCCTTTCATGCATTTTAAAACATTAGTCTACCAGGGTGGCGTGATTTTTGTCTGTATCGATGTAGCTTTCTTTGGCAAATCCATATTTGAACATAGTGATGAACTTAAGTGATACAAACTAATAGTATGGCACTGATTGAAGCTTGATGACGTTGCTCCTAGTTATAAGGGAAATATTTAATTCGTTGACAAAATTATAGTCTGAAATGAATTTTACAAAGACTTTCCAAGGACGGAAACGCATCAAACGAAAAAAATATTGACAGAACTAGACAAAGACTTATAACTTGCGAAAACCCGCCCGTAAAATTGTATACAACAATTTATCTGCAGTTAAAATATCTTACAGTGGTGCCCAAAAGTGTGGATATTTTTTGAAAGTTTCATGTTTTTCAACTTTGTGTGCTTGTATAATATATTAATTTTCACTTAAATACAAAGGTTTACATATCAAATTGAAGGTAATTGAATGTAGAATTTAATAATAAAAACAGTATTACAATATCTGTATTAGAAAATAAGTTATGCAACTAATAGTAAGATCTATCTCAGATTTGCATTTTTTTAAAGTGATACTTACACAATCAATACTTAGTAGGATAACCCTTATTTTTTAAGACAGCTTCACAGCGTCTTTTCATCGAGTGAACGAGTGTTGAGTTCATCTTTCGTAATCATATGGTGCCAAGAATCAATTATAGCTTCAATAAGTTGTTTTTTATTGGATGGACGTTTTTTTCGTTCAAGAATTTTCAAACGTCGCCACAAATTTTCAATTGGATTGAGATCAGGGCTGTTTCCTGGCCATGGTAATATATCTGTGCCTTTATTTTGAAACCATGCTTTGAATACTTTTGCTGTGTGGCTTGGAGCTGAATCCTGCTGAAAAATAAATGGTTTGTTGTTGGGGAAGAGATCCCTGATGGAAGGTATCAATTTTGGTTCCAGGACAGTTTCGATGTATTTTTTGGCATTCAGGATGCCATTAATCACTTGAATTCGGCCCACACCATCTGCAGACATACATGCCCAAATCATGACATTTGTTGGGGTTTTTGTAGTTGTTTCAATGCAATCAGGATGAAGTGCTTCTCCTACTCTACGTCTCACGTATTTTCTACCATAACTACCAAAGAGCGATATTTTACTCTCATCGCTCCAGATTACTTGCTTCCATTGCTTTTCTGACCATTTAATGTGTTCTTTTGCCCACTTAACTCGTTTTTCGCGTGCCTTTGATTTAAATATGGTTTTTTCCTTGGAATTCTAGCTTGTAGTATAAATCCTGATGTCCTTCTTCTTATTGTTCTTGAACTTACTGCAATACCCGCTGCATTCATTTCAAATCTAATGGCATTTGATGAAATTTTTCTATCTTGAAGGCATTTAATTTTTCTATTGCCAGTAGCACTTGTGCATTTTTTTCGGCCTGATTTGGCCTTATTTTCCACTGATTTCGTTTTATCATAACATAAATAGAACTTTCGTACACCAGAACAAGTCACTGAACCACCAACTTGTCTTGCAATTTCAGCAAAAGAGAGGCCATTTTCTCTCAATATGACAATTCGGCTTCTTTTTGTAGATGTCCAATTAGTTCTTCTTGTTGATGACATTGTTTAAAATTAGTTTAATTAAAAAAAGGACTTTAAATATTCAAAAACAGCAATACTCTATTTAATTGTACTAGTATGCATCATTCCGCAAAATATTTCCACAACAATAACTCTTTTGCCATCCAAATAACCTAAAATATAGTTACAGAGATTTGATTGGTCCTCAGAACAGTGTTTGTGATTGGCTAGTACGCTTTTATTACAAAACACGTTCTTATTCAAAACGATTTGTGTTTGTTTGTTTTACTAAAATGAGCATAACTTTTTTTGTAATACAGATATTGTCAGTAGACAGTAGAACAAACAAACACAAATCGTTTTGAATAAGAACGTGTTTTGTAATGAAAGCGTACTAGCCAATCACAAACACTGTTCTGAGGACAAATCAAATGTCTGTAACTATAGTTTAGGTTATTTGGATGGTAAAAAAGTTATTGTTGTGGAAATATTTTGCGGAATGATGCATACTAGTACAATTAAATAGAGTATTGCTGTTTTTGAATACTTAAAGTACTTTTTTTTAAATTAAACTAATTTTAAACAATGTCATCAACAAAAAGAACTACATGGACATCTACAAAAAGAAGCCGAATTGTCATACTGAGAGAAAATGGCCTTTCTTATGCTGAAATTGCGAGACAAATTAGTGGTTCAGTGACTTGTTCTGGTGTACGAAAGTTCGGTTTACGTTATGAAAAAACGAAATCAGTGGAAAATAAGGCCAAATCAGGCCGAAAAAATGCACAAGTGCTACTGCCGATAGAAAAATTAAATGCCTTCAAGATAGAAAAATTTCATCAAATGCCATTAGATGTGAAATGAATGCAGCGGGTATTGCAGTAAGTTCAAGAACATTAAGAAGAAGGTTATCAGAATTTGGACTACAAGCTAGAATTCCAAGGAAAAAACCATATTTAAATCAAAAGCAACGCGAAAAACGAGTTAAGTGGGCAAAAGAACACATTAAATGGTCAGAAAATCAATGGAAGCAAGTAATCTGGAGCGATGAGAGTAAAATATCGCTGTTTGGTAGTGATGGAAGAAAATACGTGAGACGTAGAGTAGGAGAAGCACTTCATCCTGATTGCATTGCAGCAACTACAAAAAAACCAACAAATGTCATGATTTGGGCCTGTATGTCTGCAGATGGTGTGGGCCGAATTCAAGTGATTGATGACATCCTGAATGCCAAAAAATACATCGAAACTGTCCTGGAACCAAAATTGATACCTTCCATCAGGGATATCTTCCCCAACAACGCACCATTTATTTTTCAGCAAGATTCAGCTCCATGCCACACAGAAAAAGTATACAAAGCATGGTTTCAAAATAAAGGCATAGATATATTACCATGTTCAGAAAACAGCCCTGATCTCAATCCCATTGAAAATTTGTGGCGACGTTTGAAAATTCTTGTACGAAAAAAAACGTCCATCCAATACAAGACAACTTATTGAAGCTATAATTGATTCTTGGCACCATGTGATTACGAAAGTTGAACTCCAAACACTCGTTCACTTGATGAAAAGACGCTGTGAAGCTGTCTTAAAAAATAAGGGTTATCCTACTAAGTATTGATTGTGTAAGTATCACTTTAAAAAAATGCAAATATAAGATAGATCTTACTTTTAGTTGCATAACTTATTTTGTAATACAGATATTGTAATACTGTTTTTATTATTCTACGTTCAATTACCTTCAATTTGATATATAAACGTTTGTATTTAAGTGAAAATTAATATATTCTACAAGCACACAAAGTTGAAAAACATGAAACTTTCAAAAAATATCCAAACTTTTGGCCACCACTGTATAATAACCTTAATAATATAATCCTATAGTAGTTATCAACAATGTATGGCAGTGAAAGAACCATAAATAAACTTAAATCGTACTTACTTCTTTGATGGCAACTGTTTTTAAACGAATGAAATTTTGAGCTTTGACCAGGCATCTTGTCATTATTCACAGCCTAAGAGGGACTGCAAACTCAATAGCCGATATGCAAGGCATCAAATTACTAAGCTCAATGAGACGACTCGAATGAGCTGTAAAGATCAAAGGGTCCTGCATTTACAAGTAACGAATTAGATGAATATTTTAAAGAAGAAAATATTAATTACAGACCAGTTGCAACTGGCCTTCCACGTGCAAACGGACAGGTAGAACGACTTATTTCCACCATAATTTCTGTAATCTCAAAAATGTCAAAGGACAAACCGAACAAATGGTTCAAACATGTCTCTAAAGTTCAATAAGTCGTTAATTCGACTTATCAAGGAAGCACCAAGAAAACACCATTTGACTTATTATTCGGTACAAAAATGAAACAAAAAAAAAAGATTTAAAAATTATTGAACTCTTAAACAGTACAAGCGAAGAACAAGCACTATATGAAGCACTATAATTTACGACGTAAGAAATCCCGGAACTACAACCTTGATGACCTCGTCGTTAATAAGAGAACCCAACAAGGACCAGGGCTGAAGTTGAAACACAAATTCTTAGATCCTTATAAAGTGACTAAACTCGAATCCAATAACACATACAATATTGAAAAAACGCACCTACCACCGAAAGACCGATTAATACTAACACTTAAGCTGAGTATATGAAACCTTGGCCTGATGAACATTAATTTTGTGATCTCCTGAATTGATTTTTTTTCCTTTTCTTTTCTTCTATGTGTGTATTGCGACAGTTTCCGACACCTATGACTTTGAACAATTCCTACGACGCGCGACGTTAAGATATGTGACTCTGTGATGTTCAGCTAATTTTTTTAAAGAACAGTTTTTTTTTTTTGTATTGCTAATTTTAATTGCTGTTATCGCTGAGTCAGCTCTGGATATCAGGACGACCGCAGACGCATGTGGGGTCGGGTCTGAAGCTGCCACGAGACAGCGCACTCAGTGACGACGAGTACATGGTACGAGGTTAAAAGCGGTAAAGAGAGAGAGAGAGTGAAGGTAGCATTCTACTGCTAACGGCATACTTGAGATTTTAAGTTTTCGACGTTCTTAAAGCCCAAAGTGTTAATGTATTTGTGTTTCTTTCCGAGTTAGGCGTAAGATGTAAAGTAAGTAGCTTTGTCGTGTTATTTCGACGATATTATCTGCTGTTCACTAGTTTACTTCATTCATAAGTTTTTTTTTTTTTTTTTTTTTTTTTAAACTTTGTCTTGTCCCCGTCTACTGTGAATAAATGTATCTGTAAACAATTAAGGTGTTCTATTTGAGTATTTAAGACGTTCGTCTCACATATGTATATACAGGGTGGTCCTAAAATATATGTCAAAAATGTAAAGGTAGGTAGAGGGGATCTAAATAAGCATATTTCGGATAGGAATGTGGGTGCGGAAATCCAGCGTTCAGGCAGTAGAGGGCGCTGTTGATTTCGGCGGATGAAAGCGTTTCGCTGGCTTCAATCGTCATTCCCCGCACGATTCAAGCAACATGCATCGTTACACCAATGCGGGGGTTGTCGATATGCATTTCATGTGTGGGGCTGCGCAAGAAAATGGAGCGGCTACTTAAAGGATGCGCACGTTCAACGGTATTTGAGCTTGTCGAAGGACTATACTCTACTGTGCATAATACCTCTTTTTTTACTGCTGGAATTCTGCAATATCTTCTAGTGCTCGTATCACGCCTGGAAGCATGAAACGATCCACTCGTGCACAACTCCCGATGAAGACGCCCAATCGTTCGGCGATCCCGCAGATCTTCTTGCGCAGCTCCATACAAGAAATGCATGCAAGTTCGGCATTGGCTTAACGATTCCTGATTCTCGAAAAGAGTGCGGGGAAAGACGATTAAACACAGCGAAACGTTTTCATTCGCCGAACTCAACAGCGCCCTCTACTGCCTTAACGCGGCATTTCCGAACCCACATTCCTATACGAAATATGCTTATTTAGGTCCTCTCTACCTACCTTTATTTTTGACATATATTTTAGGACCACCCTGTATATTTTTTGATACATGGCTCTCAGAAACACTGCAAGACCATATTATTAGTTATAAGAAAAAATATTTTCTGTTGTTTCATTATTTTTGAAGAGAATGAGTCTGAAAATTGAAAAATCCTAATGTAAAAGTTTCCCAAAAATATGTAATTTACAACTATTTAAAATTTATTGAAACCATAAATTTGGCAATGAAGTTAGAAATTAGAATATTTACAGCATAAGATCAATAATCCTAATAAAAATTACTAATTTGCAGATGAATATGTACAGCAGAGGGCAGATATATTTTTTTTCTTTCGGTAAGCACATAAGTCAATATCAAATAGGCATATTTTATCTATAAACTAATTTCTAAAACTTATTACACGGAAAAGGGTAAAGACGTAAATTTCATCTTACTATTTTCTGAATAAGTTACGAAGCAAACTAGTAAACAGCAATTTTTTGAAAAGTGATGATTGTAATCTATACTAATATTATAAAGAAGTAACGTTTGTTTTTGGTTTGTTTGTTTGTTTGTTTGTAGGGGGTAATCTCTGGAACTACCAAAACAATATAAAAAGTGAAGGTGATAATCCATGCTCCAACATAGGCTATATTTTATGTCGGTGCCACTACCCCCAGAGGGGTGCAGGAGCGAAAACCGTTCTAAAATTGCGGTTTTGTTTATACTGAAGGAGAGCTAGAAATTTGAAATTTGGCATTGTAGTTACTTATAATATATAAATGCTCTCTAAGAACAAATTCTAAATAAAATCGAAATTTAAAAGGGTGAAATGAGTGAAAAGCGTTCTAAAAACCTTCTAAATTACAATTTCTATGGAATCAGTGGAACTACTGAACCCATTTCAAAAGTGATGGTGGCAATTTGATGGTGACAGTCCCTGCTCTAACATAAGCTATATTCTATGGTCGTGTACTTTTTTGTTATATGCATTTTACTATATTTAAATATGTGTATGATATAATACATAGTTATTAAGTTTTGAATTTATTGTTACTAAAGGTACATTTTTAAATATAGCAATGCCATTATTAACAAAAAAAAAAATCTTGAAATATTGTATAGAGAGGGATTTAAGTAAAAAATAAAAAAATATGATTATATTCTTTCTTTATTTTTTAATAAAAAATTCACATAAAAATAGTTTGCATCAATTCTTACATTTGGTAAGAGAAAATCATTATGTAATTCTTGTAATTTCAGATTTTATAATAAAAATTACAGTGACAAATTTGTGTGTGCGGTTACACAAATAAAAGCAATAGCTTATAAATTAAGTGGTAAGAATGACGGGCATCATTTAATAATTTTTCTTAGAAGATATAACGTTTTTATGTGCAATCAATTTGAGCGATTAGTTTAATTATCATAAACTCTTAATGACCATATTTTAGCTCGTAATTAGGGCTTGTTAAAAACCAAGCTCATTTACAAAGTTATTTTCGTTCGATTAATTTGTTTTTTAATAAATTTCTAAATAAAGCTTCCGAAAATGTGCAATCAATTAAATCTGCCATTTTCGTTGAAACTAAGAGATATATTTGTTTGAAAATATTTTGTTTTTGTTTGCTAGAAAAATTAAGATCGTGAATTTACTAATTAGAAAAAGTTTAATTATTCAGTTTTTAAAAGTTTTATTTTATTTTGTATTTTATTTTATTATTAATTTAATTTAATTTAATTAATTAATTTATATATTTATATATATATATATATTTTTACTGTTGCACTGCTTGCAACACGTGCATACTTATTACAGTTATATATAATACACTTATTTTAGATTTTTTTTTAGATATGGTGAGCAATTATAAAAATCTTTTTTTAATAACATCCTATTAGGAAAGTATATTGCGCATAGGGTTGGGTATTGTATTTACTTTAGGGTACAGTGCTGCATCAAGTCGGGTTATCCGATTTTACCAGACCCAACCCGCGGATCGGTTCGCGCCGAGTTGATGCTAATCTTTTTCTTTGCAGATCTGGTTGACTTGAAATCTCTCGCATTCGGGTATGTTTCAGATTCGAATTTGACTCGTGGTAGTAAAGTTCGATTTGTCCCGATTTTTCCAAAGAAAGTCTAGAATACTTTTAATAACCGTATTTAAATACATTATGATATGCTATTTTCATTACTTACAATTATGAAAAGTTTGAAAGTACTAGCCATTGAAAGTAATGCAATATCGGACACTTTATTCTTAGTTGCTTCATGAAGTATGCACTTGTTGCTGCATGAAGAACTCTCAACAAAATTTAATGAGATTCTGAGTACACACTCTGCACTTATCCTTGTACAATATTATCATTATAAATATATGATTTTTTATCATTTTGATTATTAAATGCTTTCTTAGAAAAAAAAATCAAATCATCTGGTCTTATCCCGTTAGTAATATGAGATCCATGAATATGTTGATGTTACCAGGAATAAAAGAGTTTAGAATTTCTTTTGGAAAAGGAACATAATATTTTATTTTACAACTTTAACTAAGGAACTCCAATAAAAATATTCCAATTATAATCCTAACGATTTAATATTTAAAGACAAATGGATAATTATCCTCATTATAAAATGTTAAATTGCAGGAAAGAAGTTCACTTCTTCATGAGCTGTTTTACCGTTGACAAATAGCTAATTTCTAAACCGTTAGTTTTAAAAATAAAGTTGCAACTGAAATTTTTTTTCAAATGTTGTTTTTCGTCATACGAAATCCCTTTATGTTAAAATATTTATTTTAAAAGTTACGAAATTAAAATTTTTATACGATCTTTGGATCCTTTAAGAGATTCTTAGAAAACCTTTCTTCGAGTAAACAGTAACAATTCCATTCTTCTACGACAAAAATCTTACTGAGTTATAATATTTTTATTTTATGATTTTTAGCATTATGTAAAATTGACAACACGAAAAAGCATGCATCACGGCATAGATTATGAAACACAAAGTGTAACATCATTAAAATGCACTGAAAACAAATTTCCCCATTGACAGTAATGTAACGGAGTACTTTTGAGTGTCTCTGTAAAAGAACTATAATTGCTACTTATTCTATACTATATTGAAAACCTGTTATCGTCCACCTGACTTATGCATATAAATTTTATTAAGTTTGAAATTGTGTAACATCATTAAAATGCTCTGAATTAATTTTTTCTCCTTTGACCGTAATTTAACGACTACTTTTGAGTGTCCTTGTAAAATAACCATAAGTTGTACACACTTGATTCTGAATACAGAACATGCTATTATAAAAAGGTATCAATTACATGTCAACCAGAGTATATTTACGCTGGTTACAGCTTGGACAGACGTACAGACAGACAAACAGAATTTATAAACGCTTTTCAGCTATATCGGAAAGTATTCAAAACGCGTTGTACCTTTCTCTAGGTTCTGTTGGTGAACGATGTGAAGGGACATTAAAAATTCATATTAACAATTATCGTTAATTATTTAAAATTTTGTATTACACTAAAAAAAAATTCGTTTTCTTATAAATATTAAATTATATTCTTGCACATTGACTTTTAACTTTTTAAAAATAATACTTTATTTTTATTTTAGAGGAGTGCGTATATGGTTTAATAGTTTCCTTTTCTATATGTTTAAATTCTAGTAATAAAGTAGAAAATTAACTTTTGCATTAAAAAAAAAATCAAAAAGCTTTGTGCTGTTTAAAGTAAAAAGCTTGATATGAAATTACATAGAAACTTTCAAAAAGAAAATTGCTGCTATGGTATTAAAATTCAATATATCATAAAATTAGATAAAGTCTAAAAATGCATTAAGCCCGTGGATAAAGAACAAAATGTCATTCCTGAATAATTTTTAAGTCTTTGTGTTTTATAAAAAAAAAACTACGTTATTTGAAACTTAATTGTTCTCAAAAAAGTTTTTTAATTCCAAATTCTTTCGTCGGAATCTTTATTGTTTTACAGAAATGGGATTTTATAAAGAATGTACGAAATTTCTTTAGTTTAACCGACGCGTTTTTAAACAATCTGAGAAAAAAATGTTACATTTTTACATGTAATTAAAATAGAGAATTTTGTTAGATTTTATGAGAAATAGTACATAGATAAGGAAACTTTCTGCAAATTTTATATATAATAATATTTAAAAATACTGTTTTCGATTAATAAGATAAAATCAAATTTTAATTTATATTAATAACACAAAAAAACTATTTCTTAAAAAATATTAAATGCATTTCATAGTTAAAATAGGGAACTTTGTTAGATTGTATGAGAAATAGTACATAGATAAGGAAACTTTCTGCAAATTTTCTATATAATAATATTTAAAAATACTGTTTTCGATTAATAAGAGAAAAATAAATTTTAATTTATATTAATAACACACAAAAAAACTATTTCTTAAAAAATATTAAATATTTTTCATAGTTAAAATGAGGAACTTTGTTAGACTGTATGAGACATAGTACATAGATAAGGAAACTTTCTGCAAATTTTCTATATAATAATATTTTCCCTCTGAGCGTTTTGAAAAAGGGTAAAATTGTAATGTTGTTTTCTCTGCATTTTGTTTTAAATGCTAAAAAAATATGATTCTTTCAGCATTATAAATAAAACTTAACTAGAAATATGAATGTAACCCTTGAGAGTATTAATCATTCTTCACTGTTTTGAAAATTCATTAAATCTATAGAATTATATTATCTTAAACATTGCATATATTGCAGTGAAACCTGGAGCTTAGTGAACGGAATATAACGTTCCACACGCTTAGAGGGTTAAAAAACTGTTTTCGATTAATAAGAAAAAAAAATAAATTTTAATTTATATTAATAACACAAAAAAAACTATTTCTTAAAAAATATTGAATATTTTTCATAGTTAAAATAGGGAACTTTGTTAGATTGTATGAGACATAGTACATAGATAAGGAAACTTTCTGCAGATTTTATATATAATAATATTTAAAAATACTGTTTTCGATTAATAAGAGAAAAATAAATTTTAATTTATATTAATAACACAAAAAAAAATATTTCTTAAAAAATATTAAATATTTTTCATACTTTGTGATTCATATTTCAATGATTATTATATCACCTTTTTTCCATTAAATATTTTCGACACATTTTCAACACTGTAAGTTGAAGGATAGCACAATTTCTGTGAGATGTAGTGCATGTTGTGAA
The DNA here is from genome assembly GCA_963931845.1 of Maratus michaelseni. NCBI lineage: Eukaryota > Metazoa > Arthropoda > Arachnida > Araneae > Salticidae > Maratus > Maratus michaelseni. The sequence continues at coordinate 235,605,855 of OZ007589.1, forward strand.
AATATTATTTATTTTATATTTTTAAAAAATAATAAAATCTTATATTAGGAGTCAGCAACTATTTGCCGGCACGTGCACTTGAGTCCACCTTTATTGCGCCCACGAAGCCTATGTAGTTTTGCATGTATAAACACATTTTTTGCATTTATAGATATTATCTTCATTTTAACTGAAAATGTCAATCTATACAGTAGTTTTCCTATGTTATATTCTGAGAAAAGAAAACATTTAAAGACAAGCTTGCACTAAATATTTCATTTGTGGACACTGTCTGTTTTTTATATATATCCTTTGAAGTTTTAAAGAATCTTTGTTCCTTTCGATCTATTTGTTTTATTAAATATGAATCTACACTATATTGCCAAAGGTGACCGGTCAATTGCGATTTTAGACATTTTGTTAACTATCTAGAAAAATACATGAGGAATTAACCTGAAACTGCAGGTGTGTAAACAGTATAGTATAGGTTATATATTTCCAAGAAGATTTTTTCACAAAACCCCATAGGGGACTGTCAACAAATTGAAAAAAGAAAAGAATATCTTTTGGATAACCCTGTAAAAACTAATATAGCAAAGGCGTTCAAACTCGAGATTATTAATAAGTGGCTTATTGTAATATACTGTTTTCATTTTTATGAGAATAGCATGTATACTCGTAGAGAAAGTAAGGTTTTTATAAAAACAGCCCCAAATTTCGCCTAGTTTTTTGTTTATAATTTGCAGAGTTCTTAATATAAAAAAAAGGTATTTTCAGAAAATATGACAAACAACATAATACTCTGCAATCAGAATTAAAAAATAATAAAAATTGGATGAAAAATGAGCATGTTTACTAAAAAAATGTTTCACTGCGCATGCGCGAATGCAATCAAAATATAATATGCATAATGTATTAGCTAAGTATATAAAGCAACTTTTGTGAATGTCTCAAAATCATAGCTTGAAAATTCTGAAAATTAACGTCGATAGAATAAGCTCGAAATCCGTTGTTCCCAAAAGGAAGCAAAAATGTGAGGGGTTGTATTCAAATACGTGCAATATTGTGTACGCTATCTTGGCACTAATCAACAGATATTTGATACAACCCCAAATCTTTTTGCTTCTGTTTGGGAACAACGGATTTCGAGCTTATTCTATCGACGATAATTTTCAGAATTTTTAAGCTATGATTTTGAGACTTTCACAAAAGTTGCTCTATATACTTAGCTAAAACATTATGCATATGATATTTTGATTGTGTTTGCGCATGCGCAATGAACATTTTTTAGTAAACCTGCTCATTTTTCATCCAATTTTTATTATTTTTTAATTCTGATTGCAGAGTATTATGTACAATATTGTTTGTCCTATTTTCTGAAAAGAACTTTTTTTTTTATATTAAGAACTCTGCAAATTATAAGCAAAAAAACTAGGCAAAAATTTGGGACTGTTTTTATAAAAACCTTAATTTCTCTACGAGTATACATGCTATGCTCATAAAAATGAACACAGTATATTACAATAAGCCACTTATTAATAATCTTGAGTTTGAACGCTTTTGCTACATTAGTTTTTACAGGGTTATCCAAAAGATATTGGCTATTTTTCAATTTGTTGACAGTCCCCTATGGGGTTTCTTGAAAAAAATCTTCGCGGAAATATATAACCTATACTATACTGTTTACACACCTGCCGTTTCAGGTTAATTCCTCATGTATTTTTCTTGATAGTTAACAAAACGTCTAAAATCGCAAGTGACCGGTCACCTTTGGCAATATAGTGTATATCTATCCATATGTACGATTTTATATCTTGGACCTACATACAAAAAAGGATATATACCGCGTGTGTCATAAATTTGATAAAAATTTTAAAAAATCATTAAAAATAAACAAATTATGCTAGAAAATTGCTGTTTGCAGGAATAGGATTAGAGATAGATCGTTTTTTTAAATAATAAAAACAGTTGTGGTAAAAAAAAAATACTGATAGATGGCGCGCTACGCACAATATGAAACAGATGTATGCAAATTTCGCTTATAGTAAAAGACTCATTTCTGTGAAGCTTCTGACAAGCTTCAATATCTCAGTACATGAAACAGGCCCTTTTCCCGTTTCCAGTCATTTCGCCGTGTGAAATTTTCACAATGCACCAGTTGCTGATTCCCCATTCTTGTAACAGATTTTAACCAACAGCGCCTGATCTGGCAACGATAGCATACTACTGTCATCGAATAAAGAATATGTGTGCAATGAGGAATTTTAATAACAGCCTGATTTTAATAAAACTGCTTCATATTATGCATGCAGTGCCATCTATCGGTAATGTTTGAACCACAACTTTTTTTGCTGTTAAAAAATTCCGATCTCCCTCTAATCCCATTCCTATAAACTGCAATTTTTTAGCATCATTTGTTTGTCTTTAATGAATTTTTAAAGTTTTAACGAATTTATGGCGCACCCGGTATTTATTTGTGTGTCCGCAAGCGGGGAGGATGCGCTCGCGAAGATCTTTGAAAAAATAAATTATGATCGTTATGCACTAAGGTTGACGGCCCTTGACTGAGATGTTTCACTCGATTTAAATCAGAAAGTGATGATTTAATCTCTAACCTGGGATTCCGAAATTTTTATTCTGGTATACCATTAAAATGGAACCTATACGTTTCCGTACCACCAGGTAACGAAGATAATGCTAATAGGGGTTGATTTACAGTATAGAATTTGACACATATGTCCTGAGACCCTACTTTTAAATGAGCTTTGTGTTAATAAATCAATTGCTGAATGCTTAAAACGGATTGATTATATTACTGAAATGGTACTAGGTACCATATTTGACTGATGTTCGTACATGAAGTAACGTCAAAAATTTATATTAAAAATATAAGAATTGAGTTCAGTAGAGTAATAAATTCATAGATATTATCAATTTCTTTAAATCTAAAACTGCTCATAAATTAAACAATAATAATAATAATAGTAATAGTAATAGTACTATAAAGTACAATATCAAGCATATTCTGTTGCAATGTACCTTTTTTAGGAAATCATCTTAAATTGATATTCATTTTATGTTCAATATTAAATGAAAATCTGTTTATCGTTGGCTTATTTCAGTTTAGAACCAAAACACGGTATCTTATAATTAATCTGATTTTATGTTTTATCGTCCGTAATCAGGACCATAAGCAGGAAAAGCGGAAATGTAATTTGGTTATCTATCCGTTATACCCGCAATAACAATCAACTAAAATTTAAGTTAAATGATTTAATGGGAAATCTTTTGTGTGCAAATCTCACGTGTGTTAATCCCAGGATACCCGCGAAGTAGTCGCTAAATCGAAATAAATAGTTTATAAAACCAGAAATAAAAATGAAAACTGGTTTTCTGATCATATTTCTGACGAAGGCAACAAAGTTCGTATGATAGAAAGAGGATTTTGTTGCTAATAATATGGAAAATATGATAAAGGAATTTGAATAAGGGGGGTACAACAACTTATGGCTTATTCGCACACGTTTGTACAAATTTGACTGATTTTGTATTTACTTGTCTTGTATATTTCGATGACACAAGGTAATGATGTGAAAAGTGGGACTGCCTTACCAAATGTTCCTATGTTCCGGATAGATATTTGTGACCTTTAGCCTTGTCTGATTCAATACTTCATTTATTTCTGAATTTTGTTTTCATATGTAGAAGAGAGGAAAATATCTGCTCATATAGCTAAGTTGTACTAAACACAAGCAGAAAATGTCCCGTTCCCCTCAACAACCCCCCCTCCGTTAATTTATCCCTTTTAAAAAGTTGTTCTCAATAATTTTATCCCAAGATAGATAGCACAATATTTTCACTTCCCTTTGTCGTCAGTGACGATGACAAGCAGCCTTCAATGTAAAACGCAATTTTCAAAAAAAAAAAAATATTTTTTAGAGATCTGTTGGAAAATAGTTTATTGAAATCCCCTATATGCATTCTCATCAATATTAATTCAGAATATTATTTTTATTATTTAATTCTCTCCAATCAAATTGCAGAAAAATAGAATTTATGACATTGTTTCTATTTAAGTAATCTAAAGCGAAAACAAGATTTTTTCTAAAATATTTCGTTTAGTCACGGGCTGGAAAAGCAAAAGATTTTGTGTGGAGATTCTGACAAATCTTATTTAATTCCCCTGCATTAAAAATAGTCGTTTCACGCTCTAAAATCAGAAGGGTCACGAATCAGAACTAGTATGCGTACGATAGTACGGGAAAAGCTGCTCTAAGCAATACTTGCTTTAATCAAGCACTATACGGACTTCAATGAACTTTTTTTTCGTGTTATTTCTAAAGAAAATCGAACTAGGAGAAGTGCTATAGTTATCTAAAAATTAAGCATTATTTTCTTAAAGATATCCCAGTAGTGCTCATGAATCATATGTGAAGAAATGCTTACAAATATTTTTCAGAAAAATCCAAAAATTTCCAATAACATTTGAATGATCTGCGAATGAATGTGCCTGCTGCAATTGTTGAGAAATTATGTTACTTAACCAAAGTTATAGTAATGCTATAAATACACACGTATTGTTTACGCACACATATAATGACACTATAGATTATAAAAAGAAATATTTTGTCTGAAATTCTATTTTAGGGAAATTTTTATTTTATATTTATATACATGCACCTAAAATTATTAGACTTCTAAAATATTAATATAATTATCAATTATGCATATTCAAGTAATGAGGACTTCAATGGTTTTAAATGATAAATTTATTAAGTTTCAAAAAGTTTTACTGTAAATTGCATAAGTCAAATAATTTTGAAAATTGTTTATTTTTCGGCCATGGTCTCTGGAGACATTTTGCAAAGTCACAGGAAAAAAACATTTATTTTATAAGAAAATTAGAATAGCTCCTGCTATTTATCAATGTAATTTTAAAGCAAAAGCTTTTTCAGCTACGTATAACTGAAGTCAAAATTTCAAAACATCAAATAGTTTACTTTTTATCAGAAAAGAATAAAGATCCACATAGTATGTGGATCTCAACAGCAATAAGATTGTGAAAAAAAAATCTTTAATTATTAATGTATTTTCTTTTTACTTATAGAGCCCATTTGAACAGTGAACAGCCGATTTACAACTACATTTTTCGACCGAAAGAATGCTGTATCATTCTTTGTATTGTATAGATATGGAATTAACTTAAAAGAAGTGATTGGCGTTGGGATATCAATTTTCTTAAAATTTTGTAATTTGGTAAAGAACTATAAAAGCAGAAATTATTCTCGAAAAAGAAAACCGCACCTCTAAAAATTGAATTTTAATACCGTTCAAAAAATGTTACATGTACGTATTTAGTTTTGAATTGACCGTACGAGTTTCACGACCGTTTCGGTATCCGAATGCTTCTTTTATATTTGATTTCCGTTTCTGGCTTTAGTTACTTAATAACGTTTTATCGGTTGCTTCATATCTTTCATAGTATTAAAGAGTAGACATGACAAAAATGTTTTAAAATCTGAGTAATTTTAAATTAAAAATACTTTTTTGAATGTGAATAAAAGAAAATTTAAACGAAATATAAAGAATTAGTGAATTTGAATGCTTTTCAATTTGAGTTTGTTTATTAGTAAGGGGTTTGATACAAATTAACTGTAATTTTAATCTTTGTAGTCAAGGAACATAAATGTTTAAAATTACATATAAAATAACATGACATTCATTTTAAATTGGTTGAAATAGATTTCAGAGCAAATATGCTTAAGGATTTTTTTTTATAAACTAAGATATCATGTTAAACTGTCACTTCAATGAAATTTTTGAAATGTTATTTGCAGAAAAACTCTTTAAGGGGGTAGGATACCTTTGAACACGTCGAAAAAGCAAAAAAATATCACTATGTCCCAAGCTTCAAAACTCGTGTAATAACTCAAAAATAAAAATCAAACTTCATTTAACTATAAAGTTCGTATTTAAATTTATATTTAAAAATGTATATATACTTGTAAATTCATAAATAAATATTGAAATGATAAGTTTAAAATGATATATGATAATAAGAGAAAAAAAACATAACACGACTTGCGCGCAGTGTTACTAAAAAACTATGCATGAGAATTAAAAGAAATTTTCATCACATATTCATTTCTGTATTATCTACAACGTAAAACCAGAAGATTTAATTTTTTTTTGTTTTTGTACTTTGAAAATATTTTTTTTTAATTTTTAATTTTTAATTTTTTTGATTTATTTAAGTTCATATTTTAATTTAGTCAATATTTTTTATTAATATTCTGATTTTAGTATAAAGGTAACACTATTATGCATTTATTTTCACAAAAATTTCCTCTTTATATGCATATTTTCAGATTTTATCATGCGCGCAAGACGTGTTTTTTTTTGCTCTTATTATCACATATATTTTTTTAACTTATCATTTCAATATTTATTTATGAATTTACAAGCATATATATTTTTCTAAATATAAATATAAATACGAGCTTTATATTTAAATGAAGTTTTATTTTTATTTTTGACTTATTACACAAGTTTTGAAGCTTGGAACATAGTGATATTTTTTTTTTTGCTTTTTCTACGTGTTCAAAGGTATCCTGCCCCCTTAATGAACCTAACCATTAAAATATCTGTACTCATTTACTGGCTACTTCACTAGTAAAAGCATGATAACAACAATTACTAGATTTTCAAAAGAAGTTTATATGTAAAGCTCAAATATTTTTAATTTTTCTGTGTTTTGTATAGTACACTATTCTCTTCTTTTCCCCCGTGTTGGTATTAGCCTGACACTTTCAATTAAATAAAAAGAGATAAAAATCCAATATCTATTTTTCAATGTTACAAAAAAGATTCCCATTTTAATAAGGATTATTCTTATTGAAATCGAAATAATCAGAAAAAGAACATTTCTTTTCTATAGATTTCTTTTATTTGAAAATCAATAAAATAAAGATATTGATCAGCTTCTATTGTCGAGCGAGCGCATTGTTATAAGTTAGTCATTTAAATAACAAAGTTTTCTTTAATTCCTTTCTGATTAAACTGAAATATAACAATCTCATTCGATATTCAATTATCATAAAATTTATTTTTTGTTAAAATGTATTTGAACAATTTGAAAGAAAAATACGATTAGTACTTGTTTTCAGATTTTCAATCTTTTTGTTATACTGAAGATTTTGGATCATAAAGTAAAGTCTGACGTATAATAGATTGAATTTGACACCTTCGGCTTTCATTGAATGAGACATAAAATTTAAAAACCTACCTTATATATCCCAAAACTTCGTTACAATTTATCAATAATTACGAGAAGCTATAAATTTTGTAATGAGTTGAATTAAGTAGTAAAATTATGTTAAAAACAAATCAAAAACTGTATTTATATTCAGATGTTATATTCGTAATAAATAAAAACTTTAATTTGTGAAATAAATTCAATACCAATAGTTTGCAGCGAGATATAGCAAGTTTTTATTTTCCATTTTTTAGAATCATTAAGAGCCTACACTAGTCACGGGAAGAAACACTCAAGCTAATGTTAAGTCTATAGGAAGGTTCTAGCGCAATTTCTCGCTCGCATTTTAATATTTTTAAATGCTTTTTTTGCATAGGATAGCTGAGGTCAATCTCCAAAGTTGTTAGTTTTTACTTTTTCGATTCTTGTTGCAGTTTTTTTTTTTTTATAAGCGGGCATTTTCAATTTTGGTACCGGTTGGAACCGGTTCTGAAAGTCAAAGTACCCTTATATAAAATAACTGGAACCAAAATCAAAAAAGTAAAAACTAACAACGTTGGAGATTAACCTCAGCTATCCTATTAAAAAAAAGCATTTCAAAATATTAAAATGCGAGCGAGAAATCGCGCTAGAACCTTCCTATAGACTTAACATTAGCTTGAGCGTTTTTTCGCGTGACTGATGTAGGCTCTTAAGGGATGATTTGTCATAGTAATTTATTTTACCAAAAGTATATTTTTCTGCTTTCGATTAAATAATATATATATTACTTAATTTTGAGACTCTGCTCTATGTAACACATAATTAATCTAACATAGTGAAAGTCACATCTAGGACAAAATTCGTAAGTAAATGTGTTTGTAACAATTCTTTATGCAGTAAATAAATATACACAGATTTTTTTTCTCTCAATTATTTCTTAATAATTCAATTTTTGAGGCAAGTGACTTTTGTGTTATGTTTCTAGACTATAAGTCTTGCTATTTATATACAGAAGATCACTGGTTATAGAATGCATTATAGGTGTTTAGTAACAATGATTAATGACTGATAACAAAAGGGGAATACACTATTTTAAAAACAAATTGAGGGTTAAATGGGAAGAAGACATGAAAAGAAATTTTAATTTTAATAAAAAATTCTGCTTAATTTAGGAAAAAGTATTTTGGAAGATTTTCATATTGAAAGTGTTTATCAAAATTATCTAATCTAAAGTTATGAAACAAAATTTCTAAAGTTTCGTGATCGGATGTTTTAAAATTTTTTAGTTGTAATATCGTCAATTTCTTAATCACGAAACCAATTATTGGATTTTTCGCAATAATTAAACTGCTAAAATAATCTCCATTCATTTCATAAGCTTCACATCATAATGGCTTTAATTAATATTCATTATAGAAAAATTAGTCCATCAATGATATCTGCAATTTACATTTTTTTTTCTTTCTTTGTTGCTTAAAGGGTGGAAATGAATCCAATAGCCGTAGATTTCGCAGTCAATTTATCTTAAAGTTTTGATTTCAAACCTGAAAATAATAAAATCAAATGAATTAAATGCTACCAATTAATGTCACAAATAATTTTATGACATTACACTAATGATCAAATTAACAATGACCGCTGTATTTGTAGCTAAAAATTCGCTAATATTTTCATAAAACATTATGATGGAATTGAAGACCACATTCTTTATTTAAAGTACATTTCCAAAAAAATAGTGACAAGACAAAATATAAGATACAGACTTATCGAATATAGACATTCGTAGTATTTTTTCACACGAATACCGAGATGTTATTTACTTCTAAATACAAGAGCCCAATCTGCTTACGAGTAAATTTATTTCACTTTGAGAAATAACAACTTTTTTTTTTTTAGAAGAAATAATTTCGATAATAGTAAATATTCTTTGTTTCTCTTTACTGAAAATAATACTTTGGTGCATTAGATTTATTTTTCTTTTGTATATAATTAATTATAAACATAATTTTACAACTGAAAAATTTTCTTTATAACAAATAATTAAAGCTATTGTTTGTTAGATATAACAAGACCATGTGGGATAAAAGCACATCATTGTATTCTATTCATCTAGTAATTACTTATTACAGTTTATTAAGTTTATTTAAAATTTTGTTTAAACGTTGTAATCAGTCACAGAAACGTCATTAAAATGTGTGTAACAAACATTATTTGAATAAATTGTTCTCGGTTCAGTGAAGTCTGTCGTGAGCGTAAACTTTAGACGTTTTTATGGTCATTTCATCAAATGTATCTCCTAGATTTCTAAAAAATATACGTAAACTAATGTTTCATGGAATCGATACTTGTAGGCATAATGTATACACAATGTTTAGATTTTTTGAACAAGATAAACAACTGAAAACTAAAAATAGAATTTTCTACAGAATATATTTTTCGGAATTAGATATTTGATATTTACATATTGTGATGCACGGATTGAGTGAATTGTCGATTTGTTACTACTTAAAAGTACAGGGTGATTATAAAAAACTATTCCGACATTTGGGCCCCTAATTATCATACCATTCACAGAAACCGAATGAAATTTTGGCAAAAGGTGCTTTCAGGTATGCGCTCAAGAATGCTATGGAAAACAACAGTGTCACTCAAACAGTTACGGTTACAGTGAGAAAATTTCGAAAAAATCAAATGGCAACACCCAGTTTTTTGTATTGGAATGTGATCTCCATTGTGAAAAACCAAAAATAGCGTTGGAACGGCAACTGTAACATGAAAATCACCGGAACTAGGCAAAGGAAAAGCAAAAAGGAATTTGCCGTGCACCAGAGCATTAATTTTCGTTTCATTTAAGTCACACGTTATACCGTTTCTTTGGCTGATATCCGAGCCTGATTAGTTCTCCACAAAACGAGAAGAAGAAACCAAGAAACACAAATTTCGGGTTCTACGTAAGACACAGTCATGACTGACGTCGTCACGCTAGGTGAAAGAAAAGGCACTGCGAAATGCGAGCCGCGCATGTTCTTTTCTGTCATTCCGAACAAGATGCCGCTTTCAGGGAAAGAACGTGGGGAAATCGTAAAGATTTATTACCTGAATGGACAAAATGCCGCAGAGACATTGCGTGTTTACCGCAGAAACCATGGATTACGGCGAGGCCAGTGCACTGTCAAAGCTGTACGGGACTTGATTCATAAATTTGAAGAAACTGGTTGCACATGCGATCGACCTTGATCTGGACGACCTTTCGTTTCTGTGGAAGCTGTTGCAGAAGTCCATCAGACGATAAGCAAAGTTCGTCCCGCAACTGCACGCGGTGTTTCACGTGTTCTGGATCTGCCGAATTCAACTGTACGCAAGATTCTGAGCTCTGTTCTAAACATGTTTCCGTATCGATTCCAGCGTGTCCAGATGTTGGAAGCAGGAGACTATCAATTACGGCTGGATTTTGCAAATCAATTCCTTATCCGGTACGATGAAGATAGCAGCTGGACGTTACGCATTCTGTGGACAGATAAGGCGCATTTCTTGTTAACTGGTAACGTGAATCGAAAAGTTGTGTGCACTGGGCAGAGAATAATCCACATGATGTGCATACACGTGCATTACACGAGGAAAAAGTGACTGTGTGGTGTGGTATAACGAGTACGTTCATCCTCGGCACTTACGTTTTTGAAGAGGTTACTGCCGGTGAACTGCAAACGTGTACAGTAACGAGTGCTCGGTATCTGGACATGTAAACTCATTACGCGATTCCATCATTGCAACGACAAAATGCTCTATCTGAAGTTGTGTGGATGCAACACTGTAAAAAAAAAATTGTAAATTCACGGGCATTCTCCGTGAATTGCTGCCGCAATTTTACGGAAAATGTCCCTTTTTACTTACCCATCATACGTAGTATAGGGTAAGTCTTGTAATCGTTTTGAAAATCGAAAAATTTTTTACTTACCCATCATACGTAGTATAGGGTAAATCTTGTAATCGTTTTTAAAATCGAAAAATTTTTTTGACGGATTTACACGTTTCAGACACTGGAGATTCCGAAAAACATATTTTTAGAAAAAAAAAATTGCCGTCCGTCTGTGTGTCTGTGTGTCTGTGTGTGTGTCTGTAACTTGCAATTTGGTATGTTCTTAGTATGTAATAATGGGAAGAAGCCTATTTCATTTCAATAACCTCGATTAACCGGAACATTTTTTTTCGGACTCTCGAAATATTCGTTCTGATGAAAGGTATATAAAAATTTTCGAAATTGTTTATTTTAAGGAGTAAATATAAAAGACAATAAAAAAACAAAAATTTTGCATAAAACATGAAGTTGATCGGATAATGAGTTGCCGAGATATTTGTAATCTTATTTACCACACTCTTCGATTTTTTATGACCCTGTATTTCTTCCAAATTTCACTTCAAATATATATTTTAATTGGAAATTTGACGCTTAATCAGATGCAGCAAACCGCTAGTTAATAGGAGTATTATTTTTGGAGTTATAAGGAAAAACCTCTTTCAAGCAATTCAGTAATCGAACCTTTTTATGACGTCATCAAGCCACGATTTTATTTGAATTGCAATGCATTTTATAAGTAGTTTACACATTTTTATTTTAATATTTTACATTATACATATACATGATGGGTAAGTATTACGGTGGCCCCCAACGACTAGTTCATGTAAGAGCAAAGTCCGTTTATCTAGGGACAAAACCCGTTTTCTTATGGACATTGTCTGGAATCTCTGCTGCAGTAATTTTACTGCAGTAATTTTTTACAGTGAAGATAGCGCTCCTCTACATGTCGGTTCTTCAGTCAAACGTGTCTTAACTTAACAGTTTGGTGACAGAGTTATCTTCCGTCATTTCCCGTTTCCGTGGCCACCAAGGTCTCCTGATCTGACACCAATGGATTTCTGGCTGTGGAGATATCTGAAATCCAAAGTGTATCAGTTTCGTCCTCAAACTGCATCTGATTTGAAAGATGCCATCAGAACTGCGATTCAAGAGATTCCTATTGCCATGATACGTGCTGTAGTGCTATCCACCATCAGCCGCATGCAAAGTGTCATCGTGTGTGAAGGAGGTCATGTGGAAAATTTGTGAAACACAATAGAATGCTTTATTTTATGCTGCTTCTCTGGCCTTATTGGTTGTCCTCACTTTTAGCCTATCTACCACCGGTGATTTTCATGCTACAGTTACCGTTCCAACGCTATTTAGGGTTTTTCACAATGGAGATCACATTCCAATACAAAAAACTGGGTGTTGCCATTTGATTTTTTCGAAATTTTCTCACTGTAACCGTAACTGTTTGAGTGACACTGTTGTTTTCTATAGCATTCTTGAGCGCATACCTCCAAATACCTTTTGCCAAAATTTCATTCAGTTTCTGTCAATGGTATGATAGTTAGGGGCCCAAATGTCGGGATAGTTTTTTATAATCACCCTGTATACTAAAAACATTTTGAAAAATAAATTAATTTAAAAAAAGAATTAATTTTTTTAAAGTTTAATTATTTTTTCAATATTTATATAAAATTTTATGATAGAATCAAATCAAAGTCATAAAATCAAAGTTTTAAGCACTTTAACAGTAAAACCTCTAAGTAACGGAAACTTTGGGATCACTTAATTTGTCCGTTGTCGGGGGTAAAAATTTGCAAATAAAACCTGTTTTGAGGTTAAAATGTGTTCGGTAAGTAGAGGCGTTTGCCATTTGGGTGTGTCCGTTATGGAGATTTCACTGTGTATGGATCATAACATGCTTCAAAAATATCCTTCAAGAATACTGATTAAGCATATAATTTTTTTTTTACATAGCTCGCCTCTTAATGCAATTGCAATTGCTGCTTTTAGAACTCCTTTAAATTTGAATATGTAAGATCGTGTGGATTTGACACAAACTGAGTTTTCAAACTCTAGGTTAGTCGAAATGAAACGACGATATTAATTTGTTTAAACACAAAATTATGATTTTTTGATTAATAAATTGTAGAATTAGTCATGTCTTAAGTTACATTTTCTTCTTATATTTGCTTACAAACACAATGAAACAGTTACATATAGGGATGTTTTTATCGCTTTAAATCATTGATAACTTCGTGTTTAAATTATTAAAAAATAAGAAAAATTAGACATTATAGATTAGTTTTTCTTGTGTTTCCAAAACGAAATATTTCGTTACCATGGGTATTTCATCAAAGATGTTAAGCGTTTTAAATGTAAGTATTTCTTCACTAACTTTGAGTTTCAGCTTATGTAAAGTTGATTATTGTCTAAACTAATATAAAAAAATATAATTATGAAATCAATACAATGAATATATATATGATTATGAAATAATAGTAATACATGTTTATATATAGTTCTCTGTAAGGAGGGAAAAGTTTGAATATGTCTTCTGGACTCTGAAATGGTTTTAATTGTTTGATAATTACATATAAATACCTGCCAATATTTACGTTTTTTGTTACCTCTAAAATTTAACAGAAATGTTTGCCTCATTTAATCGTTAAGAATCCTTAGATTTCGAAGATAAAATTAGGTGAAATTTACTATAAAATTTAGTGGTAAGGGAAAAACAGTACAAGAGTTGCCGGCTATGCATAAACAAATTTGGAACTCATTTTATCATATTTTACAGACTAATAAGTTTATGTATTTAACTAAATTATTTAGTTTTTAACTCAATTATTTAGTTTTTATCTTTTAACTCAATTATTTTGTATTTAAAATGTCTAAATGAGTCATTTTTTTAAACCCATTCCTCAACAGTTTTTAAAATTGTTCAAATAAGATATTGTAAAAAAATCTTTCATTCGACCTCTGGAAGAAAAAAATGTTTTCTTGTAAATTTTTCACTTAAGAAAATTAAGATTCACTTTTCTGTTTGATCGCGGAATCCGCTATAAGTAGGTAGTACATAAAATACATTTTAAGAAAATTTCTTTCCGAAAGCTTAAAAAGTAGAGATATTAACCTTTTGAGTACGTGGCAGGGTCGGCAACACATTTATATTCAATCGTACCACAATTAAAAAAATAAATATTTCTTTAAAATGTCTTAGTATAAATATATGGCAGAGATAATTTTTCAAAAAGTGGTACAAATAATAATAATAATAAAATAGTCGTTTGGGTATAATAGTCGCTGGGATACAGTGTCCCAGCTTTGTAATCAAAAGGTTAAGCAAGTGATTAAACTGAAGCAATTAAAACGGTAAATAAAGGTTTCATAAAGTAACTTCTTGATTAAATGATTGGTATCATTGACAGTGAATAGTCAAAGTGAATAAAAGTCTTTTTACTAATGAAAATACAGTAATATTTTTTATACTCTTATAAACATAAACGGTTTTCCTTTTATCAGTGATAAAGTGATTGCGCAAATATTTAAATAACAGTGATAACAAAATATAGATGATAAAAATATAAAGAAGTGTGTCTTATTTTTCAAATGGTGACTAAAAATATAGACTTCAAGGGCAAATAATTTGCGATTCTCTTTTTAAGTTAATTAATAGCAGAAAATTGTTTACTCAACAACAATAAAACATATTCTGTAAGAAATTTATAAACTTTTCCTCTTTCAGAGTTTATTAAAAGTTCTTTCCTATAAAGTATCTTTTTTTATCTTTGTTATTTTACCTTTTAAATTCTTTTGGTTTTTTTAGTATTTTAGAACTATATCTATTTGATATATTTTAATAGTATAGTTTTATTTCTATTTTTCTTCTATCAGTAATTAATATTTTATGTTTCATTCAGTAATTATTATTATCAGGCTCATTTTTAGTTTAACAGTTTACAATTGCATTCCATCTTGTTTCTTTCTATATTTGTCATTATTTGATGTTTCAGTTTGTGTCGGCATTTTAAACATGTGTGCTATCTCTTTTACCATCCCGTATGTATATGTGTATGCTTAGCTTGTCTCCACTCTGCCCACGCATTATTCGGAACCTTTCATATCAAGGACACTTTCATTGCTTGGAACTTTTCCTGTCCGATTTTTCGATTTCAGATTTACATCAAAGAATTAGAAACTTCTTTGTAGAGCATGTTTTCTGCTATTTGATTCACTGATCATATCAGGATATTAATCACCTGATGAGCATGTATGTTATCTTATTGCTCTCGAAACTACAGTAGTATGTATTTTCATTCGCCATCTCTAAGGGGAAGGTGATCTACTTCTTATATTTAAATAATAATTTTAATCCGATTAAATTCACAGAGTCAATTTTATCGGGAAGCTGATTTTGCCATAAAATTTCACAAGTTTTATTAATAGGAATGTGTACTTTTTATTCAAATTTAACATTCATCACGCAATCTAGAACAACTATTTTATTAGAATTCTAAAGCGGAACCTATTGTGTGTCCAATTATGCGTCAATCATTCATTTAAATCAAACATTATCTGTCTACGATCATAATTACTTTGTTCATAACGTTTCAAGATAACACTTCGTGTTATAATTTATTGGTAGCACTAGATGTAGCGATTTTATCAACTAACAGTTACATGGATGAATTTTCAATGCATGTCATTTATGACACTATAATATTTGTAATCACCTATCGTCGGAAGTTTCTAATATTTTGAGCATATTAATTTAACATGCTTCACTATCTAATTAATTGAATTTTCATCACCCTGAACCAAGTTTATAATTTAGCATTCAATATCGAAAATAAACTTTTTGTTATCTCTGACAACAGAATTTTAATATAGGATAATTCAAAATGATAGACTCAATTTCATATGGTTTGCATTTCATGAACATCTAAATTGCGTTTAAAGACTGAAAACATGCTTGCCAATCTCCCAAAATTCTTCCGAAAATACTGGATTATTTTGAACACATTTTGAACCAGAAAATTTATTTCATCTTTCGTTATTTGTTTAATTTCATGATTCTACATGGAAATTATTTGATTTCACTTTTAAATAAACTTTCTGGTTCAAAACATTTTTGACTTCTATTAAATTAACTTCTTTTTTACGGAACAATAGGATATTGACGGGAGATTGACAAGTATGATAAAAAAGAAAATTGATGACAGTTGTTGATAGACAGATGATGGTCATTCATCATTCTTTCTTTTCTGAGCGGCAACTTTTATCGCCCCCTCCCCCTTTTAGGTAGATTTCGTAAGAAATACTACCTATTACATTCTCACCTAAGTTGGAAATTTTGAAAAATTTTTGCAGATCTACGCCAATCATGACTCCCAGAACCCAAAACCACCCACAGTTCAAAAGTTTATCTATCTATCTATCTATGTCACTTTTTTCTGACCACGATAACTGGAAAAATTCTGCATTAATCTTTTACAAACTGATACATAAAATCAAGGGGCATAAAATCTCGGTCAAGTTCGTTAATGGGCAAAATCGAACCAAGGGGGGGGGGAGGGTGGGGGGGCTTTTTGTGAAAACAGAAAAAACCCCATAATTTCTTAATTATTATACGTATTGAATCCATTTAAAGTTATTAATACTTCTAGGAGAAGGGCCGAAAATTTATGTATGACAGATTTTTGATATAAATAAAAATGGTTCCAAGGGGGGGAAAAAAGTGGGGTTTTAGAAGAAAAAAAATCATAGCTTCGTCAATTCACAAGATATCAAATCCGCGTAAATTTATTATTAATCCTCTTAATATTATCTAAAACTTTTATATTGACAAGTTTTTTATAGGACCAACCGTTATAGCAAAAAAAAAAATAAAAACAAAAAAAATCCCTGCCGGCTCCGCCTGCAAACAAGTTATTTTTCGAAGTAAGCGGTTCCAACTATCGCATCTTTTTGAAACTGATACATAAAATCAAGGGGCATAAAATCTCGGTCACGTTCGTTAATGGACAAAATCGAACCAAGGGGGGGATGGGGGGGGGGGCTTTTTGTGAAAACAGAAAAAAAACATAATTTCTTAATTATGATACGTATCGAATCCGTTTGACGTTATTATTACTTCTAGGAGAAGGGCCGAAAATTTATGTATGACAGATTTTTGATATAATTAAAAATGGTTCCAAGGGGGGGAAAAAAGGGGGGTTTTAGAAGAAAAAAAATCATAGCTTCGTCAATTCACAAGATATCAAATCCGCGTAAATTTATTATTAATCCTCTTAATATTATCTAAAACTTTTATATTGACAAGTTTTTTATAGGACCAACCGTTATAGCAAAAAAAAATTAAAAACAAAAAAAAAATCCCTGCCGGCTCCGCCTGCAAACAAGTTATTTTTCGAAGTAGGCGGTTCCAACTATCGCATCTTTTTGAAACTGATACATAAAATCAAGTGGCATAAAATCTCGGTCACGTTCGTTAATGGGCAAAGTCGAACCAAGGGGGGGGATGGGGGGGGGCTTTTTGTGAAAACAGAAAAAAAACATAATTTCTTAATTATGATACGTATCGAATCCGTTTGACGTTATTATTACTTCTAGGAGAAGGGCCGAAAACTTATGTATGACAGATTTTTGATATAATTAAAAATTGCCTTAAGCGGGGGAAGGGGGGGTTTAGAAGAAAAAAAATCGTAACTTCATCAATTCCCAAGATTTCAAATCTGCTTAAATTTATTATAAATCCTCTTAATATTAACCAAAAACTTTTATATTGACAAGTTTTTTATAGGACCAACCGTTATAGCAAAAAAAAATTAAAAACAAAAAAAAAAATCCCTGCCGGCTCCGCCTGCAAACAAGTTATTTTTCGAAGTAGGCGGTTCCAACTATCGCATCTTTTTGAAACTGATACATAAAATCAAGGGGCATAAAATCTCGGTCACGTTCGTTAATGGGCAAAATCGAACCAAGGGGGGGGAAGGGGGGGGGCTTTTTGTGAAAACAGAAAAAAAACATAATTTCTTAATTATGATACGTATCGAATCCGTTTGACGTTATTATTACTTCTAGGAGAAGGGCCGAAAATTTATGTATTACAGATTTTTGATATAATTAAAAATTGCCTTAAAAGGGTGGGAGAGGGGGGGGGGGGTTAGAAGAAAAAAATGCATAACTTCGTCAATTCTCAAGATTTCAAATCCGCTTAAATTTATTATAAATCCTCTTAATATTATCTAAAACTTTTATATTGACAAGTTTTTTATAGGACCAACCGTTATACCAAAAAAAAAATTAAAAACAAAAAAATCCCTGCCGAATCCGCCTGCAAACAAGTTAGGTTTCGAAGTAGGCGGTTCAAACTGCCGCATCATCGTAAAAAAGGTCATTTCTTCCGCAATTCCCGACAAACAGGCGCCCCACGGTCTGCGTCTTCGAAATCTACCTGTGCCTGTAGGCCGAGCCGTCAGGGATTTTTAACAATGTAACCTCCCGTTTTTCAAGGACTTTCATCGTTATTCCCAATTTTACCTATCCTCAACTGTGTTTTTAAAAGGATTACCTTCATTTTTGCCACTCAAGTGAACATATTGCATTGTCATATCAAATTTCTCAAGAATTAGTATCATCGTGTTATCTCTTGAACGTTCATTTGATTATGCTCACATTAAAATTTATATATATATATATATATATATATATATATATACAATATGTCATGACCGCTTGGCAGAAAGTTTATTCTTTATCATGAAGTTTTCAAAAAATCTTACATTTTCAAAATTAGTTTTGTAAAAATAATTCGTTCTAAATTATTACGAATTAATTCGAATTTTTAAATATTAATTTTAAAAAAATGTAAACATGTAATTTTTTGCTTTTAACTTCAGTGAATGTCAAACTACAATCTATTATTTTGTTTCTTTGCACAACACTGAAACACTAATAATGATACTTTTTTTAAAAATTTTTTGAAAATAAAAAATGCCAATATGCTTCATTTTCACAAAGTCGTAAGTAAAATGCTTCAAATTCATGTACGAAAATGCACTTTTTCTTGTGAAAAATGAGTCGGTTTCAACGACAGATTTTCGCCATTTAGCCCTTTTAATAGTTTCATTTCTACGTTTATCAATAAAAAGTTTAACAAAAAAGTGATTCGGGCCTTTTCTTAGTTTGTTCTGCAAATAAAAAGGAAAAAATGCACCTCCTTTAACCCTTAATTGCATAGTGGTGTAAATTTCCATCACTTTTTATTTAATTTTTAATAAATAAATCAACTTCTTCGCCACCACTATATTTATATAGAAATATTAATCCACTAAATTTACCGTGAACTATGTTGCTGAACAAAGTTAAAAATCTAACGTAAAATATCTGGTGTCTAATATTTAATATATGTATAAAAAAACACAATTGTAAAAGAAAAACTCATGCAAAGAAGGGTTAAGAATAAATGTAAATACATTTCTTTTTTATGTATGAAATTGCCTATATGCTTTTATGGATGCCATATGCATCGATGGGAATTTTGTGCCTTTCAATGCTTAGGGTTGATGAGTATTTTTAAAAAAATCTGTATGGAATAAACTCGCATAACATTTATGTTTATCGAGTGCACGATTCTGCAAAAGGGGTCACTTGCATTAAGGAAATAAGGCAGTATTTGACGGATAGAAAAATTGTCTACTCAGATGTCTCAAGAAATATATAAGCATGATTCATAATGAAGCTTGATAGCGAACGTATATAACGAAGTTAAAGATTCCCAGAATATTATTCGTTGCATGATTACTTTGTTATAATTGATTTCCTTACGAAATTCAGGAAATTTATTAAGAGGTTTAGGTTATATATATTTAAAAAAAACGTTAATCGTACGTAAACTGTTTTAAATAATGTGCAGTAGCAAATTATTGAATCCAACCAACTATTTAATTTAAAATTTGATTTTTTGTACTTAGTTTACTTAACTATACTTTAAGTTACATTATTTAATATTAATTAAATATATTTATCGTAACCAGCACATGTATGAAACTTTTTCCAATAACAGAGAAGTATCGAATTTAATTTGAAAGGGTGTATTCAAATCCAAACTGCTTATTTTGAGACACATTTGTAAATACATTTTTGCTCTAAAATGCATCCAATTGGCAGGTTCTCTTATTCAGAAACTTTATAATGTCCCCACTGTCTCGATTTTTTCATAAAGGTAGAATATATTTCAAAAAATGCTGTCAAAGTGGACATTTTGAACCGAATTTCCCAACGCGATAGCGCTTGAAACAAAAAAAAAAAAAAATGATCGTACTTTTTAAAATAATTGTCTGTAAATCAATTTCTAATTAATTGAACGAAAAATAAAAACATGGGGCCCTTATAAATGTCTTTATAAATCACGCCGCCAAGTTTCCTGTTGCTACTTTTAAAAATGAGTCTGGGAATGTGTCTCAAAATTTTGAGTTGTTGAGCGTGGAAAAAAAAATATATTTTTTAAGGCATACCGCCTTAATGTACATCAATTTTTGTATGTATTATTTAATTGACATTACAAATTACAGACCTGTTTTTTTTTTATTATTACTATAAAATTTATAAATATTCAGTGATAATAAAGTACGAAAAAACACTTTTTTATAATCTGTTGTAATATGGAAAAATTTCATTTAATTTTTTATTATTAGTTAAGGATGTTGTTGAAATATTTCTCTTTGAAAGATAATTTTAAGTTTATTGTAACTATTGATTGTGATATCTTTCTCTTCAATATTTTTCTTTTCAACAATTTCTTCATCTTCATTTGATTCAATTCTGTTTTGATTTTTATTATATCGATTATTTTATGAATCATGTATGAATCACCCTTCAGTAACGAGTCATGAATCTTGAAATATATTTAATTTTTTGGTATATTTCTGGTACAGAACTTTGTTATTATCGTTAGTCATATTTTGCAGTATTCGTTATAGATGTATTAAAGAGCAATAGAAAATGCTAAGATTTGTAGGAAAATTAATAATATTTGATTTATCCGATACTTTGATTTAACAGCGCTGGTATTCTCGTCCTACTGTATTTAAATTTTTTCCGTAGATAGAATTAACAATACATTGTAAAAATAACCAGTTCAATTTAAACTCTTCTTCACTGTTACATAAAAATAAATTGTTGTTTGCATTGCTCCGCTTATATCTTGATATAATATAGCTATATAATTACTATGTACAGATATAATTATTATGTACTCCGGTAATTGTTGTTTGAATTTGCATTTGTCCGCATACGGCAGTTAAAAATAGTCATTGTGAGAATTAATGACGTTTTTTAAAATTCTATACGCAGGATTTCATTTATTTACATTTTATTCACATTTTATTTCCCAGGGAATTTATTATGCGTCACTGAAACTATTCACAATATATTAAGAGAGGAAAAACATTAGGAAATTAAGAGTTATTAAATAATTTATGCAGCGAAAATATTATGTAATTAGATGTATTATCACGCAAAGGGTCTTTTTTCGTATTTCGTCGAAATTTCAACTATTTTATTCATTACAAAATGAAAGGATATAATAAAAGCATTTTAAAGAAAAACAAATTGTCATTAAGAAAAGATAACTGTTTTATTTTTTAATATGTCTTTTATATAAATTGAAAATTACTTTGATGCCTAAAATTAATGACAATCTAAACAATATATTATATATTATGTAATTCAGTTATTTTACTTATATTCTCATAACAAATTTTCTATGATGTATTGAATTATTATGATTATGAAAAGAAAATTGTCATTTTATGAAATAATAATTCAAAAGAATTTGATAAAACCTGTTTTTTTATTATTATTGTTGATTGTTGTTATTCTAATAATTCTCATTGTAAAATTGCAATAATAAACTTAATTAAAATATTATTATTATTTTTTAAGTTTCAAAAATAATACACTGAAATTATATTTTTAGAATCATTTATCCGTTGTTGAAATGAATAAGATTATTAAATAAATTACTTATATTTATAGAATTGTAATTTATACAACAAGTTTATTTTAAATTTATCTGAATTTATTTTCTAATTAATTTTTAATAGTAATGTTTATTCTTTTTACACTGTCCAGTAGTAAGCTTTTTCACTGTAACGAATACCATAGGCTTCAAGTTTTTTCATTTTATTAAAAAAAAAAAAAATCAATTTGTGCAACAACTTGAAGTGAACTGCATCGCCCATATATGATAGACAACTTTATTTAAAAAATGTATTAAAATCCCAATAGATGGAGTAGTTACTATATAAACCTCAAATATAGCAGGCACATACCGAATGGGCGAAAAGTGTGTATAAACTTTAAAAAATCATGAAAACCGGAAAAATAACCGAAATAATAAGCAGTTTGCATCGGTAGGTCACAGGAGTTTTTATAAGACAGGAAAAAATAACTCAAAAAATATCCAATAGGTGGCGCTGACGTACACAAATCAAAGAAAAGACACGCAAAGAACAAACAGAATGCGTACAAATCGTTTATTACCTCTATGTGTTCCATATGACTACCACCACAGGGGATAACACATTACATTCGAGTCACAAATCTAGCAACGGCAAAGTGCAGCCGGTCTGGATATACACATGACACCTCTCAGCGGATCGCATCTTTTAGTTCCAACAGATTAGATGAACCGGATCCATACACCCGAGATTTCAAATATCGCCATAACTAGAAGTCTGCCAGTGTCAAATCTCTAGACCAAGGAGTCTACGGTAGAAAGCGCATCCCTTTTACGCAAACAATGCATGATTTTTTCTCGTAGAAGCGTTAACTTTCGGGGAATACAATGGTTTCTGCGTGTACTCACGTGGATTAGATGTCGCCCATATGCGACAGTTATGGGTATTAACGTCGCCATGAAGCGAAAAATGAGATTCATCTGCCAACAAGATTTTCCAGACCCAGGTGGGATTTTGCTCGATTTTGGACAAAGCCCACCTCGCAAATGCTCCATTTTGTACGCTATCCGCTGCTAAAAGTTCAAGGCACGACTGCAGTCTGTGTGGGTACAGATCAAGGATTCCATGAAGAATATTGCGTATCGAGGATGTTGGTAAGCCCAAGCGTCTGACAAATTCACGAGCACTGCTGGTCCCTGCAGCTGAATCGGACGGTAATACTTCCATTTCGTTGCAACACGCGGCTAACGTGCCTTCCTTAAACATGGTCGTCCGGATCTTAAACGATCCTCCAGCGTCCCAGTTTCCCGAAACCGCCGAACAAGCTTTATGAGGCCTGTCGTTGTTAGAGGCCTTTTCCCAGTCCTTACATTCTTTTGAACTCTGATTTTACGGAAGGCAATGATCAATGATTCCTGGTTCACTTAAAACAACTTCACCAACATCGCAATCGGCATCCTTGTTCACATACGCGGTTTACAGCGGTGAACTGGCTGTGGATTAGGAGCGCAAATACCTATAACTGTCTCATTTGCATATTTCCACAAATGTCACTCGTACCAGTGCCATCTAATGGCTGTGTTTTGAGTTATTATATTTCCTGTCTTAAAAAAAAACTCTCGTGACCTGCCGATGCTAGCCCTGTAAAAAAAAAATTATTTCTGTTATTTTTTCGGTTTTTATGAATTTTTTAATTTTTTATGGATTTTTTGCCCATTTTGTATATGTTTACTCTACATGCAGAAAACAATATATAGGCGCATACTCTCTGGGTCACATAAATCTAAAACAATATATATGTGGATGTGCTACTGAAAAGTGTAATAGATGATTAGTTTTGTAAAAACATCATGCACTCTTCTCAAATTGTGCTTTATAATGAATTCATTTTATAAAATGAGGAACAATTCAGTAGACAATTTATAACTGATTTGAGTTCAAGTGCAGCAAAATTAAGTAAAAAACAAATTATATTTTAAGAATGTAACGCACTCCGAAAAAACAACTATTTGAAGAAAAGGGATAGGATTTATGTCTAAAATGCGCATCTTTTTGCATTTTTCAGAATTCTGGATGAATTAGAAAGCATTCTTTCACACACACACACACACACACACACACACACACACACACATATATATATATATATATATATACACTAGGAGTTTCAGCTAGTTTTAACTTGGAGTATGGTTGCCATATAAGAAAATATAAAAATAAGCATTTTAAAATATTAGTCATGAAGTTTCCTACTATTGGGCTCTACCAACGTAAAAATATACGTGAAAACCTTCATGAAAACATATATTTGACCGTGGCAGAAAGTTATTCTGAAGATCTACTTAAAAAATTAACAGGCGAGGATAGTCCTCTGTACCTTGAAATTGGTCAAAATATCGAGTTATATATATATATATATATATATTGGCATAAATTATAACTACACCTTTTAAAAATATACTGGTGAAATTTCAAAGCCGTATCTTTAAAAATAAAACAGTTATTAAAGATTTTATGCGCAGTGCAGAATTTAAAATGACAGGATTTAAATGACCCACTCAGCTAAGGCTTTTTTGATAATTTGAAATTTTTTACATGTTTTCCCTAGTGTGTTTAATATTTTGGTGCATAGATTTAACATCAAGTTTATAGTTTTTTTAAAATTTAAATTTATTTTTTTGAATTTCCTTGATTTTTTAATATACACGAGAGAAAAAAATCGTATTAAATGCAATATCGCATACATCTAAAAATATATGCACAGTTTTATGTAGTATTTTCTAATGAATGTGGAAAAAAATGGAAGCAAAAATATTCATATTTAAAAAAAATAGTAGAATTTTTTTAAAAGTTGAAATATTTTTTAAAAATTTAAATTTAATAAAATAGGCTGTTTTACCAGATTAAAATATATATATATATATATCTATTCACTTTTTAGTATTAAATGTAATGCTACCACAGATTTTTCAGTATTATTCAAAATTGAAAAAAAAATAGTTTAAAAAGTATAAAGTGTAGGAATTAGCATGCAAAAAAAATTAAGCTTGCTCGGATTCACAGAGATGGCTCAAAAGGGAAAAATGAGGGGCTTGCATAGAAAGTTGGATGTTTTTTAATTTTTATACGAAATGTACATGAAACTTATTTACGTTCTTGAAGGATATATGTTATTAGTAAGTAAAAGTTTATACAAATAACGGCAAAGGGGACAATTTTCTCATTTTTAATTTTTCGGTGATTAATGCTTTTAAAATATTACCTAACTTATTATATGTAATGAAATTATAAGCAAGTGTTTATATATATTTAAATTTATGTGTTTGATAAAATTTTACATGAATTTTACACAAGTTATAAGATTAAACATGTTATTTTTGCAAATGAAAACTTTAAACTGATTTTTCTCCATGTTCATTTTTGTACAATTTGCTTGTTCGATAAATACTAAGGCTTTCTAATTTACATAGAGGTTTGGAAATTTTTTTACTGGTTCTCCATAGTGTATTTAATATTTTTTTGCATGCATTTAACATTCAAGTTTACAGTTATTTTTTTAAAAAAATATTTAAATTGAGAGTTTGTTGAATTACCTTCATTTTTTAATATACACGAGATAAAAAAATCATATTAAATGTACAATCCCATACATCTAAAAATCCATGTACAGTTTTATGTAGTATATCTAATGAATGTGGAAAAAAAATCGAAGTAAAAATATTCATATTTATAAAAGTAGTAGGGATTTTTAAAAAAGTTAAATTAAAAAATAATAGTGAAATAGGCTATTTTAAAAGATTTTTTTAATTTTATTTAATTTTTAGTATTAAGTATTGTGCCACCACATATATTACAGTATTATTCAAAATTTAAAAAAAAAGTTTCAAAAGGTACCGTGTCCCCTTAGCTCGGAGAAAAGTAACGTTAAACGCAGTGACAGTATTACCAGCTGATAGTATGTCTTCTGTTCAGCTGTTCAGCTCAATGTAGCATGTTGTTCACAGCACTTGTAGCTTTTCACATTTTTTTAAAACATAAAAAGCAGACATCTTTGCTTCAGAGACTAAACTTAAAAACGTTGAATATAAAAGCAATATACCGAAACCAGTAATAATCTAGATTAGTAACAACATATTGCTTCAGACAGTGAAAAACTATTTTAATATACCACATACTACATTCCATTCAACACAATACACGAGGACCCCAGAAGCCAAGGGATACAAGTTACAAAATTTAGATTTGGAGTAAATTGAGTTAAAATTTGAACATCAATAGTAATTGACTGAATTAAAATATGAAACTGTTGCTTGTTTGATAGCGATCTTTGAACATTTGTGTCATTACAAAGTCCAGCTGTGTGGACGTTAACGGTATAGGTGCACTTAGACCGCTTGCGCTTCACGCATTTCACGGTTTCGAGAAAGACGTTAAGCAGTTGACCTCTAGAGAGCAGCAAATAATTAGAAAATCACTTATATCTCTTTACCTCTAAATAAATAGCCTTATTTCCAGATCGTCTCTGCACTTAGCTCAGTTTTTCAATTTTCCCACTTATATATATATAAGGTCACTTATATATGTTTGTATAAGGTAATAAAACACCTTGCTTCTGGGGTCCCCATGTATAATCTATTTCAGTTAATCCATTAAGTAACGCCACAGATTTTCCGAGATAATTTAGATAGTGCAACTTTCCAAAAATAAAATATCTGCAGAAAATCCCTTCACATGCAGCCGTAGTTAGAAGCTGCACAAAATGCGAAATGACTGAAAAATTGAGTAGAAAGAACCGGCAATGTGTGGACGCAAAGGATTTTTCGCGCAACTCGGGAGAGATATTGGTAGGATGATCCAAACTACGTGAAGGCGTTTTAACTTACAAAAACATTTATACCTGTCTATCAATGTCCCTCCTCCCGTAGTTACGAGCATGCATAACATATATTCATTTTAAATTAACAATTAAACCATAAACCATTATATTTTCAAAAGAGAGTTAACGTAATAGTCTTATATAAAAATAAATTTTGACATATTCTAAAGAGTTAAAAAAATTAAATACACTATACATAATCAAAATTGCAATAATGAAAAAAAAAATAAAAGTGAACTTACATTTCCTTCAAACAGGCAACTTTTGACCTGAAATATATCTAGCAAAGCTGAAAAACTAACTTTCAGTTTAAAATTATTTCATATAGTTATTTTTCATGTACACTAATAGAAGAGGGTTCAAAAATATTGAGATACTTGTACATTTAAAAAATATTTAAATATAAACATGATTCTGAACATAAGCACGTTTTCCTGAAACATTTAAATAAAATCATATGTGCGTTCAATACATTTCGATAATTCAAGTTTTCTTTTTATCATACCAAGCAGTTATTTAAACCAAGCATCATCTTATGGATGCCTTATAAATAATACAATATATGAAATATTGGTTAACAAAAAATTTTAAATAAGTAAAGAAAAAAGGACATGGGGTAATAATGGCACTTATTGAACAGAAAAAAAGAATAAACCAAATATTCTGATCACAACCAAAATACCCTTATACAACACAAATATTGCATAAATTATATCATGTACATTAGCTACATTTATCCATTAAGTAAGTTTATACACTAGATTAACTTTGCTGCTCTAAATATGCATAATACAAACGTAGCCCATTTTTGAAAAAAATCCAGATATACCATGTGTTTTGAACTTTAAATTGTTGAGTACAAGAATTCATAATATCTCCGTATTTATCTAATCTGAAAAAAAAATATTTCTTTACGAACATTTCTTTACCCTTCTTTAGGAAAAGGACCAGTGACGATACCAGCAAAATTTGGAGGATGAATATATTCTCATAAATTAAATTTCTTAGGAAATCCTGTTAGGTACTGTTATTTTCGATTGGTGAATGGCAAAAATCTATCGCCCTTGGTTATTAAACAGAAGTTAACCTGAAAACATGTGTAAACCAGTGCTTCCTATTAAACGTTTATACGAGCATACGTGTAATTAATAATATACGGGGTGCAGATTTTGGATACGTATGATACAATCAAGGCGGTTATACGTATTATACAAAAAGTATATGCGCCATGGCGTATATACGGAACTTATACCAACGCAGCAGTTAAATGTATAAACATTTAAACAGTTTTCGTTCATTGCGTGAAAAAATATGTCTTTCTCCTGCTGGTCTGCGAATAAGAGACATTGAAGACACCCGCTGTGCATTCTCACGGTTTGTAGGGGCCATCGCAATCAATTCCTTGTTCAAACAACCACGATGGCTCGTCGTTTACCTGCCTTGCGGTTCCTGTGCAGGTAACTGGTACTTGCAAAAAAAAAAAAAAAAAAAAAAAAAAGGAGTATTTTTTTCAGGGATGAGATTTTTCCGCTTCTTTGCTCCGTAATCTTAGAGAAAACGTTGTTCTGTTAAATCACAGAGATGGGCCCACCGTGGCTGAGAGGTCAAGGCATCACACAGCTAATCGCTTGCGGGTGTAGGTGGGAGTGGGTTCGAATCCCGCTGGCTCCGTTGCACACTCTTTGTGGATCTCTCGGCTGTATTTCTGTGTGTATGTAAATTTCCTTGTGTGTGCTATCTCGTCCCTGTATATATTGACGATGACTTATAAGAGGGCACTTGACGCCAAGCACACAGATCAGATGTATATTAATAAAAGAAATCGCAGAATGTTCTGATTAAATTAAAAAAAACATTTTCTGTAAGATTATACTGGTATGCAAAAAAGCGGAGAAATCTCCTCCCTGATTTTTTTTCTTAGTTTAGATTTTGGTTGTTTTTTTTCTCAATACTAAACTATTAATTATGAAATGTTTTACTATAGCGTAGTGGGTAGCTTTGAAGCTACCCTTCGCATATATGTTATTTTGATTTATGAAGGGGACATTTCACGCGAAACATTTTTGTTTACGGCTGCAGAACACAAACTTACATTGACTTTGTTTATATTTTATACTGACATTGATCAATCCAACTCCTGGGAAGTTTCATAATCATACTTTTATTTTATTTAAGAATATTTTTTATATTAAAATATTTTGAAAATACGTTTTACAGAAAAATTGTAAAGGGAAGGCAAGTCATTTTAAGTATGTGTGATTGCGTTTTAAAACCAGCAGTGATGATTATTTGTCAAGCAATAAGTAATCTAGAGTTATAGGTACTCACGCAAAAAAATGAAATTTGTCAAGATTAAGAAAAAATCTTAAAACGTGAAATCTTGTAATGCACATACACTTCGTATAAATATACAATGAGTGTCATGGTTACAAAAATGAACGTGTGTTAGACATTAACACAGAGCAGAAAACATTAGCACTGTGGAAAGAACGACATTTGCGCCCGGGCACAATCTTGAGTATAGGCACAGAAAAATAAAGATTTTTTTTAAATTAAAAAAGAAAAAAATATCTTTATAATAAAACTGTAAGTCATGTGACTGTCCTCAACAGTTCCGGGATGCCGCATCGCTTTTTCATATGCCAAGCGGCCATTTTTATTCAAAATTATTTTTTCGAATAAACTGCATAAAAGTTGCATTTTAAGAAAGATCGTTCAAAATAAATTAATATTTGAGAGATGACTTGCGTTCAATTATGTATATATTCTGCAATAACTTCAGTCGAAAGATTCGCAGTTCAAATTCTCTATTCATAAAAGTAAACAAAAAAAAGATTGATTCGTCGTGAACATTTAAAATATTAAATCATGGAGGTAATCATTCGCAAAGCAAGTTCTCCGCGAATGAATTTTTGGACCGCTGCCTCGCGTCAAAAAAATAATTCGCACCAGTGAGACAATCAAAGTTTACCATAATTATGTGCTATACAACTCAACTTTCGGACCTTTTCTTGACGTAAATTGAACTCATGTAATAATATTTAATGAATCAGATTTTTAGCATTTTTAAAATCGCTAATACAGCTTTTATTTATTGCGTGTACAAATTAGAAATGATACTTTGATTTTGAAATCAAATGTTTTGATTTATGATATTATTTCTTATTTATTTATTTATTTTCTCTTTTAAATGAAAAGTGTGAAGTATTTTAAATTTATGTAATATAAGCATTTTAGATTAAAGTTAAGTATTTTAAATGAAATGAGTGACAGGTTTATAATTTAAAATTAAATTAATTGTATTATGAATGACGGTGATGGGAACGATATTTGGCGAATTATCATCTGCTCCCGGCTAACAAAAATACTCATAATTAAAAAAAAGAATAAAAATAAATAAATGATAGTTTGTTGTAAATAAATATTGATATACATATCAAAAATAATTTATAGAATTAAAATAAAAAATAAAAGTAAATAAACAACAATTTCCATAACAAAGTTTTCGCCAAATTGGCGGGGGAGGGGGGGGGGAATCGCGCCAACGTGCGTATGTGACATTTGTGCCCAAAAAATATGCGAAATGCTACCATGATCGCAAAAGTTCATGATTTGTCTATTAGAATCTTCCGATTTGGCGAAGGATTAAGGGAAAATTAAATTATGAATAAATGTAACGTGTTGCAATGTTTAACATACATTTAAGGGAGACCAAACTGGTCGCCAGTGGCGGCTAGTACTTAATAATGATTGACAATAAATCTGAAACGTGTATATTCTCATTATTGCTCAAAAAATGTTTGTACTTTCGTTATATAGTTACAAAAATCGTTTATAGGGAAAAATAACAAGATTCTATGTATGAAACATATTATATAGATTGCTGAAGTAACGCTACCTATTTCCAACTTGTTCTCCGTTCAGTAACGTAAGCGTGATGAGGTCCATTGGTATTAAAAGTAAATACGATGCTTGAAATATAAATATAATTGAATTATGCGTAGACTTGAATTATACGTTTAACCGATATGCTATTATACGTATCCAGATACGCTAAAACGTATAGTTTAAGGTATACATATTTGTTACATACGTATTATCGCGACCTACGTTATATACGGCCGGTGCATGACGTTTAAAACGTCACATGGAGTGGATCATTTTTATACGGCGATTGGTGCAAAACGGGAGGAGCACCATTTTGCACCAATCGCCGTGCAAAAATGATCCACAGCATGTGACGTTTTAAACGTCATGCACCGGCCGTGTATAACGTAGGTCGCGGTATTATACGTATATACGTATACCGGTTAAACGTATAACTGAAAGACGTATCGCATCGCGACTTACGTTATACACGGCCGGTTCAGGACGTTTAAAACCTCACACGAATAGGACCACCTTTACACGGCGATTGGTACACAGCTTCGCGTCCATCGTTTTGTGCAAATCGCCGTGTAAAGATTATCCACTCCGTGTGACTTTTAAAAGCCATGAACCGACTGTGTATAACGTAGGTCGTGATCGCATAGGGAGCACTAGTTTAAACTTAAACATTCCTCTATAATATGGATTAGCCACAGTAAGTCTTTAGTGGTTTCTATTAAAGTTATGTATTCAAATTGCATTTAGGAAAGTGCTACATATTTTTGTTTAAAAGTACGCCAGATAATCAAAGTCTCATCTAAAAATAGAATAATCCTCCATCGAAATACGGTCATCTCGATTTGATGTGAAAACTGCATCACTGTAAGATGAAATGCAAGCATTTTATATTTGTAAGGTCAAGTTTATAGTGCTGTGTAGATTTAACTTAACCCAAATCTTTAATGAGAAATTGCAGTGAATCATACCATGGTTTTTCATAAATTGAGAAAATATACACTCCTGGACAAAATTATAAACTCAGAATATTTTCAATTTGTTTAAGTCATAATGTAAATAAGCTTAGCTTTACATTAATAAAATAAAGATGAATATTTATACAAATACATCTAAATTTAATATAACTCATAAATAAAATGGAGCAAATAGTTTAAATAAGAAATTACATAACTTAAAAAATAACATTATGTGAGACCTGGACAAAATTATAAAAACAAAGTTATGAATTTCTATGTTCTGGTATTTTTTATCTGAATAAATGCATTTTATGATAAGAAGCACGGCCCTGATACGGCCATGCTAAAATTTAAAAATTTTTCCTGCCATTATTTTGAAAAAATCAAAATCGGTTTATTTTTTATTATTTATTTATTTTTAAACTTTTCAGATTAATGAACTTTCACAAAATAATATTACATTCCCCATGAAAATAGTTGTACTAGTGCAAAAAAAGAGAATTCTAAAATTCTACCAAGTGGCCATATCAGTTACATATGAAAATGATACGGCCACCATTGTTACATGTTTCACAAATCGTGATTTTCTTTAATTTAAAAATGCTGTTCTGCTAAATTAAATAATTTTAGTGAAAACTAAATATACATGATACTCAATAATTCTTTTTGTTACTCGAAAGGGGATTTGAAACAGTATTTTTCATACAAAATGAAGTTGTTTACGAAATCGACATTACAATTTACATTTTTATATAGAAGAAATGTGAAATCCTTTCAGAGTTTAAAAACTTTTGTTAAAACGAATTATTTATCGCAATTGGAACAAATAAAAATGTTTTATCCTATGCTTGCATGGTGCACTTGATATGGCCTCCTGGATGGCCACATCTGGAGCAAGTCAACTTTCACGAAAATCATTTATTTTGAATAACTCGTAAAATATACACCATAAACGATAGCACCAATTGATAGAGCATTAAAACTGAATATGAAGATATTTATTGAAAAATTCTTTTAAAAACGTGCATAAAAAAGGGAGACTTATCAGATACAAGCAAGAAGCAATCCCACCAAAAACATAAAATTGGAAATTGTCATCAAATTCCACAACCTAACTGAATGACAAGTGATCACATGAAACACTAGGAGTCTCCTTAACGCTATGCTCATGCCATTTTACGAATTTTTTGGTTAGCTAGTGTATAATAAGGGGATGGCCATATCAAGAACATAGCCATGACAGGCGCACCTACCTCATGTTTATTTTTGAATAGTTGTAGTTTCAGTATTAGTGAGGTAACTTTTGACCACGCCTATACATAAAAAAGAATTATCATACAAAAATAGATTATGTCAACGTGTTATATTTTATCCTTTATATATTTTTCAAATTAATTTTTCTTTAATAAAACTCCTTTTACAGTTCAGTGATAATGTAGAAAAATAATTTTAGATTAGTTCTATAGAATTGAAAATACAACAAGAACTCAGTTTTGGTACCATGAGAAATAATGTATTTTCCTGGTATCCAATTCGGTTTCAATTTGATGCCCTGTATTAAATTCAATACATCCTCTTATTTAAAATTGTTAATCTTTTATTTCTGATCAAAACATTATTTAATGCATTTAATGCTTGCAAAACGCAGAATGAATTTGTATATATGAAAATGTGTATATGCGTTTGTATATATGAAAGGGACTCACACAAAATACATACATTGATCCGAAACAATGTACATTTTAATTATTTTACTTTCAAGAGAAAGAAAGTTTCCTTCACAGTTAAATTGAATGATATGTTTATATAACATAAAATGTTAATGACAGTACTTTATCTCTCAATTAGAAATTATTAAAAATTTAGCTCATTCACAATTTTACTTAAATTAGCTTTATTTGTATTTTAACAAATTTTTAGAAACTCGGTAATTCTAAAAAGACTAGCAGAAAATAAAAATAAAATTAATTAACACTATCATTTTCGAAACGATTGCTGTGCGAATAATAATTTATTTAAAATAATTTGAGTTTGTTTTCGATAGAAAAAACAGCTCATTAATTCTTAAATTATAAAAATTCATTTACTTCGACATTTCTCTCCTTTAAATGTTTACAGTTGTTTTCGATTTGGTATTATGTGTCATTTTCTCACAGACAAACTTTAGCATTTAAAAGAGCTAAAAATTTTTAATGTAAAAAATGAACTATTCATCTGTATTTTAATTAAATATCGTTACTAATTATTTCCCTTTTATAAAAATGCTTATCTTCTAATTTGTTGAACATAAAATTCAGAATAAATTACGATAACTAAAATGAGAATAATATTTGGGGTTCATATTCACTGTTAGTTTTTTGATTGTGTTCGTCGGATTATGCTGATAATTATAAAAATTTAGTAATTAAAATGTAACAATAATATTATCATAAAAATATTTATGAAAAATAATCCAAAAATGCCTACACGGTATTAAATTTCAGTAAAATAAAATCTTTTAGAAAGTTATCGGTGTTTTTGCATTTCGATTGTTTTTGGGTTTAACGCAATAAATGTATTTTAAAGATATCCCAAACAATTCGTTTATTGCGAAACATTAATTCTGTTAAATATCAATCAACGTTATTATGCCAATTTTAGAATTCGTATAATGACTATATTTATCTATTTTTTCTATATGTGCACCTACGTTATTATAACTCTAAAATTTAAACACTCCAAGTTGAATAAATTATTTGAAATCTTAAGTGATATGGTGAAGCTATCACTGAGCGCGTATATTTGAATAGATTTTGAGTTTAAAAACTAGCAATTTTGGAGTAAATGTGTTTGTAAGTATATGAGAGTTACAACAATAGAGTTAATTATGCAGCAAACCACACTCGCTGGAATCAATTTGTTGTGGAACCGATTACGAAATTTTCCACAAACATAGAATAGAAGTGAACACTGGTGAGAGATCAAAGCCAAAAATTGCATCACCATAGTTTGGTGTAATTCTGTAGATAGACGCTAAAATTTTACGTATTTTGTAAATCGTGAATGTTTTTTAATCATGTTTTCTTAATTATGTTGATAATTAATATATATATATATATATATATATATATATATATATATATATATATATATATATATATAATAAGTAATTAATTTTTATTTTGTTTAGAAAAAGATTCACACTCTATTTCTTATGGACGTGAAGAAAACGATGATGACGAGATATTTGTCTTTAATTAACGAAGTTTTATTTTGATTTACCTTTCCTTTATTCGTTAATTCTTCATAATGTCGTTTGATAAGCCTTCAATGTTCATCTTAAAAATCTCATCAAATTTAATGGTTGCAATTCATATAGTTTCAAGAAATTTCTGTTACAATACGTGACTTGGCGTGCGCCGCGATTAGTGAAACTTCGTCGATTTGCTTTACGCGTAATGAAAAATGCGGATTAGTGAATTTATTAAATAAATTATAATTTTTGTTCTGTTTCTTTCTTAATATATTGCAACAATGAAAAAACACACAATTTAATCTGTCTATTCTGGATTTCGAAATTGTTTTCTCAACATATAATCATAATTTAATTAATATTAAATTACTAAATGAAAAAAGAGTATATTTGATATATATATATATATGTCGATGCGAGCATTCCATTTAACTTAAAGTAAGTTATCATTCTCGATAATCTATTACACAATCATCGGTAACTATCACAATATTCGGTCAAATAATTCATAAATGCTAGTCGTATTCCATGTTTACTCAGCCTGGCCGGTGAATGAAGAAGATTTTCCAAGAGAAAACGCCATTATGCAGTTGAATAAACTATATTAACTTATTTAAATTATAAGTGTTTAGAACATTTTCATATTTTTGTGGGCTTCCTTCAAAAATAATCAAGTAAACTTAGATGTTATAAGAAGAAGTGAATTCGAAGGCACAATAATTCTCTCACTGCAAGCAGCATTGTTTTTTAGACAACTCAAAATTAGCCAAATTCTGTGCTCTAGAGCTGATGCGTCTCGTTTGAAACTGGTGAGGCGTAGGAATCTCTTCGCCAATGCAGGAGTAATTTAACCAATGAGCGGGTTACAAGGTTGTGGGATTCATTATTGTACGTGGCATAAAATTGAAGTGAACCGTCCTAGCTAAGAATGCACGTGAAATCGAGTTATGGAATAAAAAAAAATAGAGGAAAAAAGGTATACAAATGAAAAATGCTTTTAATAGAATTAATTCGGTTTCAAGATTTGCGAAATAAAAAAGATTTTTTGAATAAAAATATATTATTTTAATGGGACATTATTTGTTACGGTTGGTTTCAACCAATTTTTTTTTAATCTACATTAATTATTTAAATCACTTTCTCTACATTTATTTAAAAGCACTCTTCTTTTTCTGTTTCTAATAAAAATTTAAATAAATAAAAGTAATTGTAATAATAATAATAAAATCAGTTTTTATTTTTTCTTCTTTCTTTTTGCAAAGTAAAATCAACGTTTATAGTCTAGCTTTGCTTCCTGTTTTCAAATACGAAAGATAAATAGCAGGGAGGGAGGTTTCTCAGTAAAAGACCACACATAGTGTATTGGGCAGTCGTGTACGTTTTCTCCCATACCCTTGAATCATGTGTTGTAGTCACCTAGTCTAGTTTTGGTTAAAAGAAAGACCGTCCGCCCTGTATAGGAATTACGTTATCTTATGAGTGTACTATATACGCAATTAGGCTTTGTAAGCTTACGACAGGCTTCAATGGGCTCTGCTATCAGGCGGATAGCTGGCGCCCAGGTCAACAGAGGCTCACAGGACCCCCTTCAGCACACGCCATGGGGGTGAAACATGGCTGCCTTCCCCCATGAAGCGGCTGGCAGGGTGGAACGACAGGCTGGTGCCTTCAAGGAGAATCCATTTTCCCTTTTGTTTCCATTCCCGTACCCCTGGCAGAGTGGATCGGTCCCGTTTTTCAAGCAGCGCGGGAGAATGAATGTTTACGACACTTGTTGCTTGGCCGATATACCTCTCGTTTGGCTCGTAAGGATTCGACTTATTACGGGGCTCGAAGACTGGCCTGTGGGCTGGATCGCGAAGTTGTTGAAGGCGGACAGGTTTCTGGAAGATTTTTTTTTTGAGAGTGGGGCATTGATGGCCCTACATTAATTATCGTAAATCATGATGTTATGATGAAAAGAGGCTATAAGGGCATTTTCGAAGTAAGGATCTGTATCTGATAGAGGGCGAATGAAAAGAAAATATGTTTGACCCATCATGTAGTAGCGGCGTTCCTAGAAAAAGTGTTGTCTTGTGTTGACTTCTTAAGCGGCGGTTGTTATTGATGCCTTGACGAAAAATGAATTAATGATTAGACGAGCATCATTTCTGGAGATGGGGCATTATTAATCCTAGACTAAGAAGGCTGGCGTGACTAGCTGAGTAGACTTGCCCGTTTTACAAGGTATCGGTGATGTGACGACGTTTTGAATCGGGAATAAATCAAAATCTCCAAGTGATGTATGGAGTAACGGTGTTGACTCGTAGAGGCAGCTGAAAAGAATAGGTTGAAAAAAAAAAAAAGAGATTATGGAAAACTAACATATATGCAAAGAAGTGTGCCCACATTGACGGTAGTAAATATCAAAGTATATTGTAAGTAACCCATATTTCTTCTTTATTACATGTTGTCTACTGTTGTAATATTTATAAATACCTGGAGAAACAAAAAAATATAATTATTGGTATTTTAAGATGATTAACATGTAACCTTTTTGTTTATGATTGAACGACATTTGAATTGTTGGTTTGTTAATAGTTTAAGATTTATGATATTTAATTGAAAATTAATCAATAACTAAATTTTGAAAAGTTGATCCATCTTTAAATCATGGTATTGTGGTAATTTTAGGGGCTTTGCTGCTTAATGTAAAGTGTTATAATAAGTAATTTCAGTATTTTTTTTTTGATCAACTTTGTTATTGTGTTATTATTATATTTTGTTTGAGAACTACCTTATTTTTATAATTTTTAATTATTCAAATAAAGAAAGTTTTTGTTTATTCTCAAATATGGTATGTTTTTCTTTATATATAATTTTTAAATAATTAATATTTTTATAATTACAACAAACCTATAAGAAGGAATTAACCTCTCAGTAAGTGTGATTAAAAATATGAAAGCTATAATCTTGCTAAATTAATACTTTTAAATTTCTTAAATCTAAAATTCATAGCAATAGTTTAAATGAACATTAATTGAGGTTTACGCAAGGTTATTAGATGTAATTATTGTTCCTATCTCAGTAATGGATATACTGATAATTGATGCTAAAGTAAAATTAAGTCTAATTGATTAATTTAATTTTTAATTATCCTTTCTTTGAAGTATTATTCAAAACAAACAACAAAATGGTTGTTTTTTTAACAGAGTAAAAAAAAAAAAAAAAAAAAAAAAAAAGGGTTTTCAGTTATTATATAGCCACTATACGATTCTTGGTTAACCGATCTGATCTTGTTCACAATCTCCATAGTTGTTCTAAAATTTAGTACATCATCATATCCCTACTCTATTAACGGATTTAACTCTTTCCCCTTTTAGTCCTCATATTGGAGGAATTTCAGGTTGTCTGCATTTTTCCAAATTATATGATGATTACACTTTTGCTAATTTAATGTGTATGGAGATTTGAGCTTGATCGGGTTGGAGTGGAGTTGGGTGTTCTTTATGCAATCCAGTATGCTACTTGATTTAGAAATCTGTTGCCCCTTACTACATTTAATACTGTCTTAAAATAATGAGTTCAAAATTATCATTGTTGTATTAACCTATGCGGATTTTTAAGTTTTGATATTTTGTTTAGTTTAATATAATTTGCTCCCTTTTCCATGGCAACAGATTTCAGTGGAGCTAATCAGGGTATACTTATTTTTTTTAAATATTTAATTGTCAAGTGAAGATTGAGTAATAAATGTGCTTTTTTAAGTTTAAGTAAGTTGTGTTTTAGAAAGAACCCCAAAACTCCACAACAAATGGAGCCGTAACAATTCGGTCTCTGGGTTATTGATTTTTTTTACTTGTATGTATTTATGTATCAAAGAGCAACTGGGTGTTTTTGCAATTAAAATTTTATTTATATGTTCAAGTGTAAAAAGAGGTCTAGGCTCTCTCTCTGTGCTAGTAAGCGACAATTCCCAGTCAAAATTATGTCTTGTGAGCATAACCTTTTCTTATTTACAAAAAGCATAGTCCTGTACTTAAGTTTTATGTATTTATAAGGTTTTCCTTTCCCCTCTCTTTTTCTCATTTTTAAGTTGTTCCCCCCCCTTTTTTCATTTTTTTTTGGTTTGTTTGTCATTTTCTAACTCTAACTATGGCTGATAAGCACTCGGAAGCAATTGCCACTATTCAGCGAAAAAATGCTTTAGTGGATAATTTGTCTAATATTCCCCCATTCAATGGAGAGGCCAGCTCAGTCTGCTTCTCAGATTTTTCTGAGAAATTTGAGAGTTTTTCAAAATTATTCGACTGGACTGAGGAGGAAAAGAAGTTTGTTTTACTTGCTAGACTTTCAGGAGCTGCTTCTAGGCGAATAAAAATTCACAAAGCAAAAACATCTGATGAGCTATTAAAAATCTTAAAAGAGAGTTATACTTCACAGACCACACCAGATGTTGCACTCAGTCACTTTCTAAATTTTAAACAGCCACCCAATATGAGTGTTCAGGAGTTTTATGACAAGGCATATGATATGTCATTAAGAGCCCTTGTAATTGAAGGTATCCAGGGTGAAGTGGTCGATAAAAGCCGAACGGCTCTACTACACTCCATGCTGTTGAGCAATCTTACACCAGAAGTGCGAAAGGGGGTAATTGCGAGAAATCCACAATCCCCAGAAGAGGTCCTCAAAATTGCGCTTCTTGAGGAAAAGGCTTATAGGAGCATTAACCCTTTCTACAACCACCGCGAGGAAATTCTCAACCCTAATTTGACCCAAAACCTACCCTGTGCTGCAGTTTTTCAGCAAGATAGCTCACAAAAGAAGGAGATAGACCAACTAAAATCTCAAATTGATGTTTTAGCAGCTAAGATAGACAGTTTAGTTGATCTTAGGGCTAGGGATGTACAGGAGAAAAACCAAGAGGTAAGACCCGTAACCTGCTATAGGTGCTCCGTACAAGGCCACTATGCCAGAGATTGTCCACTAAATTTTGTCGACTATAATTTTAGAAGGGGAGGTGGTCAAAATTTCAGGAGCCGGGGGCAAAATTATAGAAACAGAGGTGAAAATCCTAGAGGGAACCACAATCAGCGAGGCGGATATAGGGGAAGAAGAGGTGGTTATTACCAAAACAATAGGAGCACAGCTGCGAACAGAAATGAAGTGCAGGCGGTAAGTAACACCCCAGTAGCTAACAGTGAAAGTGAGGCTTTAAACTATTAGTGGCCGGATCAAATGTGGTCAACTCGATCCCCCACAGGCCCCTGGACCCCCCAACTGTGTATAGTATGTTTCAGCCCCAATCGTATACATTACCAACTGCAAGAATTTACATAAATAAAGTTTGCCTGAATGCATTATGTGACACTGGTTCTGCAATTAATCTCCTGAGTGGTACTGATTGTAACTGTTTAGAGAATTTTGAAATGGAGAATTGCAATATCCCCATTATGACTGTCACCGGTGAGAAAGTTCACCTAAATAAGAAAGTATTTTTAAAATTTGTTTTTGATAATGTTCAATGTCAAGCTGAATTCTATGTAGTGGAAGGTAAATTAGCAGAGGAATTTAATATGATTTTGGGAATGCCATTTTTGAAAGAGTACCGGGCAAGTATAAATTGTGATACAAATGCTGTCGCTCTTAAAGTGCCAGTTTCAGGCCAATGCAAACAAAGCGTAGAAACCCCAAGTAATACTTCAGGGTGTAATACTTGTCTTGCTACTAATTCTGTAAATATTTCTAACTCTGTATATAGTGTAAATTCAAATAATAATTGTATAAATAATGATTGTGTTAAAAATAATTCTGTAAATATAAAATGTGTCAACAAAGTAGGGGAGAATTCAAAAAGTAGTAATGCCAATAGCCCTCCTGAAAATTGTGCATGTGAGAAAGTTCATGACTCAGTTAATATTGAAAATGGGAATCATAGTAGTGAAAATATGGTAGTTCAGGACCCGCAGTTGAGTAATATGGGAAAAGATGTTGAGATAGTCATTCAAACTGAGTCAGATAAGGAAGTTGAAAGTGTTGCGCAGAACTTTTGCATGCAAACAACATCAGGCGGTAGCTCTGAGGGTAATAACACTGAAAATTTTTCAAGTATTCAAAGTGTCGACAACATTCTTTCAGCAGCGAGTCAGGTAACTCAGGGTAATTTAGCTGAAGAGACTACTGAAATTTGTAATATTGATGAAAGTGAAGATTTGGTAAGTATAGAGGATAAGGTACCTGAAGTCGAGGAGGAGAGCAATGAAGATAGCAGTAGTGATAAAACCAATAAAAATAAAAATATCAGTTTCGCTGTGTTATGTAGCAAAATTTCAATTCCCCCGCAGTCAAAAATGTTAGCTCAGGTTAAAAGCTATAAGGAAAATTTTATTAAGGAGAATGATATTGTTATGTTAGAACCTTTGGCGAAAAATTTAAATCAAGGTCTCCTTACCTCCAGAGCCATTTGCACTAAAGAACATGGCCTATATATCTCATTTGCAAATTTTTCAGACAATAGTATTCATTTAAATAAAGGAACCTTTGTTGCCAAAATTCAAAAATGTGTAGACCAGTCAAATATACCCGTAACTGATAATAAATTAACCTATAATATAAATTTGGCCCCTCCAATTGGTGACTTTGATCACGCTGATCTCACTTGGAGCTCTGAAATTAATTTAGATCATTTAGAACCCCCATTAAAACTTAAAATGCAAAATTTTCTAGACAAAAACAAAGATGTATTTGCAGCATCGGTCTTAGATTTACCCGGCTGTGATACAATCCCGCATGAAATTAACTTAACTTCAAATAAACCAGTTAAAGGCAAAGCTTATAGAGTCCCCTACAAATTACGTCAAGAAATGGAAGACCAACTTAATACTTTGTTACAGGCGGACATAATTTCCCCTTCCATGTCTGAATTTGCTTCTCCGGTTATTCTGGTTCGGAAATCAGACGGTTCCTATCGACTTGCTGTTGACTACAGAAGACTAAATAAAAATCTTGTTAAAGATGCTTATCCAATACCTAACATCACCGACTCGGTTGATGCTTTAAGCGGGGCTAAATTTTTTTCAACGCTAGATTTAACTAGTGGTTTTTTTCAACAGGTTATTCGCCCAGAGGATAGGCATAAAACTGCAATAATCACCCACAAGGGACTTTTTGAGTGGACCCGTAACTGTTTTGGGCTCTCAAATTCAGGTAACAGTTTCCAAAGACTTATGAATGCTATTTTCGGTGATTTAGGCAATCTTGGAATTCTTGTTTATATCGACGACATTGTAATTGCCTCCAGTGATGTTAATTCTCATTTTGAGAAGCTTAGCATGGTCTTTGAAAGGTTAAGACTGCATAAACTTAAACTTAAGCCCAGTAAATGCACTTTCCTTTCGAATAAAATACAATATCTAGGTTTTGAGATTTGTAGTGGCCAAGTATCACCTATCAATAAAAATATTGCCGTAATAGAAAATTTTAAACCTCCAACTACCCGAAAGGCTGTTAGGTCATTTATTGGAACTCTATCTTTCTATAGGAGATTTATACCAGATTTTACTAAGAGAGCTAAAAATCTAATCAACTTAACGAAAGAGACAGGAAAATTTTCGTGGAATGAAGATGCACAGAAAGAATTTGAAGACCTTAAAATGGCTCTTATGTCAAAACCATGTCTTGCACTCCCTGATTTTGAGAAAGAATTCCACTTATATAGTGATGCAAGTGGCGAAGCATTAGGGGCAGTGTTATCACAATTAGATGAAAATAACATGCTCCATCCTGTTGCCTTTGCCAGCAGAAAATTGAAAGATGCTGAGACCCGCTACTCCACCACTGAAAGGGAATTACTAGCTTTAGTTTGGGCTACTGCCCACTTTAAATGTTACATTGCTAATACCCATTTTTTCATCTATACAGACCATGCACCTCTAACATTTATGTTAAAAATTCACGACCCTACATCTCGCATGGCTAAATGGATCTGCACTCTCTCAGACTTTAATTTTACAATCAAGTTTGTTAAAGGTAAGTGTAACAGTGTCGCAAACTTCCTTTCGAGGTATGTCAACAATGATAACTCCAATGATACTGTTAATTGTAATTTTTGTATACAAGTCGAAAAGGAAGTTACTTTTATGCCTCATTCCAATCTACTTGAAAAAATTGGTGAATTACAAAAATCAGACAAGAAATGCTGCGAGATTGCAAGAAAACTAGACCAAGGTGTAGAAATTGCTCCTAAATACATGAAATTTTTTTTTAGAGATGACATTTTAGTTTGTGAGGATACGAGGGAGTCAGCTATTTTGAATAAACCTGTAAAGTTAGTCGTGCCAAAAGAATTGGTTACTCAAGTTTTTGCACTAACACATGAGTCCCTAGCGGCTTGTCATCAAGCCTTTCAAAAGACCATTGATCGCATTCGTGAGCACTTCTATTGGCCAGGAATGTCGTCAGATGTCAAGCATCTAGTGGAGTCATGTATTAGTTGCCAGCAGAAGAGAGCTTATAGAGCGAACCAGCTCGCCCCTCTGCAACGTATGCCGACCCCCCAGTTTCCCATGAACAAGGTTCATTTGGATCTCATTGGACCCTTACCACAAACTTTTTCGGGAAATAAGTATATTGTCGCATATATAGATTCATTTACTAAGTGGCCAGAAGCATATGCGGTTAGTTCAACCACTTCAGATGTCATTGCGGACACTTTAGCTGACTTCATCTCACGCTACGGAGCACCCTGTTTTATTACGACGGACAATGCGAAGAATCTAATTTCAGATGCGATAGAGCACGTATATAAAATGTTTGGTATTAAACATATTAAGACCTCATCTTATCACCCGGCTGGCAACTCGCAAGTGGAGAGGCAGAATCGTACTCTTAAAAATGCACTTTGTCACATAGTCAACCAAAATCAATCTGACTGGGACACTAAACTAAAATTTGCGCTACTAGCTATGCGTTCAGCTGTCCACTCATCAACTAAACTTAGCCCAGCTGCAGTTATGTATGGCAGAAATATGAATCTACCATATAATCTCTTTTCTCAACCACCTTCTTTTAATTATAATGATGCACCCTCTTTTTGTGAACTCTTAATCCCAGCTCTTCAAAAAGTATACACTGAAGTACATAGTAATTTAATTAAAGTTTCTGAGCAGCAGGAAAAATACCGTGAAAAGACAGCTGTTGATAAAAATTTTAAAATAGGAGATCTTGTGTGGTTATTTACACCCACAGTCGCCCCTGGTAATACAAAAAAATTAAGCAAGCAAAATAATGGTCCTTTTACTATAATTGAGAAGCTAAATGAAGTTAATTTTAAAATAGCGCTAGTTGCTAATCCCAAAAATTGTCAGGTTGTCCATGTTGACAGGTTGTCTTCCTTCAAAGACAGACTCCCCATCTGGTCCAGTGAACCAAAACAAACAATTGGCCTGGGATCGACTGAAAACGTGACCATCGATTCACCACACCAACCGCGCGATTCT
Organism: Maratus michaelseni; assembly: GCA_963931845.1. Classification (NCBI taxonomy): domain Eukaryota; kingdom Metazoa; phylum Arthropoda; class Arachnida; order Araneae; family Salticidae; genus Maratus; species Maratus michaelseni. The sequence continues at coordinate 235,650,307 of OZ007589.1, forward strand.
CCTCCTGTACGCAGATGCAAGCGTAACCGATTCATTCCCTGGGCACCATATGATAGTAACCGCGCACCAGCAGTAGTGAACGTCAACAATAGCAAAACTCCGGTAGCGCCAGAAGTGGAGGAAACAGACAGCGACGCGACTGAAATCATAAATCCCTCTCCCCCACCTCCCATTTCTCCGGAGGTTGCAGCGGCAGAGAATAACGAGATGTGCGTAAATAAAAATTTAGCAACGGCAGAAGGCAGCGAGATGCGCGTAGGTAAAAATTCAGCCACGGCAGAAAGCAGTTCAGCTGCTGCGCACAGCGATTCGCGCAGGTCTCGTTCATCGATTCGTCCAGCTGCTAAATCGAATAGAAGTAGTCGTTCAATATCGATTTCTAGAACCGACTATTCGCTACGGGATAGAAGAGACCGTCCGAGTTATAAATACTAACTATTTTTTTTCGTTATTCAGGCATTTTTATCAATTTTACCTTGTTTATTTGTATTTATTTATAGTTTAGTTAATGTGTATGTATATTTAATTATTTTCTTGGGCATTTTAAAACGGAACTTAGTTTTTCTAGCGTATTAAAGGTTTGTTTTGGTTGTGTTTTGATACTTTCATGTAGGCATTTTTAACCCTTTTTATGCTTATACTTAAGGTTTTTGTCTGTTTTATGGTAGATTATGTGGTATATACCCGTCCACACCCAGTTTTCGTAGATTTTGGGTGTATTTTTGCAAAAAAAAAAAAAAAAAAAAAAAAAAAACGAATGTAATTTTTGTTACTTTAAATTTTTTTTAGGAGGGTATGTTTGGTTACCCTTTTGCCAAAATTGTTCTGCGTTTTCCTTTTTTAAATGCATCTGTGTTTTGTATATAATCTTTTAAGTGTGGGTTTACTTTAATTAATGCACTTTAATCAGATGGATTTATTATTTACTATGCAATTTGTGGGTTTATTTGAACTTTTAACTTTAAGGAGTGTGGACCCTTTTTCTTTTTCTTGTACATACTGTCTCATGTACATGCCTATATGTTGTTGTGTGTGGCTAAAAGTGCTAAAATTAACTATTTTCTTTATTCTACTTCCTATTTTTGTGGAATGTGTGTTTTCCTTCCTGGTGACATACGTCACCACCCTTCTTTTTAAGTTTTGGTGGAATGTTTTCCCTGTAGTGCCCAAGGGGCCCGAAACTGCTTGTGCTATAAGTAGCACAGAGGCAGAGATACTCTTTCCCATGCACATTACTTGTAAGTGCATTTGTAAAATCTACACAGTGAACCGAATCATTGGACTTTTCTCAAAAACAACATGGCTTCTTGTAGAAAAATGTTATAAATGTGTGCGTAACTCCCTACCATGGTCTGTGATACCATAATATGTGTCTTACAGATGTATATGTATATATTTTTTTTTGTGTGTCACCAGTTGCTCTTGTGTATTTTTGTATAATAGAATTAATATGTGTTTTACAAATTTCATTGACATTTACAGTGTTGTAACTATGATATTACTAGTACTTATTTACATTAATAGATAGTGTTGTAATATTCTGTGATGCCAATTATTGAAGTTATGTATATAAGCAGTATAATGACAATTAATCAGTGGGCACTTCTCTTCTTTTTCGGCTAATTTTTTTTTTCTCAAAATTCAATTTATGTATTATTTACAGTTCTGTTACCAGAAATTTCAGGTAGGATGCAGTTATGCGTAGGAATGACAGTAGTAGGGAAATGAGGTTTCACAGTCAGGTGGAACATGTGTTCTTTTACAGGTGCAGAGAATATCTTGGTCATTTTAGTGGTAAAATCAGCCTTGTGGTCCCTCCTCTGGTAGTACTCTTTTATGGTCATGTTTCAGGTAATATTTTAGGTAATGGTTTCTACGGATGTGCGAGCTCTGGTTGTATATATCCGGAATATATTGTCAGGGTGGTATTTCAGCGGTGAACTCTCTGGATCCCGTCCTGGATCGATGTATGATCTGTGTTTGTGGGTCAGTTTTTTCAGTGTTGAGGTCCCAGCATGCCATGTGGTACCCAGTTACCTTTCAAAAAAAAAAATAATTTGTTTTCTCAAAAAATTTTTTTTTTAATTAGCCGGGGGGAGCAATCTTGTTACGGTTGGTTTCAACCAATTTTTTTTTAATCTACATTAATTATTTAAATCACTTTCTCTACATTTATTTAAAAGCACTCTTCTTTTTCTGTTTCTAATAAAAATTTAAATAAATAAAAGTAATTGTAATAATAATAATAAAATCAGTTTTTATTTTTTCTTCTTTCTTTTTGCAAAGTAAATTCAACGTTTATAGTCTAGCTTTGCTTCCTGTTTTCAAATACGAAAGATAAATAGCAGGGAGGGAGGTTTCTCAGTAAAAGACCACACATAGTGTATTGGGCAGTCGTGTACGTTTTCTCCCATACCCTTGAATCATGTGTTGTAGTCACCTAGTCTAGTTTTGGTTAAAAGAAAGACCGTCCGCCCTGTATAGGAATTACGTTATCTTATGAGTGTACTATATACGCAATTAGGCTTTGTAAGCTTACGACAGGCTTCAATGGGCTCTGCTATCAGGCGGATAGCTGGCGCCCAGGTCAACAGAGGCTCACAGGACCCCCTTCAGCACACGCCATGGGGGTGAAACATGGCTGCCTTCCCCCATGAAGCGGCTGGCAGGGTGGAACGACAGGCTGGTGCCTTCAAGGAGAATCCATTTTCCCTTTTGTTTCCATTCCCGTACCCCTGGCAGAGTGGATCGGTCCCGTTTTTCAAGCAGCGCGGGAGAATGAATGTTTACGACACTTGTTGCTTGGCCGATATACCTCTCGTTTGGCTCGTAAGGATTCGACTTATTACGGGGCTCGAAGACTGGCCTGTGGGCTGGATCGCGAAGTTGTTGAAGGCGGACACGTTTCTGGAAGATTTTTTTTTTGAGAGTGGGGCATTGATGGCCCTACATTAATTATCGTAAATCATGATGTTATGATGAAAAGAGGCTATAAGGGCATTTTCGAAGTAAGGATCTGTATCTGATAGAGGGCGAATGAAAAGAAAATATGTTTGACCCATCATGTAGTAGCGGCGTTCCTAGAAAAAGTGTTGTCTTGTGTTGACTTCTTAAGCGGCGGTTGTTATTGATGCCTTGACGAAAAATGAATTAATGATTAGACGAGCATCATTTCTGGAGATGGGGCATTATTAATCCTAGACTAAGAAGGCTGGCGTGACTAGCTGAGTAGACTTGCCCGTTTTACAAGGTATCGGTGATGTGACGACGTTTTGAATCGGGAATAAATCAAAATCTCCAAGTGATGTATGGAGTAACGGTGTTGACTCGTAGAGGCAGCTGAAAAGAATAGGTTGAAAAAAAAAAAAAAGAGATTATGGAAAACTAACATATATGCAAAGAAGTGTGCCCACATTGACGGTAGTAAATATCAAAGTATATTGTAAGTAACCCATATTTCTTCTTTATTACATGTTGTCTACTGTTGTAATATTTATAAATACCTGGAGAAACAAAAAAATATAATTATTGGTATTTTAAGATGATTAACATGTAACCTTTTTGTTTATGATTGAACGACATTTGAATTGTTGGTTTGTTAATAGTTTAAGATTTATGATATTTAATTGAAAATTAATCAATAACTAAATTTTGAAAAGTTGATCCATCTTTAAATCATGGTATTGTGGTAATTTTAGGGGCTTTGCTGCTTAATGTAAAGTGTTATAATAAGTAATTTCAGTATTTTTTTTTTGATCAACTTTGTTATTGTGTTATTATTATATTTTGTTTGAGAACTACCTTATTTTTATAATTTTTAATTATTCAAATAAAGAAAGTTTTTGTTTATTCTCAAATATGGTATGTTTTTCTTTATATATAATTTTTAAATAATTAATATTTTTATAATTACAACAAACCTATAAGAAGGAATTAACCTCTCAGTAAGTGTGATTAAAAATATGAAAGCTATAATCTTGCTAAATTAATACTTTTAAATTTCTTAAATCTAAAATTCATAGCAATAGTTTAAATGAACATTAATTGAGGTTTACGCAAGGTTATTAGATGTAATTATTGTTCCTATCTCAGTAATGGATATACTGATAATTGATGCTAAAGTAAAATTAAGTCTAATTGATTAATTTAATTTTTAATTATCCTTTCTTTGAAGTATTATTCAAAACAAACAACAAAATGGTTGTTTTTTTAACAGAGTAAAAAAAAAAAAAAAAAAAAAGGGTTTTCAGTTATTATATAGCCACTATACGATTCTTGGTTAACCGATCTGATCTTGTTCACAATCTCCATAGTTGTTCTAAAATTTAGTACATCATCATATCCCTACTCTATTAACGGATTTAACTCTTTCCCCTTTTAGTCCTCATATTGGAGGAATTTCAGGTTGTCTGCATTTTTCCAAATTATATGATGATTACACTTTTGCTAATTTAATGTGTATGGAGATTTGAGCTTGATCGGGTTGGAGTGGAGTTGGGTGTTCTTTATGCAATCCAGTATGCTACTTGATTTAGAAATCTGTTGCCCCTTACTACATTTAATACTGTCTTAAAATAATGAGTTCAAAATTATCATTGTTGTATTAACCTATGCGGATTTTTAAGTTTTGATATTTTGTTTAGTTTAATATAATTTGCTCCCTTTTCCATGGCAACAGATTTCAGTGGAGCTAATCAGGGTATACTTATTTTTTTTAAATATTTAATTGTCAAGTGAAGATTGAGTAATAAATGTGCTTTTTTAAGTTTAAGTAAGTTGTGTTTTAGAAAGAACCCCAAAACTCCACAACATATTTGACATTTATTTGAATGGAATAAAATGGGAATTTAAGCAATTTAAACTAAAAAGATATTTAGATAGGCAATAAATGGAATATTGTTTAATACAGGAATGATATTAATAAACTAGGGTTGTAGAATGAATTTAGAAGGGAAGATTTTTATAGAACAATTTATACGGAATTTTGAATTTTGTAATATAAATATATATATATATATATATTGCATTCTTTATTTTTTATTTATATTATCTGCTTTTTAGTCTTTAAAGTAGTTCGTCCTGCAGTTTCACAGCTCGTTGACATACTTTAGCGAGCTTGGTTTGTGCACATAATTAACTAAATTGCTTTTGTAATTCGTAAACAGTTGTTAGCCTTAAATAATATTTGGCTATTTATCACCTGCGGTCTCGGCTAATGGAAAAATGCATGAAAATGAAGTTATTAGTTTAGTATTAAGTTGTAAAAATATTAATTGTCATCGGAAACACACTTCTGTACATAATTTTCAATTCCTACTATTAGCTCACACTCTCTATATATTTATATATCTTGTTCAAATTTGCAATCGTTAATAAAATATTTTGTATTCATCCACTCATGTTCAAATACATTTTTTGAAACTTGTAGTGGCTGACACTTGATGTTAATACAGTTTTTTCAAATATTAATTCATTAATTAAATTTAATTAATTAATTTTAGTTTTATATGGGAGAAAAAAATGTCTCCCATTCTTTTCATAAATGAAATGAAAGATTTTCCTCAAATTAGTGATGCCACAAAAATAAATTAAAAAATGTTCAATAAAGATAACGTGGGACATTAATGCTGCACGGGTTTATTTTATATATTTATGATTAAAAAGTAGGAATTGACTTAATTTTTATACATTACTTGTTATAATTCTAGAATGTGAAGATGGAGTGAAAAATTGATTATAAAAGTCTATATTTACATACAAAAACCAAGCTGAGTTAAATAAAATAGCATAAAAAACTTTTTGTGGCATGCTGGTCTGACTGAATGACCTGAAAGTAATGAAGATTTGCATCGTTTGCTGATATTTAACCTATAATAAATTGAATCATTGTTAACTTTAGTTGTTGAGGATACTCTCTATCTATTGTTAAGCTGTGCAAATCGCCATGTTGACAACGAATTTTGATGAACACAGGGTGTTTGCTGTTGCGGCTCTAATAAATCTTTTCCTTGTATTTTATATTTTAAGTAATTTTTTTTAACTTATCTAAAAATTGGAAAACTTCTTCATAAAGACTTATTGAAATATAGAAAAAATGATACCTTTCGGTTAGCCGAACGCCAGTAATATACAGCGTGTCCACGTATAACCTGACCGACCTTTATTTTCGCAACCGTTGGTCCTAGATGCATACTTCCAATTACAAAAATGGTTTAAATAAGTTAAAGAATTACTTTTAAATCGATTTGGGTCAAGAAAAATATTTATTTAAAAATTACGAAATTTAAATTTTTATATGGTCCTCCGGTCCTATAAGTGATATTTAGTAAAAATTTACTGTGATACTAACAAGTAAGACAAAAAAAGTCCCATTCATCTAGCATTAAAACTGACCGAGTAATAGCTGTTTAAAGTTGGAGTATATTTTTTATTGCGAAATAGGGGTCATTCACAAATGTAGTAGAAATATAAATAATCGTCCGATATATCAAACAAACAGTTGAGACCAAAATTATCATTCCAATCTAATATAAATGTGAAAGCTATAATCATTCTGACATATTAATGCAAAATATACAATTTCTACTGAACATATAAGAGGATAAAAATAACAGAATTTTTGTTAAATAAAAGGATGAAAAACAACAGCCTCAATTAAGATTTTAAAAAGCTGTTAGATTACTCTGTCTTTCAAATTTGGGGTTGTGCCATGTTGTTTAGCTTTTGAAAATTGATTCTTATGTATTTTTTATCGCTGAATCCGACAATGACCTTCATTTTAAACAATCACATCATTTTCTCAAATCGCAAATTTGAAAGTTAAAAACGTCAAAGTTAAAATTGATACCCCCTCCCCTCCCAACCTCATCGGACCCCTGAGCTGTTTAGCTGTAGGAAACCCAGTATAAGCCAAAAAATTGAATAAATTATTGAATTAAATTAAATTAAACTGAATAAAAAAGTCTTACATCTATTTTATACCATCAGATTTTTCGCTATTTTTCAACCTTGAAATTTACAATTTGCGAAAAATCCTAACATGATGGTTAAAAGTGAAGGTAGTTTTTTTATTCAGCGTTAAAAAATACATAAAACGTAATTATAAAAGTTAAAAAACATAACCATCGCAGGTTTATGCTATCTAATCTAAAACACTTTCTTAAAATTGTTGACGGTAATTTACCCGCATTTTTTTGCGTTATCCTCCATATAAGTATGTATAAGGTGGTAAGCGTCGAAAATCATAATAATATTACATTGTCATCGAATTTATTTCAGTATGTAAAATTTAACTTCGATCGGACATTTGAAAGTGAGTTAAACTTCGAGTACAAATTATAAACTGGAAAGACGATCGTTGCAAGTTAAATAAAACCTTATGAAAATAACATAGTTTTTGTTAAAAGAAATCATAGCCTCAAATCCTTTCAAAATAAAACATATGTTAAAATACAATTATTTTAATTAATCTGAAACTTAACTAATAAAAATTAACTCAATCGTAATAGTTGTACGATTTCTTTCAAAGCGCAGATACCTTGAAATAAGTTTAAGTACTTTATATACGATCCCTGAAAGAATGGCCGAAATCATCTCTTTTTAGATGAAAAAAAAGTGGTATAAGTCATGCATTTCAAAGTTTCATAACTCTGTCAATTTTAATGTTAGATGAATGGGACTTTCTTTGTCGTACTTGTTAGTGTCACAGTAAATTTTTACTAAATATCACTTATAGGACCGGAGGACCGTATAAAAATTTAACTTTCGTAATTTTTTAATAAATATTTTTCTTGACCCAAATCGCTTTAAAAGTAATTCTTTACCTTATTCAAACCATTTTTGTAATTGGAAGTATGCATCTAGGACCAACGGTTGCGAAAATAAAGGTCGGTCAGGTTATACGTGGACACGCTGTATATACATGTATACATATACACACACACATATCTACACATATCTACATATACATATATATACATACACATATATATGCATATATGTATGTATAAATATACAAATTTATGCATATACATATGTATTTATATATGTACATAAACCACTGGCGCCCGGCTAACTGAAAAGTACCGAAAAAATAGATATTTATATTGAAAATACTTCGAATTATATGATTAAGCTTTTATTTTATCTTTGAATTTGTCATTGGTTTATTTAATGTCCAATATCAAACCTGGTTGAAATGATAATAATTTGGATGATAAAAGTGCTGTAAAATCCATTTATGAAGCATTAAAAAGTTATGAGCACACATATATTTACATAGATAATTCTCAAATAAAGAAATTTTTCTAAAACCATGAAAATAAATAATTTAAATGAAACATTGAAATTGATTACAAAATTGAAACAAACAATTCTCGTAGAAAAAATATATTTCTCAGTGATGTGATGAAGTAGTTATTATTTTTAGTCTCCATAAGGTAATTTCTGAAAAAACCTATGAGAACTTTAAAAGTGCATTTGGCATATTTAAAAATCGGTTCACGTAACACGTAAAGAAATAAATCTATATTTAAATATTTTTAAACAAAAAAAAAATTATAATATTTTTGCAATTATAACCGAAGAGACATGATCAATTTTACTTCTCTTAAGGCTGTTCAATGTGACTGACTTTAAGAATTTCTAATACATTGATTAACAATGGCCAGATAACTATTTCAAGTATAATAACAAATATAGTATTTTGTAATTTATTATCAGTTATCAATATTAAGAGACTACTATATTAGAAAATGTTCAAAAGTTTTGAACGGAATTTTTTGTACTTTTCCATTTGTTGAATTACAAAGTATTGAGATATTCTGTTTCAGATAACACATGTCAAACAAATCGATCTTTATTCACAAAAATTAATTTTTAATATAGATATTTATATTAATAACGCATTTTCGTATTGCAAAGAAAGTTTGTCAGAAAAACTTTTCGTTTTTTTCGATTTTTATTTATGTAAAATTATAAAAAATAATTCTTGCCAAGTGTCGAGAAATTTTTTTAATAATCATATTAAATGTCAAAATCTACTTTCCACTTTCGAAATGATTTTAAATCGTAAATAAGGCATTAATGTTGGCTGTTTAGTAAATACTCAACGTTCGAAAATGGAAGAAGAAAATGTCGGCTGTAATATGTGACATCCGAATCAAAGCTTTATGTAATTTCGCATTTATTTTATAGAAAAAAATACTGAAATAAAAAGGACAGGTAAAAATGGTTTAAATAATAGAAAACGTGATAATTTCCAAGTTAGCAATCGATAATGTACAGTTGCCCTCAGAAGAGTTATAAAAATGTTTGAATACAAATTACTCGTAAACACAATTAGAATTTGCAGAAGATCTCATTTTAAAGTATTGGACCATTCCAATACTTTAACTCAATTAAAAGTTATTCAAAAGGATACCAGATCAATTGAAAAAAGGATGAGCGCAATGCACTTGTGTGAGAATTTTAAGTTTACTTTAAAATAAAACAATTTCAACTTTTTGTAAATCTTTAATTTGTGATAAAAATGTTATACATTACCGTAATCCCAAATGTAAAAGTTACTGAGCTTGCTGAAGCAACAATATTCACGCAATTGTTTGTGCAAGAACGTTCTGCTACACATATTTTACATTGTGAAGTTTCTGATCTGCTATGAACCGCCAGACGTGTTTGCAACAGTTACTTATTATAGCTAAATGTGTCTGTTGCAGCTGAACGAAATTTTTTTGTGTCAGTATATATAAGTAAATTTAAAATGCACAATCAACTATAAAATTGTGAAATTATTTATAAATGCTAGACCATATGTCGCAGAAGCACTCAAAAAAACTCTTGGTGATAATTTGCTGGAAAATGTATAGAATCGAATACATAATATTGTGGACATAGCCCTATAGTACAATTTATTTTAGGTGTACCCATAAATAATTCTGCGCAAGTATAGTGAGGGTTTTTTTAACCTTAGAATAGACCTAATAAACTGTATAAGATCAAGGTTTCGTAACTGAACCGCAACAGCTTGTGTGTATGATATTACGAGAACTTATCTGTCGTACCAATGTTAAAAGAAGCTATTACGAGAATACCTAATTCAAAGTAAATGGCTGTAGAACAATAGCAGAAAAATAAGTTTGCCTTTACGTTTTCGACGGATTCGTGTGCATGATTGAAGTTTGTGAAATTTTATTTCAAGAAAAGTCGTATAAAGTTTATTATAATTTAAAAAAACGCTGTAAGTCTAAGCGTTTTGGAACCAATGACTTCTATAAGTTAATTTGCAGAAAATGAGCAATGTTGAAGAATGGGTGAAATAAAAAATTAGACAATTTCCTTACACGTAAGCAGCGGGTATTCGTTAATCCAATTGATAATTCGTTTCTACCAATGTCTATAGCTGTTTTATCAATTGTAAGTCGTGACCCCGTGATCGATGAATACTTATAGCATACGCTAGAAACGTAGGATAACCCATAGTGTTTGCAATAGAAATTTCACTTTTCATTACCCAGGACATAGATTCAATTTAAAAAATAGGAACATATAATTCTGCCTTACAATGATACGTATTTGTTGTAAAATACCTTGTAATTTATCGAGCTATTGCCGAGAAATCGCGTTCATTTCGCTGTCATATTAGAATGGAAACACAAAAAGCTTCTTTCGACTTCTGCTCTCTGCGCTTCAAAAAGGGGGAGAGTCACAGAACCTACACTGATTAATTTGATTAAATGCTCCTTAATAAATATATTAAACACACATTTTACGAAACAAATGACATTGATTATTGGTACCTGTAACATTTCCAGTCGATTCAAAGATTTTTATTCTTGAAGCTTATCAAAGTGAAAAAAATGGATCGAAGATTTCCTTTTCTAATTAATGAAATCTCTGTCTCTCCTAAAATCCAAGAACCACGGAACTAAAGACAAAAGGTTTCAAATAAAAATACTTATTCTAAGGATTAAAATTGTTGACTTTTTTAAATGATTTTGAAATTTTCTTAAAAATGCACGACATTCTTTTAGTCCAATATCATAAGTTTTGTCTTTTTTTCAATAAAGTTTATTCGTAATTCGTACAGCTATTTTGAATTTTTTGAGAATTGCTTTGTAGAATTTTTTGAGTTATTTTTGTGTTCCGCTGCGATTGTTTCTTACACTGTAAAAAATTTTCGGAACGTTTCAGGAAATTATCCTGAAACATTTTGCACATTTTACCGGAATTTTTTATTTCTTTATGTCTCACGTCAATTACGGCAATAATTCGTGTAATATTTTTGAGAGGTGTCAACTTTTCCGTAAACTACATTCTGCGCATGCGTGCTTCATGTTTTATGTTCCATTAGCCATTTTGATAACTAAAGAAGAATAAAAAACAGCTGCCTAAAGTACTTAGAGACAAATGTAATCTGAACAAATGGCATTCTTTGTTTGGATATCAACCGATAAAGTAAGTAGCTAATTAATATCTTTTTATGCTTCATTATTTGAATTTTCATTTTATCTGTAGTACGAAACTTAAAAATTTAATTGCTTAAATAAGACACTGAATAAAAAAAGTATATTGATTTTTGAAAATTGGAATGTTTTACTACTTTGTTGTGTAACGTAACAGCAAAAAAGCCGTGGCATCTTAATGCCACCACTTTTTTCCGAAACCTTAAGGAAATTTTTTTACAGTGTAGTCATAAAAGGAATCCAGTTTAAATCTTACCGTCTAATAGTGTACATTTTGGCCTGTATGATTTGTGATTATTTAGCGATTTTGTAAGTGAATTTTAGAGTTTATTAGCTTTTCGCGATGATTAGTTCCTAGCCACTTTTGATTTTTTCGCGAGTTTTATTCGATTTTTAGCGTTTTATCGGCTGCAATTTATTGACATTCGTAAAAGGAATCCGGCTATAATCTTTTAGCCTAACTTTGTACATTTTTTTTCAATGCGATTTTTGAATTTTTCAAGAAATTCTTATACGTTTTTTAGCGTTTTTTCGTGTTTCGCGGCGCATTTTTGACTCTTCGAACTTTTTTAACTACATCCATTAAGGAAAAAAAGTATCTTCTTAAACAGAAGTTAACTTGTGTCCCATTTTATGAAGTGTTTAAGAAATGACTTTAGGACTCAGTTTGCAACTTACGATTTCTAGGATAAAGGATGCAAATTCAAATGTAAAAGAAAGTTTTTTATTTCTTTGAACCAACACTTGCTAGAAAAATTTTGTAGCTTTTTAAATAATGTCTTATAACGTTTGGTGACTTAGCAATAACAATTTTCGAGAAGATTTATAAATCTTTACGTCATTCCGTTTCAATAGATACAATAGTTTTATGAGTTAAATTTGAAGAATAGCCTGTCAATATATAAATAAATAAATAAAACGAAACCCTCATAACATTTTATCGCAAATATACACAAAGAAAAACGAAAATAGGCATTCGATTAGGAATTATATCTTATTTAAATGTACCTTAACAAAATTAGGGCCATCTTCATATTGAAATTATAACAAACATTCAAAATTTAAATACGGCCACCTAATTTTGACATCATATTTGGATTCTTTGCTAAAGTGTACTTTCAGATACCAAACGAAAAGTCATTGGATCAGGTAGTTTAAGAACACTGCAGATGTAAAAATCTGAACTCACAATGTTAAAAATTAATTTTTAATCATTTCAAAATAAGCTACAATGCGGGTAGTTTGTGAATAATAATAAAAAAAATACTTGGCGGAATGAGCTGAAATATTGCATGAAGCTTATAAAAATCGATTCTAATAAACATTTTTATAAATTACAGTACATATTGTTTTTTTAATTTTAATTAAAAAGTATATAATGTGTGAATATAATTTTCGAATAAAAAATATAATATACATTAAAGTTTAATTTATATAAATTAGAGTTTGTTACTTCTTAATCAGCATCTTCAAATTTTAACCTGTTATAACTGTGTGGAATTTTTTTAAATGTGTATACTAAATTCGAATATAGTGTCAAAAATTGATGTTACCATTTGAAAAAGAATATTGTTACAATCTTCAGAAAGTACATTGCCCCTGAACAATAATTTGTGTATAGCATTAAATAGTACTCATGTCTCCGTGTTTGGAACCTAAATTTTTTATACGATTATTTGCAGTAGAATTAGTAAAGGGTGTTCATTTGTTTTCGGAACTTTATAACAGATTTATTTTAATGTCTGTTTGGTTTTTCAGATGTGTTCAATCACCTGTCGAAGCAGTCTTTTCTTGTCAAAATTTCTTCCAATATACATTCTCTATTTACTTTCAAAATTCTGTATTAAGTAATATAAAACATAATATAAAAAAGTACATTATTTGTACAAAAATTAAATATTCTATATTTGTTCGAAACAGCCGTTGTAAATTGAACATTAATGCATTTTTAGTAATATGATAATACAGCGAATGAGAAAATTAATGTGGCATATAAAGAAGGAATGAATGTTTAGAAAATTTTCCTTTAATTTTTAATACATTAATCCAAAACTCTTTCAATAATTAAATTCAATTGATATCAGTGAAGAAGCGTACAGACTATATAATACAACTAAAATGGGAATTAGAATTGTTTATACTGAAATTTTGAATCCGCCATATAATGCATTCGCGAAAATATGGTTATTTCAACTTGGAAATTTGCCAGTATACTGACTGCAAAATTTCTAAACTGAACAGTTAAAACTAAAAATGAGTAAACATTTATGTGATCGAAAGTATTGAATAAAAGGATGCAGGTCAGAGATAATGGGAAATCAATAATGTAGAAGCAATTTTGTTTACGTTTTCCTGGAATGTGTGTTATTGTATGCTTTCAAAGTATCGGAGTATATATATAATTCAGAACATTGATCAATTTTAACTTTTGAACAAAAGGAAATTATTCGTACATTTATACCTAAAGTTATTTAATGTATCGATTTACATTGAAATTTTACATTAATTAATATACATTTCATTTTATTGAAGCTGTTATATGCTCAGAATTTACGTTTAAACAATACATAAAAAAATATTTTAGAAAGAAATATTATAACATTAAGAAAGTAGCAATCACTATTAGTATTTTAACAGAATAAAAAACTACTTAGCCATTAAAATCAATAAAAAATTAAAATATCTTTCAATGATATTTTTTTTATCTTGAAATTTCAAATATCACAATTCAGTTAATCATGATAAAGTATCACACAAAATACTATTAAAACATAAATTTGTACACATTAAGCCAACTTTTCCTAAACGTTTTCCTTCCCGCACCCCTTGCTTAGGCGTTTCATATGAGATTCTTTGCATAAGTCTGCTCTCTACGAAAAAATGATATATCGTTGACTAAATAAATTGCTAGTAACAAGTTTATACCGATATTAAAACACATTTATCGGGAATTGATTAAAAGCATAAATTTTATGTTGATTTGCAATAAGATTTAGCTTTATGTAATAGCAAGTCCATTTTTTCGCAAAATTGATTTTAAAAATCAATGGCTCCTATGTAAATAGTCAAATACAGATACTTGGCCTGTGCCTTTTACCTTATTATTCGTGTAGCTTATGTGAGTTACTCTTTTCGTAATCCAAGGTGTACAACTTTGTTTTGCGTTTTTATTAAAATGCTTCCCTTTCTGTTTTCCGCTATTACCGATGTTAATTTCTCATATCCCCACTATTGTGTGTAGTTACAGTCGATAGAAAGATTGTTTATTTTTATTTAAAAGTTATAATTAAAATTAAACAATTTTTTGGATATTTGGAAACATCAGAGTACAAAGTGGTTGGTTTGGACAGGGTGTCCCATAAATATGAAAACGCGATTTAATTTTTTACCTATTGAGGAATAGAATAGGCAGTGAAAATCGGAAATATATTTAAACAAAATGGGACATATAATTACAGGATTAAAATGTTCTTGCCATTATTTTTTGAAAAAGTTCCAAGTTGAATTTTTTATGCGAATCCTCTAGACAAAATTGTTGATTTAGAATATATTTTCTTTTGTTGCAACAAGATTACTAAAAAATGCTCACTGAGAAAAATGACACTTTCAAATCTGAGTACATCGATGTTTTCATTTTGTTATGAAAATTTTTGTTTCAAATATGACGACCCTATGCTTTCAATTTTGAAATACCAGAAATATTCAGAATATTGAAACATGGACATACTCAAAACTGAGCACATAGAGGTCAGATCATAGTCAGTTTTGAAACATGGACATACTCAAAAATAATTAGGGTCAGTTCATACTTATTTATGAAATATTGACATACTCAAAAATGAGCACATAATGTTTTTTTCTTGAGAGTGTGCATGTTTTCAGAAATGAGTATATACATGTTTCAAACTTGAGTAATTTTGATTCGGATCCATTTTGACTATGCGATATACTCAAATTTGAGTATTTTTTGCCCAGTTTTGAAAATGTTATTTAGAGTGCTGCACTTCAGTGTCTTAAAAACTGAATGAGTTATGGTCAATTAAAGATAGACCATTTTAAATAGAGACTATACATCCAATTACAAAGCGAAATCTCTTATATATTGCAATAAAAATAACATACGGACAATATGCATAGTTTTTCAATTTTGCTTTTCCAATTTTTGCTTTTTCATCCTTTTAAGTATAATTCCTTCAGTGTTCATTCCATAGCTTTTTATAATGTCTTTTCTTTCATTTTTCACATGCGTTTTCATTTTTAAATATATATATATATATATGTATATATAGCTAATATGAAATCACATGTATGAATATCAGAGGAAAAGATACTACAAAAATTAAACACAATAAATTAAAATGCCCATGTGCGAAAACTATGAATATATTATGGATTCGTCAGAGGAGCTGCATGAGAATAGTTCATAGTAAAGATATGTTATTTCGTGAAATATTGTCAGCATTAAGCCTATATATATATATATATATATATATATATATATATATAATATATATATATATATATATATATATATATATATATATATATATATATATAATATATATATATATATATATGTGTGTGTGTGTGTAGAATTTGAATTTAAACACACATTATTTTCTTTATGAAGTGCGTGATCATAAAA
The DNA here is from genome assembly GCA_963931845.1 of Maratus michaelseni. Lineage (NCBI taxonomy): Eukaryota > Metazoa > Arthropoda > Arachnida > Araneae > Salticidae > Maratus > Maratus michaelseni. The sequence goes on from OZ007589.1 coordinate 235,666,414, forward strand.
TTTACTGACGCTGTGGTATTTTTTACCTTAATAATCGACTTATGAAAATTCTCGATCACGAGATCACGGTTTGGATATCTTCAAAATGAGAAAAAGAGCAGTTCTTTTATTTTTTATAATTCAGGAAGCGTCGAAATATGAAATGTCAATAAATGCACTGTTAGGACTAATTATACTATTCGAAAGTAAGTGTATTATATGTTTTAAGTGAGAAATATAATATATTTGAAGAAGTTACTAACGAAGCGTTGTAAAATTATCTTTCTAGAATTATATTGAAGTTCATGTGTTGTTATTTCCACTACTAATTATTCAAGCAATTGAATAAATTAACTTTTTACATATTACCTTCCCACAAATATGGGGGCTCGGTGCCGGGATATTAAAATGAAAAGCAGCAACTAGTAGTGGAATAAATAGTGAAATATGAATCAAAACGAAAATGTTGTAAATCGCCAGTATCAAAAGTTGGATTGTGAATTAGCAAGGCAAGCATAAAAACCGCAATCGTATTACTCCAAGTTACAATTTTGAAAGATGGACATGGGAACTCTAAGTAGAACTAAGATAATTGATCTAATAAATCTCTGTGAGGAATGCGGAATTGAATTACCAGAAAAGCCGACAATCCTAGTTTTAATATAACTGGTTAAAAGCTGGGAGAATTACGATGAAGGTTTTATAAAGGATCGCTCACAAGTAGTTATAGCAGCTAGAAAAGAGAAAACAGAAGAAGAAAGATAATAGAAAAAATTACAGGCGTAATCGGAACTTGAAGAGAAGAAATTACAAGTAGAACTAGAAGAAAAGAAATGGCGATTGCAGGATGAAGAGAAGAAATTACAAGCAGAGATCGAAGAAAAGAAACTAAAAATGGAAATGGAAGAGAGAAAATGGAGAGTAGAATTGGAACAAAAAGATCGCGAGAGAGAGTTCGAGATTAAGAAAATACAAATACAGGAAAATTCAAGAGAACACATCGATATGAACCCAAGGACAAATCCAGGTAAGCAATATGAATTGCTTAGATTATTAACAAAATTTGATAGTTCAAATGATATTAGTTTATATTTGGCTATGTACGAAAGGCGAATGGTGCAAACGGGCGTTGATAAAAAGAATGGGTAAACTATTTAATTAATCTAGTGCCATTAGATGTGTTTAATATAATAACTAGAGAAAACGAATGCGAAATCCATGATTACGATTAGATAAAAAATATACTTCTGAACCGCTACAAACTATCGCCAGAAGAGTTTAGTCTGAAAATTTCCTCACTTAAAAAGGAGACATCGGCTAATTGGCGCGATTTCGTTTATGAGATCAAGGTGTATTTTCAACAATGGATTGAAGGTTTCCACTAGATAACTTTGAGAAATTATCAGAATTAATTGTAGTTAATCAAATTAGGTAAAATTTACCTACGGAAACAAATACACATTTCGTAGAGGAATTATTATTAATAAAAAAATTGATGACTTAGTTAATAAATTATATATTTACGCAACGACTCGAAGGGTTTTCAATAAACAATCAGTTAGGAATACAAGCGGCAGTTTTAAGGACAAAAGATCGAGAGCGGCTGATTACGCCAAGTTAACAACAGGCACAGTGTGAATCGCGGAAGAAAAGATTCGCATATAATCTGTTTTCGATGTGGCAACCCTGGTCACGTGAGTGGGAAATGTACCATGAGGAGTAAAACACAACAAGAATATTCAAATTTTAACCCGCAACGTAATCAAAATTAGCGAGAAACAAAATACCAAGATGGGACCGAAAACACGCAAAGAAAAATAGTTAATATGGGCACGTTAAATGGTAAAAAAGGAAAAATCCTAGATATTCAAGGAGTAAAAACAAACGTAATAATCGATAGAGGGAGTGATATTTCAATCGCCAATTCAAGATATCATACTGAGATAAACGCGCCAAAGCTAACCAGCGACCATATATCTATATCGGGTATAGGTGGAAAAGAAATTAAGCCAACGTGTTTTTTCTGGCATAAAGTCTATGTAGACGATATAGAAATACAAGATAAATTTTACGTGGTACAAGGGACTGTCTATGATTTAACCCTTTCATGGTCATGAACGCGTATACGCGGTCAAAGTTTTTTACTTCTAAATGGTCATGGGCGCTTATAGACGGTCAGGATTTTTTACCTCTAAATGGTCATGGGCGCGTATGAACGGTTCAGATTTTCTACTTCTAAGTGGTCATGACCGTCTATGTGCGTTTTTCTCACCCCCCAGACTGGGCGGTAAAGAAGGCGTTTATCAGCACACTCCCCCTTCCCACATATACAATGGATGTATAGGTAGACTATTTGTCAACTAGATTATTTGTATTTTAGTTGAATGCCTTACAGATTTGGTTAGAAAATGTCTCAGATAATTTCGTTTTCTGTACAGGCTAAGAATGACATTGTATTTCAAAAAGGAAGCAACTTCATAGAATATCATTTTTTAGTTATTATTTTATTTTAAAACTCTCGTCCGTACGATTCTAATCCATTACATTAATTATTATTATTTAAAATGTTTTGCCATGATAAATTTATTTAAATTTTTTTAATGAATACATATGTTTTTATTTTTCTAACAGTATTTCAATTTATTTTGTTTAAATATATTACTAAATAACTAAAATCGATTTTTTTTCTTTTTTTTCTTTTTTTTAATTACAGCACTTTGGCTTTGTAATAGTAACAAATATAATAATACCCAAATAATATTAATAATACCAAATTAATATTACACTTCAAAAATTATTTACTAATTTACTGTTGTTGCTATACCAATTATAGCATAACTTTATAAATAAAACAGTGAAACCTGTCTATAACAATACTGAAGGGACCAGAAAAAGTATCAATATAGACAGGTTACATTTATAGGCAAGCTCAAGAATGTTAATTGATTCAGAGTACATAGTAAAATAATTATTATATATTGATGGAATATTAGTTTAACTTTAACTTTCTTAGAATTATATATGCAGATGGAAATTTTTTTTTAACTTTCTAGAATTATACAATGAAATTTAATTTATTTCTTATAATCAGAATTTTGCATTATTAAATAAATATATAAAGAGTGTACAATATAAATAAATCTGATAAAAATCATATTTTTATTACATTTTGACAGATTTGTAAAATTACACGAACAAGTGATTAAAAAAGAATAGGAATTTACAATTTTTACTCTTAAAAAGAGAAAGAAATTGCAGATTATTTATTAGAATATGAAACCAAAGAAAAAATGTGTATTTGGATGTCTAAATGTAGACGATAAGACCGGAAATATTACTTCACAGACATTACCTCACAGACATTATTTAACATTCACATTTGGTTTGATATTTTTAAATATAATAGCACCATTTTCGTAATGGAAGAAGAAATCAAGTTTTTGATCAATTAATTCAAAGGCATGTACAGGTGTCATCATAATTTTCCTTTAGTTTTTATAAAGACGCCCTGTTAGAACTAAAAGGAAAATGATGATTAGTACTTTCACTGAATTAGTACTTTCACTTTATTAGTACTTTCACTGAACACCAATAAAATTGATTGATTAAATTTTAATACTCCTCAATATTTGTAAGAGCCTTAAATATATCTTGAAGAATTGATTTGATGTAAGAAAATTATGCACAAATTTTTCATTTTTAGAGACATTCAGTTGATTACTATGTTCAAAATTGCTATTATTATTGTTGGGATTAAATTAAAGACTGCAAGCAGTTGTAGATGGTTTTATTAGTCCAATTGCTCGCATTTTTTTAACATTTCAGCAAAAGTTACAGGCCCGTAGCTGGGGGGGGGGGGATTCTGGAATTTTTTTTGCCCGTCCGAGTATGATCGACTCGATCCCTCATCAAAACATTTTAAAATGTCCGTACTTTTCTTTATCTCCTTTTTTTTAACTTCTTTTCTCAGACAAGACCGAAATCATAGACACCCATCCCAAAGACCCTTGTATAAAACTTTTTTTTTCTCAATCCAAAAGATATGGAGATTGCGATTGCGGCGTAAGACATTTCTGGCTTTGTTGCTCTCTAGAAATCCACTTTACCGCCTCCTCAATGACTCAAATTAACGGCTTTAGAAAATAATAGTTTAAACATTATCCTGTAAACTATTTGACTCAAACGGATTAGTTGTTGCTTGTGAAAATGGTTTTCTTTGTACAACTGTCACTGTCACAGATGAAATTTACTGTAATCTGGCGCAGTTGTTTCACTATTTCATGGATTGACAGACAGGTTCCCCAAAACAAGCAAATATTATGTTTTACAACTATGTATTTTTGTCATTGTTAACGTGACAAGGTTGCTATAATTCTGGGCTTTTAGGGGCTTTTCAACAAATGTGGAAAATATCCGTTGACGTCTTTTTTTACACCGTTTTAAACGATAAAAGTTTGTGAAATCAGTATCACTTAGAATTGCAATATCTGGAAGGGATTTTTCAGAATAAAGATGATTTCTAGTGAAACGAAAAAAAAATTGGAAATTTAATAAAAATGTTAAAAGAGCATTAACATTTTTCAGTGGAAGGCTAGTATAGGAGTAAAGTGTATTAGGAAAACTAATGAACTTTATATAGTCATGAATACTAATTGTTTCAGTTTTAGTTAATGTTTCCTAAATTTATTAATTTGAATATACGTACAAAAATTTACAAACAATATTCAATTAATGTTGTTTGTAGAAAAAAACATTTTTACCCGCTCAACTATGCGAAACTTTATAATAGATTCACGGACTTGTTTTTACATATACAAACATTAAATTCTCAGGCATTATTATTGAAAGGATTTAGAATCGAACACCATTCTTCATTTTTTGATAAGTGGATTTGACTTTCGTGCATTTAAGAATAAAAATGTATTTGTGGTTGTGTTAGAAAATAGAGTTTCGCCTTGAGAATATTGTTAATAGTCACTTCACTGTTGTTGTGTGATTCCCAAATAAATATGATTTTTTTTCTTCCTTTTTTCTTTTCCTTTTCTTTCTTTTTTGTATTTTTAAAAAGACAAAATGTTTTCTGATTTTGAACATAGAACTTTCATTTTAATAATTTATACAGAATATTCTTTTTTAGTTAATCATTTTTTTTATTTTCACGATGGGTTTTATTTATGTTACATTATGTTATGATATGGCTTTTTTTAATTAAATTTATTTATTATTTATTAAATTATTTCTCTAAAATAATTCTCTGTATCTTTTTTAAACTTGTCTAAAATCTTTTTTTAAAACTTGAATGCTTTATTAATATAAACGAACATAAAATAGGTAAATTAAAACTATTTATTTAAAAAAAAACACACACACACACAATTTATTTTGGTCATTTAAAATATTTCATTAACCTATGAAATCTTTTCGTGTTTTAAAACAAGGCTTGAAATTTTACTTATAATACTTTAACAAGAAATATTAATGTCGTGCCGTTCTTAGATTGTGAAACACTTTCCAACATTATGAAAATATTGTCGCGAAATTTTCATATTTTCTTACTCTTACAAAAAATTTATAAATAAAGTCTAATGTAAATCTTTTTTTTTCTTTCTGTTGATAATATTGAGCAGTCATTGCCCACAGATCACCACTCGTATGACAAAATTCACAAAAACGCGTATATTAATAAGCATGATGCAAAAAAAGTTTAGACACAAAGCTTAGTCTTCAACAAAGCAAGCCATTTTCTTAGAAAAAACTTATATAAAGAATTAAATGCAAGTTGTCGATTAAGTCTCTAAAATCGAAAGCAATGGCTGGCCACTTCATTCACTCAATCAATGTTGAACAATCTTATTTAAATCTTTGTTTTCGTGAAAAATCTTATGTCTTCATCACGCATAATCTAGACCGTAATTCAGTTAAAGAAGTTTATAAAATTTTAATTTCTGGATTTTTACACATAAGTGTTTGACACGAAATTTCACACACAATGTCACCAAGCTGGCAGCAAAGTTGCAAAGTTTTCTGCTAAGATCGACATCTATACCGGTCTATACATTCTACCCAGTATTCAGAAATGACTGTAAAATTACATCACAAAAACAGCGTATATACACGTAAAATATATTTTGACTGTTTATCGAGTTATAAGCGATTCGTGTCACCTGACGACACGATTTTTCCCCTTTCTTGCTCTGCTGCCTCGGATTTCGGATAAAAACGCTGACTTTGGGAGTATGTTCTGAAAGATCTTCTGCCTTTACATGGGTTCTTCACATGGGTTTTCATTTATATATATATATATATCAGGGGTCGATCCAGGAACAATTTGGGGCCTACTTAGGATCCCTTCACAAAAATCTATTTAATAAAATGGGCCCCTTCACAAAAATCAATTTGATAAAATGGCACCCTTCACAAAAATCAATTTGATGAAATGGTACCCCTTCACAAAAACCAATTTGATAAAATGGGACCCTTCACAAAAATCAATTTGAAAAAAAGGGCCCCCTTCACAAAAATCAATTTGATAAAATGGGCCCTTTCACAAAAATCAATTTGATAAAATGGGGCCTTCACAAAAATCAATTTGATGAAATGGGCCCCTTCACAAAAATCAATTTGATAAAATGGGCCCCTTCACAAAAATCAATTTGATGAAATGGGCCCCTTCACAAAAATCAATTTGATCAAATGGGCCCCTTCAAAAAAATCAATTTGATAAAATGGATCCCTTCACAAAAATCAATTTGATAAAATGGGTCCCTTCACAAAAATCAATTTGATAAAATGGATCCCTTCACAAAAATCAATTTGATAAAATGGACTCCTTCACAAAAATCAATTTGATAAAATGGGCCCCTTCACAAAAACCAATTTGATAAAGTAGGGACCCTTCACAAAATTCTATTCCATAAAAACTGATTATTATTTATTTGTTATTTTGTGATGTTTTAAAATGTGTAATTTGTAAACAAACAAGTTCACCAGAGAGGAAAACTTCGGCAAAAGGATTTTAAAAAGTTTTTTTTTTTTTTTTATAAATGCTTGGTTCCAGTTTGATTAACTGGATTTAAACTTTCGTTACAAAATGTTATTTTTCACAAAAATATAATAAATTTCACAAAAATAACCTTTATTTTTTACAAAATGCCCCCCCCCCAAGAAAAAAACCCTGCATCGACGCCTGTATATATATATATAAATCAACATTTGAACGGAGGGTGGTTTAGGGGTATGGGGGTCATGTTCGGTGAAAATATACCAAATTTTTTTGGAATTGCTTTCCTCCGAACGGCTGCAATAGGTAGCTTTTTGTATTGAAAGCTACCTAAAACACGATCCCTGAAGAGACTTATTATCCCGAAGCTACAAAATAAATAAATAAATTGTTCAAAAAAGAAAAAAAGAGAAAAGAAAAGAAAGAAATGGAACTAAATAACAATACAAAAATAACAACCATTTGTTTTACAATTATCTTATTTAGAAAGTCTGCAATCTAAGGCATCTTAGATACGTAAAGACTTATTCCTTGTATTTTTGATTTAATTAAAAAAAATTATATATCTGAATTTAACTGAATCTGATACCACATATTAAAAGATTTTATTTCGCTAGCTTATATTTACAGTGATGATATAGTAAATAATCAAGTTTTATTCGAGGAATGAGATGTAGTGTTTCATTAAATATCCCTACTGGGATAAAATATTAAAATACATTAGATTGTAACTCATTAATATAATGCAAGTTATTTACGAAATAGTTTAGAATTTATTATTTGATAGTTTTTAAAATCAAATGGAAATATAACATTTTCTATTTCTTTTACTTTTCTTTCCTTCTATGTGAATAGAATGTCACCTATCTGTTTAGACAGTGCAAGGAATTTTTCGAAAGGGGATTATAATGGGGTGGGCAAATCAATCACGCTGAGAACCTGCACTTGACAAGTCTGACCAGATGCGCCCACAATGAACATCAATAGGCCATTCATTACAGAAGGTGTTTTACAGGGGGAAAGCAATTTCACCATGTTACTGCTAAACTTTTTACAATGTGAAACTCTTGACCATTTATAAAGATTTTGAGCACGTCTTCGTCAACCCTTTCCAAGTAAAAAATATGAAAACAGCTTGACCGTGAATGGGTTAATAATAGGTAGAAAATCAGTCGAAGGCTTGACGTTAAAAGTAGTGGAAGATGTTGTTAGAATAATAAGCGACAGCACAGTACGAGTAGGATACATTAAAATTAATGAAGTTCTGTCCAAAACTGATGAAGTAGCTACATCAAGTATAAACAACTATAATCGAGGTTGGGAAGATATGGTTAATATCGACTGCATAAATACGGAGGTGGAATTGACTCATATTACAAAATTAGCTAACAGAGAAAAAATACGAGAATTATACGAGAATTAATAAAATCATATAAACCGAATAAAACAAAAGATACTAGATTAAAGATGAAAATACTACTGGCCTACTACTATGTGTGAACGGCCAAGGAGATTCCCTTTAGTTAGCAGGAAATCATCAGTAATCAAATACAACAGAGGTTGGAAGGTGGGATCATTAGACAAATTTACTCAGATTTTGCGGCTCCAATAGTCCTGAGTAAGAAAAGAGATGGGTCGCACCTTTTATGTATAGATTATCAGAAAATAAATCGACAAATATTAAAAGATGGCTATCCACTACCGTTAATTGAGGATGTGATTGATAAATTACAAAAAGAAAAAGTATTAACGACGTTAGATCTCAAAAATGTCTTTTTCTACGTCGAAATTGAAGAAAGCAGTAGTAAATATGCAGCTTTTGTAATGCATGAAGGATAATATGAATTTTTGCGTTGTCCGTTCGGATTGTGCATATCGGGTAATCAATTCCAAAGGTATGTAAACACGGTATTGCAAGATTTACTGCGAGAAGGCACTATCATTGTATATATGGAGGATTTTGTGATTCCCTCAGATTATGAAGTAGATGGAATAAAGAAGCTGCAACGAGTATTAGAAGTAGTATGAGCATATGGTTTAGAAATTAACTTTAAAAAATGCCAGTTTCTTAACAAGAAAATAGAATTCTTGGGTAATTTAGTCGAAAATGGAATCGAACCGTCCGAAGCGAAAACAAAGTCTGCGCAAAATTTTCCTAAATCAACTACAACAAAACAATTACAATACTTTTTAGGTTTGACAGGATACTTCAGAAAGTTTATCCCGAATTATGCCGAAATCGTCAAGCCTGTATGTGATTTTTTAAGGAAAGGAAATTGTTTCTCGAAATCGTTGTCTCTCGTTTCTGGAAATTGCTACTCGAGGTTTTCTATGAGTTAAAGAGAGTATTATCAACAAAACAGTTCTTCAACTATATAAACAAGGTTCCACACTGGAGCTCCATACTGACGCAAGCAGCCAAGGATTTGGCGCAATTTCACCCATTACAATACATGAGCAAGAAAATTTCGCCACAACAGGAAAAATATTCAAGTTATGAACTTGAAGTACCAGCCATAATAGAAGCTCTAAAAAAATTCAGAAATTACCTAATGGGAAAAAAATTCAAGATTGTAACAGACTGTGATGCCTTCCAGAAAACCTTAAATAAAAAAGATTTAACACCTAAAGTAGCAAGATGGGCATTACTCATCGAAGAATATGACTACGATATAGAACATAGAGCAGCAACAAGAATGAAACATGTAGATGCATTAAGCCGAAACGTGCCGATAACGCAATCAGTATTAAATACAACTAGATCGTAAGGAGAAATCACGAAAAGAATTGCAGTAGCGCAAAGACTACATGAATCCATGCAAGCCATCAAGTCGCTAGTTAAAAGTGGTTCTTCCGATAATTACTTAGTAAAAGATGACGTATTGTACAGATTCGAGTATAGAAAAGAAATGGTGGTGGTGCCGGAAGAGGTGCAACGAGAAATTATACGGAAAATTCATCAAAGAGGACACTTTGCTGTATCAAATACGGAAGATCTAGTGAAGCAAGATTTTTACATAGCTGGATTAAGGAAGAAAGTAGAAACAGTAATCGCAAACAGCGTTGATTGTATCTTGTATAATAGGAACCAGGGAAAAGCTGAAGGTTTTCTAAACCCTATACCAAAAGGAGACAAGCCATTAGAAACCTATCATACCGATCAGATAGGTCCATTATCTCTGACAAATAAAAAATATCAATATATTTTCACCGTAGTAGATGCATTTACAAAGTTCGCATGGTTTTATCCAGTGAAATCAAAGTCGGCCAAGGAAGTAATTGGAACTACAGCAAACAACTTTCGGGAACCCAACAAGAGTTATAACCGATAAAGGTAAAGTTTTCATTGAAAACGAGTTCAAGGAATACTGTACAAAACAAGGAATTGATCATTTAAAGATAATAACTGGGATGCCAAGAGGAAATGGACAGATGGAAAGAATACACAGAGTGATGATATCTGTTTTGTCAAAATTGTCTAGCGATGACGAATCCAAGTGGTATAAGTATGTACCAAAATTACAAAGAATTATCACCACCACAATAACGCGAAGAACCAAGTATAGTCCCTTTGAATTAATGACAGGAGTTAAAATGAAGGAAAGTGACATGCAAAACAGTAGAAGAATATATCGAATGTATCATGGAAGAACGCGAAGTCATGAGAGAAGAAGCAAAGAAAAATATACTCAAAATACAAGAAGAAAACAAGGTGCAGTTTGATAAGAAAAGAATACAGTCACGAAAATACAAAGTAGGAGATATCGTCGCTATAAAGAGAACGCAATTTGGCAATACTATCAAACTTAAAGAAAAATATTTGGGGCCATATGAGATAACGACAGCCAAGAATCATGATCGGTATGAAGTAGAAAAAGTAGGAGATCATGAAGGTCCAGGAAAGACGTCAACCGGGCTGAATACATGAAGCCGTGGTCTATGGGTTAGACTCCTGAATAAGTCAGATTGATTAAGTATATGTGTATGTGTGTTGAACATGTAATAAAAATTTTATGTAAAAGAAAAAAAAAACATACAAATCTCAAAAGTTGAGCTGTTTAAGAATGAAAAAATAGTAATAAAGATGCTGATGTCTAGATGCCATCATGTCAGGATGACCGATTTGTAGGATTTGAATTTAAACATACTTTATTTTCTTTATGAAGTGCGTGATCACCAAATTAACTGACGCTCTGGTATTTTTTATTATCCATGATTTCAAAGCATGAATTATGAAAATTCTCGATCACGAGGTCACGTTTGGATATCTTCAAAATTAGAAAAACACCAGTTCTTTTAATTTTTATAATTCAGGAAGCGTCGAAATATGAAATGTCAATAAATGCACTTTTAGGCCTAATTAGACTATTCGAAAGTAAGTGTATTGTATGTTTTAAGTGAGAAATGTAAAATATTTGAAGAAGTTACCAACGAAGCGTTGTAAAATTATATTTTTAGAATTATATGAAAATTCATGTGTTGTTATTTCCATGTCTAGTGTTATATAAGTAATTTAATAAATTAACTTTTTACATATTACCTTCCTACAAATCTCTCTCTCTCTATATATATATATACTTATAATAAAATCCAAAAGCAGGAAAGTGGTGGTAACCATGCCGGGTACGACCACTTCGCTTTTTCATATTCCAGGGGGCCATTTTTATTAAAAATTATTTTTTCGAATAAAATTGCATAAACGTCACATTTTTAGAAAGATCGTTCAAAATAAATTAATGTTTGAGAGATGACTTACATTAATTTATGTATATATTTTGAGATAACTTCAGTTGAAATTAGTTTGGCGGCTCAAATCTCGCTCCATGAAAGTAAACAAACGAAAGATTCATTCATCGTGAATGTTTTAAATATTAAATGATGGAGTTAATCGTTCGAAAAGCGAACGCAAAGTCATCGCAAACCCTACTCGCTAAAATACCGGGTGATCCAAAAGTCAGGACGAACTTTAAAAATGAATAAATGAAAACGAATCAAGATACAAAGATACGGTTTGCACCAAACGGATGGAAAATAAACCGGGTTTTGTGTGGCAACGAAAGTTATGTTGGCGATCAACAGATGGCTCTATAGTGTTTTATTGCACCAAAAGATGATTTACAAATAAAAAAATGTTGACAACTTACAAGTCAGCTTAATTACAGTTAATTAGTACTACAGTAAATGTTCAATGTGCTGTGCATCATTCAGAAGTACAGCTGTGAGACGAGGCACCACACCATTCATAGAATTTAGTAGCATTTCTTGCGTTATGGCAGACACATTTTGGCGGATGGCATCTTTCAGTGCTGCTAGTGATACCGGTTGGTCGCGGTATTGACTTCTAGAAGCCCTGCAGCCAAAATTCACGGGGTATCAGACCGGGAGATCTTGGAGGCCATGTGTGATTAAAGTAGCGACTGATAATGCGATCCTTCCCAAATGTTGAGCGTTGCACAGGCAGAGCAATATGAGGTGGTGCTCCTTCTTGCATAAAGGTGACTGTTTGGAGTGCCTGTCGCGCTTGCAGTTCAGGAATAATGTTGTTCTGTAACATTAAATAATTTTTTTTAAAAAACAACGATGCACATATCGTTGACCAGTGACAGAAACTGTTTTGAAACCCATCTGTGTGACATCCTCGAAAAAAAAAGGACCAATTATGAAATCAGCAGTGAACTCACACCAGACTGTCACTTTAGGCTGTTGCAAGGGTACCTCAACAAATGCATGTGGATTTTCTGTGGTCCACACTCGACAATTGTGGGTGTTAACAGCGCCAGAGAGTGTAAAATGCGCTTCATATGTCCAAAGCACAGTGTGAAGTTAGTCGTGCTGCTCTTTTATCTTATTGAATACCAAATTTGCAAAATCTCGGCGAGAGTCGAAGTCAGGAAGTTTCAGTTTTTGGTGATGTTGCAACTTGTAGGGATACCGTTGCAAAGTTATTCGCAGTGCTTTCCAGACACTCCGTACGACACTCTTGTCTGCCTCGAAACTTCTCGAGCACTGCACTCCCCATGTGCAGCAACCGCCGCCATGGATTACACCGTCTGCTCCACTGTCGTGGCAACAATAGTTGCTGTTGAGGGACGTCCACTTCTTTGACGTGACGACAATGAACATGTAGCTTCAAATTTCTTCATCATTTTGTTCAATGCAGAAGACGTTGTTGGTCCTTTGCTATCTAGCATACCCTTCATGTAGCGATATGCTCGCAATGCCGCAATGGCACTTTCCGAATTCTTATAATACAGTTTAACTAAGAGAGCTTTCTCAACTATGGACAGCATTTCGATGCATACAAGTTTCAACTACCATTACCTACTGCAGTCGCTCCTTTTTATATCGTTTGTTGCTTTGCATAATCCTACATCAGAAATCCGACAGCGCCATCTGTTGGTCGTCAACAAAACTATTTTTTATTTCGTTTCCACACAAAACCCGGTTTCTTTTCCATGCTTTTGGTGCAAACCGTATCTTTGTATCTTGATTCGTTTTCGAATTATTCATTTTTAAAGTTCGTCCTGACTTTTGGATCACCCGGTACTTCGTTCATTCGTTGTAAACCTTTGGCGCCATCTATCGGTGATTAATATAAAGTTTTCTTTTCAAATTATAGTTCGAATTCTGAATGAATATTTCTTATAAAATATAATTAGAATATAAGGAACATGTAATGCCGTATACTACATTTATTAATTTTATCAATGTAAGTAAAATTTTGTATTTTAACATACTAGAAAATTTGTAGTGAACATAAATTTGTAATTTAATAAGAGAATTGGAAAAAAATATTTATTTAATAAAAGATGATTTTTAATGATAAAATTTAATACAGGTTTCTTTAGGCATGTTTTTAAAAAATCAGGATATAATATTTGAGGTAAACCTTTTAAGATTTAAGTTATAATAATTATTACTTTGGCACCAGCTGTCGGCAATTAATATGCAAATAAACTTTCTGTTGAAATTGCACTTTTTCTGAATTTTATCAATTTTGCTTGCATTGTAAATAAAATTTATATTTTATATAAAATATAATTAAAATATAAGGACTATAATGTAATACTGTGGCACAGCAAGTATTAGTTATACTTGTATATTGCATATAAAATTTTGAATTTTAACATGGTAACTTTGTTGTGAAAAAAAGGATCAGTTATATTAATTCAATTAACAGATGCCATTTCATTAAGAAATAAAATAAAATAAGTTTTTTTAATAATCGAAATTTATTGCAGCTTTACACAGTTGTGAAACCGGAATTTGAATAATGAAATGTTTACTCTGCTATCGCAGGGAAGTTTAAAAGATCGAAATAACGTAGATTGCCCAAATTACTTGAAATTTATGTAAAATACGTATTTTGTTATTTTTTTAATGTCACTTAAAAATATGCTTTGCAGCGCTGCCTGGGTTAACGATGTATTAGAGTAGTTTTTACGAGGTTCGTATGAATTCGAGGCCCCACCGCGGTATAATTAGGGGCTCGCTAGCGGGCGCAAGCGGGCCCGAGGTGTGTTAACCCGGGAATGGGTGTTTTAACAACTTTGTTGATCTAAACATTGTTTTGAAGATTTATCGTTCTTAATCTTTACAGAATCCTTTTATAGTGAAATCTTTAAACTATTGAAGTTCAATCAAACAGTTTATTTCTCTTGGGAATATTGTTGTTTATATCAAAGGATTGCAGATTATTTCATAACGTCTTCATGCTGTTTGTTTGTATGAAGTCTTATGAAAATGAAACGCAACAGTCCATCATTTTTGACAGGGGTTATATACTAGTACATATATAAAAGAAAAGAACATCAAAAGAATGAATTCCGTGTTGTAATAATCAGATATATTATTTATGTTCTCAACATTCCTTTTTCTATGCGATTTTTATGAATCCCTTTTTCTATGTACAAAACGTACAACAATGAATGAAGTATCATTACAAAGGTATTTGAACCAGTTTCTGACATAACATACTCCCATATTGTTAATATTTTTTTAATTAAAAATTGCGTTAATTTAAATTAAAATCAGCATTGTGAATGGAATGAATGGTTTTTCTCATATCAATGTTGTCGCAAAAATAAAATACCACCTCATATCATGCTGACCAATGATTATAAAAAAAATAACTATTACAATAAAAAAATGTAATGTCTCCGTACTCGTTTTTTATATATATACAATGATTAAGAAGCAAGCTTGAAACATAAATGTTTAGACGAAAATACCCATCGATTGATCGAAGCAGTGGTATTTCATTTGTTAAAAGTTGCTTTGTTATATTAGATTAAATTCTATTTTATATGTATTCAATTGATTGTTCTTTGTCCCATGTTTTTTCCGAAACGGATGACGTCATCCTCTAATTCAGTTAAAATGCGATTGTTAATTTTTTGCTATCTTCGATCAGTTTTTACTTTAAATTTGATGGAATAAATGACATGATAGTCTGGCGCAACTAATGTTGCAGATATTTTTATCCTTATTTTTTAGAAGTTTAAACTTGCATCTAAAAATATTATGTATTGCAAAAAAATATCAGACTACTGTGCAAAATCTTCGCACGAGTCCACTAGTCTAAAATTAATTTCTGTTAGAAAATACCCCTACATTTTAAAAATATAATCTTCTTATTTAATTTGATTACATATAATAAAATATATTTCTTATTGAACAACAACAACAGATAAAATATTTTAAATTATGGATTTCTCTTTTTAATGGGAGGGGGAGGGAGCTGGATGGTTCGTGGCTTGCTTTATTTGCAGTTTGAATAAAAACCCTATTATAAAGGAAATCTGATTTGGAAAAGCTTCATTCTTTGATTGAAAAATAGATATTGAATTCTTATTCCCTTCATTATTAACTGAATATTTCGATCCTCAGTGCCAGGAAAATGATGAAAATTGATAACATTCAAAACTATTGGACGTTTTTCTTTAGTTTTAAAAGTACTTTCAGAGTAAATTTGCTTTTTTTAATAGCGTTAAAGACAGATAAAATTTAATATTTTTATGAAGAGATATTTTAGTTATTTTTTAAAGTTCAATATATTTTCAAGATAATGTAACTGGTGTTATTATATAACTGTATTAAGCATTCTCATGTTTATTCTGTATTTATTCCCAGAAATAAAATATGGGCCTTTCTTTTGAGAATGATTTAATATATCCGGTAAAATGAATCACATTATGTTGTTCGAAAGGGATTTTGAAGAATATTTCGAGATGGAAGCGATTTAACTTAAGAAATATGGTTGTCAATTTTCTCGTTATTTTATAAATTGAAATATTCTTTAAAGCTCTTCTTTAATTTTACTTTGTAATACAGGGCGTCCATAAAGTCTTTACCGCATTACAAAAATTCATAACTTCTAACGATTTTAAAGACGGCCGAAATTTATGTCATACTGAATGGCAAATAAGTTTGTTCCTCTCCCCCCTTTTTTTTTCATCATGGTCCCACCAATATCACGGACGATATCGCAGCACATTGTAAAAAAGGGGCTTTTTGAAGACAGCGACAAAGTTAATTCACAATTCCAAATCATGGCAATGTTTTTTTTTTAAATTTTATACAAAATGTTCCAATTTATACATATGAAATTCAAGAATCTCAAATTTTAGATATTTTTAATCAAAAAAATCTTTTTTTTTTAGGTGAGTGCAGAAGCATATTTTTAGGAGCGTCCGTTATTATAGAAATACGTAGCACCTATAGTCATCGCCCTGTCCGTCCGCCTGTCCCTCTGTCCGCATATAACAGCGTAAAAACTACCCAACCGAATGATTTGAAATGTAATATATATATAATCGATGCAAAATTTTGTCCAGTCATTTCAAATTTTATGAAAATCGAATCAAAATTTAAAAAGATATTAATAAAAGTATTCTTCATTCTATTAAATCCTATCATAAGTAATTAATGCAATGATATCTCATGATAGGTAATGATTATAAGTTTTCATGGTGATTACGTCATAATTAATATGGAGCCATATTATTTCCGTATTATTGAATTTAAAAACAGAATTTGTATACTAAAATTGTATAATTATAGCAATTATATAATTTACCGACAGTTTTTTGGATAGATGTTTCCGGAGAAATAGATATTAAATGGAAAAAAAGTCTAAATATGGATTTCAAGTTCTGAAATTTTCAAAGCTAGGCTTACGTTTCCCATTATAACTTTCAGTAAATGTCAACAAAAGATAAAATGTGGCCAACATTAAATACACTTATTTTACGGAAATTAATCATATCATAATAACAGACGATATGATTCATTTCACTGAAATAATAACAGTACGAACTTTTTGACTATCTATTTTTGACTTTGTACGACTCATTTGTCCCGTTTGACGTACAATTTGACGTACATTTGTTTTTTTTACGTGGACTTTAATTCAATCAAACACCGCTAACTTCCAAAGTTCCACCTATGCGCAAATATTCTCAAAATTTTTTACTCCTCAAATGCGTACATAAGAGGCATGTACCAATGATTTTTCGGGATGCAGCCGGATCTTGACATTACAAGACGAAAATATTTAAAATTATAAACACGCCATAAATCACACATAGGTATCAAACCCCAATTAATTGGTGCCACTAAAGCTTGCCAACATTACTGCAATGTTTGTTACTTATACTCCGTCACATTTCTATGGGGATTTTTCTATTGAATCGATCGCAAAATGGTTTAAATATTTAAACCGTTGGTTGATTTCTATGCTATTCTTGTATAATATATTCGTCAAATGGGAACTTAATAGGAAGTACCATTTCGAAGCTATTTTGTTTACTCACACCACTCACACACACACACACACATCATGTACTTTCCTTACAATATGTGTTCAGAAAGTAAACATTCAGTGACGTTATGTCAGAAGAACGGGGAAGAACACATAACATGCATCTTTCACTTGATTTGAGTACATATTAAGTTACTGCGGTTAATTAGTTCTTTTATTTACATTGTATCAATGTGATCTAAAATTAAAAAAATATAGATTATTTTCCCTTTATTATGAAGTAAATTTCGCTGATTTTTGTTAAACACTTTAGAAGGTTAAAGATTTTATGGACACCATGCACTTTTAAAATGTTTTGAAGTAAGAATGTACTTTAGATTATTTTTTGAAAACCTGTATTTTGTTTCATAAGTTTTAAACTCTTAAAAGTATTATTAGCTTTTCATCCCGAAATTCAATTTGTCAGGTTTAAAATTACTGTGCTTTTAGATATTGCTAGGTATAAGAGATGAAAAATCTTTATAAATAAAATGTATGTTTACAATGTTGGCAGGAATTCAGTAAAATATTTTTTATTTTATTTATTAACAGAAATCTGTTTTCTCGTGCAAACAAACGAAAACAAAGAAAAGTGTAGATCTTATTTATATAAGTAAATGAAATAGAAGATGAAAGCTTTATACATCATATCAACAATAGTTACAAACTTCTTTTTAACCCTTGTGATTTTATTTATGTAAATTAGTTATGAAAGAATGATTACACAGGGGAAAAAAATAAAAAATAAATAAAAATAAATCTGCTGCTTTACATTTATTTGTTGATTTTGATACATATGAAAGTATTTCATTATGGAATATGAAGAAGTTAGTGGGAATGACTCTGGTTCTTGCAATAATTCTTTTTTACGGTGCACTCTTCACACAGTCATTTAGACAGCTTTCCTGAAAACTTGGGTGATTATAGTGAAGTGCCAGGGTGAACGATTCCACCAAGTTATCAGAATAAATGTACCAAGGACATTGGAATCGCTACATGATGGCTGACTACTGTTGGACCTTACAAAAAATATTGTTCTGAAGCGAAACATTCTAGAAAATCAGACAGGGAACTGTTTTAATAGTAATGTTAACATGTTAACACGTTGACTGACACTTGCGGCTATAGCCGCCAAAGCGAAGTTCACAATGTGGCATGACGGCTATAGCCGCCCAAAACGAAACGGTCGTTTTTAGACAATACGGCTATAGCAGCACAAATGTGCATTTACCGGCGCAAGTAGAAGCCCAGTGTCATGTTTTGGAAACAATTTTTTAGGTTGAAGTTCGTTTTCCACCTGTTATACGAGTTGCAGCTTCAGTATGCACGTGCAGGGTGGCTAGTGGTCAGGGGAAAATACAGTAAAAAATGATAATTACCAGTATATTCTTATAGAAAAATTCAAATTGATTATTTGATCGAATAATCAATTTTTCTATAAGAATATACTGGTGTTTATACTTTTTTGACAGTATTTTTCCCTGACCACTAGCCACCCTGACGTGGTTGTAAAGGGAGTAGTGCTACCTAATTAAAGGTGCTGAATTAATCACAATTAAGTTTATTTAAGCAGAAAGAGTAAAACTATACTTCTAATATTCTAAAAATTACAAAAACATATAGTGTCAATTTTCGAACTTCACTTGTTCCTACTGTCCGTCAATGTGTTAAATCTATATTTCTGTGTCCCATTACCTATCTCACTCAAAACAGAATGTTACAAAATATGTAAAATAAAAATAAGTTTTTAAATATTTAATATTACTTTGTTGTACTTGTGCCATTATTTTATTGTTGGTTTTATTTCAAAAATGAGAGCCAATCCAGAAAATCTGCTATTAATTTCGTATTCAGCAGACCGAAATTACCCCAAGTCCGTTGTCCAACCCCGTGTTGCAAAATCACTGTTCCCCGGCATTATTTATCCGCACCTATTGTGGATTAATTATGAATCATGCTCTTAATTTAATTATGAGTCATGCTCTTGATTGCTTCACAAGGTATATTATACTTACTACGAGTCCCACTCGTGATTGATTCACAAGACAAAGTTTACTCAGGGCTCGCAGAGCTCCTAAATTTCTCTACATTTCCTACCACTATTTCAAGTAAAAAAATGTTCACGATAGATTCCTTTAACATCTAAATTAGACGTCTACAATAAAGATTATGGTTTTAAAAGAGTGGTAGCAAAGTGAAAAAAAATTACTAACGCTGCAAGCGCTTGTTTACTTTATACGATTCAACTCGTGATTATGTCACAAGGGGTTAATGCAGATTTCAAGTAAGTAATACAATTTGAAAAGATTATGTAAGCAATGTAAGCTATACTGGAGTTTTAATAAACTCAGAGGATCTAACCGGAACTTCCGGGGTTAAAGAACATACTTGGTCGGTATACACAACTACTAAGGTGAAAACCATTTTCTTGTTTAATTGAAAAATCTAAAAAAGTTTTTACAGTTAATGTTTTTTAGATTTAGAACACCAAAAAGCATATTTTTTGAAAACTATCAATTATGTATTCAAAGAAAGTTTTGAAATTTGTTAAATACGGTACTATCATAATAGCTGCATGCCAAAGGTTGATAACCGAAGAAATC
This sequence comes from Maratus michaelseni, assembly GCA_963931845.1. NCBI lineage: Eukaryota > Metazoa > Arthropoda > Arachnida > Araneae > Salticidae > Maratus > Maratus michaelseni. The sequence goes on from OZ007589.1 coordinate 235,686,797, forward strand.
ACCAAAAATTTTGCTACATACGGCAACCATTTTGATTATCATTATTTCTGTGTTTAAGCATACAGTTCAATGACATATTTGTTATATTTGAGTTTTATTTATATTACATTATATTATTTATTTATTTAATGATTAACCGTTATTTTGTTTATGAAATATTAGTCGGAAATATACTAATTATATAGTTTTTAAGTGGAAATGGGTTAATCTTCCGTAACCGAACTGCATGCGATATAGATAGATTAAAAAAATATATATGCTTGAAAATTGTTTTAAAAATCATAAAAAAATCATTAAGATGAGATACAGTTTTTACGCAAATTGCATTTAAAAGAACATATTTTTTTCTTATTCGGCGTTGTAAAAAAATTAATTGTGCTATGTTCAGAAGTTTAAGAAATTGCAATAAAAGCAAAATTTATTGGTCTTGTGTTGCCACCGTCAATATGACGTCAGCGTTACTCATGGACATGTTTTTCTTCATAATATGGATATTTGTGGATTTTGTTTAATCCCTTTTTAGTTTTTTTAGTTTTGTGTATCTTTGAAAAATGATATTTTAGAGTGACTATTCTAAGAATGAGAAGCGTATTTTTGAGGATGGTTTTACTTTTTTGGTGACACTTATACAGGGGAATTACAGTTATGTATTTATTTGTTTCTCATGTGACATAGAGATTTGCCTCTGCAGTCCGTTTTCATTCGTGACCTGCCTTTATTACGAACATCGTGGGAAATTATGCAAAAGTTTTATTTCTGATTAGGTCTTATTTTATGGGAAACAAGAAATGAAATAAAACATATCGCCTTCACTACTCACGACCCCTGGAACCGTGAGTGAGGTTGAACTTTGTATGTCCAAGACGGTTGGAACCTTCTCGGGGTTTTACAGAATCACTGACCATTTTTGGGGTTCACCTTCTGGTCTTGGACAATTTTTTTTTATCGGTGAAACACCACAGTATTCCTGACTTCTCTGAATGTTTCGGCTTGTTTTGGAGGCTTTTGGCTCTCTAATCCAGGCGGTTCTCCCTAGTTCTCCTGTACAAGAAAATTCCTCTCCTCATCACGTAAGACATGTAACAAAGGTCTTCATGACCCACACGTTGGATGGTGGCAAGGTCAACCTGTAGCTACTTGGCGAGTGCCCACATGAACTTCCTAGTAAAGTACACTGGTGTGCAAAATTTAAGGACCAAACACAAAATGCTAATTTCTGAACACGTGAGTACTCAAAAGGACATTCTATAAAAAGAAAGTGTAGAAAAGTGGTACTACCCTAACAGCACGCCCAGTCTATCTGAAGTCGCCTTGAAGTCACACATGGTTAGAAGTGTCAAAATCGCTACGGTGAATCAAAATATGGGATATTTCACTGTCTCATTATTACTCTTAAATAATTGTTAACACTGAAAAGTCACTGTGACTGTTGCTTTGTGATGGGTTACTAGGTGACATTACAATGAATTCACCTTGTGACTCTCATGTGACTGTTATTTTGACACTCCATTGTAAAGTTATCATGATAGCTGTTCTGTGACGAGTTACCAAGTGACAGAAAATTGAAACATCTGGTGACTTTTCACAAAAGAGTGCAATGATGACTTCACAATAGAGTGTCGATCACCGGAAAGACACCATGCGACTTCATTGTGACATTATCTGGCGACTCATCACAATGCAATGCTCACAATGACTTCAAAGTTCAGTCTTCAACTGACAGTGATTTGAGAATCACAAGGTGACTTCATTAATGTCACCTGGTGACCCATTACAAAGCGACAGTCACAGTGACTTTTCAGTGTTAACAATCATTTGAGAGTAATAATGAGACAGTGAAATATCCCATATTTTCATTCACCGTAGCGATTTTGACACTTCTAACCATGTTTGACTTCAAGGCGACTTCACATCGACTGGCCGTGCTGTTAGGGTAGTACCTCTTTTCTACACTTGCTCTTTATAGAATTTCCTTTTGAGTACTCACGTGTTCAAAAATTTGCATTTTGTGTTTGGTCCTTAAGTTTTACACACCAGTGTATGTTGGGCACCACTGGCGTATTCCATTATTCTGATAATGCGAGATCCCCGACAATGTCATTTCCTGTGGGAAACGGTGGCCACACCTTCCCTGGCAGCCTCTAGTTATCTCCTTACTTTAAGGACGAATGACTGGGCGTCTTTCAAGTATGCCTCAGTGTATGAATTGGAGTTGTCTGCAGCCAACAAAACGATGAGGGTATTTCTCTTCATTTCCAGAGTTAATCCATGTTCTGCCATGGTTATATGTAACAGAAAAGGATTTGTGACTATGAGATAAATTATGTTATTTTACCTATAATATGTGTTCTTAATACATTCCGCACCCTGTATGACATATTCAAATGGATTTGTTTTTGTATCTGATGAGGAAATCCTTATATGGTACATTATCTGTACAAATAAAGTATTCCTAACAGAAAAACACAGCTAGAAATCACATTTCATACAAATATACAAAAATATTTACATATCCTTTTTTTTACATTTTTAATTAAATTAACTATTTATTTTAATTCTCATGAAAACTGCCTATTTACTAATATTAAAAACTGAACAAAAAATACAACAAAAAAAAGTACTTAAAGATGATAAAATATCAAATTACTCATGCTTCTAAAATTTTAATATTAATTCTCAGGATCTATTTTTTGATAATTAATTATCAATAATAAATGATCAAAATTTCAGTTCTTCTAGGAAAAATCTACCTAAAATTTATTAAATCATTTATCTTTCAGTCGAAGCAATTACTTCAATATTCGTCAGATTTAATTAATTGCAGCTCTTTTGAGAGACTAAATTTTATTAAAAATATATTAAAGTATAAAAAGTAATAAAGTGTGTAACTTTGTAAATGTTGGAAGTTTTAGCGTTCTCTAATTAAAGTTCAATTACATAATGTCTTAAATACATATTTAGTTAGTTAAATTGATTGCTCACGTTGGTTGTGCATTAATTTTTTTTGTTTTACAAGGATAATTAGTAATTGATTCCTCTTTTATATCCATGTATAATTAATCAGACTAATGTTTTTATTTTTTCAACCGCATACATAAATACAGAGTTGCTGTTTAATGGCTTCAATTATGATAATATAGGCCTGGCAAAATAGCATTGTTGTTCTTTCTTTTATAAGAAAGTTCTTTCTTTTATAAGAAAGACACAGTATGCTTTTAAGCAAGGATGTTTAAAGTGATTGGATGCAATTTTTCTTACACTAAATAATTTTCATGTTTTTCCAATAAATGTTTCTTAATTTAGAAGAAAACATGCAATGTGTTGTTTTCAGTTTATTTTAATAACTACTTTACAAAGTTTAGTAAAATATCATTAAAGTAAAACCAATATTTTCATTAGAAAATTTCCAAAAAGAAAAAAAAGAAAAAAAGAAACAAAAAAGAAAAAAGAAGAAAAAGAAAAAAAAGAAAAAAAATCCAAAATTCATTATTTAACTCTTATTATTCATGTCATTACATTTTTAAGTGTTCAATTTCCTTGTAATTTTTAATCGCAAATTACGTCACATTTTAAATATTTTTTCATTACACTCTAAAATGTAACTGCACTATTGACAATGTACACAAACTGTGCAGTCACTCAACTTTTTTTTTAAGATAACGCTTACATGACTGTATTAGGATGCTATTATGACCATTTTATGGCCAGGATCAATTAAAATTAAGGTTAAGGCTCTACAAATTCCGTTGTGAGATTTCAAATCCCCCTCGCTAATGTTAAACTTATGACCGTGTGATGCACACGTATTTGTAAAATATCCCCCCCCCGTTTGGAATTTAATATTTTAAACATTTCTTCTATGTACTATTCTTAAAGGATGTCTTTCTTTCTTAGTTGTCAAAATATTTCAAAATATATACTAATAAAATAATTAAAAACATATTTATTTACTTAAAATGTGATAAAATATTAAAAAACACATGTAAAGATGTTACGTTTAAGTAATACACCCCAAGACCTTTCGAGACGGACCCCTCCTTTTCAAGGGGAAGAAGATTATGAGTGTCAGAGAAAACGAAAGCAGGAAAACAAAAATAAAACAAAATAATGTTACGTATATGCAAACGAAGTCAGTATATTTTTCTAAAAAAAGGGGGGGGATTAATTTTAATTATCAGGCGCTGATTCTCTTGAAATACCTAGAATATTGAACCAAATCGCGGAACATTATAAGAAATGATGTTACATACATTACCATTTTAATGAAAATCCCAGTGGATTCTCGGATCATGGAAAACTAGTGGTTGGATCTTGAAAAAATTATTCTAGCTTTGTCGAAGTTTATTTTTATATTTTCTGCTTGATATAATCTGGACAAAGCTGTACTTGATTTATTCAAACTTGATATCTGACAAATGTTCTTTTAGTATTTCTCTGATTTTCCGAGTTGTCATATCAACATAGGATAACCTTTTTTGAGCCCTTCTCTACTTATTATTACCTTTTAAGTAAATAAATATATGTTTTTAATTATTATATTAGTCAAGGTGAAAGCTCCTTCGCAACACTGTTTTATTGAAGTGTTTTTTTTTTTTTTTTTTTTTTTTTTTTTTTTTTTTTTTTTTTTTTTTTTAATATATACTAAATTTATAATTTTATGTATTAAAATCTTAACAAAACTGAGTAAGATTTTAACACTTCACATAAAATTAGTTACATATTTCAGAAATATTTTGACAACTAAAAAATAGTAGACATCCTTTAAGAAAAGTACAGAAAAAATTAAAAATATTAATATACTGAGGAGATATTTTATAAATATGAATGCATCCCACAGCCATAGTTTTAACATTAGCGAGGGGAATTTGAAATCTCACTAATAAAGAGCCTTAAGTAACAGTCATGTAAAAAGGGTCGAATGACTCGACAGTTTTCTGTAAATTTTTACCAGTGCAACAAATGAAAGTAAATTCAGCAAATTACTTTTTTTAAGTGGTTTAAAGAGATATAGCGACATTTTGCACACTTTACCCATGAAATAAAATAACAAAAAATAGAATACTTATTTTGAACTGTTGTGAGAGAACGCCCCTAGTGTGTGCCTAGTGTGCCCAACCTAGAATCGAGTATAGACATACAGAGTGTTTCAAAGAGAATCATCCGATTAAAAATAAAATCATGACTTTCAGAATTTCATTCGTCGGGGAACCACTACACTGGAGCTTGGACGTTCTAGAATTTTTTAACAATTGCATTCCTCAACGATGTTTCGGCCGTACGGGACCTGGCGATTCAGTTAAACATCATTGGCTTCCAAATTCGTCAGAAATTTCAGTGTGTTATTTCTTGTAGTGGGGGCTTATCAACTACGATAAAAGGAAAAATATAAGTATAAATTTTTAATTGTAATTTGTTTTTATGTAATTTGTTTGTGTATTTTTAAGTATTTGTTTCGGTCAGAAAGTATAACGTCTACAAGCCTTTTTTTCCTTTTCTTACTTGACAACGTACCCAAAAACACATAGTGAATATAGAACCGGGATATAGAAAATATAGAAAAAATATATATAGAAAAGCAATATTATAATATATATATTATATAATATATTATATATTAAGCCGGGAATATAGAAAAGCAATATAGAACCGGGAAACACAGTAACAAAATAGACTCTCACCAAATAGCCCTGCAGGCAATGACGGCCCAGGAGCTAGACAGGTAGATCTCCGCCATGAAGAGCTCAGGCTTAAGGTATACATAAGGTGGTTAGAGCACGGACGGACGTACACACTGTCAGACGGCCAGATAGACAGAAGAAACGATGTCTTAACCACTTTTTAACTCAAAAATATAAATAATGTAAAGCTGCTTTAGAAAACACAATACAAGAAATTTTTCTAAGTATATATATTTCACTTTTTAACAAAAAATCATAATTAGAGGTCTCTTTTAAAGTAAAACTATAATTTTACGAATTGATTTCCACATTTGTAAAATTAATCGTTGATAAATGCATTATTTAAAATAATTTTTCCTTTCCAGCGAAACCTATTATACAATTACTCCAAATTTTACAGATTAGTAGAGAAACTCGACAACTGAAAATTATATAATCTTAAGTTGAAAAGTTGACTAGGATCGATAAGTATTTAAAATTTGCCCCTGCGATATTCATGAGAATTTTATCACAGAAGAACAATACGCAATCAAAAATTATTCAAAAAACGCTAAGTAAATAATAAATCATTATTAAAATTATTTAATGTAAATTAATAGTATTCTCAAATAATGTTTTTGAAATATTTTTGCAATCAAGACAAATATAATTTATTTATTGATATTACAGAAATATAATTTTATATGTGTATATAAAATAAATAAATAGAATTATATAAATCATAATATGATAAGTTTTATTTAATTTGTAAAAGGAGAGTTTTTTAATATTATGAGCAAACTAGGGTATAAATTTTATTTTTACGTTTGATAAATCCTTATAACCTAAATATAAACATATATCAAAATCAAAATGGTACCTTCGTCCGTTTTGTGTGAAACAAACAGGTAAAATGCGACAAAAACAGTAAAAACATTAAAAATATCCAAGTTTATCTAGTAAAAAAATATTTAACAATTGCAGTTGAACCTAAATATTATTTAATATTGAACTGATGTAAAACACACTTTTAAAATTAAAATTTAAAAAAAAATGTTTTATCTTGAACGGTTTGGATTTTACAGTGTTATCTAGCCTAGTCCTTTTTAAATTTTTCGCAGAATGATTATTAACTGAAAATACGCAATAAATAATTCCTTAAAGATCGCTAAATAAAAAAAATATATAAAGGGTATTGAAATACTTAGTATTAAGTATTACTACTGTGTAACAATTTACTTATTGACTGTACAGAAATATACAACATATGTCTTTCACATTGGTTATTTTAAAGTTTTATCAAGTATACTTGCAAGATCTTTATTATTAATTAATGCGAGACTGTATCTCTAAATATAGTTACACACTGTTCAAGTAGCACAAAATTGCTAATTATTGGCTAATTGTGGTTCCAAGCTGTCCCACAGTAAGAAATGTCCACCTTGCCGTACCATCGAACAACGAACCATTTGTCAGCAGAGGCCTAACATTGGTCTAGCCGCAAGTTGCTCAGAATCCTGCTCAGATATTCTCCAAATCATATATATATATATATATATATATATATATATATATATATAAATTTTTTTAATGGCAGTTCTAAGTAAAATTCTCGTTCCTGGCAAGATACACCTTGCATCAATGCAGTGTAGTGCCCGATACAGGGGCAACAAATGGGTTGCTCCTGGATCGTCATCTAGTGACCATTTTTACTCTCCTCCTCCTCTATTATTATATCGAATGTGTAATGATGCTAGATGCAAGACTTGCCCATTTGCTTCTCAGAAACAAATTGTATCAGATCCTAATTTATCAACTTTTTGTAAAGCCTTTAATGTTATTTATAGGATTAAATGTAACTTATGTGGTTTGAAATATGTAGGTGAAACATCAGGTCCATTACATAAACGTATCAATCAACATCGTTCAGACTCTAACAATAACAAAGCAAAAAATATACAATCTACAGCAGAAATACAGCATTTTCATAAACATAAATTTATCAATACTACAATTGAAATTATACAAATTATAAAAACTAAATCAGAACGTTTGTTTATGGGGTCTTCATATATGAAATATTATAACACTATTTATCCTTATGGACTTAATAGTGAAATATTTAACAGACCAGTTAAAGTTTTTTCAACAAATAATACTATAGATTATTCTCCTATTTATCCTACTCTAAATCATAATTTAAATCATAAAAGAACACGAAACAAGCGAGGAAAGTGTACTGCTACAGTTGTTATTTCCAAAAAAATTATTGTTAAACAAATCAATACTCTTCATCATAACTATATTAAGAATTACAACTGGTTTTTAATACGAAAATACATATTTGCTATTAAAAAGAAACAGATAGTACAATATTTAAATGTATTTCTTAGTAAATCTTACTCAAATCATTTCTCTGATATTTTTTATGATCTAATTATGACAAGAGCTAATCTTTTCAACATTAATTTACATAAAAAACAAAAAATTCAAAACACTAATACTCAAATGATTATAACTTTTTCAAATCAAATCTTTAATAAAATTAATATTAATTCTATAATTAATGATAAAAACTGTTATTTTCCTATTAATAATCTTCAAATTTCAAAAACATTTAAATATCCTAATACAATCGGAAGAAAGATTTTTAACTATAATGCATTTTCAAAAAATACATCTGATGCTAGTACTTTTCCGTGTAAATGCAATGACCCCACTCTAAAAAATACATTAGTAATGATCATGGACATATAATCACTGGTAATCTTAATATTGTGAATGATTTTAAACTACAAAAACTAATGGTTATGGTACTAAATATAGACTTCCTTCTAAATTTAATGTAAATTCTATTATAAAACAGTTTAGATACGATATAGATATTTTTATTTATAAAATTTCAATCTCATATAGTAAACCTATGGAATATTTTAATCAATGAAAAATACTAGTTATTGAAAAATTAACTACGTCTTTAAAACATAATTTATCACATATGGTTAAAATTAACACAAACCATTTGTTCCAACAAATTACTAAATTACAAAAAAACTATGTAATCGCATACATTGACAAATCTCCTAATAATTATGTAATCATATGTAAAGCTTATTATCACCAACTACTTATATCCTGTATTTCTACTAACAATTTTTTTAAAAAAACTAATGAAAATGTAATTGTAAACAATCGTAAAATTCACAGTTATTATAAATTGTTAAATATTTCTTCTACTAACTTTAATTATCCTTATTTAGTTTTTATACCCAAATTTCATAAAAATCCAATTAAATTTAGGACTGTAACTATAGGATGCAATACATATAATAATATAGCCAATAAACATCTATTAAAAATTCTCAATCAAATTTATACACTGACAACATCCACTGATAATATACATTGTATAAAAAATAGCTATCAACTCCTCAATATTTTGAAAAATTTTAAATGTGTTAACAATATAATGACATATGATTTCAAAGATCTATTTAATAATATAGATTTATTAGATATACATAATATTATGAATGCATTATTTAATATTGCATTAATTATTTCATATACATACAGCTTATTTTAAAACTTTAACAAATTTCATTATATATAATAATTATATAATGCATGATAACACGTTATATTTACAGAGAGTCGGTATATCACAAGGGGGATGTACATCTGGTATACTATCAGACTTATACTTGTATCACTATGAACGTACTTTTGTTAACAGTAATATACATTTATATCGTTATATTGATGACATAATTTTAATTGCCACTGATCACACTAATATTTCTATATTTCCAGTTGATTATCCTACTAATTTAGAATTAACGGAAAACCTCCTTTCTAACAATACTAATAACTTCTTAGATCTTAAAATTACACTTAAAGAAAACAAAAAAATAATTGATCTATTTGATAAACGTAAAGAATTTAAATTTAAAGTTAATTCATTTACTAATTTTAAATCATGTCTTCATAATTCTGTATATCGTAATATACTCCTTAATCATATTTATAGAATACAAATTTTATGTTCTTCTCAACTAATTAACAACAATATTAAAAAACTTATCTATGATGCATTAAAACATGGTTTTCCAAAAAAATTCATATATTCTTTAATATATAATTAGTGCTTATATGATCTTTGCAACCAAATTAACACATGCATTAAACAATGTATAAAAAAAACATATAATCTAAGAAAATAGTATATATATATATATATATATATATATATATATATATATAATAGGACGGTTGGGTGGGTAGATGTTGGATTGAGGAGGTGTGTGGCGGAGTTGTATGGAAAAAACGCATGGTTAATTTATATTTAAAAAAAGGGGGCATTTCGATTTACACACACGTTTGATATTACACATTTTATAATGGACTGTGATATGATATTTTTATATGCATATTAATTTAGTTATATTTACATATTCATTATTTAATTAATTTAAATGGATTTATATTCATTAATATTAAGAATGTTTTTGATCTAATGCATTTAGATTAATGCCTACGGTGGACAATATCATATTAACTTCTAATATAATGTATACTTTTCTAAAGTGTTAATATAATACATGTTTTAATTTTCATTAAACGTTCTACCCTTACCACTTATATCAAGAGTATTTAATATTTAACTTTGTATGAAGAAACATTGTATGTTAATAATTAATTTCAATATTTAATTATTATTCATTTTAAACCCTTTGTATCTTAATTCAAATATTTAGTATTTTATTTTAATTTAATTTTTGTGATGTTGCATTTTTGGCACAGCTATTTAATAGTTGCTATGTCATTTGATGGTACATATATTTTTATGTTGCTTTAATTATTAATTTTTCCATCTTCAATCTTATTTTTAACATAGAATTATTCATTAATACATCCATTACTTTAATGTAATTTGATATTCTATTTATTATTTATTAATTAATTTCATTTATTTAACTAATTGCTATCATCTTTAGATAGTATATGGTTTAATTTTTAAATATTAATTTTCATCCAATGCTATTTTTATTCAGCGTATATTCACTTTTTACCCTAATAGATGGCAGCACCATGGTTTCTGTTGCTTTACAATAATATTCATATTATTCTAACATCTATTCTGGCAACATGGTAAATCATTTTCTAAAACTAGATTTGACAACTTGTAATGATTTTTTGCAATTCATTCCCTCTGTTTGGTTGTGTTCATATGTGGCTCATGTGGTGCACAGGTATCTTTTTTAATCCAAATGGATTATGTACTTTATGACTCTATTTCAAGTTTTATCTGTATATAATAGGTGTGGTTTCTTTCCTTTTTAATATTGTATTTATTTTTTATTTTTTCACAGGTTTTATTCATTGTTTATGAGTGGTAGTCCCAAAATCATATTCTTTAGCAATGTTATAGCTAATATTATGATAAAACCACTCATTTTATTTGTGGTATTTAAGCATTTGGGACTTGATAATTCTGTCTAAATTCCACGAATTTCATTTCATTGATTCAATTTCATTTATTCAATTTTTAATTTAATTTCTTCTTCTTTTAAATAAGTTTTTGGTATCTATATTCAGTGTTTTTGGGGAATACTTTCATTGTCAACTAATTATTACATACTTAATCATTATTTCATAGTTTAAGTTGGTGTTATGGTAATGTTTCATTTATGGTTATATATATATATATATATATATATATATATATATATATATATATACTAATAAAAGAAAGTTTCGCTCTGTGTGTGTGTGTGTGTGTGTCTGTTGTCGATGGCTAGGAAAATTTAGCGCACCTAGAAGTGTGTAAATTTAAATTTAGTTAGTCCAAACACTCTCCTGGTATACCTGAGCCTCACAATTTTAAAATTTTGAAAATTAAAGTAGTTATCAATTAAAAACTGATCAAAGATCACAAATAAAAAAGTCATTATTCTGAAGCGAGCTGGCGCATGGGCAGAAACCAATTTCCGTATCTTCCGGAACAGAAGAAAGAAAGCAGAAGACATTCCGTTTTTGTTTGAAGTATTTCTAAATTCGCCATGGACAAACGGCTAAAAATACGGAAAAACCGTCTACATATTCCAAAAGAACATACTTTTACGTCTCGAACGATCTGATTGGTTTGAAAAAATTTTACATTTAACCCTTTCAAAAAAAATAATCAAAAAGCATCGAATTCGTGTTTTTTATTTTCTCCCGTTTTCCGAGCCTTGCATCTACCGGAATACAAAATATACGGAAAAACGAAGGTCGCCAAATTAAAGAACTGTTTTTGTCCTTTTCAAAGCCACCTTTGGTTTTAAAAAATACAAAAATTAACCCTTCGGAAAAGTATATTTTCTGTATACCGTTTTGCGATTTTTGCGATTTTGGCAATTTTTAAAATTTTGCATCGGCGATTCAGAGACAGGTACGAAAAACTAAAAATACCAGACAATATCTACATTTATTCCTTTTTCGACATATGTATTTGTTTTTGAAAAATACGAATATTAACCCTTCAAAAGAAATTCGTGCGCAGGACTCTCTTTTGCGAATTCCGATTTTCTGCTATATATTAAATCTGGCATCGGCTTTTTAAAATAACCAAACAAAAAGCAAACACACCTAAAGACATCTACGTTCTATCGGGTTTAGGCAGAAAGCTTTAGTTTAAAAATTAAATCACGTTAATCCTTTCGAAAACGTTTTTAACCGTAAGTCAATTTCGCTTTTTTAACTATTTCTCCTATCTTTAAAAATCCGAATTTACGTTTATAATCAAGATACGAAAAACTAAAAATACCGTGCCTAATTTATATCCCTTTGTTTTTTAAAATCTGGTATCCGTTTTGAAAAAATTTAATTTTAACACTCCGAAAAAAAATCCTTTTCAAAACTCACTCACGCGAATTTCCTTTTTTGGGTCCAGATTTAAAAATCGGCATCGACTCGGGAAATGCAAGTACGGACAAACAGTAGACTCCAGATCATAGACACGTTCATTTTCTTCAAAATGTATCGTTGGGTTTAAAAAAATATCTACATTAACCCTTTAGAAACCGATCGATTACGTAACCCACTTTCGCGATTCCCGCTATTTTGGCAATGTTTACACGTAGTTAAATTTCAATTCTACTAGGAAATTTGGTTGGGTCAAGTGTTCGGAAAAGGCCTCTTCCAGAAGAGACTGCGCCCCCTGGCGGTGGAAAGTGGAACTATAGGTGTATATCTGGTTCTATGGACCCGATTACGACGAGGTTAGGTTCATTCGACTTGATATCTATAGCCTTAAATATTTTAGCTGCACTTTCGACCGCCAGGATGCGCTTTTCGATCTTGGGTTTTATGAGCCCGATTACGACGAAGTTTGCCTCACTCGACTTGATTTCTATAGCCTTACAGATTTCAGTCATATTCGTATAGAACAGATTATTAATATTTCGGGCCCGGACAACGCCGGGCGGATTAGCTAGTATATATATATATATATATATATATATATATATATATATATATATATATATATATATATAACATTTTTATTCACCATGTACACAAAAACGTTTTTTCAAGTATGAGCAAATTGAGGTACTAGTTAATTTTTAAAATTTAAAAATTCTTTTACCTCCAACAAACATATGTCAAAATCAAATTGGTACCTTCGTTAGCTTTTGTAAAAAATATAGATAAGGAATCAGTAAATAAATAGAAAAAACTGTCAAAAATGCCCAACTTTGTCCACCATAAATTATCTGTTTAAAAATAGGCAGTGAACCTAAATGTCATGTTATATTGAATTAAATATAATAAACAATAAAAAATTCAATAAAAAATTACATAAAACATTTACTTTTAACTTCTGAAAGGTGTGACTATTGTATGCTTAACGATACTGGTCCTTTCAAAATGTTCATGCACTAAATTTTGTGTTTTTTCATACCGCTTGCTGGTGCTTAAGTTTATCCTTTCAGAATTAAATTCCATATCATTTTATATAGCCTGATCTATTTAAGATAGAAGCTTGATGAAATAAATTCGTAATTGTAAAAATATAATACCAACTTAATTTAGGATATTTAGTTGCATTTTAATATTTTTTAAATTAAAAATATTTTCTTTTCTTCTAATATTTCTTTTTCTTCTAACTATTACAGCATCCAAGAAAAATATTTTAAATGTGTTTCGGTGTCAGGATATTAAAATCAATGCTAGGTTATTTAGGGCGGTTCTTTATTTAATAAAAATATGCATATAAGGATTACTCTATTTTTTATTATAAAACATGAAAATAACCACATATAGATAGATATAGAAAAAGTATCGGCCTACAATTATCTAAACCTGGTAGGGTATCATTTTCCGCAAATTCGAAATTATTTTTCATTGAAAAGGAAATACAGTGATTATTTTTCATCTCTGATAAATCAGTTTGGTTTAAAAGAAATTACAATTGTTTAAAAATATATCAGTTTTTTTATTATTTTTTTTCTATTAGTTGTAAGTTTTGACGTATTACTAAAATACCTTTTCTTTCATGGTAATTATGCAGTCAAATAGTTTTAGACGCTTAATTTGAATTTGAATATTGCTTTTTAGACACTTAAAAGTTTTGATTCTTTTAATGTGACAGCCGCCCCTACATATTGTTTTATAAGATTGTGTAATAATGAAAATAGATTTTTCTTATTTTTCCATATTATAATTTTTGTCGAGCGCCCGGTCTTCTTTCCTACCAAAAGGACCAATTTGGAGCAACCCAACGCTGAGTCCGCGCAATGCTCGGCTTAAGGTCATCTTCCCCACCAAAGGGGCCGAGTCAGAACCACAGAGAGGGATCCGCCAGTGCCCATACTGGTAAAATTATAGTAATGTTTTAATGTTTAATCCATGTAGAAAGAAAAGCAAGGGGTAATTGTAAGACAAAACTGTATGTTTTAATTGTAATAATCTTTTAATGCGATTGCAGTGCTTTAAAAGAATATTTCTGTAAACTGAAATATGTAGGCATGAATGAAAATTAGTAAAATTAATAACATTAAAGAAAAATCTTTACGTTTATCATAGATATTGAATGTTAAAGTGTGATTAGAAAGAATAGGGATATTAATGTCCATAAAATTTATAGTAGACTTATTTAGATGAGTAGTACTAAGTTCAAGATTGGAAGGATATGCCACAGGTAGAGAGATAGAGTGATTATCATTTAGGGAAAAAATAATTATATCATTTATATATATCTATAGAGTAAACTATTATTGTTAATAAACTTTCTTTCATAGAAATAGAGATATGAACCTGAAAACATACTGGAACTAGCAGATCCTTGTAGAATTCCTGTTGTCTGAAGAAAAATGGCATTATTTGGAATATATAATTATGAAAAGTAAAAAATTAGTTAAAGTTTTGAAGTAATCAGTATCGATGTTATCAGGTAAATGTAATGATGGGAAAAATTCTATAAAAAGTGAATTAATAGTAGAGTGTAAATCTTATATATTATATTTTTATTTTAAAACAAATGCTAATTTTGCACCTTTAAGGATAATGTACATTTTTCTGACAATATTTTCAAAGTAATTCATCGGTAATAATTAATAATATATATTTTTGTATTTTTATGCCTACAGGGTGTTTCATAATAATCTCCCTAAAATTAAAATTCTATAAATCATTAACAATAACAAAGATAAAAATTAAAATATTGAGGTATGTATCATTTAACTCAAAAGTTTCTATACCGTAGTTTAAAGAATAATTAAAATCAATCCTCTAAGCATGCTCAAAATAACGTGTAAAACTCCATCAAAGATGCCATATTTTATTTACTATTATTGTACTTAGATGTTGAAACGCAAAAAAAGTTTGTATTTTGAACTTTTGAGGGTAATTTGAGAGCTCTTACAGTTTGGAACAGCACAGTGCCGTTTATTGAATAAGATGTTAAAAATTTAACAAATAAATGTATACAAAACTTAATACCGAATAACTAAACTAAACTATCTGCCGCTACACACCCTAAGGAGCATAGTCGACATTACCCAGCTATGTTTTCTTGACCATGGGACCTGGGGTGCTATACAGCATATGTCCAGTCGCATTGTTAATCTAACGTGGGAATCTCAGTGTTTAGTTCCCAAGCAAACTTTGTATTCATTTTTCGACCAAGGTTGTGTGAACCTGGCCAGTCCGCAGTCGAGCAGCGTGGTAACGCGGCGTGCTGACTACTAAGCTACTGTGCTTTGATGCCTGATTAACTACCATTTATTTCATCTGTATTATAGTTAATAAAATGTTGAACTTTAACGTTAGGATATCCTTTATAAAATACCATGTATGCCTGAATCGAGATAACTAAACTGTTTTCTGAAATAAAATAACTGATTTCATGTAATTTGTATGTTTATTTCTACTTTTTGGCATATTCCTTATAGCAGAATGTATTAAGGTAAAGATTATTGTAAATATACCATCATTCATTGTGCAGTTAAAATACAATATTTGACAGAATTAATTTGTTCAGTAAATTGATGTTCCTTTGAAAGTTTTTGATAAAAATGCTCATTTAAAATAAAAAGAACTGGAATGTTCATTTTTCATCACTATATCCTTTGAGGATAAAATAAATTATCAATACTCTGTATCAATAAATATATCAGATGGAATGTTCAATCAAATCTTCAGTAATGCATTTATAATGGATATTTTTTCCAATTAATATAATTTAATTGAAAGTAAAAAAGAAAACAACAATTTCAATTACTTTTCTAAATTTAAATGTTTAATACATTTTACATTTTTAAATTATACTTTATTAAAATAAATAATCACTTAAACAATTTTTTCCTCTTTTAATCGAATATTTTCTTTTACATTAATTTAAAACCTTTTCTTTTCCATTAAAATCGCAGAATTGAAATAATAGGATTTTTTCTCCGTTCAAATTAACGCTGAAAACATTTCTTGCTGTCGTGGCAAAAATAAAATGTAATTTGTGGGAAAGGAACATTTTCAAAAACCTTCAGTTCACTTCAGTAAATTTATAAAAAGAATTCATTAGCGTTGCTGCAGTTCACTTTAAAATATTCAAAATGTAAAAAATGTTTCTTTAAGTACTGTAATCCAAGATTTTATTCATAGCACTGTTATAAAGGAATAATTAAGAAGTTATGAAAATATTGAAAAGAAATCAGTTGAACGTAATAAATATTGTTTAAAATATTTATTATGTTAAATTACGAACTAGGGAGTTTTAATTACTTACCCATCATACGTAGTATAATAGGGTAAGTTTTGTAATCGTTTTGAAAATCGAAAAAAAATTTTTTTGACGGATTTACACGTTTCAGACACTAAAGATTCCGAAAAACATATTTTTAGAAAAAAAATTGCCGTCCGTCTGTCTGTGTGTGTGTCTGTAAACGCTCTATCACCCGAACAAATTGAGATAGAGACTTGAAATTTGGTATGCACTTAGTATGCAATAATGTGAAGAAGCTTACTGAATTTCAGTCACTCTCGATTATCCGGAACTGCTTTTTTAGGACTCTCGAAATAGTCGCTCTGATAAAAAGTATATAAAAATTTTCGAAATTGTTTATTTTAAGGAGTAAATATAAAAGACAATAAAAAAACAAATTTTTCATAAAGAATGAAGTTGATCGGATAATTAGTTGCCGAGAATTTGTAATCATATTTTCACACTGTTCGATTTTTCATGACCCTGTATTTCATTCAAATTTCAATTCAAAGATATATTTTAATTGGAAATGAGGCGCTTAATCCGACGCAGTAAACCGTTAGTTAATATGATTATCAAATTTGTAGTTATAAGGATGTTTCTTTTACGCAATTCAGTAATAGAGCATTTAAAGTTTATGACGTCATGAATCCACGATTTTATTTGAATTGCAATGCATTTTATAAGTATTGCTGTACAGTCATTTCAATTTTATGGCGCAATTATGCTAGTGAACATGGCTTTATACTGCATACTAAGTTATTGGGTATTACGTGAAAATAAAAATCAAGTTAATCAAGTAATTAAATACAGTGAATCTTGGGGCAGGGGGACGTACTCAATCGAGTTCTTTCGTCCTGTAAAACAACACGGTACAGTGCTGTCTGTATGGGTTAATGTAATACGTTATTTAACCCAAAGTCAACGCGATTTCGAAGCGTCTCACACATGTGACACGTTTCAATGTATATAACATACTTTTTCTGTCACAGTGTATTGATGTAATATTTAGGTAAAAATGCAGTGTAAAGGTGTCATAAATTTGTTTTGAAAATTTTCTTTTGCAAAATTATTAATATATTTTGACTCTCATCAAATTCATGCCTCATGAAAGATTAAAATAATTTTTGTCATATTTTAACCGTAATGAATTATAACTAGAACACTAAATTTCTAGAATATGAAGGTATTTTTCAAATGGTGAACTTTGAGGGAGATTACAGTGAAGTGCCCGGGATTAAATCCCACAACTTCCTCTATTTAATAGAATAGTGCTATAAATAATAGAAAATAAGGAAAAAAGTAATACATTTATAACAAGAAATGTAAGAGTATATGTAAGAGTATATGTAAGAGTAATACATTTATAGAAAAATGAAACTAAATAGAAACGAACACTGAATAATTTAAGTTTGAGATAAATGGATTTTTATAAGATAGTATAGCAAGGGTTTATGTCCTATTACATTCTCCCACATTTTTAACTCTCAGGAGCGACTGTAATGGCATAAAAAAATGATTCAGTTTTTTAAAGAAAAAGTCTGTGCAAATATATTTTGCCTCTTAAATATAGGACTCGTAAAAGAATGGACCATTATAGTGAATGCAGAAATTTTGTAGTTTAGAGAAAGCGAAGGATACTGATGGCATTTTGGAAAAAGATCATGTAAGTTTCTCATCATTTAAAAAATAAACATTAAAAAATTGCTAGTTTAAAATACAAGCGACAATATATCAAAACAATAACATATGGGTTAAGAAATGCTGTCCAGAAGAAAAAAAATATTCAAGGCTGCAAATTAACATTAATTTACATTAAAGTGTTCCTTTATTTAAGGTGTCAGGTACCTTTTAAACTGACAAATTGATTGTAAAAGTGATCCTAATAAAAATTGTAATAACTCAACATATAGTTAACTTTTGGATATGAAATTTTAATCACACATTACAAAAATACATTCTAAAAGTTAATATTGCGAAAAATACTCTAAATGCATATAAGGGTTTTTGATTCAATATGAAATTTAACGCTTTTTTAATAAATGAATTCACATTGTATGCATTATGTGGAGGATTTCTCATACTTGAATTATCACAGTGAGCAAACAATTTATTGAGTAGAGACATTATATGTGTTTAAAATGACCTACACTGTAAAAAATATAATGATTATAACAAAGGATGGGGATTTTCACTTACTACGCTGCGTACAACCAACAGAGTGAAAAATGTTCAGATCAGAAATCGAACCTGACCCTTGGTATAATGCACCAATGCTCTACCATTTGAGCTACCAGAACGACATGCAGTCTGGAAAATCTCTCTCCTATATGTTGGCAGAGCTGCAACTTTGCAGCATAAGATGGGAAGTCAATCCAGAGCACACATCTTTAATGGCATACAGGACCCGAACTAATTCCCATTACCGGAGAATATATATGTATCGTAATAAGTACAAATTCACATTCATTGTTATATTCATTATTTTCCAGCATAATTTCAGCTATGCTGAAAATGTAATTTATACATACTGGGATTTAGTTCTCCGATACTGGGATTTAGTTCGTCTCATGTATGGCACTAAAAGTGTTTGCTCATGATTGACTTTCCATTTTGTGTAGCGAAGTTTCAACCTTGCCAGCATATAGAAGCATCGTCTTGATAGCTCAAATGGTAGAGCATTGATGCGTTATACCAAGGGTCCATATTCGATTCTCGGTCTGGACATTTTTCACTCTGTTGGTTGTACGTTGTGTAGTAAGTGAAATGTCACCTCCTTTGTTATATTCATAAACTCCAGCATAATTTCAGCTCTGAAGAAATTTAATTAGACATTGTATAATAATTATTTAAAAAAATCCCTAAAGATTTTAAAATTGTGTTTTAAATAAAAATAGTCATAATTTATAAATTCCTTACTTGAACATAGTAATAGTCATTTTGTGCATCTATAAGGTTTATACCTTCAGTCCAAATTTCATGAAATATTATTCAGTCATTTCTTAAAAACCATGCGCGAAATGATCAAAATCACTGTTTAGAGAAATTTTACTTTAAAGATTAAATTACCCCTTGATAATATAAAAATTGAAAATAACTTCCCTTCTAAAGCAAATTTTGAATAGGGTTTATTTTAAAATGTTCCTACAACATAATTTAAAATAAAAATAATTACACTTTAAAAGATACTTGACCCCGTAAATAGCACTATAGCCTTAAAATAATACAATATTACATCATTGTAAAGTTCACATTTAAAAATATACATCAATATTTTGAAAGTACTTCAATAAATAAGCTTTAGTTGGTTTTATTAATGGACTATTTCTAAATCTGAAAGAGTTATGTCAATTTCATTCAATTTTATCATCATTGCAATTAGCAATTTAATGTTTGAATCATCAAGGAATTCTGACTAAATTGAAAGAGAATGACTCAGTGATTTTTCTAAAACGAAATTTGAAATTCCAAAACTTAGGTGCAGACAGACATGAACAGATATATGTATTTAGCAAGTATCATTCGAAATATTTTAATTGAATAATTTATACATAACTCAGAACTTAAATTTAATTTCTTAAGCTCTGTTTTACATTCTAGCTATTTCAAATTAAATTGACATTCAAATTCACATGTACCAATTTGTAACGTAAATAGTAGTAAAGTGATAGAAACTTTTATAATTAGTTTATGTCAAAAGTAAATAGCATCTGTCTAGACATTTGTATAAAATTTGTAATTAGAAATTTTCTATGGTTTAATTTGAATCTCTTAGTTTGTATTTCGAAGACCAATTTGCACTAGTTAATCCAACTGGCGTTGTCGGAGCTTTTGATAGTAATTTTAAGTATACGTAAAATCAGTGATGAAAGATTTTATATTTTTAGATGAAAATCTTTCCAAACGAATCTAATGTTGTGGGCTCCACTGCTTTCGGCAGCATACACTTTCAGATTTCTGTAACTTTATGTATGTAAACAACAATCTATCCAAACAAATTTAAAGTTTAGGGGCCTACTGCGTACACTGGGCGTGCTCGTCTATTTTTGAAAAATACCTTCGAATTTGTATGATTTTATATTTTTATACAAAAATATATCCAAAACAAAGCCAAAGTTTGGGGCCCCATTTCCTTCGACAGGGTACACCAGGAGTGTTACGTGCACTCCGGTCTGTTTTTACAAACGAACCTCGAATTTGTAGGATTTTATATATAAAGTAGAGCGTCGATTATCCGAATTAAAAGGTGACTGGTGGTGTTCGGATAAACGAAATTGTGGATAACTTTAAAAAACATACGAAGGTTATATGGGCCTAATAAATCAAACAAACAGTTATAATAAACTCAAATATGTATGTATTTTGTACTACAATGCTTACAACAAGAAGGGAACAAACTATCAAGGAATAAAGTGATCAAAGAAATCTGCAGGAACCCAAAAGTACAGTACTGTAGGTCTACATTATAAGAAAATAAGTCCAAAATTTTCTTTTACTTCAGCAAGGACGCTCTTCTTCTTGCTTCTAAATCTCTTATGTGTTTTAATGAAAGCATTTGAACAGAATCACATTCTTCTTTTTGCTCCACCCACTTCAAGGGCACTTCTAGGCACTGAAAAGTTCCCACAGTGGATGGTCCTTTTTCATCTTGTTCTTCGTCACTAAAGTCCTCCTTGTAGTCATGGTCTTCTGAAGGGCTTTTGCCTTTCATGACAGTAGCAAGGATTTCATCAATAGTTGGTGGCCACCAACATTACATTCGAGCTATTCTTGAATGTTTTCCTGGTTACAATCGTCAAATTCTGAAGATACTTGAATCAATTCAGCTAGTTCTGATATAAATTCACTGTTTGGTGGCCCTTCAGGTGCAGTGGTAGGATCATCTGATGGAAGAAGCTCATTCGAAGCTTCAGAAAGGGTAGTGTCCTTGACGGAGGCCCAAGCTTCTGCTGTCATGAACACACCATTCTTCAAATTGATTTCTTTGTACAGTTGTTGAATACTATTTTCATTGTCCTGCCCGATTAGAACCATGCGCAACAATGCCTTTCTGTAATAACGTTGGAATTTTTTGATAACACCCTAGTCCAGGGCGCGCCAATTTGAATTTCGTCTTCTGGAACGCATTACGTAGGCCACTCTTGGCAGGGAGCGCTTGAGGTCGCGTGTGGAACTCGTTCAGTGCATGGCGCGCAAATTTTAATTTCGCTTTCTGGAACGCGTTCGGTTGACCGAGGTTCAAATAATCGTTGCTCCACTGTATTAAACGAAAATCTTTCCAAACTAACTCAGGATTCCCCAATGTACTGATTGCTGATTTAATTTCTGACATTTTCAAATATTAAACTTTCAACTCTGACCGAAAGTTCCTTAGAACACATCCTGAATATTTTCCACACTTTACTACCTTCAGTACAAATGTTTCCATTTGTCACATATATGTTTACTGGAAGAATAAGATTTTTTGTATCTTTATTTGTATGTAGGTTTAGGCTTCTAGCTGAGATATATGAAAATGCATTTTTACAGTAATATTGAAAACTAACGGAACTTCGCCTACTTTGCTGTAGGTATTTCTGAAACGAACATGGGCCCCACTGTATTCGGCAATTTACAAACTCACAGAACTAGAATCTAACGAACCTTTAATTATTGTTATTTTTTGATTTTCGAAACAGATTAAGTTCAAATTTTCAGCATCGTCGATCACGGTACCATGGAAACCGTTTTGGTAATATTCTCACTGGAATTTTATCACGTCAAAATGAAACTTTACCGAAGAGATTATTTCATTTCAAGGAACAAATCAGAAATAGTATAGATTTTAGAGAGAAAAATATTCACCTCTATTTGTTTAGCCTTATTTTTATTAAATTCATTTTTTTTATGTTTAGAAATTTAAAATCTTTATTATGAGTGTAAATACACTAAACTATTCTAAAGTGGATAAAGGAATGGAAAATATGTCTAGATTCTAAATCTTCTGGAATTATTTTAATATAGAGATAAATAATTTTCTAATTTATGATCTGTGTATACTGCGTAAATTGTATTTTTTTTATATAAAGTACCAATCCTTACATTTACCAGATTTTCAGTACTGTGTTTTCAGTAGAGAAATGATTATAAAGTATTTTGTGTGACAGAGAGTTAGTGCTATAATATTTCGGAAAGCATGTAGAAATAAAATTTTCTTTATTTAAATTAATACTACTTTTATCGCCGTACATTTCTCACTTACTAAATTATATCTTTTATTTGGTAAATGAAAAGAGAAACTTCATTTAATGGTGTTTGACATCTCTTAAATTGACCAAATCGCTTTATATCTTGTTCTATTTTTCTAAGATTCAGAATAAAAATTCTAAATTGTCACTACTTTCATAAGGATTTCAGCATGTGAAATCAAGGTATTAATTTACATATTATTTCCAAAGTGTATATATAGATTGTTTTTGAATATATCTATTAATGTTATCTAAACATCTTTCAATTTTAATTTAATAACCCACTTTCAACAAATAAAAGTAATCGTGATCCTTTTGACATTCAAAAGGATTATTTAAACAGGAAACAAAATGAAATTAAGATGCACTAGCACAAAATCAGAATTTTCAGAATTTCATTTTCAGAATTTTCAAGCTATAATTTTGAGACTTTCACAAAGGTTACTCTGTATACTTAGCTAATACATTATGCATATTATATTTTGATTGCATTCGCGCATGCGCAGTGAAACTTTTTTAGTAAACCTGCTCATTTTTCATCCAATTTTTATTATTTTTTAATTCTGATTGCAGAGTGTTATGTACAATGTTGTTTGTCTTATTTTCTGAAAATAACTTTTTTTTTATAGTAAGAACTCTGCAAATTATAAGCAAAAAACTACGCGAAATTTGGGACTGTTTTTATAAAAACCTTAATTTCGCTACGAGTATACATGCTATCCTCATAAAAATGTACACAGTATAATATTAAAATAAGCCACTTATTAATAATCTGGAGTTTGAACGCCTTTGCTACATTAGTTTTTACAGGGTTATCCAAAAGATATTCGTTCTTTTTCAATTTGTTGCTAATCCCATATGGGGTTTCATGAAAAAATCTTCGCGGAAATATATAATCTATACTATACTATTTACACACCTGCAGTTTCAGGTTAATTCCTTATGTATTTTTCTAGATAGTTAACAAAACGTCTAAAATCGCAAGTGACCGGTCACCTTTGGCAATATAGTGTACATACATATTAGGCGGGTCGCCTAACAACTCAGATTCGGAACCGCTGTAATAAAGGATCTGTAACAGCGTATTTTGTTCTTTACTGCATTATCTTTGATCCCTGAAAGTTTCTTTATTCGACAAACAATATAACTTGTATATTGAATTTGAGGTTGTTTGATGTCTATTCATCTAATATTTGTAGAGATTACATCGTTCAAGAAAATAGCGAAAGGAAGAATTTTCTGAAGGTTAAAGTAAATTAAGTGAACATGAAATAAATCAATTTTTGCATTTTTACTTGCTAATATAGCTATGATCGGAAGACAATTTTTATGTTTCTACACAAGAATTGTAATGATAGAAAGATAAATCATTTGTTAAGGAAAAATAAGAAACCTCCATCGGTTCCAACTTCCTGCTCAAAATTTTGAGTAAAAATTTCATGGAGAATATGGTATTAATCCAAACAAAGAAAAACTGGATTATATTTTTTGAATCACTCACTTGAACATTTCAAACCCTATATCGTTTTAGAATTGAACCAATTATTCACATGTCATTGTTGATAGTGAAGAAACAAAGCCTTCTATTTCAATTGTAAGTCCAAGAAACAGAAATAGGAAAAATCCTGGAAATAAACCAGTGTTTTTTGGGAATAAATTGGATATTTTAAAAACGAGCCGTACTCAACCTAAAACACAAAACAATCATAAAATGAACACCACGTTTATTATTCTGCCTATAGTGCAAACCTTGAGTTATGTGTACTATATGTATAGTCTTTTAAAACATATGTTACCTGAACTGCTACGTATTAACGCGAAAACCGTAAGGTTCAAACTTAGGCTTATTTTTCTTGCAATTGTGAATTGCGTTCGATTTTAAAAAATGAAGAAAAAGATGGCATTTAATAAAATGGAAATGTGATGAAAATTGAGATAAAAAAAGGGTGATTTGCCTTTGAGTGCTTTATAATATTTGCGTTATAGATGTTTTTATTTAATTTGAAAAGACAAGTGAAATAATATTTTACAAGTTTCGTAGTTTAAGAGATTTTTTTTGGAACATTTCAAATTTATGCCCCAATATTTATATAACCTCTACCGTGAATGACAAAAGTCATATATCTTTTGCAAGGCTTTGAGTATTCCGATACAAAATAATTCAATTTCTGGCAAATATTACTAACTTTAGATTTGGACATCAATCAAAAAAATTTCACTTGTAACATTTTATTAGTAATATATCTCTAGTAATATTTTACTAGTTTAGTCGTTTAAGAGATATTTTGAAACATTCCAAATTTATGCCCAAATATTTATAATGTATAAGACAAACTTCATATATATCTTTTCTTTGACTTTGTGTAGTCCGAAATAAGAGCATTGAATTTCAGACAAATAATACTAGCTTTACATCTATAAAATGACGATAGAAATAATCTCAATCAGATTAAAAAAACCTGTAATTATATAACCCTGTGTAACTAATAATACATTTAGTAAAGATTAAAATATTAGATGAAAAGGTCGAAGAAACAAACATGATTTGTCTTTGAGTATTTTATAATTTTTACTTTATTATGTTCTTGTTCTATAAAAGAAAATTTAAAAAGACAAGTTAAGTAATATTTTTATAGTTTCGTAGTTTAAAAGATATTTTGGAACAGTACAAATTTACGTTCAAATATTTCTAACCTGTACCATGGATAAGACAAATTTCCTATATCTTTTATTCGGATTTGTAGTCCGGTACAAAAATATTAAATTTCCAGCAAATAATACTAGCTTCACATTTAGAAAATGATCACAGAAAGAATTTCACTGGGTTTCAAAAATACCTGTAATTTAATAGTGTATAACGAGGAATAATAATACTAAAGATGAAAATAATAGATAAAAAGCACGTGGAAAACTTCCAGATTAGATATTGAAACACTTGTAATATCTCGTAAAATATTATAATGTGCCTTGCAGTAAATCTTTTGCAGGCGTATTTAATCCTAATAATATTATAAATCTGATTGTGTGCAAATGTTAGGCTAAAGCCAGCGTCAAAATGGAGCATTTAATGACCCTGTTTCTTTGCATATAGGTTGATTATAACCCTCAAATGAACATAGGCTGGTTTTTGTTTATTTTATTCAAATATTTTCTTTAATAATTAAAAATTTCATCATTTTCATAGAGAATAAATGGACATTTTTCCATACAATTTAACCATTTAAATTTATCGTTGTTAGGGCTTTGATCGTTGCCAATAAATAAAAACACGGAAAAATACGTTTTCCTCAACAATTAATTTTCAATTGAACGATTTTCACGTGAAAACGGAAAATTAAAAAGAATTCAAAAGAAGATGAATTTCCGTGATATTTGAAACAAAAATATGGAGTATTTGTTATTATACATGAAGTATGAATATCGGTTACATTAAAAAGATCTTTTTCTGTCAAAAACTGCGTTATAGTTCGAAGGAAAATGAACAATAATTATATAGATTTCGCTCGGACAATGGAACTATGAAAAAGATTCTCCTCGTCTTGGACAAGTATGACGTCATAAATAAACATGTATTTTCAAATATTCGTAATAATACAAGGAGCATAAATATCAATGTATAATGAAAGTAGATATATAATTGACATAATATTTAAGATGTAAAATTAAAATATTTTTTATCGATACTGATTAATAATTAGCTTGAATACCAGTTACACACAAATGTGAGTTTTCTGCTAAAATGTTTAGAGCTTATAGCAGTGCTCACGAATATACGTTTATTCACGTTTAAATTTATACGTAGGTAAGCCTTTGTTCCATATTATAGCTATCCACAATCGTCACTGGTTACAATACGTTTTAAACGTATTATACGTATATTCGCGAGCACTAGCTTATAGCAAACATTTTTTTTCAATTGTTTTATTAATAAACAAGTTGAGCCGCCCGGCGTTGCGCTGGACCATGATAATAAATTAAAAGAAACCTCACATTAGTATGATTTTGTTATCTTTAGCCCGTTTTTGTATGAAATTAGTTTTAAAGTGCTGCGCTCGAGCCTGAAAATCCATTATTTCCACCTTTATTCCTACAGGGTCTGATCTAACCGAACCTCCGACACTTGTCCCGCTGCCTGCGGCGCCTTATAGCAGACATGCTACACAGGCGCTGCAAAAACATTTAGTTCTACCTTCCACCGCCAAAGGGGCAATCTGTTATATAAGAACATCCGAAACGGGTACCCGTTGTATCTAAGCAGTTGCATGAACCTTTTCCCGTCGAAACCGAGCCTATCGAACCCGAGAAAAAAAATGCGTCCGTGACGGTGGGAGGTAGAGTTAAAATATGTAAGGCTAACGAAAATCAATTTGAATGAGCCAAACCCCGTTGTTATCGGGCCCGTAGAATCCGAGAAAAAAAACCATTCCTCAGGGTTATGCTTAATTAATTGTAACCAGGGGTTGAAGAGGTGAAAATTAAAATGTCAATTTGCTCGTCCCCACCCCAACCTCCCCATCTTAAGTCTCTTATTTGTAATTTTCCAACTGGACGAAAAATGTCCGGGCCAGGATTCGAACCTGGGTCTCTGGATTGAAGATAGGATAAAATTGGCCGGTTGATTTTTTTCGATTTTTCTAATTTCTTAAATAAAATATAATTTTGCATATATATATATCAATTTTCAAATCCTTGTGTTTTAAAGTTTTAAAATTTTTAACATACGTTAAAATCTGTGAGTGCGGTTTTTAATTAATCTACGTATAGTTTTTTTTTTATCTTTCGTATCTCAAAGTAAATGAAATAATTTTTTTTGATAAAATAAAAACTTACCGGCCGATTTTTTCGATTTTTGAAAATCTCGAACCAATTTCCAAATCGTACTTAAAATAGATTTTAAAAAATTCTTTGTACCTTAAAATTTCTCCATCCTTCTAATTCTTTTATCACTTCCGACCTGGCAAACCTCCCTTTTACTGGTTAGTTAAAATAAGGTGCTTTTGACATGAAAAGAAATAAATTTCTCTTTGAAAATTAATGATTTTAATTGATATCTTAGCTAATAATCCTCCGATTTTCACAAAAATTACATTTTTGGATTTAGCGTTAAATTTTAAGCCTGGATGCTTAATTTTCAAATCGATAAAAGCAATGATTTTAATGATTGTGTAGAGCCCTAAATATCGCAGTATCCTGTGGTTTATTACTTTGAACTTGAAAATCTTTGTCCCGTTCTGTCTCCTTATCAAATCATTTGTTACGTTTGTGGTTTGATATTTCTTCAGTGCTATTTTCAGATAAAAAGATCGGATTTTTGAAATTTTTAACGGGATCTTTCTTAACGGGATCTTCTTCTTAATTAATATTTCAGCTAATTTTAAAAATGTTAAAATTCTGATTCTTAGGGGCACCAGGACAGGTTTTAGACTATACTCACCTAATTTTACAGACTTCTAGGTGCGCTAGATTTTGCTAGCCATCGCACACACACAACCACACACATATATCAAAATTTTCTTTTATTAGTTTAGATAGTGAAATTAAATGAAAGATAATAGTAAATATAAAGACATATACCATCATTACTACATGCAGATAACAAAAAAAGTAAATGTAAAAGACATGTCCTATAATTAAGACGTGAGATCCGACAGGATTAAACATTCTTTCGTTCGAAAAATCATGTTTTTTACCTGTTCATTGAAGTAGTTAATTAAAATTGGGATGCAACACTTGAGACAAGATAAAAAAAAAAAAACAATTTCCTCTAAACATACATTTAATTTGCAGTCTTATATATTTAAAGACAGAAAACGTTGAAATTCGAAAAAAACATATATTTTATTTTCTGGAACTTAGTCTGGAACTTTTCAACAGCATAGAAACTATTATTACTTTCCTATCTCTAGACGGAAGTAAATAAAACACTGTTGTATCACAACATTGAACTAAAAGGAAAAAAGGAGACGACCATGAATATTTCAAAATGGCTTGTACAGAACTTATATCTTGTCTTTTTAAATTAACTGAAGCATTAAAAGCATTTTGAAGACTGACAAATGTTTCCATTTCCACTTATTAGTAACATTTTATTGTGCTGACAGTATAAATAATTCGCTATTTCAAAGGAAAACTAATTTTAATTATATTTTTCTTCGTAAGGACAAACGACAAGAAAATGATTCTTAGCTACATTAATGGGAAATGTACATTTTAATAAGGAAAAATGTCGACTAAATGAGGAGAGATTTATTTTAATACGAGTTTTCTAAAACAAATCTAATTTCTTGGTAATTAGGGTATCTAAATATAAAAACATAAAAATAATTAATAAAATGAATGCATTTTTAATTACATTGCATATATAATAGATGTTATAAATGCATTATCATTAACACGTTATTTGTTAAGTAGTGTTTCGTTTAGAACATTTGTTACTCATTTGTTCTTCAGACATGTTCTTCGTATTTTCTAATAAAAATTAAATACATTAATTAGCTGATATTTTCATTTGAAGAAAAATATGTCTGTAAATTGTTTAAAAATGAAAGTGATATTCACAACAATGCTCTGAATATTAATTTAATATTTTGGTTATTTGTTAGTGGGCCTATGCCTTCTTTTGTACACGAGGTCTGTGCAGACTGAGAACTCCGTTTAATATGAAGTACGACCCACTACAAAGAGCAATGCCTGAGTCGGTATTCGAGCCCAGCATATTTTGTCTAGTACCAGCTACCTAACCATTAGATAAACAGGTGGGCTTTTAGAGTTAGGAAATTTTCTGAACTCACACGCACACACAGTAAATAAGTAACTGTGATGTTTCTCAAGTAACACAGGTTGTTGGCAATTTGTGGAAACCATTGGGAAGGGGTAGGGTTGGGAATTGGTATGGTTGGACCACTGTTGGCGCGTCGTTAGCAAATGGTTCTTTGGCCAATGGTACGGCAAAGCGGACATTTCTTAATGTGGGTCAACGCTGGCCCAACCATTGTGTGTTACTTGAGTTATTACGAGCGATTATCTGCGCGAGGGAGATAGGCCGATGTGAAGATTGCTCTCAGTAGTGACTTTCTAAGGGAAGATAAAAAAAACAATACAAAAATATTATATATAAATATATATCTATATATAAACAATACAATAATATTATAAAAATATTATTATCTTGATAGTAATAAGTTACACACTTTTTTTCCTTTTAAATTTGGTATTTACCTTGAAAGTATATTTCATAGAAAGTTTAGAACAATCTAGGTTAAGGTAAAGCTAGGATAGACTGCGCACAATTCAAAAGAGTAACAATAAACAATTGAAATATTAAATTTTTTGCTAAACTATCTATAAATAAATTTTACTTCATTTGTTTTTTAAGCATTTGCATTGCTATTTTGTTGTTATGTTGCAATTTAATAGAACAGTTGTAATAAAACCAAGAAAGTTATTTTGCGCCATCTGTCTTTACAGGGTTGGTGTGATTGCGCTTAAGTTACGTGATTTTGCTCATTTTGTAAAGCAGAAATAAGGAAACTGTATAAAATTAATGATAAGTGTTTAAGCGCCTTCTTTTATTAAATTAGCGTCAAAAATTTTTAATTCATCTTTCTAGTTTTATATTGAAAATTATCAAGTATTTTAATTCTAAAAAAAGTGCACACCAAACCTATATTTTTGATTTTTTGTGTTTTGTTATTATAATAAACAATTCCATTAAATACATTTTCTGAAGTCAAAAATATTACAATTTAATAACTTATAGACTTAACATAAAATAACTTGCACAAATAAATATTTAATAATAAAATAACCAAATTTATATGATGAAATTGAATAGTACTAGATAATTTCTAGTAATTACCGGCGTAACTATGTTATTCCTTAGAATATCTACAAGATTTTGTTTCATTTTACAAGTAAGTTTGCATTCATAAATTATGAAAACTTTGAATCCTTTAAATTTATTAGTTGTGAATCTATTCTACCCACAAAATCTTAATTTGTAACACGATATATAAACGTTTAAAACATGCACGTTAGATAAAATCTTACGTAAATACGTTCTTTCTTTCTTGGATATTTTAAAACAAAACCGCTGAAATATAAATTTTGTTTGCAAAATTTGTCAGAATTAAAGTATAGCTCATTTGATATAAAAGATAAAAATTCGATTTTTTAACTTATAAAAATGTTCCCCTTATATATTATTCCTCGTTTACTTCTGTAACTAACTACATTTATAAAAAAAAATTGTAATGAATTAGAAAAAAGCAAAAAACTTTTGTAACGCTATGCAAATTTCACTAATTGTAATAGTGTTTAAGTATTTATTAAATGTTGAAAATTACTCTTTTTTTCTTTGCAAATGAATAATTTTTTTAAATGTAATTTTTAACATGTTTCTTTAAGTTTTTTAATAGTTTAATCAGAATTTAGATGAATGTAATAATAGAAACAAAGTGTATCTTTATCATTTATTCGGGATAAAATTTTACTTTACAGTTACGATTTTGTATTTAAAAACAGAAAACAGATAGAAAATCTACTGTTTATCTTTGAACGGAGCATAATATTTTTTAACAGCATACATTCCATTAATGTACTTTTCCTCTCTAAATACTGTTCTATAGAAAAAGAAAACATTGTTAGATCAAAGCACTTAAGAAAGAACAAATATATCGTGAATATTTTATAACGAATGCAGCAAAACTCACATGTTGTTTTTAAAACTTGCTGAAGCAATGAAAGAATTGTGAAAGATACCAATTCATCTTTTTCTACTAATTAGTGCCATTCCATTGCGATCATGCAAGAGTGTTTTCTCTTTTTTTAAGAGAGAGACTAAATGTATTTTTTTTTATTAAAGTGTGAAGGAAATGTTGTTTAACTATATTAATGGAAGATGTTCTTTTAAAAAGAAATAAAAAAAGCAAAAAGAGTAGAAATTTAATAGTTTCTTAAGAAGATAAATTTAATCTCATGATAAGTTAGAATTTTAAAATACAAAAATAGAGATGTAATTTATAAACTTTTGGTATATGTTTTAAGTTAATTATATAAGTAAAAGCTACATGTAAAAAAATGTAAATGCATTATTATCAAAATATTATGCAGTAATTCTCTATATTAATGAAAAATTTAGGATTTAAAAGGGGAAAAAATGCGACGTAATGAGCACAGATTTATTTTAATAAGAATTTACTAAGAAAGTTATTCTAATTTCGAAATTTGCATTAGGTGATTAAGATATTTAAAATACAACAATGACAGTCTAATTAAAAATATAGAAAATTTCATATATTGAACGTCAAGTTCGGCTTCTTAACTTGAAATAGCACAGAGTAAATACATTGATTTAAAAGTGAATTTTAGGTAGCTTTCAGTACAAAAAAGTATAAAGCTACCTATTGCAGCCTTTCGGAGGAAAGCAGTTCCAGAAAATTTTGATATATTTTCACCGATCATGACCCCCAGACCCCAAAACCACCCTCCGTTCAAATGTTGATATATATATATATATATATATATATATATATATATATATATATATATATATATATATATATATCCATATATATATATATCTAGATCACCGTATATATATATATATATATATATATATATATCCATATATATATATATCTAGATCACCGTATATATATATATATATCTGACCTATGTCATACGATAACGCTCGTATTTATAAATCAATTTTGATGAAACTAATTGTGTGTATTAAGCTCACCAATGCCTCGACCGAGTTCGTTGGCCAGCTTGGTCCGCCATTTTGTTTCAAGATGGCGGCCATTTAAAAATTAAAAAATTAAAATAAATATACAAAAAAGTTAAAAATTCAAATTTATTTTTTAATTAAGTGCTAGGCCTTGATACAAGGATTCCAGAGCATTTTTTGTTTTACCTCTATCTTAAATGGATGAGATAGAGCAGTTTGAAATTCTAGGGTGGCTGACATTTTGAAACAAGACAGCACATTACAAAAATTTTCATTGTTGTAATAATTTTCCCAATCATACGCCTAAAACTATATATTCATATCCGTTAGTGCCAAAAATTATCGCCAAACTTGGCGACATTTGGCGAAATATCGCCAAATTTGGCGACCAAAATAAGTCTTCATAAATGAAGTCAATTTGGCTATTGCTCAATAATTTGGCGAATTTCTTATTCAGATTCAGTATTAACGAATTCTTTGTAAACGTTTTCTTTGCATTTTAACTTGCTGTTTTCGTGTAACATTAGCTAAAATTTTAAAACGAAGATATAGGAAAGCTACCTTTTCCTTCCGGTACAGGCCGGAAGGACTTCTTATATTTACACCTATTACAGTAACTATTAAATTATATAATCAATGTATTTACGTTGTGTTATTTAAATGACAGAGGAATTTAAACTACTTCTGTATGCATATGGGCTTAAAATGTTAAATATTTATCTATTTACCTATATTTTCTATCCCTATTTATCTAATTCTAAGTATCTGTCAACAGCCCATTTGCTTTATACAGTGGATTCTGTTGATAATTTAATTTTGAATTTTTAAGAGTAGCGAATCCATCCGCAAGATAACAGCGTATTAACTTTAAAGACCTCAATTACTAAGTAATTATTGAAAGTTAAAACATGTTGAAAACAAATAGTAAAAAATTCAAACTAAAAAAAAAAAAGGATAAATTACAGTAAGGAATAAAACGAGTTCTCATTTATGAGGCAAGATATATATATATATATATATATATATATATATATATATATATATATTTGTCCTAGTAGAAATAACACAAGGATGCTAATGATTAATTGTACTAGATTAGTAATGATTAATTGTGAAACTAGATACTAATGTATACGATTGCAGAATATTGCTGGTTGATGCATTGGAAAAGACTGGCTGCAGACGAGAAAAAGTTTCGAACAAGAGCTTCGAGGGTAAAATTAATTTGTAATTTTGTAATAGCTGAATGAAGTATAAAATTAATAAAATGCATCATACAAGTTTTTTAAGTGTTTTGTGAGTATTTTCTTTTTCTTTTTTTTTCTAATTTCATTTATTTTGTCCGGTTTTAAGATTTTTTTCCAATATTTTTGGATATATCTTATCCGAAAACATCATAAAGAGATACGGAGCAGTATCTATTAATTCTTCAGAAATTTAATAATAACATAAAATAATGGGCTACTTTCTAACTATCTGCTAATTTAATTTAAAATAAACATTAGCAAAAAAGTATATTTACAACGAGGCACATTTTACGTAAATTTTAGATTTTTTATTTTGTATCATTACCGGAAACCGGAACTACTTAAGGAAGACATTTTACATGTATTTCCAGCGTGTGTGAAATTCGTGAACAGGGTGTTTAATGTACATTTGAAAAATCCAAAGTAAAATAAAGAATCTTAAATTAGTCAAAGATCTATTAAATAACTATTATTTTAAAAGTCTGCATTACGTGCGTTACTGTGTCAATCATCGCAAATGCCAAATGAACCCTTTTCATCTGAAAACAAATCTGTAAATAAACTTATCAAATCAGAGAACGTATCGAAAAAAATGTGCATACACGGTGAAACAAATTATCAATCGAAATATTTCATAAAATATTTTGTTAATAGATTCATTGTAAACTGTAAAAAAAGACAAATTTTTATTAATCTACTAAAATATAATATAATTACATACTAAAATATATAATAAGCCTAATTTGAGCTACCCATGATTCCGAAAACGGTTCTTTGTTCTTAGAAACGATTTAAAGAAGTATTTATAAAAACAGAGCTACTTTTTCTGCCACTAATTTTCAGAAACATTTCCGTGTATTTCTATAGTGTATTAATCAATTTTTCCAAACCGGAATCTTAATTTTAAAAGCTATCAACCTTAAATTAAACATTTTCAACTGCGTAACTGAATTTATACATGACAGAATAAACATACAGTAACAGAATAATGTTAATTTTATTGTTAATGTTAATGCTGAAAATTTATCACGTTTGTATGTAAAACATGTTTGTTGAACATGAAAATATTTACTGAGAATGTTTAGCATCTCAGAATCCTACATTACAGGCTGCGAAAACTGTAAAAGCTACTCGGAAAAGTTTGCGAAAATCAGTGGCAGCAAAAGAAACTGGGATTTTTTAAATGCTTACTTAAATCTGGAAAATACACTAGATTCTGAGGTTTCTAAATATAAAAAACGCTTTTCGAATTCGTCTACAACTCTGAAGAGATTATTGTATACATTCGTTTGTGGTTATATTATATATTTTTTTATATTAAGAATCACTTGTCTTTTTTCACAATGTAGTGTGTACATAGCGTACTGTACATTTCAAAATATTTTTTATGCAAAACATGTATATTAGGTATTTGGAAATGCACTGCAGTAAAACTTATATACCATCGTAATTTTTTATAAACTTATCAAAGTACAAAATATAATGTAACTGATATATAAAAATTATTTTCTATTAATCAGTACTTTTTTAAAAGATCTTTAAAAGATCTTTCCTTATACAAAGAAGAACTATACTTATTTATTTTTTATTTGTTTTATTGGAAGAAAGGGAAAAAAATGTTTCTAAAGCTACCTTTAAAGAAAATTCACATTTAGAAGGAAAAGAAAAATGTGAACTGAATGAGTTTGAATGAGTAGAGATTTCTTTTAATAGAAATTACTAAAAATGTTAATTTAACTTCATGGTATTTATAATAATTAAAATTTAAAATTTTAATAGAAATTGGATTAAATTAAATTAACGAAATCCATGCAAAACATAGTCTATTCTTTACTGTATAATTTTTTATCACAAATACTGATTAGTCAAAACGTAGTTATTTATTTCTTCCTTTTAAAAATTCTCTAATTAAATTAAATATATTAATTGGAATATTAACGAAGAATTTTTTAATTTTATTTTAAAAGCATTTTTGCAAAATTAATACTTAATAAATTAGAACTCAATAGTGATCTTACATTCATTTAGTTTTTCTTTAAATTTAACCGGGCAAGACGATACTTTATTTCGAATAAAATGTTCTGCTTGATTTTTTTTTCATAGAGAATTATTGTAGTTGAATGAACACTGTCTCTATATAACTAAAAACTCGATCAGCTCAGTGTTTAGCACACTGGTCACAAAATTAGGAGCTTTGGTTGATGTTCACGGGTTCAATACAAGCTCACTTCTACGCTGGATGACCATACAAACTTTTCTTTAGCCGTAATGAACTTCGTCTGACTTTCTGTTCAGTAGTCTTTCCTGAAGGAATTCCTCAAGGAAAGGGCATCTAACGTCACTCTTGGTTCAATTAACGGTTGGTTAGCAAGAAAAACCTGTTTGTTCTTTATGACTCCTACTATACACATGAAATGGGGAAATTTGATTGGTCTACGTTGAATTGGTCTATAATATGATTGGCCTATGTCGCCATGACAATTCCTGCAATGACAGCTATGACAAAAATGAAGTGGTAGATTGGTTGATGGAACTGTTTGTTTGTAAACATGCCTTTTCCTTATAAGACCAAAACTGGTCAATGCTTAACAGAATTCCTCCCATCCTCTATATAACTATAGAGGAGGGAAGGAAAACCTATCGCACGCATGCCCAAGGTGGCACGCAAGAAAGTTTCCCTGGCATGCGAAGAACGTTGTCGGTTACCGTTATTTTATGGGACAAAATCTGTTTTATGTTTACTAAAACTATCAAATTTTTTTTGCCAATTAAGAGTATTAAAAAATGATTTATAACATGAATTATTCCGTAATGATTTTCAACTTAAGCTATCTGTACTGATGCCACAATTGTTTTATCGTAAAACCATTTAACATGTATGCTTGTAAAATCATTTTCCTTCTATACAAAATTAAAAGTAATGAATCCGAACTTTATTTTTCAAATTAAATTTTAACACATATTTGGAATTTCTAAAATTGCATGCCTTATGGACGCGCTTCTATAGTCATGCATAATTAAAAATGGCAAAATATGAATCAGATATGAGACACTTTTAAGTCAGGTGCTAACTATTTTTAAAAGGCTAACTTGCTATTAAGTTTGTATTCAATTTATCAACACTATAAAGAATTGCTATACACGAATTGATATCCATATTTATACCTTAATGCAAAAATATATGGCATGTATACATTTTGGTATAAATGTAGAGAAAAATTAATATACACTCCTATAGTAAGTAATCTCATCTATGACTAATGGGTCGTCCGCAGAACCATAACCAGACGGGTGCTTGATAGGCTAGCATTCCCCCTCTTTCCAGAAACTTATTGATCCCATTGCAGACCGCTTTATAAATTTTCAATACTATTATCATCTATATTACATTTAAATTTTCTAAAGTTTTGTAATAAAAAGTACAATTCGAAGATTTTTCAGGAAAATCAGCTCTTGAGTTTTTATTTCAACAGACTATCTTCTCTCGTAGATATGAATATTCAGTTTGAAAACTATCTGACTGAACGGCAGCTTCAATTTGACTTGAACCCCTTTGAATGATGGAACAGTCGCAAACATAAATACCTTGTATTAGCAGCTATGGCAAAGAAGCATCTCTGCATTACTTCTTCTTCAGCAAGTTCTGAATGAGGCTAGTTGCAGGTAACATAGTAACTTTAAAACGCAGATGTTTGAATCCCGAAATTGTTAGTACGTTAGTGTTTTTGTTTCAAAATCCAAAGTTATTAACATGAATTGCAAAAGATAGTTTGCAGATTTTCCTTTGAATTTATTTAGATTTTTGATTCAACTCATAGTATTGAGATCAGAAGCCCCGTTGTTGTTTTACATTTTGTGTCAAAAGCATATAATGTATAAAATGTATTCAATGATTAATGTAAGTACATAACGAAATTAAAAACGTTTTGAACAAAGAATGAGAGTATACACGTTTCAGATATATTGTCAATCCTTGTTCAGTATGTTTTTTTCTTTTTAATAAAAAAAAAATATTTGTGTTTGTGTACACTCAATTTTGCGTTCGTGCGTAAATGTTATTCTTTCCACTGGTGTTATGCTTTCTACTCGGTGTTAATGAATAACGTAAGTTTTTTAATCATGGCACTTATGGTATTATTTTTTATACAAAGCAATAAGTTTAAGGTTTGTTGTTAATCGGGACAAATTTTATTTTTTGTGAGAAGTACAGTAGAGTCCCGATAATTCGAGTCTCGATTGTTCGAGTTTCCCGTAAATCCGAGTTAGTGAAAAAAATCAGTTTAGCTTCCAAATAATGACGAACATATACGCAACACATGAAAGAATTATTTCGCACCACAAAATTCAAGTATCTGGTTTTTATTGTTGTTCGACGGGTCATATGTCAACTGCGCACCCCGAAGCCACTCTCTTAAAAAAACGGGTGTATTCTTCCTATAAGTGCAGGGGATCCCGCCGGGTGAATTTGGAGAGAATCAGAGAATAGTTGTTCAACGAGCTTCCGCCCCACTCACTCTTTATGTCTACTGCGAACGTATCAGAACAGAAGTAAACTAGAAGCTTTTTCTACTAACAACTGCTCTGATTTATCCTTGGACAGAAAATCCTTAAAAAAGTCTGAGTATGAAAAAACTGGTGAGTCACTTTGTATGTGGATTACACAGCAAAGTATAAAAGTATGCCCTCTTTCAGGTCCGATTCTTCAAGAAAAAGCTTTACTGTTTCGAAAAGAATTTGAAGAAAGTGATGAAAACTTTACTGCTAGTGTAGGCTGGTTTGAAAAGTTGAAAAAATATATCGTATCCGGCAACTAAAAATCTGTCGAGAGAAGCTGTCTGAAGATTCTGAGGTCGTCGCCGTGCAATTTTGTAAGAAATTGCAGGAAGCCATGACAAATGAAAACCTTACGAACGACCAGCTTTATAATTTCAATGAAGCTGGCCTTAATTTCAAAATGCTACCATCTAAAACAATCGCGTCAAGCTAAGAGAAAAGTACTCCGGGTCTCACATAAAAGCAAAGATAGGTTAACACTTCTTGCTGCATCAAATGCTTTAGGAAATCACAAGATTAAACTTGTTGTTATCAGAAAAGCTGCAAAGCCAAAAAAGAGCATTTAAGCATGTCTCGATA
The DNA here is from genome assembly GCA_963931845.1 of Maratus michaelseni. NCBI lineage: Eukaryota > Metazoa > Arthropoda > Arachnida > Araneae > Salticidae > Maratus > Maratus michaelseni. The sequence goes on from OZ007589.1 coordinate 235,726,033, forward strand.
TCTTCACTGTCGGTTACTTATATGAACCAAAAAGTGCTTGGATGACTCAAGAAATATTAATTTTTTTTTTTACGATTTTGTGCCAGAAGTTATAGAGGAATGGATAAATAGTCACGAACAACTAGAATTTACGGATTCTGCCAGAATCAGACAGATTCCACACCACTAATGAGTCACAGCAAGGGGCTGTCTGCTGCGCTAGAATCCACCATGCTATATGTAGAGCAATAGACTGAGTCGACTCCAGCCGACAATATGCTGCTTTTATGATGGCGTGATATTGCTGCACGGAAACGAGACAATGTGTCAAAAAAAAACAATTGACAATTATTTTAAGTTATAATTAACCTGTTGCTATATGCAGTAATGTAATAATTTGTAAGTACATTTTTCATTTAAATATACACTGAAATTTAAAAATTGCTTTATCTTCATTTATTTATTAATTAAATTTTATGATTTCGATAATTCGAGTTTTCGATAGTTCGAGGTAAGCCCGGTCCCGTCCACCTCGAATTATCGAGACTCTACTGTACCTGTAAATTTCGATTACTTATAGTCTCACAAATAATCGCCGCTGCATGTTTTAGAATTCAATCGAACATGCTTAAAATGACTTGCATTATCTTTTCCTTTTTTTATGTAAATCGTATTTTCAAAATATTTTAAATATAGAAAAAATATTCTTAAATACAATTAAAGTATCATTACAACATTTCCCAGTAGTTGGATTGGTGTCAATGTCACTATAAAATTAAAAGTCAATGTAAGTCTGTTCTGCGGCCCCATCCAAAAAATGTTTCGCGCGAAGTGTCCATGCCATAAATCTAAAGAAACTATGTGCGGATGTTAAAGACCTGATAAAGGTAGCTTCGAAGCTATCCTCTATCCATATTCATACATTTCATAATTAATAGCTTAGTTTTAAGGAAAAACCACCATAATCTAAATTGAGATAAAATGTTCCTCTTTTTTTGCAAATATCCGCTACCTACCTGCACAAGAACTTAAAGGCAGGTAAACTCGGGGCCATCGTGCTTCTTTGATCAAGGAATCATGATGGTCCCGGTAAACCAAGAGAATGGAGGACTCTAGCAGGTGTTTCTCAATATTTGTCATCCGCAGACCAGCAGGAGAAAAGCTTTTTTTTGAGCCAATGAACGAAAACCGTTTAAACGTTTATACGTTTAACCGTTGGGGTAAGTTATGACTATACGCTGTACCGTATATACTGTTTCGTATATTACATATAATCGCCTTGACAATATCATATGTATAAAAAATTTGAAACCGGTATAATACGTATTATACGTATACTATTATAAACGTTGAATAGAGAGCACTAATTTAAACATCCTGAAAATAATAAGACAATAATATTAACCTTATTTATTTTTTCTTTTAAATTTTGGTTTACTTAAACAAATTCAGTATTAATTTAAAGATTTTAAAGCTACACATTTTTCCCCTTTCTGTAAACTCCATTAAAAGTAATATATTGCAACAAGAAAGAAAGCACTTAGTAAAATTAAAAGGGTTCTTTTGTAATAAGAATAACAAATTTTGTAAATTATATTATAAATTAAGCTGTACCTTTTGTACTTGTAATTCACATAAGAATTTTTATAGATTGGTTAACTTCCTTAAATGATTTTATCGTTTCCAAATTAAGTTCTCTTTAAAGTGCCTACTATACGTTTTTTCTGTTCAAAATCAATTATGTCTCACGCAATACTTCTTTTAAAAATTATATTATTTACGTCTTCAGAGAAAAAAAGATTAATAAAGAAGTTACTTAAAGAAAAATATTCGTAATATAAAGGTTTATGAAGTAGTACATGAAGAATTGTTTAATTTGAGAAGCCAAAATTATTTTCAACGTTTCTATTTCATGTGAGATATTTAATTTAAAATGTAGAAATTGTTTTCTTTATTTAGATATTTTCAGAATTTTACTTTGTGAAAATGGATACATCCTGTAAATGACATTAGAGAAGTTCATCACTATAATTTTCATAGGCTGATTAAAAAAAAAAAAAAAAAAAAAAAAAAAAAAAAAAAACATTTGGATATACTATAAGAGGTGATACTGAAAACAAATTTTGCTTAAGTAAACTAGGGTCCCAATCTATTTATTCAGTCAAAAATACACAGTGTATCACTCGAATCCGACATTAGATTTTTGTGTAACAGTAATAAAGTTATTTTAACAAAATTTGAAATCGAATGAACTTTCTTTGTGTAAAAAGTTTGAATATCTCGTGACAGGATATAAGTGACTACCATCCTTATCGAAATACTTCTCATCTTCATATTTTAAAGTACATTGGAATGTCGTACTACAAAATACCGAGAGATAACACACGCACAAAAATAAAAAGCCGTTTTATATAAACAATCAAATAGCATACAATATTTCGATTAAACTATGTTTTTGTAATTTCGTATTGATGCGATAAAATTCAATCTGCTATATTATATTATCATATATTCTAATACGAGCAAATCTTGTGTGTGTGTGGTTATATATATATTGTATATATATATATATGCAAAAACGGCTCTAACGATTTTGACGAAATTTTGTATCCTACCGTTTTGGGGCACCAGAAAACCACTGGGCTAGGTCACATGTTCGAGAAAATTCGATTACTGGGTCAATTTGAGTTCTCATGGGTCAAGGTCAAACTAATTGTATCTAAAACGCAGTTCAAACGACTTTGACTCAATTTTGTATCTTTTGTATACGATTTTCAGGCACGAGAAGAATATTCGGTTGGGTCACATGTTCCAGAACCTTTGATTAGTGGGTCATTTTTGGCTCAACGCGGTCAAGTTAATTTTATCTAAAAAATGGCTCTAACGATTTTGATTAAATTTTGTATCCTACGAGTTTCGGGCACGAGAATTATTCGGCTAGGTCACATGTCCGAAAAAATTCGATTAGTGGATCGTTTTGAGTCACTGTGGGTCAAGCTAATTTTATCTAAAAAACGGCTCAGACTATTTAGACTAAATTTTGCATCCTATGGTTTTCGGGCGCGAGAAGACTGTTGGGCTGGACACATGTTCGAGAAATTCAATTAGTGGGTCATTTTGGTCATGAGTCATTATGGGTCAAGCTATTTTTATCTTAAAAACGGCTCAGAGGATTTAAACTAAATTTAGTATCCAACACTTTTAGGGAACGAAAAGACTATTGGGCTAGGTCACATGTTCAAGAAATTTCGATTAGTTGGTCATTTTGGTCATTGGTCATTTTGGGTCATTATGGGGCTATTTTTATCTTAAAAACGGCTCAGACGGTTTGAACTAAATTTTGTATCCTACGGTTTTGGGGCGCGAGAAAATCATTAGGCTAGGTCACATTCTCGAGAAAATCCGATTAGTGGGTCCTTCTTTGGGTCATTGTGGGTCAAGCTAATTTTATCTAAAAACGGCTCAGACTATTTTGACTAAATTTTATATCCTGGAGTTTTCAGGCACGAGAAGACAATTGGGCTTGATCACATGTTCTAGAAAATTTGATTAGTGGGTCATTTTGGTCATGGGTTTGAACTCAACTCATATTTTAACTCGAAGCTAATTTTGACTAAGCATAGCTCGTTCTTCCCTGTTCGTATTAAGTTATTTCATGAAGTTATAGGTGTAAAATCTGATCATTATTAATCTCTTGGATAATGGAAACTGATTTTCCAGTTTAAAAGTAGAAAAATTGACTAAAAAAGGGCATCTGGTATCTGGCACATTCAAATCGGTTGGCAAATTTGCATGTCTAAAATTCTGATCAGTTCACTCTAGCCTTTGCACAAGAAGGTTATAATTTCTGGATATATTAAGAAGACAACCCTCTCTCCGTTTCAACCTGTCGATGTTTCTCGAATAAAAAAGTTTCACGCGAAAGATGTCTCTGTTTGAACTGTGACTGATATTTCCTGTCAGGAGGGGAGCCTATAGTTATTTCGACGAACGCAGTATTATGAGATTCTCCACTATTTTTCAGTTTTTTCCTACAATCACGAAAAGGCTTAAAAGTATCGTCCAATACTCCAGCCTGCAACTCCACAGTATTGTCATCATCCTTATCCAAATATTGCTCCACTCCATATATTCAAGTTTATTGTAATGTAATAAAAGCGTGCAGTCACTTCTATAAATCACCGACAGATAATTAAAAAAAATCGTTTCATATGAGCAATTATATTAAACACAACATTCCCATTAGACTATGCTTTTTTAATTTGCGTATTGGTGCTGTAAAATTCAATCTGCACTATTTTATGAAGTTATTTCATGAAGTTATAGGTGTACGATCTGATGATTACAAATCTTTAATTCGTATAGAAATCTCGTGGACACTGGAAAATGACTCAAGTTGTTTATAAAGTAAACAAATGGCCTAACTCCCCCCACACCCCAAGAAAAAAAAACTCTGATAGGAAAATGAAAGAATTTAATACAATTGGTTAAAATTTTTATGCCTGTGGTACCATAACAAATTTGGCGAACAATAAAACTCCAAGTACCGAACAATTTTCTGCGGCAAAAACTAATTCAACTAATATATGTGTCCTATTTAAAATGGTTAATTTAATGTCATTTTTATACAAAAATATTCTGATATTTATGAAGACAGATATGGATAAACATAGTAGAGCAAAATTACATTTTTCATCTTTCTTCTATACTATCCGTTTCGAACAAATATGACAGTTTTTTGCATAGTTTATTTATCTTAATGTTTAAATGGTCTTTTATTAAATACATTTTTCCCTCGTGTTTTAGAGAATCCATTATAAATAAAACTGGTGAGTCAATCTATCCTTAAACTGACCTTTCATTTAGATGCCTTCTGTGCTCGATTCTGGAACTAGCTGTGGGTGTTTACAATGGCCAAAATCTTCTGCAAAATGTTTCGTAAAAACTCTTACCATCGAACAACCAACTAACAGAAGAAGCACAGATCTTTATTTTATATAGATTCCATCAGTGATCTGCTTAATTTTTAATCATCATGAAAATTTAATAACATATAAATAAAAAAAGGCTTATGTCTTAAGAAATGAAATCTATTTTCACCGATTTTAAATGATTAATTACTCTAATAAATGAATTATATGTAAATAAAATGTATACATATTGTGTTTGGTCACTGCTGAAAAGACTTGAAGGAGAGCTCATGTTAATTTCAGTGAATAGGTTATTTAAATTGTATAAACTGTGAAAAAGAAAGAAAAAAAACTTTTCAAAAGTAAATAAAAAGACAAACTTTACAATGAGAAAAAAAAAATAAAAGAGCAATTCTTTAGATGATACGTCCTATAATAATTATATTATGGGTTTCTATATAATATTATTTACGCATTTTTTTAAAATAAATATTGTTTCGTCCTGAAAGCCTGTTTTATTTGGTATTTATTCTGCGCAAAATACGGAAAATATAGTGTATCTTAATAGAATGTATTTTGAATAATGTTTTAAGAGTAAATTTTTATCATATTAGAAATCCGGTTATGTGAAATAAACCTTTAAAAAAATTAACGAGTGAATTAACGATTAAAAATCTATTTGGTGATTTTTACAAATTTATTTTGTAAAACGTTTTACGGAATTTTAAGCTTACTTCTAAAAAAAATCTTTGATGAGAAAAATTGCATTCAAAAGTATATAATCCATAAATGAAACATTTTTAGTAATAAATCTAATTTAGTAAAAAATCTGAAGAAATCTTCATTTTGTGTTTTCTCATTTATAAAATGATCGAAGAGTAGATACTTATAATTGTAGTTCTGCATTTTTTCCAATAACATTAATCAACGAAATTAAGAAATTAAGCTAATTTGTGGTTCTCTTTGAATTCTTCGTTGCCAAGAGAACTTTGATGGCAATTTAGAAACTTAAAACAACAGCATATACTAAGCTATTTTTTCTTTTTCCCGATTTATTTGAAAAAATAATAGTATTAAATAAAGAAAATAATACTTCATTAAGAGCATTCAGTAAAATACAATGCAATGTTTCTTTTTCTAAAAATTACAAAATTTACAACTTAATTCAACTGTTATTTATCCAGAGATTTTACTGTTTAAAAGTATGTCGGAATATTTGTAGTTTGGTTCATTAATTTTCTAAGAATATTTTCATTATTTCAACGTTCAGGATATTTTGTGTGAGTATATTTTTTCTCGCTTAAGAATTTTGTGTTTAATGAAATAATTTTTTAAACTACAGTACATCAACTTTCAGAGAATTTCTATAAACTATTTGAATACATGAAATTATAACGAAAATTATATATACAAGATTTTACGAACGGGTAGTGCAAAATTTAATTTGATTAAGGATAAGGATTAGATTTTTAATCATGGCTAAAGATTGACCGATTAAAGTTCGTTTCAATTCTACTCATTAATTATTAATTTCATTTCAATCGTTTCTCTTCATTAACGAGTAAATCAATTCTCAATTTAATTAGTTAATCTAGTTAATGTTTATTGATTAAAAACGACATGTTTTGTTTCGGCTTTGGCTCTTTTATTTTTTTTAAAGTTTCTTCTAGTTTTATCGCCCTGGGTCGCAGCTAGAGTCCTGTATCTGGTCGGGTATCCCGATTTTACTCGACCCGCAGTTTTGGTTGGGATGGGCTGACTTTAAATATTTCGTATTTGGTTCGGTTTCTGGTTAGTTTTTTACTCTTTCGTGTCGAGCTTGGGTTGACACGATTTTTCAAAAGACAGTCCTGAGCACTTATCAAAGAAAACAAACTATATAAATGAATATAGTAAGTGTATAGGCTCATTTTTATACAAGAGTGATAGAATTGATATTAGAAGTACAATTGTAGACCTTTTTTTCAATAATATTTTTAAAATATAGTTTAGTTTTCTTTCACTTCGGGTTTTGGGTGTGTTCCGGTCGCGGTTTGGGTTGAATTTAAACAGAAATTTCGTGTTTGGTTCATGTACAACTCGACCCATGCAGGACTGTAGTCGATTCCGACAGAGGCTCTGTTGCATGCATCTGGATTTTCTATAGGGGGCCCTTTCATTATTTGGATTTGTTTCGGCATTTGCCCCGTTTCTTCGAACTGTTTTTCAGTTTCCTCTCCCCTCTCTCCCTCTCTCCCTATAGTTTTCTGGATTCCATCTCTCACTCCTCTTTTCTCCAACTCCCCTTCCCCCTCTTTCCTTTTCACCGTTATCACGACCCTGGCAACTTACATTTCTTTATTCCTCTTTCAAGAGTATCTTAATGAAATTAATTGGTTTGTGAGCACGTTTTAAAGATTGGCTTTGGTGAGAGTGGGTAAAAATGGAGAGCTACTCTGATGATTTATTCCTGCAACATGTAGTAAGGGTAACATCGAACTGTTACATTTTGTTTATACAATATTCTTTCTTTTTAAACCTGTCGCAAATTTTTAGGTAGATTTCGTAAGAAATACTACCTATTACACTCTTCCCTATGTTGGAATTTTTGAAAAAAAATTTGCAGATTCACGCCGATCATGACCCTTAGAACTCAAAACCACCACTTCAAAAATTTATCTATATTTTCTATATTATCTATCTATCTAAACTTTTTCATAGACACTATAACTCCCATAATTCTGCACAAATATCTTTCAAACTGATACATAAAATCAAGGGACAGAAAATATCGGTCAAGTTCGTTAATGGGCAAAATTGGATTAAGGGGGTTGAAATGGGGAGTGTTTTTGTGAAAACAGCAAAAAACCCCATGAAGTCTTAATTATGATACAAAGTCAAGGTAAAACCGAGCGGGGAGGCCTACCTTTTGGCTTAAGCTCAAAATTAATTACGTATACATATTGAATCAGTTTAAAATTATTATTACTTCTAGGGAAAACGCCAAAAATGTATGTATTACAAATTTTTGACATCGTCAAAAATGGCCTAAAGGGCGAAAAAAAATAGTTGTTTAAGAAGAAAAAAATTCATAACTTAGTCAATTCACAAGATATCAAATCCACTGATATTTATTATAAATCCTTACTATTATATACAACTTTTATATTGACACGTTTTTAAAAGAACCAACTCTTACAGCTTAACAATACAGCTTAACAAAATAAATAAATAAATAAATAAATAAATAAAAATAAAACGGGGGGGGGGGTTGTAAAATAAAATAAAATCACATTTCCATTATTTCGCCAATAAGGAGATAAAAAAAGTATCATTGGCGTTATAAAATTTTTTGACAGCCATCGGAAATGCTGTATATAGTGTTGCATTATTAAACGTGCGAGTGTATCAATAAAAAAAAAAAACGTCAGAATTTAAAATATAGCATGTGGTTCATTTAATGAAACAATCATTTATTTCTAATCTTGATTTAGTTTTTGTTTGTGAAATTAGTACTTAACTTCGAAATCTACCTGTGCCTGTAGGCCTATCCAGCAAGGATTTTTTATGATATAAGTATAATTTAGTATGGTTATCTGACCGTCATTTGCAGCAACAAATTAGTTTCCTGACAAAGAATCTTTTTTTTTTAATTCTTTGAAATTCTTAAAAAATTTCTAAAAATATGTAAATGTGCCGCGTAAAAATGTTCTGAAATGTTTTAAGTATATTAACGAAATTAATTGGTTTCTGAGTAGGTTTCAAAGATTCATTTTGGTGAAAAGGAAAACGGTAAGAGCAACGCTAATGATTGATTCTTATAATTTTATGATGCATAATTAATATTGAACTGTTACATTTTGTTATAACAACATTACTTCAATATTCTTCAATTTGTTGCAACATTTTGTGATATTGCACAATTCAATTTTATTTCAGTTATTTAGTTTATTGAAAAATTAATTGTTTGATAACATTGTTCCCATTTTCCTGTAATAACGACAAAGGCAAATATTATCAGTTAAAAAAAAGTTTCAACTGTCCCTTATACCCCTGAATAATTTACACATTTTGACCTCCGTGTATTTAATTAATTGTGTACGACACTATATAATTTTCATTAGGGAAAATCGTATATTGACCCTTAATAATTATCTCGCAGCGATGAAAGCGAATTTAAGAAAATGAATGGCAGCAATATTTAATTTTGGGCTACGTAATTAGATTAATGATTAAATTGGTCCTGACTGAATAAATCCAGATTAAATTAATAATGAATTTATTTTTTAAGAGTAATTACTTTTTAAATATCAATCATGATTAAATGATTCATGATTAAATTTCTTGGGATTGAGCGTTTAGTCGACTAATCAGTCGACTAAAAAAGTAATCAATTATTGCCAATCCTAGTTACGAAAGACTTCGAAATTGTGTTAATACTTCTCAAGTGCTAGATCAAAGTGATATCTCAAGTGCTGGGATGCCACAAACGACTACTTTTAAATTATTTTTCTACCAATTTTCTAAACAAAAATGTCTACTTGGAAGTTTAGTAGAAATATAATAGTATGAATAGTTTTGTTTTGAAATTATGGTAGATAAAACAATAAGAAAACAAAGCGTCAACATTAGCAGCATAAAAAATATTGTATGATTTTCTAAATTATTTTTTACAAGTAAAAAATGTTTTAATAGTACAAATAATAAATTTGTTTTGTTTTATTTCATTGCAATAACTTTAAATATAAATCTCTCTTTTTTAAATTTAATTAAAATATAAATAGCACAACGTTTTCATTTAACGACAAATACAATTTTTATAGAATTATTTCGCATGAAAACCATTCACTGTTGCTTTTTATAATAAAGAAAAACTCTAAAAAGGTGCCTCAAATTTATTGCAGTAGTCTCAATTATATCTCTAATATTTTATTCTCAGTAATTAAACTCACTTACGTTTTCTTTGAAATTTCGTTTTATCTTGACAAACTCAGTTCTTTTTTATTGAGTTATCAACAATTCTTTTGTTCTTGTAACGTAAAATTTGCACTGAAATGCAAATTACCAAACAACGAAAATACCTGTAAAACTAACAACATGAATCTTAAAACTAAAATATATTCCACGTTCTGGAACCTTCTTTATTTGAACATCATATTGGATCCTTTATGGTCCAGTTATTATTCAGTTATTCACTAATTATATTAAACTATTTTCATAATATTAATAATCAATTCATTTGAAGTCTCCGTCTTTACCTTTCGAAACCAGTTATGGTTAATGAAACACATTTACATATTAAATTATTTATACTTTCTGGAAGCTTTTTAAAATTGAATTTACGTCAAGAAAAATTTTTATTAAACAAAATCATGCAAAAAATTGCATTATGCAGTTGATGTAATCTAATTTTTAAAATAAAATAATAGTTATTTTTGAATTTGTATAATAAAAGTAATGAGATTTTTACTTTTAGGTAACTTAGGTTGTAGTTGATGGTTGATTTCTATTTTTTTTAATCTTGATTTTTTTAAAATAAATTTTTCTCGTCTGTTTGTCCCTCCGCACTATAACTTTAGCAAATGTACTTCAAGTTACATGAAATTTTTGTATATTATTTCGGATTTCTACCGCATGATTTCTATTTAAAATGATGTGTGCAGCATTCATTGTTTTTTTTTTTTTACTGTGTAGCACAATAGAATTTGGATACATTACATCTCTAAAGGCTGAAGGTTTAAAATTAGTTTTAATGATGCTATGCTATCACGAATTGAACGAAATTGATAAGCATCAACATATGATATTTAGGATAACTGTAATATGTCTGTATAAGAAATGTTGCTTGAAACATTTTTAGTTTATTTTCAGGTCCACCAGAAATATTTTGGATGCGTTACCGTCTAAGAAGAGTGTTTCCTAGAAATGAATTTTCGAATCTGTTATGTCATTTGTAACAGAACTAAATTTTAATATGCTTATTGGTGTGAAAAATCTTATCTATATTTAACACACAAGGCCCTCAAACATTTTCGTGTGTATTATTTTCTAAGGAGTTTTTTCCATGTAGTTCGCTTTTCAGCTGAACGAAACTTCACTCTATATTGTGTAGTGTGTATGTAATGAATCGTTCTCATACAGGTTGCCAAAAACAATTCAAATAGAGAATGATCATTAACAGTTCTTTCTTAAAACGTTTGGCAGTAATGTCACAAGTTTTATTACTGGGCATAGTATTTTTCAATAGCAAACTCTAAATTACTTCCCACACACACAGTATATTGTTCCTGTAACAGTCATTTTACATGCATTTGGTATTAATGAATATGGTGAATTGACTGATATAAACAAAAGCTTATAAACGAACATGGTGATTTGGCAACTTTGGAGATACTATTAGATGACTATTTAGAAAATTTAATAATTTAGTGACAATGTGACGTTCAGAAATCAAAAAATGAATTATCAAGTGCGGTCAAAATAACCCTTAATATATAATGTTAATGTACTGCATGGAAATTTTTACATATTTGTATATATTTGAAAAGTGTTTGATAATGTATGAGCGATGCACGATTTGACAGTCTTGTTGTAAAGAGCGCTTTGTTTAAAAATATATTTATTAAAAAAAATATATTTGAAACTATTTTACAAAAACATGTTTGAAGTAGGTTTAAAATTTTCTCAGACATACAACACGTCCATTTACAAATCCTATTGAATATTTATTTAAGTGCAGTAAAACGACACCTTTAAGATATAATTCGTCATCATCTTGCTGATGCAATTCTTTCTAACATTTCAAGTTGTAATAATAGTTTTTCAATCATTAAAAAAAACTAATCAGTCTAATTACAGCAAAAAATTGTTAAAGGAGTCAAATTGTTTTCATTTGTAAACAAGACTATTTTAATAAAGCTGATAGGTTTTAAAACATGGCTTGTACTTTGAAGTTGAAACACATCCTAATAATTAACAATTTTTTGTTTCAGAAAAGCACTCATGATATATTTTGTATTAAATGACTATCCATAATTTATTCTACAATCTTCCATGTTCGAACAAACTAAATCATCATTTGCATTTGAAAAATCTTTACATTTTTCTCGTTAAATAAGCTCTATTGTTTACAAAAACTGCTACTAAATAAAATTGCCTTACACTAATAACTGCATTAACTCATATGTAGGATAAAGCTTAAATGAAATTTTATTAACAACTTCGAAATATTATCTCTAACACTGATACCGGAAGTTATCTTCTTATAACATATTTAGCCTTTATATTTTCTCTTTTATTTATAAATGGCATACATTTCATAGAAAAATGACATGATTTTTCCAATAAATTAAAATAAAATTCAAACCTCTTGACTCTTTGAGGTAGGATACTTCTTATTTACTAATGATAATCTCTATGGTATTTAGGATGGCAATAAGAAACTTAATCTTTAGTAAGTGTAAACTTTATATATTTAATTATCTATCTAAATATCCTTTTACTTTTTTATAAACCAGGTTAAGCGAGTTTCATTATGCTGATAACGAAGTTAAATAATTCTTTAAGTTAACTACATTATGTATTAAATCGAATCAAAAGTTGAAACTTCCCCTTCAGCAATTTTCGTCAATAAGCTGAAATCTACCCAAGTACTTTTGTGGAGCCATGTATTTGATCAACAAAATTTATACACAAAAGGTAATATGAAAAAAATCAGTTAAATTTAAAAATGCATACTACAGTGGAAAACTCACTTTTAGGAATTATCCCTCGTATATAATACTGCTACCAAATTCTTTTGTGTGTCTTTATAAATGAACGATAGACGATATGGACATCCTATTCTACAGTGAGTATTATGTAGTACTCTTAAGTGATGTATATCATTTTCAATATATGTGTGAAATAGTGTAACATGATTAAAATAGACTGTAAACGATTTTCCCAAACAGACCATAATGTGAAGCAATTTTTTTTACTCCCACTGCAAGCGAATTATAAATGCTAAACACTCCATTTTCAATATAGAACATGTCATGGTAAATATCAATAATGTGTATCAATTACATGACAATCTGAGTATATTTACGCGAATAAAAGCACAGACAGACAGCCAGACAATCCGAATTCATATTGACTTTTCAACTATGCTGGAAAGTGTTAAAAACAAACTGAGTCATCATTTGGATTTAAAAAATCTTTACATTTTTCTCGTTAGATAAGCTCTATTATTTACAAAAACTGTTACTAAATAAAACTGTATCAACTCATACGTAGGATCTATCTTTCATCTGTAGTTTCTAATGGGATGGAGATTGAGTAGCCTTGCGGATGCTACTGTTGCTTCTAGTGTGACTGAAAGAAATGCTATTGTTTCACGATTCAACGTTTAGGAATCAATGTGATATAGAAAGGCTATTATCTAGGTAAGTCATGGAAATCAATTGAGAATGACGAAATATAGAGTCTTATCCAGAATAAAATAACGATTAAGAATGATAAAACCAGAAAAGTAAAAGCGATTATAACTAGAGTTGCAAAAAACCGGTTTATTCCCAGGTTTATTTCCAATAGACCAGGTTTATTCCCAGGTTTATTGCCAAAAAACCTGATTTATTCCCAAGAAACCAAGTTTATTGCGAAAAAACCCGGTTTATTACCAGGTTTAAACCGGGTTTTTTCAAGCCTTTGAAACTCTAATTATAACACTTTTTGTATATATATCTTTTATTATAATTTTTTTTATGTGTAATATTTTTATTCTCAGTTTCGCTAGCAGTCAGGTAAAGAATACTTGTGAATTCACCAGTGATAAATTTAGATACAGTAAATTGTGCAGGTTATTTTCGTCTTTTGAATATCAAAATTTGAGGAAGAGGAGTAAAAAATTGAGACGAAATGCTATAGTGTATTATAATTATAATAAGCTATACTATAGATTTTAAATCTGTGATTTTCTGCATAAATATAGGATATAAAGGACATTAAGAAATAAATGAACAACGTGACAACAGCACAAATGAAAATATGTATGCAAAATTGTTTTGCCCTTTTTTACATACATATTTTCATTTATGTTCTTGTCACATTGTCCATGCCTTTTTTTACATACATATTTGCATTGTGCTTTTGTCACGTTGCCCGATGCCTTTCTTTATATAGATATTTTCATTTGTGCTCTTGTCACGTTGTCCATACCCCTTTTGCATATATATTTTCACTTGTGCTCTTGTCACGTTGCCCGGGTCTGCCCTTTATTACATACATGCTTTTATTTGTGCTCTTGTCACGTTGTTCGTTTATTTTTTAATATACCAACACAAAGTGCAATCCTCCCATTTTAATTATGAAAATATACCTAACAGTCTTACTAATAAATCCATATTTATACCAAAATTAATCCAAATTATATTGAACCATTTGCATTAGCTTTTTAGGGGATAATTACGTAATTTTATGTCAACAAATTTCATAATCTGAAAGCAATGGTCCACTTTCAGGTTAAGAACCTAAACAAGAAAATTCTTCCTCAATAAATACCAAAAAGTAAAATATTTTGTGCTTTAGCATTAATAATATTAAAGGCGGACTTTATTAAATGAAAATAAATTTTCCTTTAATGCATATTTAAATTCGATTTAAAAAATTTGCCCTGATGAAATTAAGTTAATTTATTTTTTCTTTATTATTTTGTCTTTGTTGAAACAAAGTTAGTTTATAATTAATGAAGGAAAAATAAAAAACTTTCATGAACATAATTATTATGAAAAAATAAATTTAAGAATCAATAAAAATAAACTTATTAGTAAAATTAAAATAGCAGTTTTTGTAATAAAAATGATAAATTTTATAACACCAATAATTTCTAATATATGCAGTAATCTTACTAAATAAAAAAAATCCGATCAATTGTTCTTTAATTTCTTAAATTACTATCTTATTCTTAAGAAAGTGGAATTAATGAAAGACAAATAACTTTTAAAGACTTAATTATATTTCAAGAAATAATGTTTTTAATTAAATTTTTTAAGGTTCCCCATATATATATATTTAAATAATTAATAGACGCTCTGGAATATTTTTCAAAACATAAAAATGAATACATGAGTATATGTGTGATAGTTTTACAAATTTAAAAGAATAAAATAGCATGTAAATTGATGGAATTTATTTATAAAAATATAACATTAAAAATAATTTGCTTTACTTACATATTATTAAAATTATGTTTTAGATTTTTTTATTACAATATCTTTGAATATCAGCTTGTTATTGTTTTATGTAATATAATACATTTTTATTTACTTGTTTATTTTGTAACTGCAATTTCAAGGGCAGTGCTGTTAATTATAAAGATAAACTATTTAAAATATCCATGTTATTATTTTATCTGATAACGAACACTAATTTATAGCAAAGCAATTCCGTGAAAAATTAAAAATATATCTATTTTGTTTGGAACAGTATGTTAAAAACAGAAACTACTTTCAATTCTTTTATATTTTCTCATTAAACATAATGCATAAAATTCTGAGGTTTCAACTTTTAGAGTAATTTTAAATCAGTGTATTGATAAAAAAAAAATATATTAAACTATATTACAGTTTTCTTTGAAATATATATTTTTTTACCTTAGCGACCACAGGTTTAATTTTTACAGGTATTTAAAATACAATATTTTTGAAACGTCAGTTAAACTACTCTTTATACACACGAAAATCGAGTGAAAGTGAAACGACAATTTTGTCTTATGTTTTATTTTATGCAATTTTGTCTTATTATGCTGTAATATTAAATTAGAGCGAACCATATCAAGTAAACAGTAACGAAAACATTAAACGCATTTTCTTCAGAACATCATTTTCAAAATCAGTAGACACTCCAAGAATTTTGAATAAATCAAATTGATCATTTCGAAAATTAATCGTCACATATTTTTCTAGTAAAATGGGCAGTATTTCTTTTAATGCTCATATCTTACTTTTTCGTGTAACTTTATGTAATGAGATGTTTGGTTGAAATTTTACATTTTACATTAAATTGATGTCATTTTACTAAAAGTGCATATTTTTAAAAACGGTTACATTTTTTACAAGCTTTTGAATTATAAAAACTAACTTCCTTAATACCATTGTGTAGCATAAGTGCATACCTATTCTCCTATGAAGATAATATAGGATTTTTGAGTTTTGTATTTGATCGTGTTGTCTGGATTCTAACATTTGTGCGTGAACAAACCACCTATTCTGTCGTCTCTTTAATTTAACAAAGTGTGATTGTATCCTAAAATCGGGTTTCCGCGATTACTTTGAGCAGTACTATGATAATTGCGTTTCTGTGTTCGTGCAGCAGTTATAAATAAGACCGTTGGATTTAGATTCAGCGAATTTTGTTGCATCTTTCCTATTGTGGCAATCAACACTAGGTTTGCGCATCTTCGAGCCTCCTAATTGTTGTATTTTCTAGTGCGCTGTGTTTCGAGGTAGAATCTTCAATTGAAAGTTAGCCAGATAGGTAAAGTTTTACAATTTGGTAATTTCAAAATAAAAGAATATTGGAATTCACGGGATTCCCTTCATAGTGTTATTGTAGTGTTTCGAAAGTGACATTTTGTGGTGATGTTTGCAGAGATTCTAGTGGCATATTATATAGTGCAATTACAGAGTTACTCGGCCTATTATGTTGCGAGCGGGATTGATCTTTCTTAGGTTTTGGCATACGATTAGCGTAGTCCTTTTATTTTGAAGGAAGCATTAGAATTTAGGGAATTTCTTGAGAATAGCATCCGCTTGCTCATTCTTTTAGTGCTCAAGCTTATTATTTGATTATCAATAGTTCCATTCTGCCCGCTGCACTGCCATCGAACGTTATTATTGATTTCAATAAGCTATTATTAATGTCTAAGCTCGTGTAATGGCTACTTTCTTAGATGACAGACTCAAAGGGCCCGCCACAATTGCTCTAGGTTAAGTCGCCGATGAATTATTGTATCCACCATTGTATCTGTTAAGTCGAAGCTATGGAGAAATCAAAGCATGAACCAGGATTTGAATTCCACATCTTTTTACCAGTAGCGCAGTTACCGTTATAAACGCTAAATATGTGTAGTTACAAAATTAAAATAGGGAAGTAAAATTTATTGCAAAACAGAAAAGATGTTTCTTTATCTTGGAAAATATATATAACCAGGAACGAAAATATGTAATAACCTCTTCTGAGTTATTATCGATTCCGAAAAGCGTTCTTTAACTTTTGAGATTTAAAGAAGCATTATAAATAAACAAACTTCCTTTTGCTGCTACTGATTTTCAGAAATGTTTCCGAGTAGTTTTTATCGTGTTTAAATCAGCTTTTTATACTCAGAATATTGATTTTTCAGATGCTATGAATTCTCAAGTGAACTTTTTCATGTTCAACAAACATGTTTTACAGGCAAACGTGATAAATCAACATCATCAAAATAAAAATTATTTCGTAATTTTGGCATGTATAACTTCAATTACACAGTTGAAAGTGTTTAATTGAGAATTGCTAGCATCATAATAACCTATATTCCAGTTTGGAAAACTTATTAAAAAAACTTTAAAAACGTCTCGGAAACGTTTCTGAAAATGAGTGGTAGAAAAAGAAACTTTGTGTTTAAAAATGCTTATTTTAAACAAAAAAATATTTTAGTTTCTGAGGTTTCTAAAGATAAAGCATGCTTTTTGGAATCGTGAAAAAAAGTAAGATATTATTGTATATTTTCTTCCTTGGTTATATTAGATTTTTGCAGACTAAGAAAAATTTCTCCTTGTTCATAGCGTTTCACATGGAAAGTAAAGTAACTTTCCATGACGATAAAAATTCCCTCTAATAGCCGTCGTCTGCTTTTAATGTAGCTCCTGTAAAATCAAACAAGATACAATATTACCCCTTACTTAATTACATCCGTACTTACAAATTGAAGACACATTTTGGACATGACCTTAATTACACCGTGATCAAATTAGAAATTCATGTCATCTGGTGCTCTAATTTTTCAAACTAAGAAATATGGTAATTCAGGAAATAATATAAATAATGATGTACTGAGTTAGCAACCAAGTACGACTAAATTTAATTTAAAAGAAGAAAATATGTTTAACTAGTTTTCAAAATATGCAGCACTTAATGGTAATGCATTTCAAGAATTTAACTTATTAAAATATGTTTCAGTCACCTATTCACTACATTAAATTTTAAGTTCATAGCCAATTAAATGTTGTTCTGCTATTTAAGCATATAATTTACTTGATATGTTTTCCTAAAATACATTTTAATGTCTTTTCTCGAAAATTACGTCTCCTAAATGGAATTTTTCTCGCCAAGCACAGCAGGAAAAGCATACTTATTTGCTAATCATGTTTCAAATGGGAAGTTTATAATCATAAAGAAATGCATATGTAAAGTTTTACTTTTCAGCTTTGATATCATATAGCACATTAAAAATAATTTAGGCTAAAACATAGCTTTTAGCACACCAATTTCTTTCTTCATCTAGGTTAGAAAAAGTCATACTTAAAAAAATCTTAATCGAACTTTTTTAAAATTTAAATGTGATTTTTAAAATTATGTTTTAAATTATTTACGCATTAAAAGCACATGGTGTCATTTAAATGGTGATTAAAATTATTATTATTAATGATAAAGATTTCCTTACACTATTAGTATTTACATAATGATAAACGGAGGTTCGTTCAGTTATAGGTTTTTACTATTCGATGTGCAAATTAAGGGATTATCCTGTGCCGAAAGCAGCGGGGACCCGGGTAGGAGGTTCGTTCGGTAAGAGGTTTATACTATTCGATGTGCAAATTAAGGGATTATCCGGTGCGTGCGTAGCACGACTGGTATACGATGCAGAAGGCAGCGGGGACTCGGGTTGGAGGTTCGCTCGGTTCGAGATTTATCTTATTCGAGGTTTTACAAGATTCGAGGCACCGATATAAATTAGGGGCCCGCTAGTGGGCGAAAGCAGCTAGTTATTATTATTAGTGATAAAGATTTTCTTACACTATTAGTATTTATATAATGATAAACGATGTATGAAATGATATTTAAATATATGAAATCATAATTATTGTTTATCCATCTTCAACAAAACACCTTTAAATTGAAACAACAGATAAAACTCTATAACTTAATATCAAAGAGCAAATTCTTACAGCTTAAAAAATTAAAAGTCTTTACCAAGCATCCTAAGTTTCTCTACCTAGAACACGTTCTTCTTCGTGATTTATAAGGAATGCGTCATAAAATCGTCAAAACTTTAAAAATTCATTTAAAAGGAACAAATGATGCTAAAAAATATAGTTTGCACGAATGGGATTTGAGGGAGATCGGATTTTTTTAATAACAAAAAAAAGTTATGATTCAAAAAATTATGATAGATGGCGTTGGCATGCATAATATGAAGCAGATGTATGCAAATTAAGCTTATAGTAAAAGACTCGTTTCTTCGAAGCGTCTGACAAGCTTCAGTGTCACAGCACATGAAACGAGCTCTTTTCTCATTTTACGTCCTTTTGCGGTACATAATTTTTGCAGTGCGTCGGTTGCTGATTTCCCGTTCCTGTAAAAGTGGCCATCCGACAACGCATGATCTTGATAATTTCAAGACTAAAAACAAAAACAAAAGCAAACAAATCGGTGTGAAAAATATCCTCAATAAACACATGCATTTAGATACGTATATGAAAACATATCAACTTACCTTAGTTTTAAACTATTCTCTTACGTTTAGTAGGAAAAAAATAGATCAAAACAGCTACTTTTAGGTTTTTCAAAATTTTCTGCAAACAGCACATGGAAGGCGGGTGCTTCTTCTAATCATAAACGATGTCATTTTGATGAGTATGATTTCAGTGGTAGATGGAGTCATTTTCTGTAATTAACGCGAGAATTGAGGTTGGTCCATTTAAAGCGGCGGTCCAAATATGGTTACTCTCCCCTGAGGAACTATAAATGTTATAAAAAAATTTTATAACTTCTATGAAAATTTCACAAATTACGATTGCGTCAAAGTGTTTACTAAATGTCGTGTATTTGTTTATATTTTTTGCCTATAAATAACGAAAAAAAACATTTTTTAACACGTTCCTTTACGTTATTTAATGTTTTAATCAGAATATAGTGGGATGTCATACTAGAGACAAAGAGAATCTTTATAATTTATTCTTGATAAAATTTCACTTTATTGTTACGATTTTTTTATTTAAAGAGAGAAAACAGAAGACAAGTTTAAGAAAATCTACTGTTTGTCTTTTAACGCAGTATAATATACTTTAATAGCATACATTCCATCAAATTATTTTTCCAATTAATATATTGAAACACAGTTCTATAGAAAAAAAAGAACATTTTTAAATCATAGCATTTAACAAAACACACACACAGAAAAAAAGAAAAAAAAACGGAAATTGTATTGTGAATATTTTACAACGTGTGTAGCAAAACTGTCAGGTTATTTTTTAAACTCACCGATTCCAGAAAAAGATTTTGAAAGATAAGAATTCCCCCTTTTCTACTAATTAGTACCATTGGCTTGTGATGATGTAAGAGTGTTTCTCTTTATATGATAAAAAACAAAACATGTTTTTTTTTTTAAACTACATTACTGGAAGATGCACGTTTAAGTAAAAAAAAGCCAAATGAGTTGAAATTAACCAGTTTCTTAAGAAGATTAATTGAATCTCATGATGATGAAGGTTTTTAAAATTCAAAAACTGAAAAATGATTGAAAAACTTTTAGTATATGTTTTAAGTTAATTGTAATAATTCACAAATTACATGTAAGAAATTATGAATGTTTTATTATTAAAATATTCTGCAATGATTCTATATAGTATTGAAAAATGGATCATTTAAAAGTAGAAAAATGCGACGTAAGCAGTACAGATCTATTTTAATACGAATTTATTGAAAAAGTTAATCTAATTTCGATTAGGTAATTAGGATATTTAAAATAAAACAAGGACAGAGTAATTTAAATTGAATCTGTATGCAGATATACTTAAAATGTCATTTCTATTATGTATCTATATTTTATATCCCTATTTATCTAATTTTAATTATTTATCAATAGCACATTTACTTTATATAGTGGATTCTGTCAATAATGTATTTTTGCATTTTTAAACGTAACGATTCTATCCAAAAGATAACAAAGTTTTAAAGATTTCAATTACTAAAATAGTTACGGTAAATTAAAACATGTTGACAAAAAATAATAAAATAAAGAATTTTAAATAAGAAAGTTCTTGCCCATAATCGCAGTAATGAACTAAAAAAAAGTTATCATTATGAGGCGAGATAGTTTTTTTTTTCTGTTCTGTCCTAGTAGAAATAATACGAGGGATAATTTCTTCACGTTCAGCACATTTTGAACAAAAACTATTTTTGTTTTGAATCCACTATTAAGCCGAAAGGTAGGCCACCCCACTTTGTCTGACCTTGACCTTGTTTTGAATCCACAATATTATTTTCTATACTTGAAATGCAACAGAAAGATAATTATAAGACTACGAAAATTTTCTTCAAACTAAAACACAACATGATTTTAATGTCACCTATAAAAATCGTATTTTCAATAAATTGTTTTTTCTCAATCGCACATCTGTTCGCAGTCTTTATGGCATTAGCTTGAAGTAAAATTTCATTAAGAAATTAATAAAAACATTTACAATTTTGCAACTAATTACTAAATTGTTAACAAATGATGTATAATAATATTTTTAAATAAATATAGGTGAATTGGTTCCATAACCAGTCTAACGTAAAAGACAGGCTGTCCATAACCTTCGAGACACAAGGTCGTGGCAGTAAATAATCATGGCGGACGTTTTCTTCCTATGATGCGTCACAAAAAGACATCAATATTTCTCTCAAAAACTAAAGAAAAATAAAATTTTATCAAATAAAATTTAATAATAATCAAATAAATAAGCATATAGTAATAATAATAATAAATATCTTCAAATATATTTTGTCTCAAGTAAATAAATGAAAAAAAAAATCAGCATATTCATTAAGTATCAGTACAATGAATGAAACAATAACAGTAGACTCATATTTACGAGTATTCTTTTTACATTTATTTATATTCATTTTTACAAACATTTTCATATCAAAGGTTTAAATTTTATACAAACAAAGAACAAATAAAATGATTTATTTTCCGGATATTAATTGAATAGGTAAAATTAAAATAATTAAATACTTTCATGTATATTTTTAACATTCCTTTATATTCTCCAAATTTTAACGATGCAACTTCTTGTGATTAATGCAATACTGATGATTTTTGAATTATAATATAGATTTTCTAAGCATTTAAAAAATATTCTATATAATTGTTTTGAATCTTAAGCAATTGAAGTACAAATTCGGTATTTTCTTTTTCAAAAATCAATAAAGTAAGTAAAATTATAATTAAATAATTTCATGTATGATTTTTACATTTATTTATTTAAATTTTTCTTTCAAAATTTTAAAGAAATAAATTCTACTGATTATTTCTATAATGATACTTTTTATATACAAATATAACTATATTAGTTTTTTATGCATTTTTTGGTGTTTTATATCATTTCTTTGAGTCTTAAGCTAGAGAAGTACAGATTGGGGATTTGTTTCAGATATTAATGAAACAAGTTAAATTACAATAAATATACAAATTCATGTATGTTTTTAACATTCATTTATATACATTTTTTCTAAAATTTCAAAGAAATGGTTGGGTAGTTTTTGCGTTGTTGTATGTGGGCTGACGGACAGACAGACGGACGGACGGACGGACAGACGGACAGACGGACGGACCAGACGACGACAATAGGTGCTACGTATTTATATAATTACGAACGCACCTAAAAACATGCATACACTATGAAAAATTTTGAAACTAAATATCATTTCCTAAAATATTATCAAAATATTTTGTTAATGGATCCACTGTAAACTGTAAAAAGAGACAATTGCTTATTAATCCCCTAAAATATGCAAAATATAGAATGACCTCTTTCGAGTTACCCACGATTTCGTAAAGCGTTCTTTATGTTTAGAAATCTAAGCAACCAATATATTTTCGAGATTTAAAGAGGCATTTATAAAGCAAATCTACTTTTGCTACCAATGATTTTCGGAAACATTTCCGAGTAGTTTTCTAGTTTATTAATCAGTTTTCGTAAACCAGAATATTTGTTTAAAATGCTAACATTTCTAAAATAAACCTTTGCAACTGCGTAACTGGATTTATACATGAAAGAATAACAGAATTTTATTTTTAATGTTAATGGTGAAAATTTATCTGTAAAATATGTTTGTTGAACACGAAAATGTATACCCGAGAATGAACAGCATCCGACAATCCTACATTCCAGAGTGAGAAAACTATAAAAGCTACTCGGAAACGTTTGCGAAAATGAGTGGCAGAAAAAGAAACTTGGTTTTATAAATGCTTCTTAAAACCTTCTCACCGCCGCGACCTGATATATCCGTTCACTATGCTGTAGGTTTCACAGCAATACAAGGTTTGTTTAAATTAATATAATTCTACAAATATAATGCATTTTTAAAACATCAAGTAATGATTGATAATCTCAAGGATTATGCTTATATACGTAATTAAGTTTTTTATCTCAAGTTTGAAAATTCAGATTTTTAAGCATTTAAAAAAAATAAAGAGAAAACAACATTACAAATTTCCCCTTTTGCTTGGCGGTCAGGGCTGTTAAATCTCGAAAATCTCGAGTCTGAGATTTTTAAAGATAAGGAATCCTGCGAATTATACCTCTGGGGGTGCCTAGTCAGGTGAGCGTCTCGTCACCTGATCAAGGTTCTAAATTACGAGACCTACTAAATCTGTCAATTCAACATAACCCGTCAAGTTAAACAGAAACCTTGAACCGGCAAACAAAGGTAACTGTAGCAAACCACAAGAGAGCAAGCACAGCAGCGATGTCATCAAATCTATAGTCAGGTGGATCATAGCCATGCTGTGATCAGGCGATTTCCGCCCTGCACCCAGGTACTAACCCGTCAAGTTAGGTATTCATGCTGGGTAGGTAGGGGCCTGGTTAGCGGTAAAAAAAAAAAAAAGGAATCCTTCTCGTAATCGAGAGTAACTCCGAAGAAATTATCGTGTAAATTCGGTTTTGGTTATATTATATTTTTTTACATTAAGAAACATTTGTCTGTTTTACAGA
This sequence comes from Maratus michaelseni, assembly GCA_963931845.1. NCBI lineage: Eukaryota > Metazoa > Arthropoda > Arachnida > Araneae > Salticidae > Maratus > Maratus michaelseni. The sequence goes on from OZ007589.1 coordinate 235,750,124, forward strand.
GTAGTGTATACACAGTATATAGTGCATTTCAAACTATTTACTACGCAAAACATGTATATTAGATATTTTGAAATGTACTGCAGTAAAACTTATATACCGTCGTAATTTGTTTATAAATTTATCTAAGTACAAATACATAATGTAACTGAAATATAAAAATCCTTTTCTATTAATCAGTACATTTTTAAAAGATCATTAAATTATCTGTTCTTCTACAAAATCCCCCTATACCTTTTATTTATTTATTTATTTATTTTATTTATTTATTTATTGGAAGATTAAAAAAAAAAAAGTTTTCTGAAGCTATCCTTAAAGGAAATACACAAATACACATTTAGAAGGAAACGAAAAATGTGAACTGAAAGAGTCTGAATGAGTATCTATTTATTTTAATAGATATTACTAAAACTGCTGATTTAAGTGTGTGTATGATATTTATGATAAGAAAAAACGAAATTTTAATAGAATTTAAATTAAATAAAATTAACAAAATCCATGCAAGACATAGTCTGTATAATTTTTTATCACAAATAGTGATTAGTCCAAAACGTAGTTATTTATTTCTTCCTTGTAAAAATTCACTAATGAAATAAAATAAATAAATTAGAATATTAACAAATGATTTGTTAATTTAATTAAAAAAAGTTTTTACGAAAGGAATATTGAATAAATTAGTACTCAATAGTGATCTTACATTTATTTAGTTTTCTTTTTTATTTAACCGGGCAAGATGATACTTTAATTCGAATAAAATGTTCTGCTTGATTTATTGTTTCATAGAGAATTATTGTTGTTGAATGTACACTGTCTCGATATAACAAAGAACCCGCTCAGCTCAGTTTTTAGCGAACTGGCCACAAAATTAGGATCTTTGGTTGATGTTCACGGGTTCAATACTAGTGAGCTTCTACGCTGCGTGATCATACAAGCTTTTATATATCGGTAACGAAACGTCGACAAACTTTTCGTTCAAAACTCCTCCCTGAAGGCTTCGTTCTGAAGCAATATAAGACCAAAACTGGTCAATGTTTTTCAAAATTCATCCCTGTCTTCTATATAACTATAGAGTATAAATATAAAAAATATCCATAATTCATGCACACTAAGTTAGTTAACATCATTTTTAAAGGAATAACTTGGTTTTACTTTTATACTTAATCTATCAAAACAATAGAGAATTACAATAAACAAATAATGGCCATATTTATACATTAATGCAAAAATACATGACATGTATATGTGTTTACACAGACCTCTCCCATGACTGGGGCTGTCCACATAACCGGAAGGGGCGGGGTGGGCAAGTTCTGGGGTTCTCCTTCTCCTAGAAACTCCTTGAGCCACCTTTACACTCCTTCATAATCTTCCAATACTTATACCATCATATTACATTTTAAAATGTTGAAACTTTGTAATAAAAATAAATATGGCAAGTGGGTCTACCCTCTGCTTCAGTTTATATTCATATTTCATTAAAATAAAGGAAAAATAGCAAGCTGTGAATAAGACTCTGCAATTTTTTTCAAAATTCCTCTGAATTTGCCGATTGGTTACGTCCCTGGTCACCTGTTCTTATGCATTACTGCACTGTAGCCACAATATAAATGTATAAGATTATTATTATTTGTCATTGTAAACATTTCTCCATTTTGCGATATAAATTGGCATGCTTTTTATATGCTACAGGTAAATAAGTTTCATATATTTATCTGGCAACAATGCTCAAATTAATATTAAACATAAATATACGGCCTCAGAGTTTACACTAGTAACGCGAACACACTCGCTTGCTAATGTTGAAAGAATTGCAGTGTTCTTTTCAGATTACTCTTTTGCATGCCAATATTTTAAGCCTTTAAAGATAATTATTTCTTCGGAATATTTTTGCTTGACTTATGTTGATTTAAAACGAATTAATGTGCTTTTAACAGATGCAATTAATACACGGATGGAGTTTTAGGAAAACATTTCTGTGAGCACATTTAATCATAATTACTGTTTAAAAAAGTTACAAATATGTGAAATTTCAGAATCACGTAATTGCTTAGAAATTGAAATAAAATCTTTCCTTTGTATGATAATATGACTCTAGGGATTCACAGAAAAGATATTTAACGTTTTGTTACATTTGTTTTAAATTATTCCGCTTGTTATTGAGTAAATTTTTGTTTTTAGTGCTAATTTCTTTTATTTGAACATGTTTTATTTAATTTCTTGAAACTAAAACAAAGAATGTTTTTTTTAAATTTTTATTATGTGCAAGTTCTTTAAGAGAAATTCAGAATAATAAACTAGTGAAAAAATTCCCTACAATCTTAAATGGTTAATTTTTTTCATGAGAATGAAAAATTTTATGTTCTCAGTCAAAATATCAGATTTATATTTTTGTTTTAAAAGGTGTATAGTATAATTTGTGTAAATTCATTAATTTCCTTAAACGACTTTCTGGATATTCAAATAAAATGTGATTAGAAATCACTTAAATGAAAATTATTTTCGTTCACTAAAAAAATGCTGTTAGACAAAAAAAAATCTTTAGTAATAATCTTTAATATTATAAGCCGTTATTTTGTTCCTTCAAGTTATGGCGGTTATGAAATTTAGTGTGTTATGCGTATTTATATAAATATAATATTTAGTGAAAAAAAAAGCATCATAGTGTAAAAGTAAGGAAGCTACAATAATTTTTATATTTTTAGATTAATTTTAATATACATTGTTAGCTACAAAAATGTATATTTAAAAAATATTTATAATTTAATTTACAAATATATTTTATTGAGATAGATTTAAATATAAATAACATTATGTTTAAAACAACCAGCTCTACCCAATGCTTATGCGGTAGGATTGATTTATTTAATTAGCTGAAATAATAATTAAACTTTGAAATCTGGAGGCACGGCAGTGCCTCCGCCAAGTCTTGAGAGGACAGCCGTAAGCATACTTTTCTGGAAGCAACTCAGGGCACTTTTGACCCCCCCATATCTCCGCGCTGGAGTATCCCAAAAATTTTAAACTTCAATTATAGAGAGTATTTGGCCCACAGGACCAAAATTTAAAATTACAACTTTCTGTCTTTTCTAGTTCAGGCGATATATGAACTCAAACATTCGATTTTTTGTCACTTCTTACTCACTCGTTCACGCGTCATCAAAAAGATTGGGTAGATCCCGTAGCCCCAGAAACTTGACATTTGGAAAAAAGGTAGTGTTTAGGATACAAAGAAAGGAAAAATTATAAAATCCAGAAAATTCGAAAAAAAAACATTCGAAAATTCAACAAATTCCATCAAAATTGAAAATTGAAAATAATACGACCTTGTAGTCTTGGAAACTTAAGATTTGGTGTGAAGGTAGTGTTTAACATCCAGAAAAAGAAAACATCAAAAACACCAAAAAAATCGAAAGCAAAATTGAAAAAATCGAAGAAATTGAAAAAAACCGAAAATTTGAAGACAATCCGATTTTGTTGCGCTAGAAAATTCAAATTAGGAATAAAGGTAGTATTTAGGATACAGAAAAAGGAAAATTAAAAAAATCCAGAAAATTCGAAAAAAAAATAAAAAAATTCGAAAAAAATTGAAAAAATGAAAATAATTTGATACGATAACGCTCGTATTTATAAATTAATTTGGACGAAACTAATTGTGTGTATTAAGCTCACCAATGCCTCGACCGAGTTCGTTGGCCAGCTTGGTCCGCCATCTTGTTTCAAGATGGCGGCCACGGAAAATTTTAAAACTAAAATAAATATACAAAAAAGTTAAAAAATCAAGTTTATTTTTTAATTAGGTGTTAGGACTTGATACAAGGATTCCAGAGCATTTTTTGTTTTACCTCTATCTTAAAAATTGGCTGAGATAGAGCAGTTTAAAATTCTAGGGTGGCTGACATTTTGAAACAAAACAGCACATTACAAAAAAACAACGATAAATTTATGGTCAATAATGGTCAAGCAGGTGCAATCCCGAATGAATACTCCGTGTCATTATAACTGTAACTTTGACTTCGAAATTTTGATACGTTGCATTTTCTATTTGTTGATATTTTTGAACTATGATTTACGCTAAGTGAAATGTTGTTGTTGAAGAGGGATTTTCCATGTAAATCCGAAACGTCCAATTTTAATATGTTTTTAATGTTTTATGAAAGTGTATTGTAATGTCTTTAATTTTAATGATTTTAATATAAATTTATAAGTTTTAGTGAACGCGATTTCTCGCAAATTATTTTCTTTCATTGTTGTAATCATTTTCCCAATCATACGCATAAAACTATATATTCATATCCATTAGCGCCAAATTCTCGCCAAAATTGGCGACAATTGGCGAAATCTCGCCAAATTTGGCGACAAAAATAAGTCTTCATAAATGAAGCCAACTTGGCTATAGCTCAATAATTTGGCGAATTTCTTATTCAAATTCAGTGTAAACGAATCTTTTGTAAACGGTTTCTTTGCATTTTAACTTGCTGTTTTCGAGTAAGATTAGCTAAAATTTTAAAACGAAGATATAGGAAAGCTACCTTTTCCTGCCGGTACAGGCCGGAGGCCTTTTGTATGAGTTGTCGGATGCAATCTATGTTTTGCATTAAATAAAGTAAAACATTGAAAAACAAATCCCACAGGATGGGGATAGTTTGTTTTAGATAGATTTTAAGATAATTGTCCTATTAGCTAGTACACCTTCCGTTATTGTTTTGTGTTATTTTCCCCGGATTATGCTTTTCTTTTCTTTTGTTTACGAATTTTGTAATACAAAAGTTCCGCTATAGACTGGCTACGTTATAGACCTTTTTTTTTATAGACAGGTTCATTTTCTTTCACAGGCTTTACTCTATTTAATTTATATATGAAATATTTGTTGTTAAAAGATGTTGGTCGCACAAAAATTTTCACATCTCTCCCTCCCTCCCGACATTACTGGTTGGTTATGGCTTGATAGTCCTTTCTAAATAAAATCATGGTGATTCTAAGATTCTCTTGATTTATCTCTAAATTGAACATAAACGATCCTAAGAAAACGGATCAATGAATTACTATATTGGCATGAGGAAATTTAGTTGCAGAAAAATGGAGCATATAGATAACATTAAGTCTAATAGGAAAACCACAGCCTTGGCAAGATTGTATTAACAAGAAACCATCCAAATACATTTTTATGAAAGTAATATAATTTTCCCCTCGAATCTATACAAACCATGTATTATAAGAAAAACCGGTACTTCTCTATTATCCCATCGACCACTTTTCATAACAAAAAACATCGCCAAACTGTAAGATTAAACGCCAAAAATGCAGTCCCATTTACTTGATGTCAGAAGCATTACACGTGTTTGTTATTTCATCAAGTGCTTTTTAATTCGACATTTGCGTGTATTTTTCATTATGTTTTACTGATTTATTAGTTATTTCCTTAATTAAAATAACAATTGTGTCCTTAAATTCTTACATTATATTTATTTATTTATTTTGATACTATAATGGCAAAGTTCTCCCGTTTATTTGGCGTTACAGTTTGGCGATAGCTTTTTGTTATGAAAAGTGGTCGACGGGATAATGGAGAAGTACCGAAAAACCATAGAGTTTGTAACACGTAAAAATACAATGTGTAAACGATAAACATAATTTAATTTATGAAAATTGTGGCTCGATGTACTCCATGGTTACAAATATGGAAATAAACATCCAAGTACAAATAAAAAATAACGTGCGTAGTTTTAATCAGTATGTGAAAAATTAAATGATATCGTTTCAAATAATAACTTCATTAGACCGTGCAATTATATAATCTGGAGGCACGGCAGTGCCTCCGCCAAGTCGAGAGAGGACATCCGTAAGCATACTTTACTGGAAGCAACTCAGGGCACTTTTGACCCCCCCCCATATCTCCGCGCTGGAGTATTCAAAAAATTTGAAACTTCGTTTTTCTAGAGTATTTGGCACATAGGACCAAAATTTAAAATTACAACTTTCTGTCTTTTCTAGTTCAGACGATATATGAACTCAAACATTCGATTTTTTGTCACTCACTCACTCGTTCACGCGTCATCAAAAAGATTAGGTAGATCCCGTAGTCCTAGAAATTTGACATTTGGAAAAACGGTAATGTTTAGGATACAAAGAAAGGAAAAATTATAAAATACGGAAAATTCGAAAAAAAAAAAAACATTCGAAAATTCAGCAAATTCCATCAAAATTGAAAATTGAAAATAATACGATCTTGTAGTCTTAGAAACTTAAGATTCGGTGTGAAGGTAGTGTTTAGTATCCAGAAAAAGAAAACATCAAAAACACAAAAAAAATCGAAAGCAAAATTGAAAAAATCGAAAAATCGAAAAAAATCGAAAATTTCCAAATAATCCGATTTTGTTGCGCTAGAAACTTGGAACTCGGAATAAAGGAAGTATTTAGGATGCAAAATAAGGAAAAATTAAAAATTCCGGAAAATTCGAAAAAAAAATTCAAAAATTCGAAAAATTCGCAAAAAAATTAAAATAATTAAAATAATTTGATTGTTTAGCCTTAGAAGCTTAAAATTCGCATTAAAGATAGTGTTTAGGATTCAGAATAAGTTAAAATAAAAAACGCAATAAAATTCGAAAATAAAATCAAAAAATCGAAAAAATCGAAAAATAAGGAAAATTTGAAAATAATTCGATTTTATAGCGCTAGAAACTTGAAATTTGGAATAAAGGTAATATTTAAGATACTAAATAAGGAAAAATTAAAAAATATGGATAATTAAAAAAATACCCATAAATTAGTGCAGACGATATATGAACTCAAAGTTTCGATTTTTTGTCACTCACACACTCACTCCATCTCGCGTCATCAAAAAGAATGGGTAGATCCCGCAGCCACAGAAACTTAAAATTTGGAATAAAGCTAGTGTTTCGGATACAAAGAAAGAAAAAATTATAAAATCCGGAAAAAAAAAAACATTCGAAAATTCAAAAAAATCGAACAAAATTGAAAATTGAAAATAACACGATCTTGTAGTCTTAAAAACTTAAAATTTGGTTTGAAGGTAGTGTTTAGAATTCAGAAAAATAAAACGTCAAAAACACAAATTTTTTTTAAAAATAAAATCGAAAAATCGATAAAAATCGAAAAATTTCAAATAATTCAATTTTGTTGCGCTAGAAACTTGGAATTCGGAATAAAGGTAGTATTTATGATGCAAAATAAGGAAAAATTAAGAAATCCAGAAAATTCGAAAAAAAAAAATCAAAAATTCGAAAAATTCGAAAAAATTAAAAAAAAAAATTAGAATAATTTGATTTTTTAGCCTTAGAAACTTAAAATTCGCGGTAAAGATAGTGTTTAGGATTCAGAATAAGTTAAAATAAAAACGCAATAAAATTGGAAAATAAAATAAAAAAATCGAAAAATAAGGAAATTTTGAAAATAATTCGATTTCATATAGCGCTAGAAACTTGAAATTTGGAATAAAGGTAATATTTAAGATACTAAATAAGGAAACATTAAAAAATATGGATAATTCAAAAAAAAAATCGAAAATTTAAAAAAATAAAATAAATAAATAAAAAATAGAAAGAAAGAAAGAAAAGGAGATAAATTGAAAATAATATGATCTCGTAGTCTTAGAAACTGAAAATTTGCTGTAAAGATAGTGTTTAGGATTCAGAAAAAGAAAAAATTAAAAACACAACAAAAATTGAAAATAAAATAAAAAAATCGAAAAAAAAACGAAAATTTTAAAATAATTCGATTTTGTAAAGCTAGAAACTTAAAATTTGGATTAAAGGTAGTATTTAGGATACAAAAAAAGAAATAAATAAAAAATCTGTAAAATTCGAAAAAAAAATTAGAAAAATTGAAAAAAATTCGATTTTGTAGCTTTAGAACTTAAAATTCGGCGAAAACTTATTGTTTAGGATAGAGAAAAAGGAAACATTAAATCACAATAAATTCGAAAATAGAATAAAAAACTCGAAAATAATCGGAAATTTCAAAATAATTCGATTTTGTAGCGCTAGAAACTTGAAATTTGTAATAAAGATACAAAATAAGAAAAAATTAAAAAATCCAGAAAATTATAAAACAAAAATTCGAAAAAATAAAAAATTGAAAATAATTTTATCTTGTAGTCTTAGAAACTTAAAACTTGGTCTAAAGGTAGTATTTACTATTCAATAAAAGGAACAATTAAAATATTCGTTAAATTCGAAAATAAAATCGAAAAATCGAAATATCTTTAAGAAATCGAAAATTCGAAAACAATTTGATTTTGTACTGCTAGAAACATTAGTTTTAAGATAATTGTCCTATTAGCTAGTACAACGCCCCTAATTGTTTTATGTTATTTCTCCCGGATTATGGTTTTCTTTTCTTTCGTTTACGAATTTCGTTATAGAAAAGTTCCGCTATAGACTGGCTACGATATAGGCGATTTCTTTATAGACAGGTTTGTTTTCTTTCACAGGTTGTACTCTATTTACTTCACGTATGAAATATGGATTGTTAAATGATGTTAGCCCCACAAAAATTTTCACAGCTCCCCCTACCCCCCGATATTACTGGCTCGTTATGGCTTGATAGTCCTTTCTAAATAAAATCATGGTGACTCTAATATTCACTTGATTTATCTCTAAATTGAACCTAAATGATCCTAAGAAGACGGATCAAATAATTACTATATTGGCATGACAATCAGGTAACTTAGAATTAAAATCGAAAAATCAATAAATTTATAAAAAGTCGAAAATTTGAAAATAATTCGATTTTATTGTCCTAGAAGCTTGACATTTGGCAGAAAGGCAGGGTTTAGTACACAAAGTAAGGAAAAATTAAAAAATACGTAAATAATAAAAAAAAGACTAAAAAAAAAACGTAAAAAAAACATCGAAAAAAGGAATATAGTTTGATTTATTGGAAATTTCCGGAAATTTTAATTTTGGCTTTCTTTTTATACTAAAAAGTTCTTTTATGTTAAATATCAAGTATCTAGGGCTGCGAGTAATATCTCAGATGGATAGCACCTATCCTGGAAGCAATTGAGAGTACTTTTGACACTCCCCCTCCCATAACTTAGGGCTTGCCTAGGAACCTGAAATCTCTTTTTATCTACAGTACTTTGCAAACGAAACTAAAGCTTCAAATTTTTGATACCTGTAAATAATAGGGACAGAGTGTGGGCTTAGCGAAAATCAGTGGATGATCTCCAAAAAGAACCCAAAATCAAGAAAAGCAGGATTACTTACAAAAAGAAGTGAAATCTCATCAAAAAGTCACCTGTAAAAAAAGCAGCCAAGTCTCGTAACTCATTTACCGTAAAAAGTACTGAGATCGTATAAAGCCAAGTTTAACTATCTTATTAACTCTGAAATTTTCATTCACAAATCACTCCTAGTCTCTACATCTTTAGTTAATTATTATTTTGTGACTTGGCAATTACACAGCACAGGAAAGTTATTACACCTTACTATGTCAAGGGATGGGATTTTAACTAAAGCAAATTATATACGCACAGGGAAGTTATTACACTTTAATATGTTATAGTATTATTTGATTAAGACTAACTATATACAACACATTCTTGTGCTACGTAATTGCCAAGTCACAAAATAATAATTAACTAAAGATGTAGAGACTAGGAGTGATTTATGAATGAAAATTTCAGAGTTAATAAGATAGTTAAACTTGGCTTTATACGATCTCAGTACTTTTTACGGTAAATGAGTTACGAGACTTGGCTGCTTTTTTTACAGGTGACTTTTTGATGAGATTCCTTTTACGGGTAAAGTAGGAATATTGTTTGATGTCAACGATTTGATTATGAATAGAATTCTAAAGGTTATTTTATCCTTGATAAAGAAACAAACAAAGTTAAACACAAGCCCGGAGTATATAGTTTGCTTCCCTATTTCTTGTTTGTAATAATTAGCTAATTTTACTCATACACATGAAGCTAAAATGAGTGGAACCCGATTATGAAAAATCCAATCCCAGTTTTCGTCAATACTGAAATTGAATGAAAATGTCGCCAATTTATTCAGCTATATGACTTCATTTAAGGAGAATTTTTTTAATCACCAACTTTGGCGAGAATTTAACACTGGCGGATATAACTATGGATATGCCGAGAGTAATATACCGAGAGTAATATAATATAATATAATATTGTGTTTTAAAACTCTGTTTTATTTATTTAATCTCTCTTTATTATTATTATTATTATTATTACTTATTTATTTTAAATTTTTTCCCATAATTTTCTTTCTTTTTCTGACTATGTCTCTATGCTCAAATTTATCATTCTGTTCTTTGATTGGCTAATGGTTTGTTCCATCAGCTGATGGCGTATGTTTTCCTATTGGGTTTTTTCTTTATCATTTGTTTTTTTCTCTTATTTCTTCGCAGTTTTGCTCCTCTTTTCTATGTGGCAGCAAGTCTTCTTTCCGTCGTACGAGGAAATACAAAGTTATTTGAAAAGGCCTTTTGCATCTCTTAATTTTATAGTCTTATTAAGAAGTTTTTTTGCCTTTATTTGTGTATAACACCAGTTTGTTCAAAATTTTTTGTAGTCGAAATACTGTTTGAAATTTATGGTATTTAGGAAAGATATTTAAAGTATAAGATTTATGAAGAACAATCAAGATTGTATAGTTATGAATTAAACAATCGTATCAGTCAAAGGTCTAAACACATTGACATTCATTACTGTTTATATTCGTAAACTGTCGAAAAACAAGGTGTGTTCAGCATCAAGAAATGTGAATCTCATAATCTGGCATAGATATGTTTACAAAACTATTGAGGAAAATTAAGTTAAAAGTCAGGTGTGATAGAATCATTTTTAATGCGGCGTACTGTGGTGGTGGTTGGGGCGGGGGGGGGGGCTTGCCAGGGGCATGTTAAGATGTGAGTCCACATGCAATCTGTTTAAAATAGTTTATTTGCGAAATTTAAATTTTACTTTTTGATAACTGCATTTAAAATTCTGTTTTTTCAGTTTATATTTTCATATGTTATGCATAGGTTGTTTATTTTAGTAGATCGAGTTTCATATAAACATATATATTCTTGATTGACTGCGTTTTACTTTTTTGCTGGCTGCATATTTAAGTAATGTAAGTTTTACAAAAAATATTCAACAAAGTACACATTAGATTATATTAATATTACGTCGTAAACATTTAGAAAAATAAATACTTAATTTTTTTCATGAAAAAACTGCATACAAAATTAAAAGTAAAATATAAAGAATCGTTAGCAATAAAACTGAACGATTTTTTTATTATTCAAATTTCATAAAGAATTAGTAAGAAATTTCAATAAAATGCTACTTTTAGTGTACTTTAAACATCCTGAAAAAAAAAACCAGACAGTAAAATTAAACGTATTTATTGTTTGTTTTGAATATTGGTCTATTTCAACAAGTTCAATATTAATTTAAACATTTTAAAACAACAAACTTTTTTCCTTCGTGCTAACTCCCTTGAAAGCAATATATTGCCAGAAGAAAGAAAGTACTTAGTAAAATTAAAGAGGTTATTTTTCTAAAAATAATAAGAAATTTTGTAAACTATATTATAAATTATGTTTTACTTTTGGTACTTATAAATCACATAAGAATATTTATAGTTTGGTTAATTAACTTCCTTTTAAACGACTTTTATTGTTTTCAAATTAACTGGTCTTAAAGTGCATAATATATTTTTTCTTTTCAAAATCAATTATGTTTCACGCAATACTTATCTTTTAAATTAAATTATTTCTACACCCAGAGAAAATAATTTGTGAATAACGAAGTTATTTAAAGAAAAATATTTATAATATGAATGTTTATGAAGTAGTACATGAAGAATGGTTTAATTTCAAAAGCCAAAATTATCGTCAGCATTTCATTTCATGTAAGATATTTAATTAAAATGTAGAAATTGTATTATTTATTTAGCGATTTTCAGAATTTTACTTTTTTAAAATGGCTATATCAAATAAATGGCATTAGAAAAGTGCACCACTGTGATTTTTACAAGGTAATTGGAAAATGATTCAAAAAATTTTAAGAAGTGGTAGTTTTAAGAAGTGGTAACAAACATTTTTTGCCTAGGAAACTAGGATCATCATCCAATTATTCAGTCAAAAATGGTTTTACTATTATGGTGGTTCTACTATAATGATTATGCATTACTCGAATTCGACTTCAAATTTTTGCTCATAAATTCAACACATTTTTTTTCATAAATTTAACAATAATAAAGATGTTTTAATGAAATTTGAAAGAGACTGAGCTTTTTTTGTCTGAAATGTATGAATATTTCAGGAAATGATATAATAAGTGGCCATCATCCTTATCCAAATACTGCTCAAATCCATATAGTCAAGTTATTGTAATGTAATAAAAGCGTGCAGTTGTTACTATAAAATACCAAACCAAGAGATAATTCAAAATAGGACCGTTTTATAAAAGCAATTATATAAAACACAGCATTTCCATCAGACTATGCTTTTGTAATTTGCGTACTGCTGCTGCGAAATTCAGCATGCACTATTTAATAAAGTTATAGGTGTACGATCTGATGATTACAAATCTTTAATTCTTATAGAAATCTCGTGCATACTGGAAAATGACTTAAGTTTATATAACAAACAAATGGCCTAACCCTCCACCCCCCCCCACAAAAAAAATAATAAAGTAAAAAAAACTTCGATAGGAAGATGAGAAAAGTTAATACAATTGATTAGCGTTTTTATGCCTGAGATTCTTTATCAGAGTTTAGGGAATGTGCCTGAGTAATTATGACACCATAACAAATTTGACGAACAATAAAACTCCAAGTATCGGGCAATTTTCAGCCGGCAAAAACTAATTCAACTAATGTATGTGTCTTAAATAATAGCCTATTTAAAATAGTTAATTTTTTGTCATTTTTATATAAAAAATATTCTGAAATAACATTTTTCATCTTTCCTCTATAGTACTTGTTTCGAACAAATATGGCTGTTTTATGCATAGTTTATTTCTTTCAATGTTTAAATGGTTTTTTATTAAATACATTTTCTTCCCGCGTGTTTTAGAGAACCCATTATCAATAAAATTGATGAGTCAATCTATCCTTATACTGATCTTCAATTTAGATGCCTGCCGTGCTCGATTTTGGAACTAGCCGTGGGTGAATGCAATGGCCAAAAAAACCTTCTGCAAAATGTTTCGTAAAAAATGCTACCATCGAACAACCAACTAACAGACCAAGCAGAGATTTTTATTTTATATAGATTCCATCAGTGATCTGCTTAATTTTTAATCATAAAGAAAATTCAATAATATATAAAAATAAAAGAAGGTTTACGTTTTAAGAAATAAAATTGATTTTCACCACTTTTAAATGATTAATTTCTCTAAGAAATGAATTATATGTAAATAAATGTCTAAATATTGTGTTTGGCCCCTGCTGAAAAGAGTTCTAGGGAGAGATTATGTTAATTTCAGTGAATAATTATTTAAATTGTATAAAATGAAAAAAAAAAGAAAGAAAAACTACTTTTCAAAAGTAAAAAAAAAAGTTAAACTTTAAAATGAGAAATAAAAGTAAAAGAGCAATTCTTTGGGTAATACGGGCTCCTATAATAATTATATTATGGGGTTCTGTACAGTATTGTTTTACGTATTTTGTTAAAATAAATATTATTTCGTTCTGAAAGACTGTTTTATTTGGTGTTAATTCTGCACAAACTACAATGTCGGGAAAGTATAATGTATGTTAATACAATGTATTTTACATGATGTTTTAAGAGTAAATTTTTTTCATATTAGAAAACCAGGTTATGAGAAGTACACGTTTTAAAAAAATTAAGGAGTAAATTAACGAATACAAATCTATTTATTTTCTAAACGTTTTATGGAATTTGAAACTTGCTTCTAAAAAAATTCTTTGATGAGAAAAATTACATTCAAAAATATAAAATTCAAACATGAAACATTTTAGTAATAAATCTAATTTAGTAAAAAATCGGAAGAAATCTTCATTTTGTGTTTTCTCATTTATAAAATGATCGAAGAGTAGGTACTTATAATTGTAGTTCTGCATTTGTTTCCAATAATATTAATCATTGAAATTGAGCTAATTTGTGGTTCTCTTTGAATTCTTCGTTACCAAGAAAACTTTTATGGCAATTTAGATACTTAAAACAACAGCATATACTAAGCTATTTTTTCTTTTACACAATTCCTTTGAGAAAAGAATAACAAGAAAATAATAATTTATTAAGATCATTTGGTAAAATACAATGCAATGTTTTGTAATAAAAAGGAGAAAATTTACAACTTAATTTAACTAATATTCATCCAGACATTTAATTGCATTAAAAATATGTCGGAATATTTGTGGTTTTGCTCATTAATTTTCTAAGAATATTTTCTTTATTTCAACGTTCAGGATATTTTAGGCGAGTATATTTTTTTCTCGCTTAAGAATTTTATGTTTAATGAAATAATTATTTTCATCATTTGACTATTTTTATCATTTTCACTTTTAGTATATATTTCGTGAATACTATTTGTTCTCGCTTAAACACTTGTGCTTAATGAAGTAAATATATAAACTAAAGTATGTCAGCTTTGCGAGAAAGTATATTTCTATAAAGCATTTTACAACATGAAATTATAATGTAATTACAAGTACAGGGTGTTTTGCCTACTTCGAAACTGAAATATTTGGCTGGTAATGAATATTACTTTTTTATTATTTTTAATAAATTCAATAATAATCAATCTGGAAGTTTAGTAGAAATATACCACGAATTGTTTTCTTTTGAAATTATAGAAAACAAAATAATATAAAACAAAGAGTCACCAGTGACAGCCCTTGAAATAATGTATGATTTTTAGGTAGGTTCCAATGCAAAAAGTCTAAAGCTACCTATAGTAGCCCTCCGGAGGAAAGCAATTCAGGAAAGTTTGGTATATTTTCACCGATTATAACCCCAAAACCTCTCCTCGTTCAAATATTGATATATATATATCTGACATTTGTTAGATGTAACTCTCTTATTTATGAACCAATTTGGATGTAGCTAAGTATGGACGTATAAACATACCAATGTCTCGACCGAGTTTGTTAAACTACTTCAACCACCATCTTGTTTCAAAATGGCAACCAGTTAATTTTTTTTTAATCAAAAATATGTACAAAAAATTATAAATTTAAGAAAATGCTTCCGTTAAATTTTACACGTGATAGAAGGATTACAGAGCCTATTTTATTTTGACTGTATCTTAAAAAATGGTTGAGATATGGCAGTTTGAAATTCTAGGATGGCTGACAGTTTGAAACAATCTGATTTTTGTTATTTTTGTAAGTCTCGTATTTATGAACCGATATGAATATGACTGAGCTTGTGTACAGGACATACCAAGGTCTCAACCGAGTTCGTTAGCCAGTTTCATCCGACATCTTGCGTCGACTTTTTTTTGATTTCAAAAACTTGTATAAACAAAATATATATGAACTGAAAAAACTGTTTCCGTCAAGTATTAGATCTTGATAAAACGATTCCGGAGCATTTTAGAGAGGTTTCATTACAAAAATCTACCTATTGAAGCCGTTCGGAGGAAAGCAATTGCAAAAAATTTCGGTATTTTAACGATTATGACCCCCCAGACCCCAAAACCACTCTTCGTTTAAATGTTGATTTATATATATATATATATATATATATATATATATATATATATATATATATATATACTGCTCAAAACAATTAAAGGATATTGCAGTTTTAGGTGGATTTTGTATCTGGGAAACTTTTTAGCTGATTGATACGTGGTCGACAGACATAGTAGGTTATATGAGAATAAATTACACATGTTTGGCAGAAAAAAATGCATTTTATTGCGCATTTGTGTACAAAAGGAAAAAAACACAATTTGTGCATATGAGAAAAAAAGAATAAGAAAAGGTGTTTTCTTCAAAGAAAATCATTTTCAGTAGGGGGTATGGTTTCCACGGTCGGCCAGCAACGTTGAACACCTTTGAGGCATGGACTCAATGAGGCTATAATGACGAGTTGGGGTATTCTGCCCCACTCTTCCAGAAGAGCTCTTTCCAGTTCTTGGAGAGTTTGTGGGGGTTGTTGGCGGCCAGAAACTCGTCTTCCTAGAGCGTCCCAAACGTGCTCGATTGGATTCATGTCTGTAGAACACGCTGGCCATTCCATTCGAACGATTCCTTCCTCGAAAAGAAAATCCTCCACCAGGTTTGCACGATGTGGCCTGCAGTTATCGTCCATTAAAATGAAGTTATCTCCGATTGCTGCAGCGTAAGGGACTACAATAGGTCTGAGGATCTCATCCCTATATCGGCGACCAGTCAGAGCTCCATCTCGAATGATGTAGAGGTCAGTGCGCCCGTCAATGGAGATGCCACCATACACCAACACTCCTCCACCGCCAAATCTGACACTTTCGTGCACGAACGCAGGATTATTCCTACTGCCACGGTCCCTACAGATGAAAATACGCCTATTATCCGGATGCACAGAAAAACGGGACTCGTCAGAAAACAGAATATTGCTCCATTCATTTCTCCTCCAGTTGACATGCTCGTTTGCCCACTCCCTGCGGTCGCGACGATGCCTTGATGTTAATCTAACACACACCATCGGTCGGCGAGCATACAGACCTACAGCATGGAGCCGGTTTCGGACAGTCTGAGTTGAAATCGTGGTGCCTGTAGCCGAGCGAAGGTGTTGTTGGAGAAGAGTAGCGTTCATGTTTCGGTGTCTCCGAGATGTTAACGCTAAATACCGATCTTCATTGGGCGTTGTTGCCCGTCTACGACCTTGCCCTGGTCTTCGCCCTGCACATCCACTCTCCAAAAAACGGTTCCAGATCCTGGAAATGACATTTTGTGACACTCCAATGGCTTGCGGTACTTCGGCTTGAGTTTGGCCCCCTTCTAACCTACCAACAATTCTCCAAGCTTCTGAATCTGTCAAATGACTTCACTGAGACATCGTACTCATCGAAACAAAGCAATCACTGAATGCCGATCATCCTTGTCTTCATTCTCTTTTATCCAGTTGAAAGTCAAATTTCATTCGCTGCCGCTGAAGCGACGTTTTTGACGTCGAACTCAAAATTTGCATACTCCACAGTTTGAAAACCAGAAAAATTTGCATTTGTGATTCTCTTCTTCTATTTTCGGCAAAAAAAAATTTCGTTTATATCTTTATTTTATATAAAACTTCAAATATCCTTTAACTGTTTTGAGCAGTGTATATATATATATATATATCTGGCATTTGTCATGCTGTAACTCTCTTATTTATGAAACGATTTGGATGTGACTGAGTATGTGTATAGAACATACCAAGGTCTCGACCGAGTTTTCTGGGCAGCTAGATCCGCCATCTTATTTCAAAATGGCAATCAGTTGAAAAAAAATTAAACTTTTAAAAATTCAGAAACAAGTACAAAAAAATTATAAAATGAAAAATTTGTTTCCGTTAAGTGTTTGAAAGTGATACAAGGAATTTGGATAATTTTTTGCTTTGGCAATATCTTAAAAAAATGGCAGAGATGTGGCAGTGTGAAATTCTAGGGGGGCTGACATTTTGAAACTCTCTGATATTTGTTAAGCTGTAACTCTCGTATTTATGAAACGACATGAATGTGACTGATCATGTGTACAAAACATACCAGAGTCTCGATCGCGTTTGTTTGCCAGGTTCGTGCGCCCTCTTGTTTCAAACTTACAGCCAGTTAAATGTTTTAATTTTTTTTAATTCAAAATGATGTATACAAAATTAGAAATTGAAAAAGTTGTTTCCGTTAACTGTTATATCCTGATACAAGGATTCCGGAACATTTTTGTTTTGGCTTTATCGTAAAAAATGGCTGAGATCTGGCAGTTTAAAACTCTTTGGTTGGTAACATTTTGAAACAATCTGATTTTTGTTATGCTGTAACTTAATGCTGAAATTCGCATTTATATTCAGTATTAACGAAAACCGGGATTGACTCTTCGATAATCGGTTCCATACATTTTAGCTTCGGTTGTTTGAATAAAATGAGTTGAATTTTTAAAAAGATGGACTATGAAAGCTATTTTTACCTCTCGGTACGGGGCGGAAGGACTTTTTTGTTTTGACTTTATCATAAAAAATCGATGAGAAATAGCTATTTGAAATTCTAGGTTGTCTGATATATTGAAATAGTCTGATTTTATTATACTTTAACTCTCATGCTGAAATTCTCATTCAAATTCAATATTGACGAAAACTGGGATTGAATTTTCTATAATCGGGTTCCAAGCATTTTAGCTGCGGGTTTTTGAGTAAAATTAGTGGATTTTTTGAAAAAAAAGGGAATACGAAAGATACGTTTTTCTACCGTTACAGGTTCGGAAGACTTTTTAATTATGAAATTTATCAAGAAAATATTGTTTTATATTAATAAAAATATAAATGTGCTTTGTTTTATTTCCTTGCAATAACTTTAAATATAAACAGCGCATTTTCATATAATTTAAATTTTTAATAGGAAAATTATACCGTTAACCTGGCCCTACCGGGCATGAGTGCCTAGCTGGACGATTTAGTACCTGGATGCGGGGCGAAATTCACCTTATCACAGTATGGCTTTGATCCACCTGACAAGAGCCTTGTTGGCATCGCTGCAGTGCTCTCTAGTGGTTTGCTACAGTTTTCTTTGTTTGCTGGTTGATAGTTTTTATTTAACTTTATTGAATTGGCAGATTTATAAAAAGCAAAAATTAAAAAAGAGAAAGAAATTGGTCTCATAATTAAGAACCTTGATTAGGTGACGAGACCTTCACCTAACTAGGCACCTCCAGAGATATAATTCATAGGGAACTTGGAGGACTTTGCACCCACGACGGATTTTACATACACTAGGTGCCATTAGCGTACATGACATTAGCATGGCATTTAAATAATGACTAATAAACATTTTTTTAAAATTATGTAGCATAAAAATCTTTCACTGTTGCTTTTGATAAAAGAGAATATCTCTAAAAAGTCGAGCAAGGTTATTGCAGTAGTCTCAATTTTAAATTAAAATTTTCATGCTCAGTAATTAAATTCATTTTTTTTTTGTGTTTGTAATATAGTTTTACCAGACAAACTCAATTTCTCTTTATTGCCAAAACGTTAGTGAAGGCTCACTGTGGATGAGTGTGAAAAGTTTTGGATTTCTGTCTGTGAGTTTGTTTGTTTGTTTGTTTGTCTGTTCTGCGATAACTGCCGCAAAATTCATCTTATTAGGTTTATTTTTGGTGGGTATGTCTGCGAGGTACCCGGAATTAGCTGTATAGTTTTTGGTTAAATTTGGTTCATTCGTTCGAAATATATAGAACATTTTGTTTTAATCATAATGATTTTCAATAGAAAGCCAGGCGATTTTTTAATTTTAAGATTCACCGAAAAGGAAATCACGCATTGGGATAATTATAAATGCTAAATTATGGATGCTAAATTTACGAAATGGAGATCTTAATTTAATCTGATCGCTTTGAAAATTTGCCAATATATTTGTTATGTTCGAAATTAATTGTATAAATTATTAAGACATTTTACGCACTAATTTGAAGTACATAAAACATTGTAATTTCTACTTTTTGTACAAAAAATTCCAATGCATTTCTTTTTTTTCTATCTTTTATTAATATGTTGATAACTACAATCAACTATATTTGAAAGAATATCAACAAAAGAAAATTCAAGTGAATCGCATTATTTTGCACGAAATTTTATTAATAAAATGACTATTTTTTGTGTGATTTTAATTTTTAATATGCTTTTTCTAATAAAATTGATGAGGATTTATTTTAACTACTAAAAAAAGATGACCAAATTGGTTTTGCAAACGAAAATTACAAAAACATTCATAGTGTAAATTGAATATAAGTGCCATACGAGGAATTTATATTTGTATAGGTACCGTAATTTCTGGTGTATACACAGCGACTCAAATAAATCTGTTTTCGACCAGAAAGTTTATTTATTAAAATGCAACCTTTTTGAACATGAACTTATTTGACATTTTTTAATAAATAAATCTTCTGGTTCGTAACAGAATTTTTTTAGCCGCGGCTTATACGCCATAATTTACGGTATATTTATTACACGAAATTTTATTCAATTTCAGCAACACTTTATGATGTTTAGTGGTTAAAAAATTAATATTCGTTTAAGGATAGGATAAAATATCCTGTACAAGCAGATGGTTAATGTAATGAAATTACAATAGTAAATGTATTCAGACATGTACTCAAATAATGAAATAGTACAACTACTGGAAATTGAGAACCTAAAATTAAAGGAAGAACATGGGGTATGCATACTTACTCTGAAAAAATACAAGAATTCGTTTATCATATCATTGCACAAAATTGTGTTTAATGTGATACTTCTAAAATTTACGGAAGTTTCGATAAAATTTATTTGCTTATAAATGTGCAGGGTGATTTTTTTTAAAGTTGTGAAAGTAAAACACTGTAACAAAAGAACCACTGATCCAAATGACCTAAAATTTCACCAGTATGCTCCCAAAGCAATGGGGATTTTTTTAGCATGGTTAAAAAAAAACTTAAAATCGCACCGACAGATGGCGCTGTAAGGTAGCAGAAACAAAGAATATCGTCTGTGGGAGGAAAACAATGGACGGTACTTTGAGAAACCATCTTCCGTAGACCCTCTGTCGTCATTGGACCTTTTCTTAAATTCTTAAGTGTTCTAAATCTCCTAAGAGCAGTTGCTGCGCTGTCATTATTCTGATAATACAGTTTCACTAACAACGCACGTTCTGTCAATGCAGCAGTCATTGCGAGGATTTCCGTAGAATAATGAACACGAGATGCGCCTATTTCACGTTTTTACGCCAATGAACCCGACTTTACTGCATGTACAGCGCCATCTGTCGGTGCGATTTTAAGTTTTTTTTAACAACGCCAAAAAAACTTACATTGCTTTGGGACCATACTGGTGAAATTTTAGGTCATTTGGATCAGTGGTTCTTTTGTGATAGGGTTTTACTTTCACAACTTTAAAAAAAAATCACCCTTTTTTTGCGTTGTTAGTAAAACTGTATTATCAGAATAATGACAGCGCAGCAACTGCTCTTAGGAGATTTAGGACACTTAAGAATTTAAGAAAAGGTCCAATGACGACAGAGGGTCTAGGAAGATGGTTTCTCAAAGTACTGTCCATTGTTTTCCTCCCACAGACGATATTCTTTGTTTCTGCTACCTTACAGCGGCATCTGTCGGTGCGATTTAAAATTTTTTTAACCATGTTAAAAAAAATCCCCATTGATTTGGGAGCATACTGTTGAAGGGGCGAGGCCAACTAGGTAAGCGCTAAACATCAGAATATTAAAATCTTCGAATTAAAATTAACTCTGGTTTTCAACATACAGAAAGAAAAGGAATTGCTTACATTTTCTATGGTTTATCCAATTTTAGTAGTATCCACTGATTTATATACTTCCAATAATTGATAACTTATTATAATCACTTCTTGAATAATTCTATTTAGATGCACCACCGCTGAAATAAAACTTGTAAAAAATAATATTAATGCACAATTCACACTGAATAAATAGGTTCACGTTTGGATTGATTTTAAAAATTATATTCTACATTATTTAAAACTTTAAAAGGTTTACATTTAGAATAATTTTAACATCAGGAAACATTTTTTCCTGTAACTTTACAGAATGAAGGATAGTAATACACTGACTCATTTTCACAAAGTTTGGAAAGTTACAAGTGATATTGCATCATTTCTTTGAAATAAATTGACGTCACTAACATATATATTTCACAAATAATTAAGGGTTTTTTCTGGAGAATTTTGTTGCACAACTGTAAGTTCACAAGATATATTTAATGATGAATAATTGTCCTTTTAAATGTTTTAGTTCTGTAATAAGTTTATAATAGCATAATCACAAATAACAAATCACGAATTATAAACATACTTCACATTATTAGAAGAGATGATTATAACGAAGTAATAAATATCTATTGCTTGATAAACTTGAAACTTAAGAGTCATAAATTAGGTCACTTGTTTTGAAGAGATGAGAGAAAAATTATCGTTGGGTTTTTATCTGTGTGCTTCATCATTTTCTTTCTTTATTTATTTTACTTTGAGTGGAAAATATTAAGTTGATTGAAATGAATGGATTAGTTTTCTACAATTTCCCCCTTAATCCGTTCATGGGGATTAACTAATATTTTCATTGAATTTCTGTGTTCGATGAATCGAGGCTTGGGTGAAGGTTTGGTAAGTGCATCGGCTATCATTTTTTCTGTTGGAAGATATCTTAACTCAATTATGCCTTCTTCGTTATATTTTTTAATGGCATTAAATTTGACGTCGATGTGCTTTGATCTTTTCGTGAATTTTTCTGATTCAACCATTTTTATGGTACTTTGATTGTCTTCATATAAAATGATTGGTTTTTGCTGTGGAAAGCCTAGATCGTCAAGTAACTTCAATAACCAAATTATTTCTTGGCTAGCATGTGCTGCGGACACATATTCAGCCTCTGCTGAAGATAAGGCAATGCAACTTTGCCTTTTCGTCGTCCACTGAATTGGGTTGTTGCCCAACATATATAATATTCCCGATGTTGATCTGCGGGTTTTGGTATCACCTGCCCAATCGGCATCAGCGAATACTTTTAATATTGGTTCTTCATTAGTGTTAACTATTAATTTTAGTTCTTTAGTATGATATAGATATCTTATTATTCTTTTTACGGCTTGCCAGTCTTTTTCGCGAGGATTCTCATTTCGTCTACTTAAAATGTTTACTGCTGCTGAAATGTCAGGTCTCGTTATGGTTGTTATATAAAGCAATGAACCAAGTGCCTGGCGATATTTAATATTATTTGGCATTAAATTATCATCATCATTTAATTTGTTATATCCTGGTTCCATTGGAGTTTTGCACGGTTTGGAGTTTTCAAGATTGAACTTTTTCGCTAAATTTTCAATCTTAATTTTTTGATCAAGAGAATAACCGTTAGGTAATTTCTGAATTTGAGTACCTAAATAGTTACTAATATTGCCTAGATCCTTTAATTCGTATTCTTGTTTTAGAGAATTTACGATTTCTTCTATTATTTCATCTTTGCTGGCGATGAGTATGTCATCTACATAAATTATTATGTACGATGTATGATCTTTTTCTTTTCTAGTGAAAAGACATGTGTCTGCTGTACTTTGGATAAAGTTTAGGTTGTTTAGTGTTTCAGCGATTTTAATATGCCAAGCTCTGGCAGCCTGTTTGAGGCCATAGATTGCCTTTTTGAGCTTGCAAACTTTTTCAGGAAATTGTTCGTTTACATAGCCTTCAGGTTGATTTATATATATTTCTTCATTTAAGTTCCCAAAAAGAAAAGCGGTATCAATATCTACATGTCGCACATTCAAATTATTATAAGCTGCTGCTAAAAGAAGTGTTTTGATGGTACAATGTTGTGCTACTGGTGAAAATGTTTCTTGATAATCTTCCCCATATTTTTGACTGAAACCTTTGGCAACAAAACGTGCTTTATATTTTTGTGTATTTCCAGAACTATCAATTTTTCGTTTGAAAATCCATCTACTTCCTATGATTCTTTTATTAAGAGGAGGATCGACTAGATCCCATGTATTATTTTTCATTAACGATTGTATTTCGTTTTCAGTGGCTTTAAGCCAGTTTTTCTTTTCTAGTGGATTGTTTATTTTGATAAGCTGTTTCCAGTTTTCAGGTTCTGTTGTATCGCAATCATTTGCTAAAGCAATAAAATTGTCGGAAGTATATCTTTGAGGTGGTACTCCTCTGTTTTGTCTTTCAGATCTACGAGGTTGATGTGTTTCTGATTGTTTGGGCGCGTCAGGTGTACAGTAGGGTGGATCGATGGTATATGGTGAAAAAATAAATATTATTAATCAAAACCTACCTATGCGGAAAAGATGTTCTATTGTATGGAGATTAAGAGAAAAATAATTAAAAAAATTAATTTTAAAATTTAATACTGCCGCAAAGAGTTTGATTTTTCGAAAAAAATTGGAAAAAGACCTAATTTTGGTTAGATGATTTTTGATTCAAAATAATTGTTTTAATTTTAATCAAAACATGCCTATGCGGAAAACATGTTATATTGTATGGAGATTAAAAGAAAATTAATAAAAAATAATAATTTCAAAATTTAATACTGCCGCAAGGGGGTTGGATTTTCGAAAAAAGGGCATTTCCAGCTTTTTCATTCTTCCGCTTTATCCTTCCACCCCTCCATAAGTAGGAAGCGCTACGTCATGGAATCTTTCCTACGTCATATGATACGCCCACGTGGCTCTGAATTAGGGCTCCTATAATAGTTAAAGGAGCCTTACTCTGAGTAATATTCGATAAACGTGTTCCAACCGCTGGCTCATTCAGTTTAAAGCTAGCGGCTTACGGAATCGGGCACTGTTCTCGAAAAGTGAAATAAATTTCGATTTCATTGTGTAAGTTTTCTTTGTAAGTGTATTGTGTTGCGTAGTGTACATTTAATATTATTGCACCATGGCTATGTTAAGAAAAGACATGATTTGCCCTATATATTGGTCTGGTTGTGATATGCCAAAGAATATGCTTCCTACCTACAGTAATGTAATAAAGTGCGTATGTTGGCATTCAAAAGAATACCGAAGCAAGGAAACATTGTCTACATCTACACTTTCCTCCTCATGTGAAGAAGTTGCTAATAAGTTAGAAGAGACCTGGAAACGAGCTTCAATCCCAATAATTGACCACTATAGCATTTTGAGAAAAGTTCGATTATACTACGACCAATATCGCGGTCTTCTTAAATCTTACAAAGCCAGAAAAGGGATTGAAAGCTATCGCAAGCAGATTGACGTCTTCCGGAAAAACACAAATGCTGTTTTTGATATATCGGCGTGTACTTGTAAATCATTTGAATGTTGCTTCTGTAAGAAAGAATGGAAAGTACCAATGAACGAGAGAGAATTTCTATTAGACATGCGAACTGTAAGAAAAATGGTAATCGGGTCGCTGGATTGGAAAGTCACTTTACAAATAACTAAGGCCGAGAAACGAAAATTAAAGCAAGGGCGATACGTGGAGAAAAACAAGACACTGCCTGATGTTTCTTCCAGTTCAACATATTTGAATATGAATATGAATAACGGGTGTAAATTGAAGCGGCGTATGTGCGAGCATACTGACTTTTTTTCATCATCAGCTATCGTTGAAAGCGACGCCCAAAACGCTGACGGTGTCACTGTCACATCTGTCGTGACGAAATTACATGCCGTAGCAAAGACATTGGACCGTTTTGGCATTTCCGACCGAGCAGGCGCTGCCATCGTGTCAGCTGCGCTTCAAGATGTGGGTAGAATCTCACAAGGCGATGGATCGAACGTCGTTGACAGAAATAAAATTCGACGTGAGAGAACAAAGGCAAGAACAACTCTACCGTCTCAGTCACTTGTTAAATATTCTGACCATGACCAATTTGGTTTATACTTCGATGAACGTAAAGACAGGACTATATCACTAGGAGATAACAGAAGAAAAGTCATAATAGAAGAACACGTAAGCTTGGTAAAAGAACCTAGTTCCGAGTACATCGGACACGTATCTGTAAATTCTGGGAGAGTGCAAGTCATTGGAGAAGACATCATAATTTTTTTGTCCTGCGTTGACAACAATATAGATGTAACAAAGTTGGTTGCGATCGGTAGCGAAGGAACATCTATTAACACAGGTACTAAAGAAGGTGTTATTCCTGAAGGTGAAAATTTAGAACTGATTCTGAAGCGTCCACTTCAATGGTTTGTGTGCCAATTACACGCCAATGAGCTTCCACTACGTCATCTTTTCGCGTACGTAGATGGAATTACGACTGGGATCAGAAGCTTCACTGGTGGAATAGAACCTTGTTATTACGAGAAATGGGTTTTTTGCCATCCTGAAAATATCCTGATATCGATGTTACCTGACGACGGAACTCACATAAGGCAATTGTCCCTTCGAAGAATTCTAAAAACGAGCAAAGTCCAACGGTCTACTGCAATTCCAAACATTTCAAAGAATAATATCCGTATCTTCAATTTACCAGCTTTTCAACTTTGTGCGACGGATTATATTGATTTGATTAAATGGAAAAATGTGACAGAACCTCAACTAACTGAACAATTTAGTGACGACATGATTTCAGAAGCAATAGTAAATCCAGCAATTATTCCGACGGCAATAATATCTACTATCAAGGGGTTTCCGTGCCACACTCAAGCTACAGAACGGATAGTCAAAACAGTCACGAAAGCATCTTCTGCTGTTTATTGATCATATAGAAGAGACGGTTTTATAAGAAATCGCATCGAATCACGAAACCTCATGTCAATTTTCAACACCATCAAACGTGATTATCGCCCACTGTAATTTCGACGATTTTAAATGTTTTTCTTTATTTAATAATAAAGAAGCTGGTAAATAAGAAGCTGACGTCTTTTCTTGTAACCAAGTAAGTGTCCTCTTATTCCAATTAATATTCAAAATTACTAAAATGTATATTTCATTTATCAAAAATCACTTTGACTTTTTACCGTAAAAAGACTCAAATACATAAATTTCAAACACCTTGAAGCAGTATTAAATTTTGAAATTAATTTTCTTAATTATTTTTCTCTTAATCACCATACAATAGAACATCTTTTCGGCATAAGTAGGTTTTGATTAATATTAAAACAATTATTTTTATTCAAAAATCATCTAACCAAAATTATGTATTTTTTTCACTTTTTTAGAAATTTCAACCCCATTGCGGCAGTATTAAATTTTGAAATTAATTTTTTTAGTTATTTTTCTCTTAATCTCCATACAACAGAACATCTTTTCCGCATAGGTAGGTTTTGAAATTGGGAAAACAAATTTTTCGATCCACCCTAGTGTACAGGGTGTGTCACCTATTTCTATTTCAATGTATTGTAAAGAATCCACGATGTTGTGTGTTTTTGAAATGGGGTAGCGTGGAGCCGATTTCACAATGGATCACCTTCATTAAATATTTCAGAACAAATTTTATTTAAAAAGCGTTCTTGAAATTTCTAGAGGTAAAAATTATTTACAACAATTTTTTTTAGCTGAGTTCGCTCGACTTGTAATTTATAGCAAATCACCAAATAGTCCAGTCTTTTACAGTAGTTTTAAAATCTTAAAGTCTTAACTAGAGCTACTTTTCACTCTCTCCGAAAGACCAAATCCAAGGCTGTTGCGTTGACTTCAGAGAGATCGCACTCTCTCATTCAAAAATCTGTCAGCAAACCTGTCCTGAGATGAGTGTTTTCCACCAACACTCGTTCTCCTCCCGAAACTCCAACTCCTCTCTCGATCTTCTTCTCCGGTCCGTTTGCTCGAACAAAAGATTCTCCGATCACCAATCAAAAAAAGTTTTAGTTTACGTCATTGGATAAAGCCTTTTTAGGGAGGTCTTACTGAACTTTTAAATGTTCACGCAGGAAATTCCCACGATCCGAGACCCCACACATAGACGGTCAGATCAGAGAAATATTTGCTGTCTAGCAATTTCAGTTTCACAAGATTGATCGAAGCTCATCTTTTCCTATTGTAGTAACCGGCATTCTTGTCACCCCCACAGCTAAGCGTGAGAAAAGTTTTCCAACTCTTGGGAACTTCTATCTTTGATTACTCTGCCTAATTAGCAGACTGTGAGAGATTTACTGAAATTGTTACAACACCCCCACCATCAAAACATTTTCCGGGTTAAAACGCGGAAAATCTGCAAAAAAAAGGATTAGCTCAACATATTTGAGTGGCTCAAATAACATTTCAATTTAACCTCACTATATACATCAGTGACCTAATTTCTTATATACTGCTTACCATTTCTTGAACATCTAGCTTTAGAGACTTTTTTTTTTTTGAAAGATACTTTTTTACTACACATGCCCAAAATAACAATAAAACTAAAAATAATCAAATATGTACAAAAGATTGGATTTTACTCAAATACTTACTACTGAATTTCTTTACTTGTGTTTGCCGAACAATACGTTTTACACAACCGTTCAATTTCTTTAACAAGAGTGTCACAAAGGCGTGAATTTCCACTGTCCCTACTCTCTTTCAACAGAATTTCGAAGGATTTTAGAAAACTCTTTGTGAATCCGCTCACTTCCTCCAGATTAACTTTCGAATGATAACCCTTCCTGTCAACACTCACTTCCATATTTTCGCGTTTATTTTTCGAATTACCCTGCCGGTCGAAAACCAACTCATCTACTTTCCTTGACCTTTTCAAAAGGGTTTCTTTTTCCCCAATACACTGAGAACGGTGGCTCTTCATTTCGGGGGGGAATGACGAAAGAATTTCTTCCTGCCCTTGTGGATCTGTTAAAGGGTTTATCTCAATCCCCGGGTTCTCAAAACTGGAATTAGTTTGCGATTTTTGCTTTCGCTTTATCTTTTCATTTATTAAAGCCTGCGTCTTATTACCTAAGATATAGTGTTTAATTTTAGAGTGTCTAGTCAGGATTGCCGCTTTCGTATTTACATATCCGAGACCTTTTATTTCCATTTTTATACGTGCCACTCTAAATCGTTTTGGATATTTATCAAATGTCTGTTTAAGCCAAACATATTCATTGCCTAATTTGCTCTTATTTACCAAATTCCATGCGCAAACACAATACGAGCTACCTGAATCTCTAAGTACACACGCCTTCTTCCCATTTATTTTGTTTTCACTCAAAAAAGGTCGGAACAAGCTTTTGTCTTCGCTTATATCGCCTAAGTGATTTATGCTCTCGAAAGATTTTACTTCCGTAATATCCCTTTGTCTTTTCGGACAACGTGCCATTAGGTGAAATTCGCTTCCACACGTATGGCAACGTCTCTTTCGTTCAAAGATACGTTCCCTGTCTTTAATTTCCTTGTCTCGCCAATTTATTTTTTTGTCGGAATTTTTTTCTTCTCCAGAATTTCCCTCGAGTTTCGTTTCTTCAGATTTCCTATCATAAAAAGATCTCGCATTCTCTTTTTTATCTGAAATCCCTTTCACTGCTTCATATTCGTCCAGACATTTTGCCAAAACTAACGGGTCTTTGTAGTTTGCCCACGAATCAATGAAATGCTCTTTCAATTCGCTAGAAGTACGGCGCTTGATCTGGTCCGTTATCAATAAATTTTTCAGACTATTGAAATCTGTAACATCTAACCCATTTAACCAACCCTCTAAATAACTATTGAGTTCAAAAATAATATCCTTCCACGGAGCATCTGGATTGCGTGGATGTTTCATTAATTTTTGACGATACGATTCGGGACTCATACGGAATCGTTCAAGCAAAAACTTTTTGACGTATTCAAAGTTATCCGTCTGATCTTGCGGTTCCCTTAAAATTAATTCTGCAATTTCGACCGGCACTAAAGCTAATAAATGCGTCACTAAGTCACCTGTCTCTATTTCCGCTTTGGTCGCCTGTCGTTCGAACAAATTTAAAAACAAAGTTATATCCGAGCGTTCTGGATCAAATCGATGCATGATTGTTCGAAGCGGCAATTTAGGTGGGCGTTCCGACCCGGTACTGTTAGTTGAACTACGTCTATTTGCATCTTGCGTCAATCTAAGTTGTTCTAACGTAAATTCGCGTTCTTTTTGTTTTTCCTCTCTTTCTCTTTCTTCTTTCTCCCTCTCATATTCCCTTTGTTTTTCCTCTTTATCCGCGGCTATCTTGTCTTCGCGATCTTTCATGATATACGCAGCTTGCGTAAATGCAAAATCTTTATCGTAATCATCGGCAGCTTCGATTTTTTGGATAATTACCGGTATCCTGTCATTTTTCCCTATTTCCACTCCCAATTCTTCCGCTAAATTCTGCAAATCAATTTTCCTGCACTGTTTCAGATCAGTTACTTCTTGCATTTTAAAATTTTATGTAAATACAATATAAAGATGAAAATGATAGTTTCGCTCGCTAACTTATGCAACAGGGATTCTAACACTTTATGGAAAATTTTCTGCTACTACCCACATAATACTAACAATTTTAAATACAATTCAATTTGAGGAATAATAAAAATAGTATACATATAAAAATAAATTTTCAATATTGTAAAATTTTCAATACACTGACACGTTTTGGTGTAGGTCATCCAAATTTAAAACAAATTTAGAAATTTGAAATTCTGTGCTCATAATTCAACCAATACTTGATATTTCTGACCCCGCAGGTAACAAAATGACCACTTTTTGCAACTGCTAAAAAATTTTCCTAACATCACATATTCAAAATATTTGATTATCAACAACATCTATTGTTTCACTAATAATATAAAAAAGTACACCTTTGAAATCTTTCAATCATGAATAACTAGACAATCGACTTATTTGAAAAATCAAAATTTTTATCTCTTTTTTTTTTTTCGAGAAAAAAAATTATATATATACACATTTAGCCTGACAATCCTTATATTATTTTACTGCCAAAAGAAAATTCACACTATCAAATTTTATGCTGATAACAAATATACATATATTTTTCCAAATATGTTAAAAGTTATTAGATTTAAAAATTTATCATAATTTATCATATATCAATATTCAAATAAAAAATTTCTCAGAAATGAATTTTCCTCAACAAAGAATATGTAAACAAAATGAGAGCCACTCAAAAATGAATTGAGCTTACCTTTTCTACAGTCTTTGTCTGCATCATCTGTCGCCGGTTTCGGGTCTGGCCTAGACGTCGTCGATTTCACAGGTTATCTCGGTTTGTCGACTCCTGATGTTTCCTAGAAAGGGCTTGCTTCGGACTTGTTCTCTGTAAGCACGGGCTTGCTTCCAGGACGGAACTGTGGTCTGTCGTGACAATGCAAGGGCTTGCTTCGGGCTTGTTCTCTGTAAACACGGGCTTGCTTCCAGGACGGAACTGTGGTCTGTCGTGCCAATGCAAGGGCTTGCTTCGGGCTTGTTCTCTGTTTTCCTCTCCTGAACTGGCGTCAGATCTTGCGCGCTTAGATGCGGGCGGGCGTCACTGCTACTGTCTGGACTCTCTTCACTAATGCTAATAAATTTTTGTCGAAATATCCGACTCGCTTGCCACCAGCTGTAAAGAATCCACGATGTGGTGTGTTTTTGAAATGGGGTAGCGTGGAGCCGATTTCACAATGGATCACCTTCATTAAATATTTCAGAACAAATTTTATTTAAAAAGCGTTCTTGAAATTTCTAGAGGTAAAAATTATTTACAACAATTTTTTTTAGCTGAGTTCGCTCGACTTGTAATTTATAGCAAATCACCAAATAGTCCAGTCTTTTACAGTAGTTTTAAAATCTTAAAGTCTTAACTAGAGCTACTTTTCACTCTCTCCGAAAGACCAAATCCAAGGCTGTTGCGTTGACTTCAGAGAGATCGCACTCTCTCATTCAAAAATCTGTCAGCAAACCTGTCCTGAGATGAGTGTTTTCCACCAACACTCGTTCTCCTCCCGAAACTCCAACTCCTCTCTCGATCTTCTTCTCCGGTCCGTTTGCTCGAACAAAAGATTCTCCGATCACCAATCAAAAAAAGTTTTAGTTTACGTCATTGGATAAAGCCTTTTTAGGGAGGTCTTACTGAACTTTTAAATGTTCACGCAGGAAATTCCCACGATCCGAGACCCCACACATAGACGGTCAGATCAGAGAAATATTTGCTGTCTAGCAATTTCAGTTTCACAAGATTGATCGAAGCTCATCTTTTCCTATTGTAGTAACCGGCATTCTTGTCACCCCCACAGCTAAGCGTGAGAAAAGTTTTCCAACTCTTGGGAACTTCTATCTTTGATTACTCTGCCTAATTAGCAGACTGTGAGAGATTTACTGAAATTGTTACAGTATTTTTTATCTTCAATTAATTGTTTGTGTTCATTAATTTTCTCGTTTAAATTGTTCAGTTTTTCTTCCAGAAATTTTACAGATCTGGAAATTATTATTTTACCATTTTTAGTGAATACGCGGTATCCCTTTGTATTATTACCATAGCCCATGAAGATACCCTCTTCTGCTGTGTCATCTAGTTTAGATCTTTTGTGTTTGTTTATGTAAGTGTATGCTTTACAGCCAAATACACGTAAATAATAGAGATTTGGTTTTCTTTTGAACCAAATTTCATATGGCGTTTTATTTGTCAATTTAGTGGGGAGCCTATTTTGGAGGTGATTAGCAGTATTTATCGCTTCACCCCAGAACCTATGATGTAAATTTGCTTCGGATAATAGGCTTCGTGTCATTTCAATTAAGCTTCTGTTTTTTCACTCAGCAATGCCATTCTGGCTGGGACAAAATGGAACTGTGTACTCATGTTTTATACCATGTTCCCTTAGAAAGGCTTCTGTATTATTTCCTATGTATTCCCCACCGTTATCCGATCTAATCGCCGTCGGATATTTCCCTTGTCTGGTTTTGACCATTTGTACATAGTCTTTTATTTTTTCATAATCTTCATCTTTACCTTTTAATAAGTATATAACTGTGAATCTAGAACTGTCATCTATGAATGTAAGGAAGTAATTTTTTCCTCCTATTGTGGGTGTTTTAAAAGGACCACATAAATCAGTATGTACTAAATCTAATACTTTTGTTGTTTTATTTTCGATAGATTTAGAGTACGGTGCATTTGTTGACTTTGTTTTTATACAGGTTTCACAGTTTGTTTTATGATTACAGTTATTTATTTTTATCCCACTGGCCAAGTCATTTTTGACTAATTCTTTTATACTTTCATTATTTCTGTGGCCAAGGCGTTTATGCCAAATTTCAAGGCAATCTTTATTTCTGCAATCATGTGCAATGTTTATTTTATTTTCAGAACTTTCTTCTAGTGTTTCAACTTGATATAAGTTATGTTTCTTAAATGCTTCTAAGTATATATTTCCATTGCACGATAGTATGCATTTTTCATTTTCGAAAAATACTTTATAGCCATGTTCTGTGGCTTTACTTACGGAAATTAACTTTGATTCCAATTGTGGAACAAATAACACATTTTTAAGTGTAATTCTATTTATACATCCATCAGATGTTTTTGTCATTATTTGTGTTTCGCCGGTTCCGTAAGAATTTAATGTATTCCCATTAGCAATTGTTACTGCAGTTTTTTCAGTATCGTTGAACTTTGTAAATATATCCCTATTGTTCGCTCTATGCGAAGACGCTCCTGAGTCATTTAACCAGGTTTTATTAGCGGGATTGACAATTATGAATGCTGCGTCTTTATGTTCACTTTTATTTGTTTGTACCTTTTCATCTGTTTTTGATTGATTCATTTTATTTTTACTATCACCTTTTGTATTTTCAAAACACAACGATGTGTACTTTTTGTATTTGTATTGTGTTTTAGGTGTAGTGGTCTGTGTGTTTCTATTCTTGAGATGCCAGCATTGTTTGTAAGTGTGATTTGATTGTTTACAATAGGTACAATATTTGTTTTGCCCTTTATAATCTTGAGTGTATTTCTTTTGTGTTTTAAACACCTTTTGTGAGTTTTCAACTTGCTCACTATTTTCTACCCGTTTATTAAATTCATCAGTAACTTTGCACTTGATGAATTCGGGAGTTAATTCAATTTCATTTCGGGCTTCGAGAGCTGTTATAAGTGTATTATAACTCGCAGGTAACGAGCACAATAGAAGTGCAGATAAATGCGAGTCGGTTATGTTCTCTCCTATTGCGGAGAGCTTATCTTTTATTTCCAGTATATTAGTAATGTGTTTGTGCATGTTCCCATTTTCGGGAAGTTTTGCACTATACAATTTTCTTAACAAATACAATTTACTGGACAAATTGGCTCTCTCGTGAATATTTTTTAAACTATCCCATGTCTGTTTTGCTGTTTCTAAATGTTTTACATGAACTATTTGCGTATCGTCTATACTCAGGTTTATTAAAGCGCGAGCTTTTGCATCCTTTTTTCTCCAATCTTCGTTAATTGGTGTAGGGGGTTCCTGAGTTACAAGTTCGTACAATTCTTCTCTAATTAATAACATATTAATTTTAACCCTTTCATGGTCATGAACGCGTATACGCGGTCAAAGTTTTTTACTTCTAAATGGTCATGGGCGCTTATAGACGGTCAGGATTTTTTACCTCTAAATGGTCATGGGCGCGTGTGAACGGTTCAGATTTTCTACTTCTAAGTGGTCATGACCGTCTATGTGCGTTTTTCTCACCCCCCAGACTGGGCGGTAAAGAAGGCGTTTATCAGCACACTCCCCCTTCCCACATATACAATGGATGTATGGGTAGACCATTTGTCAACTAGATTATTTGTATTTTAGTTGAATGCCTTACAGATTTGGTTAGAAAATGTCTCAGAGAATTTCGTTTTCTGTACAGGCTAAGAATGACATTGTATTTCAAAAAGGAAGCAACTTCATAGAATATCATTTTTTAGTTATTATTTTATTTTAAAACTCTCGTCCATACGATTCTAATCCATTACATTAATTATTATTATTTAAAATGTTTTGCCATGTTAAATTTATTTAATTTTTTTTAATGAATACATATGTTTTTATTTTTCTAACAGTATTTCAATTTATTTTGTTTAAATATATTACTAAATAACTAAAATCGATTTTTCATTCTTTTTTTTCTTTTTTTCTTTTTTTTACTTACAGCACTTTTGCTTTGTAATAGTAACAAATATAATAATACCCAAATAATATTAATAATACCAAATTAATATTACACTTCAAAAATTATTTACTAATTTACTGTTGTTGCTATACCAATTATAGCATAACTTTATAAATAAAACAGTGAAACCTGTCTATAACAATACTGAAGGGACCAGAAAAAGTATCAATATAGACAGGTTACATTTATAGGCAAGCTCAAGAATGTTAATAGATTCAGAGTACATAGTAGAATAATTATTATATATTGATGGAATATTAGTTTAACTTTCTTAGAATTATATATGCAGATGAAAATTTTTTTTAACTTTCTAGAATTATACAATGAAATTTATTTCTTATAAATAATCAGAATTTTGCATTTTTAAATAAATATATAAAGAGTGTACAATATAAATAAATCTGATAAAAATCATATTTTTATTACATTTTGTCAGATTTGTAAAATTACACGAATAACTGATTAAAAAAGAATAGGAATTTACAATTTTTACTCTTAAAAAGAGAAAGAAATTGCAGATTATTTATTAGAATATGAAACCAAAGAAAAATAATTTGTGTAAAAAATGTGTATTTGGATGTCTAAATGTAGACGATAAGACCGAAAATATTACTTCACAGACATTACCTCACAGACATTATTTAACATTCACATTTGGTTTGATATTTTTAAATATAATAGCACAATTTTCGTAATGGAAGAAGAAATCAAGTTTTTGATCAATTAATTCAAAGGCATGTACAGGTGTCATCATAATTTTCCTTTAGTTTTTATAAAGACGCCCTGTTAGAACTAAAAGGAAAATGATGATTAGTACTTTCACTGAATTAGTACTTTCACATTATTAGTACTTTCACTGAACACCAATAAAATTGATTGATTAAATTTTAATACTCCTCAATATTTGTAAGAGCCTTAAATATATCTTGAAGAATTGATTTGATGTAAGAAAATTTTGCACAAATTTTTCATTTTTAAAGACATTCAGTTGATCACTATGTTCAAAATTGCCATTATAATTGTTGGGATTAAATTAAAGACTGCAAGCAGTTGTAGATGGTTTTATTAGTCCAATTGCTCGCATTTTTTTAACATTTCAGCAAAAGTTACAGGCCCGTAGCTGGTGGGTGGGGGGGGGAATCTGGAAATTTTTTTGCCCGTCCGAGTATGATCAACTCGATCCCTCATCAAAACATTTTAAAATGTCCGTACTTTTCTTTATCTCCTTTTTTTTAACTTCTTTTTTCAGACAAGACCGAAATCATAGACACCCATCCCAAAGACCCTTGTATAAAACTTTTTTTTTCTCAATCCAAAAGATATGGAGATTGCGATTGCGGCGTAAGACATTTCTGGCTTTGTTGCTCTCTAGAAATCCACTTTACCGCCTCCTCAATGACTCAAATTAACGGCTTTAGAAAATAATAGTTTAAACATTATCCTGTAAACTATTTGACTCAAACGGATTAGCTGTTGCTTGTGGAAATGGTTTTCTTTGTACAACTGTCACTGTCACAGATGAAATTTACTGTAATCTGGCGCGGTTGTTTCACTATTTCATGGCTTGACAGACAGGTTCCCCAAAACAAGCAAATATTATGTTTTACAACTATGTATTTTTGTCATTGTTAACGTGGCAAGGTTGCTATAATTCTGGGCTTTTAGGTGCTTTTCAACAAATGTGGAAAATATCCGCTGACGTCTTTTTTTACACCGTTTTAAACGATAAAAGTTTGTGAAATCAGTATCACTTAGAATTGCAACATCTGGAAGGGATTTTTCAGAATAAAGATGATTTCTAGTGAAACGAAAAAAAAATTGGAAAT
This sequence comes from Maratus michaelseni, assembly GCA_963931845.1. Taxonomy (NCBI): domain Eukaryota; kingdom Metazoa; phylum Arthropoda; class Arachnida; order Araneae; family Salticidae; genus Maratus; species Maratus michaelseni. Next base: position 235,786,643 of record OZ007589.1, read on the forward strand.
TTAATAAAATTGTTAAAAGAGCATTAACATTTTTCAGTGGAAGGCTAGTATAGGAGTAAAGTGTATTAGGAAAACTAATGAACTTTATATAGTCATGAATAATAATTGTTTCAGTTTTAGTTAATGTTTCCTAAATTTATTAATTTGAATATGCGTACAAAAATTTACAAACAATATTCAATTAATGTTGTTTGTAGAAAAAAACATTTTTACCCGTTCAACTATGCGAAACTTTATAATAGATTCACGGACTTGTTTTTACATATACAAACATTAAATTATCAGGCATGATTATTGAAAGGATTTAGAATCGAACACCATTCTTCATTTTTTGATAAGTGGATTTGACTTTCGTGCATTTAAGAATAAAAATGTATTTGTGGTTGTGTTAGAAAATAGAGTTTCGCCTTGAGAATATTGTTAATAGTCACTTCACTGTTGTTGTGTGATTCCCAAATAAATATGATTTTTTTTCTTTCTTTTTTCTTTTCCTTTTCTTTCTTTTTTGTATTTTTAAAAAGACAAAATGTTTTCTGATTTTGAACATAGAACTTTCATTTTAATAATTTATACAGAATATTCTTTTTTAGTTAATCATTTTTTTTATTTTCACGATGGGTTTTATTTATGTTACATTATGTTATGATATGGCTTTTTTTTAATTAAATTTATTTATTATTTATTAAATTATTTCTCTAAAATAATTCTCTGTATCTTTTTTAAACTTGTCTAAAATCTTTTTTTAATACTTGAATGCTTTATTAATGTAAACGAACATAAAATAGGTAAATTAAAACTATTTATTTAAAAAAAAAAAAAACACACACACAATTTATTTTGGTCATTTAAAATATTTCATTAACCTATGAAATCTTTTCGTGTTTTAAAACAAGGCTTGAAATTTTACTTATAATACTTTAACAAGAAATATTAATGTCGTGCCGTTCTTAGATTGTGAAACACTTTCCAACATTATGAAAATATTGTCGCGAAATTTTCATATTTTCTTACTCTTACAAAAAATTTATAAATAAAGTCTAATGTAAATATTTTTTTTTCTTTCTGTTGATAATATTGAGCAGTCATTGGCCACAGATCACCACTCGTATGACAAAATTCACAAAAACGCGTATATTAATAAGCATGATGCAAAAAAAGTTTAGACACAAAGCTTAGTCTTCAACAAAGCAAGCCATTTTCTTAGAAAAAACTTATATAAAGAATTAAATGCAAGGTGTCGATTAAGTCTCTAAAATCGAAAGCAATGGCTGACCACTTCATTCACTCATTCAATGTTGAACAATCTTATTTAAATCTTTGTTTTCGTGAAAAATCTTATGACTTCATCACGCATAATCTAGACCATAATTCAGTTAAAGAAGTTTATAAAATTTTAATTTCTGGATTTTTACACATAAGTGTTTGACACGAAATTTCACACACAATGTCACCAAGCTGGCAGCAAAGTTGCAAAGTTTTCTGCTAAGATCGACATCTATACCGGTCTATACATTCTACCCAGTATTCAGAAATGACTGTAAAATTACATCACAAAAACAGCGTATATACACGTAAAATATATTTTGACTGTTTATCGAGTTATAAGCGATTCGTGTCATCTGACGACACGATTTTTCCCCTTTCTTGCTCTGCTGCCTCGGATTTCGGATAAAAACGCTGACTTTGGGAGTATGTTCTGAAAGATCTTCTGCCTTTACATGGGTTCTTCACATGGGTTTTCATTTATATATATATATATCAGGGGTCGATACAGGAACAATTTGGGGCCTACTTAGGGTCCCTTCACAAAAATCAATTTGATAAAATGGATTCCTTCACAAAAATCAATTTGATGAAATGGGGCCCTTCACAAAAATCAATTTGATAAAATAGATTCCTTCACAAAAATCAATTTGATGAAATGGGGTCCTTCACAAAAATCAATTTGATAAAATGGTCCCCTTCACAAAAATCAATTTGATAAAATGGGTCCCTTCACAAAAATCAATTTGATAAAATGGGCCCCTTCACAAAAATCAATTTGATGAAATGTGCTTCCCTTTACAAAAACCAATTTGATAAAGTAGGCCCGACCCCTTCACAAAATTCTATTCCATAAAAACTGACTATTATTTATTTGTTATTTTGTGATGTTTTAAAATGTGTAATTTGTAAACAAACAAGTTCACCAGAGAGGAAAACTTCGGCAAAAGGATTTTAAAAAGTTTTTTTTTATATAAATGCTTGGTTCCAGTTTGATTAACTGGATTTAAACTTTCGTTACAAAATGTTATTTTTCACAAAAATATAATAAATTTCACAAAAATAACCTTTATGTTTTACAAAATGGGCCCCCCCCAAGAAAAAATCCCTGCATCGACCCCTGTACATATATATATATAAATCAACATTTGAACGGAGTGTGGTTTAGGGGTATGGGGGTCATGTTCGGTGAAAATATACCAAATTTTTTTGGAATTGCTTTCCTCCGAACGGCTGCAATAGGTAGCTTTTTGTATTGAAAGCTACCTAAAACACGATCCCTGAAGAGACTTATTATCCCGAAGCTACAAAATAAATAAATAAATTGTTCAAAAAAGAAAAAAAAAGAGAAAAGAAAAGAAAGAAATGGAAGTAAATAACAATACAAAAATAACAACCATTTGTTTTACAATTATCTTATTTAGAAAGTCTGCAATCTAAGGCATCTTAGATACGTAAAGACTTATTCCTTGTAGGTTTGACTTAATTAAAAAAAAATTATATATCTGAATTTAACTGAATCTGATACCACATATTAGAAGATTTTATTTCGCTAGCTTATATTTACAGTGATGATATAGTAAATAATCAAGTTTTATTCGAGGAATGAGATGTAGTGTTTCATTAAATATCCCTACTGGGATAAAATATTAAAAGACATTAGATTGTAACTCATTAATATAATGCAAGTTATTTACGAAATAGTTTAGAATTTATTATTTGATAGTTTTTAAAATCAAATGGAAATATAACATTTTCTATTTCTTTTACTTTTCTTTCCTTTATGTTTCTTTCCTTCTATGTGAATAGAATGTCACCTATCTGTTTAGACAGTGCAAGGAATTTTTCGAAAGGGGATTATAATGGGGTGGGCAAATCAATCACGCTGAGAACCTGCACTTGACAAGTCTGACCAGATGCGCCCACAATGAACTTCAATAGGCCATTCATTACCGAAGGTGTTTTACAGGGGGGAAAGCAATTTCACCATGTTACTGCTAAACTTTTTACAATGTGAAACTCTTGACCATTTATAAAGATTTTGAGCACGTCCTCGTCATCCCTTTCCAAGTAAAAAATATGAAAACAGTCTGACCGTGAATGGGTTAAACTTCCATATAGAATAATTATTATTGTTTAATTTATCTACTAATTGCATTTCCTTTATTGTCGCCATCTCGGAGAACTTGTTTATACAGTTTTTAAAGTTTTATTAGTTTAAATAGTTTATTAAATTCAATTATGTTTTCTTGAATTTTTATTCTAGCATAAGAGCTGAGTATTATTTTTATTAATTAGAGTCAATTATTAATCCTTAAGAATAAATTCTGAGTTCATATATTAATCAGTCCTCATAATCATTGTTGAAGGGGCGAGGCCAACTAGGTAAGCGCTAAACATCAGAATATTAAAATCTTCGAATTAAAATTAACTCTGGTTTTCAACATACAGAAAGAAAAGGAATTGCTTACCTTTTCTATGGTTTATCCAATTTTAGTAGTATCCACTGATTTATATACTTCCAATAATTGATAACTTATTATAATCACTTCTTGAATAATTCTATTTAGATGCACCACCGCTGAAATAAAACTTGTAAAAATAATATTAATGCACAATTCACACTGAATAAATAGGTTCACGTTTGGATTGATTTTAAAAATTATATTCTACATTATTTAAAACTTTAAAAGGTTTACATTTAGATTAATTTTAACATCAGGAAACATTTTTTCCTGTGACTTTACAGAATGAAGGATAGTAATACACTGACACATTTTCACAAAGTTTGGAAAGTTACAAGTGATATTGCATCATTTCTTTGAAATAAATTGACGTCACTAACATATATATTTCACAAATAATTAAGGGTTTTTTCTGAAGAATTTTGTTGCACAACTGTAAGTTCACAAGATATATTTAATGATGAATAATTGTCCTTTTAAATGTTTTAGTTCTGTAATAAGTTTATAATAGCATAATCACAAATAACAAATCACGAATTATAAACATACTTCACATTATTAGAAGAGATGATTATAACGAAGTAATAAATATCTATTGCTTGATAAACTTGAAACTTAAGAGTCATAAATTAGGTCACTTGTTTTGAAGAGATGGGAGAAAAATTATCGTTGGGTTTTTATCTGTGTGCTTCATCATTTTCTTTCTTTATTTATTTTACTTTGAGTGGAAAATATTATGTTAATTGAAATGAATGGATTAGTTTTCTACACATACTGGTGAAATTTTAGGTTATTTGGATCAGTGGTTCTTTTGTTATAGTGTTTTACTTTCACAACTTTAAAAAAAATCACTCTGTATATATAATTTAAAATATCGGATTGTAGTATATTAAATAATATGCAGATTATATAAAAAAAATAGTGAGATTTATAAACAATAATATGTAGAGCTGACGTTGAGGCCTCTGATCTGAAGCTTTACTAGTTTAGAATCTTCTTCATTTAAACATCATATTCGATACTTTAGGGTGCAGTTATTACTAAGTTATTCACTAATTATACTAAACTATTTTCATAATTGTAATAATAAATTCATTTGATGTCTCCAAATTTACTTTTCAAAACCAGTTATGGTACATGAAACATATTAAATTATTTATACTTCCTGGAAGCTAGCTTTTTAAAATGGAATTCATGTCTCCAAATAGTTTTATTAGAAAAAAATGAAAAAAAATCTATTATGTCGTTGATATAATCTAATTTAAAAAAGAAAATAATGGTTATTTTTGAACATATATGATAAAAGTAATGAACTTTCACTTTTACTTTTTTTCAAATCTTTATTGTTGTATTTTAAGTTTTTTATAACTTCCGTTTGTCTGTTTGTCTCTCCTCACTATCTATACTAATATTATAAAGGAGTAAAGATTGTTTTTGTTTGTTTGTTTGTTTGTTTGTAGAGGATAATCTCTGGAACTACCGAACCGATTTCAAAAGTGATGGTGGCAAATTGATGGCGACAACCCCTGCTCCAACATAGGCTATATTTTATGTCTGTGCGACTAACCCCAGGGAGGTGCAAGAGCGAAAAACGTTCTAAAATTTCGATTTTTTTTATACTGAAGGTACTAGAAATTTGAATTTTGACATTTTAGTTACTTATAAGGTGTAAATGTTCTCTAAGAACAAAATAAAATAAAAATCGAAATTTAAAAGGGTGAAATGAGCGAAAAGCTTTCTAAAAACATTCTAAATTACAATTTCTATGGAATCTCTAGAACGACCGAACCGATTTCAAAAGTGATGGTGGCAAATTGATGGTGACAACCCCTCCTCCAACATAGGCTATATTTTATGTCGGTGTCACTAACCCCAGGGAGGTGCAGGAGAGAAAAACGTTCTAAAATTGCGATTTTTTTTATACTGAAGGAGCTAGAAATTTGAAATTCGGCATTGTAGTTACTTATAAGATGTAAATGCTCTCTAAAAACAAAATAAAAAAAAAATTCGAAATTTAAAAGGGTGAAATGAGCGAAAAGCGTTCTAAAAACATTCTAAATTACAATTTCTATGGAATATCTGGAACTATCGAACCGATTTCAAAAGTGATGGCAAATTGATGGTGACAACCCCTCCTCCAACATAGGCTATATTTTATGTCGTTGTCACTAACCCCAGGGGGGTGCAGGAGCGAAAAACGTTCTAAAATTGCGATTTTTTTTTATACTGAAGGAGCTAGAAATTTGAAATTTGGCATTGTAGTTACTTATAAGATGTAAATGCTCTCTAAAAACAAAATTAAAAAAAATTTCGAAATTTAAAAGGGTGAAATAAGCGAAAAGCGTTCTAAAAACATTCTAAATTACAATTTCTATGGAATCTTTGGAACTACCGAACCGATTTCAAAAGTGATAGTGGCAAATTGAAGGTGACAGCCCCTGCTCCAACATAGGTTATATTTTATGTCGGTGTCACTAACCCCAGGGGGGGATGCACGAGAGAAAAACGTTCTAAAATTGCGATGTTTTTATACTGAAGGAGCTAGAAATTTAAAATTTGGCATTGTAGTTACTTATAAGATGTAATTACTCTCTAAGAAAAAAAAATCGAAATTTAAAAGGGTGAAATGAGTGAAAAGCGTTCTAAAAACATTCTAAATTACAATTTCTATGGAATCTCTGGAACTACCAAACCGATTTCAAAAGTGATGGTGGCAAATGAATGGTGACAACCCCTGCTCCAATATAGGCTATATTTTATGTCGGTTCCACTAACCCCAGGGGGGTGCTGGAGCGGAAAACGTTCTAAAATTGCGATTTTGTTTATACTGAAGGAGCTAGAAATTTGAAATTTGGCATTGTAGTTACTTATAAAATGTAAATGCTCTTTACGAAAAAAAATCGAAATTTGAAAGGGTGAAATAAGCGAAAAGCGTTCTAAAATCATTCTAAATTACAATTTATATGGAATTTCTGGAACTACAGAACCGATTTCAAAAGTGATGGTGGCAAATTGGTGCTGACAATCCCTGCTCCAACAGCCTCTTTAATAAAAAACTATGCGTTGCTGACGACTGGGTTTTTCGCTAATTGTTGCCACAGATTTATCTCGGAAAATGAAACATTTGAAGTACTGAAAAAAAAAATAATAGCTCGATAAGTATTTGTCAGAAAATTGTTAGGCAAACTGCGTTTGAAAGGTAAAAACTTGTATTTTTCTTGATGTAAATTTCAAATCTAATGATTATGCCATTTTTCAAATATTGAATTTGAAAAATTACCAAATTTCACAATGGAGTACCATAGCAAAACCTTCAGGGTAAAAAGATAATGATAAGGGCGATTTGTCCTGGCGTGTATATTGGCTATAGCACGAGTCACAAATTATTGTAGTCTTATTAGTCTGTTAAAATATAAAAGTGAATTATGAAATGTCAATATTTTGTTTGATTAAAAGTTCGTTATAAGAAATTGACCAGCGTAGCGGGCGTAGCTTGCTAGTAACTTAATAAAAGTACTTCGTGCTACATTAAATATCTATAAATTATTTCGGTTCTACAGCCTGTTTGGTATTAAAAATGGTGTTGGTAGCATGCATTTATTTTTCAGGTGGAAGCATAATATAGATTTCGGTTACATTACATCTCTAAAGCCGCCAACAGTTTTAAATGCATTTTAATTATGCTATACTTACGCAAAATGAACGAAATAGATATGCATCAATATATGCTGTTGAGGATCCCTGTATACGTCTTTATAAAAATAATGTTACGTGAAACATTTTTAGTTTATTTTCAGATCCACCAGATATATTTTGAATGCGTTACCTTATATCGGAAATACCTGCTAGAAATGATTCTATTATGTCATTTGTAGCAAAATAAAATTTTAATGTGCTAATTGGTGTGTAAAATATATAGCTAGTATACAAAGCAAACATTTTCATATGCATTATCTTCAAAGTGGTTTTTATTTTTTGCACTTCGCTTTTCAGCTGGACTATTTTTTACTATATATTGAGTGGTGCATATGTAATGAATAGTTTTTATACAGGGCGCCCAAAACATTTCGAATAGATTATCATCTATGAAAAGTTATTTTTAAAAATATTTTGCAGTAATTTTACAATTTTTATAACTGCGCATAATATGTTTTAATACGAAGCTCTAAAAGGGCTTCGTATATACGCAATGTATTATTGTCTCAACAGTAATTTCAAAGGCATTTGCGATTAATGAATATGATGAATTGACCGATATAGAAATTATCTTATAAAATAACTTGGACACTTTGGTAACAAAAGACTTTTTAGACAACTTAATGATTTAGTGACACAATGTAGCGCTAAGAATGTCTTTGGTGTATTTCAGGAATCATAGACCGAATAATAAAGCATGGTCCCAATGTTTTGTGATATGAAATGTAAATGTACTGAGTGAAGAGTTTTATATATTCTTATATATTTGAAACGTGTTTCTTAATTTATGACCGATGCATGATTTGTCATTCTTGTTTTATACAGTGTATTGTTTTTTTTATTATTATCTTAAACCATTTCATAAAACCATGTTAGAAGCCGGCTTAAATTTTTCCCAGTCATACAAAGCTTCCATTTACAAATCCTATTGAATATTTATTTAAGAGTAGCTAAACGACACACTTGAGAAATAAATCTTCATATTATTGATTATACAATTTCTTCTAATGTTTAAAGTTATAATAATAGTTTTCCTAGCATTAAAAGGACTATTCACTCTAATTATAGGAAGAAACTGTTTAAGTTTTTATAGTTTTTGTTCTTTCATTCATAAACAAGACTATTTTATTAAAGTAGATAAGTTTAACAAGAAAGCTTGTACTTTGAAGTTGAAATATATCCTAATAATTTACAGTTTTTAGTGTCAAAAAAGTACTCAAGAAATATTTTGTATTAAAACTATCCATATCTTATTCCACAACCTTTTATGTTCGAGTTTATGCTGAAATGAAAGTTTTTGATATATATATATATATATATATATATATATATATACAGCTTCGATATATTGTCTCTAATACTGACACCGGAAGTTATCTTCTTATAACATGTTTAGTTCCTAAATTTTCTCCGTCATACATAAATGACATACACGTCACAGAAAAATGCCATGAATTTTCTAACAAATTCAAATAAAAGGTCAACACTCTTAATTTTTTGATGTAGGAAAATTGTTATTAAATATTGTTTATGTTATTATTGTTAATCTCTAATGTACTTATGGCTATGATCATAAATAATAAGAAATTTAATCTCTTAAAAGAGATATATTAAATATTTATTAATTATATATTTAATTATCTATCTTATGATGCTGTTACTTGCTTAGAAACCAGGTTAAGCTAGTTTCATTATACTGATAACAAAATTACAGAATTCTTTAAGTTAATTACATTATGTATTAAATCAATTTAACAGCTGAACTTTGCCTTCAGCAATTTCCGCCAATAAGCAGAAATGTACTCGAATTCTTTTGCTCAGCCCTGTGTATGATCTACAGAAGTTATACACGAAAAGTAATATGCAAAAAATTAGTTAAATTGAAAAACGCATATCACAATGGAAAATGCACTTCAGGAATTATCCCTCATTGGCAGTACTGTTACCGAATTTTTTTGTGTATCCCTGTAAATGATCGATAAACGATATACATATCATAATCTACAGTAAGCATTTCGTTGTGCGCTCCAGTGATGAATATAATTTTCGATATGCTTGAAATAGTGTAACATCATTAAAGTACACTGCAAACGATTTTACCCCGTGGACCATAATGCAACGGAATTCTTTTTAGTGCTATTTTTAGTGACAATAAGCGAATATAAATGCTACACGCTTTCTTTTCGATACCGAACATGCCATGGAATATGCCAAGTATATTTACGCGAGTTAAAAAATGGACTGACGGCCAGACAAACCGAATTCGTAAACACTTTTCCACTATGTATGGCACTATTACTGAATAAAAGTGCATTAACTCATCTGAAGGCTCTATCTTTCAAAATAAGCTTGTCATTCACCGATGTGTGAAATTTAGATACACTAAACTGTGCAGGCTATTTTTGTTTTTGACTAACAAAATAAGAGGACAAAGGATACAAATTTAGAGAAAATCCTACTGTGGATCATAATATTTTTACGATGTAAGTTAATTCTGTAGTATTGTTTTTAATTAATCGAGTGTCTACACAAATATAGGCTATGAAAGATATTAAAAAATAAATGTACAACGTGACAAGAGCACAAATGAGAAAAAGTCTTTCCGGCCTGTACCGAGAGGAAAAGGTAGCTTTCATAGTCCATGTTTTTAAAAAGTTCAACACATTTTACCGAAACACCCGAAGTCAAATTGCTTGGAGCCCAATTATAGAAGATTCAAGCCCGTTTTTCGTTAATTCTGAATTTGAATCCAAATTTCAGCAAGAGAGTTACAGCATAACAAAAATCAAATTGTTTCAAAATGTCAGCTCCCCTCGAATTTCAAACTGCCATATTAGCCATTTTTAAAGCTATAACCAAAACAAAAAATGTTCCAGAATCCTTGTATCAAGTTCTAACATTTAACAGAAACAATTTTTCAATTTATTCTTTTGTTGGATACCTTTTTGAATTTTTAAAAATTCAAAAATTTTTAACTGGCCTCCATTTCGAAACAAGATAGCGGATGAAGCTGGCCAACGAACTCGGTCGAAACCTTAGTATATCCAATACACATATTCAGTCACATCTAAATTGGATCACAAATAAGAGAGTTACAGCATGACAAATATTTTTCGAATTGCTTTCCTCCGAACGTCTGCAGTAGGTAGCTTTTTGTAATGTAAGCTACCTAATATGTATGCAAAATGGTCTTGCTCTTTTTTACATACATACTTTCATTATTATCTTGTCACGTTGTCCAATGCCCTTTTTTACAGACATATTTTGATTTGTGCTCTTGTCAAGTTGTCCATTTATTTCTTAATATAATGCCGGCACAAAGTCCAATTCTCCCATTTTCAACGATGAAAGATATACCTAATAGTCTTAAATAGTAAATAAATATTATATTGTATTGAAATCTATCTCTCCCTATATATAAATAGATGCGTGTGTCCTTATATTTCACTTTGCAGCCACAACTACCCAGTAGAGACTACTGGTGCTTGTGTGTGGTAGTAGCCTCGAGTCTCCCATCGTGCACTATTTTAGTTGCATGCCGGTAGCTGTGGTGGTGGTGGCGATATGGTGGTTGAAATTGGTCGACCTTAGGGTATTTTCATATTTCCACCAAAGTGTTCTAAAAATTGTTTTGAATCTTCTTCAACAGGAATTGTTTATTCAACTTAACATGAACTAATTAAGATATAAATAACTAAGTAAGATGATTTTGCACCTCCTAGTGGTGGAAATCGAAACTAAAATATATTGTAGCACGTGTGTAGCACGCCCGCTATACAATGTCGTAGGCAGCGGGGACGATTGCCAGGGTTTCGTTCGGAAAGTTTAGAACAGAATGAATGCCGAAAATGATTATTTTTATCGAAGCCGCAAAAGAAAATAACTAATTTACGGGCAACGCCAGACGGATCAACTAGTTCATACTAAAATTAATCCAAATTATATTGAAATATTTGAATTAACATTTTACGGGATAATAACGTAACTTTATTTAATAACATTTCAAAATCTGAAAACAAAGTTCTGCCTTCGTGTTAAGAACATAAACAAGAAACGTCTTTATCAATAAATTCCAAAAAATGAAATATTTTGTGCTTGAACATTAATAATGTTAAATGTGGACTTTATTAAATAAAAACAAATTTTTCTTTAATGTATATTTAAATTTTATATTAAATATTTCAGACTATGAAATTAAGATAATTTATTTATTGCTTCTTTATTTATTTTTGTTTATTGAGGCATTATCAGTTTTTTGTTTAATGCAGAAGAAAAAAAAACTTTCATTTGTATAATTATTGTGAAAAATTAATCTTAAGAAAGAATAAAACTGTTAGTAAAATTAAAATAGCAGTTTTTGTAATAAAAATTATAAATTGTATAACATCAATTACTTTTAATATATTCAGTAATTTTGCACAATAAAAAAAATCGGATAAATTGTGATTCGGTTCTTTAATTTCTTAAATTGCTTTCTTATTCTTAAAGAAAGTGAACTTAATGAATGTAATACGATTTTTAAAGACTTAATTATATTTAAAAAAATAATTTTTTTATTATTTCAGCTTCCGAAGAAAAGATAAAAAAAATCAATAGAAGCTCTGGAATATTTTTCAAAACATAAAAATAAATACATGATACTGTGTGATAGTTTTGCAAATTTTAAAGAATAAAATGTTTAAATTTAAAGGACTTATTTATAAAAATATAACTTAAAAACTAATATGTTTACTTAAGGTTTATTATAAATTTGCTTTACATTTTTCATTGAAATATCTTTAAATATAAATAACGTGTTATTTTTTTATGTAATATAAAAAAAAATTATTTACTTGTTTATTTTGTATCTGTAATTTCAAGAATAGTATTATTAATTACAAAGATAAACTATTAAAATACATATTTTATGACTATCTGATAATGTATACGATTTTACATCAAATAAATTCAGTTTAAATTTTAAATATAACAATTGTTCTTGTAACTGGATGTTAACAACTGGAGTTACTTTTATTTATTTTGTATTTTCTCATTAACTATAATGCATGAAATTCTTGGATCTCAACCTTTTCGAGTAATCTTAAATCAGCGTCTTAAGGTTTTAAACAATAAAATAAAATTATATTACAGTTTCCTTTGAAGTATATGTTTTTACTTTCTTCTTTCTTTACAAGAAAAAACCACTAGAATCATGAAAATTTCGACTTCCGGTTTTTGACGGATTTATGCGATTTAGAAAGTCCTGAACACGATTTGACTGTTTTTAGAAAATGTATGTCTGTCAGTTAGTCTGTCTTTGTGTCTGTCTATATGTGACACAAATTTTGTTGGCACTCTATTTCAAGAATTAATTCACGGGGTATAATCAAACTTCAGGTTCAGTTAAAGTATGATATAAATTGGTGCTGAGAGATTAGGTTTTGGTGTAAATCGTCCAACAAGTGGTGCTGCTATGCTGTATTTTTTTATGATTATCCAGATAGCTATATCTCAAGAACTAAAGACGAAATTTCATCAAATTTCATATTCTGTTAGACCTTGACATAAATAAACGATGATTAGGTTTTTGTGTAAATATCAAAAGAGGGGACTTTTCTATGCGGCATTTTTCATGATTTTGGCGAAAGCTATATCTAAAGAACTAATGCACGGAATTTCACCTACCTTGCATATTCTGTTAATATCTTGATATAAATGGATCATTATTATATTTATGTGTATACCGTCCAATAGGTGCCCCTTCTATATAGGTTTTTCACGATTTCCGCGATAGCTATTTCTAAAAAACGAATAGATAGTCATTTAATTTTGGTTGCAGTCTATTTGATTTTATAGAAGAATGTTTTGTGATGGCCACAAAATACTAGTTTAACCTTAGCGACTACAGATCTAATTTCTATAGATATTTAAAATACAGTTGGTTTGAAAATTTATAATCATATTTTTCACAATAGGGCTAAGCCCAGACTTCCCTTTAAATGGTATCACCAGTTTCGCAGATTTAAAATTTCGAAAAACAATGTATCGCTTAAACTACTCTTTATACACACAAAAATCCTGTTTTATTAGTCATAAATCGATATTGCAAGTCAAACGGCAAATTTTGAGCTATAGTAGATCGAGCCATAGCAAGTAAACACAGTAATGAATCTATAAACGCATTTCGTTTTCAGAACAGTATTTTGAAAATCGATGGATACTCTAACTCCACCAATTTTCAACAAACTAATTTAATCTTTTAAAAAATTAATCGTCATGTATTTTTCTAGTATAATACGCAAATATATATATATATATATATATTTGAACATTGATATTTTTCTTTTCTCTGTATCTTTACTTAACCTGTTAACCAGGAAATAAACTTTTGTTCAACTGATATGCCTTATTACCAACGGGGCACACTTCCACCTGTAAAAAAAAAAAAAAGAAAATTTTTCCTTATTCATGGCAGTAAGTTTGCCTGAATAGGACGTTTTAATAAGTTAATTTTGATTGAAAATTTACATTTTACATTGATTTGACAAACTGATGCCACCTCACCAGAAATGCAAAAATTTAAAAATATCTACATATTCCTCAAGCTTTTGGATTATAGTACCAATGTTTTTAGTCACATTGGTCTACGTTAAGTCTCCGATGAATTATCGTGTCTACCACTTGATCCACTTTTATTAGACACGTGACCATCTATTAGTCGTCAAGCCGACAGTTTTTATACATACGTAAAAACAAAATAAATTTTCTATTTAATATATGCATAATAATTTAGTCTAAAAATATTTTATAAACATTTTGAATTTCTTAAACAAAAATTCTCAAAAAACATTCAAATTCAAGGTGTCAAAGTAGTGCATTCCTTTAAGTGGTATTCAAGATAATGCAAACATCAAAGCATGAACTAGAATTTCAATACCACATTTCTTCACTAATAAAGTCAGCTTTATAAACGCTAAATATATGGAGCACAAAATTAAAATAGGGGCGTAAAATTTCCCATGTAAGATAACTTTTTATAACAATAAAAATACACTCTGAAAAATGTAGTCCTTTTCAAGTTTCTACACAGAAATCGTATTCCATAAATTAAATCCTCAATAACAGTTTGAAGACACATTTTTATCATGATTATAATTATACATCGAAAAATACGAAATCGCTATTAACTGGTACGTTAATTTTTGAAATTAAGAAATAAGGTACTTCATGAAATAACATAAATAGCGACGCAGTATCTAGTACGAATAAATTTAATTTAAAAGAATAAAATATGTTTACTATTTTTCAGAGTCTGCAGCACTTAATGGTAATGCATTTGAAGAATTAAACTTACGAAAATATATTTTAGTCACCTATGCACTACATTAAAGCTTTGGTCCATAGCCAATTAAATGTTGTTCTGCTATTTAAGCATATAATTTACTTGATATGTTTTCCTAAAATACTTTTTAATGTCTTTTCTTCACAATTACGTTTCCTAAATGGAAATTTCTCGATAAATACGGCAGGAAAAGCATACTTATTTGCTAATCATGTTTCAAATGGGAAGTTTATAATCATTGTCTGAGTGCAACGAAGACTCATACACAGCGCAGTATTACTTTGCCCCATATATAGCTACGAAGGATATTAAAACCTTTCGTCAAGCATAACTCAAAAAATATTTAACGGATTTCGTTCAAATTTTTACAGCAGGTACCTATAAAGGTGATAACGACGTCTATTTATTACCAAGAATAAATGTCAAACCGTTTGGAAATTATATTAAAAAAAAGATAAAAAAGCACAATTAAAATACATACGTCACGAAAATTTTGTGCGTACGTCATTTTCACCGGCGGGAGATTTTCGTAGACAATCGGAATTGAAAAGTTAGTGGAGTACATGGAGCAAAAAAATATGCACGCACTAATATTCAGCACAATAAAATATTTTTCAATTTAGTAGAAATCGAAAATTAATCTGTATTTTTTTCTGTTTGAAAGAAAAACCCCGCAATAACTTGGTAGACTTGGTATTAGAGATTTGGCGCAAATCTCAGCAATAGCAGCTTTTTTTATTTCGCGTGTGTAAATTAAAAAAAAAAAAAATTCTTTGGTGTTTAAATAAAAGGTTTCGATTTATGGCATTCTTTCTTTTTTTTTCTTTTTTTAACATTTTAAATGGGATTAATGAAAGGCATGTATTTTAAATTAAATGAGTGAAAGGTTTATATTTAAATGAAATGAATTCAATATGAAAATGTTATAGGAACAATATTTGGCGATTTATCAACTGCGCCAGGATAACAGAAAAGTACCAGTATATCAAACGGTATGTAGTATGTGAAATGAAACAATTATATTATAATCACCCATCGTACACGAAAAAAATCTAATATTCTGCATTCATAGGGAAAAATCCATCTCCTGTGCCGTAAGATTTGGCGAGTTCTTTTTTGGTGATAAGTTTTTCGATGTGATCGTTGGGATCTGCAGGATTTGGCTTACTTTTTCTAAATCTTATTTTTTTGCAGATGTAGTATTATGTAAATATATTTTTTTGCAGATATTTTCTATTTTGTATATTTTCTATTTGGCATTTGGAAAAGAGATTTTTACCTTTTTATCTGTGCCTTCGGAAATATTAAAAAATAAAAAAAAATTACATGTATCAAGCGTATAATGTTATGTTTTGCATTTTTATACGGACCACTTCTCCATTTTTAGATTTCAAATGCTATTTATTATTTACTAGCCGTTTATTAATTATTTACAATTTACCCCCCTGACAATAACAATTATTTATCACAAGAATGCCTCTTAGGTTTGTTAAATAAGTTTGTTTATGTATTTTCATTACTTATTAAAATATCGAATATGGCGATAAAATTTTATTTTAGCATCGTGCTTAAATTTTTAAGATGGTGCAAAAACATGCTTTAATAAACGTATGTTTGTAAGTATTTGAAAAACATGTTTTACCGCTCTCTTGAAAAATTTTGTAAGATGCTAAAACTACCTTTTGGCACCATTTAAATTTTTTTTCGCCAACCGACATAGGATACGAAACTTTTCTCCATTCAGATACATAGGCAAGGCTGGTCTCAAACAAGAGTAAAGCTAGCAACAATATTGTTTTAACTCTATAAGAGTTACAATAAATGGTATTAAATGCTCCGATTGGCTTTGGGCCCAATTACGAAAGTTTCTCCTAAAAAAACTGTAGAAGAAGTCTTTTACATTTGTTTCAAATGAAGCTCGGTGTACAAGGTGTTAATAATACAAACAACACTAATGGCATGGATGCAAAAGTTTTAATTTAAATGTATATATATGAAACCCTTCCCCCTCTACCCCCCCCCCCCCAAAAAAAAAAAAAAAGTTACAGTAATGAATTTAAAATGGCGTTAAGCCACGCTTTCTGACATAAGCAATTGGCTGCAAACGCGATAACGAAACTTTCACTTAACTTAATAACATGTAGCTAATATAGCCCTGAGGGTACTTTGCAGTTATACAGACCTTGTGGTTTTTTTAAAAGCTTGAGACAATTCAGGTTTAAGAAGTTGAGATTTGCTGTCAAATGATATAAACAACTATGAACACAAAACTGATGAATAATTATTCAGGTTTATGTATGTATTTAAAAAAAATTGCATCTGATTACACTTATTAGATAAATTTCTTCTGTTTGCATTTAATAACTGATAAACGGCTTCTGTATATTAAATGAATTGTTTAAATATTGGGAAGAGGTGGCGAGACGTAGAAAGACGAGTAACCAAACGGGTAGACAGACGGGTAGGGAGACGAGTAGCGACATAGGTAGGCTGACGGGTAGCGAAACGAATAGACAGACGGCTAGAGAGAAAGGTAAAAAGAGGGTTGACAGAGGGGTCACGAGACCGGTAGCGACACCGGTAGACAGGAATGTAGCAAGACGCGTAGCGTGGTAGATAAAGAGACGAGTTGACTGGCGGGTAATGAGATTGGTAGCGAGTCGGGTACAAAAACAGACGGATATTAAGACGGGTATACAGACGAGTAGAGAGACAGTACATGGGTAAGAAGATGGGTAGAGAGGCGTATAGCCAGACGGGTAGAGAGACAGATAGACAAGTTGTGAGACAGATAGACAAATGGGTAGCGAAGTGGATAGAGACACGGCTAGACATACAAGTAGTTAGACGGATAGACAGACGGTTAGAGAAATAGATTGGCGGGTAGCGAGACCGGTAGAGAAATATAGAGACGGGTAGCGAGACGTGTAGAGAGATAGACAATCGGTTAGAGAGACGGGCAGAAGAACGGATAGGGAAACAGACAGATTGTGGAGAGACAGACAGACAGGCAAAAGAAAAGTCTGCGGATTGGCGCAGTAAAGGCGCAGGGGGCAGAGCCTCCTAGAGAATAATCAAGAAGTATCTGTTAAGCTTAACTTTGAAATATATATAATTTTCAATTTTGCCGATATGGAGATTTAATGTAAAAGTTATTTTACAGAAGTCATCGAAAGATTTTTTGTATACTTTAATAGTAATTTAGACTATAGTTTTGCAATCTGGTTTGTAGCAAAGCATGCTATCAATGTGGTTTGAAGTGTAAGAGTTTCTATAAACAGTTATACAAATAATAGATATATAATCAAGGAAGAAAAATTTTAAATTCACACACAAAAAAAGGTGCAACAATGAAATTAAATTTGCGTTAAGCCACGCTTGATGGAATAATTTATTGGCTGCAAATCCAATTACGTAACTTTAAAAAGCTTGGCGTTTTAAAAGATCCGGCGTTCGCCCCCCCCCCCCACAAGGTTTGCGCAATAGGCGCTTAAGAAAATGAGATTCTTTGCCACATGTTAAAAAAAAATTATGACAACACATCTAATGAACGGTACTTCTTTTCTATTTTTTTAATAGTGTATATGAATTTATATATGATATTTTGTAATTCTCTCATTTAATTTGCTCTTTTTCTTTATATTGTAATTGTTAACCCTATGTTCTCAGCAATATCACTCAGACTAATCCCTTTGAGGGAAGTCCTAGTAAAGAAATTCATATGTAAAGTTTTGCTTTTCAGCTGTAATGTCATAGTGAATTAAAAACGATTTACGCTACAACATGTCTTATAACACATTCTTTTATTTCTTTATTTGGTTTGGGTTGGGTTGGGGTTGATTATTGACGGCCAATTATCTACACTAGGGATATAGGCCCGGGAGGAGTGCCCTTCGTGGGGGTCTTTCTAAGGTAACCTAATCCGTATTTACGCACGATAAATCCACGGCTCGAAGAAAACCACGAAAACTCCGAACGATTGGGCTGACGGGCGCGATTATTTGGTTTGGTAATAATCATAATTAAAAATATCAAAACTACCGAATTTGTTTTGAAAATCAATTTTTGATATTTTAATCGAATTTTTTATTTTTATTTCTTACAATAATTACAAATTAAAATTTGCAAATGAGACGTCATTTAAACTGTCATTAAATTTATTATAATTAATGATAAAGTTTTTCTTACACTATTAGTATTGCATATGATAAACTATGTATTAAATATATGAAGTCATAATTATTTTATATCCATCCTCAACAAACCTCTTGTAAATTTAAACAATAGATAAAACTCTGTAAAATAAAATCAAAGACCAAATTCTTACATCTGAAAAAATTAAATGCCTTTAACCAGCATCGTAACTTTTAATATTTGGAACAATTTCTTTTTATTATTTATACAGTGTCTCACATAAGTGATGGGACACTTGTGCTTTACAAAAGGAAACTAATCAAATAAATTTTAAAAAAATGTACACATTTTTTTGTGGGTGTGTTTCATACTTAAATTTAGTAAAGATTATTACATAACATACATTTTGTCAAAATATTAAAATATTAATTTAATAAAACTACAAATGTTTAGAACGGAGCAAACAATAGCTCACATAAGTGATGGGACACCATTATATATGCAACAAAAATCGTCTGAAATAAGCAATAAAAATATTTTTTGGGGTTTTATTTTTACTTAAAAGCAATTGGCAATAATTTATAAAATCGTCTGCAGTATTTCTCTCCAGTTTGTTTTGGAATTTTTGTGTTTTTTAGCTCTGTGTAGCCATGAATGCTAAACGAAAAGAAACTTCGCCTGAAATTCGAAAATTAGTTATTAATTTGCATATTGAACGTGGAAAATCTATTAGAAAAACTGCTGAAACAGTTAACTTGAGTCGTTCAACAGTTTTCAATATCATTAAACGATATAAAAAGAATCATATGATTCAGGATAAAAGAAGACCTGGCCGACCATCAAAGCTATCCAATGGAATAAAGCGAATTATCGTTCGAAATATTAAAAAAAATCCAAGAATTAGTGCTTCAAAAGTTGCTGCTGATTTACAAGCATTATATGGAATAATTGTTAATCCTGAGACTATTAGAAGGGTAATTCGATCTGCTGGATATCACGGTAGAGTAGCCAGGAAAAAATTCTTCGTAAGTGAAAAGAATAGAAAACTCAGACTAGCTTTCGCAAAATCCAACATAAATAAGAATTCTGATTACTGGAATAAAGTTATATTTGCTGATGAGAGTAAATTTAATATATTTGGTTCTGACAGTAGAATCTTGGTGTGGAGAAAACCCAGGGAAGAATTTCGCAAACAGAACTTGGTACCAACAGTAAAACATGGTGGAGGAGGAGTTATGGTATGGGGGTGTATGTCGTCCGCTGGAGTTGGTAATCTTGTTTTTATTGACAGTATAATGAATCAGTACAAGTATATTGATATTTTAAAGCAAAATTTGAAATCTTCAGCACGAAAATTGAACCTTCATAACGATTTTAAATTCTACCAGGACAATGACCCCAAGCACACTGCTCTGAACGTTTGACTCTGGCTGCTATATAACTGTCCTGAAATAATAAAAACACCACCACAATCTCCAGACTTAAATCCCATAGAGAATATTTGGCAAGAATTGGAATCAAGAATTCGCAAACACACCATTTCTTCAAAACAACAACTAAAATCGGTGCTTCAAGAAGAATGGGGTAAAATCACTCCAGAAATCACAAAAAAATTAGTCGAATCCATCTCAAAAAGATTAAATCATGTTTTAAAAGTAAAAGGAAATCCAACAAAATATTAAAACCTTTTAAAAAGTAAAATTTTTGGATAAATATTTGATGGAAAAGTAAGTGTCCCATCACTTATGTGAGCCATTTTTTGCTCCGTTCTGAACAATTGTATTTTTACTAAATTAATATTTTAATATTTTGACAAAATGTATGTTATGTAATAATTGTTACTAACTTTAAATATGAGACACACCCAAAAAATTTTTGCACATGTTTGTTTATTTATTTTATTGCAGTTTCTTTTTATAAAGCACAAGTGTCCCATCACTTTTGTGAGACACTGTATTTACAATTATATTTATCAAATCATTTTTCATGCACTTAGTATTTAAACAAACAGAAAACCAAGTGCAAATGTTTATACATTTATTTATTTAATGTCAAAAAAATTCAATATCAACAAATTTGTCTTTTTTTCATTCAAAATTTTTAGATGAATGTTTGACGAAATTTTTTAGACGAATTTTTTTTAATTGAATACCAATACCAGTGATAAAATTACAACTGCAGATTCAAAAGCCATCTTTCATTCTTATTTTGTCTTTTAGAATAAAAAGTACAACATTAGATAGTTTTTCACTCAGTCTATTTCTAAGCGCAGACTGGACTAATCGGCGTAAAGTTCTATTTCGAGAACAGCTGAGGATGCAGTGACTGTAAAAATTTGAAATATTGCTCTTTTAGTCTCTTTATTGAGAGAATCATCTTTCATATTAAAATATGTTTTTCACAAATCAAATAGAGAAATCTTATTCGCTGAAATCCCGCAACGAATCTGATTTTGCCAGATATTTATAATGGAAATAAAAAAACTCGAACGAAATTTTCAGAATATAAAAATATATACATACGTTTTTTTGATTTAGATCAATAATTTTCCTTAAAAATTCAGTAATTTTAATCTAAATGATATAAATCATCCAGCCCCATTGATAATTAGACATTTATCTTTAAAAAAAAAAAAAATCTATTTTCACTAAATGTATCATTGAAAATCGCTTTCAAAACCTATATGCGTTTATTGATTTTTAATGCGTTTTAGGTTATTGTTTACGTCATTAAAAACATGTATTTATTGAAACCATAAATGGTATTATTTTAAAATAAAATATTTAATTATTCTTCCTGTGTAGCTTTAAAGTATATTTCTGGAAGTGCTTTTTTATTTTTTCTTATGCAAGACTCTTTTTTTACTTTAAACATATGAAACAAGCTTTTTGCTTAAAATGAGAGAAAATGATATTAAATGAAATCTGTTTTCATATTCTTCCAAATACTTAAAATTACGAAGACAATCTTGAAATACCTTTTGTAATATTTCAATGTTTTTTAATGAACAGAACACAAGGCAAACAGAGTAGTTATTTGTATTATATTTTTGTCTAATTATCGCACGCATATTTTTTTTCTTTTTCGTTTATCAGTTAAGTGTCTGTTGGATAAATTAAAATTATCTCTAAAAATTTCCATCTGAAGAATTAATACAATTATTGCTGTTTGACTTATTAAAATTGTTAATAACATATTTTGCATTTATTTTATTTTTTTAAATGTTATGCAATCCTCTTTATTTCATGTAGATTGCAATCTAATCTCTTTTCGTTAATGAGCTTAACTTTCAATTTTTAACAATGTCTTGCATAATAAATGATTCAAAGGAATCTTAAATACAGGAATGTTTATGGGTATTAACTTTCTAACAAGTGACTAGTAATTGTATTTCCTCAATAAATGCGAACAATTTTATTTTTTCTACATACTTAAAAGGAATGGTGAAAATTGTTTACTTCCGTTTTTTAATGAATTTACACATTTTGTGATGTTCTGAACACGATGTGATTATTTTTGGAAAATGTCTACAAATATTGTCGGTGCTTATCTGAATCTTTAATTTCCGTATTTTTTTTCAAACTTCATATTCTATTAGACCTTGATAAAAACTGGTACTGATAAGATTTAGGTGTATATTTCTCATCATGTGGCGCAGTTATGATGCATTTTTCACGATTAACAGGATAGCTATATCTCGGCACCCATGGAATAGAATTTTATTAAACGTTATATTCAGCTATATCTTGGATCATAAAGGGGCTGATAAGGTTTTGGTGAATATAGGCTAACAGATAGCACTGCTAAATTTCGCTATTCATTATTTCCATGATATCTCTATCTCGGCATCTATGGGATCGAATTTGATCAAATTTCTTATTGTGTTAGACGTTGACATAAATTGGTACTAGTTAGTGTTTGGTTTATCTTGCTCAACAGGTGGCGTTGCTGTACTATCAGGTCCATGATTTCTGTAATAGCCCTCAAAGCTTGCAGACGGGAAAGCCCGTCGGCATAAGCGTTCGAAAATTTCGGTGGTTTTCCTTGAACCTTGGGTAACGCGTAAATACGAATTCGGTTGCCTTAGAAAAATCCCCACGGAGGGTACCCATCGTCGGCCATTATCCCTCGCGTTGATAATTGCCCGTAATAAACAACATCAAATACCAAATTTGAAAAAAGTAAAATATTTATTAAAAATATGTTGATTCAATTTTTGTTTACTTAACAGAGGATCTACTCAGCTATTTTTACGACGAAGATTATAGCTGTATCTCTGTTTCTATTGAGTAGAAATGTACCAAATTATATAATTGAATTTATTAATTAAATGTATATATGGGTAATTCTAAGGAAAACGCTACATTTTGTGCATACAAAATCAATAAATATATTAAATATAAATAATATATTAAATATATTAAATATAAATAACCCAAAACATTTTATACTAATATACATACATCTTCTCCCCCCTTTTTAATTTTTATGTAAATGGTCTTATAGTATTTTCATTATTTGGTGCTTAGTTTATTTTATAGGGGTAATTTCCTTAATAATATTGTAAAGGATGATTCAGATACGGAAGATATAACAGCTACGAAAGTTTATTTAAGAATGACTGTCTTATTTAGCGTAGGATATGAAACTTGAAGTAAATGCCTCCAAAAAATCTTTACATGTATGAATTAAAACCTTACTTTTATTAAATAAGTTATGTTTACCTTTCAAATCCAGAACTGGGTATACTTAAATATCACGACCATTCACAGTGCAGTAAGAATATTTCAAAATTAATGAACAACGACAATGTGTATATCCACGGCAAACAAGTGAATTTGAAAAGATGTGCCTACACTCTTTGAATATTTTTATTGGGTGACACATATTTCTATATTTTGAGAACTATTTCATATAATTTTATTATAACGGAGGCTACGCGAAAGGCCTTGTAGTAAAAAGTAGTTCAAACAAAATTATATATATATAATATATATATATCTTTTCAAAATAAAATTTAATTTATATACAAAAGGAATTTCAGAGGAGAAAAATATCACCATTGAATGAATGATACATTTATGACACCCAGAAAATAAATGAAGTTTTCAATCGAGAAAATCAATTGGAACACATAACAGAGGCATAAATGTATACCACCGTTCCTTAAAAAAGAAATGTTTAAAATAAATAAAATCACAAAGCATAAATATTCCTCAAATATATATTTCAATTGTGTTTTTTACGTAAAAACTGAAAACAAAATAATTAACAAAATTGTCTATCAAATATTAATTATCATCTATCGAAAAAGTAACTTTTTAGTAGAATGACACATACGTTTTTCCACTTTTGTATTTGAACACCCAACATAATGAACTTTTTTTATTCACTGATCACTGTAACTGCAAGTTAAATTTAAAGAAATGCACCATACTGCGTAATTGTTGATGTGTAACAGCGTTATTTAAATTAATATATATGAACTAAGGGGCTCTGAATCCTGAGCCATTCGAGTGCTAAAACCTATAGATTCAACAGACTTGCGTCTTGCAAATTTGTTCATAATTAATTCATTACTGAAAACACAGTACACTCCAACCCAATAGCCAAAAGTGTACGTTAGTAAAAACCACAAATCATAAACATTCTTCATTGAAAATAGTATCATGATATATATTGTTAGTTTACATAACTAGTTTTCAACAATTTTTTTGCACATGCCCCAATAAAGCAATATTTATTCGTGTGGGGAAACCTAAAGGTAATTAAATAAGTCCGAATAAGGTTTCAAAGAACAGGATAATAGATGAAAGGAAAAAAGAAAAAAAAAGTTGAAATACTGAGAAAATTACTAAATATGTAAAATAAGTAATACACTATAAAAAAGACAAATGTTTCTTAACTTCGGAAAAGATAATATAACCGCGTAAGAAAATATACGAGTTACCTTACGATTCTAAAAAGCGTTCCTTATATTTTGAACTCAGAAACCATTACATTTTCGAGATTTAAGGAAACATTAAAAAAAAAAACTTTATTTAGCTGTCACGGATTTTCCGAAACATTTCCGAGTAGTTTTTATAGTTTATTAATTAGTTTTCCCAACCCGGAATATCAGTTTTTCGGATGCAAAGTAAACATTTTCAACAAACTTATTTTACAAACAAACATGATACATTAACAGCATTAACATTAAAATTAAAATTACTATTTTCACTTGTATATAAAAATTCAATTATGCAGCTGAAAATGTTTAATTGAGAATTGTTAGCATTGGAAAAAGCGATATTCCGATTTGAGAAAACCAATTAATACATTATAAAATCTACTCGGAAACACTTAAAAAAATCAGTAGCTTCAAAAGAAATCTTGTTTTCCTAAATGTTTCTATAAATTTCGAAAATATATTGGTTTCGGAGATTTTAAAAGACAAAAAAATGCTTTTCGGAATCATGGGTCACTTGGAAGCGGTTATTATATATTTTCTTCCGTGGTTATACAGGGCGAATCTAAACTCTTGGGGAAAATTTTAAGGGGTGATAGTACACATCAAGACAAACAATATTACATAGGAAACTAAGGGTCCCAAACGTCTTCCGAAGGAGATAGCCGCCATTAAAGTTTAGTGTCCAAAATTTCAAATTATTATAAAAAACGGAAAAATTGGTCGATTCGTTTGCGGTTTTCGCTAAAACTATTCTTTATGTCAGTATTTTCTTAAAAATAAATTTTAGAGATAAAGTTCAAAAAATGCCGATGGAGGGCGCTTTAGACTTTGGAGTAACGAAAAACTATTTTTTACCGTTATTTTTTGTATCTCATTAAATGCTTTCAAAAGCTTAGACTTAAACTTAAATTTTGAGCTCAAAATCCGAATCATTGGGAGTGATTAAGTAGCGCAAACTGAACTGCGTTCATGAGTTGAAATTTGAATCACCTCCCTCCCACCTCCACACTCCTGAACACAGTTCAGTTATTCCCGATCTTGGTGTCGTAGACCAGGCAGAAACAATATGAGTTGTAATTTTTCAACTGGACGAAAAATGTCCGGGCCCAGATTCGAACCTGGGATCTCTTGAAGCTGCCATGCTCTACCAACTGAGCTGTCCCGGTTGAATCTGGAGGGCATAATTCATCCAGTTCATGCCGGGATAGGTCAGCTGGTAGAGCATGGCAGCTTTTGCCACGAGATAGCAGGTTCGAATCCTGGCCCGGGCATTTTTCGCGCAGTTGGAAAATTACAACTCATATGATTTCTTTCCCAATTTGAATAATTGTGTTAAAATTAATCTAGGCAGAAACTACTACCCCTACACGTAAAATAAACGATAGAGTAATGACAAAATTAAACAGACAAAATTAAACTTTAACAGACATGAGCAATTTCTCCGCGCAAAATAAAAAGAAACAATTTGATGTATGCATGTAGTGCGCAATATGAACGAAGGCTGACACGTAGAAAATGGTACACGCATGATGTTCGTGAGGAATCACAAAAACTGCTCGAAAGAGTGCCCACCAGCAACGATACAGGCTTCACGCCGCCGGCGGACGGAGTTGCGAACATCAGTAAATACCCCGAGCATCTCCCGGATATCGCCTGCTACGACGGCAATCCCCGCAACCAGATCCTCGTCGGAGTCGAAGGTAAAAAATAGTTGTTCATTACTCCAAAGTCTAAAGCGTCTTCTATCGGCATTTTTAAACTTTATCTTTATAATTTATTTTTAAAATATTTTTTATTTAATTTTGCCATCCTTCTAGCGTTTATTTTACGTGTAGGGGGTAGTAGTCTCTTCTGGTCTACGACACCAAGATCGGGAATAACGGAACTGTGTTCAGGGGGGTTCAAATTTCAACTCCTGAACACAGTTCATTTTGCGCTATTTAACCACTCCCAACGATTCAGATTTTGAGCTCAAATTTTAAGTTTAAGTCTAAGCTTTTGAAAGCATTTAATCAGATACAAAAAAAAAACGGTAAAAAATAGTTGTTCGTTACTCCAAAGTCTAAAGCGCCCTCTATCGATATTTTTAAAACTTTTTCTTTAAAATTTATTTTTAAGAAAATACTGACATAAAGAATAGTTTTAGCGAAAACCGCAAACGAATCGACCAATTTTTCCGTTTTTTATAATTATTTGAAATTTTGGACCCTAAACTTTAATAGCGCCTATCTCCTTCGGAAGACGTTTGGGACCCTTAGTTTCCTATTTAATATTGTTTGTCTTGATGTGTACTATCACCCCTTAAAGTTTTGCCCAAGAGTTTAGATTCACCCTGTATTATATTTTCGTATATTAAGAAACATTTGTCTGTTTTCGCAGTGATATGAAATGATATGATAAAACAGCACGTACAGTATCAACACATATTACAAGAAACTGAAATACATCAAAATAAAATAAATTTCATCTTTTCAAGCAATCGCCATTGTCGGCCACTCTACCTCAATATGGAGTACTCTGACATAATCCACAATTTTGCTTCTGCAAAGCTGCTTGAAGATATGTTCACATTTCGCATTAACTTGGATGAATTTTATTACTAACATTAGTTTCTCATTAACAACAAAGAAACTATTTTTAGACAATGTAAGTTATCTATACAAGTAACACAATGCTGATCAATCATTTCTGGATTATCACTTTTCAAAGTTTTTTATTTTTGGCTAGCTTAGGTAAAATAGTGCTGTTTTAAACGAGAAATTTTATTTATGAAAATTAATTAATAATAGAATAATGTAAGCTTCTTGATGGACTTCCTAGTAGCTGTGTAAACTTACATCCAGAGATACGTAAGAACGTAAGCGACTTGCTGAGACATTACATAGCCATTGAGGCTTAACTGTAGTCTAAAACTATATGACACTAAATTAAAAAAAAAAGTATAAGAAAGATACAAAACAATTTAGTAGAATAAATAAATTAACCGTTAAATTTAAAGTACAAAAATATAACAAAATAATAAAAAAAATATTCCATTAGTCCGTAAGTCAGAAAATAAGAGGTATTAGATAACATCAATCGGAGACTTGCCTATAAAAAAGGCCCACCTTCCACACAAAATAAGTTACATGTTTCTAAATGCAATTTCGGCTTGGGAAAAATATTTATTGCGACTTGTATTATAAACACAGGATTCTCGCGATCAATCTGTAACAAATTAAGTAGCCTTGCACATTCTAACAGTTAGCAACTTTTCTCGATTTTCCTCCTTTAAAAATCGAATTTGTATGACATTGAAAATCATTAATTTATAATAATACACAGAACAATTCGGTTAAATATCTATAGGTAGTAGATGTTTGAAGTATTTTTAACGGACGTTATGCTATAAATGCAATGCAACATGTTCCTTATAAAAAATGGTATTTATACAGTCAAACCTGCTAGGACTAAATCGCTAGAGACTGGAAATATTTTTTTAGTTTTATATGGTTTTATGTCTTTACAAAGAAAAAAAAAGAAAAGAAAAGAAAAGAAAATTTGTATTATATTCCTTTCGCCGCGTCGGGACCATAAAAATTTTCAATTTAAGGCAGGCTTCTGTTACAGACAGGTTCCGTTTTCATAGGATTTACTGTATTACATTTTATGGGAGACGTATTCAGATATTATAATGCACAGGGAAATGGCCGGTAGTTGCTTTTTTAACTGTTTTTGTGAATTCCGCCCTTTTAAATTTTAATCTAGTATCCTGCGCGTATAAAAATTGAAGTTTATAAAAACAGGCAACAAGTACTTTATCCCTTGCAGGAATTACTTGAAATTCTATTTTAATGCGATTATTATTTATTTATTTATTTAAAACTTTATGTTATGTTCTGAGTAAATCGTCTACAGTTATACACAAAATAATCCAAAACAAATTTATTACATTGCTTTGACGAGCTTTAAATGTTTGACAGTACTTTCAGTAATTTTGTACATTAAAATTTGGAAAAAAGTTTACTTTAGTAAAAATATGACTTCCCCTTAAATTTAGTGCAGTTTCTATAAAACAGCTTAAAATACTTGTGTATTAGAAATATACGTGTGATACACTGTTAAACATTTTTTGCTGGTGTTTAACCAACTTTTGTTGCTGCAGTAGCTGGAACCATAAAATCGTTAAATCTTGTTCCAGTATTTGTAGCTATAACTTAAATGTTGAAGCAAGATTTCATTGTCTTACGGTTGCAGTTATTGTAGCACCAAAAGTTTGTTCAACATACCAAAAAATGTTTAACAGTGTATAGAGACTGATCTTAGCAATTTTCTTGGATACTTTATTGATAATTTTAGTGACCAAATTTACCGCTAAGCACTTATTTCGAAACTTATAGCATTGAAAACATTATTAACCATAATAATCTAATTATCGTGAGAATCTCACAGATTACATGTAATGAAGTGAGAAGATTTTTTTGCTAAGGCAAAAGTGTAAATAGGATTGTTTGAACATCAGCAAGTTATTTTGGCTGCAATATTTCAAAGAGCAGTGCTACTTTTCTTTCTTTTGTTTTTCTTTCTTTCGCTACTTATTCTTCGAAAGTTGAGAGACTGATCTTTGGTCACTGAAAGTCTTCTGGGTTATTTTTACTCTACTACGCTGTTTATGTGCATCTTGTGATACGAAGCGAGACAAATGTATTTTACTAAAGGATATTTTTAAAATTTAATTTTCTTTAGAAATTATCTAACATCTTTAGCTATAAATCTCTTTTCAATGTACCAGAAAATAAATATTTCGTAACGGTGCGTTCCTATTATTTTTTTTTAATCTGTGTGTTGCACATTAGAGTTGCTTTTACTTTTAAATTATTTGTATTTTAAACATTTTTTAAAAAATACTTCAAACTGTAACTTATTTTACATTTTTCAAAATTTTGATCCACATTGAAAGAAAGTAAAAGTTCTTTCATGCGGATGTAAAACTATTAATATCCAGATATTCATGCGACAGATTGCAAAGAATTCTCCAAAAAAGGGAGATCTTGTACTATGAATTTTTGTACGGTTGAAAGCATGTAAAACTTTTGTAAAAGTTCTTTTGCTTGTAAAAGTTCTTTTGCTTGTAAAAGTTTGATTTAGAATAACATTTTACATTTTAAAAAAGAGTTCATATTTTCACTTTCAAAAATTCACAGATTTCTTTTCTAAAGCTGGTATTGTAAATAATGGAAAGAAACAACAACAAAAAAATTAAACATCTTACACGACTATTGTGTCTGCTTGTACAATTGGGAACCTGAATATTTTGTGAAATATCACATTTCTTTCAAATAATATATATGAAAATATTTTTTTCGAAAAGTGAGAAAAGTATATGTCTCGCCTGGACAGCTTTTGAATCAGTCAAAAGATCTCTAATCCTTTATCAAGTTTTAAAGTTTAGTTTCTGTTAGACAAAATAAATAATTCAGACGCTTACTTTGTCATTATTTGGTACAGTTTTAGTTGTATTTGTGTGTTTTTATCATACAAACATGGGAGTAAAAACTGAGAATTTATACTCATATACGTTGTGTTCTAAAGAAGTAAAAGAAATATCTCTAGTATGTGACATACTCTTCCGGGATGATAACATGAACAAGATCCATGATACAGATTCTAACAAAAACACAACAGTTTATTTATGATGTCAAATAATTATGCTTTAATTACTAAAGAGTTTCATGTGAATAAATGCCAAATAAAACGTTTTATTTTTTATTTCAGGGGTTAAGTTTAATTGTTGCTCTATATTTTTTTTCTTTTTTCAAATATGCACTTTCATGGTATCGTGAATATCTGTACGATATGACGATCTTGACAACAATAAGTATTTGAAAATAAATCTACTAATTAACTTTGTTAAGGTGATCAGTTTCACAGGTTATTATAAACATGTTCTTAAAATCGTTTTATTGTGATATGTTGTGAGCAAATAACTTTTAGAATTGATCATTCTTTTCATATTTATACCAAAGTTCAATAATAGCCAATATAATTTTAACTTAAAAGACTTTATTTTCTTTTAGGATGAATGTTTTCCCATGAATTGGTCAATTCATCGCAATGTTCTAAGAAGATGTGATAGCAGATCGTGTACAACGTATAGGATAATGGATTATGAATAAAGCCGTGCCAAGCAACCCAACTGTTGTACATTTTTTGTGTGTATATATAGAAGTATATAATGTATTCAAGCTTCTCTTCACACATATTGCACCTCTCTTCACACATCTCTTGACATATATCGCATGACAACTAATAGAAATGATAGTGTTTTATCGCTTACCTTAGTAATACTCATTATTGAATCACTCGTTCCATATTTACACCAAAATTTAATAATAACCAATATAAGTTTAGCTAAAAGTAATTTATTTTCTTTTAGGTTTAATTTTTTTTCACGAAATGGACAATTCATTACAATGTTCTAAGAAGATGAGCTGGCAGATAGTTTACAATGTATGGAAAATGAATAGATTTTATTTTATTGGACATATTTGCAGCTAGTCTTCGTTATTAAAATTCATATCTAAAATTTATCTTTGATTATTACAGAATAGATACCACCAGTGTTCTAAGAAAATGAGCTAGCAGATCGTTTACAACGCATAGGATAAAGAATTATGAATAAAATCTGCCAAGCAATCCAGATGTACTCTTTTTGTACATACATAGAATCATATACTAATGTCTTCAAGCTTCTTTTCATACCGCTTACGAATATCGCATGGCATTTAGCAGAAATGATAACTTTTTGTTGATTGTATTAGTAATACTCATTACCTGGATGTTTTTTCATATCAAATCTCTATTGTTAATGATATTCTGTATAAAAAAAATTATCTAATTTTTTTATGCCACTTGATGACATTCTGTGGAAAATGGCTGTTAAATAATTTATAGATAAACTAATTGCTGTCTATAAATGCTCTATAGATTCTGGATTTAACAAAAGTTTGATAATAAAGACTACTGCATTATTCGCTCTAAATAAGATGTTACTGAAAATTAAAAATAAAATGTTTAAATTACATAAATTTAATTTCACTTAAGAAGTACGTCAGGCGATAACCATGTCTCACTCATGATTGTTATTAAACAGACACACACACATATGTATAATTTGCCTCAATATAATTTTTTATGGAAAAATGTCACTTAAAAAATACAGTATTTTTTTAATGTAGTTATTGTAATAAACTACATAGCTAATGTACTGGAAATTAAATTTTACAAAAACTATTTTAATAAACTTTTGACAGCTTTCTTTCTCTGATGTTTGTCTTCACCTATTAAATGATTAAAATGAGAAAAAAATGCTTTCTAATCATCATTTCATGTTTTATGTTTTAGGAGAATATTAGCAGAATCAAGCACCGTTAGAGATAACACTTAAAAATTGTAGAGGTGTAAAAAGTTTTATAAAACAGTTTTATTGGCTAACACTCAAAACTGAAACATTTGCTCAAGTAATTTATTTTAAATTTAGAATATTTGTGGGAAATGTGTTTGTTGATTTAATTGTTTAACAAATAAAGTATACCTGCTTGAAGTCTGATTTAATATTAAATTTTATTCCAGGGTCGTTATTACCGTAAAATTAAAACAAATATAGTGGGTAAATCCTACTGAACAATTTTTTATGATCATTTAAGTCATGTAAATGTTCAAATATGGTTAGAAACAATAAAAAACAACATAATTCTATTACGTTTGCCAAGTCACTTAACTCATATACTGTAGCGTTAGATACGTATTTTTTTCCATGTAAAACTTACTAACGACATGAAACATGTGGATTCAGGTAAAAGCACTTTTAGTGTAACAAGTCGTCATTTGTCAAAGTCTATCTTTGTTCAACCCTTAAGAAAGATGAAGCAGACTCCTGTGGAACCAATGAACACAAAAGCAGGCTTTAAAAAACCGAAATATTTCCTCCAGAAGAGACAATTTTTATATTAAGAATTTAATTCAATTGATCTGGAACAATATCTAAATGATAAAATTAGCTTCTACTCCATTACTTGTTGATCAAAATCACCCCTGAAAAGAAAATCAAACTTATTAAGCGATTTTAATTTATTTGGCACAAGTTTGCAATTACCATATGAAAGTGAGTTGTGTCAAAACACGAACTTTAAAATTGTCCTAATCATCATCCTCAAACTTCATTCTTTGACCTCATTGGATGTATCTAATTATACTTCAACTTTTTCTCTTCCTTCAACATTTTGCTTCATATGGAAACATCAATCTATATCATCATTAAAAGCAGCAAATAAGTGTTTAGATTATTTATATGCAAGCAATTTATGTATTAAATGTTTAAAGATGTGTAACTCAATAGACACCTTTGTCAGATCAACGAAAATTATCTCACATAGTCAGCAACGACACAATTTCAGAAAAATAGGCAAATGATCCAAATGAAAAAATTCTCGAAAAACGCCTTCAAAAAAGGTCATGACTTAAATTACTAAAATATGAAGTTCTGGCAACAGAAAATGTATTTTGAAAAGATTGGTAAAAGCTGAAGATGTCAAAACAAAGAAATTACAGAATAAAAACAGTCAGTAGCAAACAATAAGGCTTGAAAGAGATCTATCTCTTGAATGACATCATGTAGAGAAAATAAACAATGGTCGGAAGTACGCTGTTATTGGTTGGGATTACTCCAATTTTTTTTTTTTAATTTTCACTTATACTGAGAGAATTTTGATCACCATCTTATATACTTAATAATTGAAATTAGCATAGTTTTAATTTTTGATATCATTCACAAGATATAAATTACATATAAAAAAGAAAAATCTCTCTATGTTAGTCTTAAAGCACGTATTTAATAGTTAACCCCTTCACAACATGCGTTTTGTACACAATTTTTATTAATTCAGCTCCAATAATTCTAAATCGAAATCTTTGCGTAATTTAATTGCACAAGTTCGGCGATTAAATAAGATGAAATTTTCTATTATAAAATACTGTTAGGAAAAATTGAGGATTGTACGTACACTACGAAGGACAGTCAAAAAATTGCCGAAATTTAACTGTAACTCTTTATTACACACAATATAGGTACACATTTACTTAATCGCCCTCAAAGTAGGCTTCGTCAGAACACGCACACTTTCTCCACTGCTCCTGCCATTACTGAAAACAACGATGAAAGTGTTGTTTTGGTATCTTCCCAAGTTCAGCCGTCGCGTTGGTTTTGATGTCTTCTATGGTGACAAAACGGTTATCTCTAGGCCATTTTGAACTTGGGAAAGAGTCAGAAATCCGATGCTTCTAAATCTGGTGAGTAGGCAGGTTGATGGGGGAGTGGAATGTTCTTTTCTGCGACACATGTCTGCACAATGATCGATGTATGGGAGGGAGCATTGTCGTGATGCAATGACCTTCCTCCTTGTCATTTTGCGGGACGTTTTCTCCGGATTGACTCCCTCAGTCTTTTCAAAACTTGCAAGTACAAAGGGCCATTAACAGTTTGTCCAGCTAGTACAAGTTCATGGTGCATCACGCCTTCGTTGTCGAAAAACGCAATGAGCATCAGCTTTGTTTTTTATTTGACATGACGAGATTTCTTTGGTCGAGGTGAGGACGTTGTGTGCCATTCTAATGACTGCATCTTTGTGTTCGGGTCGTAAGTTTACACCCGGGTCTCGTCACCAGTAACGGTTTTCTCATGGAACGTTGGGTTCTCTGATTTTTTCAAAACATTCGGTGCAGCCAACTTCCGAATTTACTTTTGATCCGTATTCAGCAGCCGCGGGACAAACGTTGTACTAACACGTTTCATCATCAAATCGTCTGACAGGATTGCATGAATGGATCCATGAGAGGCCCCCACTTCTTATGGCAATATGTTGATGGTCATTCTTTGGTCTGATCTGATTAACTGTTTGACTTTCTCGACCATTGCTTCATTTCTAGAGGTTTCAGGTCTCCCCACTGTAGCTCTCGTCTTCCAGCGATTCCTGTGCACCACGAAATTTTGATAAACACTCGTAAACGGCTATTTTCCTTAAAAAATCGTCACTGTAAACTGTTTGTAAAATTAACAAAGTCACTGAAGCAGGTTTCCCCAATCTCAACATGAACTTGATGTTCGCCCTTTACTCGAACTTCGACATCGCGCCAACTGATCACCTCACACTCCCACGTTCATTTACACTACCATCACACTGCCTGTTATAAATTCCGGTAGTAAAAAAATATAGTGGTCGTAAACAAATAAGTTAATTACATTGTGGTGTTAAAGATCTACAACGAAATTCCGTGAACTGTTTGACTGTCACTTATGTACTTAAAGTATGCGGGACCGCGAAGTGGTTAAAAACAAGTTTAATAAAAGTAGTAGGAACTACCCCACATGATTATAATAATGGAGCATGTAATTAAGTCATTCTTCATTAACATACAAATGTAGATCCCAAAAGCAGTTCTGATTCTGCATTGCGTTATTTTTTGCAATGTTCTTCGAATATGGAAACTTCTTAGGGTTTACTGCATCACAATCCAAACATGAGAGAATCAACAAAATGCCGAAGTGACAAACGCACTCAAAGTACAGAAATTTACTATCACAAAGGTAAAATAAACTGCTTCGGCATATCATTCGATCTTGTTTCCAATTATTATCCCCCAATTTTGACGCCCTCTGTTTCACACCCATTCTGAGGCTACATAATAGTATAATAGTAAAAGGCAAAATAGGTTTTTTCAGAGACAACTGATGACCAATTACCAAAATTTGAGAAGAACTTCATTTTGGACCTAGAAATGAAGATCGATGAGTTCCCCCCAAAAAGGTATTTTACCGTTTTTGTTTGGAGGCAAAATGGGGGCATTTTAAGTAAAGAGGAACTTAACTTTTTTTAAGTAGGCCTAGTGGGGTATCGTTTATTATGTACATTTTTAATTCTGAATCGAATGACACCATTTGCAAGTCGGTACGATCATTTGTTACAAATTTACGGCAGGTTTTATGAATAAAAAGTCGAAAATTATACTTTATTGCAGGTGGGATTTCCTGTCAATAATAATAATAATAATAATCTTTTATGAAACCAAAAGCTGTTGTGTCTTTGTCAAATTATAATGCCAAATGTTTTGTTAACCGCCAATCTTTTCGTTAAAATGAATATTTGACAATGATGTTATTTTATTCTGTCACTATGTTCCAACTATGGCCTAGGTCATAGGAACCTTTGAGGTATCTCCTTGTGTATGAGACACCTCTCCCAAAACACTGTACTTTTCTGGCCTCAATATTTCTGACTGTAAAAAAAAAAAAAAATTCGAATAGTAACCATGGAGTTTTTAGTTACATATAGACTGGACCTGGTTTCTGTATCAAATTTATATAATATCTTAATTCCAGTTAACAATCTACAATACATTAATGTAGCCATTCACGAAAATTTAGGAAGAACTTCGTTTTGGCACTAGAAATGAATATCCGATGATTCTTCAAAAAATAAAGTTATTTTACTATTGTTTGAGGGGCGAAAGGGGACATTTAAACTCAGCGGGAAAACTCAACTTTTTTAAAAAAGTCGAGTGGGGTATTGATTATTATGTATGTTTTAATTCTAAATCTAATGACACCATTCATAAGTCGATACAATCGCTTGTTAAAAAGTTACGGGAAATTTTATGAACAAAAAGTAAAAAATTATATTTTATAAGAGAACAAAACTTTATTACATTTATTTTACGTCCAAAACTTCGATCATCTTGAAAAAGTCTCAGATGATCCTGATTTGGATTAATGCTAGTTTAAGGACATTTAATAAGTTTAAGATGTTTCAATATGATATAAAGAACATGTTGTGAACGCACATTAAGTGTAATATAGTTGTGCTGTCTCAAAAAGATAAATTTTGCATCTTTTGATTCTTAAAATCTGCCGTAACTTTGTAACAAGTAATTGTATCGACTTGCGAAAGGAGGCATTCGATTAAGAATTAAAACAATACATGGTAAACAATACCCCACTTGACTTTTTAAAAATAAGTTGAGTTCCTCTCCCTGAGTTAAAATGTCCTTTTTCGCCCCCCAAACCATAGTAAAACAATTTTTTTTTTGGGTGGGGGTAGTCAACGGATGTTCATTTCTAGTGTCAAAACGAAGTTCTTTCCAAAGTATCGTGAGTGGCCACCAGTCGTTGCTTATTTTACCTGTACTAAAATATATTTTTCGACTTTTTATTCATAAAACTTGCCGTAACTTTGGAACAGACGATCGTTTCAACTTGCGGATAATGTCATTCGATTCAGAATTTAAAAATACATAATAAACGATACACCGCTTCATCTACTTAAAAAAATTGTGTCCCCATCTGAGTTAATATCTCCCCCTTTTTGTCCCCCTTTCCTGAAAACAAATGGTAAAACAACTTCAATTTTGGGGACTTCATTTTTAGTGCCAAAACGACCCGCATAGCATGCACAGTCACAGTGACGTCATTGTGACGTCACTGTGAGTCACGTACGTCACGTCACATCTGTGACCAAACTGACACCACTTTGTAATGTAACACTGTGATCAAAATGTGAACATCTTGAAGATCTAAAGAAAACTTAAAATAAACTTTAGAACATCTTATGGCATGAAGAAAATTACTTTTTGACAGCTTTAAAAATTTTTGTGACGTTGCAATGACGTCACTGCAAGTCACATAAGTCACGTAAAACCTATGACCAAAATGCCAACACTCTGTGACTTCACGGTGTGATCGGAGAGAGAATTTGGAAAAAAACTCATAAAATATAGAATTGAATTATGTCATGTACCTAAATCATTAATAAAAACATTGTCACACATTATTTAAATATATTGTATTTCCAAAATAAAATAATAAATAAATATTTGTCTACATATATGAGGCAGATATTTTTTTACAATTTTCATTGCCATTTTCATGAAATTTAACAAAATATACTATATAATACACAGGTAAAAATCCTTAAATAGAAATTTAGTAACGTAGGAAAGTTTTGGCGGAAAGTAATTCAGAAATAGATCTCCCATTCTAATAAAACTGTTAGCGATTTAGAGATTTGTTAGCATTTTAAATACAAACATTTATTTTTTTTTCCTACCACCGCATAGAACTCATTTGCTAATTTTGTGATACTAAAAATATTTTTAAAATCTCCAATCTCTTATTATTTTGAGGGGCCACTCAACCCAATCATCAGCTTTCTGTTTAAAAAGTGAGGACACCATTTTTGCGAGTTCGACATCGGGGGTGCTCGGGGTGACCGTCGAACGCGTTCAAGATTTTTCTTGTACTGAATATTTAAGGTGGTTCTCAACTGACCTGCTCCACAACGCGAAGCTTTTTGACATAATTTCTGACTCATTTTTAAACGCAAAGGCATAAAATGGGCAGGACTGACTATGGAAGCAATTTGGAATCGAAATGAGTTTTCCATTTTTTGATAAATAAATTACTTATCGAGTTATAAGCAATTCGTGTCACGTGACGACTGGTTTTTGTCTTTTCTTTCCCTGTTACGTCGGGTATTTGGTTCAAAACGCTGACTTTGACATTCTTTTCTGAAAGATCTTCTGATTTTACTAAAAAATGGAAAACGTCTTTCAATTACAGAGTTTCTGAATAAAAACAAAAGCCAATTTCATGCGTTTCCGAACAAAAACGAATTAAAAATATGTCATAAAGTATATGTCATTCCTATAGCAATTTATTCCAAAACTGGTCAGTGCTTAGTAAGATATCACCTCTGTTAAATATATTGCTCTTTTCAATAGAGTGTAAAAAGTGAAAAAATCGTATTTAGGAAATCTGATTGCAGAATAGTATTTATATTTATGTCGTAATTATTTTATAAAGACTATTAAATCCATTTTTATTTAAAATTTATGTTTACTTTGGACGCCTAAAACAAATGCAAATGATTAAAAAATATATAAAAATTTAAATTTTCACAGCTTATTTCCAAGAATATTAAACTCTCTCATATAAAAACAGAATATTATAGTTTTATTAGAAGTTATTTGTCAGCCATATAAACTATAAAGCATTTGAAATGTCTTTATTTAACTGTTTTCTTTCTATTCTTTTTCTGGAAACACCTGCTAGATGTTACTTTGTGGTAAACATTACTGCGCAGATCATGATCGCAGATGTTGAGGCCAGACGATTATTCTCATCGGTGGATTAGAGTGTGTGGTGCTTTTAAGTTTGTGGAAGTATATTGTGGAATTTATACCGTGAAAGTAAATCAACGTTTTAAAGTGAATCATCCATTTTAACCTATCCTTATGTCTAGCTGGGTGCGTTATTAAGGTCTGCGTGATATTTGATATCTCAGATCTATGAACACACCTAAGCTGGACACTTTGAAAATTAAAGCAGTGGATTTGAGTCTCATTTTTCAATGAAAAGGAAGCAGTCAACGACAATTAAAACTTAATCCCTAGAACTGGTGGTTTTACTTATAGATTAGCAGGTAACTTTTAATGTCTTCGCAGTTTTGTTAATAGTGCATATTTAGTAATGGTACATTAATAGTGCATTATTTAAATGTTAAGATGTTTAAATCTTTTTTTTTTTTTTAATCACTTGTATAAAATTTTATCTTTAATGTTTTAAATCGTTTTAAATAGAGAGTTTGGAAAAAAGCTTAAAGTATTTACTAACAATATATATTCTAAATGTAAAGTGTTATTTATAACGAGGAATGTATTTATATTTTGCGTTTCTCAGTTCAATTTTCATAGTTATTCATTGTAATTAAAAACATTGCAATTTTTAAAACTATTAATATTTGATTTACAATTTGAAAATTTCTTAGCTAGTGGAGGTTTTGAGAAATAATTATCTGGTATATATGAAATAATTGCGACAATTTAACTCATTACAAATTTAGTTGTCAAGATATGTCAATATTAGGTGCACAAAAATAGTGAATATTGATGAAACAATAAAACAGCTATTCAGTTAAGGTAATTTTTCCAGTTATGTTATCGAATTTTTTCTATAGTAAAAATTGATATTTAAGCTCTGCATTTAGTATTCTATCAAAAACTATAAATAAAATAATTTGTAAAGGAAAAAAAAATATTTTTTTTTCTTTGCGTTTATGATCCGAAGTTTTAAATTTCATTTGCTTCGAAAAATGTTTTATTGCTTGATACAATGTTTATTATTTAATAATATAGCACAATAGGTAGATCTATTATTTAAATGGATTCCTAATATAAATTTTTCACAATGCTTATTTAAAAATCTATACTTTTATTTTCATTAAATTTGTAATCAAATCCAAAATAACTAATTTCTGAATTCATTTTTATTCGGAAACACATGAAATTGGCAGGTGTTCTTATTCAGAATATATGTAATAGAATGGCATTTTCCATTTTTGACAAAAGATGTTTCAGAAAACACTATCAAAGTCGGTGTTTTGAACCGAATTTCCGACGCGCAGCGTCAGAAACGGAAAAAACGTGACCAAAATTGCTCTTAAGCATTTCATTTATCTAAAAATGGAAAACGCTATTCATTCCAAATCGCTTTAATAATCAGGCATGCAAGTGCCAAGCGTTTAAAAATTTGTTCATAAATGTGTCAGAAAGTTTCTTGATACTGAACGAGGGGAAATATGGCAAAGTATACACATTTAAAAACTTTAATACTTAAAAGCAAAATAGCATAGTTTTAATTATTGTCAACATTTTTGGTGGTTACATAAAACAAATGGAAGTCGAAGTTATTTTTAAAAGTGGTTATTTGCACAATAGAATTTCATATTATTAAAATATTTAATTTTATTATAATTTTTAATGGATTCATCTATTATTTTTATATTAGTATAAGTTTTTTACATTTATAATTTTCTTGTTTAACGGCTACATTAGCCGG
Source organism: Maratus michaelseni (assembly GCA_963931845.1). NCBI lineage: Eukaryota > Metazoa > Arthropoda > Arachnida > Araneae > Salticidae > Maratus > Maratus michaelseni. The sequence continues at coordinate 235,827,397 of OZ007589.1, forward strand.
TTTCCCAATCAGATGCAAAGTTTTAATTTGAATACGAGTTGCATAAAAAAAATGATTGACGATCCAATCCTTATCGTCGATCTTATCCGTATTTGGTGAAATCTTGTTATCCGAATCTATGCGAAAACATTTATCAGGTTCGGTCGGGTTGTGGGCCTACAGAATTTTTGTTGTTGTTGTTGTTGTTGGGTTAGGGTAAGATTACGGGTTGAATGTAAATATAGTTTCAGTCAACCAACATTCATGTTCAAGTAGACATTCAATCATGTTCAAGAAGTATATAACCGGATTTGTGCATGACTCTAGATCCGAGCCGACATCAGAAATTGTATCGTAACACAATTTCTGATAAAATCTGGTTACTTGGTCGTATGCAAGATTCTATTCTGAACAAGACTTACAGTAAAAACATTATACCCGACTTGGGTCAGATCGGGTTCACGAAAATCAGGTCACACGACAACTAATCCAAATCTATTCTGTAGCCAAACAAATCCAAAAAGATCGATCCGAAGTTTCTGGATTGTATTCGGGTAAAATCTGGTCACCCGACCCGGTGCAGTGTCGTCACAAACGTCACAAACTTGAACCATAAAAAAATTTTGATCCGAATAATCCGTATAGGATTCGGGTAAAATCTGGTCACCCTATCCGATGCAGATTCGTCACATTTTTCACATTGAAGTCGCACGGTGACTTCACAAAGTAGTCACATTGTGAGGTCACAGAAAGCCTTGAAAACGGCCATAACGACCTCGCATTTACGTCACAGTGACTTCACATCGACGTCACGTGACGTCACGACGACTGTCACAAAGTCACAGTGTGACTTCACAGTGACGTCGCCGTGATGTCACCATGCCTTACGGGGAAGTTCTTCTCACATTTTCGTGAACTGCCTATTCACTTGAATTTAATGGTAAAATTTTGGTTTATTTTACATGCATTATAATTAAATTTTAGAAAGATTAGTTGGTTTCTAGAAAAATCCTATAACATGTGTGTATCAGACCTTTATTTTTAATCTTGCCGTCATAAATTTGCCGCCAAGCAAGGAAAAGTGCTTATCATAGTGTGTTTTAAAACTGCTCTCCCACACAGTCTACTAACTCAAATTTATACTCACCAGCTGTTATTTATAAAAATATGTCTTTAAAATTAAGTCCGTTTTTTCAGTTCTAGATCGCATGTCACCTTTTTACATATTACCTGTAAATAACATTTTACGCACTTTAGTCTAATATTAAGCATTTATTTCCGTCACGTTAGTTTGCAAATTCGAAAAGATTTTATTTAGATACATGAACCAAAATGTCACTCCCGTGTTATTTTGTAACGAGAGTAAGTTCAAAAATTTTATTTACTAACATGTAACTATATTTTATTGTATTTATTTAAATTCGAATTCCAAATAAAATGTTATGGTGCAGGTACTGTTTGTTTGATAGGATCTAGTTTTAAGAACATCGGCTCACAATGTGTTATTCTAAACTATTTTTTTTTTCGTTTTCTGTATAATGCTTTTTAATTTAATTTCCGATGTCTGCATAATTTCATAGAATTTTACTTAAAATAATGTTTTCATGCGATATGATCAAATTAATTTTATATATACTAGCTTTTGCTCGTTGATCCGTTCACGGACAATGTAAGGTTTGCAACTCGGAATGCAAATTTTACATATAATTTTTACTTTTTGTGCATAATTTATCTAAGTAATATTATAACTCCCTTCAAAATCCGTTCAGTAGAGCCTTTTAAAAAAGCTAAATTTTTCATAATCGGGTTGACCTAATTACAGATCTTTTCTTCATACTTCTACAATTAAGCACCGTAAAATGATATGTTATATACGAAAATCTTCCCCAAAAATTTCCTAAATAACAAAGCAAGTTCCACCGGAATCCATTGTTCAGAATATTTTAAAAGGGATAATTTTTCGTAATCAAGTTAATCCGATTATAGAACTTTACCTTATAATTCTATAATTGAGCAACGTAGAGAAATATGTTGTATACTATAACCTTCCCTGAAAAATTATCTAATGGCGCAAGTTTCATTAAAATACTTTCAGAAAACTCTCAAGTTACAAGCAGCCGGAACGAAATTCCCATTTGCATTTTATATATATGGTAGATTGGAAGACTACATGTATGGCTAAGTAACATACATATCTATCATATGATCCTGTCACAGAGTGGTTCCAAAATGCTTGAAACGTGGTCATAATATGAAAGGTCTATATCAAAATTGGCAATTAAGAGTTTTTGACTTTAAATACCAATAGCAATTTAACCCCAATAAATTTTCTTAGTTTCAAATCTACTTCAATTAAGATTCTTACTCTTATCGTAATCCTGAGCTTAAGAAAAACTGCTACTTAAAATACCATTAGTAGCTCTGAAAACACTATATACATAGCGAAATATAATACGTCAATGTAATTAATTTTGTGAATCCCGTGGACTCCAATATACTTTATTTTGAGTTAACGAATTATACACTTTACTAGCATTGCAGAACCTATACACTCTCAATTGAAGACGAATTACTACTGAAATGAGGCTTTAAGAAAGCACCGAAAACTATCTTGAAGTTCCACGAGAAACACGACCTGTCAAACTCCACTGGATCAAAATTCTACCAGCGTATTTGTACTAATAATTCGGTCACAACAATTTAATATCTAATTAGCATACCACTAGGTAAAACAAGTGCGATTCAGGAAAAGATGCGAATCAGATTCAGGATGATTCAATCATATTTCGTAAAAGAAATGACAAAGTAGATGGCTCATTCTCGGACAAATTGTTAGAAACCGTATAACACGTTTTCACAAAACACTACCTTCATTCACAGAATAGCTAGGCACTACGCTACACTCTAATCTTAGTTGTTTTTTTCTCCAGAACTGAATAACCTTAAAAATGAAGATTTTTTTTTTTTTTAGATTTGAGAGGAGCATAACACAAAGAGCATTTCAAGTAAGAGTCGAATTTTTTTTTTTAATTTCTAGAGGTGGGATAAATCCAATTAGCCGGATTTCGAAATTATTCATGGAGCACTATATTTTCACTCTAGCACTTGACATGAAATAGTCCATAAGCGTTTTCATAAATTTCTGCCTGTATCTTATTTAGAATAATTTAGGAGTAATTCAAATAAATGGATTAAAAGTATCAAATTCGCTTATTTGTTGGATTGGAAGGCAGTAATCCGCTTTGCCATTTGATCGAAATCTGAATGGATTAATTGGTTAGGGAAATTTGAGAAGTCTACATTCAGCTGTGAAATTGTATTTTAAACTTTCTTGCGTTCTGAATTGGGCTTATATCAAATTCCAAATGACACATTTTCTCTAATTCACATTTTGGCCAGGCTGGATTCATATACAAGTAGCTTTTATTTAACATATAAAACATTGGGAGCAATTGTATTTACATTGTTTCGTAAAATGCATCTTGTTGCTGTCTCGAAACAGTAGTTAGTGTAGAATAAGGATTATTAGGTTTTGAATTGTTTGATTTTTTTTGTTGCTATTTAAGAGAGAGCTATGAAGAAAATGTGTAAGCATAGACTATTCTTTTAAGCTGTGGGAGGACGAAATATTTAAGTTTGCTTTAATGCAAAATATTATAAACCCGGTAATACGTGCCCTCCTTTGATTCTTCGATTTTCTCTTGTCCCCTTAAAATTGTATAATTTGGTATTTATTGAGAAAAATATAAAATACGAATTGTTTTTTGAAATTTCAAAAATCCTTATTAATTGTTTTCATTAATATAATTTTTATATTAGTTTTTATTTCATTGATGGTGTTGATATTTGTTTTGATTATAAGTGCCGAATACCTGAACGGCCCGAGGAAGGAGTGCCCTCCATGGGGGTCTTTCTAAGAGAACTTAATCCGCATTTATGGGAGATTATACAAGATTTGAAGAAAACCCAGAAAACTCAGCATGATTATGCGGACGGGTGTGATTGGGCTCGAACTCAGAAACTCCCATCCCAATAGCATTATGATTAACTTTAGAATAGCGTTATTATTGCGTAACATTATGTGATATGTTTAATCATTAATAGTAAAAAAATGGTTGAAATATATTTTACTATAAACAATTATTCTCAATTGCACTTAAATTTCAATATATGTATTATTCATTCTGTTTTACATTTATACTTATTATACATATTTTTTCTTAAATTTATCCATTTATATCATTAGGACGATACGTAGTTTCCTATTAAATACAAACAGTGTAACACTGACAAATGAAATTCGATCTAATTTGAATTGTTATTTGAAATTTTATAAAGGGCTCTATCAATTACGGATGCTTTAAAATTACGCATTAATTTTCATAATATTGTCATTGATTTATGTTTCTAAGTTTTAAAATGGTTTCGGATTGTTTAAGATAATTTCGGCTGAATTATTTTATTTAAATGATCGTATATTATTGTAGTATCATAATGAGAATTCAATTCATAATGCTTATTGTTTTTATTTAGGACTATTCCACTTTTCGAAAATTTGAATTAGTATGTAAATGTTATTTATTAATCATAATCAATTGCACCAAAGTCATTTTTTAAAACCCCGTATATATCCCTCAGACACATAATAAATATCATTTACGGTGCATGTAATGCAAGACTTATAGTAAAGGTTTCATTAAGTTTAAAATATTAAAAAAAGGGCAAAAAACTAAATATTCGAAACATTCGAAATAACTTTAGTACCGGGAAATATTTTTCTTATTCAACTGAGAAACACTGCGTAAATTTTCCTTTAATGGCACCACAAGAGCTTCTAAATTACGAAGATTATCAGGATAATCCTAAGCAATAAAAACTCCTTTTCCCATTTGCTTCTAACTTAGTAATTTGTATTGAACTAGATGGTCCACCACGTCTTCTTAACTCTAGTTTTATTATTGAATTTTTTTAAAGTGTTTAACCAGAGAAACATTAGGACACACATATACTATGAAAAGGGTTTAAATTATTCAGGAATACTTTGACTTTTAAAAATACTTAGATGTAGGAAAATATTTATTTATTTGTAATAAAATATTATTGTATAGTTATAAAATTAAATAATATATATATTTTTTACAATAAATGTAAATACTTATTAAAAATGAAAATATGTTTTACACTTATACGCTTTCGTCTTAATAAAGGATTGGCGTATTTTTAATTAATAATCTAGAAATACATTTTACTAAATGGGATTTCTTTAGAAAAATCTATTCACTTTCGAAAAAAAATTTAAATCGTTTTAAGATTGTAAAACAATGGAAACATCTATTAAAAATCTAAATTGAGCTCGTGAATCTTTTTAAATGATTAACCGATAAAGTGTATCTCAAGCAGTGACAGAGTGTTATTTTTGAAACTATCAATTTAATCTTTTCAGGAGCAAAATGCTTCTGTTGCAAAATTGTTAAAGTGATTGAATGACACCAGGGTTTACGAACACATTTATTTGAAAATAAGCAAAAGCTTTTCCTCACGTAAATTATAAAAGCAAAATTTTATTCCAAAATTTTGGTGCCATTGTGGCATTTAGGAATTAAAATAAAATGGGATATAATATCTCATTGCCTTTCAAGGGTTTAAGTTACTGTTTACTTGTGATAATAAACATGTTAAACACTGTTTTATTTTTCTAATTTAAAGTAGCACATCCAAGACATCACAACCGGTTACCTTTCAATGAGTTATCAGATATTATGCTTATGTAAATAAAAAATTCTAAATATTTCTTAAATTTATGTGTTGCTATTTTAGGAATAGTTTTAACTAAAAAATAACTCTTCTTAGTTGAATTAATCTTGCAATCGCCTATTATTAAAAAGTCAGTGTTTAATGCAGAAATAATTTATTTAAGCATCTTCTCCGTAAAATTTGTTTATTTAATAATAAGTAAATATGTCAATATATCAACGGAAAAATATAATTTATTTTTACTTCATAAATATAATTTATGATTATAGAAAACTATAATCAAAATAAAATACTCTCCTAATATAGTTTTTCTATTAGGTCTGTAATGATTCTGTATTTTTGGGTTGTGATAAAAAATTGCAATTTAACGGAAACGTTGAAATTTAAGTTAATTTCAAATTTATAAGTAATAAATGTAACTTCATAATAAATTACTTAAATTAAATTTGGTAAACATCATCTATCATTCGTTTAGACAGAAAATTTTACGTATAAATTAGAAAACGAGCATCAGAAGGAGAAACGTCAATTCTTAATGATGCCTACATTTAAACCCCTAATCTAATTATAGATGTCTTTCATGAATGATTGATGCATTTAAAAAAGACTTAGTAAGATTATCAATTTATATTCAAATTTATGAAAGAAATTCGTATCACTGTATGCGTGACAAGAAATGAAATTATATTTTTAACAGAATAATTTTTCGCACAATAGTGAAATCTCTTAATTCATTAAGATTTATTCAGATTGTTTTGAAGAAGTATATTTATTGAAACATTTATGTAGTTGACAGGTTACGTTGGTTTATGATTTTGTTTTGTTTTACGATTTTAGAAATTTCATCTATTTGAAAGGAAAATCGTTTAAGCTATATTACTCAAAATGTTAAAAAATTCCTACAGAATTGATTAGTTTGACTTTTTAACAGTAATAAAGAAACAATGTGAATTATTGAAATTTATATTAAAAGTACAGAATAGAATCTGATGAAATTCCGTGCGTTAATTCTTGGGACATAATTATCAAGGAAAATGCGAGGTTGTATTGCTTTCCAAATCCGTCGTAATCCCAACAGCCTTATATGTTCCCTTTCATTTGTAATCATTGCCAATAGCAGGTTTTATGGATGAGCAAAGAAGGCAATATACTCAATAACATGGTCTATCACCCCATCAATGTTCATTATACAAATTCTGAATTATGTAGGTACGAAGATGTAAATATTAGTAGAGAAGAAATGAGAGTTTCGCACCAGGAGGAGGAGTGAGGAGTGAGGAGGGAGGAGGGCTCCTCCTCCCGAAGTGCCCTCCTCCTCCTCCCGAAGTGCCCTCCTCCTCCTCCTCCTGAAGTGCCCACCTCTTCCCGAAGTACCCTCCTCCACCACCTAAGATAAGGGGATTAGTGTTAATTAATTTTAATTGCGAGACTTAGAAATTTTTCGAAGCCATTTTTTTTTCGCGGAGAATTTCCTACAAGAGTACGAGGTGTGTTTCAACGGATTTATTTTAGTAAATTAGAAATTTAATTAATTTTAATTGCGAGACTTAGAAAATTTTTGAAGCATTTTTTTTCAACTAGAGTAGTCCATTCGATATACATGTTAGAGTATATTACAGGTGAATTTTAAAAGTCAATAATGGTTTAATTAAAAATGGTCATTCATTAATTTTAATTGGGGAACTTAAGAATTTTTTTTTCAACTAGAGTATATAATAGCGGGTAGAATTTTAGATTTGAATGGAAAATAACAATACATTTTTGGTGCTGCCATCTATCGTTTGAATTTAGTACTTTTACGAAATGTCTGGCTGAGGATCGAACCCTCACAAAATGAAATCATAGCACACTGATTTGCGTTATTCTAACCATTGTGCTATGATTTCATATCTCTGAAAGAATTTTAAAGAAGAGGTCTGTGATAGCACCATATGTGCAGGTCATACGTTTTTAGTTTGCGAATTATTTTTGTAGATTATTAACCAATGATAACTATTTATTCGCGAACCAATCACACAGGAGTTTTTATAATCATGCGCGCCCCCTAGATTGGTATAAATTGATGTGAATCCTGTTCATTGCATTATTCATTACATTGTCGTTGATGTGTAAGGTTGTATGATTTAAGTGGAACTCGGTTTAAAATGTCTAGTGTAGAAAATCAAATATCCTTCCTGATACCCAAAGAAGAACCTCTAACGATGGACATTACCCCCAAAGAGGAACCTGTTTCGAATATTGAAGTGAAACCATCATCGTAAGGAGAGATCAAGTTACCCCATTTTTGTGAGCTTTGCAAGAAAGGCTATTCTACAAAATTTGCGTTTAATAGGCATATGACTCATCACTCAGATGAAAAAGTTCTTACCTGTGGTGTTTGCGGAGAAACCTTCATTTGGAAATATGATTTACGAAATCATGCTAAGACTCATTCAAGGACAGATAATTGTAAGCTGTGCAATATGGTGTTTCCACGATATTTTGAATTGTATAAACACAAGAAGAATCATATCACTTCCAAACCGAAGAAAACGACCAGGTCTTCCAAACAGCAAAAAGATGAACAGCGTAGAATACTGATTAATCGACTTTGTAATTTATTGCAACAAGTATGTGCTTCCTATGAGCAAACAAAGTAACTTATGACGTCATCTATTTTTCGAGTTATATGATTGGGTTAAGCCTTTTAACTGTAACTGAGACTGATTTTTCAACCTATATAAGCAATAGATCCAGACACCTCAGCTAATTCCGTAAACTTTAAAGAAGATTGTTACCAAGTATCATGGCAAAAAGAAATCACGAACAAGTGCTTTCGCCTAATAAACGTTCTTGTGTAGATTCCCCTTTGGTATCAAGAATTGAAAGCACTGAAGACCTTGTCTACATTGATGAAACAACCTCTTTTCCGGAAACCTGTTGTGAGCCCACCAAGGATATATTGAATGAATTTTTCATTGACTTTAACTTTGCAAAACCTTCTACCCCAACGACATCCCATGAACTTATTCAAGAATCTTTGCAAGAACCCATTCAAGAACCGCTACAAGAATCAACTGCTCATGCTTCGAATGATGACTCATTTGTATTTTGGAAAGAACTTGGAAACTCAATCTTTTTAGGGTTCGAGTTACAGAATTCTGATTATTCTATCCACATAAGGGAATTTACGTCTGAAGGAATTCCCACCCAGAATGGAATTACTATGGATATACAGACTTGGTATGAGTTCCAATATAAAATAGTTGCCTTTAATTTAAGATACAAAAGTTCCTCCTTCGTTAGCAATAACAAAATGTTAGTTTTAAATGAGGATAATTCTGTTATGTGTCTTAAAAGTTTAACGAACGATTCTCATATCAAATTAAACAATTATCAATTAGAACAATTAAAAGAAAAAGCCTATAAACTGAATAAGAAATTGATTCATCACCAGTATGAAAAACATTTACCTAACTTATTAAAGAAAAAATGTAAACAGGCTACAATGACACAAGAAAATGAATTTGTGTTATGGTCTAAACTAATTTTCTACATCGAGAATAATATTATAAGTATATTTAATGAAATTTATCAATGTACGGGATGTGTTTTTAGACATCCAAGTGTTAGCCTGCATTCGTGTTTTACATTTAACAATCGTGAAAAATATAAACAGGTTGGAGATATAATTTTAATGCTGGTTAATTTTGATGATGTACTATCCATGTTTTTAAAGAAAGTGGATTTTGTTAGTGATCACTTTTTATGTAACCTGAATGTACAAACTTTTAAAAGCGTATTGTTTGAATAAACTATCTTGATTTTACATCTGTGTCATTATTTCTATAAAATACATGTTTAAAATATAGGCAATAAACTTGATTAAAATACAATAAACTGAATTACAATACAAATGAATGAAAAAAATACTTACACACCAGATTGAAAAAAACATGTCTTGTACTTACCACTGCTTAAACTGTTCATCTTATCTAATGGGGAATCCCCACAAGTGAGATCATCCTATCCTGTGCCTTCATGACATCACCTGGCATATCACTACGCATGCGCGAGCTTATCTAATCAGTGATAAGATTATCAGATAACAACCCCTATATAAGGTCGAACATATCGTGAGGAATCATTGCTTAGCTGTTCCTGCCTCGGTGTTTCTGCTTAGTTAATGATTATTCCTTGACTTGATTGCTCAGTGATTTTCAACGTGTAAAAATGTCTTCAATCATCTTTTCGGATAATGGCTTGAACGTCCAATATATAAGTGACTTCATAGAGAAAGCCCATGCTGATCGTTATTTGACGGAGTTAAAAACATTACCATTCTACAGACCTACTTTTCATTTGCGAGGAAAGGATGTGAAACATAAGCGATTGGTTTTAGCTTATGGAGATCTCAATACCAGCTATGCCTTCAGTGGAACAAGCGTGCCCTCCAAACCTTGGACTTCACTTATGATTGAACTTCGTGATAAAGTGGAAAGAGAAACAGCCTGTACTTTTAACTATGTGCTACTTAATTTGTACCAGGATGGAACTACCTATACGAGTCACCACAAAGATAATGAATCCAGCTTAAATGCTGTGTTCCCTATCACAGTACTCAGTTTTGGTGCTCAAAGAACTATTGAATTCAAGAGACCTAGTGTACCCTCAACATTTATCAAGCTAGAACATGGATCCTTCTACAACATGTTGCCACCTACCAACGAATTATTCACACACGGTATCGGAGCAGAACCTGCTATTAAAGACGTTCGAATTAGCCTCACTTTTTGACATTTAATAGTTCATCCTCTTGATTTGAAAAAGCCAAGGCTGGACTTGATGAATGATCCTGAAATGAATTTAGACTTGTTTGCTGTATCCCCTGACTATGCTCCACCTAAATATGCTTCACCATTAAACAGACCTGAAGAGAAACTGTCTACACATACATTTCATGAATCAGATGGATATTTCTCAATTCCTTGGAATCTTGAATGGAATACCTGTGCTCAAATTGAAATGGATAAAAACTGTAATTTGAAACTGCATATAAGAATTTTTAAAGAAGGTACACACGGCGAATTGTTTCCAACCAAAAATGGCATTGTAATGACACCTTTAACGTATGATCATTTCCAACAAAATATGATCAAGTTCAATTTTTATTCTGTGAAAGACAGTTACGTATCCAATAATCAACTTTTAACAGCATTTTCCGATGAAGGACATTGCATATTACAACAGATTTTCAAGGCAAACCAACATAGCTTTCATTTTAAACCAGAAGGAATACGTTTATCTATAGATCAATTTTTAAAATTACGTGAAGCAATTCCTGAAATTACCGACTGCATGATTGATATGCTTCTTGTAAAAGCGATTCCTATGTCTGTATTACGAAAATCAAAAAAGTGTATTCAGACACACACTAATGAGGATAGTGCGAAGAAGCATTTCCTTTCTTGTTTTGACCAAGAATTAGAAAGATCTCTTAATCAAGTATATACTTGTTATGTCTGTACCATATTAGCCAGTTATCGCAATTAGACCATGACTGCTTAAATACTTCATTAAGAGAAAAATTTCTTCTGTATAGAGATAGTGCATTATTAAACTTTAATGTCTATCAGTTTGTGAAGAATCTCACTGCAAACTGTCTTTGTCACTATACACCTGCATTTTTTGATACTTTGAATTCAAACTTTTATGTAAACTATTTAGAAACTCTGTTTGTAAATTCCCATGAAGTCTTTTAAAACTACAAAATGTTTGTAACATTTGCTTGAATAATTTTTTTTTTTTTACCCTATTTCTATGTGATTATTTCATATCTTTAAGTGTTTCTTTTTTTTCAGATTTGAGATATGTAGAAAACAGTCATGAAAAGTAGTTTTGAACTAAGAAAAAAGGTTTTAAATAATTTTTGAAAACATATTAATGAATACTCTACAAGAGGGTACCTTTTATTTATGAGCAAGTATTTATATTTTAAGAAAGTTTTAAGATTGTTTTCAGATCCCCCCCAAAAAAAAGTATACTTTCTGACACATTTTTAAATTTAATATTTGTTCACAAATGTGTTAGAATTTTTCGCGTTGAGAACTATCTTAAAATAGTATCGGTTCATTAAAAAACACTGAAACATTCTTCACTTAATTGAAACTTTACAAAGGAAAATATTTTATGTGGAAAAAAAAATCGTAAAAAGGTGTCTAAGTTCTACAATTAAAATAAATTAATATTATTTAGGAAAATTAAATAAGGTTATTTGCTCATGAGTTAAAATTTCTTATTACAACGTATCTGTCATGAGTAATCGCTAAGGGGTTTTCCTATGAATGATTCATATCTATCTACCACTAATCGGCTTCGCCCTTATCAGATCCTCTTATCTTTGAATCATATGCGTTGTATATTAGCAAGATCTTTCGGGGTAAACTTTAGTCTATTCTAGATTTCGTTTCTTGTAGCATTACAAACCTTAGCTCTTGGATTTATTTTTCTACTTGTGTGCGTGTGTTTGAGTTTCTGAAGTTATAATATGGATTCATCTAACCAACAGCAAATGTCTTCAAACTTTGATAATGAAGTAAGTGAATTTTAATATATATATTTTTATTATATAATGTACTTTCAAAGCTAATTTTAATTCAGCAAATTTATTAAATAATTTGTGAAATGACTTAGCCTAAAACAGGAATGATTTTTACCCGAGGGGTATATTAAATAGAGTTACTTAACTAAACTAAAATTTTATGAAGGGTTCTGTATATTCTAAAATTACTATTCTAAGCTGTGATATTTTACTTAGCCTAAAACATGATAAAATCTATTTTAAAATTTTATGAAGGGTTCTGTATATGTTATAAAATTACTATTCTAAACTGTGATTAGTCATATATTGTACTGTAATGCATGACAAAATCTATTTTTCAAATTTTATGAAGGGCTCTGTATATTCTAAAATGTGATTATTCATATATTTTACTGTAATGCATGACAAAATCTATTTTTCAAATTTTATGAAGGCCTCTGTATATTCTAAAATTACTATTCTAAGCTGTGACATTTTACTTAGCCTAAAACATGATAAAATCTATTTTCAAATTTTATGAAGGGGTCCCGTATAATCTAAAATGTGATTATTCATATATTTTACTGTAATGCATGACAAAATCTATTTTCAAATTTTATGAAGGGATGCCTTATATTCTAAAATTACTATTCTAAGCTGTGATATTTTACTTAGTATAAAGCATGAATAATTTTTACCCGAGGGGTATATTAAATAGAGGTACTTAAGTAAATTAAAATTTTATGAAGGCCTATGTATATTCCAAAATTACTATTCTAAGCTGTGATTATTCATATATTTTACTTATCGTAAAGCATGAGTAATTTTTACCCGAGGGGTATATTAAATAGAGGTACTTAACTAAAATTTTATGAAGGTTTTATTTACGAGACAGGAGTATAATTTTTTGAAATATAAGATTGATTATTGTGAAGTATAGCAATGATTTTATTAAGGGTAACTATTTTTAATGCCTATAACTTAAAATTACTATTCTAAACTGTGATTATTCATATATTGTACTGTAATGCATGACAAAATCTATTTTTCAAATTTTATGAAGGGCTCTGTATATTCTAAAATTACTATTCTAAGCTGTGACATTTTACTTAGCCTAAAACATGATAAAATCTATTTTCAAATTTTATGAAGGAGTCCCGTATATTCTAAAATGTGATTATTCATATATTTTACTGTAATGCATGAAAAAATCTATTTTCAAATTTTATGAAGGGGTACCTTATATTCTAAAATTACTATTCTAAGCTGTGATATTTTACTTAGTATAAAGCATGAATAATTTTTACCCGAGGGGTATATTAAATAGAGGTACTTAACTAAATTAAAATTTTATGAAGGCCTATGTATATTCCAAAATTACTATTCTAAGCTGTGATTATTCATATATTTTACTTATCGTAAAGCATGAGTAATTTTTACCGAGGGGTATATTAAATAGAGGTACTTAACTAAAATTTTATGAAGGTTTTATTTACGAGACAGGAGTATAATTTTTTGAAATATAAGATTGATTACTGTGAAGTATAGCAATGATTTTATTAAGGGTAACTATTTTTAATGCCTATTTAAACTATTTTTAATGTATATTTAAAATATTTCACCTTAGTAGTGTATATACCTTAATAATGCTACTTGTAATTTATTTTCATACCAGTATGATGTATTAGTTCTAAATAATTAATTTTGGGAAATATATATCGAAATGATTTTATTCTGTGGAAAAAGCTCTCAATATTTTCAAAAGTTTTGTGAAATGATATTATATATATATGGAAAACTTTTTAGGACTCTATATTTTTAAATTGTTAGTTTAAAAAGAACTTTGTATACATTTTAATACTTCTCACAAGTAAATATGTTTATTGCAAAATTTATATGTAGTAGGGAAAAAAATATTTGAAACACTTTTTCTTATTATTACAAATTTTTAATCCAATGTGTGGACCTTCATTAGAATAATGCAAAGTTAGTTTATAATGTTAGCCATGAATATTTAAAATAGATCCTTTTTATTTGATGTACATTTCCTTTTACATGAATATTTAAAACAGTATCCACATTTTTTTTAACTCGTTAAGTATTCTAATTAATCAATCTTCATTAATTAGTAGCGATACCTTATAATGACTCATTGTGGAAAATCCCATGACGTCATACTTGGGGAAAACCGACGAGGTCATAGATAAGATTCTCTTATCTGATTAAATAGATAAGCGCGCTGAGGTGGGTTCATTCTTATAGTAGTTGTCCTAGAGAGTGTACGCAATAATTAGTGCTCCAAGCATTCTACATTATTAATCTTTTTTGAAAAGTAATAAACGATGAATTCAAAAATTCAAAGTCAAGTAAGTTGAAAAACTGTTTAGTATCATTCTATATTTTTTTCATAAGATTGTTTTCCTTTCTAAATGATTCTAACCTAAGAGTTTTCCATATGTTATTTTGTTTAATATGTTAAACGATTTATTTTTGAAACTCTCTAAATGATTCTATTCAAATACCTATGTGGACCTTCAATACTTATGTGGACCTTCATTAGAATAATGCGAAGTTAGTTTATAATGTTAGCCATGAATATTTAAAATAGATCCTTTTTATTTGATGTACATTTCCTTTTACATGAATATTTAAAACAGTATCCACATTTTTTTAACTCGTTAAGTATTCTAATTAATCAATCTTCATTAATTAGTAGCGATATCTTGTAATGACTCATTGTGGAAAATCCCATGACGTCATACTTGGGAAAAACGGATGAGGTCATAGATAAGATTCTCTTATCTGATTAAATAGATAAGCGCGCTGAGGTGGGTTGATTCTTATAGTAGTTGTCCTAGAGACTGTACGTTATAATTAGTGCTTCAAGCATTCTACATTATTAATCTTTTTTGAAAAGTAATAAACGATGAATTCAAAAATTCAAAGTCAAGTAAGTTGAAAAACTGTTTAGTATCATTCTCTATTTTTTTCATAAGATTGTTTTCCTTTCTAAATGATTTTAACCTAAGAGTTTTCCATATGTTATGTGGTTGCTAAACGATTTATTTTTGAAACTGTCTAAATGAATCTATTCAAATACCTAACTATTGTCATACTAATTTTCTTGAAAAACTTCTAATTAGAAAAAAAATTGTTCTTTTAGAAAGATATTACTTTTCTGTTTTGATCTCGCTATTAATATTTGTATGTGTGCTAAATGTCTAGTTATTTTAGTGAATGAAATTTTACTTTAACTTAATTAAAACTATAAACAAAGTCATTATTGTTTAGCACTATTCTATGTGAAATTTTTTATAACATGTTATTGATGAACCCTTTTCAGAAATAATTTATGTTTTCTAATTTAGTGGGAAACTGATTTAAACATCAGTCCCAGCAAAATCGACGCCATAGAAATAAGAGTTCTGAAGGAAATGGCTGAAAAAACCCCAGCACCTACAACGCAAGAGTCTTATCTGGTATATTATTACTATTATTATTTATTATTATTAGTGTGTAAAAATTTTAATAAATGTAGATTGTAAATAAGAATTCTCTTTTAAAGTGGGACATGGATTTTTCCCTCACATCTAACCAAACAAATCTTATCGACCAAGTTGAGAAGATGTATAGAAGTGAGAGAGAGAAAAAAATCAAATGATGGAGTCTCTGAAGGTATTTTTTAAAACTTTATAAAACAACTAAAGTTTAAATTATTTTTTTTTTGGTAAAAACTTATAGGGGATATTCTTTTTTTTTAGCGTAACCTGCCCAGTATGGTTCAAGCAACCACGGCAAAACCCCATTCTGATGTTCCTAAGGTATGTTTTCTTTAGTATATAATAATTATAAGTTGTAATAAAATTGCCTATTTCAAACTTGAAAAGATAAAGTTTAAATCTTGATAACGTAAAGTTTAATTTTTAACGCTCAAAGTTTAAATCTTAATAAGATAAAGTTTAATTCTTGATAACGTAAAGTTTAATTCTTGATAACGCAAAGTTTAATTCTTGATATCTCAAAGTTCAATTCTTAAAGCTCAAAGTTTAAATGTTGATAAAGTTTAATTCTTAAAGTTTAAATCTTGATAAATAGTAGAACCTTTTTTTTAGTAGGCATGTTTATAAAGCTAGGGTATGTATTTCTTTTCAGGATCAGCATGTATGTGAATTGTGTCAAAAATCGTTTTCACGTAAGGACAACTTAAAGCGACACCAACTGATTCACACAAAACAAAGAGGAGGTGCATCAAATATGAACCCTTCTGCCCCAGTCGCAGGCCCGTCCAGTGCCCGCCCTTCCGTCGCAGGCCAGTCAAACGTGGAGTCTTCTAAGGTAATTCTTTAAATATATTTTTTGTCTTTTTTTTTTAATGTTAGTCCTCGAGAAAGATTAGTTTTAAAGAGTTTTTTTAATAGTATCATATAGAAAATTGGGAGGGTTTGAAATAAATTTTCTGTTTAACTTTAGGTTTTGTTTAATAAAGCTTAATGAAGGGGTTTTTTTTAAATAAAAAATTAATTCTTTAAAAAAAAAAATGTAAAAGTTTAATGAAGACTTAAATTTTAATGAAAATTAATTCTTTAAAAAAGTTAAATAAAGTTTTAAATGAGGGTTTTTTCATCTTTTCAGGATGTTCACATTTACGATGTGTGTCAAAAATCTTTCTCCAATGCCTTCAGTTTGAGACGTCATCGTGCTACCCACACAAAATCATCTGATAGTCTATTCACCTGCGAAATTTGTCAATCAACGTTTACCAGATTCGACAGTTTTCTTCGACACAAGAAGTGCCATTCAGAAGATGAAAGCTGTTTTAAGTGCGATATTTGTCAAGAAATGTTCACCCGGGCTGACAATTTAAAACGGTATTTAATAGCACATGAAAATCCTCAATATAGATGCCCTGAATGCGGAGGAAAATTCCCAAGAAAAGAAAATTTAAATCAGCATATACGCACGCAGCATAGCAGCACATCCCAATACGTCTCAGTGAAGCGACACAGGACAACCACACAATCCAGTACAAGACCTCGAAAAGAAACTACAGCCTTAAATGTTTTTAAAGTAGTCACGATTGATTCTGATGAGGATACTCATCATGACATCACAGTTTTCTTCGACTCTGCTCGTGAAGAATTGAGGGAGGCTCTGGAGGAATCTGTTGAAGAAAGGGATGCAATCAAGTGGCATGTGATGATAAAGGTTATACTTGAAAAAATATCTGTAGAAGGCGAGCAGGAGCTACTCTCAACTTATTTCCACTCAGACACTTACGAACAATTTACGAATGATTCCATTGAAGAAAATTTAGAAGAAGCACATCGGAAAATTATCAGTTCATTTGAAAAATTTGTCCAAAGGGGGTTCGGATGGCTTCTCAAGGAAGTATCATATCTTGAACTTAAAATGGGAAAATATTCCCCTTTGAAAGGTAGCAGCTATATTCAACTCCCAAAAGACTTGAAAAGTAAAGAAGCCATACTTAATATCCAAAACTTCGAAGATCAGAAATGTTTTCTCTGGTGCGTCCTGGCACACGAATTAAACCTAGATCGTAAGGAAAATCCCAACAGAGTAACCAAGTACCAACCGTTTGAAAATACAGTCAACATGAATGGCATATCCTATCCTGTACCATATCAGAAGATTCCTCTAATTGAGTCAATGAATGATTTAAGAATCAATATTTTCGGGTACGAGGAGGGTGAACTTTACATTCTATATGTGTCTAATAAAACAAACGAGGATGTGATTAACCTACTTCTTCTTTGTGATGGTGAAAATACCCATTACACCCTTATAAGGAACTTTTCCAGATTCATGAGTGGTCGAAGCAAACATAATGGGTGTGCCTATTACTGCTATACCTGCCTACATGGATTTATAAGACCTGAATTACTAGAAGATCACAAGCCCTATTGCAGTAACCACACCCCTCAAGTAATTAAAATGCCAAAACCCGGTGAAAATATACTCTCATTTACAGGAATCCATTTGCAAGCTCCTATGCCCTACGTCATCTATGCAGATTTCGAATCCCTGCTCGTACCCATTCACACTACTGAACCCTCCAATAAGTCATCTTACCAAGTAAAGACTGCTCATCACGAGGCTTGTGGATTTGCGTTCGTTATTGTGGGCTCTGACGGACGCACCTATAAGAAGATAGAAGTTTATCGTGGTGAGAATGCTGCAGAAGAATTTATTAAAGCCATCCTAAAATTCAAAGAGGAAATCACATCGAAATTATTAACCATCGCCCCGATGAATCTCAGTGACGAAGAGGAAGAAGCTTTCCAGCAAGCCACAGAATGTTGGATATGTCATAAGTCATTGGGCAAGGAACGCGTCAGGGATCATGATCACATTTCTTCAAAGTATAGGGGAGCTGCCCACCCCTCTTGTAATATTAACTTCAAGCAGAGTAAAGTGATTCCTGTCGTGTTTCACAATCTGAAAAAGTATGACGCACATCATATAATGCGTAAGCTAGGTTGCTTTAAACAGCTGAAAATAAGTGTGATTGCTGCAAATATAGAAGACTACATCACATTCAAATTACAAGAATATCATTCCTCTATTCAATTCTCATTCATTGACTCACTGCTCTTCCTCCCGGCCTCCTTGGACAAATTAACATCAAATCTGAAACAGTGCGACTTTAATATATTAAGAGAAAACTTTGCTCAAAATACAAGAACTGAACTACCATGTCGCAAAGGTATTTATCCCTACGAATATATGAATTCGTTTAAAAAAATTCAAGAAACCCAGCTTCCTCCACACTCTGCTTTCCACAACACATTATCCAATCAAGATATCACCGAATCAGACTATGCACATGCGAAAAATATATGGAATACTTTCAGGATAAACAATCTCGGGGAATATCACGATCTATATTTAAAGACCGATGTGCTTCTACTAGCCGATGTATTCGAAAATTTTAGACGTCTCTGCAGTCAATATTATAATATTGACCCATCCCACCTCGTCACTTCACCAGGCTTGTCTTGGCAGGCCTGTTTGAAAATGACTGAGATGGAGTTGGAATTATTGACCGATGTGGACATGCTGCTTTTTATTGAAGAAGGCGTACGCGGGGATGTGTCGCAGATCTCCCACAGGTTTGCGACCGCCAATAATAAAGATGTTCCAAATCACGTCCCCAGCGAAGAAACATCACATATCATGTACTGGGATGCCAACAATCTTTACGGTTGGGCGATGTCCCAGTACATGCCCCATGGAGGGTTCCAGTGGTGTGATGGCACCAACTTCACAGAAGAAAGCATATTACAGATACCAGATGACTCAAGTACAGGTTACATTTTCGAGGTGGACTTTGAGTACCCTGAATCCCTTCACGATGACCATAACGACTATCCTCTTGCCCCGCAAAGACTCACCGTACAAGAAGAAATGCTGTCTGATTACGCAAAGAAACTTCTACAGAAGGGGTTCAGAGGTACTCCGAAACTCATCCCCAACTTGATGAGAAAAATAAAATATATTTCTCATTATAGAAACGTTAAATTATACATTGAATTGGGGTTAAAGCTAACGAAAATTCACAGAGTTCTCCAGTTCCAACAGTCCCCTTGGCTCAAACAATATATCGAATTTAACACTGAAAAACGTAAGCAAGCAACTAGTGCCTTTGAGAAGGATTTCTTCAAATTACTAAATAACAGCATTTATGGCAAGTGCATCGAAAATCTTAGGAAGAGGCGAAATATTGAATTATCTAATCAAGAAAAAAGATGTGAGAAGCTAGCCGCCTCTCCCTACTTCAAAAACTTCAAGATATTCGATGAGAATCTCGTAGCTGTTGAGAGGCAGAAGCCCAGTATCTTGATGAACCGGCCTATTTACGTCGGGTTTTCGATACTAGAGCTATCAAAGGTGCTCATGTACGAATTCCATTATAAATTTATCAAACCAATTTATCCTGGAAATCGTTCAATTCTGCTTTTCACGGATACAGATTCTTTAACCTATCTCATCACGACTGAAAACCTACAAAATGAGATGTATCTTAATAGGTCGCAATTTGATTTTTCAGATTACCCCCAAGAACACCCCCTTTATTCTAACACGAATAAGAAAGTCTTGGGGAAATTTAAAGACGAATTAAATGGCGTGCCTATTCATCAGTTTGTAGGTTTAAAGTCGAAAATGCATTCGATTAAATCCTCCAAAGAAGAAAAAAAGCGAGTCAAGGGGGTCTCAACATCTATAGTTAAAAATAAATTGAAACATGAAGATTATGTGAAATGTTTGGAAAGACAAGCTACAACCTTTGAAGAACAGTCAAGAATAGGGCAGCAATCACACATACTTTACACCCTTAAACAGAATAAAAAGTGTTTGTCACCCTTTGACGACAAGCGTTACCTGCTAGAAGATGGAGTAAGTAGCCTAGCTTACGGCCATTATAAAATTCCAAGATAATTAGAAAAAAAAATCTAAAATCTTTAGAGGGGAAAAAAAAAGGAAGATATCAAAATCTTCCAAACAAATTTTTGGGAATTGTTTGTGTGATCTACCTCCTCGTGGTGATTCCTGGGACCAGGAAGTTTTGACTCTAGGTCACTTCTAGCCAAAAGCTCACACCTTAAGGCAAAATTCATTTCAGTTGAGAGTTTATATCTTAGATTACTTTCAGTTGAAAATCTTACTTTTGGCGACTTTTAAAACTAAAAATTCTATTTTTTGGCAATTTTTAAAACTAAAAATCGCAAAAATTTCTTAAGTTCTACAATTAAAATTAATGAATGACCCTTTTTAATTATTATTTTTAATTATTCATTCACTTCTACTGCATATACTCCTATTCAAACTGTATACTCTCGTTGAAAAAAAATTGCTTCGAAAAATGTCTAAGTTCCCCAATTAAAATTAATTATTCACCATTTATAATTAAACCCTTATTGACTTTTAAAATTCTTCTCAAATATACTCTAACATATATTTGGAATACCCTACTCACGTTTAGAAAAAAAAATTTGCTTCGAAAAATTTCTAAGTTCTCCAATTAAAATTAATTAAATTTCTAATTCGCTAAAATAAATCCCTTGAAACACACCTCGTATTCTAGAAGAAAATTCTCCGCGAAAAAAAAAATGGCTTCGAAAAATTTCTAAGTCCCGCAATTAAAATTAATTAACACTAATCCCCTTATCTTAGGTGGTGGAGGAGGACACTTCGGGAGGAGGTGGGCACTTCAGGAGGAGGAGGGCACTTCGGGAGGAGGAGGGCACTTCGGGAGGAGGAGGGCACTTCGGGAGGAGGAGGGCACTTCGGGTGGAGGAGCCCTCCTCCCTCCTCGCACCACACACCACCTCCTGAGGCCGGACGCTCATTTTCTCTCTACTAATATTATATCAAGGACTTTTGAATACTTCTACGAAAAGAAATATTTTTTTTAATAGCCTACTCAAAGAACCGAATCTAAGTGTTTGAACTCAACAACATTTCATTTGCCAGAGTTTAAAACTGCTGCATATATTGGAAATAAACCGAGTCTGATAAAACGAAGGATTTACTTTGATAAAAAAACCCTATTTTTTTAAATATTCAGAAAAATGTTATTTTGGTTATGTAGTTATATTTTTAGGTAATGTTTAACATGTGAATAAAAAAATAATAATACGAGGGGTAATACTTAAGTTTTTAGAAAGTAATACAAGAAATAATTCTTCATCAAGAATATATGTTTTATTGCTTCTCAAAAAACTCTCCTACAGCATAGATACATTTTTGATTTCGAATAAACCAATCATCAACATATTTATGCCAGCAGAAATATGGTACTTGTAAGCTTCAATAGCTTCTTCCGAGTTGTTAAAACGTTGACACGCATTTTATTTTTTATGAACAGAAATAAAAAGTAGTAATTAGGTGCTAAGTCCGGTGAATACGTGTAATGAGTCATTAATTCAATTTTTTCACGCTTCAAATAATCCATAGCTAGCGAAGTAGTGTGTGATCTGGCTTTGTCCTTGTGCGGAATGATGTGATGTTTGAATTTTTTTTCTTAGTTCTGCAACTACTTTCGGCAAACAAACTGTGGTATACCAAAGAGCATTGACTGTTTTACGATTGTCCAAAGAAACGGTTGCAATTTAGCCAGATTTATTGAAAAACGCAGCAATCAATTTTTGGAAGCACTCCTTGCACGAACAACTTTTTTCGGTCTATGGTCATCTGGAAACACCCAAACAGTCGATTCTTGTTTTGTTTAGGTTTCATAGGAATAAATATAGGTTTTGTCACACATTACGATGACGTATACATGTTTTGAGGCACCGGATTTGAATTATTTTTAGATTTTCCTGACACCATTTCACACAAGCGTGTTTTTCAGCTTCAGATAAATTGTGGGGGATGAATGAACACACCTTTTTTACTTTTAAATGATCATGTAAAATTGAATGCACGCGGGTTCTTGAAATGTTCAAAGATGTTTCTATTTCATCATGTGTCACGTGACGATCAGAAGCGATTAGTTTTCTCACAGCATCAATGTTTTCGGGAGTCACAATACTTCTTGGTCGACCCTCCCGAACATCGTCACCGAGATATTACGACCGCGGGAGAATTCTTTAAGCCAGTTGTAAATCGTTCACTTGGATGGTTCTTCGTTACCAAACGTCTATTTCATTCTATCGCTACACTGTGTCAAACCTTGCCGAAAGTCATAAATAATCATGGCTCGGAAGTCCCTTCGGCATAACTCCATAATTATGCAGCTTTTCTGGTTTTCGAAAAATCACAGTAACTAGAATTTCACAGCTTTTGATGTTCTGTAATCGCAAACATTCACTTAACTGTTCAAATTCTTATAAAAATCATCTAGGCTTAAAGCAGCTGTTTTTTCATTGCCAGATTCTAAAAATTTAAATACTGGTTTCTCGTAAATTGTCTTTCTCTCCGCTGTAGCTATTTGCATCCCCTTGCCGTTTTCATATGACGGGATTTTAGCCTTATGTTATGACCAGCTCCAGGTTTCAAAAGATTATTCACAAAACAGTTAAATAATAGAAACTTGACAGTTTCCCGCCAAGAGCAAGGAACAGAAACTTAATGAACAATAACAACAAAAAATAATTTTCGCCAATTGCTTCCTAACTATTTTTCATAATTAAGTAGTATTCTGTCTAGATCAGTCATACTCAACCTGCTTCATGCGGGCCGCATGTGGTACGGCGATCTTTTATGTGCGGCCCGAGAGGCAATCATTAATCCATATTTAAAAAATTAATTGACTTATGAATAAAAAGTGTTCAAGACCTTTAGTGTTATTTTAAATATTTTCATAAGAAGACAAAATCTATCATGTTATTTATAATTAACTTAAAATTATGTTAAAGCATCTTAAATGACGTTTCCATAGCCAAAAGTTATTTTTACAGGTTGTGCTACAGTGTTGTATACATTTCTTAATCTTCAACACTAATAAAATATTATTCCAAATTAATTTTTCCCTACTGTCTATAATTTAAAAAAATTGCATTGAGCAAAAGACTGATTTGGTACAGAACATCTCTTGATTTGTTTCTCTTTTCAACTTAGAAATTTCGCATTATAACATTTTACACTTATTACTATTTTATACCTAGTACTGATTTTTAGAGTCCAACGTTTGTTGAAAAAAACGCACAAACATTTTTTTACACTACTATTTTCAAACAGCAAGCTTGGCGGCCTATTTCTACAACATTTGCAATAGAAATCTACCACGATGTTTCTTGTTTGTAAATAGAAATATTAAAAAATTTTAGGTAACATTTCTTCCGCGACAGACCTTCAACTCTACTGATAGTTTACTTTGATATTAACTTTTTTACATCGCTTTATACTACTATATTATTATACTACTTTTGTTATCTTAGTATTTTAATCAACCTTTTGCCTTGTTTTTTTAAGTTGTTGCAGCACGCCTAACGTCACAAATATATGTTTCCAACCAGCGAGAAACAAAATGAGTATGGCTGGTCTAGATCATAGCTCGCGTTATATTTGTCACAGAAAAAACTAGTCGTTGGGGGCCACCGTAATACTTACCCATCATGGATATGCATAATGTAAAATATTAAAATAAAAATGTGTAAACTACTTATAAAATGCATTGCAATTCAAATAAAATCGTGGATTGATGACGTCACAAACTTTAAAGGCTCGATTACTGAATTGCTTGAAAGAGGTTTTTCCTTATAACTCCAAAAATAATAATCCTATTAACTAGCGGTTTATTGCATCTGATTAAGCGTCAAATTTCCAATTAAAATATATCTTTGAAGTGAAATTTGGATGAAATACGGGGTCATGAAAAATCGAAGAGTGTGGAAAATAGGATTCCAAATATCTCGGCAACTAATTATCCGATCGACATCATGCTTTATTCAAAATTTATGTTTTTTTATTGTCTTTTATATTCATTTCTTAAAATAAACAATTTCGAAAATTTTTATACACCTTTCATCAGAACGAATATTTCGAGAGTCCGAAAAAAATTGCTCCGGTTAATCGAGGTTATTGAAATGAAATAGGCTTCTTCCCATTATTACATACTAAGTACATACCAAATTGCAAGTCCCTATCTCAATTTTTTCGGGAGATAGAGCGTTTACAGACACACACACAGACACACAGACGGACGGCAAATTTTTTTTTCTAAAAATATGTTTTTCGGAATCTCCAGTGTCTGAAACATGTAAATCCGTCAAAAAAAAATTTCGATGTTCAAAACGATTACAAGACTTACCCTATACTACGTATGATGGGTAAGTAATATACTACGTATGATGGGTAAGTAAAAATATCCTGTTAAATAAAATGGGGCATGTCAAATGACTAGTAAATAAAATTAAGTTGGAATCTGACGAAAAGGTTTTTAATAAATATGATTTTAAAAGTGCTCGCTTTCATAATTTTAAAATATTTTGCTTTATGTTCATCCCAAGTATTGTGCGAAGCTACAGAAATATGCAAGCATTGGATTTTTACGTTTTTCTGGTGCTTTCTATTTGTATTTGTAAGTAGTTCGGGCCTTTGAAGTTTCAGGTAAAAATATTAATAATTTAAAGTATTCAATTCCTATACACTTTAGTAACCAAAAAATACTAAATGGCATAAATCTTGCCAAATTCTCATACACACGTTATTAAGATGTGTGTCTGCAGCTCTTTAATGTAAAAAGGCATTATAACATTTATAGTACATTTACCGCGTCGCTGAAAAGATATCGAATGCTTTACAGCCTATGGATATTTACCGAGTGAAATGTGTTTTAATGATTTTGTAATATTTCATTCTCTGAAAAGTTTTTTATGTTACCTCAAAAGTGAATAAGATTGCTGTTTATTAGTTTGATAGCTTGGCCGTTCAGACAGACTTCAACTTTAGTAAAATTTCTCTTATTGACATGAACAAGCTCCCTTTTAAAGTCCAATATATTTTTAATTTTGGACACATAAAGTTAGATAACAATTATAAAATTAAATTGCCTTTCACATGAAACCGCGATGATTAGTGCATCACTGGCAATAATCTTTGAGAAATGCCCTGTCGAGAAATTAATTGTACAAGGAATACAAGTAAATAAAGCATAAAGAGCTGTAAACTGATACACGAAATCGGATGGAACTATGGTAAGTACCCATTGTCGAAATTGTATTCCTAATTATTTCTAAGCATAATTTATTTAATGCTTCATTTGTTCATTTGTCACAGATTAAATGTATATTGTATGGTGTTTCTACATTAACTACATGTTACTTTTAAAGCTTTTGCTCAAATTTTACAAGCACAAAAATTATCAAAAATATGCTTCCGGATATATTGCTATCCCTCGTGGAAATAATAACCATAATAAAATAAAATTATTTATTATAAAAGCTTATAATTAAGAACAATCGTTCCTCAAATGTATGCATACTCATGGAGCAGTTTAAACTGTAGTTTTAAATGTAGGAGGCATACACAGAATACAAAAGAATAAGTGACAAAACAAACTGTCATATGGAGAAACATACAGTACACATACCTTCAAGTTGCCCCGCTGTTTTCCCATATTGTACCAATTTCCGAGGAATTAGCCAAATTATTAAGAATTGCGATACATTTTCACACGACACACATATGCGTTATCACTTCTTTTTGTGGCTGACGTTTTAGGTTTATGGCTTGAAAACTTCCAACGAGTTGTTTTTTAATGAGATACATTATTAATGCTAAACAATCAATTTTCTATCAATTAATCTAACCTATTTATTTCTACCAGTTAACCTAACCTTCTTTCTATCATTCTGTCTGACACACCTCTCACATTACTTATGTGACAAGTGCGGTTACATTATAAAAATTTTAAATACAGAATTCATATTCTATATTATATCGTAAATGTTTTATATTGTTAGAATGTTGGTAATTTTAACTTGCACTCTA
Source organism: Maratus michaelseni (assembly GCA_963931845.1). Taxonomy (NCBI): domain Eukaryota; kingdom Metazoa; phylum Arthropoda; class Arachnida; order Araneae; family Salticidae; genus Maratus; species Maratus michaelseni. The sequence continues at coordinate 235,854,143 of OZ007589.1, forward strand.
ACTAAAAATATTACGGTAAAACCGTTACGTAAAAATACAATTAACAAAAATAGTGTGATGTAATTTTTTTTTTTTTTTAATGTAGGGATAATAAGAATTAACATGTGAGTTTTATTTTTAGACGATTATTCATAAACCATAAATAGAGGTAGGTAAACTAAAAAAACAGAAATTCATTTCCATATTTTTCTACTAAAATGGCAATAGAATTGATATTGGGCACTCGTTCGCAAAACGAATTTTTATTATTATTCATACAAGCATAATTATACTCTCAGAACAATTTGAAAATTCATATTACCTGACGCAATATCAGGTTACTATTGAAAATATTACCTAACGGAATAATTTATATACAGAATTACTGAGAGTACAGTTATGCAAGTCTAAATTTAATCAAAAATGCAGTATTGCGTAAGACTATTTTAAAGACTTTTTAACACATAAAGATAACTAAAAATTTAGATTACAAAATACATTTCAGTTATCTAAATACTATCATTAAACTTTATATTGCAGCCAATTAACAGTTTTTCTGCAGTTTAGGTACATCATGTACTTCATATATTTAGCCTCGAATTCGTTTTTAATGTTTTTTAATCAAAGTTAAATTTTCTAAAAGGAGAATTCCTCCTTAAATACAGCGGAAAAAAAAATTCAACACTAATTATGTCTCAAAGTTGACGTTTCCAATATTAAAGAAATATGAATTCAAGGTTTTGATTTCCTTTTTCAACTAGATATTGCGTTGAATATGACTTAAATTAGAACTTTTTTTAACACATTCATTCCGTTTAAATAAATAGATATTTAACTTTCGCAAAATTTTATTTGTATAACTTTTACTATGAAAAATCATTTTCCCAATCGATTTCTGAATGCTTATTCTTTTATACACATTTGTTAGACAATTTTTTTGCCTCAAAAATTAAAATTATAATTATCAAAAACGATGACAGTGTGGGAACGCTACAGACTAGCCTATCTCATAAACTTCTGGAGCTTACATGGCAACAAAAACATAAATAAAAAAAATCAAGGGACAAAATTAAATTTCGAGCTAAATTGCTAAAAATTTGTTAAAATGATTCTAATTTTCAAGTACCCAGCTAAAAATGAACTGCAATGAAACTGCGAAAAAAAATGCAGTTGGAAGACTGCGGTGATTTGGCACAAATTCATGCAGTTTTTTTTTAAGTCGACATAACTACAAATTTACTGCAGTAAATTTGTAGTTATGTTGACTTGAGCCGAGGAGCCCATGGCCTGCTGCCACATATCCCCAGAGCATAACGATAGGAGATTAAATTGGTAGTGAATCAATTACTCGTAGCACCGGGGGGGGGGGTGGCATAAGCATAAAAAACACAAACACTAAAAACTAAATAAATTAGGAGTTCATATAAAATAAACACAAAATAAACATAGGAAGGTTAAGGATAGCATTACGACAACGATATATATTTTTGTATTTTATAAAATTTTTTGTATGTTTTTGTAAGATTTTTTCATTTTTTTAGATAGTACATGGAAGAGACTCGAAAAAAGGAGAAAACTGTGTAGTTCTGAATTAAATTACTATGCCAGCACAAGGATGCGGCTTAAAATCATCAAATGGCGACCCAGGCAGTCGCTGCTGCAGTGGGCACGTTAGTTCCTCAAAAAGAGGGGCAGTGAAATGGCGCTGTAAGTATATATACTGAAGATGGCCTCAACAGGTGAACAGGTGATATGTTCAATAGGATATCTAGTTTGTAAAACTCAACTGGCAATCATAGTACTTCACCCTTCAAGCTATGGTTTTTTTGTGGTATTGAGTCTTTTTAATTTTTTCAATACAGTTTCATTACTGGGCAATTCTTTGAAAACAAGGATACACGGTTATTGGCAAAAAATTAAAATCTTACTTTTCAAATTTTGTACTTTTGTAGTAAAAAGTGCAATATCTTAGCATAGCAATTTTATAAATAAATTCAATGTGAAAAAGAAAATTGATAATTTAAATACGTGCATTTTGTAATTACATTGCCACAATAAAAATTGCAATTAAAAATAATTGTATATGAATTTAAAAAAAATAAATTATAATTCTTTATATAATGTCAATATGTCTTTATATAATGTCAATATATAATGTCTTTATATAATCAATCCTCAACAGAAATTTCAAATTGATAAAGCAAATAGATGCACAGAAATTTAAATCAGACTAGACATAACTTTTTCTTTGTTCGTTACCAAGCATTTAAACATTTCTATAAAATATCCTTATGTTTTTTTAATTGCTGTAACTGTTTTGATTTTTCAATATGTGCTTACTCTGCTTGCAAAAAACTTGTAAAAATTAATTAATTTCATGTAATTACACTACAAAGTTACAAATTTGCTCTGAATTATAATTCCATTACCAAAAAAAGCCCACCGGTCTATCCAATGGTGAGCGCGCTAGTTTCTAGATGGAAAAGTGACGGGTTCGAATCCCAGCTTCTGCTTGGATGTTCGTAGTGGGTCGGAGTCCACTATAAACGGAGGTCCCGGTCTAATTAGTTCTTGTGTGCAAAAATGAATGTAGCGCCCCAGAATCAAACCAAACCGTTACCAAAAAATTGCCCTACTTAAAAAAATTACAAAAAATAATCTTACCTGCATATTTGTGTCTCCTTCTAGAAATTCTAACTTATACAAATGAACTGAGCATATTTAAACAAACAAACAAAAAAGATAATGTCACGCAACATACGTTCAAATTAAAAAATAATTGGTACTTTTCGGTTAGCCGGGCGCCAGTGATATACATGCATGTATATATATACACACACACATATATACACATATCTACATATATATATATATATATATACATAGACATATATATACAGATATGTATGTATATATATACATATATGTATACACATATGTATTTATATATGTACATATATCACTGGCGCCCGGCTAACCGAAAAGTACCAAATAATTTATTGTAACTTTTTGGAGGCTATTTCTGCCTGAGACGCAGTATTCAATTTGTTACGAATTGTAGACCGCACTTGGGCTACATTCATATTGAACTTAGCAGCTACATGACCTTGTATATCTGAAATGATATTAGGATCCAGTACCTGTTTACTGGATCCATTTATTCCTTTTAATACACTTTGTCCAAGTACTTTGCGGCCGAAGATTACATCTAACATATCGCAAACATATTTAGAATAATCACCAAACCTACACAAGACAAGGCGAGATTTTTCAAGAGAAAGATTGTCGCCAATTCTCACGATATCTACATCGCTTTCCATCTGTGTGTGTTTATATAATTTATATATTTTTTTTCATATTCTTATATTTTTGTTTAAATAGTTGTTATTCCTCTGTCTTTGCTGCAACTTCTGTTTCTAGATCTCCAATTTTTTTTTTCTTATGGAGAGATATCCTTTTTAAGTCAGTACACTGGGAGTATACAGGTTCTTCCAGACTTTACATTTTTCAGAATTGACTTGTTTCATCTTTTTTTAACGTAACAGCTCTGCCAGCTTTTGTCTAAAAAAATAATAAAATAAAAATACACATTATATATGCTTCGTACTAAAAAAAAATATATTACATCATCTTGTGAAAAATTGGATTAAAACTCCATTATTAATTTACAGTTAAAAAACAAAATTGCGATTAAAACAATTTGTTAAATTCGGATTTGTTTTGGGTATCGTAAATTGTATAAATACACTGCAATCTGAATAGATAGTAGAAAAATCTACCATAGAAAAAAGGGCCGAAAACGGATATATAAACTGATATATGAAACAAGATGTTATTAAATGATTACATATTTTTGTTGAAAAAAAAGAGACTTATTTGGAATAAATCTTAACAATAACCCTTTGTATCCTAAATTAGTGCACTTCCTGATATTAGTACAGTACAAAACCTCGATTATCCAAGCTAATTAGAACCGCTAGACCTCATATATCGGAAATCTTTGTTAACAGAAATTGCGTATGAAAGCTTGCCGTGCTTGTGAATTTAACATCTCTTAGAATAAAACAACTATGTAATATTCTATTGTTTTTTAATGTTTTTAAATGCATAGTTCAACAAACTTATAGTAAATATTTTGACAATTCTGGAATTCAAGAGCAGAGTGGATTGTGGACCACTGTACTCCAGGAGTGAATGGTCCACTGTGCTCCATTTTGAAATTCAATATTTTCTCATACAAATATTATTTAAAGCTTCCTTATAAGCACATTAACCTTAAGGTTAAATGAAAACAAGTATCTTAACTTTGCAAAAAAGTTATTTTATCTTATTTACATATAATCTGTAATTACTAAATAAAGAAAAGCATGATGATGAAAAATTTTACTTTAAGAATCTCAAAACAACAAGTCAGAATAAAATGGGTTATTCGAGCTAACTATGTGTTTTGAAGGCTATAAATAAGCAATCCAGTGATATAAATAATTATTTTACAAGAAAACCTTAAAAAAATTAGAAATAAAATATTAGAGGGTAGTCCACTGTGTACTTAGGTCTATTGTACTTCTCCCCAGGGCTTGAATTTCAAGGCGGTATTCGCGCTCAAAATTTTGAAATCCCGCCAAAAATAATATTGTGGGCGAGAGAGTATCCCTTTTAAAAATTTCAGCTTTTTCCGGAGAATTTTGCTTTTTGAAATGACGATCAAGTCCCGCGACCAACTGACGAATATCACAATACTTTCTCGCAACCGATCGACGAATTTCGCATTTCCCCCCATGACCAATTGACAAATTTTGCGATATTTTCCGCGAATGATTTGCGGATTTCTTGGTTTCTTCTTGCAACAGATTGCCGAAATTCACAATTGTACCCTGCGTCCGACTGAATAATTTTGCGATTTTTTTCCGTGACCGACTGACGAATTTTATGATATTTCCCCTATATGTTATATTTACAGTATTTAGTTGCGACCAATTAGCGAACGTCTCATAGTTTTTTTTTTTGCAACGAATTGAATACGATTTTTTCTGTGACCTATTTTTATAATTTCAGTTTTTTGCGGTATAATGATGAAATTCGCAATATATTCCACGCGTCAGACTGAAAAATTTCGTGATTTTTTATCTCTCTCCCAAACAGTTCAACTACCCTCTATTTACAAATGTTGGAAAGGAGACTCCCTTCCTAGGAAAAATTGAATTTCAAGCCTTTCCTCCCCTAAATTTAACCATACACTTCCCCGTCACATATTACACATTTGCAATCTCTTGTTTCATAGTGACATGAAATTGATTTGAATGAAAACAAATAATTTTTTCCCCGATGGCAGGCATACATTGACATATAGCCATTTTGTCACTACAAGGCCGAAATTGATAGTTATTTTCGGAACCACAAGTGGTAGACTAGTGGTTTCATATTTTTTGGTATTTGAAAAAAATATGAAAATGACACTAGTTGTGTTGATATACTTAACAACAAATTTTTAAAATTTTCAGCAAAAAAAAAAAAAATAAAATAAATAAATAAATAAAAAAAGTAATAATAAAATCTTAGTAAAAATTTCATTTTGAGTCATATTGCTGAAGGAAAACAGCAGCGTTAATGTATCAGAATACATGGGAAAATATCGTGATTCACATGAATTTTTTTTCGAATAATTTTTAAGATTAAAAAGTTTTGTTGCGAAAGCGGCAAGCTATAAAATGTTACATTAAATTATTGATTTTTATTCATTAAAAAGAACCTTCTGTGTAGCATGTCATATAAGTACATAAATAGACGATTTCAGTGTGACGACAGTCATGACTTGCTTGGATATTGACTCCAAACAAACGGCTGCTATACTGTATTTTCTACTTTATTTATATATTATAGCTATATTTTTTAGCTATATATCCCAGACAAGTGTTTAATGCTTTATATGCAATGATACCATTTTCTACGATTTATATTTAATAAGAAATGAAGCATAGCAACCGTTTCTTGGAGTTAATATTCAAGCTGAAATGTCACATTGGAAGCGTCTATTAAATAACACACAAAGGGTTAAACAATGCTTACATTAAAACAATTATATCCCATAAATGGAGCTCTATCTAATCTATTAAAATCCAAATTATGGATTAAACAAATTGCTGATACAAAAATCAAATACATTTTTAAAAATTGAGAAAAAATAAGTACTCTCAGTTTGTTGCTGAATCACATCTGATACAACTTCCTGTGCATGCGTCTTTTGTGTGCCCCTTTTTGAATAACGAAACTCTTTTTGTGCACTCTGAAAAATGGGTATTTTATCAGATGTAACACTGCTATCAACCAAACTGTCTATCAATTTCTCCATTCATTTTTGTTTTCTGAAAATTTAAAACAATATTACCAACTAGCGTTACAATAAATATTTCGTATTCCAGCCTATAGAATATTGATAGTCAAAAGAATCTTTTAAAAATATAAGACTAATTAATTAATACCTTTAAAGTTAAAACAATGTATATGACTTGACGACCTTCTGAGCCGAAGCTGCCTAAAATCAAGCATTATTTAAGAAACCTATAACTGTAGCAGAATATTGATTTTAAATAGATGATGTGGAATTATAGTGTAGCAGAATATTGATTTTTCTTCTTCATTATAAAATTTTTTAAATATTTAAGTAGGTTTTTTTTAAACATTTAATCTATTAAAAATTACTGCAATTTTAAACAATTTTATATAATCTCCTGTAATTTTTTTTATAATAATGATCAGTTTTTAGTTTATTAGTCTCATGAGTGTCTTCCATACCTGTGATAAAAAGAGGATTAAAGGATTTATTGAGAAAGTTTTTTTTTATATGGTGAATATCGTTTCTGTAAAAATGTTCTAAATTATGATAAATATTCTTAAATTTTCATCCAAATTCTTATGTGTTTTGAAGCATAGCTTAGGTAACATGAATTTCTGCATCATTTTATTCTTTTGTTAAAAGATTATACTGAATTTTTCTTAAGAGGTGCTAAAGCATGTACCGGGTGTCCCACAAATGACTGATGGATTTTAAAATTCAATAACTAGCAAACGGTGACAGATATTTAAAAAATTCTTGCAGGAGGGTTATGTATGATGTCGGGAGTTTTTTTACTGTGATTCTTGATTTTAGTTCGAATTTCAAACAATAGATGGCGCTGACAGCGGTTGGCGCTCATTAGAGGCCGAAACTGACGTCACTCAGCATTGATGTGAAGAAAGGAGATTAAGGCTATGGAGTGGATCTCATTCGCCAGTACAATCTTGCTCTTAGGCCCCGATTCTGAACTCATTTAATATGATTTCAATGGAATGAAATGTTGCCATGGAAACAACAAATTCTTTGATAGTGGAATACAGCGTTCAGATCAGGGCATGAATTTAACAAGCAGTATTCGAGTTGCAGGCGATTTTACATTTATGAAGTTTTATTTTCCCGGATTAAATTACTTTTTACGGCCTGATTTAAAGAATATTTTGTTCATCGTATTTTAAAACTACCAGGTGAAATAAACCATTTTCAATAAATAGTGTACACGCTTTTAAAAGTACTCACTAGCAGATATTGTAGCAAGATCTCTTCACCTAGTTTTAAAATATGATGCGTAAAATATTCTTTAAATCAAGCCATAAAAAGTAATTTAATCCCGGAAAATAAAACTTCATAAATGTAAAATCGCCTGCAACTCGAATACTGCTTGTTAAATTCATGCCCTGATCTGAACGCTGTATTCCACTATCAAAGAATTTGTTGTTTCCATGGCAACATTTCATTCCATTGAAATCATATTAAATGAGTTCAGAATCGGGGCCTTAGAGCAAGATTGTACTGGCGAATGAGATCCACTCCATAGCCTTAATCTCCTTTCTTCGCATCAATGCTGAGTGACGTCAGTTTCGGCCTCTAATGAGCGCCAACCGCTGTCAGCGCCATCTATTGTTTGAAATTCGAACTAAAATCAAGAATCAGAGTAAAAAAACTCCCGACATCATACATAACCCTCCTGCAAGAATTTTTTTAATATCTGTCACCGTTTGCTAGTTATTGAATTTTAAAATCCATCAGTCATTTGTGGGACACCCGGTATGTAAACAATGTATATGACTCGACCACCTTCTGAGCCGAAGCTGCGTAAAATCAAGTATTATTTAAGAAACTTGTAACTGTAGCAGAATATTGATTTGAAATAGATGATGTGGAATTATAGTGTAGCAGAATATTGATTTTTTACTTCATTGTAAAAATTTTAAAATATTTAAGTAGGTTTTTTTTAAACATTTAATCTATTAAAAATTACTGCAATTTTAAACAATTTTATATAATCTCCTGTAATTTTTTTTATAATAATGATTAGTTTTTAGTTTATTAGTCTCATTAGTGTCTTCCATACCTGCGATAAAAAGAGGATTAAGGATTTATTGAGAAAGTTTTTTTATATGGTGAATACCGTTTCTGTAAAAATGTGCTAAATTTTAACTAATATTCTACAATTTCCACCCAAATTCTTATGTGTTTTTAAGCATAGTTTAGGTAACATGAATTTCTGCATCATGTATTCTTTTGTTAAAAGATTATACTGAATTTTTTCTTAAAAAGTGCTAAAGCATGTATGTAAACAATGTATATGACACGACGGCCTTCTGAGCCGAAGCTGCCTAAAATCAAGTATTATTTAAGAAACGTATAACTGTAGCAGAATATTGATTTTAAATAGATGATGTGGAATTATAGTGTAGCAGAATATTGATTTTTTTTCTTCATTATAAAATTTTTAAAATATTTAAGTAGGTTTTTTTTAAACATTTAATCTATTAAACATTACTGCAATTTTAAACAATTTTATATAATCCCCTGTAATTTTTTAATCATAATGATTAGTTTTTAGTTTATTAGTCTCATGAGTGTCTTCAATACCTGTGATAAAAAGAGGATTAAGGATTTATTGAGAAAGTTTTTTTTTATATGGTGAATATCGTTTCTGTAAAAATGTGCTAAATTATGATAAATATTCTTAAATTTTCATCCAAATTTTTATGTTTTTTGAAGCATAGCTTAGGTAACATGAATTTATGCATCATTTTATTCTTTTGTTAAAAGATTATACTGAATTTTTTCATAAGAAGTGCTAAAGCATGTATGTAAACAATGTATATGACTCGACGACCTTCTGAGCCGAAGCTGCCTAAAATAAAGTATTATTTAAGAAACCTGTAACTGTAGCAGAATATTGATTTTAAATAGATGATGTGGAATTATAGTGTAGCAGAATATTGATTTTTTGTCTTCATTATAAAATTTTTAAAATATTTAAGTAGGTTTTTTCTTAAACATTTAATCTATTAAAAATTACTGCAATTTTAAACATTTTTATATAATCCCCTGTAATTTTTTAATAATAATGATTAGTTTTTAGTTTATTAGTCTCATGAGTGTTTTCCATACCTGTGATAAAAAGAGGATTAAGTATTTATTGAGAAAGATTTTTATATGGCGAATACCGTTTCTGTAAAAATGTGCTAAATTTTGACTAATATTCTAAAATTTTCACCCAAATTCTTACGTTTTTTGAAACATAGCTTAGTTAACATGCATTTCTGCATCATTTTATTCTTTTGTTAAAAGATTATACTGATTTTTTTCTTAAAAACTGCTAAAGCATGCATGTAAACAACGTATATGACTCGACGACCTTCTGAGCCAAAGCTGCCTAAAATCGAGTATAGTTTAAGAAACCTATAATTTTTTTTCTACATTTGAACACTGAAAGCCACTCAAAAGTTAGAATGAGGACTAATTTATGTGACACACACTTATTTATCTCAAATTTTAGTCTTAAGGGGCACAAAATAAGCAATAATTTTTAATGTTAAGCATTCTACGTTTCTTAAGATATCTTTTTTCAGATGTTTTGCTGAAAAAAAAAGGGAAATTATTTCATAGATATTTCCATTTTGTTTTATATTCTTGATGGTTTGAACTTGTTCTGTTTTTAACAAACCAAACGTTGAGTAATTTCTGAAAGCTTCTAGGAATGTATGTAGAAATTGTTTATAATGTAAAAATGGCACTTGTAAACTTGATTTTCATTCAGAATAGTAAACAAAACTCAATGATATGACCACTAAAGTTTTCATTGAAGTATTTTATATTGTCTTGAGTGTATTGATGTAAACATTTGCTTTAGGCATATTATTTGTTGATTTTAAGCTGATTTTATGAATAATAATATCTGAGAATTGTATTTCAGAAACCCCATTTAAAATATTAACTAAAATGAAAAAAATCTCACTTTACGTTTCTTTTGTGCTAACACTGTACAATATTATTAAATTGTATATAACAGCCTTATATTGTATTCTGTATACTTTCACAGAGTAAAGTATCTTTAGTTTTTGCTAAATTTAGTATTCAGCGATTGAATATTCGGTCTGCGCTTTGGTTGAATATTGGGTATTCAGCAAGGCCCAAATTACTATTCGTTGCATCACTAATTATAACAAAGATTTTGAAAAAATTATTTCATTAAAATTTTAAATTAAATATTGCTATTTTTAGGATATATTGAATTTGTACTGTTTTTTTTTACTTCAAATAAAACTCGTCAAAATGCATGGAAAACTTAATGTTTCAATAACGGAACATGGCCAAAAAACAAGTATTTTTTTTTTTTATTTTTTTTTTTAGAAATTCAAAAATGTTTTCTGATTAGCTTCTCTAATGAAGCATAGTTACAAAATTTGATATCACTATCAACATTTATTTATAGTTTAGTGTTTAATCGGTTAAGCAAACAGCTTCTAGGAATGTATGTAGAAATTGTTTATAATGTAAAAATGGCACTTGAAAACTTGATTTTCATTCAAAATTGTAAACAAAACTCAATGATATGACCACTAAAAGTTTTCAGTGAAGTATTTTATATTGTCTTGAGTGTATTAATGTAAACATTTGCTTTTAGGCATATTATTTGTTGATTTTAAGCTGATTTTATGAATAATAATATCTGAGAATTGCATTTCAGAAACCCCATTTAAAATATTAACTAAAATGAAAAAAATCTCACTTTACGTTTCTTTTGTACTAACACTGTACAATATTATTAAACTGTATATAACAGCCTTATATTGTATTCTGTATACTTTCACAGAGTAAAGTATCTGTAGTTTTTGCTAAATTTAGTATTCAGCGATTGAATATTCGGTCTGCGCTTTGGTTGAATATTGGGTATTCAGCAAGGACCAAATTACTATTCGTTGCATCACTAATTATAACAAAGATTTTGAAAAAATAATTCATTAAAATTTTAAATTAAATATTGCTATTTTTAGGATATATTTAATTTTTACTGTTTTTGATTTTTTTTTTTTTTTTTTTTTTTTTTTTTTACTTCAAATAAAATTCGTCAAAATGCATGGAAAACTTAATGTTTCAATAACGAACATGGCCAAAAAGTAATTTTTTTTTTTTTTTTTTAGAAATTCAAAAATGTTTTCTGATTAGCTTCTCTAATGAAGCATAGTTACAAAATTTGATATCACTATCAACATTTATTTATAGTTTAGTGTTTAATCGGTTAAGCAAATGAGAAAACAAATCAAACATTCTTGAACCAAAATATTGATGAATAAGAACTTCAATAATTTTTAAAATAAAGCAATGTAAAATCTGAAATATATTTTTAGGTTACTAAAATAGGTGTAAAATATAAATAAGAGGTTTTAAAGCATTAAAGCCATAAAATAACTGCTGTCCCGAGTACTGTCGACCAAAACTTGGTCATCAAGGGTGTAAGATGAGATGAAACCACTGCGCTCGGGACAGAGGCTATTTTATGGTTTTAATGTTTTAAAACTTTTTATTGATATTTTACACCTATTTTAGTAACCTAATATATATATATATATATATATATATATATATATATATATATATATATATATATATATATATATATATATATATATATTTCAGATTTTATTTAATTAACATTTAAAGGTAAATTTTGATATTCCCTTACATATAGATTTTCTATATATTTAAAGCAATTTAAATGCTTAATTTTCTATGTTATTAATGCATGTCAAATAATTTATAAAATTGCAACTATAAGTTTTTTTTTGTAACCTAAGCAATAATTGTGTATTAATAATGGAACAAAAAATGTTTGCAAGTCGCATATGTATATATTGTTCTCCACTCCTACCATAAGTTGCGTATTATCTTAATCGAATATATAATAATAATAATATATATCTTTATTAAAAAAAAAAAGACTTATGACAACATTTTATGTTCAAAAATTGGACTTTTTACAAACTCTTGTTCTTAAAAAAAAATTCTATTAAAAGTGAAATTTATTGATTTTTAATACATCATTTATATACTGTATTTTTAATAAATTTATATTTATATATATAAATATTTAGCTTTTTATTTTAATAAAATTGGCATTTATGATGTGATTTTTGTACATCTTCTTACTGTTTTAATTTTTTCTAAAATGTAAAAAATAACAATAAAAATTGAATTTTGCATTAAAAATACTATAAACAATAGATTCAACAGGTTAAAAAAACAGAAAATTTTGCAAAGCTTTCAGTTAGTACATATATCTTCATAAAATATTTATATATAAAGTATTAATATAGGTTTTCGTTATAAGAGTAATGATACATTCAAAAGATTGTAAAAAACATTAAATTTATCAATAATTCATGGTAATTGTTTTTTCAGTTTTACTACATAAATTTGGTAAGAAAATACTTTCTTATACGCAGTTTCGGTCCTATAATTGAAAAAACTTTCAAGGACTAGCAGGTAAAATAAAAAAAAGTGTTCTTCTATAATCAAAATTCGCCTAATCATTAAATTTTGAATTTTGGGAATTTTAGTAAACAATGAAGCCGAAATGGTATGTGTTTGGATTTGAATTTGAATTTACCTACATCAGTTTAAACATATACAAAATGAGTAAAATACCTAAATTTTAATGTTGCACAGTATTAGGCAAATTTAAACATAAAGAAATAATTACTATTATATTTTATTTTATTTTGCATGACAAATGCATGAGTAAATTTCCCCAAATATTACTTATGGGACCAGGACACTCTGTAAAAAGTTAATTTTCATGACTCAGAAATACATTTATTGTCTCAAAAGTAATCACGAAACTATATATCTCATTTTAAACATTTTTTAAATTAGAATTATACATCTAAAACTAACAGTTTAGAAATTAGCTTTTGATCAATAATTGGAAGATATGTTGTATATTTATGGGGGCTGTGTTCCCAATATAAGGGTTAGATTTTAACAATAAACAAAAATATTGATTGATTTTGAAATATTTTCTTTCACAAAAAAATGGGATAGGATAAAGTTTTCCCATGTGGCTTTTAATTAAGTCCTTAAAAGTTTTGGAAAGAATTTTAATTATTACTAATATTTTGTGTTTCATCGCATGCAACTATCAAAAAATTAAAACATTTTTAACCACTTTAGAAACTTCAGAAAATATCCCACAATCGTACTACATTGTGTCTTGCAAAAAAAAAAAAAATCTTATAGTAAGTGCAGTTATACTGCAGTTACTCTTATCACACAATCATCATACATAAATAAAATCCTGCAAAGTTCTTCAGTAACTGCAGTTAAACTGTAGATACATCACAAATATTCTTCTGAATTAATTCCTGTAAAATCACTTCAAATTTACTGCAGTTAAACTGCAGATACATCACCGAATATCCTTCTGGATTAATTCCAGTAAAATCACTTCAAATTTACTGCCATTTTACTGCAGACATAAAGTTTTACTATTTTTTTAAATTTATGGTTGAAAAAATACTTATATGGTTGCAAATTAATATGGTTGCAAAATAACTGAAGTGTTTTTACTGCTGAGATTGCACTACAAAAAAAAAATACAGTTGACGGTAGAAAAACTTCAAAAATACGTCATTTCTGTAAAAAAACTGCAGTTCATTTTTAGCTGGGTAGTTATAATATATATTACGTGCACAAAATCATACATTATAAATTACTAGTACTGTGAGAATTGTTACTTTCTGCTTACACCTTGCTGAGAAGTGAGTCTTTACTTGGGGGCATGACGTAACATGCACATTATCCGAGGCTAACGAAAAAGACAGGCTACCGCGGTGCATTCCACATATCTTTTTTTACAGACCGCTAGAGTGACGTGATGCTCTTTTCGTACACCTGCATTGGTGTATCCGAGCATCACGTGACTCCGGCGGTCTGTAAAAAAAGATACGCGTAATGCACCACGGTAGCCTTTCTTTATCGTTAGCCTCGCACATTATCTATACCCCGTATTACAGCGCCTAGAATACATAGTGTGGAAACAGGCTATCCCAGTAATACTTTAAAAAGTGCTAAAAAATTGTAGCCGATAAATGTGCAACGATGCTGTACGATAATAGGGTGATCGCAGCGACATTTGCTAGCTTTTTTCAACATAGACATTGTATTGCAAGCATTTAGTAAATATCACATGTATTTTGAACAGTTATAAGTTGAAAATCAAGCAATGACAGAATATAAATTTCAGAATATTTTTTAAAAGGATAACTATATGTCATTATTGCTAAATCGCCTCAGTAATGAAACGGAGAAAAATGATTTGTTTTTACAAAAATGTGAAAATAAAAATCTGGACAGTTTTAGCCTATTATTCAAAACTAAAAATAATAAAATTTTTATTCAAAGAAATTTCTGAATCACTAATGCACGTACACCTGTGAATTAGTTCCGCTGTATGCATACACGATACTGCAAATTGATTATTATTATGGAACCGATCTGTTACACTCAAGCACCGATGTTTGGCGACATTTTGTTTGGTGCGGTTTCCAAGCCCGAGACAAACCTATACCTTAATACAATAGCCAAATTACCAATAAAGGAAAAAATCCCCAAAATTTTGAGACTGTTATCCTTTTTATAACCGATTAAAAAAACTGTACGTGAGTGTAAGGCATTATAGCCATAATCTTTTCCACTCTTCTAGCAGAGATTCATCCTTTAGTAGGCTAAATAGGGATAGTTTGCTATTTTAGTATCGAATATTCTAACCAGGTACAAAACAATGTATATCGCATTTTTTATCCATGATCGCTATCTTTCACATTTTTTAAGCTTATGAAAATCACTAAATCAGAGGAAACAAATGTAATTTAAGATGTAAAATGCTTACCACCAGGGCAACACTAGATATCAGGTTTTCTAATGACGTCACAAATAGTGGCTGGCCGCGATCACCGATTGGTACAAAGCGGCGTGTCCATCATTTTGTGCCAATCGCTGTATGTCTTTGGTCGCGGCTAGCCACCATTTGTGACGTCATGATAATCAATGAGCAAGCCCGTTACCACTGGCCAAAACTTTTTCTCAATTTGATACTTATACAATGTTTATGTTGAAAAGAGCTAGCAAATGTCGCTGCGATCAACCTCTTATCGTTCAGCATCGTTGTACACTTATCGGATTAAATTTTTTAGTACTATTTTGTAGCCGGTTTCCACACTATTTATTCTAGACGCAGTACCCGTATGTCGCCTCCGCAGAGCTCCATTATAATACGGAGGGCTCAGTAGTCGCCCTTTTCATATTTCGGATTCTAAATACGAGGTCTCCAAGATACAAGTTTCTCAACCAATCAACGTGTTCGTTGGTTGTTTATATCGCTGCTGATTGATTAGATGTTATTTTTCCACGTCTGGAACGCCAATTCCTAGGAAGATAACGCAATAATGTAAAGGGTCCTTAAGTTGTCAAGTTGTGTCATTACTACACTGTTAAATATATTCAGCTTTTGCTGCAGACACACTCCATCGCTTTTAGAGAAAACGGTTACTTTACTATACAATGGAGCATTTTCATTGATCAAAATAGGGATATTCTATAAAAGTGGTGGAGTGACTATGCAGCAAAAGCTGAAGATTTTTTACAATGAGAGTTGAATGCTTTTGTATTCAGTAGAGTTGCAAAGGCTAGAAAAAACCCAGTTTAAACCCGGGAATAAACCGGGTTTTTTGGGAATAAACTTGGTTTTTTGGGAATAAACAAGGTCATTTGGGAATAAACCCGGGAATAAACCGGGTCTACTGGAAATAAGCCTGGGAATAAACCGGATTTTTGCAACGCTAGTATTCAGCTATTTGATTTATGTAATGTTGTGGGCGCCATACGACATACACAAAGGTTGCAATGTCAGATTAGAAATGTTTGTCCAAACTAGAGCAACTTAAATTAGAGAACCTGCCTACATTTTCCTGTACGAGTTAAATAAAGGCCCTATTCTGAAAGCTGTCGCTTTATATATCGATATCAGAGAAGCCGTTATTTTCATGGCAACAATACTTTTCTCTATTGCTGTCACACCAAAGGTATCCAAATCGTACAAACAGCCTTCAGAATCGGCCTCTTAGATCACTGGACTTAAATTATGGTGCGTATATATAAAAGTGGCGACAAACGTACAAAACACATGCACAGACTGCGCTTTGGCAGACATTTATGTCCAAATTATGGCAAATCTTCATATCAAAACTTAGCGATACTCGCCTGGACGAATTCGATTAGACGAATAAAACAAGTTAAGAAGCATACGCTGTTAAAAATATCGTGAAAAATTCTCTGTTTTTAAAGGTCTCTAATTTCTGACCAATGAGTATTCTCCAAGGACGTTTATGTAGCATTCTTATTGGTCAGAAAATAGAGAGCCTTTAAAAACAGAGGTAATTTTGTACGATATTTTTAACAGTGTACGGTTTGCTAGAATGACAGGCTTGTCAATATGGCTCTGTTGATGATACGAAAATAGGGTCGCTCGGGCGCAAGTAGTTACTCTTATTGTGTAACTCTTGTGGGAACAGGAAATTTAAAATATTTTAATTATTTCGTGCTTTTAAGATTCAGAACAGGTGAAACCAACGACTACACATTACGGTGTGTCGAAGAAATCGAAAATTTTCAGATAAATTTCTAATAGTGGGGAGTTGTCTTTTGGAATTAGAAGAATAAAACATTTTTTTTTTATATAAATCGGTTAATATCTTTAGGTCTCGCACTTTAAGTTTGGAAAATTTTATCAAAAATGACATTTTTTTAAAAATTAATGATGAAAATGTCTAAACATTCAAATCTAATAGTGCGTAAAAGTTGACTTTCAGAAATTAAAAAAAAAAAAAAAAAAAAAAAAAACACTAGTCAGATGTATCAATCCCAAAACTTTCTTCTATCTCACACAGGTTTCGCATACACTAAAAATAATCAGCACCAATTTATATCAAGGTCTAACTGAATCTAAAGTTTTAATAAATTCCGTGCATTAGTTCTTGAGATATGACTGTTGGTAATATCGTGTAAATTCTGCAAAATGCAGCATAGCAACGCCACCTGTTTTAGACCAAAACATAATCAACAACAACTTATGTCAACGTCTTACTGTAGCCTGTCTTTTTCGTTAGCCTCGTACCAATCGCTTGTCGCGGTCAGCCGCTATTTGTGACGTTATGCGAATGAATGGGTAAGCCCGGTATCTAGAGTTGCCTTGGCAGTACTTTCCGTTACTTCTGAATGTCTCGTGATCAAGATAGGGCGATTTCCACAAATTACGAATTGACATGTGATAAAAGTATACTGAAAATGGCACCGAGATCGGACAATTACCGCGGCCTGTCTATTTCATTGACTGCGTTAGCAAAGAGTGCTCCTGTTATAAATATATTAGCTTGATTAGGAATATCTCTAGAATATGAGCGCGTTCAGAGAATATGAGCGCGTTCAGAAACTCGGGTTACTCCTATAATTGCGGTATGACGCCTCATGCTAAAGTTTGATTAAGCCGCGACCTACGTTATACACGGCCGGTGCATGACTTTAAAACGTCACATAAAGTGGGTCTTTTCTATACGGCGATTGGTGCAAAACGGGAGACACGCCGCTTTGCACCAGCCGTGTATAACGTAGGTCGCGGTTAAGCGCGACCTATGTCATACACGGCCGGTGCATGACGTTTAAAACGTCATATGGAGTGAATCATTTTTACACGGTGATTGGTGCAAAACGATGGGCGCGCCGCTTTGCACCAATACCGTGTAAAAATGATCCAGTTCATGTGACATTTTAAACGCCATGCACTGGCCGTGTATAACGTAGGTCGCGGGTTAAGACCGCTGAGAACGGTTTTGGGTAAAGTTGTGCGCGCATGCTTACAAAAGAAACTCTTCCATCAACCAATTTACCACTGCATTTTTATCATAGCGATCGTTGCAGAAATCGTCCTGGCCAATTAAATAATAGACCTGTTAAACGTAGACCAATCAGATGGACAGAACACAAGCAAGGCAACACTAGATACCGGGCTTGCTCATTCACTCGCATAATGTCACAAATAGTGGCCGACCGCGACCAGCGATTGGTACAAAGCAACGCGCCCATCGTTTTGTGCCAATCGCTGTATGTCTTTCGTTGCGGCCAGCCCCCTTTTGTGACGTCATGATAATGAATGAGCAAGCCCGGTATCTAGTGTAGCCCTGACACAAGTGTACATTCAGTGTAGGATCGCGACCTACGTTATACACGGCCGGTGCATGACGTTTAAAACGTCACATGGAATGGATCCGAGGCTAACGAAAAAGACAGGCTACCGCGGTGCATTCCACTTATCTTTTTTTACAGACTGCTAGAGTGACGTGATTCTCTTTTCGTACACCTGCATTGGTGCATTCTAGCATCACGTGACTCCGGCGGTCTGTAAAAAAAGATACGCATAAAGCACCGCGGTAGCCTTTCTTTTTCGTTAGCCTTGGAATGGATCATTTTTACACAGTGATTGGTGCAATGCGGCGCTCCCACCGTTTTGCACCAATCACTGTGTAAAAATGATCCACTGCATGTGACGTTTAAAACGTCATGCACCGGCCGTGTATAACGTAGGTCGCGGTAGGAATCATAGAGAACGATAATAAACAGTTGCAGTTAAATATAAAACGAACAAACAAACCAGGTTTCCCAACTACGTGATCACTTTTCCCTACGAAATTCTGTAGGTAATGTGGTTTACTAGAAGTTTGGGTAATTGACGTCACAGAACTCTACGTCGAGGCTAACGAAATAGAAAGGCTACCGCGGTACTTTACGCGTATCTTTTTTTACAGACCGGCGGAATCACGTGATGCTCGAATCCACCAATGCAGGTGTACGAAAAGAGCTTCACGTCACTCTCGCGGTCTGTAAAAAAAGATATGCAGAATGCACCGCGGTAGCCTGTCTTTATCGTCAGCCTCGACTCTACGTGTACTCCGCAAAAAAGTCACGTGATATCATTATGAACGCTTCGGATTACCCTTAAGTTACCCTACGTAACTCAGATTGCGGTATGTGAACGCATCCAGTATTTGAATGAATGAAAAAATAAATATCTCTGACGAACTTCAAATTTAAACTAAAGGGGTACATAGTACTAAATTCCTGAAGCTTAATTTCCTGTTTGAAACTAATCAATCAACCAGATTGTAACTGATTTTTTTTTAATTGTCGAAATAATCCACCCGTTTTTATATAACGTTTACAGGCAACATTGAAATTTTTTTTGAAGAAAGTAGGTATATAATTGATTTACTTTGTAATGCAAAAAGTTTTGTTTTGGACATATGCATAAAGCATTAATACCCTGCCATGAAGTATATATTTAATTTTTAATAAGAATGATTTATTTTTTAAAGTAGCTGCGATGAGCAATATTGTGTAACTCAGAATTAACCTAATGTTAAGTGCTTTATTAAAAGTAATTTAATGACAAAGTTTTTTTAATAATATAATTTCACATCGCAAAGTGAGTGTATTTAAATTGACCTGGAGAAGAATTCAATATTATTTTTAGTTATATATTAAAATTTCCTAAAGTTATTCAGTTTTATTATTTCGGCAAATGACTATTAATAACGAATTTAAAATATGAAGTATCTTATATGACTGCTATTATAAAAATTATTTCTTTCGGACAATCAATTACTAAATATCTCTTTTATAGTAAACTTTAATTTATAAGGTTCATGTGATTTTTTTTATATAACATCTGTTTTATGTAACTGTTCGATCTAGAATATATTTACAGGACAAATAATCTTAAGGAAGTGGGTTAAGTTGATAAGACAAAAACCTTCAAATAAGGTTGCAATGGGGTTTTCTCAAAGTTAACTATTTGAATTATAGTCAAAAACAAATCTAATTTTTTTAGAGCAAACAGTGCTTCAAGCAATAATCCAGTTGAAATCGCTTGTGACTTTCTATTTAAACTTGCATATTTTCTGTTTCTTTGTTTATCTCGTGAAATACTGAAATGAATTCAGTATTTTAAAAATTGTTTTAGTGATAAATAATATATAATTTGCTTTTTTGCAAAAAAATAAAATAAAAAAATGTAATAGTTTCGCAATTTCGAAAATAAAAACAGTTAGGTTTTCTCAAAATCAACATTGCTAACCAACAACTGACTTTTAAGAAAATAAAACAATCTATATGTAGCTAGTTAAAACTTTAAACACTTTAAAAATATTGAACTGTATTCAGTTATTGTTTAGTACATGGAACATAAATATTGTTTTTTATTGATTTTGCAACTGTGCGCGTCCCCATAAACCACATTTAATCTTTAAATAACTTTGTGGGAAGTTTGCTCTATATTGTACATAACAAAGTTTAATTTATTTTAAAATGATAGTTATTTAAAGTTATAAATAAATTAGATGTATTAAACCAATTACTGTGTTTCGAAACAGCTAAGAATAACATTGAGCAATAAATACTATAATGAAATTATTTGCACTCTAAAGTTTTGTTTCAAGGATTCTGATATGATAACTAAATTAATACGATGTTGGATCGGTTGGTGCGAAACGATTTTAGGTTTAGCAATTAAACTCTCTTAAAAAACCAGTATCGCTTTCTATAATATTTTGCACTAAATTTATGAATAAATTTTTTCTGTATTAAATCAAAAATATTTATCAACAATTTCCGAATTCCCACTGCTAAAAGATAAACTGGGAAAAAGTGAGAAATAATGTAAACTCAATAGATCAGTGGTTCCCAAACTATGTGTCGTGATTCACGAGTGAATCAAAGACGATGTTTGGTGGATCTCATAATGATCTATTAGTTTTTCAAAACTGTTATTGATTTTATCTGTTTTAGAAATATACCAAAAAAAAAAATACAACACATTTTTTTAAGAAACAATTTGTGAAGCAATATAGATAAAAAAATTTGTGATAATAATAACGCTGTATAATCCTGAAACATAACCTTCTATTACTATACATGGAAAATGCACCTATCAATGAATCTATTAGAAAAAGTTTAAAAGTCTGTTTGGTTTGTTACAATCTTCTGCATCAACTTGAGTATCTATATCGAGATAGAAACGTGTTAACTTAAAGAACTTGCGAAGAAATATATATAAACAACTTCGTCAAAAATGTTTTATTAAATTTTTTATATGTATTCTTGTGGCTAAAATTAACACGTTTTTAGCCTGATATAGACACTAAAGTTTATGCACAGCATTTGTTAAAAATTTTATTGACTTTTAACTTATTTTCCTAATGGATTCATTGATAAATTAATTTTTTCAGGCATGATAATTGGAGGTTATGATTAATTGTTATACGGAATTATTATTATTGTTGTTCACGTTAGAAAAAACTAATGGTTATAGTATTTATACTTTGTACGAAAGTTCGCCGGTTTCGGGGCATTGATCATACAAAAGCGTTTCACATAATTGCATAATTATGGATCGTGAAAAATTTGAAACTTTAAGATGGTTCGCATAAGATCGCAGTTGCTTTAAACCACTGCATAGCTGATCTCTTTAACATTTGCCTATTTAAATTATCATCAGATTCAGTTTAAAATAATGCACTGCTTTAAAATGTTTTTTTTTTAATTGGAAAAAAAATTAAAAATACGAATTTTTAAATACGATAACTTGCACTATTGCATCCTTAATGAAACATTTTTAATCTTAAAAAAAAGTCATTGCACAGACATTTTGTTTATCACAGGCCTTACGAAAGTAAAAGTAATATAATACCAAAGAAATTTAGGAAAAACAGTTTTCAATTTATGAAAATACCATGTTTTAAAATATGATGCTGTAACTTTTAAATCTTCTCCGAAAAATATTCCGGAGAAGAAAGATTTGAAGTATTTTATTATACTAAACATTTTAATAGTACCAGTAAATCACAATTTTATTTAGAATTTATTCGTGTTATAGACAGCAAATAAGACAAATCTTCAATTAAGTTTAAAAAAATTCATTATCTTTACATAGATTTTCCATCATTTGTTAAATCTCATGTCAAATGGCTAATAGCGAAAAATATTGTTTTCTATGTGGATAAATTCAAAATATAATTTGCGCATTTAACACATTACGCACTACCTTCGAAAAGTACTTATTAAATATTCTATTTTATTTTTCTTTACAAATAGGTTTCATTTGTATTGTTTCTAAAAGAAATTGGTATAGAAAAGCCAAATTTTAATGCAAATGCTGACAGCAACACATTTAAAAAAAGTTAATAACCAAAGAACCTACCTGTTATAGGGACAAATATTCAGTCGGCATAGAGTTTAAATATCATACTGCCAGTATGAAATTTTGAAATAAAAACTTTGGGTAATATTAAAATTTGTTATCAATATACAATCTAATTTAAGACTAAATCAGTATAAAGTTTTCACCCAGATTCTTTTCCCTTTAGGATGGATGGTGCTTTTGAACAAAATGAGCGTTTCTTAGCATTTGCACAAGAGGAACTAATAGAAGATTTTCAACGTATGATATGGAGAATTATGTGCAAAATTTTCCAAGCTGTCCAGTTGTACTACTTTTGGACCCATATAGAGGCATATAATGATAAAATATTCTGTCTTCATGCCATCCTTTACGCAGCGAACATATTTCGCACGACATTTGACAGAAATGGTAGTATTTTTCAGCTTACTTTACACATACTCATTATTTTAATGACTTTTTATATCAAATCTTCAATTGCAACGATATTCGTAATGACAATTTTATCAACATTTTTTATGCCAATTGATGACTTTCTGTGGAAAATGACTGTTAAATCTCATATCGATATACTAATTGCTCTTTACAGATGCCCATACATATTTGAAATATTTTCACTTACTAAAGAAATATCAAGCACCATGACGGACTACATAGTTGTAGCTCAATCTGTGTATTATTTAAAAGTTTATCTGCACAACAGCATTGAAGATCTACTTTTGTTATTATTATTAATTTGTCATCAACTAGTCTTTGGCCTCAAACTTTTTACTGAATTGTGGGTAGCATTCATTGCAACTGTCACTTTATTATACATATATTTAAAATCTCTGAGATTTGAAAAACGACATGATATTTTTACGACTCCAATTTGGATTTGAATGCTGATTTAAAGCAAAATATTTTTTGCGATATAAGTCATGGAAAATTAGTTACTGTACTATCCAGCTAACAATCTGGAGATGAATTATATTTTTTAATAAATGTTTTTATGAAAGATTTGATTGGTTTGTCTTTTAATCTTTTTATGTGTCAATATAATGTATAAGTGAAATTATGGGTTGTTTTCATCATTGCTTTCAATATATATTTTTTATCAGTATTTGTAAATTTTGCTAGTTGAAAATTTCCTTTTTTTTCAAATACAAATTTTGACATATATATTTATTTTCATTGCTATTAAATAAAAAAAAATGTTGAATCTAAAAATTCGCTCGTCAAAAATGAATATATTTATTATTTATTAAGAAAATATATATTGCACCATGACTTCATAAAGCGTAAATTTTTCTTTATGAATACTTTAGTGTAGGGGAGAGGGGGGGCACATTTGAACTGGGGCAGTTTTGAACAGTGACCATATTCGTTTATCTGATAATGCAATATTCCTATTTTTCAGAAGTAATGTTGGCAACACTAACTTACATATGTATGGCATGCTTTTTACCACGTTGCATTTATAGTTTTCATAAATAGTGATTATGTGTTCTGACATCTTTCATTAAAATTTTAAGCTTCTGAAGCAAGTGCTGTTGTCTTCTGCTGTTCATCTTTAGTGACATATTAGTTGGTATACTTATGTTTTTCTTATCATTATAAAAAATCTTGATTAAATCTGTTTGTAACATATATATTCCCACTTTTCTAGCATAGTTGCATAAGGGGCAGATTTGAACAAATCTAATGGGGTAGTTTTGAACATGTTCAAAACTGCTCCTTGTTTAAATTAAAGCGACTTTCAAAATTAATATGTATTTTAAGAAGTATATTGACTATCATTTATATAATTTTAAATGTTAGAACTTATGTTTCAGTTTATTCGAGAAAATGGCATTGTTCTGTGTACATTTCTATCTCACTGTATACATAGACTGCAGCCGTTAGATGTATCAGTACTCGGTCCTTTTAAAACAAACCTTGCTGAAAAGCAGAATAGCTGGTTACTTAGTAATCCTGGTAAAACCATTTCAGTATATAATCTCCCACCTATTGTATGATTCATGGTATGATTCATGAAGCATTTTATCTGTCATTTAATAGAATGTATATTATTGCAGGCATTGCAAAAATAGGTATATGATAATCTTTTGATACTATTTTTAATGATGATGATTTTCAATCCTCTAAAGTAACTGACAGGCCACTATTAGATAATACACCTTATCTTTCAGAGGTTGAATCTGTAGCAAATTCTTTGAACGCTATTGAAGTTAAGCGGACTGAAGCTGATCCTCCTTATTCTGCTTCGGGTGATTGCCCAGAAAATACCTGCATTTATGCAAATGTAGAACCAAAATCAAGTACTTCTAAAATTAATGACACTTTTGCTACTATCCTAACACCAAAATTGGTACGATCTTATCTGATAACTTTACCTCGTAAAACACCTAAATGGAGAAAAAATGTAGATATAGGATTTTAACATCCACTTCAGGAAAAAAATCGCATTGAAGCTAAGGGTATTGAAAAATTAAGAAAGATAACTAAAATAGTTTTAAATAAGTTGAAGCACAGGTTCTGTAAAAAAAGTCATAGTGAAAAAGCTTTTGAGACTAGCAGCGATGATTTGTCTGAAGATTTCTTATTAGAGAGTGATGAGATGAGTCATTTCATCATGCAGAAAATGAACGTATGAATAGGTATGAAGTTATAATAGAACAATTCGATGTTGCTGAATTTGAAATAAATGATTTAATTTTAGTAAAAATTTAAAGTAAAAAAAAATGTTCTCCATTATGTTGACAAGTTGAAGGGAAAAATAATGAAGCAGACGGATGCATGGTAAATTACTTGAAAAAGGAGGGTTGTTACAAATGTTTCCTTCCAGACCATGAAAACAAGTGACCCGTTCCTTTTAATGATACCTATTTTTGTTAAGCTTCCTAGACTACTGTCATCAGGAGGAACAGAACGAGCAATGCGGTTGTTGTCATTTCCAATAAACCTTGGAAACTTCCAAATAAATTATTGACTTTAATGTTAACTACGGTAACTATATAAGTAGAAAAATATTTAAAATATTTGGTTATATCTGTTTAATCAAAAACAAGTGTATATGCTTTGTTTACGTTGAAATGATTATTTATTCAAAAGTGCCCCATGCTTGTTCAAATGTGCCCCATACAGGGGTACATTTGAAAAAAAAACATACTTGAAAGTAAACTAAAAAATGTGTGTTAATTTAATTGAATATTGTTTGTATTAATTTTTTCATACATAAAATAAATGTTTTAATTCTTCTTATTATAAACAGTGTTATTCCTCAGAACTTTTATATAGTGGTGAAAATTACTTTACTGAAAAGTGTTCAAATCTGTGTACCCTCTCCCCTACATTTCAAAATTCGCTTACCTTATCCAACATTTTCGAACACTAAGTTACAGCATGTGTTGAGTAGTTGATTTTGTATTAAAAACATTAAATTCATATAGGAATTTAATTTTAATTTCCGTTTAAGATAATGCTAAACGAACAATATACTGAATCCCAACATTTAAGATAACATTTTACGTTACTGAAAGTACTAACTGAATCGGAAATAATACAGTTTATATATACAATAAAAATGATAACCAAAAGAAGTAGTTTAAATTTATCATAGCTTTTTAAATTTTTGATTTAACTTTTTAGAAACTTAGTCTACGGCTTAGACTTCAGGAGCTCGAGAAGCGGATGAAGGTCGAGACATAGAAGTTATAATATAATATATGTCTGATAGATGCATAATCTGTAGAGACATTTTTTACTCTCATTCAATAGAAAACTGTCGATATCAGAAAAATGAGCAGAGCTGTTGATACCATGACTATTTTAGATTCCACGATGTGAAACTTCATATGTCAAGACTTGTATAAAATTTGATGGTACAATAATTAAATATGAAAGGAAAAATGTTTCTCAAAATAGTGGTTAAGTGTACAAACGTCTTTTCGGAGAATACTGTTTTCTGTATTAGCATTAAGATAAAACTACAATCCAATAAGTACAGTAGCACGTAAGAGCAGGTTTCAATTTGACTTAATTTCATTTTTGAGGTTAAAACTTACAATTTGCGAAACTCCTAAAACAGTTAAAAGGTTCTTTGCATAGGCGTTTGACTGTAATCAACCCCGTTCATGAGTAATCTCTAAAGAAAAGGACTCCGAACTCATGTTAATTTTCCTAATTTCAGAAACTGCCTATCTCATTGAAAAATGTTTTTAAAGGGTTTTCTTTTCCTGTTTGATGTGAAATTATTCGCTTTGAAATTATGAGACTATGAATAGAAGGAAATTACAGTCCATTGGAAAGTATAAACAGAAAATGATTTTAAAAATCTTAAATACCAAAACTTGACTAAATGATTTAGTTTCCAAAAATACCTGAAAACTATGCAAAAACTGCAATGTAATCAACAATTGGTAGCTTGACGCTGCTTTTGCATTTTTTCAGATAATAGCTTTCGACGTATTCGAATAATTAACAGAGCCGTTAGGTTTAACGTGAAATTAATCACATAGTTTATCTTAGTGTTACAAATGTCCATCGTGCAACGAATTGATTCACGTTTCAAATAATACCTTATTTAACATTTGTTCATTTAAAATATCATTTACACTTTCGAATAAAATATCTCTCCTGTGTTTTTGCCAGCTTCAAATTTTCGTTAAGATCTGAATACCAATATATCTATACTAATAAAAGAAAGGTGTGTGTGTGTTCGCGCGCGCGCGATGGCTAGTTAAATGTACCTCAAGTCTGAAGATTTGGGTGCCGATAGTCCAAGGCAGATCCTGTTGCACATGAAGCATAGAGTTTTAATTTTTTAGGACCCAGGCTCCCTGGACCACTAAGTTTTTGTGCCCCGTATTGTTAATAACATGTCGTCTTTTTATCCGATCTGGAGCATTTCAGGTATACGCTGCTTAAGGCAGCGGGGACCCAGGTCATATGTTTGTTCTGAAAGAGGTTTATTGGGAACACACTAGACGCTGCCGAAGGCATTGGGGATCCGAAAACGAGGTTCATTTGTAAGGTTTTCCGAAGATATGAAATCATACAAATTTGAATTTCGTTTAAGGTTATTATTAGGGGCCTTGGCAATGCCGGATGGGTCAGCTAGTAATATATATATATATATATATAGCAAGCTTACTGTTGATAATTAAACTGTTGAGTCACATACCTTGTCAGGGAAATATTACAAATGAGTTTTGTATACCGTTCTGTTCGTGTAATATTCCGCGTATTTAACTACGGAAGTTCTGTTATTAAATAAGGTGAATATTACTATATAAAAATAGTGGTAATTAAAATGGTGTTTTGATAGCCTTGTAACCGTGGTCGCAAAAGTTCCTTATTTAGTTTTCTACATCCAAAATATTTTTCAAAGGTTTTATATTTGCTATTTAATGCGAAAATTTTAAAAGATAGTTATATAAATATGCTCATCTACAGCATTTAATGCACGAAATACATTGTATTCGTGTATTTTCGACATCATATCATTTATAAATTTACTGATTATCGCTTAATTGGTTTATTTTAGCTATCATTATTGGTAAATTGCTTATATCTTTGTGTCATTAAAAATTTTTAATAGGGCTGTGTTCTGTTTTATAAAAGATCGTTAACACGCAACAGATTTTTATAGACTGAAAATTTTACCGCCAACCCTTTAGAAACATGGGAAAATTTTAAAATTACAATAAATGTAACATTATAAGAATTTGAAAATATGACTTCAACTTTTATATCTTCATAAAAGTATTGTTAAATCAGACTATATTATTTGGGTTTATTGGAAATTTAAATTGCAATATAGTAGATAAAATCCTTTTTAAATTGAGTAGTTCTCTTATCTAGGTGATTTACCTGCCAGAAACTTTTAAAATCCAAATGGGAATGTAAGAAATCGCTAAAATAAAAATATGCCATAGTTACAAGCATTTACTGGCATCGAAGTACTTAACACATCGACACCTAAAGGCACAGATGTGATTTGTGCATTTTTTTGCGAATGTGAGATTTTGAGAAAATTGGAATAGTTATCAAATATAGAGTCAAAACAATAACCATTTCAAGTCTAGTTCGTAGTAACAAAATATGAATATTACCCTCCGTTAATCACGCAGCAGGCTGAACCGCGGTCCCCCTCATCACCCTATCACGAAAGATGACTAGATCAATCGGAAAAGCTCCCACCTGAAATATTTAAGAGCGTCATGCATTTTAGGGGTAAAAGGGGATTTCAATCAATAATTGGTGCAACATCTGCCCCATTATTTTCTAGGCACTCCAAATTAGTATCAGACTTCAATAATACAAATGTCTAAATCACTCCAAACCGAACTGTACGAGTTACTGGCATAGTTATTTGGCGTCAGATGTGGTTAGGGGTGTTTTAAGAGTCAAGGTATATTTCAAATATAAAATAGCGAAACACGCGTCCCCTTATTTTCAATGGAGAATCCATATTCACCATCAAACTTCGACATCACAAATGTCTAGTTTGCCCGAAAGTGAATAGTAATTTACTGGCATCAAATCGGATGACCGGCCAGTAATTTTCACAATTCAAATGGATTTTAAATTGATGAAATCGCAAACCTAAAGTTACTTTAATTTTATTGTTGAAGTAATTAAATAAAATTGATTACTTACTTCAATTATTCTGTTATTAATTTTATTGATTTCAGCATTCAAAATAGATAAAAAATGATATACCAGATGACAAGGTTTCAGAAAATTGAGTTTTTCATTATTCACGTCAGTTGGGAACATTAATTCCATTGTTTTCTTTTTAAATATAATTTTCTAGCAGCTGTTTTCATTTTTCTTGTTTTAAGCATACAAAAAACATGAAAAAATTATATCTCGCATGACTAATTTGCACAATCCAGAATTTTTCAATATTATATTTCTTAGCAACAATGCATGCATTGTTTTCTTGCTAAAAATAATTTATAGTAACTGTTTTTAAATTCCTTGTTTTCAGCTGTAAAAAAGCTTTGAAAATGATATCGCACATGATTATTTTTCCCCAATTCGCTATGCATAGGTTGAACTTATAGTTCATGCGTTATTAGGCGTGAGAGGGTGTTTGGGAGCGTGTTAGGCTGTCAAAAGTTGTTTCAGTCAAAAAAATTGTGAAACAGGTGTAGTTTTATTCTCGATGGATAATCTAAATTTATTATTAAACTTCAATAACACAAATGCCCGAAACCCCAATCGCAATTTTAAGTGTTACATGCCTAATCATTAGCGATCAGGGCAGTCAAGAGTGGTTTTTATCAAAAGAAGGTGAAAAAGGTGTCTCCTTATTTTCGATGAAGAATCCAAATTCATCATCAAACTTAAAATTAAAAAATGTCTAGTACCCCGAAGTGAACTGTAATAGTTAGTGGCATTAATCATTACAAGAAAGAAAAATCATGCGTCAAGTAAAAATTATGAAGCACTTTCCAACGCATTCAAAATACTGTAACAAAACTTCGCCATTTAATAAGGTAAAGAAGATACCTAAAAACTTTTTAGAAAACACATAACACATTTAAAAACCAGACTTCAGCAATTTCCACCCACAACCGGAAAGGTACTCCAATTTTTTTGTGCAGCCCTGTGATCAGTAAATTATTTTGTATTCTACACATTATGCTAAAATTTAGTTTAGTAAGAAAATTCATAACACATTTGCAAATTCACCTTAAGCAATTTCTACCAATAGACGGCAACGTATGATTCTTTTGTATAGCCCTGTATATTACCTACAGGGTTTTATATACGCCATAAATAAATAAATTAAAAATAATTAAAATAAATTTAATTCAGGCTAAAACACCTTAAATCACACTTCGAGGAATTACTGTTCGTCGGCGGCCATGTATCCAGTTCTTTGCAGGGCTCTATATATGACTTCATTTAGATACTACAAATATCTCATAATATGCTACACTACTAAACATAGTTGAGCTTCAAAGTGAATAACTGAAATTGAAAAACACCTTAAACAATTCACGCTAATTCTCAGTAATGCTTACGAATTCTTTTGCGTAGCCCTGTACATGATCTATAGAATTTTTACACACCATGTATGCAAAAATTTAGTTAAACCTAAAAACGCACTTCCAGCAATCATCCCTATTAGACAATAAGCTGGATATAGCACAGTATCCCAAATCTTTCATAATGACCGATAAGTTCTATACACATCATATTCTACAAAAAGTATCTTATAGTAGACCTCAATATATATCAATTTATCATGTTTGAAATAATGCAACATAATTAAAAAACGCTGCAAACAGTTGTTCCGCGTATACAATTATGTAACCATATACTTTTAGTGACCATCTAAATGAATGTTAAATGCTTTGCACTGCATATCCTACAGAAAGTATGTTTTACTGCTAATCAAAAACTCATATCAATTTCATTGTGTTGTAACAGTGTAACATCTTTAAAATACACAGAGAACGATTTTCCCCCATAGACCATAATATAACGGAATTCTTTTGAGTGCCATGTAAACGAACTGTAAGTGCTCCACATAACAGATTTTATAGTAACCATTTTGTAGTGCATCTCGATTATGTATATAATTTTCTTAATGTTTGAAATGATGTGTAACACCATTAGAGATTTTCTCTCATAGACCATAATGTAAGAGAATACTGTTGAGTTTCCCTATAAAGAAACATGAATGCTACACGCTTCATTTTTAATCCCAAACATGCCATGGTAAACCTCAATAAGTCTATTATATGGCAAATCGAGTATATTTCCACGAGGTAGAGCACGGCCAGACAGACAAACCGAATTCATAAATACTTTTCAACCATGTTGGAAAGTGTTAGTGCTGTGAAAAAATAATTGGTTTAAAATAAGGACTATATTTTTTACATGAATCACAGATGTGTTAACTTCTGTTATTAGTTTTAATTGTAATTTAATTTGAAAAGTTTTTTGCATTAATTTGTTACCTTTATTTTATTACTTCCGTTTTTGTTCATAAGTTTCACTATAGGTTCAGAAAAGATTTTTTATGTTTCACAGGTACTATTTTTACCACTTTTTAAATAACACGTGTATAAAGAAGTTTATTTTTTCACTTTGTAGCAATTACCGAATTTACATCTTTCTTACATTAGGGGACTTGGTTTTTATCAACATGTTATAATACTTTTTAATAGTTAAGATATTTTTGTACTACATTTTGATCATACCAATTCCAAAATTTTAAATCCGGTTAGTGCCAACTGATGGAATTCTATTATAAAGACCGACCAGGCATGTTGTTCAAGCGTATACGATGTCTTGTAAGATACCAAAAATCTTTTAATTATATAAAGTTAATCCTGGAACGCTGTTACAAACCCAGTCAGCCATATAGTTTAACCCTTTCTAAGGCAAATTATGTTGCTAGAATGTTGAAATGATTTAATGTCATCAACATTTGAGAATAAATTGATTTGAAATCAATTAAATGCTTTTTCACCATGCACGCTGTAAAAGAAAACTTTTCTTAAAATATTCTGGTACAAATATGGCATTCGGGGATTAAAATTAAATGGGTAGTGTAGTTTTCACTGCATTAGAAAGAGTTAAATAAATATCGGTTACCTTTTCTAAGTGTGTGTTGATGCTTAAAATATGTATATTCAAAAAAGTGAATGTACACAGTCAATTAGACCCACAGCGAGAATTTGAATAAAGTTTTTATTCACTTTCATCGGGGAAGTATAAAACCAATCATCCTGCATATCATATAAAAGACACGAAAATAAATTTACAAAAAACAGCTTAAAAGTTAAATTTCTATCTCATTTTTAGTAAGATTAATCAAATGTCCAGATATTGCACGCTATAAAAAGGTGTTTTTTTTTGTTCGTTTTTTACTTATAGAAAGCATAACTTAAAAACTGCTACGATTTTTGTAGTATTTTATTATAAAACTAGAAGTTATTGAAGAAAAATGTATTGCAGTTTCAAAAATGCCAAAAGTATAGATAATGTGATATGGAACACCACGCAGTCATCAGAAAGTTGTACATTTTCGTTGCTCTTAAAACTGCGTGAAATCAAAATCATTTTTTTTGGCACTGTTCTTAGTTACATAAAGCTAGTCAAATTTTAAATAAAACCAGGGTTGGATTTTCTTTTACTGAATAACATTTGGAAATTCCTTTGTGATCTGAGTTATCTTCGATTGAAATATACAATTTTGCATTCTGGGATAGAATTATAGTTAAAAAAATAATGGAAATGCAATCGTATTAAGATTTAGTATTGGAACTTCGCCCAAAGGTTAATGAAAATGGAGAATGTATTAGTTTTTTTTTTCTAAATTTTAGATGGTCAGCCTTTCGAAAAATTAATTTGATGTTACTTATAGAGAGAGGTTGAAATTTAACTCATCGAAATTAGTCATACCTTTCTTTTACATTTTAACAAAAGCTTGTAAGAGCTATTAAAAAATGACATAAATTCCTTGGTTTCATGTTTATTAAAGTCTCGTATATTCTGGAATCGTAAATTGATGGAACATGGTCCTATTTTTCATATTTAAGAATTTCATATTTAACTATTACTTAAAGCTTTTATAAATAGAAATCTAACAATTTGTGTACTTAATATCTTGAAAAATGTATGTTGTTAGCCGAATTTCATAAGAAAATCCAAAAACGCAAAATTATTTTTTGTCACTCGTTTTAAATTTCTCGTATGAAATGATATCAATATGCAATTTTAAAAATTTGTGTCAATATCATATTTGGGGGTAATTTTCAAAAAATTCAGTTAAACAGAATAAAAATATTTCGTCGTCTGATGGAAGATACTAATATAATCAGCTTTAACATTTCAACGAATTCAGTACGGATTAAACTGTTTAGAGGAATTCAAGAAAACTCCATTCAGTTTTGAAACAGCACTTTAAATTACCTTGTGCTGTGGATTGAACATAAACGTGAAATGTATTTTATGTCATATCAGATTTGAATTGTAACATAATTTTTAATTTATATTCTAGGCATGTCAGAACGTATGAAAATATCTTTTGTTTAAGATATTAATACATGGGCAGAAATGTATTTAAATTGATTCAGTGGAATGCATAATAATAGTACAAAATGATGCTTAACTTTAAGAAGGGTAGATCATTTATAAGAGGGTTGCAGAAGAGGAATTGAAAATTGTATACTTGAGATTGAATTATACTTGTACCCTCTGACTGTCCAGCGAAAGGGTTAAATTGTAAGGTTGTTTTCTCCGTATTTTATGTTAAATGTTAAAAAAAAGCTATTATTCCAAAATTATATAAAAAACTTAATTATATATAAGAATGTAAATCTTGAGGGTTAATGTATTAAAACTTCTTTATAATATGTTGATTTATATTAATTTAAAAAATGCTTATATTGCAGTGAAACCTGGAGCTTAGTGAAAGGCATTTTAAATTGATTTTTTTAAGTTTGTTGTAAAAGAATAGCTGTTTTGCTGAAAACTTACATGCCTTTGTTGTCACTTTAACTAATGAAAAGCTATATTTCAGTATTTTTTTAATTCGAAATAAAGGAAATATTATACTTATATTTATATATATTGAGGCGCACGCCTCACATAGTGTTAATGTGATTTTTAAAAGGGACAATTTGAGTATAGTCATGTAATAAGTCCTCATGTACAGTATATAAACACATACAGTAAATCATGCTAAGCTGGAATTGCAAGAATTTGAAAAAAAAATCATTAGACATGTTTTCTTCTTAGCAGATCATTCCTCTGTCAACGCATTTCTGTTTTTTTTCCTGCCGAGACCAATAAATTTTCCATTTAAGACAAGATTTTGTTATAAACAAGTTCCGTTTTCAGAGATTTCTTGTACTTATACATTTTAATAATTAGAATGTATATGGAGTTTGAAAATTTAGGAAAAAAGGCAAAGGGTTCTAAAAGAGGGAAGTGGTAATAGGAAAGTCAAAGATAACCACATAAAACTTTTACTTTATAAATGAAGTAAGCTGGTAAAGGTGAAATAAAACCAAAAATTTTGGCGTGTTTGATTCAGTAAAAAAAAATGACAGAAAACTCATGCTGCTGTACTTTTTTTTAATCCTCCTTTTTTGTCTCCTGCGCGTGATTATTAAAAAAAAAATTATAGCATGATTTTAGACATGCTTAGACGGAGCAAAGCTAAATAAACACCGTCAACAACAGATTTACGCTCTCAGAAATACATCCTCAATCACGAAAATTTTCTTGGCAGCAGCGCTGTCGACATATGTCTGTTTATTTTTAACACTTTCCAACCTAGATGAAAAGTGTTTGACTTGCCGTCTGTCCGTGCTCTAACTCCCGTAAATATGCTTCGATTGTCCTGAAATTTTTATATGTTATTGTCGTTTACTATAGCATCTTCCCTATTTCAACAGAAGTGTGTAGCACTTATTTTTTTTACAGGGACAGTCAAAAGTAATCTGTTACATTACACTCAATGGGGAACAATCGGTTCAAGCGCATTTTGATGACGCTACGTCATTTAAAACTTAATGAAATTGATATAATTATGAAGCGCATTAAAACATGCTTTTTGTAGAATATGGGGGTGCAAAGCATTTATTATTCATTTACAAGGTCAAACAAAAGACATTTTTTACACATCGTTCTTTGGGGAAAAATCGTCTGCAGTGCAATTTAGTGATATTTCACTATTTCGAACATAATGAAAATTATATGCATTACTGAGGTGCACTATAAATTGCTATCTTATGTGCATTGCGTTTATTTACAGGGACGCACACAAGATATTGGTTACAATACATGTGCGACATTTACAGTCAATGTGTGAAAAGTGCGCTTTCAACTTTGGTTTGCATTTTTTACTTTTTCACAGTACGTGTGTGTTTATAAACTCGGTTGACCATATACAGGGCTACACAAGGGAATTCGTAAGTACTACAGACTATGGGAGTGAATTGCTTAAGGGTAGTTTTTAATTGTGTTTACGCATTTTCTTGCTGAACTATATATGGTAGACTAATATAAGTTTGTGGAATATAAATAAATTCATATACAGGGCTACGAAAAGAAGATACATTGTCGTTTACGTTTGGTAATTGCTGCAAGTGAGTTTTAATTTGTCTTTTAGCTTAATAGGTGGTGTGTACAAAAGTCTTCAGGTAATATATAGGACTGTACAAAAGATTTCGAGTGCATTTGCATCGATTGGCGAAAATTGCTAAATGTGAATATTCTAACTCAACTAAATTTAGCATACTATATATCCACATCTATTGATCATATACAAGGCTGCAAAAATAATTCGACTACATTTTTGACACTGGAAGGTAATTTCAAAAACTGTATTTATCAGCGTGTTATGTGTTTTCTAAACTGTTTACTTAAATATCTTCTTTCACCTTATTTAACGGTGAAGTTTCGTTAGTTTTCTGGCTGTGTTGGAAAGTGTTTCATAATTTATGCTTTACGCATGATTTTTCGTTCTTGTTTTTTCTGTTACAGGAGGGGAAAAAATCTGCCAATTGAAGAAACTTTCAGCCATTTTTTCTCTGTTATAGGAGAATAATTTTACATCGTTTGAAGAAACATTAGTTAAAAAAATAAATAAAAATCTTTGTGCTGCCATATGTATATTATTAAGGAAATATTTATTATTTTATGTTTTAAGAATAATTTCTGGCTGACCTTGGAGTTGATCCTGTGATCTAAGTACTTTCAGTCCACTATCATAAACGATATACCAGCGGTAGTTAGATAGAAGAAGAATTTGAAATATTATAGGGGTTTTCTTCAGAAAGCGGGCTAGGTCTTAAAAAAAGTTGGAGTTTAGAGAAAGGTGGCAAGTTTGAAGTTGATTGCGGGGTGATTGCGTCGCTATGAGATGACACTTGGGATTTTAACACTTTAGTATTAACAGAGGATAAAAACATGAATCATACGTATATTTAATGTGATTGTTAGATGTAAAACATGAATATTATATTTTACTTAAATTCGAGAAGAAATGTTTTAGTTTTTGAGTGAAATCTATTCTTTTCAATTGTTATATATTTTTAAATGTGTTCGTTTAGAATATATTTTAAGTGAGACTGTCTTATTTTTTTATAACTATAAAAAATGTGAATAATTTTAAATTAATAAGAAAATTTGTTGTTACTTTTTTAAAATTCGAATACATTATTTTTGTTTCTTGCTTTTTTGAGCAAAATAGACTTTTTTCATTTAATTAAACTATATGTATTTTTAATTTGTTTGTTTAGATTATATTTTAAGTATGAATATTTTTTATAACTTAAAAAAATAGATTGCGAATAATTTTAAATGAATGAGAAAATTAATTTGCTTTTTTAAATTCGAAAGCACTATTTTTGTTTTCCTTGTTTTTAAATAAATTAAAAACTTTAATTATTTGAATTTTTAGTTTTTCATAAAAAAAAAAAATTGAACTTAAGTATTAATACACCCAATATGCATGCGTGTAGGTAGTAAACGGAATTTTCCCCTCTGTTTGTTTATAGATAGAATTATATATAATTATATATATATTATAGAATATACAAGAAAATACTTTCGGGAAGAATTCACGGAAAAAGCATGTTTTCTAGGAGTACGAAATTTATTTGTTGAAAACTGAGGAATAATTTAGTGTATAAAGACGAGTTTTCTGGCAATATAGGCTCTTCCGTATTACCAGAATTATGTAGTACTCTTCTGAGAGTAACTATTATGCAATGGCCTTCATAAAAAAAATTCCTTATCATTTATATGAGGCATCAACAATTAGTAAATTAAAGCATAAAGCAATTTTTAAAAAATATTAACACAGTTACAGTGTAAAGTGAATTTAAA
This sequence comes from Maratus michaelseni, assembly GCA_963931845.1. Classification (NCBI taxonomy): domain Eukaryota; kingdom Metazoa; phylum Arthropoda; class Arachnida; order Araneae; family Salticidae; genus Maratus; species Maratus michaelseni. Next base: position 235,891,600 of record OZ007589.1, read on the forward strand.
AATAACAGCTCAACAGCGCCTCCGGTTGGGTATTAAAATTAAAATAATATAAAGAAATATATTTTTAATATAGAATATAAAATTTGGCACATTTCTACAAAAAAAAATTGAAAAAAAAATCGCCCCCTTGTGGACAGCCAACGGTGAGGTATAGCCTCAAAAAGTCCACGAGAGGAAAACAAAATTCTGCCACTTACCGGACCACAGCCAGAAGACCGGATTCAGGAAGAAACGGAGAAAGAAAGACCACCAAGCCGACCCCGCCAGACACCCGAGAGAGTCAGAGGTAAACGGTTGGTCTCCCTTCCGATGACGAAATTAAGTTGAATGTAAAGATATATACAATATTATACAATATTAAGATACAATAGCTTTATTATTCATCGCAAAAAGCATACGGCTAATATTTCGTAATCGGGTCCACAGCAAAATTTTGCGCCAAACATATTCCATCCTGGGAACAGTGTAGTTGTCAGTGTATATGAATGATAAGAATAAAGTTAATTATGGGGCAAACCACGGTTGCTAAATTGCATCAATAAGCCTGTAGATAAGATTATGAAAAATCCTCCAGCATAGGTAAGAACGCCCCTTCCCCCATCCCGTTTAGTGATAAAGGCCAGAATTGAATTAGCATCGATTTTCAGAAAAAGCAACTTGCATATAAAATTTAATGCATTTCCATCCCAACAGAGGTTGAAATAGAGATATCACAGAAATCCTGAAAAACACAGCATATCATTGCTGCTAATAGAGCAATATACACCAAAATGTAATCGGCATTATTTTATGTCAGCCAAACTATATATGAAGTATGATGAAATTCCGTACAGAATTCGTTATATTTATGATGTTTGATTTCTTTCATGAGAAAAAATTATCACTGGGATCGTGAAAAAAAAAACAGTATAACATTACCCTTTGCAGGGCGATATGCACAAAAATATAATCGACACCAAAGTAATTCAAGTTTTAACAGCATATATAATCAAAAAAGTTATAAACTTCACTTCAGTGTAAAATTTCTCTTGAATAAATAATTTTAAAAATCACAAAGTACAATTCACAAGCGCACCCATTGCTTAAAGGTGCTAAGCTCCATTTATTGTTGTCTAAACATTAAAAACACTAAAAAAACACACATATTCCAAATGTTTTCAGCCGTCACTTGGCCATCCTAAGGGATAACGCTGTCATTTCTCTTCGATCTTGCTCGTGCTCCAGTCCGTAGTCCGTACCACCCTTGAGAATTAATATGGTATCTCCCACGCTAGATCTCGAGCAAGATCGAGAAGAAATGACAGCCAGAGGATGGCTGAAAGCGGTTTGGGGTATGTGTTTTTTTAGCGTTTTCAATATCTAGACCACAATAAATGTATTTTAGAGCCTTTTAAGCAATGAGTAGGCTTTAGAATTGTACTTGTGAGTTTTAACGCATATGTAGTTTATGAAATTCTACTATATATGCGTTTCTATAATATAGCTATCGCTGTCATAAAAAATACAGCATAGCTGTGCCATCTCAAGTGCGATATACATCTAAATCTAAACAATACCAATTCATGTCAAGGATCTAACTGAATCTGAAGTTTGATTAAATTCTGTGCATTATTCCTTGAGATAGATCGGTCACAAAATTTATGTCGCAGACAGACATTTATCAAAAAATATTCAAATCTTATTCAGGACATCCCAGAATCTGTAATCCATCAAAAAAAAAAAAAAAAAGTGGAAAACTATCATGATTTCAATACTTTCCTCTTATGTATATAGGACACGTAAAAGACGTATGAAATCGAATATTTGAAATCAAAGAAGGTACTCCAATATAAATTGCTGTTTTTTTTATATTAGGTTTTTATATTAGGTAATGTGGTAAACCGCATTAAATCAATAGCCATTGACCGGGGTTATCCTGTTGAAATCGTTGACTCAATGCTTAATAAACTAATTAAACGTACACATTCAAACGTTAAGAATGTTCGCAATGAAAATTTAATTATACTTCCATATTTTCCGAGAATAAACCATCAAATTTTTACAATTTTAAAAAGATTTGATTTTAAAGTAATTTATGCACCATTTAACAACATCAAATTTACAGATCTCGGAGATCCAATGGACAGATTTTCACATTGGGGAATTTATAAGATATCTTGCGAGTGTGATAGAATGTACATAGGTAAAACCAAACGACCCGTTAAGGTCCGCTTGGGGGAGCATAAAAACTATGTTAAAAATTGCAACACTAAACGTTCAGCGATTTCTAACCATTGTTGGTCTGACAATCGCAGATTTAATTTTTCAGAGGGTTCAATAATTCAGAAATGCTCATCTATTTACGACCTTGAGTTTTGGGAAACTTATCATACATGGAAAAAACACAGGCAACTTAGTTAACGAAAGCTCCAGTACATCAAATTTTTCAAATGTCTGTCTACCTTTCATTTAATTCATTCTCTTCGCCCCCCCCCCTTTTTCTACTCCGTACTTAAACTCGCCCGGTCTGGCCGGGCACTCCTACTGGTTTCTTGCGTCACATGTGTTTCCTGATTCCGCTGTTTTGAAAAACTCACCACCATTCAATCTCAGGCGAGTGCGAGACACGCAATCATATTTGCCTGGCTTAAACATTTGATTCGTTTTTAATCTTTTGAATTTGGCACTAATGATGAAGCTTTAGGGGCGCCATTTTATATATTTTTATTTGTGCTATTTTACGTTGTTAATTTATTTTTAATTTTAATATTACGATAGGTATTAACTTTCTTTAAGTCAATTTCAGATTGGTTAAAATAATTGTATTTTAACATACGTTTTATTTTGTACGGAAATACGCTGTTTTTTCTTTTTAACGATTTTTTTTAACAAAAGTTGTGTTATATTTTCACTTATAGTTTTAGTTCAAGTTGTATATTTAATATGTCAGAATGAAAAAATGATTTCAAATTGATATTGTAATGTTAATTATACTATCAACTATTATCAGCATCTGAAGATTATTTATATTTGTGCTAAATTTGTGAATGGCACCTATTTTGAAGCAAAAAAGATGCCTCTATTTTAAATAGCATCTCTCCGTCAGTTTTAATCGTAAAAGAATAAGAGTTTTGTGTCGTATTTATTAGTGTAGTCTGGAGGAACGGCAGTGTCTCAGCCAAGTCGAGAAAGAACAGCGGTAAAGCATCCTTTTCGGGTAGCAACTAAGGGCACTTTTGACCCCACCCCCCATATCTTTGTGTTAGAGTTTACCAAAAACCCAAAACTTCGTTTATCTAAAGTATCTGGCACATAGAACTAAAATTTCAAATTTCACGTTTGTCCTTTTTAGTTCAGACGATATATGAACTCAAAGTGACAACCACCAGTAACAAAAGTTACAATGTGTCAACCACCAGTAACAAAAGTTACAACGTGACAAAACCCACGATAGTGACATAATAACCAGTGAAACTCTCAAAAGAAGACCAAGATTCAAAATGTGAAAACCAGCTCTAGCACAAGCTAGAGGTAAAAGTATATCAAGAAAGAGACAAAAAACCAATAAATGATAGACAAAAAACAACCCACAACAGGGGTGAGCCTATAAAAACACCAAAAAGCCTTGACAGAGACAAATACAACAAGAAGTGAAATCAGCCCATAAAAGAGGCGATAAACACTACAGCGACAACCCACCATGAACGTGACAAGCCAACAGACATGGCAAATATGTAAATCTATGTACGCTAATGGCACCTGGTGCATGTAAAATCCGTCGTGGGTGCAAAGCCCTCCAAGTTACCTGTGAATTATACCTCTGGGGGTGCCTAGTCAGGTGAGCGTCTCATCACCTGATCAAGGTTCTAAATTACGAGACCTATTAAATCTGTCAATTCAACAAAGTTAAACAGAAACCTTGAACCGGCAAACAAAGATAACGGTAGCAAATCACAAGAGAGCAAGCACAGCAGCGATGTGAACAAATCTATAGTCAGGTGGATCACAGCCATGCTGTGATCAGGTGATTTCCGCCCCGCACACAGGTATTAACCCGTTAAGCTAGGCATCCATGCCGAGCAGGTAGGGACCTGGTTAGCGGTATATATATAAAAATAACTCAAAGTTTCGATTTTTTGACATTCTCTCACTCACCCGTCATCAAAAAGATAAGGTACATCCCGTACCCCTAGAAAATTGAAATTTGGAATAAATGTAGTGTTTAGGATACAAACAAAAAAAATTTAAAAATCCGGAAAAATAAGAAAAAGAAAATTTCAAAATTCCTACGAAAATGCAAATAATTCGATCTTTTAGTCTTAGAAATTTAAAATTTGGTGTGAAGGTAGTGTTTAGGATTCAGAAAAAGAAATATTTAAAAACACAATAAAATTCGAAAATAAAATCGAAAATTTGACAATTATATTTTTTAGCGCTAGAAACTTGAAATTTAAAATAAAAACAGTATTTAGGATTCAAAAAAGTAAAAAATCCAGAAAATTCGAATTTTTTTTTCCAAAAATTCGAAAAAAAATTTAAAAATTGAAAATATTTCGATCTTTTAGCCTTAGAAACTTAAAATTCGGTGTAAAGGTAGTGTTTAGGATTCAGATCAAGGAAAAATTTAAAAATACAATAAAAATCGAAAATAAAATAAAAATCGAAAATTTGAAAATAATTTGATTTTGTAGCGCTAGAAACTTAAAATTTGGAATAAAGGTAGTATTTAGGATTCAAAAAATGAAAATTTAAAAAAATCCAGAAAAAAATCCAAAAATTAAAAAAAAAATGAAAATAATTCGATCTCTTAGCGTTAGAAACTTATAATTCGGCGTAAAGTTAGTGTTTAGGATTCAGAACAACAAAAAATTAAAAACACAATAAAAATCGAAAATTTTAAAATAATTCTATTTTGTAGCTATAGAAACTTGAAATTTGGAATAAAAGTAGTATTTAGGATACAAAAATAAATAAATAAATAAAAAATCCAGAAAATTAGAAAAAAAAAATCTAAAAATTCGAAAAAAATTGAAAAATTGAAAAAAAAATCGATCTTTTTAGCCTTAGAAATTAAAATTCGGCGTAAAGGAAGTGGTTTCAGGTTTAGCATTCAGATTAAGGAAAAATTAAAAGGACGTTAAAAATCGAAAATAAAATTATAAAATCGAAAAATATCGAAAAAAAAAATAATTTGATTTTGTATGGCTAGAAACTTGAAATTCGGTATAAAGATAGTATTCAGTAGTAGTACAAAATAAGAAAAAAATAAAAAATCTGGAAAATTCGAAAAAAAAATTTAAAATTTGAAAAAAATTGAAGAAATGAAAATAATTTGATCTCTTAGCCTTAGAAACATAAAATTCGGCGTAAAAGTAGGCAGTGTTTAGGATTCAGAAAAAAAAAAAAAAAAAAAAAAAAAAAAAAAAAAAAAAACCCACAATAAAATCGGATATATCAAAAATTTTAAAATAATTCCATTTTGTAGTATTTAGTAGTATTAAAAGTAGTATTTAGGATACAAAATAAGAAAAAAAAAACAGAAAATTGGGAAAAAAATCAAAACATCAAAATACTCGGGGGAAAAAAATAAAGTTAGATTTGTTGTAATTTTTCAGAATTTTTAATTTTGTATTTCTTTTTATCCTAAACTGTAATTTTTTGCCAAATATCAAATATACCTCAGATCGGTAGCACTTTTTCTTGAAGCAATTGAGAGTACTCTTGACTCCCCCCCACCACCATAACTTAGTATTTGCTAAGGAATTTGAAAATTCTTTTTATCTAGACTAGAAGACTTTTCAAACGGAACTAAATTTGCAAATTTTTGGAACCGCCAAGTAATAAGGACAGGGCTTGGCGAAAATCAGTGGATTTTGTCCAAAAAGGGACCAAAGTCAAGAAAAGGAGGATTGTTTACAAAAAGAAGTGGAATCCCCATCAAAAACGCCACATGTAAAAATGTAGTCAAGTCTCCTGACCCTTACCGTAAAAAGTGTAAAGCTAAGATCGTGTAAAGCTAAGTTTATCTTTCTTATTAACTCTGAAATTTTCATTCACAAATCCTTCCTAGTCTCTACATCTTTAGTTAAAGATTATTTTGTGACTTGACAATTACGCAGTGTAAAAGAGTTATTACACTTTACTAGGGGTGTTGTGGGATGGGATTATTTTATTAAAACTATAATGAACACGAGGAATAAAATCATAAAGGAGGGATGACTTGTGTGGATGTCTTTCTAAAAGGGGTGTTTGGCACGTATTCACGTTACATCGCATGTAAACCTCCCAAAACTCCAGACATCCAGCTCAACCAGAAAAGAGGTTTAGCACACAGGCTTAGAATATTACATAAAATTGAGTCCACGCTAGAAATACATATATGTTCAATGCCCATATAAATACTATTTTATACAATATTTTATTAATAAACACGATTATTAAAATGTACGCAACAGCCGTCCCATTCTCTTATTGCTCCGTGATTGCCAAGTCACAAAATAATCTTTAACTAAAGATCTAGAGACTAGGAAGGATTTGTAAATGAAAATTTCAGAATTAATAAAAGAGATAAACTTGGCTTTACACTATCTCGGAACTTTTTATGGTAATAGGGTCACCAGACTTGGTTGCATTTTTTACATGTGATATTTTTGATGGGGATAGGATATTTAAAAAAAAAATATAACATGACCGGGGGACCTCCAGAAAAATTAAGTTTCGTAATTTTTTAAGAAATGTTTTAAGTGACACAAAACGTTTTCAAAATGCTTTTTTACCTTAGTTGAAACATTTTTGTAATTTGAATTATATATCTTTGTCTGTGAATAACGGTTTAGGAACTAGCCATTGGACACCGTTGAGAAGAGACACCCTGTATACAGAAGATAATGATTTTTTTTCAAAATATTCCAAATAACCAGTACCAATATCCCATTGGGGCAAAAATGGTCCTTTTTTTTTCTAAATCGTCAGAATAATTCTGTCTGTTTTAGTTCTCTTTAATGGATATCAAAACTTTTTATCGAGAGAGTTTTCCTTTTAATAGCACCTCAAGGATTTCTATATTACTAAAAGTTATCAGGATAATCCCAGACACTAAAAAAACTTTTCGCCATTTTATTCTTAACTTTGTAATGTATATTTAACTGGATCGTCAACCACGTCTCCTTAAGTACTTTCATGTTTCATTTTTATTTATTTTTTTACAGTGTTTTAGCAGTCAGACCGTAGGCCAGACAGGCAATGTGGAAGTAATTTAATTTATTCAGGGCCGTTTATTAAAGTTTTAAAAATATTGGGGTATAGGAAAAGTAATTCTTACTTTGTGAGAAGATATTGAGACATTAAATCATAGATAATTTTACTTCAATATATTATTTTGTAAAAGTAATTACAGATTAAATGCGAAATATATATATTTTTTACAGTTATATGATCAAAAAATTATTGAAGATACTTTATAAAAAATTGTAAAATAAAGTCTAATTAGAAACATTATTTTCTTAATGTATATTTTTCGATATTTGAAAGAAATTAATAAATGTATTTTCAAAATTGCAAAATATTTGAAAGATCTATTAAAAATTTAAAATTATTTCCTGGAGTTCAACAATAATTAACCTAAAAAATGTGTCTCGCACAAATTGTCACAATTATTTTTGGACATCTATTTTAAATTACTTTTCTTGCGTTATAATGAAACTTTCAAATACTGTTTTGTTATAAATTTAAAACAGCACATGTTCGTATCAGCGTGTTAGTTGGCATTAAGTTGTCCAATTTAATGTTTATGTAGAGAAAGAATTCCAAATAATTCTGAAAGTTGTTTTAATATTTTAACGGTATGTTTAAGAACGGAGTATTTATCCTTGTTTTAATTAACCTTGCAGTTACTTTTACTTTGTTCTTGCAGGTATTTGTTTGACTAGATTGTGTTGTGCAGTATTCAATCATTTTTAAAATTTGTATAGTTTTTTGAGTTATTTTTTTAAATGTATTTAAAATTTCATTATCTCAATAGAATTAAATTTTAAAATAGCCATTTTAATCTACTGTTGCCTGATTTTAAAAAGCCAAGGTAATAATGACTTTGTGCCGTAAAACCGCATTCAGTCAACCATCCAAAGTAACATTTAAAAACACCGTATTTTCAATTGAAATATTTATTTTCACATGATGATTCACACATGAATATTGAAAAAGAAAGAAAACTTTAAAATAACTAAAATATTACTAAAGGAGTGGGTATATTTGGTCTTTTCGTATTTCGATTTTCCAAAGCGGGTGCGTAATTTTAAAGAATGACTTTATTTTGAATTTTAAATGACTTTTGAAAAAAAAATCAAAACGGTTAATATTAATATTTTTTAAACAGACTGTGCCGTTTGAAAGACAACACTAACTTACAGGTTATATTTTGTTTCTTCGTATTTCAATCAAAAGCGCGGATACAGAATGTTAAACATTCCAGAAAAAAGCGAAAATCCCAAAACGGCTTTACGAAAACATTTTTTAAGGGGTTTATATTGGAATTATTTTAAACTGATTGTACTGTTAGAAAGGTACAAGTACGCAGACATAATTTAATTTCTGGTATTTAATTTCGAATAATTGCGCCGATACGGACGGAATAAGATGAGGGAGGGAAAAAACACGAAAATGTAGTTCTGGAAATAGTTTTCTGAAAGAGTTAATATATTTTTAATGAATGCACCGCTAGAAAGGTAAAAGTAGAACAATACGGAGGGTATTTTTTTACTTTTTAGTATTTGTGTCGAATAGATGTGCGCTGCAAAAGACACGACAAAATTTACCGTTTTTCGACAACCTGTTCTTCTGTGCTTTGAAATCTGCGGAACGGGCTTTCGGCCGCACCGCTGCAACTTTTCACGCTATATTGTGATGTTCATTATGTTTTTTAATTAATATCTCGGTTAATTAACAAAAACTGAAAAATAGGATCCTCAGGTACATTTGAACCTGCTTTGAACTATCCTCATAAAAATTTTCATATCTCTATGTGCGGTAGATTTTTCTAGCCATCTCACACACATACGCAGAGAGAGACACACGGGCAAACATATTCATTTTATTAGTATGATGTAGTGTGAAGAACAGTACATTAAAATCTTTAAGTTGGAAATTTAGTCATGTTAACAATAGACATTTATTTTTTTAAATCTAATTTTGATTTAAAAGTTATTTGAAACACATATTTTTTATGTTCTATACAATTAAAAATTTTCTCATTGTTATTATAATTTTAAAAGAAACAGAGCAAGTGTAAATGTAATTTGATATCAATATATTTTTCAACATAAATTATATGATTTTTATATGTGAATGTCGCGTCATATCCAGCAGATCACGTGCATTAGCATTTGTAAATCATGACCTTTCTGCTGGTGAAGAAATGTCTTCATATTTAAAAGGAAAGACCCAGAAAATTTAAATATTTTGTCCTTTTAAAGTTCATTTTTTAACGTTATTTAATTATTTTAATTATCGGAAGGGTTGGAGGGGGAAATGGCCAATGATATTACATTAAATTAAAATCTATTTTAACGCTTTTATCTTTAATTGGCTATTGAGTTTTGATATTTGCAATCTTATTTTTCTCTTTTTAAAATACAGAAAATTAGCGTGTTTTAGAGACCGTGAAGACTGGGCGGGGGTTGATGAATGTAGCTCGTACGAGATAGGACTATCCTAGTGATTAACAAAATACGATGAAAAATTTGTTGCAAAGCAAAAAGAATGTGAAGTAAATATTCCTCCGTATTACATTTTTTAGGGTTAATGACTGTGATAAAATAAACTGTATGTGATGAGAAGCTCCACACAAAACCGCTTAATCTATATTATAAAAACAAAGAGTTTGTTTATGTATCTGTCTGTGTACCCTCTCATGATATAATGGATAAGATCAGCGATACATTTATCACGGAGGTACACAAAGATTTATCCCAGAGCATCTCGAAGATATTTTTTTAAAATTCGATTCAGATTTTTTTACTGGATTTATACTGTAGGTATTTTTTTTTTACCATACACATGTTTGTTTCTAAATATCTCACTATAAAATTTTCTATATTTTCTCGCTGTAAAATTTTCTCATCTACAAAATTTCGTTTGGATCAGTGTGTTTTATACAGCAAATTAAACTGAAACAGATAATTCAGAATAGAAATTGACTCTTTCGTAGAACTAGGGAATGCACAAACTATTTAATCAGTTTTGAAGCAATGAGTATTGCAAAACTCGAAAAGAATTGTCTGAATACATGGCAATGAATAAAATAATAAGTATTAATTTTTTTTTCACTATTTGGAATGATATATATAACAGTTTCTAACAACAAATCAGAATTTGCAATTTGATATGAAGCTCAAACCTTTTTTCAATTCCTACTATTAGTTCACTATCTCCCTATACATATTTATATACAGGGTGTTTCACAAAGGACCCCTAACTTTAAAAATCAATAACCCGGAAACGGTGATAGATAAAAACATGAAACCAGTGTTATATTTATTAAAAAAATCGCAAGAATCTTATACTCTTATACGTAAATCTCAAAATTTAGTTAAAAATAGCACCGATAGATGGCGCTGAGAGCGTTAAGAATCCTTCTAAAGAGAGTTCAGAAGCATAGAAAGACTTAGCCGTCGAAAATTTTGCCATTGAAATCGGACTGCTATTTTCGTATAGTGAAAATAATTCGCATCAGCCACGTTGCCTGTCTGTTAAATTTTTTTGAAAAGCTCACGAATTGTTTTTCTATCTGGGCCTTTTGAGACTTGAAATCGCGTTTGAAAACTTCTCCTTGTAGTAGGACTTTAATTTAATCAGTGGTACTCCAACACAATAAACACACGTTCCTCCACGGTATACACCACTTTCGGAATTATTTTCACTATACGCTAATAGCGGCCAGATTTCAATGATGAAATCTTCGACGACTAGTCTTTCTATGCTTCTGAACTCTCTTTAGAAGGATTCTTAACGCTCTCAGCGCCATCTATCGGTGCTATTTTTAACCAAATTTTGAGATTTACGTATAAGATTCTTACGATTTTTTTTAATAAACATACCACTGGCTCCATGTTTCTATCTATCACCGTTTCCGGGTTATTGATTTTTAAAGTTAGGGGTCCTTTGTGAAACACCCTGTATCTTGTTCAAATTTTCAATCGTTAATAAAATACTTTTTATTCATCCACTCAAGTTCAAATAATTTTTTTTGAACTTGTAGTGGATTACACTTAGTGTTAATACAGTTTTTTCAAAAATTACTCCATTAATTTAATTTAATTAATTTTATTTTTTTATGGGAGAAAAAATATCAACACGCAGCCGACTTATTTCAGATATAAATTCCATTTAAAAGCACTCACTCACATGTCTTGATAACGCAGTCGGTTAAGCTTTGAACTCTTAACCACAAGGTCCCAGGATCGTGCCTCGCCTGGAACGGAAGGAAATTCTCCCGTACTCGAAAATAAATTTTTCTTATATAAGATATTTAGCAGGATATAAATTTAGGAATAAATACAGTCAGTGGCGAAGCGTGTAGATCGCTGGATTTTTTTTTTTTTATGACCTAAGTAGGAATTTACTTTATTTATATTTTTTTATTACTTGTTTATTGTGACAGTTGATTTAATTAGTTTTATTCGCACTCTGATATTATTTTGAAGTTCATATATAGTGAATCAGTCGGACTTATTAACATTTTAAAATATTATTCAAAAGTGTATAAATCTGATTTCTCTTTCTACGTGTCTGTCTCTTAAATTTCGCTCTTTTATAAATATACTGAGATTGCTACGAAATTTAAATACGGTGTAAAGGGTCGCTGCTGCATGTACCTTATCTAAAATTACGTGTACAGCATTTGATTTTTTTTTACAAGGACAAAAAAATATTTCTTGTACAGTATAGTCTACTAGCTATCATTGTTTGATGTACAAGATAAGGATGTTAATATAAGTTGATCAGAACGAAATAATTTTTGTTATAGAAGCTTACAACTGCATGTTGAAAAATGATATGCGTATCTTTTAAAGTTCTTTCTAAACAAAAAAAAATAATTCCCATAAATTAGGACTTAAAAGTGGTAATTGTTTGAAGTGAATTTTAATTATTATAAGCATTTACAATCAAAACCAAACTAAAATATTTTACCTTTGCATGTAGTCGAATTACAAGCCCAAAAAGGCTTTAGTTAATAGATCGGGAAATAATTGGGAAAATGTTAAAGGATAGTAGAGGGCAGTGTTCTGAAAAATGTAATCAGATTACCGATTAGGATTACATTTTGTAATCGTTAATCAAGATTACAGATTTAAAAAATAATCAGAAAAGAAGTGATTTTAATTGATTATAGATTAATAATCTAAGCATGAATACTTAATTAACATTATGACTTATCAAACATATTTACTTTATTAGAATTATGACTGATTACATTTATAATTATTGATAATTTAAACTAAAGTTCGAAACAATAGACTCCCCCTTTTTTCGACAACCTGAGATATGAATAAAATAATGAGGGGGCTTATAAACAAAATTAAGTTTCCTGAAAAAAAGGAGATTGTAAACAAAATTTCATATGAGCTTCTAAAATATTTGTAACACATGGGCTGATAAGTTCCCGGTTTGGCACACAGATGGCGTTGCAATCGCAGAAGCGATGATTTTTTTAGTTAATACTAACCTTTAAAAGGTAGCAGAAAAAATGGCATGACGATTCGCAATGTGGATAAAACGTTAGTGGTTTCAGTTGAACGACTTTGTTGATAAACAAAAAAAATGGATAAACAAGAATTTCAAGAATTGTTATTTGATGGGAAAAAACATCGTTCAAACAAATGCTTGGCTTGATACGCTTTATCCGGACACTGCACCAGGTAAATCAACCATTATTGACTGGTTTGCTGAATTTAAACGTGGTCGTACGGACACCAGTGATGCACCACGCAAAAGAGGTGGTTACTCCGGAAAACATAAAAAAAGTCCACAAAATCGTTTTGGGGAACCGTAAAGTGAAGTTGCAGGAGATAGCTCAGACTCTGAAGATATCCAAGGAACGTGTAGGTTTTATTTTGAATGAACATTTGTCTATGAAAAAGCTGTTGTCAAAGTGGCTGCTTTTAAACGCGTGTTGACTTTTGACCAAAAACAACAACGAGTTCTGAGCACTGTTTGGAGCTTTTTCGTTATAAAATTATGTTATTTATTATTAAATTATTATTATTCATTTACTAAATTAATATTATTAAATTATTATTATTATTAAATTAATATTATAAAATTATTATTATAAAATTATTATTAAAAAAGTATTATTATAAGATTATTATTAAATTATTATTATTTATTATTAAAGTTATGTTATTTATTAAAGTTATAAAGTCCTAAAGTTATAAAGCTTTGTTAAAAAGTTGTGTTTTCTTTATTAGACCGGGAACTTATCAGCCCATGTGTTAAGATATATATTTTAAAATATTTCTATCTCTCTGTTCAAGAAGAATGTGCGGAATAGCGGATGATGAGTGATGGTTTTTTGGGGGGGAAGACGACGGAGAGGATTTTAAAAATAACTTTTGTAAAAAGAAATTATTTGAAAACGAGGTTGAATTAATTTTATTTCAATAGCTTTCAACAAACTTGACCTGTAATTCATACATATTTTGTTTCGAAATGCATTTTTTTGTGAATAGAGCTACATAATGACATTTTAAAAACACGCATACCCTTCATATTCCATATTATAAGAAACGACAACTTAAAACCTATTCATAAATTTTCAATTCAGATTCTTATAATCTATATAATCACGATTAATGAATTACTGTAATGATGATTGACGATTACGATTAGTCATGATTAAAAATATTATGAAGTAATCATGATTACATGAAATTACGATTACCTTAATCATGATTATTAATCAGATTAGAACAGTAATCAATTACACCCAACACTGGCGACGGGACAGCATTTTTCGTTCATAGAATGTGCGTCCAGAAATTGCCTGCTGAACACTGGTGACGAAGAAAAATGTTAAAGGTGCAATGAAACACAGCGTGTAAGTACTAATTGATGGAACTTATACGAGTCATTTCCAAACTCAGTCTATGGCGAAAAATGTTTATTTTGGCCCCTTCTACTATCCTTTAAAAGTTTGTCAAATACGTAGTTTCCGATCGCTCGGCATTTTATTTTATTTAAAAATATTTTCAAATAATTCAATTTTTTTAGAGAATAGTATTTTTTTTTACAGAAGGAATGACTTTAAATTAAAATATTAAATTACTTATAGAAACAGAACGAAATTTATGTAAACAATAAAGAAGAGAATAAAAAAAGCAATGTGGAAAATACAACGCACAACTCAGATGAAAATTCAACGGTCAAATGAACAAAATAATAAGCATCTAGGATAACATTAATTATTTGACCCCCCCCCTCCCATGACACATACATAAAAAACAGTTTCAACAAGGAAAATTCAACTTTGCGTAAAACTACATTTACGAAATACATCAATGGACTTTAAATCCAGTTATAGAACATTTTCCCCCAATTAACCCTTATCTTCTATCAGCGGTCTCGCAGACAGCTGTGTTTTTCAGTTTTCACAGTTTAACTTGTAAGATAGTTTAATTGAGGTACTAGTAAAATTATGTTTCGTTTGAAGTCTTAGTACTTCCGCTACAGACTTCTGAATAGGTGAAAATTTATTATAATGGGCCTGTACATAATGTTTAAGGGTGTACTCAATCCAAACTGCTTATTTTATTTTTTAATTCCTTTTTGCTCTAAAATGCACCCAATTGGCAGGTTCTCTTATTCAGAAACTTTATAATGTCCGTATTGGTCGATCTTTTTATAAAGGCCAAATATATTTCAAAAAATGCTGTCAAAGTGGACATTTTGAATCGAATTTCCCGAAGCGATAGCGCAGGAAACAAAAAAACAGTACTGTACTGTGAAAATAACTGTTTGTAAATCAATTTCTTATTAATTGAACGAAAAATAAAAACACAAGTCACTTATAAATCTCTGCATAAATCACGTCGCAAAGTTTCATGTTTTTACTTTTAAAAATGAGTCTGAAAATGTGTTAGAAAATTTTGAGTTGTTGAGCGTGGATTTTTTTTTCTTTTTCAATACCACCTTTAGACGGAAATTGCATTCTATGAGTTGTATTTTATTCAGCCTTCAATCAATCAATGTCACCACTCACAGTAGCTATGCGACAATTTTTGTAACAGCAATTAAGACTTAAAGTTTTAAAGAAACCATCAAATGTTTAAAATATCTCTAATTCATATCCCCCATTACCGATCCTCCCGAGTTACATTTATCAGTTTTAAATAACTTACAAATAAATGAAGAACGGAGTCTGAGATTTGAATTCATAAGGAAAACCTTACTATAGACTTTGCACAACAATATCTGACGTTTCCAAACTAATATGCCATTAAAAATCCAATTTTATATTCCAACTTTTTTTTTACTTCCACATCTGGGAAATTAAATTGCATATCCAACTTCCTGTGACCAGCAGCCATTATGTGACGTTATATTTTGAAGACGTATAATATATAAAAAAAAAGAGAAAGTGTGACCGGATTTTTCCGTGTGACTTCAGAATATTATTCTATAACTAATGTTGAATGCATGGAAAAATACAGAAATCGACAAAATTTAATTCATTGTGGTATAACGTTTAAATATAATACTTGCAGTTTAGTTAATTGAGAGTCGTAGCAAAGCTACAAGTAGGCGGCTTAATTTTGAATCCCTTAATAAAAAACAAATAACCCATCAAAATCAGATTACTTTTTAATTGTAATTACTATTAATTACAGGTTTTTCAGGTAGACCCAAGACAAAATCTTTATAAATCTGATTAACGAATTTAGTACTATTATCTAAACTGATTTCAAAATGCCTATTTTTGAAATTATAAATACAATAAAAAACAGTACAAAATAGCGAATTCCAATTTATTTTGTAGGTATATAGTGCATCTTAAGAGCCTACACTAGTCACGCGAAGAAACGCTCACGCTAATGTTAAGTCTATGGGAAGGTTATCGCGCGATTTCTCGCTCGCATTTTAATATTTTTAAATGATTTTTTTTAAATAGGATAGCTGAGGTCGATCTCTAACGTTGTTAGTTTTTACTTTCTTTATTTTGGTTACAGTTTTTTTTATAAGTGGACATTTTAAATTTTGGAACCGGTTTGAACCGGTTCTAAAATTGAAAGTACCTTTATATAAAAAAACTGGAACCAAAATCGAAAAAGTAAAAACTAACAACGTTAGAGTTCGGCCTCAGCTATCCTATGCAAAAAAATTCATTTAAAAATATTAAAATGCGAGCGAGAAATCGCGCGATAACCTTCCCATAGACTTAACATTAGCGTGAGCGTTTCTTCGCGTGACTGATGTAGGCTCTTAAAAACAGAATAATAGTAACAAACGCTAAACCTTGCTATATAGCCCAACAAAGTCTCGTGTTAAACAATGAAGCTATAAATATAGAGGAAGACACAGATAGTGTAGTGTCTACTGATTGCGGCTGAAGTAACCGAGGATGTAATCATAAGTTGACAATTGCTTTTTGTTTACAGCGGATCAGGGCCGGACTGACGTTGCACAGTGGGGAATTTCGTGGATTTAACAGGCCAAAAGTCAAAATTTCAAAATAAAGTTGAGGAGAAAAATATGCAGCTCACTGTGCAGGTAAATAGTTGGAGAATCTCCGTACAGTTGTAAAATTATTTCATGTGCAAGCAAATTAGTGCCAGACAAGTTAAAACTTACTTGTAGCAGTAGGTTGTTTATCTGTGCTTTCAACGACAACTTTGTGACTGCTTATTTCAGAGTGATTTTTTTTGTTCAAAACTTTTACTTATATAAAATAGTTATGGATTATGAAAGACCACATAAGTATGTTTATATTTCACATGAATATGTTTATATTTACTTAATTAAAACATATGATAAAGCGACATGAAATGCACCGTATAGTTTGGAAATTTTTATTGTTAATTTAAATATTCCATAATGAGTTAGTTAACCTTAAGGGTGAGATCCGATGATATTTTTTACATGAATTGAGAGTTCAAGATATGTAGTTAATAACTTTGAAAACAATAGACGCTAATAACCGCAAATTTAGAAGAATTTCTTTCAAGCAGAAATGTGTATGTTTCTGTAAATGATGATGTTTTCATTTCCCTCCCTTTTTTAAATGTATTCTACGATAGCTAAATTGCATATGTTGCAACAAATTGTCATTTTCAGACATAAAAGAGTTCAAGTTCGCATATCTGATCACTAAATTTATATCTGGAATGAAAATTATATCAAAACAAATCCTGCTCGACCTTATGAATAAACCAGAATTTTAAAAAATTACGAAGAGAATATTAGACGATAAGAAATTTTAATTTCTCAAAGGATTACCTTGTTAACAAATATAATTATTAAGAACAGCAAAAACATCAGATAAAGCATGATTTAAACATTTTTTCTGTGAATAAAAGTTAATCTTTATTGCAAGGAATATTCCAATTGCCGTAAGTACGTCCGGGTTGGCCTAAGAAATTTTTCTGTGAATTGTAATCAATGAAGCAAACCGAAGAAGTACACAGCAAAAATCTTGAAATGCTTTCTCATGCTACCCAATCACAACAGTATGTTACTGGACACAGGAATGCTTTTATAGCAGTCAAAGAAATGACATGGGCTCGGTATCTTGCAGCTAAAGGTAAACAGGTCTTATGTAATTATCATGAAACAACTTATTGGAGCTCTCGACTGGTCAGGCTTTATCAATGTTTATTGAAGCAAATATATCTAAAATGCATTATAAAACAGTCAGACATAGACATTCACATAAGAAATCATATCCGTCCTATAATTTGCTACAAATGGAAATAATTATTACCCAAATAAGGACTCTTACAAAGTTACCGTGACTTCTGGAGGAGTTCAGATAAAACGTTACATGAGTCTTGTACAATCTGAAAGAAGTTGTATAGACAATAAATAATGAAGAACGCTTTATAAAATTAAAAGTTAGAATGTGACGGCTTTAAACAAAGAGAATATAAAAAAACTCAAAAATTATGTCAATTTTTACTGAAACATTTTTTGGAATTCATTTGTACTTTTCCAAATTGATCTTCAGTCAAAGAAAGAAAAAATCGTTTGGCAAAGTCTTCCTCGCCTAGATTCTGCCGACCCTTAAGAATTACGATTGTAAAGGATATCTAGAGAGTCGAAGTTTAAGAGAAATCGTGTAACGCGGTTATTCTAAATTGGTAAGTACTCAGTGAAAATCCACTCTTATCTTGTATGAAACGTATATCAAGTTAACAAAATTGGAATAATTTTTAAAGACTTTATCACTACTCATTCCTGTTGAACATTTCAGTGCAACAGCCCATGGAAGTCAAATTGAATCGGATAGTGATGAAAACTATTATGACAAGTTTTCATCATCTGATAAATAACCTTCGATTTTGTTATCAAATATGTATATTATACATATTTTCATTTACGTATATCTAATATGATATTTGTAAAATTTTTTAAATTAAATAAATAATATGTGATTAATATATACTTTATTTCAATACATTATTGATTTACTCTATAAAAGCATAAATAAAAAATTTTCAATTTAAAAAAATTAAAGTGAAAAAATACGTAAAAAAAGATTTTTCTAAAGTTGGTACAGTATTTTTTCTTGTAATGAAGTAGTTTAAAATCGATGTCATAAATGTCAAAGACGCATGTAGAAAAAAAACGTAAAAATCTAATAATCTATATCTTTTTTTATAAAAAAATATATCGCCAAATTAAAAAAAATATATATTAGAATATGTCTTCAAAAATTAAAATTTTGAGTTATTCTGTATAAAATGTTAGGTGGATAAAGTACAATTGCAAACAGAGAATTAATCATTAATATTTTATTATAATTAAAGTTAGTGTTATATGTTACAATGATTTTCACATACCCTGTATATACAAAAAAACATTTTTTTAAAAGAAAAATTACTATAAAAGTATATAAATATGATAAACTAATAAAATATAAACATTCCATCGCTTTTTCCGGAAGAAATATTTTTGGCCGGCTAAATCCTAAAAATGCCCCACTGTGCATCGGGGGAAAGGGCCCTCCGTGGCCGAGTGGTTAAGTCACCACTCCGCTATTCGCTAGAAAGCGTAGAAGCCGGCGGGTTTGACCAACGCCCCCTAGATAAGAAAGCCGTGACACGCGTCACGAAAACGTCATATCAAGCAGGCAAAACAAAGAAAAAAATTCGAACAACTTGCATGATTCGATTTCATTAGATCATAGAATTAATAATTATTGTTTACGACTAATAGTTAATAATTCCACAAGCCATCGAAATCGAAACATGCAAATTGTTCGATTTTTTTTTGCCTGCTTGGTATGACGTTTTGTGACGCGTGTCACGGCTTTCTTATCTAGGGGGCGTTGGTTTGACTCCTGTAAACTCCGATGCATACTCTTTGTGGAGTTCTCTGCTGTAATTCTTCAGTGTTGTTATTTCCTTGTGTCTATCCAGTCCTCATCTTGACAAAGATTTATAAGTAGATATTTGTATCAATTACACATATGTGTTCAATAAACAAACAACAAACAAACCTCCGAAAAAAAACGAAAAAAACCTCCGTCTGCAAAAACGAATAAAACTTTTTGCGTTATTTATGACAAAAATTTTGCATGAATGAAACTATTAAAATAAGACGAAAGATTCTATTAAAATTTTCAAATTTATTGGTGGAATTTGTTTCGGTAGTAATATGTTCACGGGTATTACATGAGGTATGTTTATGTTCTCATAATATGGCGAAGTCCCGCAGTGGCGCGGACGGTAAAGCTCGGTTCTCGTAAGATCACCGAAAGCCAAGCAGCATCGGCAAAGGTCAGTGCTTGGGAGGATGCATCGTCTATCCTCTCTCGTCTGCCTCTGCTGTGGGACCGTGTACGTTAATGGGAGCTGGTGCACGTTATATCTGTTCGTGTCTCTAAAGTCCTCCAAGTTCTATGTAAGCGTTACCTCTGGGGGTGCCAATCCAGATGCAGGTCTCTCATCTGGAATTGGTTTAAAATTAGGAGACCTGCTTCCATGTCAGCTATATATAGAAGTAAAAAAAGGCTAAATAGAAAGCTGCAAAATAAACAACAAACAATAATATGGCGAAACCTAAAGGCCTGACTAGCTCGGGGGCAAACTTCCAACAGTTAAAACGCATTTTTGCATTAATTATAACAGAAAGTTGCATGAATAATACTTTTAAATAAGGAGGAAATTTCTATTAATTTATTAATAGAAGTTTGCCTCGGCAGTAATCAGGTCCGGCGAAACCGGTTACAGTTGAAGCTCTACCATTTTGAAGATATGTCAATTCCTCTTTATTTATAGTTCCATGGGTTAAAAAAAAAATTCTTTTTTTATTAGTTTATAAACAAATCAGCGTACATTGCGCTCGCATTAAGAGTTGGGCAGATGATAATTTTAACTGTGAATAGGAATTTTAAAGAGTAGTTATGGCAACGAAATTTAAATTTGTCTCATCTACAGACTACAATCTTTCATTTAAGATCAAAATGAGGTATATTGATGCAGTACTTTGTATTAAACTACCGAAAAAATAGGCCTTGCACTTTATACAGTCCCTGGCCAAATTATTAGACGCAGTTGTTTTTATTATAATTTGTTAAATATCTGGAAAGATACATCAGGAATTATCCTGAAACTTCAGGAGTGTAAACAACATGATAGATGTCATATGTTTCCGTGAAGATTTTTTCAAGAAACCCCATAGGGGACTGTCAACAAATTGAAAAAGAACGAATATCTTTTGGATTACCCTGTAAAAACTAATGTAGCAAAAGCGTTCAAACTCAAGATTATTAATAGGTGGCTTATTGTAATATACTGTGTTCATTTTTATGAGGATAGCATGTATACTCGTAGAGAAATTAAGGTTTTTATAAAAACAGTCCCAAATTTCGCCAAGTTTTTTGCTTATAATTTGCAGAGTTCTTATTATAAAAAAAAGTTATTTTCACAAAATATGACAAACAACAATGTACATAATACTCTGCAATCAGAATTAAAAAATAATAAAAATTGGATAAAAAATGAGCAGGTTTACTAAAAAATGTTTCACTGCGCATGAGCGAATGCAATAAAAATATAATATGCATAATGTATTAGCTAAGTATATAGAGCAACTTTTGTGAAAGTCTCAAAATCATAGCTTGAAAATTCTGAAAATTATCGTCGATAGAATAAGCTTGAAATCCGTTGTTCTCAAAAAGAAGCAAAAAGATAAGGGGTTGTATCAAATATCTGTTGATTAGTGCCAAGATAGCGTACACAATATTGCACGTACTACTATATTTGGATACAACCCCTCATCTTTTTGCTTCCTTTTGGGAACAGCGAATTTCGAGCTTATTCTATCGACGATTACTATCAGAATTTTCAAGCTATGTTTTTGAGACTTTCATAAAAGTTGGTCTATATATGTAGCTAATATATTATGCACAATATATTTTGATTGAATTCGCGCATGCGCAGTGAAACAATATTTAGTGAACCTACTCATTTTTCATACAATTTTTATTATTTTTAAATTCTGATTGCAGGATGTTGTGTACAATTTGGTTTGTCATATTTTCTAAAAATAACTTGTTTTTATATTAAAAACTCTGCAAATTATAAGCAAAAAAACTTGATAACATTTGGGACTGTTTTTATAAAAACCTGAATTTGTCCTCGAGTATACATGGTATCTTCATTAAAATGAACCCAAATTATTACAATAATGCACTTAATCATAATCTACAGTTTGAATGCTTTTGCAATATTAGTTTTTACAGGGTTATCCAAAATATATTCGTTTTTCTTCAATTTGTTGACGGCCCCTTATGGGGTTTCGGGAAAAAATCTTCACGGAAATATATGACGCCTATCATGTTGTTTACACTCCTGAAGTTTCAGGATAATTCCTGATGTATCTTTCCAGATATTTTAACAAATTATAATAAAAACAACTGCGTCTAATAATTTGGCCAGGGACTGTATATATATACGTAGATGTAACCTTAAAATAAATTACTTAAAAAATTATGTTACACATCACTTATCATACAATTTGATAGAAAATCTTCCAGATAAATTAGAAAACGAATATCAGATTTGAAACGTCAATCCTTAACGTTTTTTACATTTACATCCTTCATCTAATTACGGATGTCTTTCATGAATGATTGATGCATTAAAAAAAACTTTGAAATAATATCAATTTATATTTAAATTTCTGAAAAAAAAATTAAATCGCTGCATGAGTGAATAGAAATTAAATTATACTTTTTATTTAAATGATTTTTCTAACAATAATGACATCTCTAAATTCCTTAAATCATTAAATTTTATTCATACTGTTTTTAAAATATTCTTATTTACATATTCAAGCAGTTGATAGATTCATTTTATGATTATATTTTACAATTTTTGAAATATCATTTATTAATAGGTATAAAAGTAAAGATAGGGATTTTTAAACACTCTTTTATAAACGTTTAACTTTTATCTCAATAATCACGCATAATTTCATAGTGATTATTCATAATGTTCAAAACACTTTCCGTTGCAATACGTTACTTTGGCATGGGACCCGATTATGCAAAAATCACTGCTTTTGATTTTCGCTAGGTAGAAAGCATGAAATTGTGAATTTACTAAAAAAGTTATGATTTTTTCCTGTTTCTTTTTTTAGATATGGTAAAACGAAATAAAAAAAACATTATTTAAAGTATCCTCTATTCATGATTTCTAAATTGTTTTCAGAACGTATAGTTAGAATTGCATACTCTGCGTGTATCTCACCAATTTTTTACAGAGGTATGCTATATGTAGTCACTCTGATATACACTGGTCTTCAAAAGTTAAGGTACAACCGGTTTTATGTGTCTAATTTGCAAATGAATGAATATAGAAACAACAAAGTTGGGGGAAATGTGCGCTAAACTGTTAGTTATTAAATGCGACATAGAAATTTACTTAAGTTAAACGTATAAATGAAATTACAACAAAAAAGCACTCATGGTGGAAAATTCCATTCTTGGAGAAATCAGTACATCGTAGTATTATTCAGTAAAATGTGACAAACATTAAAAAACTGGTTCTAATACGGAATATGTCCACCCCGGATTTAAATGCATTGGCGGCATCGACTTTCCATGCTCTCAGTTAAATTGCCGGACACCGAAATAGGTAACGCTGACCAGACATGGAGTAAGCATTGTTCCAGCTCATTTAATGACCTTGGAGGAGGACTTAAAGCCGCAACTTGTCTTCCAAGACAGTCCGAAAGATGTTCTATCGGATTCAAGTCTGGAGATCAACAAGCACAGTTCGGTGTGGTCTCGCATTATCATCCATTAGAATGAAACCATTGTCAATAGCACCGGCATATGGGCGCACATATGAATCAAGGATCCCATCCCGATATCTCGCACCAGTCACAGTTCCTCCATGGAACACATGCAGGTCAGTGTGGCATCAAGTGAGATCCCTGCTCAAACCATGATTCCATCGTTTCTGTACCTGTTTGTTTCAACAGTGTTTGATTGATGGTATCGTGTGCATTGTTCTCTCCAGATCAGAAGACGTCCTGAATCGCTCTCCAGTGTGAATCTGGACTCGTCTGTGAAGAGTTCAGAAGCCCACTGTTGTCTGATCCAGGAAATATGTTCCCTTGCCCAACATAAGCGGCCCTTCTCTATCGTCTGTTGAGGGGGACACACACAACTGTTCGCCTTGCATAGAGACCTGCATTGTGAAGACGTCTTCGCACCGTAGTAGCGGAGATTCTTCTCCCTGACGCTGCAAAGTGGTCTGCAATGAATTGCGGCACAGTAGTGCGTCTTCTCCTTCGGGCCGAAATATCTAGAAACCGGTCTTCTGCAGCTGTTGTAACACCTGGGTGGCCTGGAGCATATCTTCAGGACACAGAATCTTCGGATTCATACTGATCCCAGAGTCGTTGGACTACACTGCGAGACACATTGTGCAGTCTAGCAGTATCGGGCTGCGGCAACCCCTTTTCCATCCTACCTCCGCCCGCTACCTTAATGAATCGGACAAACGACTTCTTCTAGATATTTCTAGACTCTACTGGCTGTTGTGAACAAAACTGACAACAATGGTTCGAATACAACAAAACTTACAAACTTACACGCGTAATTACGAAAGCTTCCTAATTGCATATTCTTCTCTCATTCACGAATACCTATTCTTTTCTATAAAATAAAAGTGGTAGCTGTAATTTTTGAGTAAGTTTTTTTAAAGTTTATTATTGTCATTCATATAAACTATAAAGTTTAATCTGACTGCCATTTTTTGTCTGGTGAGCTTCGAAAAACATGTTGTACCTTAACTTTTGGAGGCCAGTGTATTAATCCATTTTATTGTAACCTGCCAAAGCGAAATCATTTAAGTGAGTATCGCTAGTGTTAGGGTATCAATAATTCAGTTATGACCTACGCATAGAACCTCAGACTGAAGTTTTTGGGCCAAACAAAGGCAACTCGCATTTCAGAAGTTTGCGATACTCTCCTGGACGAGTTTTTTTATTTCTTTATTGAACATGTACATCGGATTTGTGTGACATTTTACATTTGAAAGAGAATTGCTTTGAGACCTATAAGCTATTAGGCTGTTGTTTCAAATTATCCATATTTTTTTATTCACAGAAATATATGTAAGATGTTGACAAATTACATAAACCTTCTTGACAACGACGAAAAGAAAGTAGGAAGTAAACAGCACTGAAGACACACGTACAATCACATCCATGCCTTACCAGGATTCGAAACCGAGCCCTCACCGTGGCGGTCGCCTCCGTTGCCAACCACACTGACGGACCGGCCTGACTTGTGTGCTTGATACAAAGGAACAGATGTGTTACACTCACGCATCGATGTTTGGCGACTTTTTGAATGCCGCGATTTTCAAGCCCGGGCCAAACCAATAACTTAATACAATAGCTAGGTTGCCACTCAAAGAAAAAAATCCCTTAAATTTGGCGACCTTTTTTCTGTTTTATAACAGACTAGCAAGCTACGCCCGCTACGCTGGTCAATTTCTCTTAACGAACTTTTAATCAAACAAAATATTGACATTTCATAATTCACTCTTATATTTTAACATAATAATAAGACTACTATAACTTGTGACTCGTGCCAATATACACGTCCCCCTTATCATTATCTTTTTACGCATGAAGGTTTCGCTATGGTACTCCATTGTGAAATTTGGTAATATTTGAAATTCAATATTTGAAAAACGGCATAATCATTAGATTTGAAATTTATATTAAGAAAAATACATTTTTTTCCCTTTCAAACGCAATTTCTCTAACAATTTTCTGACAAATACTTCTCGAGCTATTATTTTTTTCAGCAAATTCAAAGGTTTCATTTTCCCAGATTAATCTGTGGCAACAATTAGCGAAAAACCCAGTCGTCAGCATAGCATAGCTTTTTATTAAAGAGGCTGTTGGAGCAGGGATTGTCACCATCAATTTGCCACCATCACTTTCGAAAT
The DNA here is from genome assembly GCA_963931845.1 of Maratus michaelseni. Classification (NCBI taxonomy): domain Eukaryota; kingdom Metazoa; phylum Arthropoda; class Arachnida; order Araneae; family Salticidae; genus Maratus; species Maratus michaelseni. Next base: position 235,917,267 of record OZ007589.1, read on the forward strand.
CGGTTCTGTAGTTCCAGAGATTCCATAAAAATTGTAATTTAGAAGGATTTTAGAACGTTTTTCGCTCATTTCACCCTTTTTAAATTTCGATTTTTTTATTATTATTATTCTTAGAGAGCATTTACATCTTCTAAGTAAAAAATAATGCCAAATTTCAAATCTCTAGCTCCTTCAGTATAAAAAAGACGCAATTTTCGCAAATTTTTCGCTCCTGCACCCCACTGGGGTTAGTGGCACCGACGAAAAATTATAGCCTATGTTGGAGTAGGGATTGTCACCATCAATTTGCCACCATTACTTTTGAAATCGGTTCTGTAGTTCCAGAGATTCCATAGAAATTGTAATTTACAATGTTTTTAGAACGCTTTTCTCTCATCTCACCCTTTTAAATTTCGATTTTGTTTTAGAATTTGTTCTAAGAGAGCATTTACATCTTATAAGTAGCTACAATGCCAAATTTCAAATTTCTAGCTCCTTCGGTATACAAAAAATCGCAATTTTAGAATGTTTTTCGCTTCTGCACCCCCTGGGGTTAGTGGCACCGACATAAAATATAGCCTATGTTGGAGCAGGGGTTGTCACCATCAATTTGCCACCATTACTTTTGAATTCGTTTCTGTAATTCCAGAGATTCCATAGAAATTCTAATTTAGAATGTTTTTAGAATGTTGTTCGCTTTTTTCACCCTTTTAAATTTCGAATTTTTTTTAAAATTTGTTCTTAGAGAGCATTTACATCTTATAAGTAGCTACAATGCCAAATTTCAAATTTCTAGCTCCTTCGGTATACAAAAAATCGCAATTTTAGAACATTTTTCGCTCTTGCACCCCCTGGGGTCAGTGGCATCGACATAAAATATAACCTATGTTGGAGCAGGGGTTGTCACCATCAATTTGTCCCCATCACTTTTGAAATCGGTTTGGTAGTTCCAGAGATTACCCCCTACAAACAAACAATTTCTACTCCTTTATAATATTAGTATAGATTAAAAATAAAAGAAAAATTGCGTGAGTGTATGACATCATAGCCGATACAAATATCCGCTGATAAATGTTCGTCAAGATGAGGACTAACAACACTGAAGAATTACAGCCGAAAACTCTACGAATAGAGAGGAACAGAGTTGACGGCATTCGAACCAGGACTACATTAGATTCCGGGGTTTCTCATTCATTCTCATGACATCACAAATGGTGGCCGAGGTTGACAAAAAAGAAAGGCTATCGCAGTGCTTTACGCGAATCTTTTTTTACAGACCGCGGGAGTCACGTGATGCTCGAATCTACCAATGCAGGTGTACGAAAAGAGCATATCGTCACTCTAGTGGTCTGTAAAAAAATATAAGTGGAATGCACCGTGGTAGCCTGTCTTTTTCGTTAGCCTCGTGGTGGCTGGCCGCGACGGAAAACATACAGTGATTGGCACAAAACGATGGGCTCGTCGCTTTGTACCAATCGCTGGTTGCAGCCACAGATTAACACACAAGATAGGATAGTTACGGCAAAATCTGTAATGGCAGCAATAGTAGCGGCACTAGTGATAAGGGGGAAAAACTAATAAGCTTCCGAAATTTACCTATGCATATGAAATCTGTTGATGCTCTATGTTTTTAATATCTATACTTTTCACTTCGACACAGACGATTCTCTCCAAACTGACCATTGAAGCGTGGTTTACGTTTATTTTAAACAACTTCATTTTTATTTCCTCTTTCATTATTCTTGAAACAGCATTTCTTTTCAAAACCTTTTGTATTTCTAAACATGTTAAAATATGTAAGGTAGAACCTTGCCTGCATACAAATCGGTATTCAAAACTTTCGTTTTTTGCTTTTTCTACAAAGTTGAAAACGTAAACATGTGACATTTAAAAAAAGAAAGATCATAACAAGATAGACGTTCAAAAGCAGAAACCTTCCGTGTTCGAGAAGTTTCTTCCCCATTGTCACTACAGGCACTGTAATCGTCATCGCATTACTATTACGCTCTATGATAGTGTCCTATCTTGTATGTTAATCTATGGTTGCAGCCAGCCACTATTTGTGACGTCATGAGAATGAATGTGCATGCCCGGTATCTAGTGTTGCCCTGGTCGAAGCCGCCGCTTTCTTCTACGCTCTCATGCGATTATCGGAGTGATGGGAGTGATAGCTTAACCACTCGGAGTCTGGGCGAGGTTGATTAGACTACACTACAAAAAATCTTCAGCTTTTGCTGCATAGTTACTTCCCCGACTTTATAGAATATCTCTATTTTTACCAATGAAAATGCTCTATAATATAGTAAAGTAGCCGTTTTTTTAAAAAGCGGTAGAGTGTGTCTGTTACAAAAGCTGAAGATTTTTAACAGTGTAGTTAAACATTTCAACAAACATTGGGTTGTCGATAATGGCAAGCTAGCGAAGATGATTGACGATCCGTTTTTGGGCAAAATATTCTTGACCAATAAAATTTTATTGATCATTTGTTGCATTTGTCTTTTTAGAGGCACCCTAAGAATCGCCTTAATTTAAACAGAAACGTCCAATCGGAGTATTCTCCCTTAAAGTGCCTCTATGTGAGTGTGCCTACATACGAACAAAGCCAAGGCTACAATAGATACCGGGCTTGCTCATTCATTGTCCTGACGTCAAAAATGGTGGCTGACCACGACGAATGGCATACAGCGATTGGCACAAAATGGCGCGTCCAGCCACTATTTGTGACGTCATGAGAATGAATGAGACACGCCGGTATCTAGTGTTGCCCTGACAAAGCGCATGCTCAGAATGAAGCTCAGAATTTTGTCCAAAATAGCACCTTACATTACAGAATTTGACAATACTCGCCTGTGAGAATTCGTTTTGACTAGGACGTCTCTATAAGACGGTGGCGACATACCAGATGTAAAATTTGACTGGTTGAGGTATTTTGGACCAAAAAGAATCGCTAAGGTTATGTTCTCTTTCATGCAATCGAACTCGTCCAGACGAGATCTGGAATGTAGATTTGCTGTTGTTTGAACAAAAACTTCTGTTTAAGAATGCGCTCTGCGCGTTTGTAGCCACTCTCATACAGCCACCATAAATCAGACGAATGCGACAAATCAACAAATATTAACTGGGTGATAAAGGCATGCTCGATTAGTTTTTGTCCTAAATTTCCTTGGCTAATCAAATTTCTTTCCTTTAGACCACCACTGAAATATAGAAGCACCCTGTGTAGGATGCCTTTAATGTTTATAGATTTGTGTCAATCGTCTAACCGATTTTGTTCAGGCGATCATCACCAAATTGTAGAATGTAGGTTTGCGATAGTTTAGAGATAAACATCTGTCTTACACTGTTAAAAATCATCAGCTTTTGCTGCAGACACATTCCACCGCTTTTAGAGACAACGGTTACTTTACTATATTATAGAGCACTTTCATTGGTCAAAATAGAGATATTCTATAAAAGCGGAGAAGTGACTATGCAGCAAAAGCTGAAGATTTTTTTCAGATGAGCACAGTCTTAGCATGAGCAGTATGCGTTTGTCGCCACTCTTTTAAAGAGGTATACTATGCGCCCTTTGCCTACATTTCTACTCCGATAAAGGAAAATAATCCACTTTACATGGTTTGTGAGGAATAATATTAGATATTTTAGCTCACAAATTTGTTATCATAATCTATATTTAAAATTATAAGTAAAAGAGTACGCAGTCGCACGCTTTTTATGAGTATGGGGCTTGCGTTGATTGCAGTCTAACCAAAGCACCAAATCACTTGGGTGCTTCTATATGAGAGTGGAGACATACGTACAGGGCGCGTGCTCAGACAGACGTTTTTGTTCAAACTATTTGCAAACGTACATTCCAGAACTTGGCGATTCTCGCCTGGACGAATTTACTGTATGAATGAGAGAAGTTAACAAGCATTAGCCTGGTGGTAATGGCAGACTTGTGAAGATGCTTGGCGATTCGTTTTTGTCCAGAATGGTCTCAACCAATCAAATTTTACATCCCGTATGTCGCCACTCTCATATCGAGGCACCCTACTCCCAATGGACGAGCTCAAAATGTTTTAATAACCATCCATGTAGACGCAGTCAACCAATCCACGAATTTTAGAAACATTTTCATTTTATTGTATTTTAGCATTAACACGACAACGACTATAAGAGTTATAAAAAGTATAGCTGTAACAATTTAGAAAGAGGTAAAATTTATAGTTTTTTTCTCTTTAGCACATGGAATGCGTACGTCGTACTAAAAATTAATTGTAAACTTTTATTTATTTTCAGCATATAATTCCAATTTTAAATTAAAAGGTGAATTCACTCTTGAAATATGCCAATGTGTAATATTTAAACTTCATTGTTACTCTGTAAATTTAAAGCAAAAATATTATACACATGACATTAATTGACCAAAAATACCTTCAACTTATATTGTTTCTTATTAGGACTGTTTGATTTAAAAAGATAAAGCAAACAATTGGATATAATATGTATATTTAGTGAAAGAAATTCTAACAATGTTTTAAATCTAAAGAATTAATTAGTAATAGGTTAGGAACAAGAAATATTGATTTGCGTAATTCAGCTAATAGTAACAAAACATTTAATGTATTGTTATGAGATATTGTTTGCTTAATTATGTTTTTATTGAGGCATTCTTCTTATACGTTTTAATTTATACGCAAACCATTTAACCTCGAAGCAATACTTTTTTTGTTAATGTTGTCTTTATGTAAATGTGCAAATATATTTGTTAATACGTTTATGACCGTATTGTAAACAGTATTGTCTATCAAAAATTCCCCATTATATTAATTGTATATTTAAGATGTGTAACAAATTCCAAACAGACAATTACTATTGGTCTTAGACATTTTAACACTGAAACAGTGGCCTAATTATTCAATACTGATGGCATGCGTAAGATAGATTTAATTGCATTCCATTAGATGGGAATTTGAAGGAACATTGGATTTACATGTATTGCCGCTCAGAAGTGTTTTTTTTTTCATAATAAAAAATATACATATATTTTTAATTTTTTTTTTTTTTTATTAAACTGAAAAATTAAACCAACGTTGAAAGTTGTGGTATTTTTTCTCAATTTTTGTTATGTTACTTAAAATGCTTTCCACAAAAAGGCAAATGGAAATTAAATTTCTCTGTTTTAAATAAGGTTACTATTTATAGTTTCTTGTTATGAAATAAAAATGACTTTCTCATGGCTTATATAAAAACTTTGCCAAATTTCGGGAAATTCTTTCAATCAAGAAATAAAAATCTCCGTGATCTAATTTAGCCTGTGCTCCCTAAATAATTACGGCACATTTTAAATTCTAATTACGCTTAATAATGGCCTGAATTATTTAATATTTCTGAATCTTAAAATCGAAATAATTTATTTTTTATTCGGGGAAATTTGAAATGTAGTGGCTCTTTAGATATCGCATTGTATGGAATTGTGCTTTTCAACTATGATTAAATATAAATTAAATAAATCGGTCAAGTATAACTCACGCTCAAAAGGGGTCCATTAAATTTATTAATTACTATTCGTTAACAAACTCATATCAATACTAATTTTTTTTCATAATTCTAGTTTCAGTAGCTTCGGAAATAAGAGGGGGGAGGGGGGACATATGCACTTACGACAATATCTCTTGAAAATATAATAACAAAATTTAAAGTTCGGTGTTACAAGATCTTTCGAATGATACCATACACAATATGTAAAGACTTTTTTTCGAGTAATTAATATCTCGGCTAATTACCGACATTTGTTTTCGAAAATCATTTATCATCTGTCATTGGATGATTCTGTGTAGATAGATATCTGGAGCTCTAGTTAACTCTCCCGCTGACTGACCGTAATGTAAAGTCTGTGTGTAACAGAAAACTAAGTCTCTAAAACTATGTGACCAAGAAAATCGCTATACTTTTCAAGCAAGGTTTAAATAAACACCTACTAATTTTTTCGGAACAGATGTGTTGCACTCACGCTAAAATGTAAACAAAAGATTGGCGACTGTTTGGTTGGCGCGATTTCAAAGACTGCGCCAAACGAATAACTTAATACAATGGCTAGGTTGCCATTAAAGGAAAAAATCCCCTAAATTTGGCGACTTTTTTCTTTTTTTTAACCGATTAATTTTTTTTTTTTTTTTTAGCGTGAGTGTAAAGCATCTAAGCCATTTTTTCATAATTTTCGTTTCAGTAGATTCAGAAATAGACGCTGGGAAACCTAATTCTACAGTGTATTTTCGATGATATCTTTGAGAATAATATAATATCTAAAAATAAAATAAACGTACTTTTGAGTTCGATATTACGAGATCTTTTACATGATACCCCACACGATATACAAAAAGAAAATTTGTTTTTTCAAGTAACTTAATTGACCCCTTAACTTTTTTCTAAACATATCTTTAAATGGCTAATAATCTGAAAATAAACGATATGGCCAATGATGACCGGTCACTTGTGATTTTAGATGTTTTGTTAAATATCTAGAAAGATACATGAGTAATTATCCTGAAACTTTAGGAGTGTAAACATGATAGACGTCATATATTTCCGCGAAGATTTTTTCCCGAAACCCCATAAGTAGTAGTGCATACCTGTGTTACACGTAGCTCTATAATTTCATTACTAAACAATTTGATAATAGTATATTATGTCTGTTAACCTATATTCTTACAACATATAAAAAAAATATTTTCTAAAATAATTGGCTATGTCTTACACTCACGCACAGTTTTTTAATCCGTTATAAAAAGGAATATTTTCGGCCAGTTATGAGGATTTTTCCTTTAATGGTAAACTGGCTATTGTATTAAGTTATTGGTTTGGAACCGGCTTGGAAATATTGTCAATCAAAAACTCCCCAAACATCTGTGCGTGAGTGTAACACATCTGTTCCAAATATTGCTTCTAGAGACTGAAGAAACAAAGAAAAATAAACTTACTAAACCTTTATTGGTTTGTTTTTTCACAAATTGTCCTATATATAGGATGATACAATCCACTACTATAAATTATACGCATCTGATTTTCAATTACTCAACAATACTCAGTTTTACTCAATAAGAATATGACATGTAATGTTTAATCTTGAAGGTAATATTGGGGATTTTTTTCACAAAATTATTTATCTTTACAAAAAAAAGTAATGCCAGTTAAAGTAAAAAATTAGCCGAATTAAAAAATTTCAAGAATATTTAAATTATTGAAATTGAATTTTAAACGATTACAAGGTACACTTACTAAACTTAAAATCTATTTAGCATCGGAGAATAAATAAACAGGTATAAAATTAAAACTAGTTTTTTAAAACTCTTAAAGCATTTAATGTTTTTGATAAGTCATGGCTAATTACATAACTGCAATTCAAGTTGTTCCAAATAATTTTCGTCAGAATACATTAATTTGGCGTGAGCCCTGATTATGGGAAACTCCCCGCTTTACTCTTGATAGAAAGCGCGATTTAGTGGATTTAGTTAAAATATAAGTTTTGCTCTTTTTTTTCAAGATATAGCAACAGGAAATAAAAAAGCATTATTTAAACTATTTATTAAGGTGTTCTAAATTGTTTTCGCAACGTATAATTAACATTAACCTATTAATTTATAAAAGCAAAACAAATGTAAAAAAAAAACATTACTATTTATTTCTTACTTTTTAAATTTTAATTTATTGTTTAAAATTTTCATTCATATAGTTTTACAAACAGTTAACATGTTTAATCTAAAAAGGTTAGGCGCATAAATAATTCAATTTTTGTAGCAACTCCTATGCATTTGTAATACAAAAACACTTAACGATTCATCACCTGAACCTGGCTAACAGAAAAAGTGGCTCTAAATTAATTTAATTATATATAATAAGGTTTTAAAAATATTAATGTTTAATTGTCGTCGTAAACACATCTGTGTACATATTTTTTTTTATTCTAGCTTATCAAGAAACGAGTGAAAAATAAATTACAAACTTCGATCTTTGCAAAAACTAACAGCCTGCATAAACCAGCTTAAGTTAAATAAGACTGTAAAGATGTGCATTGTTAATTAAAATTCAATAAATCTGAGCTGCCCTGTACAATGGGTGATAGTAAAATAGGGATTAGTGAATGGCTGTTAAAATATTTGCATCTAAAGTTATTAAATATGCTCTATTTCATCTTTTTAAACACGTTGTTTTTATCAGGAGATTCATAAATATATTGTGTTAAATAATAGTGTGTTAGAAGAAATATGAATTACATATTAAAAGAATGTTAGTTTTGGGAAAAAAATAAAACAAATACTAGCAATGGTCTATTTAGATACTATAAAAATACTGAAATATAACATGAAATTTACATTTAGTAAATCTGTCAGTGTCAGGTTACACGTATGTTATATTATTTGATAAGATTTAATTTTTTTATGTTTAGGATTAACAACAAAATGTAATTAGTTCTTGCGTTTATTGTGCAGCAATGAGAAATCTCATTTTGAATGACTCCGAAAAAATGAATTCCGACAGAATGATCTAATAATGGAAGTTAAATATAAGAAAATTCTTTTCTTTATTCAAAATATTGTGGTGGCGCATATGAAGCCCAATGGTTAGTATACTGCCCACAAAATGAGGAACTAGGGCCGATGTTTGAGAGTACGAAACCAGATCGGTGGCTGCAAGGTTTTCAGGGTTTTCTTTGTGTAATACCCATAATACGGGGCAATTTCCTTTCAAAAGACCTTCCTGAAGGAATCTCGACTATAAAATTAAAACTTGTCGTTCCTTTCCAAAAATCAGTATATTTTATAACAATTGAAATATTTTTCTGTCTGTATGTTTTGCATAAAGATTTTAGAACAAAGAACTACGATAATTAACACAAATTCATCGGAAAATCTATTTAAAGATCTCTAAGTTCAATTTTTTTAAATTGAACTAAATCTACGGCGCTACAATCCATTTAAGGATCATGAGCTACAATGCCCACTCCTGTTTTCTTGACCATGGGCCCTGAGGTACTATACAACATAAATTCCGGTCAGGTGATCAGCCTAACGCCGGTCCCTAGGTGTTTAGTAAGCTTGGTACTCATTTTATCGTCTTTGAAGGGGTGAAAGGTTGAGTGAACATTTCGCAGCCCTGAATCGAACAGCGGACCTGTAGCGTGATAGAGCGACGCGGTGATCAATAAGCTACTGGGCTTCCAAATTTTCAATTAATATTTATAATATCAATCTAAACTAAGGAAACAATACTGGCGTAAAAATATGTGTCACCGGTAAGAAACTGCTGGTTTCGTGCGAAGAGTTTGCAGCGGATGCATAAACAAACTCATGTAACCTTTCCATGCATGAGCTTAAATTTTCTACATGGGTGGTGCATGGCGTTTTTTAGCATATAGTGGTTACCGTATTAACAAAATGGATAACCACCACAGAGAGCTAAGCTTTGTCGTATTACTGCTAGAGCGGACGCCCACACATACAAATAAATTGCATTTCAGATATACATACTGTTTTACATTTGATTTCACATTCTTTGATATAATTTGTAACATTTTAACTGAACATTAATCTCTACGTGTATAATTTTACACTTAGGCAGGTTGAAATTTACAATAAAAATAGAAAAAATTAAAATTTATAATTACTATTTTAAATTGAACTCTACACATGCATTTTTACCACCCTAATATTAGTTTTTATATAGCAATGCAATTAAAGCAATGTAAAAAAATACAATAACTAGAAAAACTAATATTAACATAAGAAAAGGCAATACAATTATAATACATGGAAAAACTGTGATAACAAGTCTTGGTAAAGGGCATCATACTGTAGAGAAACACTAGGTAGGAAAATATAGTTTAAGTGGGATGAATAGGGTTTTGAAAAATATTTCATTAAAATGAATAATGTTCGTGCATTTTGAGGAACGAGCCAGGAGAACTGGCCGATGCAGGATATATTTAAACAAATCTTAAGTACATACATATGAATATTTTTTGACGTGCAAATGAATTGTTAAAGGACATCTGAATATATAAAATGCTAAGGTATATGGAGGTGAAAAATCAGGTATATTTCTCTTTTGCCGATGGAAAAAAATAGTTTATTTAGAAAATCAAACCTTCAAATGTTCAAACTTTAGCAGACTTCGTTATTTGTTGTATTAAAAAGACTATTGGAGGTATTGATTCGAAACTCACAGTATTATATGTAATTTATTTTCCTAAAATGCAAAATCGGACAGTACCGTTTCTCAATTTTGGCCAAAATCTGACGCGCCGTGAATCAAGTAACCCAGACATTTGAGTCTCATTGAATTTACTTCCATTTGGTGTCAGTCTCTCTATTTACTCTCCGGCAGACGGAAGGGTTTCATGCAGCGATTTTTAGTGTTTTTGAGTTTCGTACTATTTTTTGACCGGACAGGGCAATGCCGAACGGATCAACTTGTTTTAGCATATTATGTAAAAGAAGTTGATTATTTATCATACATGCAATAGAAATAATAGGGTTGAATTTCATTATATTTAAAAATAGTGAAACAATGAAATGCATTTAAAAACCCTTGATACATAATTTACTTCAATATACAAATGAATTTCTAATTTCAAATTTGATTTCTCAGTCTTACAAGTAAATTTCATAATTATATTAAAATTCCTTCGGTCCATTTTGCTTATTTGTCTTTGGAAGCATCATGATAGAAAAATCGCGAATTGCGGAAGTTTTTCTCATAAATTAAAAAAAAAAATATATATATGTATGCAGTACATATTAAAATTTTAAGATTATTTTTTACTCTGCTTCTTTCGGCTTGTTCTTCTTTCAAAATTTCTGGTAAGAAGTCTTTATTTTGGATTAAAAATGGAATGTCAAATGAGTGACCAAGCGACGCAACGCTATGCGTCCTCGGCAGCGAACGTGTTAAGTCACAAAGCTTACTTAAAAAAAATTTAATTAAAATGATAAATGTCTCTTAATTTAGAAACAATGCTTTATTAAAGTAACTAAGATTTTGGAAGACTACCTAAAAATTGTCCAGTGAATTTTGTTTATTTCATGAAAATGAAACGTTCGAGTGTGAAACACGGTAATTGGCATTTTTGATACTTTTAAGTTTCCAACATAGTTCAAAAGTGTTTATGAATTCGGTTTGTCCGTCTGTCCGTGCCCAAACTCTCGTAAAATATACTCTTATTGTCATGAAATTTTTAATCAGACAGGAGTTTTACTATAGAATGTTAGGTATTGAAAATGAAGTGGGTAGCATTAATACACAATAATTTTGTTACATAATGGTCTATGGGGAAACATCGTTTGTGGCGCATGTTATGGATGTTACGATATTTCAAACATGATGAAATTATTGTGCATCACTGAGGTGGATTACAGTATGCTTTCACCGGAGCATACAGTTTGTAGCATGCAAATGCAATTACAGGGGCGTACAAAATAATTCCTTTACATTATGATTTATGTGGAAAAATCGTTTGCGGTGCATTTTGAGCATGTTATGATACTTGAGACACAATGATATTTAAAAGGATAACTAAAGTTCACTACAATTTATTTTCTATGAATTATGGAGTGCGTAGGATTTATCGCTTATTTACAGAGACTCACAAAAGAATTCGGTTAAAGGACTATGATATGCAATTGCTGGATTTTCTGCTGTTGTATGCATTTCTATGAATTTTTCAGTGCTTTACGTTTTTACAAATTCTGTGTATCATATACAGAGATGCATGAAATTCCTCGAATATGGGCAGCAATCGCTGAAAATGGATTTTAACTGAGTTATGTATTTTTTAAATTAATTAATAATGATCTGTTAGTGTTGGAAAGTGTTTCCTAATCTACGCCGGATGCATGATTTTTCTTTCTTGTTATTTTTTTAACTGCATCCAGACAGTTTTCTAAATGTATGTTTCTTTTTTAGTTGATGTTTTTATAATCAAAGATAAATTTTAGAAAGAGAAAAGTCTTTTTATAATGAAAATCCAATAAGTCCAATAGAATAAATTATCGAGTAATAAATGTTGAAAATAGTTAACTAATACTAGAGTCTGAACAACTTAACTGTATTAGAAGATACATTCATAAGTTTTGTTTGTAGATTTGTTTTAGAAAACTTTAATAATGAATATCACAGCTTTTATTTTGTTAGTTACCTTATACTAACTATACCCGGCTATTTAAAATAATAAACTGTCTTTTGCCTCCATAGGATGAACGCTGTTCCTTCACATCACATGCTTCTAGTAGTTTTCTCAGAAGATGTACTAGTACGACGTTTACAAAATATACTAAAGAAATTTTTATGGACCGCTTTGCAAACAATTCAAGTGTATTTTATTTGGACGCATATAAGTACATATAATAAGTTTGCAATGTATCTTCATGCTCTTCTTTACACCACCGATATTTATCGCATGACACTTGACAGAGACGGCTGTGCTTTACTTTTTGCTTCCATTATAGTCACTATTTTCATGGTTTTCGATGTAAAATATTCAGCTGGAACAATATTTTTAATGACATTTTTATCAACATTTTTGGAGCCTTACGGTGTCTTTATGAGAAGTATCAAAGAGAAATCGTATTATGACTTTGCACTTGCTTTAACCATATGTTCAAACTTCAAGCAGGCTTCTTTTTCAACAGACGTGATATCCATAGCTATGTATGCGTATAATTTGAATTTGCAGCTGAATAAAACTGTTGAAGATTCACTTCTGTATATAATATATGTATGTCACCTCTTAACCTTTAACTACAAAGATTTTAATGAATTGAATCTATATTTTTTGACAGCGGTAACCTCATTATATATATATTTCAAATCTTCAAAATGTGCTAGAACACGAAACATTTTTGGAACAACTTTAGTTCCGATTTGAATACGAATAATTTACTCATTAACTCTGCTGTTTAAATCAGATTTATTGCAACTATATTTAAAATTTTTAACTTTCGATGGACTCACCAGGAACAATACTGGAAATACATGTTATATAAAAATATAAATAATTATATAAATATAATATAATATAATTATATAAATAAATATTTTTATGAAAGATTGTTTTTCCTTGTGTGTCTGTTCTTTATATGACTATATATGTCATTAACTCTGCTGTTTAAATCAGATTTATTGCAACTATATTTAAAATTTTTAACTTTCGATGGACTCACCAGGAACAATACTGGAAATACATGTTATATAAAAATATAAATAATTATATAAATATAATATAATATAATTATAAAAATAAATATTTTTATGAAAGATTGTTTTTCCTTGTGTGTCTGTTCTTTATATGACTATATATGTCATTTAATTACGAAAAAATGTATTTCGTGTTATCAACGATTACAGCAACTGTCCTCAGTTAATATATTTAAGCATTTCTTGACGTTCGTTAGAAATACAAATAATTTATACATTGTAAAAAGTGTAAATAGACAACGTTTTAAAATTTAGAAAACAAGTATGCTGTGACACTTGTGTGGTTTATTCTTGCAGAGGAGTGTTCAAATCACATATAAGACATGTATTTACTATATTTCATTGTTTTATTTCTTAATATCACATATAGATGGCGTTACATTGTCTCAAACTGTAATACCGCTCAAAATAACCTTGCAGATTTAACCCATTTATGCCTAGCGTCCCAAAACTATGCAGTTAAAGCAATATAAAAAAATACAATATTTACAAACAGAAAAATGAATACAAGAAGAGACAATACATGGGAAAACTGCGATACCAATTCTCAGTAAAGAGTATTGCACTGTAGGAAAACACAAGGAAGGAAGATGTACTTAAATTATTCTTACGTTTTAAAATAGTCAATTGTATTTCTGTTCTATTTTAAAATAGTCAATAGCATTTGCTATTTTTACATTCTTCGATCTTTACAAGAAGAAAGTAGTGGATTCGTTAAAAAATTAGGCTTCCGGTTTTCGGCAGATGTATACGTTTTAGAGGGTCCTGAACATGATTTGACTGTTTTTAGAAAATGTCAGTCTGTGAGTCTGTCTGCATGTGACAAACCTTTTGTGGGCGCTCTATCTCAAGAACTAACGCGCGGAATTTAATAAAACTTTAGATTCAGTTAGCCCTGATATATAAATTGTTGCATATTAGTTTTTGGTGTAAATCGCCCAACAGGTGCTAGGCTACATTTTTCACGATTTACATATGATAGCTTTGTCTCAAGAACTAATGGACAGGATTTCGTCAAACTTTAGATTATGTTAAAACTTGACATATAGTGTGTTTACGTTTTGGTGTAAATAGCCCAACAGGTGGCGCTACTATACTACTTTTTTCATGATTTTCACGATAGCTGTATCCAGGGCTTAACAAATGCGGTCGCCAGGTCGCCACTGGCTACCAAGTTTTTTGATCTGGCGACCAAAATGATTTGATCTTTCGGGGTGATTTCTGTAAAAAAAAAGACATAAGAAATGAGCACAAATGATATTTTATCTCTCCCCCACCCCTACTCGTGCGCGGGAAGCAGTGATATTCCTCTTCTTTCGTACTTTTAATGGAAGAACTAAATTTAAAAAGCATTTTCCAACTCATGCACAGTAAACACCATTCTTTTCAGCTATTGCCAGCTAGTATATGTCAGGTGATTAGAGTGTGGGCGAGAGAAGATATTTCAATAAAATAGTGAGAAATAGTGTCAATACAGTGTTTGTGGCATCTCAAATTTGGTACTATGCTAAAAAATGCTCGAGTTTTTTTTTAAGTTTCAAATCTGATTTTTGTGTTTATATAAGTTGTCAACATAATATAAGTGATTATAAGTTTTATTAGAAAGAATAGAGTTTATATTATCTTTCTAAATTATAAACTGTTAAAAAGTATGTAACTGATACTGATAATTTTAAACTATGCTTGTTATTATTTTTTCTCAATTAATTCATAAAAAAACTCGTGCTTTTTTTTTTATTATTAATAACGGAGTTGAGGGGGGGGGGGGGTGAATGTTTTTTACTGGCGACTAGTATTTTCTTCTGGCTACCAGATTTTATCAAATTTGTAAAGCCTTGGCTGTATCTCAAGAACTAATGCACAGAATTTCATCGAACTTCATATTCTGTTAGACCGTGACATAAATATGTCTGTTACGTTTTAGTTTAAACAGTCCAACATGTGGAACTGCTGTGCTACTTTTTGCATGATTTTCACAATAGCTGTATCTCAAACTAATGCAAATAATTTCATCAAATTTCAGATTCCATTAGACGTTAACATAACTTGTTGGTGTTGATTAGGTTTTGGTGTAAATCTCCCAACAGAGGGCGCTGCTATGCTGACTTTTTAGGATTTACACGATTTTAACGATAGTCTAGAACAAACTTCCTTATCATAGATCAGACTTGACAATCCGGAGAAAGTCTATGGGAGAAAATGTCCGCGGTAATTGCCAACATATTGACTTTCTCCGGAAAGTATCGCCGCCTTGTGGATACTACCAATAATAGTTCATAAGCAAATGCATAGAACAAGTGGAGCTGTGAGAACATTTCGTGTTATTTCGTGTCGTAAATACTCCTATTGCTCACGATTGATGGCGTTAGTAGCAGGACAACCATGTGGTTTTTAACCACGTGTATAGCGATCAAAGTAAACTTGCTGATTGTGAGGTCTGATACTATGATAAGGAGGTCTTGGTCTAGACATATCTCAAAAACTGAAGCACGGAATTTAATAAAAATTTAGATTCAGTTAGACCTTGACATAAATTGTAGCTGAGATTAGTTTTTGGTGTACGTGAAACTTGTATGAGAATAAAGTTTTGGAATTGGCACATCCAAGTAATTTAAAATAGTCTATAGTATTTGTTATATTTTAAAATAGTTAATTTTAAAATATAACAAATTTATATTTAAATTATATTACAGTTAATTTTAAAATAGTCTTATATTTATATTTGAAAATGTTTGAAAAAGATGTTAATTTAAATGATTAAAGTTCATGCATTTTAAGGAAGGAGCCAGAAGATATGGCTGCTGCAGGATATACGTATTTAAATGAATCTTGAAATGGAATGTGTCTTGAAATGACGATGAAATACATTTAAAAAAACTTCATGCTTAATTTCTTTCAATATAGAGATGATTTTCTAATTTTAAATTCCGTTTGTAGTTTTAACAAGTACATTTTGAAATTGTTTTATATAAAATTTCTTTCGACCCATTTTGCTTTTTATGTTGTTTGAGAAATTATAATAAAAAAATTGCGCATTGCAGAAGTTTTTCTCATAAATTAAAACTTACACATATTAAAATTTAAGTTTTTATTTTTCACTAGGAGATAGGTTGAGTGCAAAATAAAACAATTTAGCATAAAAAATTTCAGAGACTTATAAGACTAAGTTATAACTTTTTCTTCTTTTGTATGAAAATTCATTAAATATTTTTAAACCTTTTTTACATCTCCCCCCCCCCATTTAAAAGCATTTAAATATCTTTGATAAATATTTTCTTAAAACGTAACAGGTCATTAACTACATATTTTTATAAGCTCTTCATACAAGTGTTCAATTTAAACATAACTTAAATTTTAAATGTATAAACATTCAAGAATCTTTATTGATGTGTTTAATAACAATATTTTTGATAATAATGATTTATGCTGTAACTTGAAGCAAAAATCATTACCAAAAGATTGAACTAGGAATGTAAAGCATCTTTAAATTGAAGAATTAAAAAATATATTTTAACAAAACCTGATAAATTGGGGAAAGTAACGTATGAAACGTAATTTTAAAAGTCTCGTTGAAAAAAGAAATGTCTTTTAGTTTTGAAACCTTCATTAATTAAAATAATTAAAATTTTGGAAACGTAATTTAAAATTGTCTGTTGAATTTCATTTACGTATTTTATGCAAATGGAGATTTCGAGTGTGAAACATGGTATCTGGCGTTTTTCTTTTATTTTTTTCGTGTAATTTTATTTAACTGCATACTGCAATTTTTTTAAAGTGCAATGTTTATTGCTTAATAGATCATTATAATCAAAGATAAAGTTTAGTAAATACGAAGTATTTTAATTACTAAAATCCAATGCGTCATATAAACTCTATCGGACAGAAAATGTTGAAATAAGTTAACAAAAACTACGGTCTGAGTAACTCAGCGGTTTTAGAAGAAAAAAATCGTAATAGTTATGGTTGTACATTTGTTTTATAAAAGTTTAATAAGTATCTCGTTGCTTTCATTTTGTTAGTTAACCCTTCTTTGCATGAGTTTCTCTTTTACAATTGTTTTTTTTATACATATATTAAATATTAGACACCAGAAATTTTAAGATTTTTAACTTTGTTCAGCAACATAGTTCACGGGAAATTTACTGGATTAATATTTCTATATAAATATAGTGGTGGCGAAGAAGTTGATTTATTTATTAAAAGTTAAATAAAAAGTGGTGGAAATTTACATCACTATGCAATTAAGGGTTAATACTCGACGCTCTTAAATAATAAATTGTATTTTCTTTCCTTAGAATGAATGCTGCTCTTCAACAAAACGTGATTATAGTAAGGGTCATCCCAAGCAATGTACTAGTTCGACGTTTGCAAAATATAGTAAAGAAGTTTTTATGGGCAGCTTTGCAGACAATCCAAGTGTATTGGATCTGGACACATATAGATTCTTATAATAATAAATATGCAATGTGTCTTCATGCTCTTCTTTACACCACCGACCTTTATCGCATGACACTTGACAGAAACGGCTGTGCTTTACTTTTTGCTTCTGTTGTAGTCACTATTTTAATGGTTTTCGATGTAAAATATTTATCTGCAACAATATTTTTAATGACATTTTTATCAACATTTTTAGTATTCTATGACGATTTTCTAAGTTGTATGATAGAGAAAGCATATTTCGACACTGTACTTCCTTTCTTCCTAAACTTCAGGCAGGCTTCATTTTCAACAGACATTACATTCATACTTAAGTATGCATGTAATTCGAATGTGCAGCTCAATAAGACTGTTGAAGATTCACTTCTGAATGTAATATATGTATGTCACTTCTTAACCTTTACCTACCAAGTTTTTAATGAATCGAATTTATATCTTTTGACAGCGCTTACTTCAATATATATATATATTTAAAATCATTAAGATGTGCTAAAATACGAAACATTTTTGAAATAACTCAAATTCTGATCTAAGTACGAATAGTTTAAGCTTTACTCTTTAAACTCAAGATTTATTGCTACTATATTTAAAATTTTAACTTTAAATGGACTCTCCAGGTACAATACTGAAAATGTGTGTTATTTTTAAATACATATTTTTATGAAAGATTGTTGTTTTTCTTTGTCCGTTCATGTTGTGATTGCATATATGTCATTTAATTAAAAGAAAGTTCCGCGTGTTATCAAGGATTACAGCAATTATCATCACTTATTATACTGAAGCATATCTTGTTTGACTACTCTCATTATATATACATACATTTTACACAATGTACAAGATATAACTGGACTGAACGTTTTAAAAATTAAGAACAAGTATACAGGACAGTTATAAAATTTATCCTCTTGCAGGACAGTGTGAAGTCAGGAATGTATTTACTGTACTTCATTGTTTTAGTTCTTAAAATCACCGATAGATTGCGTTTCACTGTCTCAAACTATAATACTGCTGAAAATAAACTTATAATTTTAAATGTCATTCAATTTATGGTGCTTTAAATAGCTAGACAAAATGAATACTAAAAACTAAATGAATTTTTATCCATTTTTATAATCATACCAGTATAAATCATCGCATTGCGATCTCTAGGGGATATTTGGAACTTTAAAAAAAGCGTAGTAATGAAATTCGCTTTTTTACACATTATTTCTCCTGGAAGAATGATTAACCGGGAAAAATAGCTGTCACTATCTACTTGTTATTGCATTTTAAAAACATTCAATGAAATTTAGAACATCCTGTATATAAGCAATTAACAATGTTTATTTGTAGAAAAAAATGATAAATTATTTCAAAAACTTGCTTTCCTTCATAACTATAAATTCTAAATTCGTTACTTAAAATTCAGCACTAAAATGTTCCCCTATTATTTTCTCAGCAGTAAGTCCTAGCCTTGTAGGTGTATGATTTACTTGTATTCAATTTACATATGGATTATTTCCATTCATTCTGCTAAATTTTCGTTTTTAATTTGAGATGCATCACATTATTATTAAGTATTTTTCATTTTTTAGGTGTACGAATTACTTGTGTTCTACTGGTTTTATTTGAACTGATTGCTGGAAATTTTTGTGGACTTCGTTGTCTTTGAGATGCTTACAGTATTTTGAATAGAAAACCAGTGTTGCAATACAAATAGTCAAACAAAATACCCCGGGTGCATCATGTAAATTGAAAGCTTAATTTTTGTACACAATTTAAACAATAATTAGAATAGTATGGCCAGATCTTAACGAGATTAACTTAACTTTGTATGAAATAAAGTTACATCGTGGAAAGTACTCCATATGTGCTGTTCAGTACTGCGCGGTTAGTGGCAGCATGCGTAGTGTCAGATAACATTCCTAATTATGAAATGCCCATCTTGGTGTTTACATGCAAATGGTGGACGATTTCTAATTATCTCGCGATATCGTCATGTCGCTGAAAGCAAAGAAGATCTGTTAAATATATCGTCGCAATGTCTCTTTATTGTTAAAATTAAGAATTAAAATCTTAAGTCTTCTTTAAATATCCTATATTTTTAATTAAATAAGTGGATTGCGACCCTGATTTCCAATAAAAGAATTGTTTGTCTTGATTCGTATTACCATCCCTAAAAGTTTAGATACACATTGTAGAAACTATTTTGAAATAGAACCAAAAAGTATATTTTTTTGTTTCTTTTAAAGGCTACTATAATTTGATTGAAATGTGTTAATATGTGGAATTTACTTTTTAAAAATTCCATTAGTTGGAAATTTATCCGAACTGACAGGTGTTGTGATAACCTGGTCCTAAAATAATTTCTAAAGAAAATCTCGTTTAATCAAATGACTAAGCAATTCCAAATTAATTATAACAGATAAGTGACTTTATATACCCTCCTTCCCCCCCCCCCCCACCCCCACGCGTTTTTCCAAAATTTCGTACATGCTAGTTTTTTTTGCATTTTCTCAGCTAAATAAAAGTAAAAAAGTAGACAAGTACTGTTAAACATTTCTGTAAGAACAACAACAAAAAAAAATTAAGATTGATTTTCGATAAATTTACACTAGTTCTCGTTTAAACACATTCCACCAAAATCCTCCATCAGTAGTTTACCAGTTTTTATTTTTTACAGATAGGCGAAAATACAGATACGAAATTACTGCTTAGAATGAAAAGTTTATACAAATACAGGAGGCAAAATAAATTTCAAATTGCAGCTACAGAATAGCAGTTTTCGATTTGTTGCAAATTTTTTTTTTTAATTTCTCATGTTTTTTTAAGTCTATCTCATCGCTACAATGCACTTGTATGAAACAACTGCATACAATCGTATATAATATTTATATGTTATATAAAGCTGCAAATTTCTGTAAATACTAAGGAAAAAAACAGTTTGTGATGTAGTAGTTTATATAGTATAATTTCTATTTTGAAATCCAAATACTGTTTTGAAATTTACAAAAGAAGTCTGATAACTTCGGGGTAAAGTTTGAATTTTTTTTTGTAGATTCCTCAAACGAATTTACTTCTGCAAAGAGTGACCTTATTTAGTTACAATATGTTTGCTTTGTTATAAGACATCTGTTTAATACAGACATGTCAAACTCGTTTGCCGCCGCGGGCCAAATTAAGGATTATATACAAAACCACGGGCCACATAAAGAAAAAAGTAGATAATATTAGTATAATTGTACAGTATTAAGACATATTCACGCAAAGTTCCAAAGTTATTGTCATACATATTTTATTTTTATTTATCAGAAAAAAATACTCTTAATTACTTTTTATCAACCAAATCTATAAAATTGAAATGAATTTTCTAAATTGTATTTATTTAAAAAAATTGACTGTACACATTGGTCTGCTAACCTTACAGGCATAGCTGTCAATCTTCCATGTTTTATTGAAGTAAAAATACATATAAACATACATTGAATGACAAAAATTATTTAATAAAATGTGTCTTGTATCTGTGCGCTTCTTATTTGATTGCATTTCTAAATACATTTTATAGTTTAAATTTTATGTATTTAACTTGAAAAATAACAAAAGGTTGGCAAAGATGTCCTATAAAATTGCTCTACCAAACATAGCTAAATTGTGCTTAATTGCACACAATATTTAAAATAAGTCGATTGAGGAAAAATTAACAAAAATTCGGAAACGGATCTATATATTTTTACTGTAATATGCAATCGTACTGAATTTTGATTAACCGCCGTAATCAATTCTGAAGACTAATTTCAGCATCAATCCTTAGAGGTGAAATATATAGATTAAACTGATTTTCATAGTTTTCGAAATTCAAAAACCTTATTTTGAATTCATTTTTAAATATTTTTAGTATATTCGAAAAATTTCCACCCCGATGATTTTTGTAATGATGCATTGCAACATTTAAAATGAAATACATTTTATTTCTGAAAATTATTTTATGAAAGTAATAAATTATATTTTAAAACGCTAATACTATCAAATAACAAGATAGCATTATGACCTTGAGTTTACGCAGGTGCTTTGTAATTTCAAATGAAAACTCCACGTAATTTTTCCATTCGTGATACTTTAATAATCTTCATTCATAATTTGTCGATTGAAAACGAAAATTGTGACATTATTTAACAGTTAAAACTTTATGATGGAAAGCCGTTAAATAGCTGTAAAAAAAGTTAGATCTGTGTTTATCTTCACTACCCATACTCAAAGATATTTTCTAGATTGACAATGATTAAGCATGTGCGTAAGAATATAAATCTGTCCGCTATATATAAATTTTTCTAGCAGTGGTAATTGCTTAAAATACTTCCAATTTTTTTTAATGCTCTTGACACCTTTTCTTCAATTTTGTAGTGAATGATTTCGACTCGCGGGATACTTAAAGTAATAAAGACAATAATTAGTTTTTTAAAGCAAGTGTACTTTCCTCAATAGGCTTGGTGAAAGCACATTTATCCTCTTAAGAAGTATCAGTTTCAATTCTGACAGTTTATCTTTCAGATGTTTCGCCAGATTTTTGTCAGGTTTCATTATACTTTGTGCTGTAGCACCTCTTAATGTTACATTCTTTTCAAACTCCGCCCCACCAGTGGCTGAGAGGTTGTGCTCTCGAAGCTGGTAGACGGGAGGTGCTGGGTTCGATCCCAATCGCGCCCGTCGGCCTAATCGTTCGGAGTTTTCTTCGAGCCGTGGATTTATCCATGCGTAAATACGGATTAGGTTCCCTTAGAAAGACCCCCACGAAGGGCACTCCCCCCGGGCCTATATCCCTAGTGTAGATAATTGGCCGTCAATAATCAACCCAACCCAACCCTTTTCAAACTCCAACAGTGGCTACATATCAAACATAAAATTTCAGTTTTCGTTTGAAAAAAATTGTATTGTAAATCATTTAAAAAATATATTCGATGTTCACCTTCAGTTTATCATATTTATTCACAGTGGTAAAGAGCTTTAATATATTTTTTTATAAATCCTAAGATGTATATCAATAATATTTGTTTATATCAATAAAATTTGTTTATATTAATAAAAAATGAAAAAAAGAAAGACATCACGCAGAAATCATTAATAATGACACAATTACTAACCTAAGTAATGAAAATGAAGAATTTAAATCCAAAATACTTATGTTCGACTAAAGCCCAAGTTAAGAACCTGGATGACATATACGGGGTTTTGTGTCAAGCGTAAAAGTGATAATTTGTGTCACTTTCAAAGCAACTCACTTAAAGCTATTTAATTACATATTTTGATTTTTTTTAAACTTTTAACTGTTTTTAATTAGTTTCGAATTTTATTAATTTTACAATCCATTTCTTAGTATTTAATAAATACCGCATATTATTTTTTAAAGTGGTGTAAAATCGAAGAAAGTAGTAAAATAAAATATTACTTTCGACATAAAACAAATAAAAATAAGTAAAATATTGTACAAATTACAAATTTTAGAAATCGTTAAAATTTCAGACTCAAGATCCGGCACTTTCGATACGTTCCGTTTGTATTTTTGTATCCACAATTAATTTATGCTAAAATATAAATTTGAGTTACATCTGTTTACATACATCACTGTTGCCAGATGAGAGAGAATTTTTTAATTCAGAATACTACCACATTCTGAAGAGAAATATTACCCTTATTTAATGACAAAATAAATACGACAAATATTACTATTCAAAAATAGTGGTAGTATTCTGAGTTAACTAACAACTAAAACAACTCAACAATTAAATTAAACACAGGAAAAATGCCAAAGGCTTCACGGGCTACATGTTTGACATGCCTGATTTAGACCTTGACTTAAATAGACGATGATTACGTTTTGGTATAGATATCCCAACAGGTTACATAATGTATAAATTTTGCGAATCTTTAAATTTTCAGACTCAAGATCACGCGACTTGGTACGTTCCGATTTGTTATCTTTGTATCCACAATTTTACTGTGCTAAATGTAAAATTGAGTTATATTTGTCCATATACATCGATGTTGCAGATGAGCGGGATTTTTTTAAATTCCAAATCCTACCAAATTCTGAAGAGAAATATTACCTTATTTAATGACAGAATAAATAAAACAAATATTACTATTCAAAATTAGTGGTAGCATTCTGAGTTAACTGACAACTAAAATAACTCTAACAACTAAATTAAACACAGGTAAAATACCAAAGGCTTCGCGGGCCACAGATAAACAGTCGGCGGGCCAGTTGTGGCCCGCGGTCCACGTGTTTGACATGCCTGGTTTAAAACATTCTTCATTTCCCACATAAGACAAAAAAATTTAAATATTGTGATACTAATTGTTGTAAAAGATTAGATTAAATGTCTAAGAATACATGTTTGAAACAGAAGAAGAAACTGATTTTAGAACCGATTATAATTTATTCATCCATTCATTTCAAAAACTGAAATGCTATTTAAAAGTAATATATTAGTCTTAAAAGACTATTCTTATAAAATAAGAAAAGTTTTGTATTCATCTTCGTAAATGTTTGTGACAGTATTTCGTCTTGAAATAATGTTAGAATTTATACTTAGTGGATTAAAAAGTTTTCAAATTCACTTGTTTAAATTGTAGAGGACTAATAGATTTTGTCATTCCCTAGAAATGAAATGGATTAATCTATTTCACGGAATTCGAGAAGTCGTCATTCAGTTGTGAAATTGCAATTTAAAGTTTCTGTAGATTTATGTTTGATATAGTACTGAAATGGGCATTGCTCTTTACGCTATGTCTGTTTATATCTGTCACATTTAATTTCTAGTTAGGGATTTACTTTAAAGCTTATAGGAATTTCATTTAATTGAAATGTGTTGATGCTTTAAAAATATTAGAATGTATATATACAATCATGTCCAAAAATTAAGGGGCAGTGTCTGGACGCTTTCGGTTTTACATGAATTGTCGAATATCTACTCAAACTTTTCACGAATTGTTCTCTAAGTTAGAGGATGTAAAGAACATGTTCGAGTTCATATTTTTCAGTGAAGATTTAGTCACGAGGACAATTTGGGGGCCAATAAAAATTTAATAAAATAATATTTGTGATCATCGAAATAACAGAAAATGCTCAAAATGGTCTATCACTATAGGAAATATACCTCGAGTGCAGTATGATGTGCATATAATCGAGTGCAGTATGCGAGTCCAGTTCAAACTTTGTGTGCTATAGTGTAAGCAGAGCATGTATATTGAAGAAGCTGTTAACGTTTCTATGAAAATTTTTTTTGTTTATAACTTACTGCGTTTACAACCAAATTTAACACCACTTTCCGAAATCTTGACAAAGAACAGTAGTAATATTATACTGAAATTAATAAATGAGTATAAGGAATATTTGAGATATGGCCATTTGCACGAAATGATTAATAACTGCGCATGAGTGGAAGATACCAAAATTTTTATTTTATAATGTGGTAGTCAGCTATTTAGGGCGACATTCATAGAAAGCCCAGTCGAACACCGTGGAAGTTCGAAAGATATTGGCAATATAGTGAGCTGATTGACAAATTGTGGCAAATCCCTTATCATCCAGCTTCTTTTAAAAAGCAACTCACTATATCGCCAATATCTTTCTGACTTTTCACGATATTTGACTGAAAATTTTATATAAGTTTCTCTAACAGCTGACAACCAAATTATGAAATAAAAATTTTGGTATCTTTCGCACATGCGATATTGAAAAATATTTCATAGAAATGCCCATATCACATCAAATATTCAACATATTCATTTTTTAATTGCAGTATACTGTTTCTACTTTTTTTAGAAGTTTTCTCGTAGTGTTAAATTAGGTTGAAAACTCTGTACACTATCAACAAAAAAAAATTGAATTTTCCACAGAAACGTTACCATCTTAACGAATATGTATGCAATGCTTACACAAATGCCCAAAAACGTTGATCAGAACCTAAATAGTCATTTGCTACCGTGACAGACCATTATGAACCTTTTCTGTTACTTGGGTGATCGCAAATGTATTATTTAATTTATTATCGGCCCCTTTCCCTAATTGTCCTCGTGACTAAATCTTTACTGAAAAATATAAAGTCGAACGTGTTGTTTACATTTTCGAAGTTCAAAGATAATTTCAGTAGATATTCGACAAATCGTGTAAAATCAAGTGTCCAGTCACTGTGCCTTAATTTTTGGACATCAGTATACACACAGAGTGAGTATAAAATCTTTCCCCGATTACAAAAACTTATTTTGTATAGTAAATGCAGCAATCGAGTTTGTAATAAGACCAGTTGCATTAGGAAAATTTTATGTGCACCTCGTTCTGTAGCTCTGAGAATGTAATAACTTACTGTAAGCATACTTCTTGGAAGTTCACCAACACTACCAGTTTTATTCAACTTTTCATGCCATTGCTTTCTGTTTTGACATCTGCGAAATTGCGTACACAACAACGTCTAACTCTCGTATTTACATGCAACCACAAAACGCATTGAACTTTTTCCCTTTCTCTTTTTCCATTTCGTCAAAACAAAATATTACGATTCACCTCATACGTTTATGGACAAGTTGCCATATATTGGACAATAAAAATGCTTTATGAACAACACCGCTACGCAATGCCTAAAACTTTATATTAGTAGGAGAAGACCGGGCAAAGTGGCCAGGATGGGCAAAGTGGTCAACCAATATAATGACGTCACCAGAGTGCTGGCATTGCGAGGTTTGTGGTCAAACTATTTCGATCGATGGCAGTGAGTAGAGTAACCAGACAATCGTTGAGCAATGTGGTTCCACGCTTTAAAATTTTAGTTTTCCAGTTTTTGAAGTTTGTGATCTAAAGTAAGTTACTTATGTCACATACATTTAACAATAACCTGTTGTACTTGCATTTATTTATTGAATGTGTAAAGAAAGATCATGTTTTCAGTTTCACATTGGTGGGTATGTGGTCCCTGACTGTTCATTAGTTTCCACTGTAGAACATATTTTGTCATGGCTCCCAAACGGGCAAAGTGGTTAGGGTAGTGGCCGTTGATTGGATCAAGTGATGAAGGTTGAATCATATGCAATGTTTGTCACCTCTGGGCTCATGAGGCCTTTTCACTTCGCGAAGAAGACAACGTGGAGTTCATTTGTGAAAAATGCAGTGTTTGATTCTGATTTAAAATTTTTATATGGGTTTCTCAAACTCTTATTGGATTTTCATACCATTTTCAATCTTTAATTATGTTTCATACGATTTTTTATGATAATAAAAATGTTCTAATCATTTACAGTGTTTTCAATCTTTTTACACCTGTAGGACAAAGTGGCCATAGAGTGACCATTGTTGTGTCATTCACCGAATAGTTGTTTAGAATACAGTTCTTACCTTGTTGCTTTCAAAACTACCCCGGACATCTAGCTCGACCACGCTACCATCTGAACACAATGATTTATTTATACATTGAATTGTGAATTTTTTTATCAAAGATTGGCATAAGTTTTCTATGTATCAACCTAATCCACTGTTTCTTTCTTTCCACAGACTTTGCATGCTGCTGCTGTGATCTCCTTCACGTATTTTTACTGCTTGTGTAAGAGAAGGCAAACAATGTAATGCAGTGGGGATGATATTCATGTAATCTATTCAGCGGTCTATTATCTTCAACAAGATTGCTCTCGATAAATGCATATTGATGAGGGTTTTTTTACCACAATAATTTTCCAATCAATTAGATTTATATAATTATATGTTTCAAAGTTGATTGTCGATATTTCAGATTTGCTATGCCATCATTTATTCTCATCTTTCAACTATTATGTGCTTAGCAGCTAGCTGTTTAATGTGATGGCGATCGTCACAGAGCATTGAAATCAGAATTTTCTCTGCGTATGCAAAGCAACGATTATTCTAAATAACTTTTTTTCAGTATTTGTTTCATTCCGTTTTGTATGCTGTTTAGTAGCGGAGTAATTTCCCATGAGTTTTTAGATCCCTTCTTTGGATGTGGTTTAAATTTAATGGTAAACCATTCTGGTGCAAAACTTGGGTTACCAAGTACTTTTTGAGTGAACGTAGACTCTGATGGGCAGTGAGTTCATTTAAAGGCGGAGAATTCTGTTCGTAGTTGCCATCCATTCTGCGTGGTACATGTTTAGAATAAACCATTACAATGGATCATATGCCACCTCCAAGTCCAGTGAATTTCCTCAGCATCATTTATTATGCAAGATCGTTGTCAAAAATTAGATTCTAAAGCACAGGGATTCACCGGACCAATGGGAAAATCTTTGTCCACGTGCCATTCCCTTCTTATTTAAATTTTTGAAGCCATAAAAAAGAATTTTGAAACATTATTTCCTGAAATCGAGAAAAGGGTATTCAGCACAGACCAGAAATACCTGCTAGAAATTTGCAAAGTTATTTCATCAAGATATTGTTTAGAATAACTAGCAAATAGGAACCCAAGAAACTTGCCCTACGCAAGAGGGCTCACAAAGGCGAATGAAATTTTTTGCCTTTATATGAGCACTGATTGACCATCAGAGTCTGTAGGCTCACTCACAAAGTATGTAATCCAAGTTTATGAAGCAGGATATTTTACACCACGTGTAATCCTCCTCTAACAAATAGATCTAAAGACTTATGGGAAATTACTCGGCTAATAAACATCACAGAAAACGGCATAAAATAAATACTAAAAAATTTATTTAGGACAATGGTTGCTTTGCACATTGAGAGCGAGTTCTTATTGAAACGCTCTCTGACGATCGCCATCTTATAAAACAGCATGCTTCTCCGCATATAAAAAATGCAAAAGGTATAGTAAATGATGGCATACTCAAAGAGTACCTAAATGTTGTAGAATGTTGAAGTAACAGAACTCCCAATCACTATGCATTAACTGGATGCAATTTTAGTGAAGATAATAGATGGCTGAATAGATTCCACTAATTCCATTGCATTACTCTGCTTGCCTAATCATACACCAGCAGTAGAAATATAAGTGAAGGAGTGTCACAGCAGCATCATCCAACGTTTGTGTATACACAAAAGAGATGGACTAGGTTGATACATAGAAAACTTTGCCAATCTTTGATAAAAAATCACAATTGAATCTATAAATAAAACATGCTCAAATGGTAGGGTGGTCGATCTATGCACTTTTGTGGCATTAAATGCAGCCACCTCCCAGTGGTACCTCCTGGGTAGTTTTGAAAGCAACTAGGTAAGAGCTGCATTCTGAACAACAATTAGGTATATGACACAGCAGAGTAGTAACTCCTTTTTTTACCGAACGTTGTCAGTTTTGCTCCAGTTGAACAGAATAAATATATCGTTTTGTCGTTTAAATATGTTAAGCCATTAATAATAAAGGTTTAAATAACAGATTTAAATAATAGCCATATCTATAGAAATTTTGTAATTTTTTTGAAAAAATGTCAAATTTTAATCAAAATTTCGACTTTTGGACCAAAAGCACAGATTCAAGCCATTTCTTTTCAGCGGTAAAATTACACGCAGTTGATGGCCAATAAATTTGGTTTTGAAATTTTCTTTTCGCTTGGTTTTTATTTTCAAACGGCTCTTACTTAAAAAACCTCCTTCGTATATAAAGTTTCGTGCAAATCGGTCAAAATTGTACATTTACATAAGAACCCCCCTCCTCACCTCAAGAAAAGAAAATCCACAGACACACTCAAATTTTATGTAGAGAGATTATGTAATTTGAAAACCAATGATCAGGTAGGTACTTTTAACGTTAAGAGTATGTCACTTATGATTTATAATTATTCCTCAAGAACACTATGTTTGTCAGTTTTTTTTTTTTACGCTGAATTAGATGGTCATTGGACAAATAGTTTAAGAAGAGTTGAATCACCATACATACTATTGGAGTCGACACATAATACTTTCGCTTCGTTTAGCTCATAATCATTGTTCATAAATTAAGGCCAATGTCCAAAGTATTTTCTGCATCTAACCATAGCAGTGGTGGCCGGTGAAGAATCAAGAAAAGTGTCAGCGATCGACAATCCCCCCTCGATACCCCCACACACGCACAACAACCTTTTTTTTACCGAACTTCATTCGAAATAAAGCTAATTTTCGAAATTAGCAGTTGTAATTGAAAGGCATGTGTTATTGTAATAAGATGTTATGTATACATTATACAATTATACATGGTTTAGTTTTAAGACATATTTTATGAATATTTATAAAACACAAAAGGCATCGGAATAAGGAAAAATATTTCCTATTTCATTGTTCTATTTAATGAAATTAATGAATTTAATGAAATTGTTCTTTTTAATGAAAATATCTATAAAAATGCAACAGAATGATATACTTGTCTAATAATTATATTCAATTTAAACCTTTTAAATATGAAATCTAATAAATAAGCTAATAGCAATTTTTATCTCAACATACCAAAAACATTCAAATAGTGAAATTTAGAAAGATGAACTTAATATAAAACAATGACTAAAAACTATGCATCACGCATAGACTACGATACACGTTTCAACATTAACAGATTATTATTAAGAAATTTCATTTTTTAAATTTTCATTTTAAAGATTTTCTGTTCATATCCAGTATTGTGTGCGGATTCTTTCGTGCAGCCCTGCATATGATCTATAGAGTTTATACACACCGCGTAATACACTAAGAATTTTATAAGTCTAAAATGCATACCACAGCGGAGAAAGCACTTTTACCAAATCTCGACCATAGTCATTCCTGTAATCGAATTCTTTTGCGTATCTCTGTAAATGAATTATAAAAACTAAGCATTCCATTATTTATAGAAAACATGTCGTAATGCACTTCAGTGATCAATTTAAATTTCATTATTTTTGAAATAACATAACATCCTTAAAATGCACCACAAGAGAGTTTTCCCCATAGATCATAATGTAATGGAATTCTTTTGTGTGTCCCTGTAAATGAACAATAAATGCTACTCATTCCATACTGTTGAGATGTTGTAGTATGCCTCAGTGAAGCATAATAATTTCATTATTTTTGACATAACATCAATAAAATGCACCTAAAATGACGTATCTCCATTTGACCATAATGTATCCCAATTCTTTTTTGTGTCCTCGTACACGAACTATAGATGGTGTGCACTTCATTTTAAATATCAAACATTTCATAGTACACAGCAATGCACATAGATGTTTCATAGCAATCCAAATATATTTATGAAAGTTAGAACACGGACCGACAGACAAACCGAAGTCATAAAAGACTTTTCAACTATGTTGGAAAGTGTTATAAAAGGTTATGGGGATAATATAAAATTTAGTAAAAGCAATTTATTAAGATCTTTGGTAAGGGACACAAATATATAGGACACAAATATATGCTACTGAAAAATGAATAAAGTTAAATTCTCTAAATTAATATTACAGTCCATAAAAATAACAATAAATTAAACTTTTTACCAATCAATCCAGGTACCATAGATCTGTTTGTAGAGAAAGAAAATTTCAAATAAAAAAATCATCTGTATCTTATTGAAATCTCGAAGAATTAGAAATTCGTTTAACACTTTAAAGTTACCAACATTAAGGCTGCTCGTTAGTAAACTTCCCGATTCCCCTCACTAATGTTAATCCAATGGGCGTAAGATGCATTCGTATTTTTAAAAATTACTCCTCGGGAAATTAATATTTTTAACTTCTGTTTCCTGTGTACTGTTCTTAAAGAATCTCTCTTTTTTTTCTTAGCTATCAAAATATTTCTAAACTATGTGCTTAATTTATATTTTTATGTGTTAAAATTTTAGCAAAACTGAATACGATTTTAACATTTCATATAAAATTAAGTATATATTTTAGAAAAAAAATTACAACTAAGAAATAAAGAGACATTCCTTAAGAACAATAGAAAGAAAACAGAAGTTAAAAATATTAATTTTCCGAGTAGATATTTTAAAAATACGAATGCATCCTACGCCCATAGGAATAACATTAGCGAGGGGAGCCGGGAAGTTTACTGATGAGCAGCCTGAACCTTCTTTAAGAATTTTAAAGAAAATTGTTACAAAATGCAATAGGACTGAAATGCTTCAAACCTCTAGCATTTTATAGTTAATTAAATTACAAAAATTAAATAATTTTTTTAAACACGCGCCTGACTTTACCCTCGAAAGCATAAAATTTAAAACAATAGAAATGTAGTTAAAATTGCAGGCTTTCTACCATTTGTATGTGCAGTGAGACTAAATAACCTGACACCTCTAGACGCGACTGACGCGTAACGTTCAATTCCTCTCCTCCTTTCCTTGGAAATTTGTTCCCTTCTAATAAGAATTACAGGCGACTCAAACATTTCCAGGTTCCGTCTCAAAAAATATATATGGAGAATTCTGTTGTTTGTTATGGACCAATGGTAGATTTTTTAAAAGTAATATAAGGATGAACACAGTTCAAAGATGTGATCTTAAATTTCCTTTAAATTAGAACAATTTTAAATTTAGTTCTTGTTTATTGTAAAGCAATTTAAAAAGGAGGCTTAACCTCCGTTAAGTTCTCTGATGAGTCGCTCCTAGATCGTATAGGAACTTCAAAACATATAAACTCTATATATTTTAATAAGTTATATATCTTAGATTCACATACAACATCAAATCTAGCACCATTTTCCAACTACATAATAGTAATTCAAATTAGGTTTGATTCAATTTCTATAATTACACAGGGCTCATTTAATGCCCTATAATCAAATGTATTGTAGATAAAGTACACAAACGAACGCAATAATTAAATGATCTCGCAATTGTTTCATTAATTTCTGATTAAACTACTTCCCTGAATTTAATTCGTATAAATTAACTGTTTGGTATTTGGTGCATTGAACTTAATATTTTTAATAATTTTTGTTTCTTAAATAATATATATGTAGATAGAGAAAGATAGATAACATCACAGAAAATGAAAATAAATGAAAAACCGGAAGTTATTTGCCAAAATATAACACATATTTACGTACTAAAAGTGTAAAAAAAAGTGATATGGTAATGTGAAGCTATATAACAAATAATAATATTAATAATAAATCTAAAAAAAGATAGAGGCCTTCATTAGGGGAACCCCGTTGATATTTGATTTGGTGTAATCTGGTTTTAATCTTAAAAAATATTAGACAATTATAGCTTTCATATAGGAAAACTATTTTATTTTGCCAATAGAAAAAACTTTTAACATACTGATTGCCTCGCAAGTCTAAATGGTGAAGCCTCATGCGTGACTTCTCATACTGCAGACTGTAAGATCTTGCAGTCTAATGCGCAGAATGCCGCTGATTCGTTTCTGACTGTTTCTTCGCGCCATCTTTCGGACAAATAACTGAACAACGAGCTTCACGGGGACTGAATTACGTTTGGGTTGTTTCAAAAAAGTAATCATTCTCAGACAGGACAGTCAAAGTGTTAAGAAATAACTAAAAAAATTAAAGTTGACCTATGATAGCAATAAAATCCTTTCAGATTCCTTAAAATAATGAAAATGTTGAATTATGCAGAGATTAATAGAACAGAAAATTCACTCTGCAGATGTCAACAACAAATCTAGGACCGTAGATTTTCGCTTTGGTGCATATTTTGGTAACTCCATGTCGATGATATAGAAATCGCTCTAAAATCAGCTCATATGGTGTTTTCGAAAAGTAAAGATACACTTCAGACAGCAGGAAAGAAAAAGCTTTAATGAGCACGTTGGCAACACATATTGTAACCTTGAACATTTGACCTTTCTCTCTTAGTCATTCGTTATTTGTACGATGAGTCTATCGTGTAGCACGTGTTTATAATGGCTGCGTCAATTCAGAATACCGCCAAATGTGAAAAACGTTTTCATGCAAAAGATAAGCGTTCAGATTCACAAAGAAATGGTTTCCGTCTGTGGGAACATTATGAATGGGCAAAATGTAAGGAAATGGTGCTGTGCTCTCTCTGAGCATATTTTATGGAGCAGTGTTTATGGAGAAGCCAGAACAGGTAGGCCATCTGTATTCCCGGACCTTGTACCCAGCGACAACCACTTATTCTTTTACCTGAAAAAAAAAACATCTTGCAGGGCAAAACTTCCACGACGATGAGGAGATCAAAATCGAAGTTGAAATGTGGTTTCGACAACAGGCGGTAAATTTCTATGACTGTGGTATACAAAAGCTTGTACCCAGACTTAATAAATGCCTGGACAATGACTGCAACCATGTCGAGAAACAAGGCATATACTAGTAAGTAATTTGCAGCGAACATTTTATTAATTAAAAGTTTTGTGAATGAGTATACGGCATTGCATCTTTACTTTTCGAAAACCCGTAGTACTTTCTGAATAGATTGAAGTACTATACGACTTAATAATCTTATAATATGTTTTTATTAAAAAAATGATTAATATAATTCATTGACAGATAGTTTAAGAGCCTACGCTAATCCCGCCACAAAACTTGGAAGCTTATAATAATGCTATATGAGCGTTCTTTAAAGATCGACCGCAGCTATCCCATGCAAAAAAAATAATAATCATTTAAAAATATTAAAATGCAAGGAAAATATTTGTAAAAAACGCTCCCGTATGTTTAACATTAGTTTGCTTAACTAGCGTACGCTGATAACTACAAATAATTTAACGATTTCACTGTTTCGCTTGTGACGGATTGATTCGTATGGATCGCGAATTAAAATAGACAAATAAAAAGTACTTTATTTTTTTATTGATGGTCTATTTGAAAAATGAAAAATCGTAATTCTATAGCTTTTTCAGGAACAAGGTACCTCCGTTTCTAAAATGTTAAAATCATTGATTGACACCAGGAATTACAAACATCTTATTGAAAATAAGTAACAGCGTAAGATATAAGAGCAAAATATTCTTCCAAAATTCTGGTGCAAATGTAGCATTTGGGAATTAACATTAAGTTGGACATATATGTCACACCGCCCTTCAAAAGGTTAATGAAACTCTATATTAGACACTTTTAATATTATCGATTATATTAAGTAAATTCTCAAGAAATATGTATGAAAATATCTTCATGAAATATTTCCTTCATGAATGAAAATTTTCTCTAAATCTATATTATAAAGCAAAAACATGTCCATGAGTAACACTGACGTCATATTGACTGTGGCAACACTTGGTCAATTAATTTCGTTTTTGGATGCAATTTTTTAATTTTCTAAACTTTGCAAAAATTCAAATTTTACAACGTCGAATAGGATACAAAATATTCTTTCAAATGCAATTTGTTTCAAAACTGTATCTCAATTTACTTATTATTCATGTTTTTAAAAATAATTTTCAAGCATGATTTTTAAAATCTATCTCTTTTCCGTGCAGCCCGATTATGAAAGATAAACCCGTTAACACGTGAAACAATATAAATCGTTCAGCATTTGTTACCACACTGTAAATGTCTGAAATTCAGACACTTAAGTGTCTGAAACGGATGGTTAAAAAAAGAGACACTTTGAAGTGTCTTAATTTTTAAGATACTTATTTGTGTCTGAATTTGAGACACTTGAAACGTCTGAATCGCGGCCATATTTGTGCTCCGATTTATCGCAATAGACAGCCATTTCTGATCACATTTTTTTTAAGCATTAAAGGGAGCCATATTTGACCACATTGAATCCTTAATATTGGGAAAAAATTTGAATATAAAGCAGGGATGATGATTGTTTCAGAAGCACAACCTGATTAAAGAATGGGCAGACTGGGCCATGGTGCCTGCCCCCCCCCCCCCCCGATTTTAGGGTTCCCAAATTTGATATGCAATTTTCGTAAAGCTGATATTTTAAATCTTTTTAGATATTGTACTACTGATAATATTCAATGTATTGAACTTTTACAGTAAGATAAGATTGAAACTTTTTTATATCTAAAAACAGTAAAACCTCTCAATAATTTGTCCGCTATTCGGAGGTGCCTGCTTTTCAGAAGTAAAAGTATGTAAATATCTATGCATCGTGAATTGAAAAAGTAGTTCGCTAAATAGAGGTGTCTGTTATGGAGGTTTCACGACGCTCTGAAGCTAAAACCTCCATAACAAACAATCCCGAATAGCGGACACCTCTATTTATCGAAGTACCCATATTTTGCCATCGCAACACACATATATTTACATACTTTTACCTCTAAAAGCAGACACCTCCGGAAAGCGGACAGATTCCGCGGTCAAGGGGTGTCCGCTATTGAGAGGTTTACACTTTTTGGATAGGCATATTTTTTATTTTTAATCTTATCTTGCTGTAATAGGTCAAAATATTGATCATAATCGGTACAATGTCAAAAAATAAAATAAAAATAAAATATTAGCGTTACTAAAGTTACACACCAAATTTGACGCCCCACTAAAATCGCGGTGTGGAGAGGTGACAAGCAGTGCCATATCCCAGTTTCCACATCCTTTAATGATGTTCTGTTTCTGGAACAATCGCTAGCCCTTCTTTATATTAAAATATTTTCCTGTTTATTACCATACAATCGCAGAAAAAGGAAAAATTCATTTAAATATAATATATAACATATTTTACATGCAATCGAATTAAAGCTATTAGTTTTAACAACAATTTTAAATTACGAATCCAATTATTAAAACTTTTGAGGAGACAAAACTGGAGGGAAAAAAAAGATTTTGTTTCAAAAATTTCGCAGTTTAATTATAAATTATAAAAATTAAATCTCAATAGATGTTTGATCATTTAAATATATTTAGTCCAATATTAAAAATTGAGTAATTTACATGTACTTCATAGCGTACGAACAAAATATCAATTGTTAATAGAATATTGCAAGAGAATTTTACAAGGAATTCAACACATTAAACTCATAAATACATAAACTGTTTTCCGTTTCTATTTTTTTAGTAAAAAAAAAGATTTATTTATTTATTTATTTATATATACGTATATATTACTGGCTTTTTATTTAAATTAACAGCATATAACTACATTATTGGAAGAATATCTATTTCTAGAATTAATGTTTTTTCTTGCAAAAAGATTTAAAAAAAATATTTTATGGAATACTACACTGGCGAGAAAAATTAAAAGAACAACCATAAAAAGATGCTTTATGTTAATTCTATTGCGGGAACTTCAATGAAATGTGATTGGATGGTAACTCATTGTTAACGTTATCACGTAGTCCTATGGGATTAACATTTGCTACAGACAAATAAGAAATTATTTCAACACGTTCTTTCGGCACGTTTGAAAAGGAGTGCACGTGGTTGAATTGAAATCTAATTTTAAGGATTTTACGTGTAGTTGCATAAACGCATTGCTTGCAGTAAGTGGAATATGTCATCCAGAAGACTTTTCACTGATTGTGAGAAATGGCGTGCGGTATGGAGACTGGAAGTAGGACAGACACTGACAGGGGTCTGTAAAGACTTAAAAATAGCCAAAAACGCTATGTCAAGAATTTGGAAACGGTTCAAAGACACTGGTTATGTTCAGAGACAGGTAAAGGTCGAAAACCTGCCACAACAGACTGCGAGAACCGTTATTTGGAAACGATTGCTAAAAGAAACAGGCAACTGACGTCATTTCAGATTGCAAGGGAGTTCGCTGCAGCAACGGGAACTCGAATATCCAGACTTACTGTGGGTGTCAGGCTGCATAAAATAGGGCTGTATGCAAGGAAACCCATCATTTGTATTCCACTAACTCCAGTAGCGAAATGCGCCTGGTTAAAGTGGTGCAGAGGTCGTCGTCATTGAAGTACGATGGACTGGAGCCAAATTCTCTGTACCGATGAATCCCAATTTTGTTTGGGGAGTACTTTCAGACGTGTTACCATATGGAGGGAGAAAAACACACTCAATAAGGCTGCAAACATCCATGAAAGACATCGATACAACGGTCCTGGAATCATGATATGGGCGGGCATCATT
The DNA here is from genome assembly GCA_963931845.1 of Maratus michaelseni. Taxonomy (NCBI): domain Eukaryota; kingdom Metazoa; phylum Arthropoda; class Arachnida; order Araneae; family Salticidae; genus Maratus; species Maratus michaelseni. The sequence goes on from OZ007589.1 coordinate 235,954,810, forward strand.
TCGAATGGCCCCATTGACCTACACGTTTTTACCAATGGAACTGTGAATGCTGAAATATACAGAAATGAGGTTCTTGATCCTCATGTCAGGTTGTTTCGGTGTGCAATCGGTAATAACTTCCTTTTAATGGATGATAATGCACGACTTCATCGTGCTGCACTAGGGAATAATTATCTTGAGGGCGAAGAAATCCAGCGAATGGAGTAGCCTGCATATTTTCCAGATTAAAATCCAATAGAACATTGTGTGGGACGCACCAGTACGCCGACTTGCATCTCGGCAACCCCTAACTAGGACTCTAAAGGAGCTTCGGGGCACTATTCATCTTGAAAACCCTTTGTTACCGCAAACACTTCTGGTTAATCTAATCCACAGTATGGAAAATCGCTGTAAAACTTGCATTTCGGTCAGGAGTGACCACATACCTTATTAATTTTTCCTGTGTGTCTCTAAAATATTGTAACAGTACAATTTCCTTATCCCCTCTTATATCACACAGTCCTATGTTTTTATGTAAATTTATTTTTTGCTGAAATAGGTGGTTCTGCATTTTGAATATATGTCACATATAACAAAATAAAGATCTTGTGCAAGTTTCATGTTCTTATCTGTAAAATTATTCAAGTTCGATGAGTTTTCATAGTTGTTCCTTAAATATTTCTCGCCAGTGTATAAACTGTCAAATCAAGAAAATGTGTCAATATGTAAAAAAAAAAAAAAAAAAAAATCTATCACCACTTACTTGAAACGCACGCTGCCACAAGATTCTTGTGTTTTTTTTAAAGAAAACTTCTTCAAAATATTGTACTGTTCCAATAAACAAGAAGGTCTTGCATGTTTTCCTTAGATAGAGATTCCAAGATTCCTTAATATATCTTGCAAATCCATATTAGCAGGGTGTCTCATTCTCACCCTGACAACATGAATCAACGAGATAAAGTTCTTTTATCACAAGTGTTGACGAGATCAAATTAATATTATTTAACGAAATAATACGAATTAAAGTAACAAAATTTAACATTACGCAAACAATGAATCAAATAAAACTAAATTATTAATTAAAATCTGCCGAATGTACACTTAAAAACAAAAACTTGGTTTAAATTACAACGAACATACTTCGAAGTTTCTTCGAACGGAACTTTGAACTTTACATCTCTAAAACGCATGCGAGGTCTAGGGTGGTGCCCTCCAATGGCTATTCGGGAAATGACTAATTTCAGACAAGCGTCTCATTGACCGTATTCCATGAGCGCGCTGGCTGGTAGGAAGATGGGTGGGAAGGAGGGGGGACGACTTGCCCCTCCCTGGATTTTGAAATTTGATTGTTTTTTTTTCTTTTTGTCTGATTATTATTTTTTAAATGATATAATTCATTCTTGCAAGTTAATACAGAATGATTAAACGCTAAAAGAAAAAAAATGAACTAAGATTTTTTTTTTTTTGTGTGTGTGTGCCTTTTTTTCTCTTAATTCTTTGATGAACACATTTTTTTCTTTTAAGTGTTCTTGGGTTTCCAATTTATGGAAGAGGCAGGTGCAAAAAAGCTAAACCCCTAACACAAAGAAAAAAAAAACCTTTCAGTTCTTTATTTTGTTAACTGTTTCAATTCTTTATTTAAAATACTGTTAGAAACTTATCTTTGGATATTTAATATTTCTTAATTATTTTCTTAGTTCAGCTTATTTCGTACTTATATTATGCATTTAAAATCGGCGGACTAGACTGCGGACCACAGTTGTAGCTGTTCAATTATTTACCCCTTCATACATTTCTCTTTGTTAATACACATGTCTCTGAGTATTTCAAGCTATATCTCTTAATATTTTAGATTTAAGATTTAGGGGGTGGGGGATTCCCTGAACCTTTCCCGTATATATACGTACAATTTCAAGTAGCTTTTAATTTTTATTTATTTATTTATTTTTTATTTGTTAAAGCAATTTTTTAATTATTTAATAGACCAAAAATAATTTAGTTCCAAGACTTGATAAGTGGACTCATGCAATTTTGGCACTCGTTCTATGATGTAATCAAATTATTTCTTTAAGTAAATCCAAATTTAATGGGTTGGAAAGTAAACACCTTTCATCTATTCGAAAACAGTTTTTTGATGGCGCTGCCATATATAGGGATAAGATTTTATCATAGCACAACACATATGATCACATGACACATTATGTTGCATAACAATAGGATCACATTCAGACATTTATTTGTCTGAATTCCTAAATGTCTTAATTTCAGACATTTCCTCAGTATTCAGACATTTTTTTAGTTCGTTTATGCCATGATTATAGTAAAACACTTATGTGTCTAAAATTCAGACATCTATGATGTCTGAAATTTCACATTCATACACTTAAGTGTCTGAATTACTTTGTCAGACTCTTAAGTGTCTGAATTACTTTGTCAGACTCTTAAGTGTCTGAATTTAAGACGCCTTTTTTTGCAGTGCAGCTAATATTCAATAACGAAATTAAAACTTCATAAATAAATAAATAAAATAATAAGATAGTATAAACAAGCACGTATTGAACAGACTTTCAATATAACTACTCGCTTAACTCTCGGTCTGGAACAGCGTGCCTGACAAACGCGCATCCAAAGATTAGTGAATATTGCTTCGAAAATTACCTATTAGTTTTACTTGTTTTGAAGTTGATAGATGAGGTTTTTAGAATCAGATTTCGAATATTCTATCTCTGTACTTCCTAGTGAAGATCACTAATCGCTTTAAGAGCGTTTGAATGGATTTAAGTATGTACCAATGAGGATTTTAAAACAATCGCCTGTCAGGAACACTGCGCACGAACGCGGAGTCTACAGGTACGACCGACGAATGTTAAACCAATCATTTTCACGGTGGAAAAAAATATTGATATTTTTCATATAAAAATGCTTTTTGGAGTTCTTAGAGAGTAATTAAAAAAAAAAACATTAAATGTAAAAAATGTATTAGAGTTTAAAGAAAAAAACCCGGTAAGCTCAGGACGAATACCCTAGTAAGAAATAATAAAAAATAATCCGGTATTAGCTGTGAGCTATTTTTGAATCAGAGTTAAAAATAAAAACTCAATTTAAAGAAATTTGTTGTGAATTGCATTAAAGAATCCTAGGCGTGATAAATGAATTAGGCGAGTCTAGATCTTCTAAGTCTATGAAATTGTTTTTCAACAGCAAGCCGTCACTTAAAATTGCCTCTAGACAACCTCTGAAACAATTAATTTATGTGGAAATAAATGAGATTGAACACACTCAGAATTCTAAACTATGTGAAATTCTAAATAAGTGCGATCACTTAAAGTTATCTCTCATGAAACTTTTGACAAATTATATTCGAGGCACATTAAATGGATTTCAGGTGGATATTTAACTTATAATATCAAAATTTAAAAGCTACTAGAAATCTCCATTAAATTGAATAATATTTTATTATGTATTTTTAGAAGAACTATAGTGCTATTTTAAAAATAGTTTGAAAAATTGTCGAAATAATGGAAATGGTGCTGAGGAACTGTTTTAATTATTATTTTTTAATAATCCATTTGAAAATATTTCTTTTTGCTATTAATTTATCTAAATGGTGAAGAAGAATTGAAAGATATATATATATATATATGTGTGTGTGTGCATTTATCAATCTATTCATTTTCCTTATCAAGTTGAATTAATCTCAGTGAGACTTTAATATTTTAATTTAGTATTGAGGGTCATCTCTATTTTATAGTTTTTTTTTATGAAATAACTGAAAATATTCAGCATAGTCTTAATATAACGTCACATCAGAATCCAATATTGGAATCTTCAAAGACAAAATATATATATAGAAATATAGGGGGTCCGAGAATTATTGGACACATTACGAAATTATGAGAAAAAGCTGAAAAAAGTGGTAGTTTTTCGATGTCACGTATTAATAACATGTTTTCGAAAGTTCTTTTTTCCGCAGCATTGTTATTCCTAGAATTTTCCCCAAAACATATATTACCTGTGCTGGTCCGATTCCTTGGCTTCTTTGATCTCCATATTTAACCCCGCTGGGTTTTTTCATGTGGGATTATGTGAAAGATTGTGTGTATCAGGCGCCTTGTACTGATTTGCAGTTACTGAAGCAGCGTACCACAGCTGTTTTTCCATCCATAACTCCTCAGATGCTTTCAAATACATGGAATGAAATCGAGTATCACTTAGACATAGTTTCTATAAGTAACCAAGTGACCTCACATCGAGATGTATTAACTTTTGTTCTTCTATTTTAAGTTAGTAAACACATTTTGTTTCTATACTATCTAGTTTTAGTTTTACATAATTTTGAAATGTGTCCAGTAATTTTCGGACACCCTGTAAAATGTTGAAGTAAACAGAAACAAAATTATTTTTAAAAATCTTTTATTTATGATTAGCCATACGAGGTATATCCACAAAGTAAGTTCCGTTTCTATTTGTATCCGCAGCAGTGCTGCGATCGCAGTTCGGAGCATGCGCGGTAGTTACTCTGACTAAAGGAGAAGAAATGTACGCCATTTTCAGATCGCTGCTGCCAAAGTGTTATTTGTAGTGCTTCTTTAAAATGTCAGCCTTAATTGAAAATGCCACTGCTTGTGAAATCAGATCTGTGATTCGTTTTCTCAATGCAAAGAAAGTTAAACCAAGTGAAATTTATCAGCAAATCTGCGGGGTTTACGGACAAAATTCTATGAGTGATTCAATGGTTAGAAGATGGATCAGACAGTTTAATGAAGGACATGATCAAGTGCACGAGGTGGAACGAAACCTCCGAGTCTTCTGAACCTCCGAGTCTTTGGTTACTGATGAACTGGTTCACGCAATTGAAGAGAAGATTAAGCAAAACCATAAGTTTACAATTAGTGCTCTTGCTATGGAATTTCCGCAACCATTGTAACCACATAATTGAAAACACAGGCGGCAACCTTCTATGAACAAGGCATAGAAAACCTTGTGGCACGCTACGACAAGTGCCTACAAAATTTCGGAAGCTATGTAGAAAAGTAGTTTCACAGTTTTAGATTTTTGTACAATAAATATTTTTTTTATATCTGTACACGGTTTTTTTATATAACCAAACGGAACTTACTTTGTGGATATACCTCGCATATCTATTATATCTGTAGTTTTGCTTGCTATTCATATGTTATGGAATTTACATTAAAGTAAACAAGCCGTAAATATTATTTTAAGTACAAGCTGTTCACCTTCCTTATTTAAAGATTCAAAGTTATAAACATATCCTTTTATCGAAGAAACATGTGACGTAACTTAGGATTTCTTGGATCTAGAAGATTTGGATATAGGCTACTTTGACCTAAATAAAAAACACTTCAAATCGGTTCTGGGTGCATGGTGTTATTAGTTAGCAATGTTATGTGTAGGGTATTGCTGTATAACGCCAATATTCTCAACATAGAAGGTCTAGGACCGATCTAAAACACTAATTTTAGGAATTTTCACGAAAAAGAAAAAAGTAAGACTTATAGGATCAATTTTTTGCCGTTCATGTGTCTCTCAAGATCATTTTTTCTTCAGGAACAGTTGACAGTATCAATTTTTAATTAATATGAAATAATAAGGTTCACGGTTTTGCAAACATTTCCAGCATCTAACTCAAAGCAATGAAGAATTGTAGCCTCAAAGCAATCCTTTTATTTTCATACAAACTTACTCTCAAAACCTATAGGGTACTTCGCGTTGACCTAAAATTTTGAAATTTGGCACAAAGCGTCTTATAGCACAGGTAGAAAAAAATACTTAACTGCTGAAAATATCAAGTCGAAATTAATATAAAATTATAATGTCCACGGCCCCATATTGTTTTGTAAAATCTTCGAACTTCTAACTCTCTGCAATAAAAAGTTACGGTCGGGTTTTTCTGGCGGGATCTGTTCTATATCCTTCCGAATAATCGGAGTCTTGAAGGTATTCGCGGTTCCACGTGATCCCCGAATGACGGTAGTCGACAAGTAAGAAAGAATAAGTTAGGCAGTTCATATTCTTGTACATTTCTAAAGAAATTAGGCAATTACTAAATTTACGGTATTATGCAATAATTGTTCGGAACGCTCAAGGTGCGAGTCCTACTTGCACTTGTCCTGTTTCTCTTTTGGGTCCAAGTAGTATTTCAGGGTGAATGTACATCATCTTACGGTATACTTTTAGACATGTAATGAACAGAATTTTTTCATTACTTTTCTGACAACCTGTGATCTTTCGGAATGAATTTGAGAATACAGTACAGTTCATTTCACATGCAAGAAACCAAATCCAACTATACACACAGATCCAACTGTGACTCATAAATAATATTTAAATTATACGTGTGATAAAACCAAATTTTTTGTAGCCTTAATGTGTTTTATTATCTTAAAGCATATAATGGAAACTTTTTAATGTAAAATTTTCAGCAGATATTGTAATAAAGGACAAATGAAACATTTCGATACAACTTACACTTTATTCTAAGTAAATTACCCGAAAAAATTATTCGTGATTTTTTTTTCTGTCATAGATGAACTTTTTCTCTGAACAGAAAATAATAGAAATAGTCCATTTTTACATGTCAGCTATTTTTTGACTCAGAGTTAAAAATAAAAATCCATCCAATTTAAGGAACTGTCGTGAATTGCATTCGTGAAAATATCTGAGACGCGATAAATGCATTAAAACCGTTTCCAACTCCTAATTCTGTAAAATTGCTTTTCAGCATCAGGCGGCCACTTTAAAATGCCTCTAGATCTCTGAATTAAACTATTTATTTGGAAATGAATGCGAATGCACACACTCAGATTCGTAAACTATGTGATATTCTAAATACGTGAGATCACTTAAAGGTAGCTCTTCTGAAGCTTTTGATAAATTATATTTGAGGCTCGTTAAATGACTTTCAGGTGGATTAATACACTAATTTTCAAATATTAAAAGCTATTAGAAACGTGTATTACATTAAAGCATTATCTTATTCTATAATTCTAGAAACTATATTTCGTGTCTTTTAAGAGTTTTTAATGAAATACAGTAGATGGAGCTAAGATATTGTTTTATTTTATTTCAATAACAGTATTGAAAATATTGCCATTTTCGGTAATCCCTGTAAATGTTAAAGAAGAACTAGAAAAATTTAGAGGTATTTTTAAAAAAATATTTTTTTTCTATGTAGTTGGATTATATTTAGCGAAATTTTCATATTTTAATATAACTTAGTTTTGCTGGCATTATTGTCATCTACAAAATTTTTCCCTTATTTTTTCGTACTTTAAAATAACTGGGAAAATTCAACATATGATCAATATAAATTCGCGGAAAACTCAAATCCCAGAATTTGTAAAGACAAGAAAAAGTATTGTTGCAGGGAAAAGGAAGATAAGATGAGTTTTAATTTTTCGCTCATGTGTTATGGAATTTATGTTAAAATAACAGGCTTGGAAAAATTGTTATATATTTTCTTTTAAAACGTAGAATGAAATTCTTTTACTGAAGAAACACGTATAACTTTAGAAATTATATTAATTTTCAGGACCATTTTAGACCTTTTACGAGAAAAAGTAGATTACCCTACATTTCTTGTCACACACACACAATATTAATAATAATAATAATTATTATAATAATAATAATAATATCCAATTACATCTTAGTTCTAAAGAGAAGGATTAAAAAGGATTTTTCATCGTCATATATTTTTAATATTTAATATATAATCTAAGTCTTTCAAAGGTAAACTTTAAACAGATACAGTATGAAATGGTGTTTTTGTGTTTTGGTTCGGGCAATTATCTGCGAATAGGATATAGGGCGAGAAGGGCAGATGATTACCCACCGTGGGGTTTATTTTTAAAGGAACCTAACTCAAGTTTACGCAAGCTAAAACAGCTATTACAAATTGTGAAACATTTTTTTAATTTTCAACTCATGCTGCGCTTTGTAACATTAGAAACAGGGTAAATATTTTTCTACGTAACAGATTTCATTTAAACATTATGTTATGTATATTTGAAAAACATAATTCTTGTGAAGCAACATACCTAATCACAAAGACCAAATCTCCGTCGCAAGCATGACCCAGCAATATGGTATTTACGCCATACAACAGTACAGCAATTTACGAAGTCACACGTGTCATTAGCGTTACTTAAATGGGATGCGTTAATGTTGGACTTAAGAATCAGTCCAGAGAGGCTATTCTTTTTCAAATGTTTGAACTTCTATCTGAAATGAAATTTTCGAAAATATGAGTAATTATATAAAATATCATTTAAAAAATATTTTTTTTTATGCTGCCAAAAGTAACAGAAAAAAAGATCGTAAAATTTGATGGAGCTACATTAATTTTTCATACTGGTTAATAACTTATTCAAGACTTGATTTTACGCATGCCGCATTCCTTGAATCGAAATATTAAAATATATCGAAATAAAAAATATTCAGCGAAGTTTCTACAATTTAAGTTTCTTTACGCCATAAGTCTTAAGATTTTCGAAATAACTGTTCAGAGAAATATATACTTAGGGTATAGTTAGAATACTTTCCTACGTATTTAGTTTTTAATGTTTCTTTATGATTTTTATATAGAGGTTAAATTATTCTTCAGTGTAAGCACAATATCTGATTCCTTTTTTTTCGTTATGAAACCTACTCCTTCTCTCAGTCCTAATAGTGTTTAAAAGTTTTCTAATAAGAAAAGTGCTTCTAAATGTGTTTATAATATTTGCACTGCCTCTTATAAACGTGTTAGTTTCCTTTCGCAATCTTTATCTCACCTAACTTATAACAATCTTTACACTGGGAAGATCTCATTTGAAGTAGTGGGAAAACTTAAATACCTCTATTCTGTAACTTTGTTACGCTTTCTTTAGATGTAAACTCTCTTTTTACTAATTTTCCTGTTTAAGGAGTTTTTCTGAGAGTTCTTCTATGATTCCATTGGAATCCAGTGGATTCTGCTGTTATTAAACGCTTGTGCCTAAAAAGCCGTTTTGGTTTTCAAAGATTTCTTTTATTTTGAATTTTATGGCATGCAATTGGGAAGCGTCGCCCCACCTCTCCCTGCTTTGTGAACTGCTTTTATATGCACTACCTCGAAGAAAACGTTTTGATGTATATAAACTACCTTATTGGTTTAGCTATACGTAAGATACATTTGTTTTGGACCTTTCAGAAACGTAATATTTTTAGTTGATATATTTAATTAGATTTACCCATGTATTCAGTTTATTTTCGAAGGTAAAAACAAATATCTTCTTCATATCTTGGTTTCTAAGCAAGAGGACAGAAACAGAAACTTCCCACTCGTGGACAGCCAACCTCTCGGCATAGGAACTATAGTCCACGAGGGGAAAACCTATATCTACCAGGAATACCAAGGAACCGGAGTCCCCAGCAAGTTACAACAATCACACGAGCTACCCAATATTGCTTATTGCTGGGTGAGCCCAAAGTTATTACAAGTGTATAAGTTCTATATGAATATACTGATAAGATTACATAATATTAAAGATAAATATTTACAGATATTTACAATAATAATATTGTACTGAAAATTTTCAATTGCATTATGCACTAGTCTGTTAAGTCTTTTAAAACATAGTTTTTAATATCTATAGATCTAGAATTTTATATAGGTTCTAATAATTATTTGATATATGAAAAGTTTTTATTTAGGACATTATAGTTTTTATCTAACTTTTCGTAATTTGAAGCGTCTAATAGCACACGTTGTAGGTTTATCTTTAATGTTTTATTTTTATTGAAGTTAAAATGGTATTCCATAAGAGGGCAGTTACCGAAGATGTAGTGTATAGGAGTTTCAGGGTTTTTGTCACAAGGACATCTATCCGTGGTTCTTTTACCAATTTTATATAAAAAGCTTGGGAAGCTTCCATGGCCGCTAAGAGTATATGCTGCTGATTTCTGAACACATAAAAATTTAACATCTACCTTATTAAGAATTTTATACGTTTCTCTTCCTTTCGTTGAGTTGGTCCAATCGTTTTGCCAATCTGTGATGATTTTGTTTTTAAAATAACTCTTTAGAATGGAAATGGTAAGACAGAGATGTCATCATAATGGTCTTCTGTAATTGCATTTTTTGCGAGAAGGTCTGCTCGCTCGTTACCAGTGGTGCCTACATGTGCTCTAATCCACGCTATTTTGAAGGATTTATTGGGGTTTTGTAGTAAACTATTGTAGATATTTAAAATTATGGAGTTTCAAGGAAAAATTATCTTGAGTGCATCTAAGGATGAGCGACGATCTGTCAAAATAAGGGCTGATGTAAATTGTGATTGTGTTAACCAAACTATTGCTTCCTGGATCGCATATAATTCGACTTGGTAAATTGAGTTAATTGGGTGTAGTCTTACTGCATGATCATGGATGAAGTTATTATTAAGAGAGACTGTATATGCACTTGCCACTCCATTTCCCATAGATGATCCATCTGTAAAAATTTGTAGATGATTTTCCAATATTATGTTTTCTGTCAGGTTATCTATAATTTCTATATTTTTCAACTTGTAATATTCTGGAATTTATAAGTTTCTTCCCGTTGCATAAGATTATTGTATATTATTGTATTGTTGATGCTAAGTAATCTGTTTCCTTGCTTTATCTCATAAATTTGGAATTCGTTTGGTATTTTGATGGTAATCGGAGGCACTCCAGTTAAAATATTTAATGCGTCATTTGAAATACTTCGTTAAGTTCTTATGATGTTTAACAATGCTATTCTTTGAATTGATCTAAGGATTCTGATGCCGTGGCAATTCAAGTTTGGAAACCAGAATTCGGAGCCATAAAGAATCTGTCTTTCAATCACTGTTTGATACCAGATCTTCTTGAGGAAGGGACTGATTCCCTTGTTTTAATTGTGGAAACTTTTAAAGCTCGAAACAAATTGGGCGATTTTAGTTTTTAAAATACTTAGGTGCGATTGAAAATTTAATTTTTGGTGTAGTGTAATTCCTAAATATTGTAGATTTTTAACAATTTTTATAGATTTCTATTTTATTTTGAAAATTGGCTTTCGATTATTAAGGAGGCTCCTTCCAAATAGAAGTGCTTGGGTTTTTTCTTCTGAGATAGTTAGATTAAGCTCTGAACATTGAGGAATGTTTTTATACGACTGTTAGCAGTTTGTTCCAATGATGATCTGGTATTGCCTTCCGTGAGTACGACGAAATCATCTGCATAGACGATAATTCCAAGAGCCTTTAATTTGTATCTTGTAATTATGTAATTGGCTATTAGTAACCACAATAGTGGTTCTAAACACGAGCCCTGCGGACAACCTTTATGTGTCTTGAACCACTCTATAATTGTGTAATTATTTAATCCGATTAATCTCTCACTGATATAAATTTTTAGGAGCTTCTTTATGTAAGTTGGAAGTGGAGAATCATCTATTATTTCAGTAATTTTGTGCCAATCAATGGAGTCAAATTCTCCCTGGATATCAATTGAGATCATTCCACAGTAATTATATTTATCTAAGTTTTCCATGATTAGTGATTTTAGTTGTTGTAAAGCTGTTAATGTACTTTTTTACTCTCTAAAACCATGTTGTTCTGGTTGAAGAATGGATTTAAACAAGAGGATTTATCTAACCAAACCGATTTCAGAAAATAGTTTTTTTCTTTCCCTTCCTCCTCATGCTCTTTATAATTATCCCCCTCAGCAAAAATTGGTTGTTTTCAACATTTATGTTTATCGCACTCTTTCCATATCGGCTCCGATCCGATTAAACTTAACTCTGACCTAATTACGTAGGTCATTCAGAAAGAAAATTCTTTTGTCTTAAAGTTTCTATTATTATCGTAAACCGATGTGGTGTGTATTTCATGCCTAACAGCGATATTAAAAGAATCTCTGTAATACTGACCAAACTAAGAGAGCTCTAAAATATGCGAGGTGTTTTCGAAAAATAAAGATACACCTCAGATAGCAGGAAAGAAATTGTTTTAATGAGCGCGTTGGTAACACATATTGTAACCTTGAACATTGACTTTTTTCTTCCAGTCATTCGTTGTTTGTACGGTGAATCTGTAGCACGTGTTTGTAATACATGCGTCAATTCAGAATACCTTCAAATGTGGAGTACGTTCCGTCATACGTTTTCTTCATGCAAAAGTTGAGCGTCCAGCGGATATTCACCAAAAAAAGTTTCATATATGGGAACATTATGAATCGACAAAATGTAATGGCGTTGTGCTTTATCTAGAGGTCAACCAATGTTCATGCAGAACCCAGAAGTGTTAGGCCATCTGTGATCTCTGATCCGCCCACCGAGCTTACACCCAGCGATTGCCACTTATTTTCTTTACCTGAAGAAACATCTTGCAGAGCAAAACGTCCACAACGATGATGAGATCAAAATCGAAGTTGAATGTGGCTTCGACAACAAACGGTAAACTTCCATGACTGTGGGATACAAAACCTTGTACCAAGATTTAACAATGGATAACCATTGATAATGATGGCAACGATGCCGGAAAATAAGGCATATACCAGTAAGTGATTTGTAATAGAGATTTTATCAATTAAAAGTTTTTTAATGAGTTTTCGGCATTGTTACTTTACTTTTCGGAAACCCCTCGTAGATATTAAGGGATCACCGTATATATGTTTGTAATTAAGAAAGTTCCATGTATGCAACTGATTCCCAGTGGACATTGAGTCATTGTTTTTATTTTTCTAAGGCTAATATTATCTCTTCTCCTTTCTCTTCCTCTAACTTATATTTTCATAAAAAAAATTTCATTTAAAAAATCATAAAGTTTATTAATTATTTTCGCATTTTCTGTGTATATGTCGACACTTGGATATTGTTTTTATAACTATCCTTTCTTTGTTTTCTTATTTCTTTCTTTCTTTCTTTATTTGCTTTTCTCAACTTATTTAACTTTTTCTTGTTTTATAATTATCACCCCAACTTTATTAATTTATTATTTTATTTTACTTAACATTCCTCTGTTGCTGCATCTATTATTTTATTTTATTTTATTATAAAATTTATTATTTGTTTTGTTTTTTTACAATTAGCTTCTTTTCAACGCTTTCCCTTTTTGATGCTGTGCCTTATCTTTAATTTCTTCCTTCCTTCGTTCTTACATCTCCCCCCCCCCCTTTTACACACACTGTAATCGTCCTAACTTGTCTGTATTGTAAGATTTTCTAGCTTCCTTTATTTTGCGTGTGTCGCCTTCCACCATGTGTTGGCACTACCCCTGATGAAGGTTCAATACTGTGTGATCTGAAACCGTGCTCTTGTGTCTGTTATACTATTTTTATGGTAATACCAATGACGTTTTTAACTTTATTTATATGTTTCCTGTTCTGGGTGCTTTTTCCGCACTTGGAAGATGAAAGTTTAACGAATTACAGCAAGAACATGCCCATTTGTGTTCCTTTAGTATAGTGAAGCATTTTAAAATGGTTTTTCTTGAATTTATAAATTTTCATTATGAAAAAGGGCAGAAAGGTCATTTTTATAATTTTTTGAACCCTTTATTTTTTGTGTCTGAATCTAAATTATTTTTCAAAACGTTTTGTTAACATTCAGTAATATTTAGTAATTGTTTCAAGTCTATACGAAGGAAATTTAGTTTTTAAGTGATGTTTTCATTTTCTAGTTTCAAATTGGAAACATTTGCAGTAAAATGTTAATAAAGGATCGGGGGGGGGGATATTTTTTTATTAGCGGAAAGTAATCTCAGGAAGAGCTATTCATAAAAACTGTATTAATCAGTTTTAACAAAAACAAGAACGAAAAATCAATGCGTCAAGCATAGATTATAAAACACTTTCCAACACATCCAGAAACTGCAACGAAACTTCACCGTTAAATAAGGTGACAGAAGCCCGTTTAGAAAACGTATTACACATTGAAAAATACAGTTTTAGAAATTTCCTTCCATTGTTAAAGTAGTCTAATTATTTTTGCAGCTCTGTATATGATCTATAAATTTGGATATATACTACATAGCATGATAAAGTTTAGTTCATTTAGAAAATTCACATTTAGCAATTTTCGTCAGTCGATGGATATGTACTCGAAATCTTTTGCCCTGTATATTATCTAAACTTTTTTGTACACACCACATATTAAGCTAAAAGGTGAAAAACGCATAAAGCAACTTAAAACTCAATTCCAGCAATTACAAATCATAAACGACAATGTATCTTGTTCTTTGCGTAGCCCTGTATATGAATTTATTTATACCTCACAAACTTCTATTACTCTACTAAATATAGTTCAGCAGGAAAATGCGTAACACAATTAAAATTTACCCATAAGCAATTCACTCCCATAGTTTGTAATACTAACGAATTCCCTTGTGTATTCCTGCATATGATCAACCGATTTTATGAACAATACGTACTGTGAAAAAAATTAGTTAAACTTAAAAACGCAAACAAAAGTTGAAAACGGACTTATCACACATAGTCTGTAAACTTTGCACGTATACTGTCCGCGCTATAATTTGTGTGTCCCTGTAAATGAATGATAAACGCAACGAACATTATACTTTTAAGCGAGCAATTTATAGTGCATCTCAGTAAACCATATAATTTTCATCGTGTTTAATATATTGAAACATCATTAAATTACACTGCAAATGATATTTCCTGTAGAGCAATGTGTAACAGAATTCTTTTGTTTGACTGTAACTGAATAGTAAATGCTTTGCACCCCATATTCTACAAAAAAGCGTGTTTTAATGCGCTTTATAATTATATATGAATTTCATCATGCTTCAAATGGCGTAGCATCATCAAAATGCACTTGAAACTATTAGTTCCTACTGCCTGTAATGTAACTTTTGGTCGTCCCTGTAAAAAAGTTATAAGTGCTACTCACTTCATTTTCAATAGGGAACATGCTATACTAAACAACAATAAAATACAAAAATTTCAGGGTAATTTGAGCATATTTACGGGAGTCAGAGCACGGCTATACGGCAGACAAACCGAACACTTTTCAACTAGGTTGAAAAGTGTTAAAAAATTCGCCCACTCTCCAGGCACTCAAACCCGTCAAACTGGGTCGAATCCCGGTAGGTAGGGGCCTGGTCAGTGGCCTCCGAGTGTTAATGTAAACACATTAACTGAAGTTTAAAAAAATTATCCATAATAAACATTCACGATATAGCTATGTATAAATCATTTTTTTTAATAAATCTATTACACTATAAATAGTGATTTTTACTGATAAAGGATTACAAAAGTGTTTAAAACTTTGAATAATAGAATACTATATGTTTTGTTCTAAAGAGATTGAAAATATTAAAATAAGACACATTAAAGTGTTTTAGAAATATAAAACTATCATTAAAAACAAAATACTGTTATTAAAATTATGTAAAAACAAAGGAAAACATTAGGCTTCTGAAATAAATGTCTTGTACTAAGACATTTATTCCATCTAAGATTTAATATATTGACTAATGGCGAGAAACGATATTTTTCTCTAAATTTCTTTACTGAAACAAGGAGAAGTTTTCAGAAATAAATTATTCCCCTGAGAATAGGAATGTACTTGTTCTAGATAGGTTTAAAAGATAAAAAAAGCACGAGAAAGAGTTTTAAAATTATTTTCTTACTATACTGTTATGTATTTTAGAGACCTATATTTCCTGTAATGTATTTAAGAGATAATCAGTTATAGTTAAAAATTTAACCATTTTAATCCTTCAAGAATTTTAAAGGTAGGTAAAACTAGTCTTATATATTTACGAATAAATTAAGAAATATGTTAAGAAAAGTGTCCCGAACTGTATTATAAATCAAATTATAATATAACCAATTAAAACGCAATTTATAATGTACCCATTTAAGTATACGAAGATATGTCATTAAATTTGCGTAATTTTATAGATGTAGTGTACAATCGTCAACAATAAAAAAAGTCCTTCCGGCCTGTACCGGGAGGAAAAGGTAGCTTTCTTATATCTTACTACTGTTACTACTATCTTGCTACTGTTACTCGAAAACAGCAAGCTAAAATACAAAGAAACCGTTTACAAAAGATTCGTTAATAATGAATTTGAATAAGAAATTCGCTAAATTATTGAGCTATAGCCAAGTTGGCTTCGTTTATGAAAACGTATTTTGGTCGCCAAATTTGGCGATATTTCGCCAAATATCGCCAAGTTGGGCGAGAATTTGGCGATAACGGATATGAATATATAGTTTTATGCGTATGATTGGGAAAATGATTACAACAATGGAAGAAAATAATTTGCGAGAAATCGCGTTCACTAAAACTCATAAATTAATCGTTGGTTTTTTGTAACTGTCTTGTTTCAAAATGTCAGCCACACTAGAATTTCAAACTGCTCTATCTGAGCCATTTTTTAAGATAGAGCTAAAACAAAAAATGCTCTGGAATCCTTGTATCAAAGCCTATCACTTAATTAAAATATAAATTTGAATTTTTAACTTTTTTGTATATTTATTTTAGTTTTAAAATTTTGAGTAGCCGCCATCCTGAAACAAGATGGCGGACCAAGCTGGCCAACGAACTCGGTCGAGGCATTGGTGAGCTTAATACACACAATTAGTTTCATCAAAATTAATTTATAAATACGAGCGTTAACGTATGACATAGATCAGATATATATATAAATCAACATTTGAACGGAGGGTGGTTTTGACGTCTGGGGGTCAGGATCGGTGAAAATATACTTAAATTTGCCGGAATTGCTTCCCTCCGAACGGCTGCAATAGGTAGCTTTATACTTTTTGGTAGCTTTCAATACAAAAAAGTCCTTCCGGCCTGTACCGGGAGGAAAAGGTAGCTTTCCTATATCTTCGTTTTAAAATTTTAGCTAATGTTACACGAAAACAGCAAGTTAAAATGCAAAGAAAAGTTTACAAAAGATTCGTTAATTCTGAATTTGAATAAGAATTTCGCCAAATTATTGAGGAATAGCCAAATTGGCTTCATTTATAAAGACTTATTTTGGTCGCCAAATGTCACAAATTTTGCCAATTTTGTCGCCAGTGTCGCCAATTTTGGCGCTAACGGATATGAAAATATAGTTTTATGCGTATGATTGGGAAAATTATTACAACAATGAAAGAAAATAATTTGCGAGTGATCACGTTAATGTGCTGCTTTGTTTAAAAATGTCAGACACCCTAGAATTTCAAACTGCTCTATCTCAGCCATTTTTTACGATAGAGGTAAAACAAAAAATTCTCCAGAATCCTTGTATCAAGGCCTATCACTCAATTAAAATATAAATTTGAATTTTTAACAATTTTGTATATTTTTATTTTAGTTTTAAATTTTTAAATGGCCGCCATCTTGAAACAAAATGGCGGACCAAGCTGGCCAACGAACTCGGTCGAGACATTGGTGACCTTAATACACACAATTAGTTTCATCAAAATCGATTTATAAATACGAGCGTTATCGTATGACATAGGTCAGATATATATATATATATATATATATATATATATATATATATATATATATATATATATATATATGGATATATATATATATATGGATATATCTATATATATAAATCAACATTTGAACGGAGGGTGGTTTTGGGGTTTGGGGGTCATGATCGGTGAAAATATATCGAAATTTTCCGGAACTGCTTTCCTCCGAACGGCTGCAATAGGTAGCTTTGTACTTTTTTGTATCGAATGACGCAACAATTCTTCTTTTTAAAATTTAAATGCACAGTTTATTAAATGAGAGCTGATATTTACAAGATGATTATTTACATTATGTACACTTTCACTAATATTCATAAAAATTCCACCTAAACCACATTACTTCTTAAACAACCAAAATATACTCGGATGCATTTCCACATCCTACTTACTCCGAACGAACCACCATTCCTTCTCTCTTCTCTTCACTTCCGTTCACTTTTCAAAAAAGGGTTGGAAGGATATTGGTTGCATGACACCCCCCCGATAAGATTGTGCTACGCAAAGCGAAGCAAAATCTGACAAATAGCAACCATACAACTATACAGCATAAAATATATATAAAAACACAATTCAAAACAGATGTATAGAAGCCTTGTTATAATAGTTATAATGAATATATAATAAACATATAAAAAACACTAACAATTCAAAACAGATGTATAGAAGCCTTGTTATAGTAATTATAATGAATATATAATAAACATATAAAAAAACACTAACAATTCAAAACAGATGGAAAGACGACTTGATATAATACTGCATACCAAAATTAAACACAAAATAAAGTATCACTTAAATAATCCTTATACAGTAACTAGTCGTGACAGACTATCTGCATTTTTTAATTTTGCACCTGGGCAATGAGAAATATTTATGTTATATCTTTGTAGAGATAAGGTCCATTTTTGTAATTTTGCAGACTGAGGTGCAGATTTCTGAAGATATATTAAGGGATTGTGATCAGTTATTAGTTCAATTTTAGCACCAAACACATAAACTTCAAATTTTTTTAATGCCCACACTACCGCATGATCTTCACGCTCAATAGTCGACCAGTTTTGTTGCACCTTAGTGAGCTTCTGACTAGCAAAACTAATAGGACACAAATTTTCTTTCTCATCTCTTTGCGATAGACAAGCACCAACTCCATAAGAAATGGCATCCCTCTGAATAGTGTAAGGCTTTTTAGGATCTGGTGTATACAGCTTAGGAGCTTCACACAATAAATGTTTTAAAGTTTGGAAAGCCTCTTCTTCAATCACAGACCACGGAATGATTTCTGGGATTTTCTTTTTTGTCAAGTCGGTTAAAGGCTTGGCGATTTCAGCATAATTTCGTATGAAGTCACGATAATAATTAAATAAACCCAATGCACTTCTGAGAGCTGTTTTGGTTTTAGGCGATTCTATTATCTCAATGGCACGTAACTTCTCCGGATCGGGCTCATGTCTACCTCCTCCTATGACATGACCTAGATACTTGATCTGTGCCTTGGCAAAAACACATTTTTTAACATTCACCGTGAATTTCAGTTCAGTTAATTTGGATAAAACAGCGTCAAGATGTCTCAGATGATTTTCCCAGTCATTTGAAAAAATAGCAATATCATCCAAATATGCTCGACTGTACTCACGATGTTCATCCAGAGCATTGTTGATCGATTTCTGGAATGTGGCAGTCGCATTGCGCAACCCAAAAGGCATGACTTTCCATCGGTATTGAGCACGATGGGTTTTAAAAGAAGTAAGATCTCGACTCTGTTCTTCTAGAGGAATTTCCCAATACCCTTTTAATACATCTAAACATGTAATTATGTTAGCACTTCCTATTTGATTAATTAATTCAGTTGCATTTTCCATAGGGTAATCAAAAGGTTTTGTCACTGTGTTCAGTTGACGAAAATCTATACATAAGCGCATGCTACCGTCCTTCTTTGCGACACATACGACCGGATAAGCTATTTCAGCTTCACTTTTTTCTATATGTCCTAGATGCTCAACTCTTCTATTTGCTTATCCACTTCATTTTTTAGCGATTCCGGAATTTTATAAATATATGGTTTCTTTCTTTCCGCACCTGGTAATAAACGAATTTTGTGTTCTCCAACATTGGCAACTTGAATTTTACCTGAGAATAATGGTGCATGGTTTTGTATAAGTTTACTTAACTCGAATTGTTTATCAACCTCCAGATGACTAAGGTCTACTTCTATGTTATTTTCATTCGAAGTATTAGCTTTAATTGGTGTTGGGTGAATTTCACCAAATTCTACATCGTCTTCAAAAATGACCCCAACAGTCTGTACTCTTACGTTAAATTTCCTTATTTTATTCGCATGAACATGTCTGACACCCCCATCAGGTAATTTCACTTTATACGAATGTGGTTTTATTCTTTCAAGTATTTCTCCGGGTCCTGTCCATCTAGCATATAATTTATTGGTAGAATCAGGGATAAGCAAATATACTAAATCGCCTTTTTCAAATTCTTTCATTCTACTTCGACGATTAAATTAGCGAGTGCAATTTTCTTGTTTTTCTGCGGCAGTTAGAGAAGCAATGTCAGCGGCTCTTTCCAAATTTATTTTTAATTCTTGTAAATAGTCTACTGCTGAATTACTAAGATTCAATGGTAAGGGGATTTCACCTGACCATGATGACTTTAGTACTGCCAAGGGACCTCTAGCTTCCCGACCATACATGAGCTTAAACGGTGATACTCCCGTTGTGCAATTTGGCACTTCACGGTAGGCAAAAAGTAGAAAAGGAATATGTTTATCCCAATTAACAGGATCCGTACGAATTACATGATGTAGCATTTGTTTAAACACACGATTGAATTTTTCAATTAATCCATTCGAAGCGGGGTATGATGGAGTTGAAAAGCGAGGACATGCCCCTAACCGGTTCTCAAATTCTTTAGTCAGCTCAGATTTAAAATTAGTGGCCTGGTCTGAACAGATAACTTCAGGAATTCCGGTGCGCATACAAATATCTAATAAAGCATCACACGCCGTTTTCGCAGAGAGACTCCGTAATGGTACTACTTCTGGCCATTTAGAATTTTGATCAATTAAGGTAAGACAATATTTATGCTTCCTTCCTGACGGCGGAATAATTTCACCTATACAATCAATATTTACAGTATGAAATGGATATGGTGCGCGGACAACAGGTGTAATCAGAATTTTATCTGTTTGTTTCTCAGGGCTTTTTAACTGACAGTTCTTACATGTTCTACAATAATTTTCTACATCTCTTGAAATATTCGGCCAATAAAAAGATAATTTAATTCTTTCTTTAGTTTTTCTCATCCCTAAGTGGTTTCTAAAAATTGAATCATGAGCTAATTCTAACACTTTATTTCTATAACTTTCCGGTAACACGAGCTGATATATTTTATCACCGCAAATAGTTTCTTTATGATACAACAAATTATCCCGTATCAAAAAACTATTTTTTCCT
Source organism: Maratus michaelseni (assembly GCA_963931845.1). NCBI lineage: Eukaryota > Metazoa > Arthropoda > Arachnida > Araneae > Salticidae > Maratus > Maratus michaelseni. Next base: position 235,975,743 of record OZ007589.1, read on the forward strand.
AATCTAGCGTCCTTAAATGCATTCTTTAAAGTTGCGCAATCTTTTTGTTCTTTACAAAACTTATTAAACTCTGAAAATTCATCATTTCGATCATTTTGTTTATTCTCTGAAGAAATAAAACAAACATTTAATTCCTCTTTCGCCAGTGGGGCGTCTGAGCTATTTTTAGCTTCGTGACCTTCGAACTCCTGCAACTGACTATTACACAACTCTTCATTTTGAAGTTCAATCAAAGCATTATATACGTCTGGAGTTAATAAACAAGGGACATTTAAGTTTTCAGTGAAAGCAAAAAGCGTATTTAAAGTGACATAAATTCCACTGTTAGGTAATTTATAATGGATGGGTATAGTAGCCAAATTTGCTTGTACTTTTTCTTTGAAAGCGGACTGTAACAAAATAGTAACCTTTCGCTTCGATTTTCAGATCGGAAATTAATGACGTATTTAAAATACTAATTTGGGTACCTGAATCCAAAATAGCATCTATTTCTTTTCCTTCTACATAAATAATGATTTTTTTAAAGGAAAAAGAACTTCGTTTAATTGATCATTCATGTGTACATGCATGGAACTAACATTAGTGACTACTGCATTATTATTTTTATTTGGATTCAATTTATTTGTATCTTGTTGCATTTTCGGTTTTCTCTGACCCTGATCATCATTTTGAGTATAAGATTTATCATACTTATTTCTTCTGTTTGGGCAAAATTTTGCTAGGTGTAATGGGGAATTACAAATGTAACAATCACGCGATTTTGAGAAGTGTCTGTTCTCATACGTAACTTGATTTTTTCTTAGTTGTGGGGGAACATATTTATTATTTTCATTATTCACTTCACGATAAAAAGGTCGTTTCTCAAATTTTGTTTCCTCAAAAGACCTGCCTTTTGCGGTAAAATAAATGTCAGTCTTTCGATAACTGATCGGGCAAAAGCCAACTTTCTCCTTGTTTGACTGCAATGTGAGTAGCTAGCTCATTATCCAAAGTTTCAAAAATTTTATCTGATATTATTAAATTAATAAGTGAATCGAAATCTTTAACGTTTCTAATTCTACAATAATTTAACCAACAGGATCTTAATCGCGAATCGAACTGTTGATGGGTTTCACCAGGTAATCTTTTAGCGTTTCTAAAATTTTGTAAACAAGTAAATGGGGACGGTTCATATTCTTTCAAAATTAAAGATTTAATTTTATCATAATCAGCTAATTCTTCATCATCAATATAAACAAGAACATTTCCTGCTTTTTCACCTACTAATTTTAGCAAAATTTCCGATTTATATTCCTTAGGAACATTTTTGTGCTTAAACGCTCTTTCTAAAGAATCAAAAAAAAGATTCCATGTTTCATTTTTCTTGGGCACTGGGATTACCAAAACTTGAACTGCTTTAATTAATTTATCTAATGATAATGACGTACTATTTTCCCCTTCGTTATGGGTTAAATTCTCTCTTCTCATTTGTTGTTGTAAACGCAATCTATTTACTTCCTCGCCATTTTTTCTATCTGACACTGTAGTCGATAAAAATTCAGTTACGAAATCTTTATCTTTTAAGTATTCTTTAGATTTCAATAACAAATCTTTTAATTCGGGTACTCTCTTACTAGCATCAGCTTCTTCGCCTATTTCTTCCAGAACAATAAGTAAATCCGCTTTAGTTACGTTTTTAAACATTTTCGAATAAAGTTAACAGTATCTTACTACACAATCAAATGATAAAAAAAGAATAGCTCACCTCTATTTTGTAATCCAAACACTGCGATCCAAAGCACTTATTTTATTATTTTAAATCGTAGAAATAACTCTTCTTCTCGTTATGAGAGCGTGCTGTAATATCATGACAGCCGAATGACACAACAATTCTTCTTTTTAAAATTTAAATGCACAGTTTATTAAATGAGAGCTGATATTTACAAGATGATTATTTACCTTATGTACACTTTCACTAATATTCATAAAAATTCCACCTAAACCACATTACTTCTTAAACAACCAAAATATACTCGGATGCATTTCCACATCCTACTTACTCCGAACGAACCACCATTCCTTCTCTCTTCTCTTCACTTCCGTTTACTTTTCAAAAAAGGGTTGGAAGGATATTGGTTGCATGACAGCTACCATGCATATTTGTTTCGAAAAATTATTTGAAAATTATGAATATTGAAAAAATTAATATATATATATTTATATATATGACTAGGGGGCTCTGCCTCCTGCTCACTACGCTCACCAACCCCCGTTCTGATTTCACCGCCTCTTAAAACCTGGTAATGTATCCTGTTTTAAAAAGATGATGATGATGATATCACGAACGGCAAATTTCTTCTGTAATCAGGTTATAATGCTTTTTCATTTAACTGGTTATAGTGCTTTTTCATTTAATTCATCTTTTTTATTTTTAATATTCATGTGTAAACACAATTTTTATGACGTAATTTTCTTTATTTCCTGCTTTCAACACGTGATCATTTAATTATTACTTTACACTTTCATTATTGTTTTTAATAGTCTCGTGCAAATACATTTTTTATTTGCGATAAAACATAATACTTTGCGATTATTTAGAAATTGGCAACAATATAAAAATATGACTTTTTCAATAAAAGATTTTTTACTCGATTTTAAAGGATTTTTTGAGTTTTTATTGTTCGACCGTGATAATTTTTTTAATTTCTGAAAGCTTGTTATATTTTGCGTCTGGTGATATGATTTTCGAATCCGTAGGATGTCTAGAAAAAAAGTAATAGCTTCTCAAAAAAGTCCCTAGTAAAAAAGGGATGAGAATAACCCGGAATATCTACGCAGAATTTGATTGGTCCATTTCGTTTTTGGCTCAGTTCCAGATTACTTTTTTTTAATATAGAAGGATTTGTAACCTATGAATTTTCTAGCAGAAACAATTTCTAGCAGTATCAAATATGTCAGTCCAAATTTAGAGTTCATTCCATCAAATAGTGTTTGAGTTATACAAAAGAAAAAAAAGAATTACAATATGTATGACTACGAATAAAAATGAATTTAACACTATGAGTTCCAAAATTGGAACACTTGCATATTTTCTGAACTGCTCGATGGAATGACTTGCCGTTTTTTATTTTAAGGTAAGCTACCGAAATTTTTAAATAAACTGGAAACATTAGGTGGTTCTATTGGAAATTTCAAAGTTTAATACAATTAATATATGTAGGCAAACCCCTAAGCATAATTTAAGTATACCATTATTTATTAGATGTGATTACAAATCAATTGGTATCAGTGCCTTTTCTACGATAAGTTGATCTTAATGTAAATAAACATACAGATTTAAATTTTTTATCAGAAACTTTTATATTATCATTAATATATGTTCTATTTCTCCACAAATGTACACAAATGTTCTAAAGGACCCACGTAGTAGTCTGTTAAAGCTACAAATTATTTTAATCATTTTATTTTACAAGGTGATCGCAAAAATTAGTTTTCCAATTTATTGTTGATCCTCTAATTGCCCTTGTGACCAAACGCTCTCTGAAAATTATGAGGTCAAACATATTCTTTAACTTCCTCATGTTTCAGAAACATTCGTCAAGTATTTCTCTAGATAACAGAAATACCGCCTAAAATCGGAACTGTCCGGGTTGTTTTGACCAGAAAATGTATGCTTTATAAAATTTTATAAAAATTTAAATAGTTTTCTGTCTTTTCGGATATCCCTTGTTTATGAGTTTTGTCATTTTTTCGCTTGCAGCAGTCATTCCTGTTTCTTCTTATTGTGTAGCATGTAGGTTCTGTAAAACCTGGAATATTTGTATCCAGCAACGGGAATCCTTCTTCAGGTATTCACGGGCTTCACAACCCCGGACTCTTGAGCGAAATTCTCTTTTTCCTTTTCTTTCTCCTTTTTTTTTGTTTGTTCTTACCTCTGTTTTTCACTCTCATCATAGTTTCTTTTTCGGAGGTTAGAGCAATTCTACATAAGCCGATATCAAACTCTCTCTATCGACTTATAAAAAATTGCAAATTACCCACGTTTTTGCAGGGTGTAGCGACCAGTGATCCTAGAATGGAAGATCATGTCAATTGAGAGAAAACTACACACTACTTTGTCCTGTGCTTCAAGTAGATGGGAGGTACAGTCGTGGAAAAAAAGTGAACACCCCCTACTAACTGTGCAACAAATTATTGTAGAAGAAAGTTACTGAAACCAAACGATTGGAAATAAGTCTACATTTAAACGATGCATATATATTTTTCTTAAGGGGCCATCTGAATTTACTCATAAGTAACACTTACACAATAAATAAAATCTCTTGAAAGACGCACTATTATCATATTCATTCACTTATCACAAAACTCGCCACTCATGGCTATTTCTCAGAACACATTTAGTTCCCATAAACAAACTACTCAATGGTCAGCATTTTTCACACAGTTTAGAAAAACTTTAGAAACAGAAGCGTTATTTTGTTGCAAAACACTCTACTTTCGACACACTCATATTTTCAAATCTATCTGCGCCGACATGTGGCGTCACCTGTTGCTTATAATATGAAGTTATAACTTATTTTATCAAACATACCACCCCTCTTGAAACCTCGGAGGGGAGTTTCAAACAAAAACACTATAAATACATTAGAAGTACAAAATAACAAAATTAAAATCTTTAACATTTAAAATAACAAACACAATATAAATATAAACATCAATTAATTAAAATTATACAAATATTTAATACAATTTTTTAATAAAGCAACCTTACAATACAATAAAACACAATTTTTCAGTTTACAAATATAATATAATAATAAATCAATTTTCAAGAGGTAATAGAACAATTTTTGAAACCGCTCTTTTGAAAGTTCCATTTTTTCTTTATATTTACTACTCTCACCTTATTATCATTGCCAAAAAATGTCTGCACCACTGTTCCTAATAGCTATTTACAAGCTGGAAGATCATCTTCTTTTATTGCAACGATATCTCCAATTTTAAGGTTATTTTTTGCTAACACTCTTGCATTTCTTTGCTGTAAAGTATTCAAATAATTGTTTTTCCGCCTCTTCCAGATAAACTGAACCATTAATTGTTTTTTGCAACAAATTTAATATGTTATCATTAATATCACGTAAGTTAGATTCAGCAATGACATTAATTGGGTGACTAATAAGAAAATAGACAGGAGCCAAGACCCCCAAGTCATCAATGTCTGAACTCAAAGGAGTAAGTGGGCGCGAATTCAAAATTCCTTCAATTTGGATAAATATAGTTAACAATTCTCCATGAGTTAATGTGGAATTTCTCACAACACGTTTAAAGTGATACTTGAATTACTTGACTCCCGCCTTTCATAAACCTCCAAAATTTGGAGCTCTAGGAGGAATAAATTTCCACTGACATGCTCAGATGCTAAATAATTGGCAAGGTTGTTGTCTGGTTTGTTTATCAACGCATGCAATTTTTTTAAGCTGTTAATTAGTTTTTACAAAATTTGTAGCGTTATCACTGAATATTTTTCGGGTTTGCCTCATCAGGATAAAAAACCTCCTTAACGTGTCAATAAATGCTTCAGACGTTAAGTTACTAACTTTCTCCATATGCACAGCCTTGGTTACCATACAAATACAGGGAGACCAGATATAACGTAAAGGTACATTTTGACTCAGTTAATAAATATACAAAAGCCTTTTCACAAACAAATACTTCATTTATTAACAACAATGTATTAGGAAAATAAAAAATCACTTTGCCTCAAAGTGTCCTCCTTTTACTTTGATGCAGAGACGCAAATGTTTGGCGAAACTTTCAGCAATTGGCTGCAACTTGGCCGAAGTGATTCGCTTCCATTCCGGAATCAACGAACGATTCAAAACTTCGAAACGTTTGTGAAGTTTTGCACAATCCCTTGCCTCCAAAATCGACCACAAACTGTAATCCAAAGGGTTGAGGTTCACCTCGATAATTGGCCCGACACCAGTCCTGTGTAGATTTCGTTCAATGAGAAGGCGTGGAATCTTGCCGAAACGTGCAATCCCCGTTTCCAAAATGAGCCCACGAATGTACCTCATCCTTCCTGCCCACACCATGACAGATTTAGGATTTCGATCATGCTGAATTATGAAAGACATGCCTGGAGAAGTTTTTGACCAAATTTGATCATTCTGATGATTGTACTGTTGTTCCACCGATAATAGCATTTCGTCAGAAAACAGGATCCGCTGTAAGCGTGGATTTGCAGCTCACTTCAGCAGCTTCTTGAATCTTTCGATCCGTACTCGTTTGTTTTCATCAGTGAGAAGTTGTGCTTGTTTGAGCTTGTAAGTTGGAAGGCATAGCTCTCATTGACCATAAATCGAACCGATTCACGAGCAATCCCTCTCTGTCTCGCTGTTTTTCTCATCGACACATGACAATTTCGGGAAACGCATTTCTTAATCAATGTCGGTTTCTGGAAGTGTTTACAGTCTTTTTTCTGCTTTTTTTCCTGTTGGTCTCCTTCATGGAAAAGCTCCTTGAATCACTTCATTGTTTTGGAAAAAAAAGGCTTTTGCACTTAAAGCAATCGAGCAATCTCACACACACGCTTTAATTGACGATGAACCTCCAAAATCGCGTTCCGTTTGTTTGCCATTCTATTAAAAATATTATAGTTACAACGAAGATGAATAAGTGAAAACAAAACTCTGAGAATCGAGTAATAAGAAAATCGTCAACCGTGACGTTACTTCTAGTCAGCGTTACGTTATTTCTGGTCACCCTTTAAAAATGTAAACATAGATCTTACGATACCCTTACGCAGACCCTTATATTTAATCAAAAATGGGCCGCAGAAATCAACTAATGTACAATTAAAGATAAAATCTATATTTATTCTCTCTTTAGGAAGCTCGCCCAAAATTTGTTGTGATATTTTGGGTTTTGCTCTGAAACATGTAACGTATTTATGTACGATTTTCCTTACAAATAGCTCTGCATTAGAAGGCCATATTTCTCTGCGAACACAATAAAGTAAGTTTTGTGGTCCTATATCCAAGTATTTTTTGTGATAGAACTCAATGATCTATTCTGTTAATTTATGTTTAGAAGGCAATACAAATGGATGTTTCTGAACATCACTTAACATGATATTTTAAAAATGACCTCCTACTCTAATCAATTTATCTTTATCTAGGAAAAGGTTGTAGTGAAAGAAATCTACTATTAGCTGGAAATTCCTTACCCTAAGATAATAATGTGAACTCAGAAGTAAATTCCTTTTGTTGCACGGCCCTTATGAAGTACTGCCCAGTTCTCTTCAGCTCGGCTGATGTCAACCTACCCTTTGCCTTTGGCTCCTTGAGATTTTGGATAAACCTGAAAACATAGCTAAGGATTCTTATTAATTTAGCATAATTATTACTTTATTGCAAAAATTGCAAAATGAAAGTTGTACATTCAGAAATCAACAATGAAATCTCAGAAATAGGTTTTGAAATAGTACTTTTAAATTCACATAAAAATAAACCTTTATCATGTTGCTCAAGTTCAAAAACTTTAGAAGGATAACCAGTTTGCTGTGTTAAGAATTGAGGTCATTCCGCTACAAGCTTTCCTGAAGACGTTTGTCAGGATCCACACCTCGTGACACACGATCTGCCGGATTGTCAGCAGATGGTACATGATAGCAATGATTAATGTCAGAAAGACTTTGAATTATAGATACTCGCGATGCCACAAAATATTTTTAACCACATGGCTGTTTTCGAATCTAGCACAACACAATAGTACTGTCCGAATAGTAGTAGATAGCTTCTTTAGAAAATTTTAGGATTTTGGCAGCATTGTTCATCAAATTGGCTAATGACACTGCAGAACATAATTCTAGACGTGGTATCGTAACTGTCCTTATCGGCGAAACTCTACTTTTACTACAGAGCAGCTGAGAAGTTTACTCACCTAAAGAATGTGAAGACACAACATGTAATGCTACATCGTAGGCTTTCTCATTACCATCCGCACAATTACAAATTTTAATTAGCATTGGATTTTTTGTAAAAATATATTTCGGAACACTAGTGTGGTTGATGGCCCGTAACGATTCTCGATATTGCAGCCAATCCTCCAGTTCAGCTTTAGGTAATGTCTCATCCCAATCAATTTGTAATCGCCACAATCATTGTAAGAAAATCTTTGCTTTTGCTACGACTGGTCATAATAGTTCTAAGGGATCAAATGTGTGAGCGATATTTGATATCACATTTCTCTTAGTTACTTTGGTTTGCTCACTGAACGACACACGTATATCACACGTATCTATCAGCGCCGACATGTGGCGTCACCTGTAGCTTATAATATGAAGTTATAACTTATTTTATCAAACACCATCTACGTATCAAAACAAACCCAAACTTCGTTATTTTCAATAGCAAGATCCAATTTTGACAAAATATTTTAAATCTTCAGTTCCAACTACGCCTAGATACCAAATATCATGAAATTCCTATGATTAGTTTCGGATAATTAATTATTTGAAATTGAGCATAGTTTAGGGGATGTATTCAAATTGAAGCTCGTGTACTCGATTGTTGAAGTGCTACAGCATGACCAATTCACTTCAATGAATATATTATTTCTTGCCAATATAACCATTATTCTAACTTAGTATGTAGCTATTTTTATATACGGTAAAATTATTTTCATTATTCATTTTATAATGTTTACAAGAGTTTAATTATATAATTGCAAATATATATAAGGTTATCCGTGATTAAAATAGTGTTTGAATGTGTGAATGTGATTGGAATTTTATAGGTGTTTTTGTAATGCTTTTTCTCAGATTTTGAATTTTTTTTACTCGCTCTTTTTTAAATTTATATATGAATAATATCGGCGAATACAAAATTTAAATTAAAAAATAGTATGAAGCAGTATAAGGAAACGATGTATCAAAAACCCAAATTTCTTTTCAGTCTGAATATAAATTTTAACTCGCTTGCTAATAGCATATTTTTAAAACCTTAGAAAATACACGGCACATATGCATTTACAAGAAACTTTACTTCACATTTATACCGCATACATATATATATTTGCATTAAAAAAATCCTGTACTATGTTACTTTTGATGAACTGTTCAATGCCATACATGAAGTTCACAAAGCAAGTGAATCAGAAACCTACGTAACACTGAAAGCGAGCACTGAAGTTAAGAAAGTTTAGAAATAATCATCGTAAAGATTGATCCTTAAACCCCTGACGGGACATCGATGACTGTCTGTCTCACAAATATGGAAACCAAATAATTTTATGAATTTGTTGCAAAGTTTTCTAAACTTAAAGCATTGTACACAAGAAAACGATTAAATATACATTATGCCAAAAAATATATTGAAGAATTTGGTAAGGGGGAAGTAAGTACAAGTATATTGTATTCTTTAGTTTGTGGATAAGAACTCAAAAATGAAACTCGTTAAAGAACTGTACCACGAAGATGGGTCTGAGCCAATCAGCCAATCTATTTTGTAAATGAAAATGTTTCTGAATCTAACATTTGGTCTAGTGTATCGAATATCCCCATAAGTGATTGCGATTTCTAACTTCGCACATTTGGAACACATGCTCTAAAGCAGTGGTTCCCAACCTTTTTTTGGCCGCGCCCCACCTAAGCACCTTTAAAATCATGATGTCCCCCCCCCTTTCCTCTGTAACATAAAATTATTGTTATTATATACAAAATGAACTCTTATTCCCACAAAGGAAGACTAACAGAGTATTAACTATGGTAAGCCGTTTCAAATCCTTTTGCTTATAAAAATTAAAATTTCGGTACAAGTATGTTTTTAACATAATTCGATGAATGCAATGAGGCAATGCATCTTCCCATTTATACCTAGAAAAGTTATTGTTCTTTGGCAACTAACCTCAGATACAAAATTGTGATATGGTCTGCATTTTTATCTTCGTGAAATTTCTTGAAGAGACTCCCACATTTTGCATTACATTTGGTAGAATTGATACATTTTATAATTGATTTTAGTGCTTCATTTTGAACAGGTGAAAAAATTGTTAATACCAAGTTTGTATGTATAGAATAATTCACAAGTACCATTTCCGGATTCGCACCTTTATCCATTTTAAATCAGGCTTTCTTTTTCCCGTTATGGTCATTTGGACACCATATATAAGCCAATTTTAAAATTTTAAATCTGTGTATTTTGTCTTCACAAGAGCTATAAGAAGACATTTCACCCATTTATTTCTGTGATGCTCATTTGAAGATTAATTATTAATTTTATAAAAGTAGTACCTCGTTTAGATACTTCAAACATTTTTTAGGTTGAATATATTGAACATACTCAATTTCAGATATACCCTTAAGTAATTTCATAAGTAAAAGTTTCTTCATGTGACATATTGCTCTGTTAATAGAAATACAAGTTTCTTTTAATAAATAGTAAAGATAAAAAATGTGTACTACTAAAATAATATTGTAACCAGAAAAATTTTATAATTATTTTATTATATAAAAAGATGTCTAAATATCTAAAAACAAGTTATATAATTATTCCGGTAGTAATTAACTTTTTGAAAATTTATTTTTGTTCAGTTATTTATAAAATTTTCATGTATTATTTGTATTTTTAGCCTGCAAAAATAGTTTTATCAAAAAAGACAAAGACAATTTTTTTTTAATTAAAACAACTGACAGGGACTGGAATAATAACAAATCTGAAATTGCCCCCCTCAAAAGTCAAATTGCCCCCCGGTGGGAACCACTGCTCTAAAGCATAATCATCACTAATTTCGGATTTTTATCAAACAGGTGTCAGCAAATGTAAGAATTTACCGAAACGATTTGGTAAAACATCGAAAGGAAAGTGTTGAGATACATCTTTCAGACTTTTATCACTGCGCTATGGTAAATTCAGGGATTTAACGGTAAATTAGGGATAATTACCTATTTTTAGACTTTTTTGTATATTTTATACAAAAGTGTACTCATAGTGATAGCATTAAAATATTTTAAAAATTATTCTGGTAGAAGGCAATTAAAAAGCTCTTAATCATGTGTATAGAAAATATTATTATAAAACTGTTGTGCATGTATAAAATTTACACATTGATTTGAGATTAGGGTTCACATAAATTCGCATTTCTGAGACACTCTGTCATATATCCAGATTTTATTAAATAAAATATGGGTTTGAAAATATTTTTCCAAATTTAAACTACAACATCAAAAAGAAAATCTAATCAGATCCAGTCTTTAATAATGAAATGCTTATTGAAAAGTAAAATCACAGGAGGATAATTGGTTGTCACAAGATAAAACAAATTTTAAATAGAGTGGCAATGAAAGGGTCGTTCTAACTAATGAATCAGAGTTTTAACTAATTTATGATTCTTATTGTAACACACTTGTTAATTAAAACTAATTTTAACTAGTAAAATAAGTTAATCGAGCAGAAAATGCCTTATCATACATTTAATTTTAAACTGAAACATGTTAGATGATTACAGTATCTATATAAGTTAAAATTAGTTTCCACTAGAGAGGTTTACTTAAACTAGTCTTGTCTAGTTAAAAGACTATTTAAAATTTTTACAATGAGGATTTTTAACAAGAAAATAATTTTTAGTAAAAAGTATTTATCAATTATAAAATTAGACAAGGTATAATATGTCAGACAATATTAACCCTAGGCACTTTAATTACTTAGTAATAATGTTGTTTTCCGTTAGGATTAATTACACGGGAAATTTTCCAACACTTATTTATTTAACATTATTAGCAAAATTATGATAGTTAAAGCATATATTAAAAGTTGCACGTGTAATTGTAAATATAATCACAGACATATTTTGCTGCACATCTAAACGCAAACTTGTAAATTAAGAGATTTTCGCGCAAACTTAACATGCTCGAATAAACGTTTACAAGAGTTAAATGATATTGAGAGAATTTTTAATTAGCTTTGAAGCTTAAAACGTAAACTAAATTGCTCTAGAGAGAGATCATAAATATTAATCGATTTCAAAATTTATTTTTATATGAGTGAATATTAAATTTCAGTTATGCGAATAGATTTTTAACAGATTTACAGTTGTTCCATACGTAATTGAATCAAAGATTAGCATATTAAGGTTTCGTTCATCTCACAAAACCCTATTAGTCTCACTTTTTTGTCTGTTTGTCTCTTTGTCTGTCTGTCCGTCGCACAGACTCAAAATCTTGGACAAAATTAATTTTCATGTGTTTCAAATTAAAAACCATTGTTGTTGACTTACTATTAGTAAATACACTTAATTAATGTTATATTATGCATATATGTATGTATTTATTAAAGCACATATACATAATACGTCTGATTACTTTTTTTAACTTATAATAACATGTTTTTTAAAATTCAGACAATTTTAATTACACAAACCCAACATGAGTGAAAAATTGACCGGGACCAGGACTCGAACCTGGGACCTTCAGCGTAACGTGCTGATGTTGTATCATATATTTATTTATTTAAATAAATATATGATACAATGTCTGCTTCATTATTTAATGTTTACAAGAGGAAATTAATTGTTCATAGGTTTGCTTTATTTACAAGTAATATTTAATTAAATGTGGTTAATTTTACTACACACAAATGTTTAATTATTTATAAAAAACAATGCATATAATATATATATTACTTGCATTTAGTATTTACCAAATTTGAGTCTCTATAGTATAGAGATGCTGGTTTTTGAATTTTTTAATAGGTTTGCAGTCCTCCCAAAAAACATTAATATATAAAAATGGAACAATATGCGGAACATTTAAAAAAATTGCCTTTAAAACTATAACCAATACAATTTTAATTCAAAAATCCTCCGCCAAACCCTGACACACATTTAAAAAGCTTTGAATGTATTAGATAATATATTTTCATAAATATATTTCAATAAATTAGATTTAAAACAATCTTAATATTAACCCATTTTCAATTTAAATATTTTTTTATTACATGAAAAGTAAAATTATTTAAATGCATATATCAAAGTATAAATTTAAATACAATTACAAAGCTGAAAAAATAACAAAAAAGCACGTCTTCTCACAAAGAAACTTTAACATCAACTGAGGCTAAGAGCCGCCGAATATGACTCATATTCCTGAAATACACATAGCTCGATGCACCAGTTAGTCAGCTATTATAAAATATGCTTTATACAATTGTTGAGCAAATTTTAATTTCTGCCTTTTTGGACATGATTTTGCATCAAATACTCCACTGTGCGTCGCAGCGTTCGTACACGGCAACTGCACAAGTTAGAGACTTGACATTTTGTGTACTTACAGCTCAGTGCCTTCTGTCACACGACAAATAATAAAATTTTGACTACGACGTTTATTACCGGAAATAATAATTAAAAACCCTAAAAACTCATTAAAAATTTCGCGGATACAGCAAAAAAGGAAATTTTTCATCAAAACGGAGAACATGCCTGCTCAGATTTCGACGGAAGTTCAGTGTTACAGTAAAGCGCTGGTCTTCCAGATTCACATTGAAGTCCCTTTTTCGAAAACACCTCGAAATAAAGGGTCTATTGACACGAAAATTTGGATACGGGGGTAAAAAAAAATCGCGATTTCAAGAAAAAAAAAAAAATCCGCCGGCAACTTTTCTATATATCAATTAAAATTATTAATGTTTTATTCAAAAATGATGCTCCTGAAGCTAAAGTATATCAAAGTTCATAGAAATCTATCAAAATTTGTCCATTTTTGTAGGAACCCTGAATTATAAATAGCATATAGTATATATATCTAGATTTTGTTTTGTTATGTCAGGAAGGTGAAGAAGAATCTCTCTTTAAAGCATGTATCAGAACAAACAAAGGTTCCTTTTTGTGATCTTTTTTTTTTAAAATCATGTTTGAAAATTATTTTAAAAACCATACAAAATCAGTAAATTGATATACAGTTGAAAAAATTACTTTAGAAATTGTATTTTTCTTTTCCTATATGATAGTGTACAAACTGAAAGTGTACGATGTTCAAAAGTTTAAAAAAATGAGATACAACTGAAATTGTTTGCTCAAATCATTGCGATCATCAATATGATATCAGCGTTACTCACAGACATGTTTTTGCTTTATAATATAAACGTATTATACAAAAAGTCGTACATGAATATTTAGATAATCTAATATTAAATTTAATAAAAACATTACACATTTTATATTTACTGCAAAAACAAATTGATGATTTTACAGTATAATACTAGCACCCCAGCCGCCAGTATTATACCGTAAAATTAACAGTAATAAACAGTCAAATAAGCTGCCACGCATGCGCGCTAGCGTATTACTGCTTATTCTATTGTTTATTACTGTTAATTTTACGGTATAATACTAGCAGCTGGGGTGCCAGTATTATACTGTAAAGTTAACAATTTTTATTTTGCAGTGTATAATAAAAAAAACGATGAAATCTAACGCTTCTTCATGTAATTCTATTTACATAAAAAATTAAATCTATAATTCTAATTCCACGTACAGTTTTATCACATGCTTAAAAAAAACTTTTACAAAAATAATAAATCTCTACCTCAAATACAAAAAAATATTTTGCAACTTTAATACATGAAAAAGAAGGAAAAGTAACATGAAGAAAAAAAAAACAATTGCAGTTTTATTTGTGAAAAAGAACACCTTGAGTTTGAATCCTCTACATCACTTTACAAAATCGTATACATCACTCTTGTACAATATACATCTTTTAACAACATGTACAAAAGGTTAGATTTAAAATGGACCAAACAACAGTTAGAAACAACGAGTTAAAAAAAATATATATATATATATATTGTTTACTTTGGGGGAACCGACTTCCTTTAAAAGGAAGGAATTTTACTATTAATATTTTATAATGTTAATTTCATAAAGTCCTTAATACCTCTCAATCACGAAGTTAGAATTAATATTATAAATGATCTTTCACTTTTTTTTTCACACATTTAAGGTCACCAAAGCCCATTCGTATGAAAAACATTATTCTAAAATTAATATTTTAGGAATCTAGTAACTTTTGGTTAACGTATCTGGATTTAAAATGACTAAATCATAAAATATCAGTTTTAAAATTTATAACGTTCGAGGTAGTGCAAATACTTGGCTAGACCTTGATATGTTCTAGTTTTAACATTATACAACCTGGAGACAATATATTTTTTAAGCTTACGTGCTTATGTGTGGTAAAATCATACGGTAAGAAAGTTAATGAATTTAACTATTTATTTTATTAATATAAATTAACATAAAATATTCAGCTTATTTAATTTTTATATGATGCATTTATGCTTGTTGAAATTTTTTTAGACTTATATAGATTTCCTGTATCTTTGCTAAAAACTATACAACGAGTGCTTTAAACATTTAAAAAAAATTTCATTCTTTTAACAGAAAATATTACTAGTCAATAAAATAAACAAACTGTATCCGCATTTTAATTAAGTATAAATTAGTATTTAAAATTCCATTTATTAATTAAACCTAACGAAATAATTCAACAACTTATTTTCTTTTATTTGCATCTAAGTAAGTAATTATTTTTTCTTTTATGCATATATTATCTTTTCTAATAAATTTTTCGCTGTGATTTAAGTACAAAAATTTATATTCCCTTTTTATGTCTTGCATAATAATAATAAAAAAAATATTACCATATTACCCTTATGTAAAACATAAGCTTAAACATTTTCCTTTATCATTTCATTTTAAAACAGAGACAAAAAAAAACCTCGTTAGAGTAAAATATCTCCTTTTAACTATTCGATATCAATCCCTGAACAATAATGTATTCTACCAAACTATTTTCTCTTCCATTACGCGGAATTTTTCACAAATATAGAGGATTAAATGGCATCATATTTCAGCTGGATTAAGGTAAGTACTCTGTTCTAAGAGAAACAAGTTTAAAAATTCGTTACTTACATTTCTTTATAATATATGTTTTATCCAACGTTGAGACTCTTTTAAAATCTGATAGTTTTTAAATTATAAAAGGTATGTGAAAGAATATGTCTAAAGAATATGCCTAAAAGAATATGTCTAAATAAAAAATTCTGTTTATATAGACTAAATGTAAAAAGTAAAATATTTACAAAACAGTTGTTATTGTTTTTTTAAATGTTTTTTAACGTTTTGAAGATGTTAAATAGAAAAACAATTATATTCTAAAGTACACTGCAAAATAAAATTTTGGGAATGTAGTAATACCGTAATAATATTTTTTTTTTATAATATAAAAATTTGGGAATGTAGAAATACCGTAATAATATTTTTTTTATAATATAAAAATTTGGGAATGTAGAAATACCGTAATAATAGTTTTTTTTTATAAAGTATATGTAATGTTATATGATTGTTAAACACCTTCAATCTTCTTGTGCTGCATATTATTTTTTAAAAATTGTATTGTTTTATTCACAGAATAAGCAAAGAAATTAATAAATATTTAATGGTTCGTACTAGAATGCGTCGGAGTTTCGTGTTTTAAAATACCTCACTGCAAAATATCCTACTTTTATAAAGTCCTTTTGCTTTACAACATGCAATACTTTTTGCCAAGCGGTACAAAAGTTATTTTATTGAAAAAAATATTTTAGAATATGTTTTCTTTTTGTCATTTATAAATATTTATTTTTACTTAATATATGCATATTTATAATTTTATTGCATTATATCACTAAGCCATGCAATTCGCGCAATATTTGTGTATAATATTTAAATAAGTAAATCATATCCAAATTATACACTTTATTTCATGAAATGATCAAATATTCTTCTTCTTTATTAATGTTTCACTTCTGTATACAGGATGTATCTGAAAAAGTGGGCAAAACTTTACGGGGTGATAGAACGCAGCTATACGAGCATATTTCGTCATAGAATGTATGGCGCTAGGTGGCGTTGTAAATGGTATGACACATTACTACGAGAAGTGCTGTCCGAGCTGCTGCGTCGCATTCCAACCTCCATCAGGTCGAGAATGTGGTTTCAACACGACGGTGCGCTTGCACACTTTGCCTTGGATGTGCGGAACACTTTAGATGCAACTTCCCCAGGGCGATGGATTGGTCGATGTGGTCCCATAGCTTGCTCACCGAAATCGCCGGATCTCTCGTGTTTGGACTTTTTCTTGTGGGGACATATGGAAAGCCTAATCTACGAGTGCCCCATTGAAATCGATATGGATCTAGTCTCCAGGATTGCCGTTGTTGCCGGGGATATTCGGGAAATGCCTGGTGTCTTCGCAAATGTGCGTCTGTCCCTATCCCGTGGGTATGAAGCGTGCATTACAATTGACGGAAGATCTTTTGACCAATTTCTTTGAGCATGTACATTAATTAAATTTATGTTAATACATTTTTTTCTGAAAGAACTCCTCTCATTCTTGTGTTAATTCTTTAACTGCAACAGTGGATAATTACCTTTTAACTTCTCACCGCTTGCATTCCGACCATACGAAATGACGAAATTTGCTCGTATAGCTCCGTTCTATCACCCCGTAAAGTTTAACCCACTTTTTCAAATTTTTTCAAATTTTCGTTTTTATGTCTATTATAACGACAAAATATATGTTTAAAAATTTTTGAAATCCTTCTTTTGTCAAACGAAAGAATGCATGTTTATTTCATGATTTGCATTTTTAGATGTTGAGAAAAAACTCGCTAATATGAAAACATATCGTTTTAAGCATTTGATGTCATCCCCTGAAAAATAGTGTATCACCAAACTATTTTACCATCCATTAAGCGAAATCATTTGCAAATTCTTTCACAAAAAGGAGAGTGAATGTTATAAAATTTCAGCTAGGTCAACGCACTACTCTGTTCTGAGAAAATTCGTTGCATACATTTTTTATAATGAATGTTTTATTAAACTTTCAGACTCTTTTATATATTCAAAGTTTATAAATTTTAATAAATAAGAATGTGTTTGAAGAATTCATTATACATTGTATGATGTACAAATAAAAAAAAATATATAAATATATATTTTGTAACTATAATAGAAATAATAAGGAATTTTCTAAAACTTTTTTCAGCATTAAAATATTTACAAAAACGAGTATTTTCCTTATTAAAAAGATAAGCTTACATCATTTCCGTTTATCTTCTATTCTGTAAAATATATGAGGAAAACTCGTTAGGGTGAAAACAGTTTCTTTTAAGCATTTCATGTCACTCCCGGAAAATACATTATTCTACCAAACTATTTTACCTCCCATTAAGCGGAATCTGTGCAAATAGGGAGGGTAAATGATATGGTATTTCAGCTGGATTAACCTCAGTTCACTGTTCTAAAAGAAACAAATTTTAATATTCGTTACATACATTTTTTTATCCTGCATGTTTTATTAAACTTTAAGAAACTTTTAAATGTTCAAAATTCATAAATTTTAAGATATAAAGAATACGTTTGAAGATTGTATTATACATAGGAATGTATACTGCATGGATGTCTATACTGGAAGATTATACACTTGAACGAAATCAGACATCGACATTCATATTTAGAACACATAATAAATGTTTAATAACAATGAAAACATTTATAGAGTATTAAGACATAACACAAGGTTTTATATAAAAATTTATTATTTATTTGGAATATAATTTATATAAATGAATTTTCTAGAAATGAAAAATTTCGAAAAATGTTAACAATATATTTTGTTACTAAAATAGACAATATAAGGATTTTTTTTAACTATATACAGTATTAAAATATTTACAAAAAAGAGAGTATTATCTTTATTAAATACGTAAGCTTTTATCTTTTCCTTATATATTCTCTATTATAAAACATACGAATAATCCTCGTTAGGGTGAAAACAGTTCCTTTTAATCATTAGATGTCACTCCCTGCACATACTTTATTCTACCAAAAGTTTACCTTTCATTAAGCGGTATCCGATTCAAGTAGCCAGGGTGAATAACATAATTTTTCAGCTGGATTAATCTCACAAGGAGACCGCCAAACATGGTGTGCACTGATTTTGATGATTTTAAGGTATGTTATAGAGGTCAAACCCCTAACTATCCTGGTCAAAGGTTTCCTTCAAATGGCCCTTAGTTTTTGAGAAATTCGGGGTTAAAGTTCAGCATACGTTTGAAATACCCAATAGATTGCTACTTCG
Source organism: Maratus michaelseni (assembly GCA_963931845.1). NCBI lineage: Eukaryota > Metazoa > Arthropoda > Arachnida > Araneae > Salticidae > Maratus > Maratus michaelseni. The sequence goes on from OZ007589.1 coordinate 235,994,899, forward strand.
AACGAGGTCTGTGTGGTGCAGCGCTAGCATGCGGGATTCCTGAACGCAATACAAGGGTTCTGTCCCATCCTATGCCTTTTTTTTTTTAAATTTTTGGCGCATTGTACGTTTTAAGCAGAAGTGGGAATTCTGCATCTTTGAACTTTTTTATAATTTCATAATAAATTATATTTACATTTTCGAATGTTTCATAAAAATTTATAGTTTTTCTGCAATTATTAAACTAATATTTGTGTCGACGAAAATCCAAGATAATTAAAGTCTAGAAGTCCCGTCTTTTTTTTAACTTACTATATTATTGTTGGCATTTATGTTTATTTATTTATTTATTTATTTATCATAGTTATAAAATAATACATACTTTTTTTACTTGCATTTTCTATTTTTTTTAAAAGTAATTGATGAGGAAACATTTACAAAATAATATATCCTTTTAATATTATTTGATTCGTTCTAAACATCTTGCAACATCTTAACTGATGAGATACAAAAATGTTTATCATTACCGTCATTGACATTTTTAATTAAATAAATATAGAATTAACTGGGTGATACATATCGCAAAAGTATTCAAAACATAAAATGGCATTAAAAATCGCCATAAAAAGAATTTCTTAAGATGAAATTTTTTTAACAATGTTGGAAGAATGCCTTAATTAACATAATATATATTTTTTAAATACTCTACTTTTATATATATTAACAAATGCATTAAAAGGCTAATTATCACCCGTATAAGTCCAAATAAATACACATTTAATAAAGGATACTTATTGTAAAAACCTTTAAAACATAAAATGACATTAAAAACAGCACAGTTTATAAAAAGCGACTTTTTTGCATGATCATGAATGTTTTTAACATTGTTGGAGAAAAGCATAAATAAATTTAATATATATGTATATATTAGTACTTGATTTACGATAAATACATTAAAAAGGGGTAAATGAATATAGTATGTATGCTTTTTAAAACTTAATTTGCGGTAAATACGTCAAAAATACGTTAAAAGATGAGAAACAAAAATGCTTAATCATCACTAGTAAATACACAGTTAGTTGGATGATACTTATCGTAAAAACATTCAAAACATAAAATTACATTACAAACAGCACAATTTATAAAAGCAACTTTTTTACACGAACATGATTTTTTTAACAATGTTGTTGGAAAGCATAAATCGTTTAGATTTATGAAAATTTCTCTGCTATCTATTAATTTTGATGCAGACCATGCGTATCTTATCATAGGGCGGAAGTGAGGGGAGCTAAATTGATGTAATATAATTGAATGTATTTTTATAATATCTTCTCGTGAAGATATTTCCCTCTGGTTTTCTAGCAAACTTGTTGCATTTTGTAACCTTTTCATGAAATTTTTTACTTGGCGAAAAAAATAGACATCACATGGCTGGCAAACAGGGGTACATTTTGGTGGAATTATTTTTTTTATGCATGATACCTCCCCATTTTCATTTTCGAAAATCTCATCATAGATTGTCGGATCTGTCTGACCTCCCCACGAATCAATTATCAAAAGAAAAGTATTTTTCTTAACGTAGGGAAGAAGACAAGTTTTTAAATATTCTGCATAGGTTTGCTTTGTCAACTTACCGGATTTTGAACACGTAACGATTACGTTCTTAAACGTGGCGCTCAATTCACTTACCTTCTTTTGAACAATTGGACCAAATGTTCCAGATTGTTCACGTAAGCAAATGAACACGAATGGTAAAACAATTCCAGATGCTGTAAGAGAGTACTGTGCTGTGTAAGAATGCGTTAATTTATTCAAATTTATTTTGACAAACACTGATTAAGCTCCTCGCTCAGCAAGTGATCTGTTGCAGGTTGTTTGGTACTGGCATCCAATTTGATCCGTATTAATTACGTAATCCAAGTCAAATTTACTAATTAGCACTTTTGTTTGTACACGGAATCTTTCAGCCGCTTCCATTATTTCTTCAATCGTTGTAATTTCTTTGTGACTGACAAATTTCGTCACTTTACGTTGTCTTATCCGATGGTTCTTTTTAAATCTTTCTACCCATCTGGGACTTGCAAGGAAATGGAAATCATCCGACTGAAAACAAGCAGCCGCACTCATTGCCCAGTGTTGTAAAGTCCGTGTCGTGACCTGTATATTAGTAATAAAAAATGAGTTAATAAATTAATATAATAGTTTTCAATTTTTTTTGCAGTTACATCAGTAATTGAAAAATTTCGTTTTGTTTTACCTGTATTTCGAGCTTCAACAAATCTTTCATACGTTTCATAATCGATGCTTTTCCATTTGTCAAAATAAGTACCTCCACGATTTACACCATCTTTCCATCTACGTAAGAGATGCTTTTGTTTTAAGCGACTTGCTCCATTAGCTTGCAATGATTTTAAACTCCATTTTGGATGGGCTTCAGCTAAAGCAACCGCATTCTTTTTGTACCACAATGGGATATAGTCACGTGGTTCGGGTGAAAATTCCTCAGCCACAAAATTCGCTTCATCTTCGTGAAATCCCGGACACTACATAAATAAATAATTAAAATTAAATTATTTGATTTCGATTTTTTTTATTGAACAATAAATATAATGAATATTTTTGGTAAAGTAACAAAACATACCTCTGTAAATTCGTTATGTTCATCTTCTTCATTCATCATTATCAATTCATCTGAATAAATAATTTGCCGACTGTCCAGTATGTCTAAAATTGAGCTATGGAATTCTTCAGCCATTGCTATAGAAGCACTAGAAATATTAACAGATGGCGAATGTGTAAAGAGATTATCATTTTCTAACAATGTCTCGCAATATTTTAGAGCATCCGTTACTTCATATTTTAGTTTTTCTTCCAAGCCAGAATTGTCCATATCAGTGCTTGTTCCTTCCATTATATTACAATCTAGAGAATTTTCCTATATACAGCATTACTCCAAACATTGCAACTGGCTGCAAAAAAAGCTTATGCCAAGGAAAATAATTTCATTCTGATATTTCCATGAAAGTCGCAGCAGACGATTTAAAAAAATATATATTTTTTGTATGTATTGCAAATTTTATCTCTCATTTACAGACGATTTTTGCTTTTCCAGTTAAATTTTTATGCGTGATATTGGCAGTGTTTTTACTTGTTAGATTGAAAACAAATCTGAAATGTAATCTGTCATTTTTTTGTGTGATTGAAAAATGATATTGAGTTTGAACTTTAATGATAAATGTATTTAGAGTACACTAAATATTTATACAACTGGAAAAAACTTAAATATAAGTGTTACTGCTTTAAAATTTTATTATTTCTTTGAAAATATCTAATCTCACATACGTTTGGGAGATTCGAAGAGAAAATTATTTTGTATAAGTTATACAAAATAAATTGTATAACATTAAAAAAAAAAGTAAAAAAAAAGTATTTTTTCAGAACTGTGCTTAAAATATAAAAAAGTAAATAATAATAAATAAATAAATAAATCTATACATTAATTAGCTTGGAGTTTCGTAAATAGAATATTAGTTTAATAATTGCAGAAAAGCTATAAAATTTTATGAAACATTCTATAATTTATTAGGAAAAAAAAATAAATAAATAAAAAATAAATATATATAATATATATAAAAAAGTTCAACGTAGAATTCCCACTTCTGCTTGAAACGTACAATGCGCCCCCCCCCCCCAAAAAAAAAAACAAGTTGGAAATTGTACGTCAAACGTTACAAACGAGGTGCGTTCGTACGCACGTTTTAGAATTAAATTCATGATATCCCGTGCGTAGAACGGGTTAAACAGCTAGTTAAGTATATATTTTATGACACTGTTCATACAAATATCTTAACTAGTTATATAAATATTCAGATATATATGTATCAGCTAGTTATATAAATATTCAGATCTTGATGATTTTTAATTCTGTGAAATGAATTATATCGTCTGCAGATTAATTTCTGTAATAAAATAAGTATCTCGGTCGCTTGACGATTTAACATCCATCGGAAGCTCCTATAACAAAAAAGCACCGATTTAAAAAAAAATCAAATTTCTTAATAAATATTTTTATTAATCCTAAAGTTTTGATTCGATTTTAATAAAATTTGAAATGTCTCGACAAAATTCTGCAAAGATAATATATTTTAAATTGCAAACCATTTGGTTGGGTAGTTTTTGCGTTGTTATATGCGGACAGACAGACAGACGGACGGACAGACAGACGGACAGACAGACAGACAGACGGACGGACCAAACGACGACTATAGGTGCTACGTATTTATGTAATTACGAACGCACCTAAAAAGACATAGGAGGGGACAGAACCCTTGCATTGCGTTCAGGAATCCCGCATGCTAGCGCTGCACCACACAGACCTCGTTCGAAGTAGCAATCTATTGGGTATTTCAAACGTATGCTGAACTTTAACCCCGAATTTCTCAAAAACTAAGGGCCATTTGAAGGAAACCTTTGACCAGGATAGTTAGGGGTTTGACCTCTATAACATACCTTAAAATCATCAAAATCTGTGCGCACCATGTTTGGCGGTCTCCTTGTCAGTGCTGTGTTCTAAATAATAGAGTTTCAAAATTGCTAACATACAAAAATGTGTGTTAACTCTCCTCTAACCCATCTTATAACAATGGGAATGGTACAAATCGAAAAGAAAAAAACCTCCAATATTAAATACTATACCAAAATTTTGCTTAGAGGATCGTCTACATATAGAAATTGAACCAAACTAGAAAATTTTCAATAATAATTTTAATATCTTATTTGGATTTTTCGGTAACTGTTACCTTTGAATACTAAACGGGAAATCATTCGGTGAAGTAGTTTATTAATTGTAAAGATTTAAAATCTGTAACTCCTAATGTTAAATTCGCTTTTAATCGTTGTAAAACAGATTACAATGAGGGTGTTTTTTAACAGAAATATATTTCTATAAGCTTCAAATATGCGAATCCAAAATTTACAACTCATTCCGCCAATTCGTTATGGAGTTACGTTTTAAAAACTACCAGCACTGAAATTTGATTTGCAATGATTACAAAGGAATTTAACGCTGGTAGTTTCAAACTTTAAACCTGCATAATATCCAAACTACTTGAACGAATAAACCCCCGTTTGTTATGCGACAGTAAAATGTACCGCAGAATGAAAATATGATGTCAATATGAAGTGTTAGTGTTGATAAGTTTAAAACTTTGTTACAATTTTTGTATGTAGATGACCCCCTAAGAAAAGTTTAAGTAAGGTATTGCTAATCGATTTTTTCCAGTCACATATTTATACGATGAATTGTGAAAGGCTAATTAGGGGGTAAACTTTTCCCCACAACGTTTCTTTTGTACATTTCTTTTGTGTATTTTACAAAACATGGAAACTCTCTTAAATATTATTTTAGATGTAAAATTGGGGTTAAAAATATCAGTATGTATTGAATGGGTATAAAAGATAAATATTTTTTTAATTTAATATTTTGTTTTAAATTTTATTGTAACGCGGGTCCATAATGAACAAATATAATTACTTTTATAAATTTTGTACTGTCCTTATGTAAAACATCGTGCATCTTTATTTTGTCATATGTATTTTAAAATTTTGGAAACATATACTCGTTAGAATAAAAAATTTCCTATTTAGCATTTTGCGTCAGTCTTTAAATAATGCTGTATTCTACGAAACTGTTTTCTCTTCCAGTAAGTGAAAGCCCACCTGCTTGTTTAGTGGTTAGGTCGCTAGCTACTGAACAAAGTATGCCGCGTTAGAATATCGACAAATTTCATCCAGACTACCAGACTTACCATCGCAACGTTTGTTGTGGTATTTCGGATTCCTTGGTATTCTATGGTCTTCTGAGCATGTCTAAAGTTCAGAGAATAGCAGTGGACACCGTTAACAGGTCGGATACCACATCTGTCTTTTGTTGATAACCACAGACACTTAGCAGAATAATGGGTATAGTCGTATTATTTATGGCTGTCTTTATTACAGGCAGACTTGTTTAGAGTGAAAAATAAACGCAGTTTTAGGCATGGATTTTTGTAGTGGTTTGGATTCCACTTTAAACAGAGTTTGAGGTATGTTTAGTTCTCGTATTCAAAAGATGACCGTAGTGTCTCCAATAAATGAAACAATACCCACTAAGCAAAATCTTTCGCAATTAAAGAGGATTGAATGACATCATATTTCAGCTGGATTAATCTCACTACTCTAATATGGAGGGAACAAGATTCATTCTATATAATTCTTTATAATGAAAGTTTTATGTAAATTTAAGACTCTTTTAAATATTGAAAAAAATTAAGAGGTAATAATATATTTTAAAAATTCATTATTAAATGTGCCCCCCTCCTCCTTACAAAAAAAAAGAACGCTACTGATATTTAGAAAAAAAATTACAAAAATTCGCAAAACGTATTTATTTGTTGTAAACTGCAATAGATGTCCAAATTATCCCTCTTCAACTTTTAGGCAAGAAAGTGCATGTTTAATCATGTTCTCTAAGAATTATTGCTTTGTCACACCACGCTATTCTATGATCATTGCAAAATCACTGCATTATTCGGTTAATTATTGAGTCGCATAGCACATACTGTTCACCAGACTTCTCACGAAGCAGCACTTCTATGAGCGATTTCTTGATGGAAAATAATTTTCTGTAATATAACAAGACTTTTCGTTAAAAAATCCATATTAATGTACCCGCCTATGCGCGTTTCTCGATATTATTCTGAAATCAGCACGTCGCGTCAACTTCGCCTCTAATATAATAGACATCATTGTTTCCCCTGCGGGTTTCTAAAGTATTTTCCTCTTGTCTTACTAGCGTATGTATTATTTAAATTCCCACATGCGCTTATTTTGGGACACTCTGTATATAGACATATATGCTGAAAGAATTGTTATATTTCATTATGGTATGTTCGAATAAAATCCACAAGCGGAATACATGTTTAAAACATAAAACAAATAGTTAGAAAATTTATAATATAAAGAAATAACACTATTTTTTTTTTAATTTAACCATTTGCTCTCAGTTGTTTAGTGTGACTCAACAACGCTTGTCGCTGCCGCTACTTCGGAATTAAGCTTTTATACCACTAATTAAAAAATATATAATTTTCCTGGCATATTTCTATAACATTTGTTATAGGAATCTACCTTGAAAATTTTAATATACAAATAGTTATATATCTAAACGGTGATCACTATTTCGGGAGAATAAGTTTCAGCAGATAGGGGTTAATTAATTAAAGAGTAAGTAACTATTCCAATAATGAGCAAATAAAAAAAATCAAACATGTATTGTGCTATAATATACATATAAAGCAAATTTTTGACCTATATACAGAGTTAAAATCAGGGTTGTAAAAAACCCCGAGTTTTTTTTTTTTTAAACCGAGCTCGAGCGGATAGCTGGGCGGGTACCCGGGAAGCTATTTACTACAACCCTGAGGGTTGTAAGAAACCCGGGTTTTCTTTAAAAAAAAACCCAGCCCGGGCGGGTAGCTGGGCGAGTACCCGAGTAGCTACCCACTACAACCCTGGTTAAAATATTTATTTAAAAAATAATATTACCCTTATATTAAAACATAAGTTTTTATCTTTTCCTTTTATCATCCACTTTATTGTAATAAAAAGTGAAAAAATTCGTTGCTATGTAAACATTTACTTTAAAGTATTTGATGTCATTCCCTGAACAATGCCGCAAATTATACCAAACTAGTTTTTCTTCCATTAAGCGGAAACTGTTGCATAGAGGGAAGGTGAATGACATCATATTTCAGCTGCATTTATCTCAGTACTCTGCTTTTTCTTTCTTTCTTTCTTTTTTTTAGAACAATTTCATCATTTCTTGCATCCATTATGTATGTTTTATCCAATGTTAAGACACTTTTAAATATTTAAAGTTTATACATTTTAAGAGTTATATAGAAATTTGAGAAACAAAAAATATTATATGTAATAGGTATATAAGAAAAAAAATTACAAAACTGTTTTTTATGTTATTTCGTTTACATACTTGGGATAGAAAAAAAAACTATTATTTATCAAAATAAAATAGATCTAAAAAAAGAGGAGTGCAGATATGTTTTAAACATTTTTTATTATGTAATAATAAAATATAAGATTAATAAATGCTTAAATATTTTTTCTTACAAATTATACCTTTTATAAAAAGTTTTCGAAATCAACCTTTTGAAAAACCATTCCATTACATCTTTACTTTTATTATCGATATTGTAAAATATAGAAAAAAAGTACTTGTTGCAATGAAAATAATTTATTGTTAGCTTTTGATGTCTTTTCCTGAAAACAAATGTATTTTACAAAACTATTTTCCCATCCATTAATCGGAATCTGTTGCAAATAAGGAAGGTTTTAAATAGCAACATATTTCAACTAGATTAATCTCAGTGCTCTGTTCTAAAAACAGGAGTTACAAAATTCGCTTATCAAACTTTAATGTTCTTTCAAATATTTAAAATTTGTTTATTCTAAGAAGCTATAATATGTTTATTTTAACGCGGTATATAAATATTTAATGGTTTCAGGAACAATATAAATTTTTACTGTTTTTTCTTTATTCTAATAAAAAAATATATATATATATTATCTAAAGTACTGTCAACAGAGAAAAAAATAAATTTTCGACAAACAATAAATAGATCCCAAAATTAAAATTGAAAATAATTAAATCATGCAATCGTATTTTCTTATTACAGAGGCTTTATATCTCTCATATCTGCCAGAAAAAAATCAAATGACGATAATAATGCTGATTTCAACTTATTATTATTTTTTTCCTCGTGCTTTAAATTCTAAAAAGTATTATTAATATAAACCAATATTTAAGAATATTTTTTATATTTTGCGTTATTTTGCACTTATTTAGTTTCTTATAAGAAATATTATTAATTTAAAAATATTTTAATCCATTCTTTTTATAATTAACACGACATAATATTTAAAAAAAATACCTATTATTATTATTATAGATTCTGTGATACTTTAAGAAGTGATGGAAATTAATCTTAAATATCAGGAATATTTAGATTTATCCTTCAAAGATAATTTTGAAAACCATTTTGTGAAAATATGTATTTTGGTTAACGTAAGTGTCTAGATTGTTTTCTGTTAGCAAAACTAGCTGTTAGAAAGTCGAATGTGTTAAATTTTGTTTCTCTTTCATTACAGAGACTGTGTTAATTTTTTCATTATAAAGATCTAAAAAGACATTACTGTCAATAAAATGAAATGTGTCGTTTTACTCTCCAATTTTGTCATCAGATGTAATACGGTGATCTCTATCTCCCATTCTTCTTCTTTGTCTGCCTCTCCCCTTTCTCAATCTCTTTCTTTTATATTCCATTACAAATGGTACGCAACGAATGACAAAGATTGATAAATGGATGTATGCAGAAATGTTTAATCAACCGCAGTTGTCAATAAAGCTTAGTTTCCGTATAACGTATATAATGCTTAAGATATATACAAGGTACGTCTAAAAAGTGCGGTGAATGGTCTCATAAAATAAAGAAAACACTTCATTCGGAATACTCGAAACATCAGTGTCACGTATTGTTGAGTTTCTGCTACACGTGCAAAGAGTAGAACTTTTATGACTCGCTTAACCCCTTCAAGTGTTGTGGACACTATATATCCAACTTTATTTTTATCTCCAAATGCCATAATGACATCAGAATGTTCTTTTTTTATGTAAGTGAAGAAAATCTTTTGTTTATCTTCAAATACACTTTTTGTGAATCCTGGTCTCATTCAATTATTTAAACATTTTATCAAAACAAGTACTTTGTTCCTCAAAGTGTTAAGGGTGTCGTGGTCAGTGAGATCTCAATCCCCAAGCTCATGTTAAACATATGGGCGTGGTTGTATTTTTAAAATATCTCCTCGGGAAATTAATATGTTGGAATTCTCTCTTTTGTGTAATCTTCTTAAAGGGTATCTCTTTAAATTTTAGCTCACTAAATATTTCTAAAATATAGATATGCTTCATTTAATATTTTACGTGTTAAAATATTAGAGAGACTGACAAGCTCTGAGTAAGGATTTAACCTGTTAAATAAAAGGAAGTGTATATTTTAGAAATATTTTGACAACTGAAAAAAAGAAACATTATTCAAGAAGTGTACACAGAGAAAAATAAGTTAAAATATTAATTTCCTGAGGAGAGATTTTAAAATATGAATGTATTTCACGATCATAGGATTAACATGCGCAAGTGGAATTTGAGAGCTCATTGGCCAACACCCTAAAGGCGGAAGAACCAAAAGAATTGTTGTTTGGATGTTATTTTGAATATGTTGTTTGAATTGTGCTTATTGACAGTCGAACTGAACGCGCCTCACCTTCACGATTTTACTTTTCGAACACGAAAAATTTTGAAACACTCATAAACATATTTTTTACTCATTGCCTCTGTTCCATACACTTCAACAATATTGCATGGGCCTCCGCTGGCCTTTTCCCCAATTGGTAGCAAAACCTGCGTTCCTCCATTGCATTTGACACGATATGTCACACTGAATCCGTTCGCTTGGATCTAGCGAGACCAAGCGAGATTCATTTCCATCTCACTAACAACAAATCTAACTGCCTACAATCCGCAATTTAATAATTTTAGGTAATATAGATATTTGTATATAGATATTGTATATAAGATTTTCTAACTATTAAGAAAGTTTAACTTTTTCGAAGCTGAACACGAAGCTGAACACGATTTCATTAAAATAAGTTTTTTAAATGATTGATGGAATTTTTTTAACTAAAAACCGAATTCGGATGGATGGAGACAGCTTTTTCCCCCTGACACCCCCCTACCTTGTCTCATGTGTAAAATTTATGTATACGATAGTCAATAATTGCGCTTTTTCAGGTACCACACGTGGTAGAGTCCGACCCTGATGATGTGAATTCCGAACCCGTAAAGACGGATACCTAAAGTACACGGTACGAAATTGTTAATAAAAGTGATTCGAAATTAATTTTCTCAGTTAAAAATTGTCTTCTGACATTGAATTGAGTATTTATCCTAATTACTTCCTTATGACAACGGTTTGTGATTTTCATGCCCCTGAAAACTGTTTAAAATGCAAATTTTTTATTTATAATAAACCACTGTTAGCAATATGCAAAAGTCACAATTCTTACTATTTTAAAATATCATTGTACAATTATGGTAGAAAGACATGAATTCTGTATTTGAATAATTCTGGAAAAAAGCTTCAAACAGAAAGCGAAGATAGATAACGGATATCACAAGGCTTCTTTGCATTAGTAACACTGACCGAGCAAAGGCTTTAAAATCAGGTTATTTCTCCTTATAATCCATCGATAATAATTCAATTATCTTTCACACAGATTCACAAGGATTGTAAAATTGCTTAAGAAACTTAGACTACATTCTTTTTTCTCAAATAGAAAGGTTTTTTTTTCTTTTTTCAATTTATGACTACATAAAATTTTCACTCTGAGCCCGAGCTCAGTCTCGGAACGGACTTGGACTGAGCCCGTCTCATCTCTAACACATACTCACATAATCACACCAGAAATATTTCGTTTCAACATTAAGCCTTTACTTGACGTTTCAGCAATAATGATACTGATAGTCTAGTTTTTTATAAGGAATTCTACGGATGATTGCTTTCTTTATTTTATATAATAATTTCTTTTTTCGTATCAAAGCATAATTTGATATCTTTTGATAGTTGCTTACTAAAAATATCCTTCTGTTGAATCTGTTCATGATAAAGGAGCATGTTTATTTTAAAGAAGTGAAAGTGAAGATGTTCTTTACTTTAAAAAAATAATCACAAAAAGATATTTTCACATTTTCTTCGAATAGATTTCATAAAATTATTATGCATTGAGAAAATATGGCCCTGTTTCTGAAATGTAATGTAAAGATAAATATTTGATTTGCTCTTTTTGAGAAAATGATTTTTTTGTAAAGATATGTTCCATCGAAAACAAAATGTATTTCGTCAAATAATAACATATTTACATGATGATGCAAAGAGGTAAATAGCTAAAAGTGTGAAGTCAATGTTTATTTTGAAACAATATATTTCATTTACATTAATTAGCTAAATAAAAAGCCAAAAAAGTCCAGTAGTTGCATATTTTTAAAGTATAATTTGTAATACGCTTGAATTTATAACGTTACTAGGTGTTACCCCTAAATTCGTTCGTGAAAGATTTAAAAGAGAATCGATGCATTAATTAAGGCAAAAAAACCACTTTTCGATAATTAATAAACAGGTACAATTAACTAACTCCTTACTGCATTTTATAAGAAAAATACTTCTGATGATTCTATTTTTCCACATTTATAATTTTTATATAACATATCTCCAGTTCTTTCTTTTGATTGATATTTCATACCCTATATGTAACGTGGAGAGGTTACAAGGTCGGTGTCATAGAATGCGCTAAACTTTTGTGTATCGATAGACTATAGTTAGTATATAAATATATGATAGCCATAAAGCGCAATACCCAGGTCGTCTAGAGAAAAAAGGTCTCAAAGTTTACGTCACAGTTTATAATCGGATGAATTTCTTCCTTTCGCAAGGGACTTTGTAACCTGGTCCGTAACACGCTGAAGACTTAGAGATTTTTGTGTTTGGGTTCGAAGAAGATTTGAAGAGTTTCTTGCGATGGGTAGGACAAAGTTTTCTTTCTGGGACAGTGTTTGAAATAGCGTAATGGATTGTGCAAATCGCTTTCAAAGATTGAAAATCCCACACAATAAAAAATAAGCTGTGCGGGATTTTGACCTCTCAAATTGTTTCACGGGTATGTGATTCTTCCTGGAATATTTTTTTTAATTTTTCCGGAAGTCGTGGTTTTTATTTTTTTTATAATAATATTGCAAAATCAATTCGTCAATCGAAAGCAGAAAAAAATGTAAATTGGACATGGCAAAATAGCTAATTTGGCAAATTAGTCACGGAAAAAAAAATCGTTAATTTCCTCAAATGACCGTGGAACTGCGTGGATATTGCGAATTTCGCCAGAGATCGTGTAAACCAATAGCGATTTTTCATAATTGATCGCGGGAAAAAAATCGCAGATTTCAACATTCAATTACAGAATTTTTTTTTTTTTTTCCGTCGGTCATGGAAAAAAAAATCAATAATTTTGTCAAATGATTGCGCAAACAAATCACAAATTTATTCAAACCATCGTGCAAAGATGAAAAAATCGCAAATCTTGTTAGTTGGTTGCAGAAAAAAACTCCCGAATTTCAACAAACGATTGTAGAAAAGAATCGCGAATTTCCTCAAAAGATCGCGGGAAGAAATGGTAAATTTCGTCGACCAATTGAAAAAAAAATTGCGAATTTTGACAAATGGTCGAAGGAAAAATGAATTTCGTCAATGTTTCGCAGAAAAAATCGCGAATTTCGGAAAATGATCACGGAAAAATAATTGAGAATTTCTTGAAACGATCATAGAAAAAAATCGCGAATTTAGTTAAATGATCGCGGGAAAATGTCGTGAAATTCAATCGGTCACGAGGTAATCAGTACACGAACAGCATTAATGTGTCACGAAATTTTAAAATGTTGTGATCCAAATGGATTAAAAAATTTTCATTAATGATTTTCTGTCAGTAAAACTTTTCTTTAATCATTTTCTGCATTCCTCTTCAGATTATGATCTAAATTCCTTACAATTGAGAGATCTGTAAAACCTTTGGTCGCAGACAGAGTCCTACATTGGAGTCCTGCTTTACACTCCTTTCTGCCTCCTTAATCGATGTATAAAAAATTTCTTTGCAAAATATTAGTTACTTTCTTGTGCATGACGCTTTTAGTTTACCCAACTTAGTAACAAGAACGTGATATCCATCGTCTTTAATAACTGTGATAACATCGATTACTAATTTTGAACTCGTTTTCCTTCTGCCGAAATCAAAAACTTTTATTCTAACATTTTTTTTTTCTGAGAGTCGGTTTCTGGATGTTTTAGAGAACGCTACCTTCATCTTCTTTGCCTGCTCTTTATGCCATTCCTTCACAGCCTGTCGAAACACTTTCAATTTTCGAGTTTTGTTGATAATCGCAGCAGTACTATCAAGAGTTTGAGAGTATAGTTACATTTTTTTAATTCTGGAATTCAGTGTCAGGTTTCATCATTTTGTACGTTTCTGTTTCACTTGCATTATTATCATGTTTCAATTTCTATTCAATAGTTGTTTCGACGTCCGCGCCTTCGTTCTCTATTTTACCCGTACATGCATTATGCTCACAATTTTTACCAAGTCACCATTGGAGATTTTTTTAAAAGTAAAATTACGTGACAAATCTGACAAGGAAAGTCTACATAAGCGCATACTCAGAAATCTTTGAAAAATTGCAGAATGTTCTTCTCATGAGGATATATAAGTCTATAAAAAAAATTCTACGGAACTTCGATATAACGTCCTTAAAAAAAATATGAAAATTTCGTTTATTTGGCGATTTATCACCGATTGATGATGGAATGAAGTTAACCCTTTCAGGGGCAAAGTACTTATGTTTCTAAATGTTGAAATCATTGAGTCACACCGGGATTTAACAACAAATTTATTTCCCAAATACGTAAAAGATTTTCTTCACGTAAATTATAAAACTAAAATTTGATTCCAAAATTCCGGTGTCATTGTGCCATTTGGGAATTAAAATTAAGTGGGATATATTATATCCCATCGCCCTTCAAGGGGTTAAAAAAATACGCTTTTATGACAAATACTCTTTAAGGAAAAACTTTTTCATACAGAACTTGTTTATGCATGTTTAACTTACATAAAATTTTTTAACTACAATTTTGTGTACACATATTTATATGTATATATAATGGAATTTAACGATTGTATTTTACGTTTTAAAACAAAATTTAAATTGATTAAAATTGCTCCAACTTCCAAAATAAGCCCGATTCTGAACATTGTCAATTCAAGGAAGTTTTTGTTGCTATAGAAACGACTTCTTCGCTATAGAAATGTATAACGAATCCGTTTGTCATCAGGCTTTTCCTTTTAAAATACATTGAAAATACGTTGAAGCCATTTAAATTAGAAAAAATCGGGGAATGTGGATAAAACAATAGACAAAATTTCATTCAATCGGAAATAAATAGAGAAAAAAACGTGAGTGATTTATTTAATCCGATTTAAAAAATATTTTAAATTAATATTAATGCAAGCGTACAGAGAGTTGAAAATGCTGAACGCATAATGCAAACGATTTTGAACAAGAGGGTATGGTATCATGAGCCATAGAATTAACCCATTCGTATATTTTTTTATGCTTATGACAATTTTACGCTTTCAAATTTTACAAAAATCCCATAGACAGGTCTCATAACAAGAATTTCTACAAACTCTTCGTTTACTTTAATATGCCTTTCAGATTCATATATTTTTAAATTTTCGATTGTTAACTAAAAGTGAAAATAAACATACAGCTTCAATAATTCAATAATACACATAACTTAAATGTCAGCTTCGCTATAACATAAAATAGATATTTGCAGCTTAAAAACATAGAAGATATTTTTTCAGTGGTTAAAATAAATAACTGCAACAACAAGCAGCTTGTATATATTATACAAAAATAATAAATATTTCATCGTTTAAGTTCAATAAATATTGCGCATTCGAATAATCATTTTACAAGCAATTTAAAATGCATTAAAATCGTTTGCGTTTGGCGAAGGAAAAATGTTGCTAGACAAATCGTGTGTTTTTGCGCCAAATACTGGAAAGTGTTTTATTTTTTTGCAGATTTTCTACTGGGATTCCGCAGCTAAATTTCACTGTTCCTTTATTACATACATGAGTAGCTTCATTTCATCAGCATTTTTTTCAAAATTTTCTGAGTATGCGCTTTATGGAGACCTTCCTTGTGAGTTAACTATTCCCAGTTTCATAGCAATACAAAACATAGACAAACGAACGGTGAACATTTGATTCCTTAGTGCTCTACTGTGATTTTCATTGCTTGTACAAATTTTGCTCCTTGTGACCAATTTTTTTATTATTTCTTTTCGTACAATTTGCCAATATGTTTTCAATGTCTTGGTTCGCCAGTACGACTGAATATTGTGACTCACTCTGTTTACCGTGAACTAATTTTTATATAATTCCAATTTTCACATAAACTTTTGATGATTTGGTTACGAAATTCTCATGCGGACGTCTGTTGGGCGATGTAAACCGAAACCTTATCGGTGAATACATTTGTGAAAGTCTAAATGAATATGAAGTTTGATGAAATTTCATAGGATATATGCCAAGATATTGTTATCACGAAACTCGTGAAAACCACATTATAGTAGCGCCACCTTTTGGGCGATATACACCCAAACAAAATTAGTCAAATCGTGTAAATACATTATAAAATAGAAGTCAAAAATTTTCACGATTACAGTATTTTTGTCTTTTGTATATTTAATAGAGTAAAAAAAAATGTTTCTAGGTTGTAGCTACTCACACTTGTGTCCCAACTTGTTTGAGGTTAGGCTGCAACTGGCGCGAGTAGATAACAATCATGAGGGAAAGGTGCACGTGCATAAAAGTGGACAGGCGTATCCTTCTTTTCAAACTTACGATGTAAGAAATAATTTAAGAATTTAAGTGCAAAATTATCAAAATAAAGATGCATACAAAAGAATTAATATGAGCACTCAGAAATAATGTTTTAATGCACATTTCATAAATATTACAAAATGTGTTAGTAGGTGGTAAGTGTCAGATTGTAAGGAATTCTCGCATTTATCGAAATGATTTTATAAAATCCCGAAATTATCGCGTTAAGGAATAATATGTATCCGGCTTTTAACAACTCACTTTGGTAAATGCTAGTAAATGCCGGTAAAACCTGGGCCTTGCGAGATTACTTGCTTTTACATCATCATATACATATTAGGTATGTATTGTCCGAAATATTGCGGCGAACGGAATAAATGCTGTACCCCTGGAATACATGCCGTATTCCGGGAGTTACGGACGACTGCGAAAGGCCACACGTTGCAACTTAGTTCATGGTTTTTCCCTTCTAAAAGTTTCCTGACGATAATCGTCGACATGTCAGAGAAATTCTCTTGTTACTCATAAAATAAAAAAATACCGAAAATGGTACTAAACAGAAATCGTCTTTTCTACTTTTTAAAGATATTTTATAGACTATATTTTACGTACCTTTAGTATAACATCATACACATTTTCCTTGATAATTTACATTGTAAAATATATAAAAAATACTCTGGATAGGCAGAAAATGCATTTTAAGCATTTGATATCACTCCCTGGAAACTTTTTTACTTTCCACTACGAGGAATCTGTTAAGAATAATTTTGTTAGTTGGTTGTTTTTATTGACACAAAGTCTACTTTGCGACAAGCTGTGTCAAACACAAGTCAAAATACTTAAAAGTATAAATTTGAAACCAAATTTTATATATAGTTATGAGATACATCATATAAAACAAAATTGAAATCATATATAATAAAACAAATATATCTGGATGGGTTACATCGTCGTTAATATATGAGTTTAGAAAAGTAAATGTGGGCACATGGAAGATCGATTTACCAACAAAGGATCTTTATGAGTGATTGTTGAGTAACTCATAAGCATTCGGATTAGGAGCACATCCTTTTTCCTTCATAGATTCTAATGTCATATGGATATTAACGGTTTAATGTATGGCAGCTTATTATAAAGTTTTATGGCTCAAGATTCTCTCCAATTATTCATTATCATATGTCTTATTCCATTTCATGTCAGAGATCTGTACTCTACAGTTTGAGTGTGAGTACAGAAATGGAAACAAATTTCAAAATTCCTTACGTGCATTTATTTATTATGTATTATTTTTAAAAAAATGTTACTCTCGAATAAAATAAGCAAACAATATGCAAAATTTGATCCTGTATTAAATTATTAGCTTTAAAATTTCCATTTATTTTTTAAACATAAAGGAGCAATTCAATAATTTAGTTTCTTTTATTTGGAATCTAAAAGAATGTTTTCATAAATTGTACAAATATTCTGTCTCCTAATAAATATTTTGTTGCTGTATAAAAATCAAAAAGTCCTTTTTTGTGTCTAACGTAATAACAAAATATATGTATAAAATGTCTCTATTACCCTTATGTGAAACATAAGCTTATATATTTTTTCCTTTTATCATTTATATTTTAAAATATAGGAAAAATTCGCTAGGATGAAAACGTTTAATTTTAAGCATTTGATGTCATACCCTGAACAGTACTATATATTCTTCCGATGCTGTATTTTCCTTTCCTATTAAGCGGAATCTTTAGCAAATAGGGCGAGTAAATGACATCATATTTCAGATGGATAAATCACAGAACTGTGTTTTAAGAAAAAGAAGTTTATAAGATTCTTTACATGCTTTCTTTATATATATGTTCTATTAAGCTTTGAAATTGTTTTTTCCGTTAATATGCAAAGTTTAACATTTTAACTAGTAAAAACATGCTTAAAGAGCTCAGTATAAGTAGAATAAATATAAAATGTGACATTTTATTTTGTTTCTTTATTTTACTCTTTTGGTTTAAATATTCCCATTATCTCGTCGACCACTTTAAATTAAAAAAAAAATATCGCCAAATTATAACATCTATAAAAAATGTAAGAATGTTGACATTCTAAAATTTAAATAGCTACAGATAGGAAAATTGATGAATTTAGAGATAAAAACGTCACTATACAATAGGAAGTTTTATGTACAAAATATAAATATTGTATTATAAAAAAATTGTAAGACACATATAAAAAAGTTAATTTGAACATTAAAAAGTAGCGTTTTAATGCTGATTTCATCCATATTACAAAAAGTATTAACGATCATTGCGAAGTTGAGAAAACGAAAATACGTGAAATTCGTTAATATCGCGCTCAGTATATTACGCGTATAAGCGCTTCGCACACATGGAAACCAAACAGAAAAAATATCATTAAATGCGTTGAACTTTCTGTATAGGTGTCCTCAAAAAGTACAACAAATTCGTTAATGCCGCGTTCACTATATCGCTTGTATGAGCGCTTTGCACACAAGAAAACCAAAATAAATAAACACTCGCTGCAGTGATTTCGCAGTATTGAAATATATATATATATATATAAAATTTGTTAATTCCGCGATCCCTATACCGCATGTGTTAGAGATTCACGCACATAAAAAAAACACTGGATGCAGCAACCTCGTTGCATTGGAAACTTAAAAAATGCAAAAAATTCGGAAACGGCGTTTCACTAAACTTCAATTACCAGTAACGTTTAACAATTAAATACATTTATTTTATGTAACTATGCATCGCAATACTTTTTTCAGTAACATTTTCCCTTTGGTTGTCATGGCGTTACCGTTTAATGGCGTAATTGTTATTTTAATTATTCGTCGAATTATTCAGCACTTGATGACGTAACAAACACGTGTAATGAATCTGCCGTCACGTAAATTTGATGTTACGGTCATGCATTTTGGCTTTTAATCCTTTATTTATGGAAAGTTGTCGATGGGATAAAGGAAAAGTACCAAAAAGTATTATATTTCAGAATACAATAGATCATAAAAGGAAAATTTTGCTATATAGAAATATCTATATATATATTTGTCTTACGTGGCGCGGAAATAGGGCTGAATTTCTACCTTATCGTTGGCAACAATCGTAGTTTCCAGAGCTCAGACCAATGAACAGACAAGATTGTGTTAGCCCCGCCTCCAATATGGCGGAAAGTGTCAGAGCCTAGACCAACATATGATCCTAAATTAGGATCGTATGTTGGTCTAGGTCAGAGCAGTGAAACTGAAGCTAGCAATTATTAAAAATAAAATAATATGAACGTAATCCAAAGCGTCTGAGGTGATTCCTCATTTTAATTATGAGAAATAGTGTTAATTTCAAATGAATTCATTTTTTTCAAATGAATTCATTTAGAATTTATTTACGAATTTCACTCATACAAAAAATCGGAAAAACATAAACTTTCTAGAATGCCCTGCTGCCATCTGTTGCCGTTCTATTGAAGTAAAAATAATTTATTTTGCAGAAATCTATAATCAATTAGAATAATAAAATGTTGAACGAAATTTAAACAATCATTGATGATAAAAAAACTTCCTACCACGTAGTGTTTTTTTTTATGAATTTAAGTTATGTTGTACAATATTATAGGTGCTAATTATGTTTTCAAGATCCTCTTTTCATAGTATTTAAATTTTTTATATGTCCATTAGTAGCATCAACTAAATGCATTTTAAGTTGTGTTTTCAACGGAGTTTTCAATTACTTTTTTACATTAAAAAAAATGTCAATTTCATATGTTCAAATGATTTATTGTAGTACTTATTCCGGCTAGAATTACTAGAAAAATAAAATGAGGCGAGCGAGCAAAGCGAGCTGTGACCGCGTAACGGTCTCAATGTGAATTGCCTTGCAATTCACCGGGGGTTGAGGAGCGTTAGCGAGTAGGGGGCTGAGCCCCCTAGTTGTAATCATATTTCCTTATACAAAAGGCCAAATGTAAAGTGTTTCTGAAATTGGCCAACACAATAATAATAAAAGCAATAATATTACTGATTCTCATTGTTAATTATGATTATTCCACATAATACAAATTCTATAAATCATTATTAATATAAACATTACTTAACATTAATTTTTGTTTACCATAATGTAGTGTTTATCTAGTTTATTAGTTTAAATATTATCATTTTAAAATATTGTCAATTTCCTTTGGAACAAAATACACAAAATATTTAAGAACTTTCTATGTTACAATTATAGATGCTATTACACCTCCGGAACTAACAGAAATTAAGCATGATTACAGGAACAATCAATTTCTTCCGTTCAATGCGTGGATAAAATTGATAAAAATGCATTTTGATTAAGGTTAGAGTTTAATCTATTATTTATCTAAATGTTACATTTTAGCATCCAGAGTTTTAAATTGTTTTTCTATTTCAATAAAAGATGGCTTGAAAGCTATTTTAACTATACATATTTAAAGAAATCACAATTTTCAATCAATACACTATTAACATACGCTGTAATATTACCTATACGTCATATTAGGAAAAAATAATAAATTGATCATCAGATACACACACAATACGGTTATCTCTTTCTCCATTTATGTATGCCATCGGTTTGTAATTGCACTTATGAACATCGCACGGTCTATGTCAAAGTAAAACCAATTTAAACGGGCGGTATCTTGATTACGAATGACAGAGTAACATCTATAATCCGGAGATTCTCCATTCAACTTGTTTTCGATTTACCAAAGGCCATGCGAGGTTTTTAAGTGTACCTTTAAATTGTTTGCAACGCCCCAGGGGATACATAACTATATTAGGTAAAACTAAGCTACGTAGCCATACCACGTACTTCACCAGCAGCAAAAAAAGAAAAATATATAATTTTTTAAAAGTTCTTATATTTATCAGCTATTTATGGAAGTTTTTTCACCAGTTTTAAGCTTCAGTTCAGTTGGATTACGATCCTGCGAACTTGCGCACTAATCGAATCCATACGAAGAAAATCATCGACAGACTGTGCTCTGTTTCTCCTCGCATAAACGTCCTAAAATGAAGTCTGGATGAGAAGTTGCTCGAAAAAAGTAAAACATGAGGTTCAAGGATCACATACGTACCACGTGTCATGTTTCATATTATATATATTTTTAATTATACAAAAAGTTGGATCATTGTATGAAACTGAATTAATTTTGAAATTAAGCATTTTGTTTTAAATGTAAAGTACAAACCAAATTTTAACGTAAAATTTGGAGTTATTTGCAAAATTTTCTATTTTTGACAAGAGAATTTTTAATTACTTACAGAACAAAATTTATTGGCTTTATAAGTATACTTTTAAAAAGATGAAGATAATGTGTTAGACTTTAATTCACACCTTTAGACTTTAGAGTTTAATTGCACCTGATAAAAAGGTGTAAAACCTTCAAACAAAAAATGGAAACAAGTTCAAAATTAGTTCTAAATATATAAATATAACTTTTATGTATATAAAATATCATAATTCTCAGACATCAGATAAGTTTTAATGGAGGAAAACGTCAAGTATATATGGAAATGTTATTCGATAAAGCTCCTTTATATATCTAAAAAATATGCAGTGAATAAATTACAGAATGATTTAATGCTTTTTTCTACTTTAGTCTTCTTTACTGGCAAACTTCCATTTAGTAAATATATGTGTGAAATTTTCTTTCCGATGATAGGTAGTTATTAATGAATGGAAGTATAAATTTCACAGGCGCAGGGAAAGAATACGAAAAAGATGGTACATCCAATAAACAAAATGGAGTATCCGAAATAATTTTCCTTTGTAAATTAATCAGTGTAATTTAATTAAATATAAACAATTTCTAAATAAGTTTTTTCTCGCAAATTATTTAAAAAAGCAATTAGAAAAAGAAAATCTTACTTAAAATTATATTTGCTGGATATTTTCAAATTTAAAATTCCTTTAATTAAAATGTGTAAAAAACATTAAAATCGCGCTCAAATAAATGCTGAAAATTTAATAACTTCTGTATTTTTTTGTTAGCTTTAAATTGGATCTCAGATAAATTAAAATCAAATATTTATGTATTAAAACATAGTTTTGCAGTGAAAAAACATTTTTGATAATTTTACCTATTTTTAATGTAACTCTTAGTGCTGAATATAAAAATAAAATTACAGGTGTTGTATCACGTTCCATTTTTCACAAACGTGACTTTAATCTCATATTATCTATATAATATCT
The DNA here is from genome assembly GCA_963931845.1 of Maratus michaelseni. Taxonomy (NCBI): domain Eukaryota; kingdom Metazoa; phylum Arthropoda; class Arachnida; order Araneae; family Salticidae; genus Maratus; species Maratus michaelseni. The sequence goes on from OZ007589.1 coordinate 236,017,698, forward strand.
GCTTATTGTAATTACAATTAATACTGTAAACACACCTTCTGAGTATTTATTTTATTCAATAAAATTGAATATATGTGCAGTGAATTCAAAAAAAATTTGACTTTTTAATTTTTCTAAGTTTCCATAGAAGTAAAAATATTTTTGAATCTCAGTGTCTGAGTTAGAAACATAAATTTATTTTTATTATGAGAAAAAGAATATAGCTTTTAAAAATTTAATATAACTTTTTAATTATTTGCAATATAATGCGGGTAACTGGTTTTATTTTAATGTATAGATAATTTCTTCTGTTTTTATATACGTCTTTATTACTTCATTCTCAATGGTGTCTGAAACTGCTTCATTTGTTTACATGCTATAATGTATTTCTAATTTTAGTATTCTTCCAGTAAATATTTTGTGTACTTGCGTTACTGTACATGCATAAAATGCATACATTTGTGCAGTTTAAAATAAAAATACGAACATTGAAAAATTGTGTATTAATAAGAAACTGAAATAATTGCTGTTTGATGAAATATTCTATTTCTACATAAATTTCTTATTATTTAACTCCTGATACATATCTGAATAAAGACTCAAAGGTACATTTATTTCTTTTTTCACAGAATATGCGCGATGTTAGTAAATTATTTAAAAAATAACAAAAATGGTGGATAATAAATCTGAACCACCTGGATATATTTGCTGTCGAACTAAAGTTTCAAGCCATTTATTCAGCAAAAAAAGCTGAGTAGGTCGAAAGTTGTTAGAAGGCGGATTAAAGTCGTGCATGGCATATTGCTTGAAGAACAATTTGTTTAATTAGGTAAAAAATAATAGTAACAAATTTGCATTTGTTTTGTATTGTGTAAAGAAAAAAAGAATGAAAAACTCAGATGCTTATGTGGTATATTTGCAAGTAGTAAGTGTTTAGCTGTCAATGACACCTTATTTCTTTTATAACATCTAATACAACTTCTGTAGTTCTTTTAATCTATAGCTCCTTCTTTGAATAACGTCAAGTATATTCTCATTTTATTTAAACTAATGTGGGGATTAAACAAATAATTTATATTTATGTCTCGTACAAATATTCAGATACGGAGGATTTTTAAGACAGCTAGTATTATGCAATTAACGAGGCAACACAGGGTTCAGTTGAGGCAGGTCCCATCTGAACCCAACATTATATAAAGATATTTACATAATTAAAAGCTTTCACACAAATAAAATGTCATAGAGTATCAGAATATGTAATCATTACATTTCGTAAGAGTAAAATATCCTGAAATAACTTAAAATATCATTTAATTTAAAATTAATCTAAAAAAAATAAGTATAGGATTCTTAAATTTAAATATGAACAAAATGTAGATTGCAGAGCTACCGTTGAAGCCTTTGATCAGCAGATTTACTAGTATAGTCAAATATTACCATCTGTTTAAAAAAATGTATGACCCATTTTAACATTCCAAAAGTCAATATAAACAGGATGATATTTTTAAAGTTTTAAATAATAATAATTCGAAATATTAGGAAAATATTTAGTACAAGTAAATATATACATACAAATAAAAGAAAAAAAGGAAAAATCGTCTAATGAAACTTACTTTTCAATACTTAAAAAAAAAAGAAGAAATGCATTGAAGTAAATATTTAAGAAGATTGATTATCCAGAGTTACTTTAGTATTCCTTACTGGCAAAGTTCCATTTTGTGAATTTATTTCAAAGATTTATTTTTACTTTAACGTATACATATTCCTGGTGAAAGAAAATTTCTTATTCAAACAAGTAAATAAAGAAGGTGATGAGTATAATCGCATGTTGTTTAAATATTTTAGGATGTAACTTACTTTTCCTCAAAACACATATTTCAACCATTATTCTAAATTTTACGTTTTAATTCGTGCATTTGTTTGTATGTTTTTGTCTAATCTTCTACCTCGTTCTTTTAAAAATGCCAATTTCCATATAGTCCCACCCTCAAATAATAAATAAATAAATAAACAAATAAATGTTATTCACTTACATTATATCCTCTGCATCTTTATTTCACTAAACTTCTTAACTCCCTAGGTCCATATATGTGGACCTCCGTTCTTTCCCATTTTATTAATAATACTCAAACATAATTGGAATTTTGATCTCAAAATGATATGCTTAGATTTCTAAGATAGAAAATAAGGCAAATAGATTAAAACTCTTGCTCTGAAGTCGAATTGGAAAAGAAAGAATTCAGTAATAATCAATAATATTACATTAATACTCAATAGCGAAGAAGTTAAAAAAATATCCCAAATAGAAATAATACAAATAGAGCCATAGGCCTTATTTTATACGGGAACCTTTCCTATCTGCTATGAGTGGATAATAATTACACCATATTTTTACAAAGTAACACATAAATGAGAAAGAAATTCGCTTATTATCATTAATTAAAATTTTCTTTATCTTGTTATCTATCACATACTTTATTGTTGCTTTTTTTAGTACAAAATTATACCCTTTTTTTATTAGATTATCTTTGCTGGTCTTAAGTAGTCTACAGAATTAACGTTAGCAATATATATCTAATTGCGTTAGCTTAAATGATCTAAGATTTTAAAAAGTTCAATTGTACCTGAGATAGGAGCATAGATTTGTTCCCTTAATTAATACAATGTAACCTTTTTCGACTTGAAAGACAATTGAGACGATTTATGGCCTTTATAGTTGTGGACAACTATTCACACAGACAATAAGTACAATGCGTTAAAAAAAAGTAAAAAAAAATCCCAATGAATGCTTTAGCTACAATTTTAAATAGTGCAAAAAGAAAAAAAAAGAACCTACTGTTTTAATTCGTAAAAAATTCTTTATAATTGTATTTGGTTTATTTTGAAATAAGAAGTCATCTATATAATAAACTTTTAAAAGTTCAATATCAACACGCAAATTTTATGGCATTTTTAACTTCTCCATGCCAAAAATTTCGGAAATAAAATAAAATGTATAAAGTATATATATATTAAAGTAAATAAGTCAAACAATGTTATATATAATTATTGTTATTTAGTCATAACTCAAACAACAAGTTATGTATTTCTTTACATTTGTTATATGACACTTTGTAAGAGTCCAAACAAAACGCATATGCATATTTTCTCTCTCTCTCTATATATATATATTTGCAATATTAATTTTTAATTAATAATGCTATTAATAAACATTAATAAATAGAAATATATATTTGTTTGTCATCATTAGAATCCCAATGATCGAATTCCCTCAAAATTGTTTGTTCTTTCTAACCACAAGTTGTCATGTTATCAATAGATATGTAAAATCGGAAACTTTTCTATGCCGTACTTAAGATTAAAGTTGCAATCCTCTCTTCAGCCTCTTCATTACACGCTAAATATATATTTACAATATATGCTAAATATATATTTCACAAACGAGATATTTACGAAATTCTTGTTGAGTATTGTTATTCTCGTTAAAAAATATAATATTGTTATATCATTACCTTTTATCGCAATACCACGCAATTTTCAAAATGCGTATATTATTACTGATGCAGTCCCTGAATTTGCTTCATAAATATGTAAACACTTCATAACTATGTACTCACTCCGATTTCACGTGTTTTAAATGATCCAGCAGTACGAGTTTGTATTTGGAGTTAATTCGGCATGACAAATCGAATGAAGTTGGAAATATAGAGCCTCATTTTGAAAATATCAAACGTCATATCAATCTGTCGCCTTTCATAAATACAGAAGGTCGTTCAACATTTTATGGAAACGAATTTCACAGTTAATTTCTAAAATATATGCCATATTCCTTTCGACAGTTTTACTCTACTGTATAGCCCTGATTATAACTCTATATCAAAACTTACATCATAGTCTATTTTTCTCTTAGTACATTCACATCAATTTTCTCCCACACTTCTTAGAAAATTTTCACTAAGTCTTCTAATGTGTTGTGGATAGCACTTTCTATCGCTCGCTTTAACAAACACATAGTTGGTGATAAATAAAAAATGATCGTAGCACTAAATGAAACATGGCTTTATTTAAGTGAGCGTATCAAAATAATAAAATTTTTTATCAATTAATAGTAAAAAAAAAAAAGAAAGAAAGAAAGAAATGAGTTTGTGAATCTAAAGAAAAATTTCCAAAATAATTCATGATTGCAGCTAGATTTTGTTATAAAATTAAATGAAAAAATGACATGACTGTAACAAGGAAAAATCTATTATCATAGGCATTTTGAACCAGAGCTATAGACAAAAGTCAAGGCTATCCAACAAAGACAAATTGTTGCATAGAATATGTCATTTATACATAGCAATAAATTGTGAAAATTGTTTCCATAATGTGTGAACGACCTTCTGTATGTACACGGACCATCACGAAAACTTTACTAAAACATTGTAGAAAATCATAAACAAGGAATTATGATGCAAACAGCTTTATTCTCCGACTTTTAGAATTGATATAATCAAAATCATTCGGGGAGGGGGCGGAGTATTATTTTTCGTACTGTATATGTCAAACTGTAAAAACAAGTAAAATTAAAAAACACCACCACCGTAGAATAAAATAAATAAATAAATAAATAAATAAATAATAAAAATAAAAAACGTTTTCCATATTTGAATTTTTCCGGTAATAATTGATTTTTCTCTCTAAACTCTTAATTAAATTAAATAATTAAGATATAATTCAGTATTATTTTATTTATTTTTTTTACAAAATTTCATGTTTTTTTTTTTTTTTTAATTATTAATATAGTCTCAAAAATGAATCTTGTTCTTTTGAAATTGTGAATTACCTGATACCACAGTAAAAGAAGAATTTAACGTTTGTCTTTATCTAATTTTATTTCCGCTTCAACTTTATTTCATTTCTCACAAAATTATTTTTCTCAGAGACCACAAAAAGATCTTGTTAATAATATTTCTTTACTCAGCAGAATCTTTCTTTTTATCTCATGCCCTATTTACTTGGTGAAAGTTTAGTGTACGCGATCAGAATCTTTTAAAGGTAATAACTCTCTCATTTAAAAACTCCAAAATTGATAATATGATATTGAGTATGCTCTTAAACTTATAAGCAGCCATTGGCACATATTTATTTTTTACATAAAATAAAAATCACGTACCCACTAAATAACTTTTCTTAATATTACAAAAAATATTTATGAATTTTCTACTTATTTCAGCATGTAGAAATATTTTAATTATTTCAGTATATTCAAATCATTATTAAGTTTGTTAACTATTTCTTGAAATGATAGTTATTGCATATTTATTCGTAATGAATAAAATTTCAACATATAGAAATAATAAACATTGAATAATTGATGAGAAATCTTGTTTATCGTCATTGAATTATACACTGAAACATACTGAATTTCCTTAATAATAATGGCAATTCATATTAATAATAGTAATAATAAATTATAGTGAATAAATATATATATTTTTTTATTCTATTTATGTGCATTCTATTTTTTCAAAAAATGTTGGTACTAAAGATGTAATACATCCAATGTACTTATTCCGAATTTCTCAATTCTGTCCGTTTATCAAGTAAAAAAATCCCGGCATCTTTAAATCCAATATTCATCATATGCACAGTGTGTCTTAAAAGATAAAAATAATTCTCAAAGTTTTATCATGACAAACTATCTAGAATTTAGTAATTTGATTTCAGCCAAAACGAAGTTTTATAAAGTATTGCTTTTCAAATCAATTAAGTATATAAAAATGAATCTTTTCTCGGAAGTAAAAATAGATTCGGGAAAGATAAGACCAATTTGATTCCAATGATTTATTATCAATTTATTTTATCTAGAAGCTGTTATTGTTTTACATAAAGCATGTTAATTATAATATGCCCTGAAAATGGTCTAAAAGCAGTAAAAAGTCTCCTATTTTTTATGCTACAGGTAAAATAAAATAGAAAAAATGGTTCAAAAAATGAGCTGCATTAAGCTGCGATACTTATAATACTTAAAATGATAAATACAGTTGCATATGAATTAAAATCTTTAAACAGTCTCTGAACAAAAAGTGTAAATCAGTGTTAATCAAACGAGAATGTTTACTGTAATCCTTATTATAATGAAGAAATTTACTCCGTGACATGCGTTTAACATACTCAATTAAGAAATTAAAAATTATCGCTCGTGTCTTGCATTTTTTTCCCTTCTGCAAGTTTCGGTGTTAAGGCTCTTTGTAAAATGGAATACTTGATCATTCACAAATTTACATTTGTAGATAAAGTTTTTTATCCCTCTGCATAGAATGCACAGAAGAACAGCAAACATTTTTCTTTTCAGATCAATAGAAATTATTATCAAAGACACAGTATCATTACTTATGTTAGATATTTAACTATTGAGTAGAAAATAAAGTAAATTTTATTTTTAGAAAGTTGATCAGTGACAACATAAGGTGATGTTTTGTTAAGTTATTGTCATTTCACAGACACTGAATGACTGCCCTTTGAATTTACATTAACGATTAACAAATATGTCTATCAATATAGCAGTGTAAATTTACTAAGGGTTGTACAGTCTACGAAAGAGACACTACTAGCGAGACAATGACGCTATATATAATCTAGAACACACTTTTATGAAAACAATAATAAGGTGGGTGGCAGTGGAGCCCACCGACCTTTACTCCGATGAATAAACTTAACTCCCCGTAATTCTCAAATATTACATGATATCTGCTTATAAAGCGAGTCTAGTTCGATTGTGGGCGATTCGTCCGACATAAATATGCATGCGTAAAAGTATTTATCCATTGTTTCTTTAATTTTTGCAAGTGCGATTGTGCATAACTCGATCTGAGTTTCACGGATATTTTATGCAGTTATATGATAACTAGTTCATTGTGGTCAGCTGGAGAGGATAAATTTGTGGGCGGAAAATGGCTTCTTTCGTATCATTTCACGAAGACTGACACGTGGAATTTCCCGGCTAAAGCTGAAAACACTTAAAATACCATTTTAGAGTCAACACTTTGTAAAATGTCACTAAGTGACGAAATTCGGCTGATCCCAAAATTTCCCTGTATTCAGAGTATTTACATTCGAACTCTTACCAAAGCACGCTTTATAAGTAGACATACTGCTAGAAATGGATCTCCAGAAACAGTCTAATGCTTGCCAGATTGGTTGAGACTCGGCTAATCCGTCCCTTAAAACTTTTACTCCCATATTGATACTAAACATGTGACCACAACGACCTAATTATCATATCTACTATATATATAAAACACAAACGGAAATTTCGTTCCGTTCCTTTATAACTCGAGTTCTGCCGAATGGATTTTGATGGAACTTACACTGTTCGAGAGATAATTTTTCAGGGAATGTTTTAGTATATACAAAAAAGTTCTACGTATATTAGTTATAGAATTATGGTACAAAGTTCTGTTATTTTGGCCGAAAAGGTTACCATTGCTAATTTGTTGGCGATCATTACTGTTGCAGAAAGAAATGAAAAGGCTATACATGTCGAAAAAAAAAACTGTTGCTAATTTTATTTTAAAAAAAGAAAGAAAGAAAGAGAAAGAAAAAAAAGAGTTTTGATGAGAGAATATTATAAAACGAAAATATTTAATTTAAACATGATTGGGAATGTTCGTAAAGCTTAAAAAATTATTCAAGGAACAAGATTTCTATATTGAAACAATATTTGGCGATGCATCTTTTGTTTTTGGCGAGTTGGATTTTACTTTTGACCCCAAACAATTTGATTTTAAGCCAAAAGGTGTCTTTTTTTTGTTGCAGAAAGAATTGAAATGGCTTTACATCTGGAAAAATAAAAGAAAAAACTGTTACTAATTTTATTTAAAAAAAAAGAAAGAAAAGAAAAAAAAAGAAAAACAGTTTTGATGAGAGATTTTAAGCCAAAAGGTGTTTTTTTTAGTGTACGACTGTATTTTTGCAGCATTTTTTTGGTACTTTTCGGTTAGCCGGGCGCCAGTGATATATATATATACATGTATATATATACACATATATCTACACTAATACATGTATATACATACATATATTTACACAAATACATGCATATACATACATATATATACACTTATATGCATGAATATATATATATATCACTGGCGCCCGGCTTACCGAAAAGTACCTTTTTTTATTCAAATGCAAACTATATTAATGGCAATATACTTCTATTTACTTCTACATATATGGAATTTCGTTCCGGCTGCTTATAACTCGAGTTCTGCTGAATGGATTTTCGTAGAACTTAAACTGTATGATAATTTTTCAGGGAAGGTTTTATTGTATAACATATCGTTCTATCTAGCTTAGTTATAGAATTATACCGGGAAGTTCTATAATCAGATCAATCCGATTATTAAATATTAGCCTTTTTAAAAGATTTTGCCGAATGGATTTCGATGGAACCTACACTGTTAGATAATTTTCTAGGGAAAGTTTTATTATATAACATATCATTCTACGTTGATTAGTTCTAGAATTATAGGGGAAATTCGAAAATCAGGTGACCATTTTTTTATCAAATACTAGCATGCTACGCCCACTGCGCTGGACCATTTTTCTAAATGTACCTTAAATCTAACGAAATGGCTTTGTATTTTAAAGGAATGTGGATCTTTACCTACAGATGCTAACTTAGTAAATATTTTCAAACGAACCTTGAATCAAACGAATTATATTAATGGATTTGAGCATGTATTTTAAAGCAATAGGGACGTTCACCTGGATTTTCCTTCAATATTGCTGTAAACGATGTGAACGACATTGCATTATATTATATCATACGTTGGACAAAATTTGGGCTAAAAGAAGCAACTCATTTAGTTGATTATTTATAGTAGAGTTTGGTAGGAAAATGAGGCCATTATGAGATCATGACAACAGGAACTAACATGTTCTCTAGTCAACATACTACTAAAAGAGAAAGCATTACAATGATTGCACAGATTGACCATTGAACTTAAATAATGTTCGGGTGATTCATTTTCGTTTGCAAGTTCTTGAAATCCGTCCTTCTTTCTTGTCTTCATGTGAGATTCTGGTAACGTAAGTACAATCTCACTCTATGTTACGTTATATTTCGCAATATACATCCTCTTCTGGCAAGTCTACTACGGTTTTTCACCTTTCGATTCCAGCAGAGTAAATACAGTGAAAATTGTATTGCATTATTTGCACATAAAGAACAGTGTTTAACTTTCATATTTAAAAAAAAAATGGTGAAACCTAAAAAAGTGAATTTTTAAAGCTGAATATGAATAAAATTAAAATGACGCCATTTTCACTGTCTTTCCATTTTTTAGACCAGTTGCATTCGTGTAACCGTTAATCTAAAAAAAACGCCAATGATTAACTCTGGTCGAAGAATAAACCTCTAGTTCGTATCCAATAAAATCTTCCTAATCTTGCTGATATCCAAGTTTGACGTCAAACATTAGAAGTTCTTGAAACGATATGGTTACTAATGTACCAGAGTTAGTTACAAAACGAAGTTATTTACGCGCCAAGCTATGTTCCATTAAATAATGTCAAATTAATAAGATGCTATTTCAGGAATGGTTTTAATGTACTACATATTGTTCTACGTTGCTTAGTCAAACAGTTATGTGTGAAGGTTATATAGTCAGGTGAACCCGATTCCGAAAGATTAGCCTGTTTGAAAGTTTTTACTGGGCGTATTTTTTTGCGACTTGCATTGTTAAGTAGATAATTTGTAAGGATGGTTTTAGTATATTTTATATCGTTCTGTTAGTTTTAGAATTATGTGCAAAAGTTCTATAATCAGATGAACCCGATTATCAAAGATTAGCCTTTATTAAAACTTCTACTGAATGGATTTTGTTAGTTAATTTGTTTGCATTTTTAGTTCGACAATTTTTAGTGATGGTTTTAGTATATTGCATATAGATTTATCATTCTTTAGAAAACCTTAACTGTAAATGACCAAATAAAAGAGTTGGTCCTTAAAAGCTAAAATTTTGACTGCACATTAGAAAATATAATAGCGCAATCACGTCATTTTTCAGTAATGTGGAAGGATATTCCAGGTAAATATACAGATTGCTTTCAAATACAAGGTCTAATTAAACGATATATTTCGTTTGATTCAAGGCTCATTTGTAGAAACCGACCAGCGCAGCGGGCGTAGCTTGCTAGTAACTGCATAAAATAACCTTGAAACTGAGATTCAGGAAGCCGTAATCGTACTTGTGAAAATAAGAGAAATGATGGATGGATGTCGCTTTCACGCAAACATGTTAGTATTGGACAAAAAGCTCACAATCAAACTAGACTTCCTTCGTAAGCGAGTACGTATCTAACTCTTGCCATAAGCAGAATCTCTTTTTTTGCCGACAATTTTTCTTATTCTAATTAGATCTAGAATGAATCATGAAATATATATTCTTTCTCAATTTTTTCTCGAGATGCAGCTGTTCAAAATTTGTTTAGTTTATATTCGAAAAATACAGAAAATCCTGAAAATAAATGTATTAAAAATATATAAATACTTCAAATAACGTAAATGCTTAAAACATTCTGTGTCCAATTTAAACTGATTGTCGAATAATGTAAAAACTGTTTCAGCCACCGTAGCATTGCATTTTTATCCGACATTTTGTGTGAAAATAAAAAAGATATTTCAAATATTTTCCAATAACTAAATAATTTTGGAGTCAAATTTAGATTTAAGTTACATTAAAAATCAAATGTAATTTTTTAAAGATCCAACGTATTAATGCAAAATAAATTTCTCTCTCGTAAACTGAGATAAATACCACGTTTTACTAGAAGTATTTTTTACAACTTTTGAATACATTAGTTGTAATAAAATTTGAAACACAATATTGAACGACGATTCAATTACTTCAAGTGTTCAGCGAATAAAACTGAAAGAAAAAAATATGTGAGTGTTAAATTTCATTCCTTGTTAAAATTAATTACATTTTCATAGTTGCAGAAAGTAATCTTTGTCAGATTAAGTATTTATTAATTGAAAACTGAATTAACATCGCGAAAGAGTACTTTTTTCACTCGATAATTTTTCCATATTGTAGAAGCATTTAATGGAATAAACACCTATTATCGAAGAAAACTGGCAATTTTCATTTCTCTACCGAAAAAATAATTTTTGAACAATAAAATTTTTAGTAATTACTTCCTTTTAAATTTGTAAGAGAATCGATAAGATTTTGAATATTAGGAATAAAAACCAATTTTAATTCTCTTAGAAATCCAATTCATGCATTTTATGACAAAAGATATATTCAGTAATAACACATTTTCGAAAATCAAATACTATTTGTATTGTTCAGAAAGTTAGCAGACATAAAGATATTTATTTTCAGTGAAAAAAATATTGTAACGGACATACTTTAATAGATTCCATTATAACTTTAGAATAATGATAAAAATAAAGTAGTCAGAAAACTTTCTTCTATTACCATTCTAAAATAGCAATTACTCCTAACCGCTTATACTGGCACACTAGCCGACGTCCCACCTTTTTTATAAAAAAAAAACATTCCCTGAACCAAAATTTTTTAATGATTGTAATCAAATATATTTCATATGACTAGCACAGTGATTCCCAAACTTTTTTTAATCTCTAAAATGATTATGTACTGCTTCATATAGACTATACGGCCTAAAGTTTCCACCCACATTCGATTTTAGACGTTTTCTCGGTTATCTGCAGAAATATTTGACGAATTCTTCAGGATCTTTCAGAATTTAAAGAATAGATTTGATATCATATTTTTCATTAAAGTTTTAATCAGCTTAAGAAAATTGGAAGACCCAAAAACAATTTGATTAAAAAAAAACATTTCCGATCACCTTGTACTAGAGAATTTGTATATTTTGTCGAATTTCATGAAAAGAACTGAACTGAAATGTAAAACCGCTGCTTCGGAAGAAATATATAAATATTGTGTGCGGAATACGTAAGAGTAAATGTGTATGTGGGAGGAGATATTAGAGGTTTAGGCTTTATAAGCGCGCGTGACACAATCCGCATTTCGTTTGCTCGCACACCTTGGAGAATTTCTGGGTACTTTTTTACAGAAATAGGTTGAATTCAAATTTACACAGTCAAAATGAGTAACCCCCGACGTTTAGATGATGGATGGGGTGGCGAATCGTGAGGAGGTTAGAAGCAGGCCAGTCTCATATGCAGATTTGTTGAGAGTTCGATGACTGGCGTCGTGTCCAACTTATAGAAACAGTTCCAGGATACCAGATCCATCGAGAGAAATCTAGACCAAGATCGTCCAAGAGCCACGACGGCCAATGAAGATCGTTATTTATCAATTACAGCGAGACGTAACAGGCATGCTACAGATTCTCAGCTCTCTCGTGACCGCTATGCGGCCACAGGAAGCCGAGTTTCAAGAGTTACTGTTTCCAGATGGTTTCATGAGAGAGGCCTGTTTGCAAGATCTGCTGTTTGTGTTCCGCTCACTTCTGCAATCAGGAGAATCCGTTTAGCATGTTGCAAACATTATAGAGAATGGTGCAGGGATCAATGGGCAACCGTCCTATTCACTGATGACTACCGGTACAGACTAACAACTAATTCTCTCCGTACTTTCATATGGAGAGAACCAGGAACCCACTATCTTCCTTCCAATGTCCGACAAATTGACCATTAGGGCAGCGGGGATCTGATTGTCTGGGCGGGCATCATGTTGGACGGTCGTACAGACCTCCATGTCTTTGAAAGAGGTACTGTGACTGCTGTGAGTTATAGAAATGAGATCTTCGAGGTACAGTACATTTTTACAGGAACAGCTGGCGCTGATTTCATTTTAATGGACGACAATCCCCGGCGACATAGAGCTCATCTAGTCAACGATTTTTTGGAAACTGAAGGTATTCGCAATTCGCAGGATGGATTGGCCGGTCAGATCTCCAGATCTCAACCCTATAAAGCGTGTTTCGGACGCTCTGGGGAGGGCAATTACAACTCGCACCCCCCCTCTGAGAACCTTCCAGGGCCTGAAAACAGCGTTGCTGAACGAGTGAGAGCAATGACCACAGAAACTCATAAACTTCCTTATTTCCAGTATGAAATCGCGGTATGAGGCTTGTATAATGAATAAAGAGGGGACCATACCCCCTATTAACCCATTTCTTTGTTTGATTCTGTAACCACTGTTTCACACCTTCTGTTTCCGTTGAGTGTTATGCAGAATCTTGCGTGTGTATTATAACTGTTGAATGGTTATTTTATCAAGCTATGTTCATACTAAATTTCATTAAAATCTGTAGTTTTGGAGATAATTGACGAAATCTGAAAATTTTCTTAATATTGTACACTTGTGTAAAATAAATGCTCGAAATGATCTGTATCTACAGCACATGGCTATGTGGATTTTGTACAATATCTATGTTCATTTGTGTTAAAATTGCATGTATATTACTGGCGATATAGAGTTTTCTTTTTAAAAAATCAAGAAATATGCGCGTGTTTTTTTGCTTATTGCATGCAGGGTTTTCAATAAAATTTAACGCCTTTTTTACGAAACTTGACAAAGTACAGTAGAAACAGCATTTTTTATTTAGAAAATAAGTATATTAAATATTTGGTGAAATATCAGCATTTGTATGAAGTAATATTTAACTGAGCATGCGCAAACTATAACAATGATTATTTTGCAAAACTTAATAATCAACTACATAGGACAGTTCATATAAAAATGTTATGTATGAGTCGAATGTTATGAAAATTTAGAATGATTTTGGTGATATAGTGAGCTGAATTTCGCTTGCTTTCTAAAAATAGCTGGATGATAAGGAATTTTCAACAAATTGTCCATTTTATACAACCCTAATTTTATACAATCCTGTTTTTAAATGCGATGTAATCAGGGTCCATGACAATCGGCGTAGATCCGCATGTATTGTTTGGCGCAAAACTATCGCCAATTTCATAACAAAAGTTTTATTTTGACCAGACATACCACATTATTGCCGAAATCGCTTATATTTGTTGGCAACGTGGACGCCGACTGCGGAAGAGGAATCGTTTTCATTTTTATAAAATATGGAGAATAGCACTGAACGTCAACATACGCATTTAAACATGACACATTTAAATTACAAAAACTTTTTTATGCGTGGCAATACAACTATGTTGCAATGTACAAAATTTATATTTTTCTCACTCTCACTTTTTAATTTTTTTTCTTTTTACGTGCCGAAATGGATGTTTCTGAAATCCAAATCTAAGATCTACATCCTCTGTGAAAAAGTACGTCATAGCTAAACGAAAATGAGCATTTTGTTTAAGGTGAATTCACTTATTACTTTTGCGTCACTAGGACATAACTTTCACTGATTTTTTACTTCCGAATGTGGCTGAGGCTATGGGATCTTTATATAATATGTCCTCCATATTTTATTGATATTTTGTAGATATTAACTTTCAATTTTTTTTATTTGTTGGAGAAAAACAAATATTTCAAACACTATGCGGTTAATATTAATGCATTTGTTTTTATTTAATTATTTTGATAAATTTAATTGCAAAATTTATTATGTCTGCAGGACGCTCTAAAAATGAATATATCAACTTTATGGAAAAAAAAACCTCAAGTCATTTTAGAAACAGTGAAATCGGAATAATTATTAATCTACCACCACTGGCCAATTCATTATATCCAGTCTACAAAGTAAAGGCAAGCACGAGCAACTGTAAATAAGAAGCATGAAAAGGATTGCAGAGGATAAATATTTCTAAATGAATCACAATCCCATGAATAAATAAACGAAGCAGTGCTGCTGAAACAGGGAAAACGCATTCAATGCTTATGTGATATACAGCATCGTACAATTCAGTGCACAACAAACGAAGCATAGTACAGTTCAGAGGACAACAAAAAACCCCTAAAACAAGCATTAAATGGTTGTGAACATTAAATGAACAAAGATGAAAACACCGGTGGTCGATATGTACAACAGGACCGAATGCGAACGTGAAATCATACAGCTTTCGAAGACGCAACGTTCCAAAGCTTGGAATCTTTTAAAGTTTAATTTATTCATTGCAAAACTTCTCATTTCATTAAGAACCCATTTGGTGTCTTCTGTTTACCTTAACGAATTGAGCTGGAGCTTTTCAATTTCCAGTCGAAATTTAACTGTCTATTACTTACCCATCATACGTAGTATAGGGTAAGTCTTGTAATAGTTTTGAAAATCGAAAAAAAAATGTTTGACGGATTTACACGTTTCAGACACTGGAGATTCCGAAAAACATATTTAAAAAAAAAAAAAAAATTGACGTCCGTCTGTGTGTCTGTAAACGCTCTATCTCCCGAAACAATTGAGATAGAGACTTGAAATTTAGTATGTACATAGTACGTAATAATGGGAAGAAGCCTATTGAATTTCAGTAACCTCGATTATCCGGAACTATTTTTTTCGGACCCTCGAAATATTCGTTCTGATAAAAGGTACATAAAAATATTCGAAATTGTTTATTTTAAGGAGTGAATATAAAATACAATAAAAAAACATAAATTTTGCATAAAGCATGAAGTCGATCGGATAATGAGTTGCCGAGATATTTGTAATCCTATTTGCCACACTGTTCGATTTTTCATGACCCTGTATTTCATCCAAATTTCAATTCAAAGATATATTTTAATTGGAAATGAAACGCTTAATCCGACGCAGTAAACTGATTGTTAATATGATTATTATTTTTTGAGTTATAAGGATGTTTCTTTTACGCAATTCAGTAATAGAGCCTTTAAAGTTTATGACGTCATCAAGCCACGATTTTATTCGAATTGCAATGTATTTTATAAGTAGTTTACACATTTTTTTATTTTAATATTTTACGTTATGCATATCCATGATGGGTAAGTATTACGGTGGCCCCCAACGACTAGTTTTATTTGGCTTCATTTAAAGTAGTCGATGATAAAAAAATTAACAGACATTTTATTTACAGATTTGTCGAAGGCGAACAAGTTTATAACAAGATGAATATGGCATTGCATCTTACACAAACCAATGGAGCAGAATTCAAACGGCCGCAATATGGCAGATATATTTTTTATGTCCTGAAAATGATGTTAATGAAAGGTTTGAAAATCTGGTGAACCTACAAATTAAGCTCGATTCAAGCAAAGTTATAGATGCAAAGAAATCAATTTACTGTAAGGCCAATGTTTGCATGCACGAAGCACGAGGCCAGATGTTGGAGCTCATTGGTGTCGATCTTCGTATGTACGAGAATTCTGTGTGCATGGAATTCTCCACGTTGCTTTTTCCGGGCTCAGACACAAAACGGTTTAAATGTACTTCTATCTACTGAAAATATTCGTCAAACCTAGAATGCTGTGTAAATAAAAAATTAAAAAAAAAACGAACAATCAATCAATTCATAGTTAAAGACTACAAAACTGTATAACAAAAGACTGCTATCTCGATAACATGAAAGTTCTTGCATATATAGAATAACAGATTTAAATAAACACAAAAACGAATCGTATGCATTTTTTTCTTATTAATTTTGAAAATTAGAAATGACATTTTAATGTAAAAATAAAATTACATTGTGTCTTCACTTAAATAAAATACGAGCATAAAATAAATTACAGAGCAAGGCTTCTAGGTGGTAAATCTATAGAAATACCGATTGATTTCAAAACTAATGGTGGCAAAATGATTTTGATAGTCTCTACTCGAACATAAGATATATTTTATATCGGCACCACCCACATGGTGGTAAAGGAAAACAATCTTAACAATAAACAATCTTAAATTTTGATTTTTATGATTCTGAAGGAGTTAGAAATTTGAAATTTGGCATGGTGATTACGATAAGATATAAATACTTGCTATAAGCAATTTAAAAAAAAATTCAAATTTAGATGGATGAAACGAGTGCAAAGCTGTCTAAATTACGATTTATATATATTTGTTTAGGGATAAAAACTTGAAATTCCTTATGGATGTTACTTTTAACTCAAGACTCAAATGCTCGCACATATCCACTTCTAAAATTACTCGAAATTTAAAAGGCTGCAGGAGCAAAAATTTGTTCTGAAAAAAAAAAAAAACACGATTTATATGATACTGGTATCAACGAAATTTGTCATGGTGATTAATAAATCAAAATGTAAATATTCACTAAAAATAGTTTCTAAAAAATAAACGAAATTTAAACCGGTGAAAGGAGCAGAAAACATTTTAAAAACATTCTAAATTAGGATTTATTTGAAATTGTTAAGGCTAGAAACTTGAAATTTGACATGGTTGTTATTTTAAAGACGTAAATTTTTTCACAGAACAGTTTCTAAAATTTCAAAATTTAAAAGTGTTAGATGAGCGGAAAACGTTCTAAAATAACAAATATTTTTAAACTACGCAGCCTGTTTCAATAAATAAAGGATAATAACGATGGCAGTATCTACTTAAAGTTGGTCACTTTGGAAATTGCGAAACTATTCTCAAAGGGGTGCAAGAGCGAAAAACTTTCTAAACTTACGATTTTCTTTGGATATGTTGAGACTAGAAACATGAAATTTGACATGATGCATATAGGCAGTATGACATATAAGCAGTTCTATAAACAACGAAATGTTAAAGTGTAAATGAACTGAAAATTTTCTTAATGCACTCTAAATTCTTGAAGCGTTCTGATTCTATTACCTATTTTGTAGGGAGAGGGGGATGAGTTGGAACTAAATTATTCTCATTAATTTAGGCCTCATATTCACCTAATGCCGTTCAAGAATGATGTTTTCTGAAAAAGTGACTTAATTAGTCATAGTTAAGTTATTCGTAACAGAATAATTTACCCTAATGCAAATAGGAACAGAAATACCATTTGGCATATTTCAACAACAACGTGTGCAAAGTCGTGGATTGTGCTACTCTAAGAAAAGAGAAATACATTTATTAACTAATATGTCTTTAATCATATCTATAATTTAATAATTAGTTTTAAGAATGATGTACATATTCTTCATCAAATAAAAATTAAACGAAATTTGAACGGCTAAATTGAGATTAAATCACATTTTCAAGAATAAAATAACTGCAAAAGCTACATTAATTAGTTTTATTAAATCCATCAGGCACATTTAAATGCTTTATCTTAATTTATTTTAAAAAGCGTGGCATAATGAGATTAAATTTATTTCTGTCAGCTAAAAGGGAATTTGAAAAAAGGGACGTGTGCTTGGTACAATGAAATACGGTTTTGTATATGAAAAGGTGTCATTAAATTCTGGTATTAATTTTTTATTTCAGGCGAAAATTATTAGTAATTATACATGCATTTAATGTCGATTAATAGGATTTTAGAATTTTTATTCAATAGTTTTATTGACTGAATAAAGAAAATGATTTTGTATTAAGAAATTGTAGCATTTTAGAATTATGCTTACATAAATCAATTAAAATTGCGTCCTATGCCTAATGTATGGGCATAGGCACCGGTGTGAACATATCTGTTCACTTATCCAAATCATTTAAATTTGCATTTTAAATATTTAAATCTAAAACTTTTCAAATAAATTTTTTCAACTAATCATTCGCAAAAGTTGTTCTCAATGAATTTTACGATACTCTCTGGTGTCGGCAAGCCTGTTGTATGTCAATCACAGTTTAACTTAATTATGTTGAATTAAGTGCTATACAACGCAATTTCCTTCACGACTTTATCTTGATGCAAAATTAAATGCAAACAAATTCAACTCGTTGTCAATCGCCAGTTGTATTCAAAACGATTATTGAATGTGCATTTAATAAACACATGACATCGTTAAAAATTATAAATAAGATAAAAGCAAACTAAAGTAATACAAAACAGTAATTCAGTATATATTTATTAAATACATAACATTAAATTGACGGCATTTAGCAATAAACGATGTTAAAGATGGTAGTTTTATTTCCGGTGGATTGCTATGGTTACCAAAATGAATATCTATACAAATAAAAGAAAGTTTCGTTCTGTGTCTCTGTTTGTATGTGCGATGGCTAGCGAAATGTAGCGCACCTAGTTTCTGAAAATTTAGGCGAGGGTAGTCCAAGGGCTGTCATCATGCACCTGAGACTCAGAATTTTAATATTTTGATAATTACCCAAGATATTAATTAGAAACTCATTAAACATTGCATCGAAAATGTATTCTTTTATATGAAAAATGGCGAAATTCATTTCTGCTTAGAATCGTACCCTGATGCGAGGCTAGAAACCGACCAGTAGGATGTCTTTTTTCACCGGGACCTCGAAAAGTTTCATTCTCACTTCAGTAAAATGACGAACTGTCCATTTTTCTGACTTTTTCGATAAAATCGCAATAATCACTCTATCTACACAAAAATTTCCAAACGGATGTAAAACAAAATCGCAATTACAGTGAAGGAAAATTCATAAAAATCCCTCAATTAGGATCCAAGATATCAATTAAAAATTTAATTTTTCGAACTATTTTATCTGGCACGTGTTTCATAAATCTTTTGAGGCCAGATAGGCGGAGACATTGTGTCGTTTATCTGTATAGATAAAATGATGCATTTAAAATGGACTGGGATTTTTATTGCCTATATCATTTTTTTTAAATATTGGAATTTTGGATTTGAAATTATGAATCGTTGCTTAAAATGGTCTAAGAATTCAGATTTACTAAAAATTTTCAAATTCGGCAAGTATCTAATGATTTTAGCAAAATTCTGATTTTTGTATAGAAAAAGAAATAAAATGCTAATGATTTTCCTGTTTCATTTCAAAGTATATAGGGATCAATGGATACTGTTTGGCTCATTCGATTTGATATCGAAATAACTTACAGATTTTAGTTCCAAGTTTCACCACCAGGGGACGCGTTCCCATCTTGTGTTCTATGTGCCCGCTCACGACGGAGTTTGGTTCATTCGGCTTGATATCGATAGAACTTACAGATTTTTGTTCCAAGTTTCACCACCAGGAAGCGATTTACTATATCGGGTTCTATGGGCCCGATTACGATGGGGCTTTGGCTCATTCGACTGGATTTCGATAGCCCTTTCAGTTTTGTCCGTATAGAACAGATTGTGCTCCCTGGTGGTAGAAGGTGAAATTAATGGATTTTGCAGTGCGTGCGCAGCACTCCTGCTACACGGTGCCACAGTCAGCGAAGAGACGTGCCTGAGATTCGTTTAAGGTGACAAAAAAGGATTTTCCTTTGAAAGCGCAGCACGCCCAGTGTACTTCGGTAACGTTTTCACTATTTAATATGCACATATTTTCACAAAATTTTATTGAGGACTCAGTTACAGTTATATTTATGAAGTACTAAAATTTCAGAGAGTTCGTTCGAGGAAAACTACCTTTTCTTGCCATGTTAACGGACCCAATGAGAAAAAATAAGCGGGAAGAAAACATATTTAATATACAACTAGATAAACAATATACTAATTAATTTTTTTATGTAATATGTACGGGCTGTAAAACTGTTATACTTTTAACCAATAATTTTTTTTTAACTATGAAATAGCCCTACGTGAAAAAGTACTTCCGGCCTGTACCGGGAGGAAAAGGTAGCTTTCATAGCCCATGATTTTATGGACCAACGAAATTCAACCATTTTACTCAAACACCTGAAGCTAAAATGCTTGGAACCCGATTATAGAAGATTCAATCCCGGGTTTTCGTTAATGCTGTTACAGCATAACAAAAATCAGATTGTTTCAAAATGTCAGCCACAGTAGAAATTAAAACTGCCATATCTCAGTCATTTTTTAAGATAAAACCAAAACAAAAATTGTTCCGAAATCCTTGTATCACGATCTAACACTTAACGGAAACAACGTTTTCAATTAAACAGTTTTTATACATCTTTTTGAATAAAAGAAAATTAACTTGCCACCATTTTTAAACAAGATGGCGCTTGAAGCTGGCCAACAAACTCGGTCGAGATCTTGGTATGTTCTATACATATGATCAGTCACATTCATATCGGTTCATAAATACTAGAGTTACAGCATAACAAATATCAGATTGTTTCAAAATCTCAACCACATTAGAATTTCAAACTGCCATATCTCATCCATTTTTTAAGATATAGCTAAAATAAAAAATGTTCCAGAATCCTTGTATCACTTTCTAATAAGTAATAGAAGCAAATTTTTCAGTTCATAATTTTTTTGTACATCTTTTTGAATTTGTAAAAATTAACTGATGGCGGATGAAATTGGCCAACGAACTCGGTCGAGACCTTGGTATGTTCTATACACATGATCAGTCACATGCATATCGGTTCATAAATACTAGAGTTACAGCATAACAAATATCAGATTGTTTCAAAATCTCAACCGCACTAGAATTTCAAACTGCCATATCTCAGCCATTTTAGGTAGCTTTCAGTGCCAAAATGTATAAAGCTATCTATTGCAGCCGTTCGGAGGAAAGCAGTTCCGGAAAATTTCGATATATTTTCACCGATCATGACCCCCAGACCCCAAAACCACACTCCGTTCAAATGTTGATTTATATATATATATATATATATATATATATGACCTATGTCATACGATAACGCTCGTATTTATAAATCAATTTTGATGAAACTATAATTGTGTGTATTAAGCTCACCAATGTCTTGACCGAGTTCGTTGGCCAGCTTGGACCGCCATTTTGTTTCAAGATGCGGCCATTTAAAAATTTAAAACTAAAATAAATATACAAAAAAATTAAAAATTCAAATTTATTTTTTAATTACGTGTTAGGCCTTGATACAAGGATTCCAGAGCATTTTTTGGTTTACCTCTATCTTAAAAAATGGCTGAGATAGAGCAGTTTGAAATTCTAGGGTGGCTGACATTTTGAAACAAAACAGCACATTAACGCGATTACTCGCAAATTATTTTCTTTCATTGTTGTAATAATTTTCCCAATAATACGCAGAAAACTATATATTCATATACGTTAGCGCCAAATTTGGCGCCAAAATCGGCAAAATTGGCGACAAAATTAGCAAAATTAGTGACATTTGGCGAAATATCGCCAAATTTGGCGACCAAAATAAGTCTTTATAAATGAAGCCAATTTGGCTATTGCTCAATAATTTGGCGAAATTCTTATTCAAATTCAGTATTAACGAATCTTTTGTAAACGTTTCTTTGCATTTTAACTTGCTGTTTTCGTGTAACATTACCTAAAATTTTAAAACGAAGATATAGGAAAGCTACCTTTTCCTCAAGGTACAGGCCGGAAGGACTTTTTTAAGATATAGCCAAAATAAAAAATATTCCAGAATCTTTGTATCACTTTCTAATACGTAATAGAAGCAAATTTTTCAGTTCATAATTTTTTTGTACATCTTTGAATTTGTAAAAATTAAAAAAAAATTAACTGATGGCGGATGAAATTGGCTAACAAACTCGATCGAGACCTTGGTATGTCGTATACACATACTCAGTCACATCGGAATCGGTTCATAAATAAGAGAGTTACAGCATGACATACGTCAGATATATATATATATATATATATATATATATAAATCAAAATTTGAACGGAGGGTGGTTTGTGGGTCTTGGGGTCATGAACGGTGAAAATATACCAAAATTGTATAGACTTGCCTTCCTGAGATCGGCTGGAGTAGGTAGCTTTTTGTAATGAAAGCTACCTAAAAACAAGAAAATATTTTCTTACGAGCGCTTTAAACACTAAATATCAATATTTTTCGTGAATTTTTAATAAAAAATATAAATTTATACAAATTGCGTTAAAACTATAAAATCATACAAATTTGGGGTTTATTTAAGTTTATTATCAGGAGCCCGGGCAACGCCGGGTGGGTCAGTAAGATAAATAAAATATTATTTAATATAAATATACTGTATCAATGAATGTAATATAAATATACTGTATCAATGAATATAATATATTATGTCTATATCTATATTAATCATAATATATAATTACACATATATAAGTACTTCTGCCACTGCCTTTAATATAGCAACAATATAATATTAGATTAATTTTAGCAAAATTATTTAAATTGGCAATGAAATCATATGAGTGGTAATTTCCCATAAATACTTAACTTATTGTTCATAGCATCTGTTTCTCTGATTCAGATATCAGACCGGGATGCTATGATCCATAAGTTTAACTGGGTGAATTATGTATAATTATGTATATTATGTATTATTATAAGAGATACCTGATTCACATCCTGGCCCTGATATTTTTCGCCCAGCTGGTAAATTACAACTCATATAGAATATTAACTATATAGTTACTATGAAGAAAGCAAAAAAATATATATAAAATAAGGGTTACTGTAATTAATAATTTAGACGCCATCTTTGGCGCAGTGAGTCTGACCAGACACAGATAATACGTAAATACAAAAAAAATCGATAGAGATTGGCATCTAGAAGAATGTCGGAAAATTTTAATCAAATTGCACGCCAACGAAATAAAGTGGGCAATATCGATACTGTTAGAATATATGGTTTTAAGGGAATGTGATTGTCAATAAATTGTTTCCAAAAGTTTAAGGTTTCTCCAAATCACAGTCTTTAAAATACGTCACTTATTATATAGCCTGATTATGCAATGTATGTATTTCTAAAGAAGATTAGATGAAAATAATGGTAGATTTCCTAATCTTCAGTAATGGGGTCTACAGTCAAAATTAGCGTGAAAGAGAAATGGTGCAATGTGGTGTAAAGCGAATCATCAATATGGTGTAATGTGAATGTGGATACCATTAAAGGGTTTTCGCAAAAACACTTCATTGTATAAATTTTCTATTAGCTAAAATACACAATTGTCAGTGGACCCAATTACAGAAGATCTCTTAAGAAGTTTAAAATCCTCCGCATTGTCGAACATATTGCAACTTATAAGCAAACGGACATAACTAAGTGAGTTAAACAGTTTTTGTCAAGCTTTATACTTAAAAGATGAAATACATAACAACAAAAAATATACAAAATGCTGCTATGATCGCAAAGAGTTCTTGATTTCTCTATCAGAATCTTCCGGTTTTGCGAAGAATTATAGAAGTAAACTGAATTATTAATAAAAGTAATGTGTTGCAATGATTAACATACGTACCTTTAAGGGATACCAAACTGGTCGCCAGAGGCGGCTACTATTGAATTGTAGTATTGCAGTAAACAGTTTATTTGATATAAGTTCTGAGCGTGTTTTATTTCTTATTCAGTTTATAATGTTGATTGAGTGACCCTCTTGTGTCTATTGGACCTGTCTGGTTCACAGAGGGTTAACTTAATGTAATTTACCCAGTAACCTTCAAATAAGTATTTTCAAGCTTTTATTATTATTATAATTATTACTATTATTAATTAACTTAAAAAAATTATCTTATGTTTTTAGCCGTTATATATATGTATGTATGTATGTCCACTATTTTCACAACAACTCAATTACGAATTTGCATGTAACTTATTACATTACAATTCTAGTTCATAAGGGACTGTTCTAAGCTAAAAGTATTCGTTGTATCATGTATAATTTTTGTTTCAGGAACAGGTCAAAATATTTAATATATGATTATATATTTCGCGTAAAATGTAGTAAATAAAATGTAGGCGATGCTGACAAATAATGTCTTTGTAAATAAGAGTGAGGCGATATACGATCAGTAAAATTTTATTGATCTAGAGGATTTCGGAAAAACACATAGCAAGTTTACCATTATCGGTAAGCTAATATTTGTTGATTTATGCCACTCGTCTAATCGAACTTATCCTGGAGGGCAATTCCCAAGTTCTGGAATATGTGTTGCCGCAGTTTGGACAAAAATTTACTATCGTTGCATGGTACTGTGCGTATGTTTCCACTCTTTGAATTATAATGCTCTCTACTGGCAACAACATAAGGTGAAATTCAATGTGGAAACAATAAAGGGTTGTTATAAAAAACACTATTTTGTGCCAAAGCACTCAAGATAAAAAAAAACTGCTGCGTAAAATGATAATAAAATGTAGACAATGTTAATTTTCTTTTGTAAATTTTCAAATAAGTATCAGATTAAGAAATAATCTTTTGAGGTGGCTTTCACATTTTGTTTAAAAATTACTTATTATTATTATTATTATTACTATTATTCGAAAATAGAAATACTAGAAGGACAAAAATTATTGCACAAGTAATTACAATTTGCTTAGGAAATATAATTGATTTTTTAGTCAAAGGAATTTATAATATTTACATAAAAAATTAAATTTAAAAAACGCAATTACCAAACCTTATTACTTGAGAATTATAAAGTGTATTTTAAATAATACCCGTATTACATGCATGAAATAAAAAAGCAGCTATAAAACTCATTGTTTTCAGGCTAGTATTTTAATTTCACAAGGCTTTTATTATTTCAGGATAAATTTATCCAAAGATAATTCTAATACAAAATACAGATATTTGCATTTTTAAAAGACTCATTTAATTAAAAGTGAAGCTCTCTTTGCAGAAGGAGATTCTAAACAAACCACAATGTCATTAAATTATAATGAGAAGAATTTAAGTACAGCTTTGTTTCGAAAATCTTGTTATGTATAATATCCCAGGAGTTTTTATTTATAATTACTAAAAAAATAATAACCTTTTCCTTTGATAAACTTTTTAATAGCAACTTGATTTAGATTTGAAAGGAAGATTAAAACTTTTTTTAAAAATAATGTCCACTTGAATTATCATACGCCGTCGGGAAAAAAAACCTCATTCTACAATTAAATTGTGAGCCAGAACACCAATACAAACTATATATTTCATTTTAAAAAAAAGCTGTATTTATTACATTTCTGATATTTTAATAGTTTTCAATTCTTTTTCCGTTCTTATAAAAAGTTTTTAATGGCATCTTTGCTCGTTTTTTTTCTTTAAAATAAACGAGATGTTACTTTACATGTTACTTACTTAAGACATATAGAAGATTTTGAAGTCGACAACACATGCATTTAATACATGTTACGGTGTAATATTCAAATAGATTCTTCATTTACTACAATTCCCTATTTCTTTGAAACGCTTGTTGTTTTACCATAAAAAGTACAATTATCAGGCTAGTATTTATATTTTACAAGAATGTTATCATTCTCTAACAAAAATTCGGACAATCCAGAATGTATTTATTTTATACGGGCAAATTCATTAGACACTAAAGATAGTTGTATTTTTTAAAGTATACTTTAAGTAAAAATGAAGCTATCTTTGAAAAAGAAGCTTTTGAACATACCACAGTGTCATTAAATTACAGTGAGAGGAATTTAAGTTAAGAATCCACAGGATTTTTTTATTTATAGTTACAAAATGAAAAGAAGAAAAAGTAGAATTGTTTTACTAAATTTTATTATAAAACAGCAAGGATATATTTTTAATTATATAGTTTGAATAGTACCCTGTTTTATATTTCAAATGGATATTATAATTTTTATGTTAATTGATATAAATTTTACATATCAAACACTGTATAAAAGAACTACTGTTTATACAGATAAAATATCAGCTAGGACTGACATAAAAAACTGTTTATTTGATGTGAAAAAAAACTGTTTTACGAACGTTCTTTTACTTTGACAGATTCTGACCGCCAAATAAGGAGTTTACAGATTTTATGCTACAGAAATAACAGTTGTTTTTATAAATTAACAGGACAAAACTTTTCGAATGAATTTTAAGCTCATATTCAACGAATGAATTTCACTCAAACCTTCAGAAGAAGCTTCCGCCATTGTCAAATTTACGTATTGATAAAACTTTTTCTCTTCTCAATACGTTTTTTTTAACATTTGTAGCAGCCCTGTGCGGAAATTGCATTACTAAACGTATTAAATGGAATTTATATTTATATTTTTATTTTCTCACAGTAATTATACTACAAGATAAAATTACTTACGGTAATTTAAACTCGAATTCTTTTACACCGATAACGAGAAATATATTATCCAAATTTAATTACAAGTATCCTTTTTATATTCCACTGTCTGACGGCCATACTCAAGTTCAATACAGGTAGTACTGATTCAAAACGATTTTCTTTTGCGCTTATAGCGCCCGATGTGGGGAAATAGGTTAACTAAATTTAAGTAACAGTGATTTTTTTTGTTTTATTATTCTACAGCTAGACTGAAGTTAAAATTACGTGACACAGATTCAATACAATTTTGTGTTTATAGCG
This sequence comes from Maratus michaelseni, assembly GCA_963931845.1. Classification (NCBI taxonomy): domain Eukaryota; kingdom Metazoa; phylum Arthropoda; class Arachnida; order Araneae; family Salticidae; genus Maratus; species Maratus michaelseni. The sequence continues at coordinate 236,044,870 of OZ007589.1, forward strand.
TCTCCTGGCTGGGATAGGCAAACAAAATATAGAAAATAATTCATTTTTAAATCTTCCTTATAGGATTCTACCACGATCATATTTATGTTTTGATAAAGAATTTAAATGGTAGTGTTTTTTTACGATGGTAGCGCTCCTAGTAGGAAATTTCACAAATAAATTTTTAATATTTTTTATGTTTACTCATTACAATTTCAAATTACGAAATACAGATTTAACAAAATTTTCTTTCACGCGTATACCACCCCATAGGAGGAAATAGGGTAACCAAAATGAATTAAAATTGATTTTTTAATGATTTTTAAATAAATCTTCAGAATAAGCTTCTGCCACAGTCAAATTTATATTTTGATAAAAATTTTCACTTTTCAGGTTTTATTTTACGCTGGTAGCGCGACTGATGGGAAATTGCAAACTCAAAATTTAAAATGATTTTTCTCATATGGATTACCTTATGAGAAACCATACTCCAAGCTAAAATTAGGTAGTACAGATTTAACAAAATTTTCTTTTACGTTTAGGGCACCCACTGGAAAAAAATTGGATAAACAAATTTAAGTCAAATTAATTTTTCTTCAAATATTTGACTGTATAATAGCTATACTGAAGGTAAAAATATGTAGCACATATTCAACACAATTTTATTTTACGTTTAAGTGTTCCCTAGCATTAAATAGGGTAAGTCCACTTTAAATAAACATGATTATTAATTATTTTTTTTAATAAATCATCAGAATAAGCTTCTACCATGGTCAAATATATGTTTTGATAAAAAATTATTATTATACGTTTTTATTATACTGTTAACGTTCCTGGTGGGAATTACACAACTAAAATTTTAAAATATTTTTTTATGTTTTTCATGTGGCAATCATTCCAGAAGTTACAATTAGATAGGGCAGTTTCAACTCAACTTTATTTTATGCATGTATCATTCTATGGCTGCATTAAGATAAAAGAATTTACTACTGATTCAATACAATTTTGTTTGCGTTTCTAGCAACCCCTGGTGGTAAATAGGATATCTACACTGAAATGAAATTTATTTTTTATGTTTTACTGTAAAAAACGTTTACGGTGATTACTTAGAATTTAAACTCATTTCATAATCCAAACAAAATTTCAAATTATGAAATTTGAAATAACTACAAATTTTCAATTTATTACTGATATTAAATTATCAAATAAGTTACTACAGAAAACAGTCAAATGCAAGGTATATGCAATTAATCTGCCTGCCGGCCTGTCCATCTATACACACTTTAATTTTTTTTTAAATTATCTTCAATTCATGAATTTTGAATTTGTTACTGGGCACTACACAGTTTTTCCACCAACGGATGAATTATGAATAAATTATCAACGGGTGCGTCTTCTGAAATTCGCGTTATTTCCGCAACAAGATCGCAGATAAAGCGAATTTATTAATATAAATTGAATGCAGTCTAAATTTTTATAAGTTACACATCGTGATAGTTCGAGAAACTAATTTCATAATACATATTTTGGATTATCAAAAATTTTAAATTAAGATTTTTATGCTTGGTTTTGTAAGTAACTTGTTTATGGGGAAAAAGAAAAAGAAATAAAAACATGACAAGATTTTTATTTTAGGATATATTAAAGAGAAGACATTCTCAAAAAAAAAAAAAAAATCCGTGAATTGAGGGGTTTTTTCGTTGAATGTATTTTTGCTAAAACACGAAAATATCCATTTTGATTTGCTCATACGAATATGAAAATTAGCGGAGATACTTAATCTAAAACGGCTTTTTTCTCAAATTATTTGTTATTGAATTTGTGCTTCATTTTACATGTCGTATTAGAAACGGAATTTTTGCGCATGTTCTTTCACCGTCAAAACATGGAAATTTCGCGAACCAATAGATTTCCTGACATTTTCCAGTCAATTAGGGATATTTCTTCAAAATAGCTGAAAAATCTCTTCTAATCACAGAGGTTTTCTGTCAACATGCTGCTGCAAATTACACTCTTTTCACGAAAGTTACCTTGAAAGTAGAAAGATAATTTGACATGACAAAGATAAATTTTGATTTATTTTCACTGCAAATTATTTTGTATAAATGATCTTAAAATTGATGTATGTGTATAAATTGAATCACAAATTAAAAATAATTTGTCGAAATTGTGTGTTGCTAATAAAAGTACCCCCCCCCCCTCAATGCAAAATCTATGCATATCATTTAATAGTAGACGTTATTATCAATCGATTGGCACCAGTATCTTGTTGATGATCTGTGGCAGAATTATTATGGGGTTATCAGGTTTTCTACGAAGACTCTACATTATGTGCATATTCCATGTAGTTCCATCAGAAAGACCTACTATGTAAATGCTTTTTGAGAAATACAGTTTTGAATAGTTTCAAAAAACATAATATAATCGTAAAAGAGAAAAAATCATGTATAGATCCTGAAATATTTTAAATTTGTAATTTAATGATATGCATTTAACATCTTCATGCATTATATATCTAAAGCTATTGAAGTTCTAGTAAATAATTACTTTTTATGGACAAAGTCCTATTACTTTCACAACGTACTTTTTTTGTCGTTGTCAGAAACTTGAAGAAAGCTTTAAATAAAAAATGCTAAATAAACTATTTTTATTGTCCAGGCATCAGTTTTACATATCGCATAATTTCGATTTTTGCATCATCGAATTAACCCATTGAGCGCCATTGCTCCCATTTTGGGAACATTGCTTTAGGATTTTTTTCTAAAGTGCGTATTTTATAAATTGCTAAAAGGTTCATGTTATTTGCATTTTTAATATATTAGATGACATCTGAATTTTTTTTTTAAAGTTTCATTAGAATTTTCTATTTTTTAAAACGTGTTAAAAAAGGCGATAAATAGCTTTTTTGGCAGTATTCGAAAGAAATATTTAAAAAATATATATATAATAAAAATTATATGTTTTAGTTAAAATATGCTTATAACAGTGTATTATATTAAACAACTTCAATCCGGAATTAATACGTATAATAGATCAATCACTATTACCGAAAGCATAATTTGTTCCTAAAATGGGAGCAATGGCACCTAATGAGGGTAATGTTTTTGAAAACTTGTACATATGCCTCCGTGCATTTGTGGTATTTATTTTTCAATTTATTAGCTATAGAAGGTATAATATCATTCTGAAACAAATATTTTTAGGAGATACCACATAAATTAGTCCAACTTTTACATTTATAATAAAAAACAAAATGAAATTACCAGTTGCATAAGCATTTTCCTTATCCATCTCTTTATTTTTCATCATTACATAATTTTTTCTGACTATTTTACATGGAAGATAATTGAACATTTTTTTAGATTTGGATGATTTTTCGTATGTTCCAGAAATCGTTTGTTTGCCACCCGATTGCAGTATTGTAACATATGAGGAAGATATCTTCCTCATATGTATGTCGCATAAATTATTTACTATTACATATGTAATGGAAAATAATGTATGCGACGATTTATCCCATGTTATATTTGGTGGAGTAGAACTTTCTGTAAATTCTAAATCAACAGACAATCAAGAAATATCTGATTTAGTGTTTAAAAAAGAAAAATTATTAAACACAGGCTTGATATTTTAGATGAAAGTTCAGACGAATCTTCAAACTGGAATATGCAAAAACTAAACAAAATGAAAAAAAAAAAAAAAAAAAAAAGTTATAAAACCAATTTCAGAAAACGAAAAAAAAATGTAATATAGTGCTGCATAAAAAATGTTCAATCATTTTCATGTAAAATAGTAGGACAAAAAGAATGTAATGAAGAAAAATAAAGAGTTAGGATAATGAAAATGCTTATGGAATCGGTAATTTTCCTTTTTATTTTTATTATAAATGTAGATGTTGGACTAATTTATATGAATTCTTCGTAAAATCAGTTTCTGAATGATATTATCCCTTTTATAGCTGAAGAACTGAGAAATAACAAATATAAATGCACGGAAGCTTAAGTAAAATTTTTGAAAAAATTTACTCCGATTAGGCGCCATTGCTCCCATTTTGGAAACATGCTATTTTTCCTAAATATTCCAATTTTTTTTTCTTCAGAAATACCTTAAAGACTTTCTATTCATAAGGAAAAAACAATTGTTTCATTAAAAAATAGCTTAATATATATAGCGGCACTTAATGGGTTCAAAAAATAAATTGTACTCTGAAATGAATTTTTTTTTTAAACTATAGCTTAATTTGCCAACTTTTAAAATAATTTTCAAAACCGATTTTTTTTTTAAATGTATGTCAACAAAGAACATTTGCTTGTTACTACGTAGTTGCAGCGTTTTCCCAATTGCATTGATCACCCAAAGCAAAATAAAAACTAAAAAATAGCACATTTGCTATAAGATCAAATTAACCATAAGATACTGCCGGGTGGAAATAAACTTAAATCTGTCAAAAAAAAGACAGATGTGTATTTAATTTTGAATATAAATTTAATATTAGTTTAACTAAAATTGGTTAGATACGTTGCATCAAAACAAGATGGTCATTCTAGTTCTTCTTAATTATTAACACCGTGCTTCGTTTATCTGACTGATACAGACTACAAATAACTAACCTCAACTATTGTAATCATGTAACATAGCCTTACTTATCGGTATCTACGACGTGATTCCAATTGACATAAATCATCACAAGAAATTAAAATATATGAAAATTGTCTGTGGAATAAAATTACAATAAATTTTTTTCTTTCACATTTTAATGTTACAGAGGAAATAAAAATGTTTTTTATTTGTTTGTTTCAGCGAAACGAAATTTCACAAAAAAATATTTTGCTAATTATGTTTATGGTAAATTTTATTATTGGTGTTTACTGCAAAGTGGAATAGAATAAATAAGCAAAAATATGAACAAACAGGAATACACTTATAGAAAACAACACACAAAAGGAGAATAAAAACTAATATACCTTAAACAAAATATTGAAGCAATCTTACAATTATTTTGACAAAATAGGTTTCATAAAGCTAGCAGATAATATATACATCTAGGTCTGTGTTTGTGTAGTCTAAAGCTGTTTAGTATTCATCTCATATCTGTAGTTATTTATAAGATGCTGTGTAAAGATAAAATGAGTTTATTATGTTTAATATCTCTACTTGTATAGTAAGCTTTTATGACATTAAAGAAAATGCTTCTGTAATATATAAGCATTCATTCGGTAGACAAAGAATTAAGGAATTTAAAAAGAGTAAAATTAAACTGAAGTATTAAACATTGCATGTTTGTGTCATTATACGTTCGTACCATGTTCTCTGAAACATATTCAACCAATTCGTTTGCACTCTACATTTATTTATAGATAAGCAAAACCTTATTATCTGGTGGGTACTTACCCCTATGGTGTACTTACGTCTGTGCAACTAATTTTTATTAGGTTCGTTCATTATTCTATAAATATGTAGCACCTATAGTCGTCGCCATGTCCGCCCGTCTGTTCGCGTATAACAGCACAAAAACTAACCAACCGAATGGTTTGAAATTTAATATATATAATCGATGCAGAATTTTGTCGCGTCATTTCAAATTTTATGAAAATCGAATCAAAATTTAAAAATATATTAATAAAAGTTTTTTCCTTTTTATTAAATCCTACCATATGTTATTAATTCAATGATATCCCATGATAGGTAATATTTCCAGGTTGCCATGGTGATTACGTTATATATAAGATGGAGTCATATTATTTCCGCATTACCGAATTTAAAAACGAATTTGTTTAATTATAGCAATTATTTAATCTATCGACAGTTTTTTTGGATAGATTTTTCCGGAGAAATCGATATCAAATGAAAAAAGAGTGCAAATATGGATTTCAAGTTCTGAAATTTTCAATGTTGGGCTTAAGTTTTCCATTGAAAATTTCAGTAAATATCAATAAAAGAAAAAATGTTTCCAACTTAAAATGTACTTATTTTATTACGGAAATTAATCATATCATAATAACAGACAATATAGTTAATTTCGATGAAACTATTTATAGTACGAACGCATCTCATATTTCCCGTTTGCCACACAATTTCAAACTTGTTTATCTTAATATCAATTCTACAGTCCCCTTAAGGATTTTACTAATTTTATTATTATCACTATATTATTATTAGTGGCAGTAGTAGTAGTATTAAGCAACTGCAAAAAAGAAAGTTCTGTTTTTAGTCGTTATGTATATGCATGTATAGCCGAAAATTACTCAACAACTGCTTAAGGATGTGAACGTAACTTGTTGTCTGAGTGCAACGAAGACTCATACACAGCGCAGTATTACTTTGCCCCATATATAGCTACGATGGATATTAAAACCTTTCGTCAAGCATTACTCAAAAAATATTTAACGGATTTCGTTCAAATTTTTACAGCAGGTACCTATAAAGGTGACAACGTCGTCTATTTATTACCAAGAATAAGTGTCAAACCGTTTGGAAGTTATATTAAAAAAATAGATAAAAAGCACAATTAAAGTACATACGTCACTAAATTTTGTGCGTACGTCATTTTCACCGGCGGGAGATTTTCGTAGACAATCGGAATTGAAAAGTTCATGGAATACATGGAGCAAAAAAATATGCAAGCACTAATATTCAGCACAATAAAATATATTTCAATTTAATAAAAATGGAAAGTTAATCTGGAATTTTTTCTGTTTGAAAAGTATTAGAGATTAGTAAGATTAGTATTAGAGAGTTGGCATAAATCACACCATTAGCAGCTTTTTTATATCGCGTGTGTATGTTAGGAACAATTCTTTGATGTTTACATAAAAGGTTTCGATTTGTGGCATTATTTCTTATTTTCTTTTCCTTTTTAGTATTTTAAATGGAATTAGTGAAAGGCGTGTATTTTAAATTAAATGAGTGAAAGACGTGTATTTTTAATGTATGTATTTCAAATGAAATCAGTGAAAGATTTATATTTAAATGAAATGAATGCAATATGAAGATGTTATGAGAAAAATATTTGGCGATTTATCAACTGCGCCAAGTTAACATAAAAGTACCAATACATATGTGGGTACTTCTCTATTATCCCGTCGACCACTTTTCATAACAAAAAACTATCGCCAAATAAACGGGAGAACGTTGTCATTGAAATATCAAAATACATAAATAAATAAAATATAAGAATTTAAGGACACAATTGTTATTTTAAATAATGAAATAACTAATAAATCAGTAAAACATAATGAAAAATACACGCAAATGTCGCGTTAAAAACCACTTGATGACGTAACAAACACGTATAATGCTTCTGATATCAAGTAAATGGGACTGCATTTTTGGCGTTTAATCTAACAGTTTGGCGATAGTTTTTTGTTATGAAAAGTGGTCGACGGGATAATAGAGCAATATGTGAAATGAAACAAGGCACAGATGTCATATACGCACCATGTTGGCGCGATTTTTCCCTCCACCAGCTTGGGGAAAACTTTTGAATATTAGTTTTTGAATATTAGTTACAAATAGTGTGACAAATAGTACACGTGATTTTTTATTTCAATATAAAAATAAAATAACGTAATAAATGAAACAGCTTCTATTATTTTAAAAAAGGAAATAAAAATAAATAAATAATAGTTTGATATAAATAAAGGCGCGGATGTCATATACGCACCACATTGGCGCGATTGCAACAAAATGGCAATTTTATGCATCACATGGTAACCCGGTTATTTTGTTTCAATTGTTGTTTATTAACTTTTATTTTTTATTTTAATTCTATAAATTGTTTTTATTATATATATCAATATTTATTTATATCAAACTATCATTTATTTATTTTTATTTCCCATTTTTGAATAATAGGAGCTATTTCATTTATTACGTTATTTTATTTTTATATTGAAATAAAAAATTACATGCTATTATTGTATGGTATATTATACTAATATTCAAAAACAAAGTTTTCGCCAAATTGGCGGGGGAAAAATCGCGCCAATCTGGTGCGTATATGACATCTGTGCCTAAATTAATATTGATATACGTATAAAAATAATCTATAGAATTAAAATAAAAAATAAAAGTAAACAAACACAACAAACAGTTTTCGCCAAAGGGGTGCGGGAAAAATCGCGCCAACGTGGTGAGTATATGGCATCTGTTTCGGGATTTTTACCCTTTTATCTGTGCTTTCGGAAATATAAAAAAATTAAAAAATTCTTATATCAGGTGTATAATGTTTTGCATTTTTATACGGACCACTTCTCAATTTTAAGATTTTAAATGCTATTTATATCAGATATTTCTTTCTTGAGATTCCCACAAGTTTTTTCCGGTAATTTTTTTAGTTCGCTTATTAATTGTTTACAATTTGCCCCCCTGGCAATAACAATTATTTATCACAAAAAATGGGTACTTCTCTATTATCCCGTCGACCACTTTTCATAACAAAAAACTATCGCCAAACTGTAACGCTAAATAAACGGGAGAACGTTGCCATTGAAATATCAAAATAAATAAAATATAAGAATTTAAGGACACAATTGTTACTTTAATGAATGAAATAACTAATAAATCAGTAAAACATAATGAAAAATACACGCAAATGTCGAATTAAAAACCACTTGATGGCATAACAAATACGTATAATGCTTCTGGCATCAAGTAAATGGGACTGTATTTTTGGCGTTTAATCTTAGTTTGGCGATAGTTTTTTGTTATGAAAAGTGGCCGACGGGATAATAGAGAAGTACCCAAAAATGGCTTAGTTTTGTTAAATTTGTTTGTTGTGTATTTTCATTTCTTATTACAATATCGAAAATGGCAATAAAATTTTATTTTAGCACCGTACTTAATTTTTTTAAATGGCTCAAAAACATGGTTTAATAAACGTATATTTGTAAATATTTTAAAAAACATGTTTTTCGCTCTCTAGAAAAATTTGTAAGATTCTACAACTGCCTTTGGCACCAACCAGCACATGATACGGAACTTTTCCCTATTCAGATACACAGAAGAGGTTAATCACAAACAAGAATAATGCTAGCAACAATATTGTTTTAACTCTATAAGAGTTAGAAACAATAATGATATTAAATTCCCCGATTAGCTTAGGGCCTGATTATGGAACTTTCTCCTAGAAAAAATAACTGTAGAAGTCTTTTACATTTGTTTCGAATGAAGCTCGATCAACAAAGTATTAATTGATAATACAAACAACACTAATATTAACATGGGGGCAAAAGTTTGAATTTAAGTGTATATATTTGGAACCCTCCACCCCCCCAACCACCCACCAAAAAAAGAAAAAGAAAGTTGCAGAAATGAATTTAAAATGGCGTGAAGCCACCCTTTCTGACATAAGAAATTGGCTGCGAACCAGATTACGAAACTTTCACTTAACTTAATAACATGTATCTAATAGCCCTGAGGACAATTCCCCTTCCCAGTTATACGGACCTTGGGGCTTTTTTAAAAAGCTTGACGCTGTTCGGGTTAAAGAAGTTGAGATTTACTGTCAAATGACATAAACTACTATGAAAATAAAACTGGTGAATTATTATGCTGGTTTATGTATGTATTTAAAAAAATTGCATCTGATTACACTCTTTAGATAAATTACTCCTGTTTGCATTTAATAACAGATAAACGGCTTCCGTTTACTAAATTGTTTAAATATTGGGAAGAGTTGGCGAGAGATAGATAGACGTGTAAACAAACGGGTAGAGAGACGGATAGCGACAGAGATAAGCTAACGGGTAGCGAAACGACAGACGGGTAGCGAGGCAGGTGCAAAAAATGGTTGACAGAGGGGTAGTAAGATGGGTAGGGAGACGGGTACAGAGACGACTTGACAGACGGGTAGAGAGAGGGGTATATAGACAGACAGACGTGTTGATAGACGAGTAGTGTAACGGGAAGCGAGACAGGTAGAGACACGATTAAAGAGTCGGGTAGAAAGACAGACGGATACTGAGACGGGTATACAGAAGAGTAGAGAGACAGTAGACAGATGAGTTCGGAGAGAGACACAGCTAAGACATACGAGTAGTTAGACTGGTAGACACGTTTGTAACAAAGCATGTTATCAATGTGGTTTGAAGTATACGAGTTTCTATAAATAGTTATACAAATAAACAAAGGAAATTTTTTTAATTCAAATATTAAATATTTGATTTCATATTTCAATATTTAATATTTTATTTTTTAATATTTTATTTAGATATTTGTCACAAAGAAAATGTTGCAAAAATTAAATTAAATTTGCGTTAAACTACGCTTGCTAAAATACGCTATTGGCTGCAAATCTGATTATGTGACTTTAAAAATATCGTTTTAAAAGATCCGGCGGTTTTTTTTTAAGTTTTGAGCAATTCCCGCTTAAGAAAATGAGATTATTTGCCAAATGTTATAAAAAAATGCATATGAAAACATAACAGTATATGAATTTATATATGATATTTTGTAATTATATCATTTAATTTGCTATTTTTCATATGTTGTATCTTTATCTATCTCTTGTCTATCATATGCTGTATATTCACTTAGATTCTTGTTGATATAGTCTTTATATCGTAATTGTTAACTTTATGTTCTCAGCAATATCACTCAGACTAATCCCTTTGAGGGAAGTCCTAGCTACAGTACAATTCTTGTACCGTAAGACGGTTTTAAACTAAATGTAATCATCTTATCGTGTATAATTTATTTTTCAAGAACATGTAACAAGATTCAATATACAGCAGGGAGAAAATGATAGGAACGACACAAAAACAAAGAAATCCGTTTGCGTTTGTTATGCAAATGCACAAATCTTTGAGTTAAAATTAAATAAATGCTATTGAATTATATATTAAAGAAATCGTTAACAAAAAATCTATATATGTTTAAATCAATTTTAAAATATGTATTTTGCTAAATTTACGCTAGAATCTCTTGTTGATGATCTGTCGCAGAATTATTATGGAGTTATCAGGTTTATTTCGAAGACTGTACATTATGCGCTTAGCAATCTTCCATGATATTTAGGAAAAAACTTCTACATAAATGCTGTTTGAGAAATAAAGTTTCGAATAGTTTAAAAAAACATAATATAATCGTAAAAGATAAAAGCATGTTTAAATCTTGATATATTTTTTATTTAGTAAATTAATGATATACCTTTAACATCGTCATGCATTATATCTAAAGCTATCAAAGTTCCAGCAAATAATTACTTTATATTTACAAAGTTCTATTTCTTTCACTACGTACGTTTTGTAGTCGTAAAGAAAATTGTACGAAACTTAAACTGAAAAGGCTAAAAGAACGCTGTTATTATTTTTAGCGCTCAGGCATCAGTTTTAAGTATCGCAAAATTTCGATTTTTGCATCATCGAATTAAAAAAAATGTACTTTGAAATGAAATCTATTTGATAACTAGAGCTTAATTTGCCAATTTTTTAACAATTTTCAAACACGATTCTTTTAATAAAATGAATGTCAACAAATAACATTTGTTTGCTACATTTATACAATCTGCGTAGTTGCAGAGTTTGCACAGTTGAGGATTTATCGCCCAAAGCAAATTAAAAAGAAATAAATACACTGTTAAAAATAAATCCGTTAATTCACAGTAAAACTACTGGCAGCAAAGTTGCCGGACTTTTTCCGTTCCATTAGTACATTTTCCGTTTTGAAAGATAACGGAAGGGAAAACTCCGTTTGAAGAATCGGTAAGTTTCCGTTATAAATAAACTCGGTTTTAAAAAATGTCATCTCTATTTGTGCTGCCATCTGTTGTTTATTACGGGAGTATTTAATATAATGCAAGAACATTTTCTGCCGGTACTGAGGATCGACGTTAGTGGTTTGAGCCGAGTGCTTTACCGTAAGACCAGCGGGTCCTTGCTAGAGTAAGAGTAGGAAAGGATGATAGGGGATTTCTTCAAATCGCAGCTTGGGAGTTAAACAATTTGGGGTTTAGAAAACTGGTAATTTTGAAGTTAATTGCGGGGATATTTCGTAATGAGATGATGGTTGAAAATTATAGTATTAATAGAGGATAAAAACATGAATTATATATATTCTTAATTTGATTGTTAGATGTAAAATATAAATATTATATTTTGAATTAAATTCGATATTTTTTTTTTTTGCTTTTTTGCGAAAGTCAATTTTTAATCAACTATTATGTATTTTTTAAATGTGTTCGTTTAGAATATATTTTCAGTGTGAGTGTTTTTTATAACTTTAAAAAATAAATTGCGAATAATTTCAAAGGAATGAGTTTAATTTGAAAGCATTATTTTTGTTTGTTGCTTTTTTAAATAGAATCGATTTTTTTTCACTTAATTTAGCTATTTTATATGCATATTAATCTGTTTGTTTAGAATATATTTTAAGTGCGAATACTTTTTTATAACTTTAAAAAATGAATTGCAAATAATATTAAAATAATTGAAATAAATAATTTTTGCTTTTTTAAATTCGAAAGCTCTATTTTCTTGTTGTTGTTTTAAATAAACCTGAAATTTTAATTTATGGAATTTTTAGTTTTTCTGTGCAGCAACATGTCAGTTTTTGAAACATTGAAAATAAACATGCAGCAGATAACGGAATATCTCCGTTGTCTGCTTTCTTATATGAGGAAATTTTCTGCTTTTAACTGAAAATGCCCTTTTGTCATGAAAAGGGACTTTTTCTGTGAAATTCAGGAAAAAAATACCCGTGAATTTCAGATTATTTTTAACAGTATACTGTAAAAAAAAATTCCGTCAATTTACTGAAAAAGGACTGGCAGCAGAGTTGCCTTAATGTTTCTTTTTTTGAGGAATGTTCCGTCTTTGTAGTCCATAAATGGCGCAATACAGACGCGAAGGAGTTTAAGCGCATGTGTGGCGATCAAAAATACTGCAATCCCATTGGATGATAGATTTTTACATTAATAATTCTGTATTTTAAACTCTGTAAACTTAAAAGTCTAAAAAGTGTATAATTTAGGGATACTGTTTATGCACTTTTTGTGCACAATTCAGTTTGCAGTTTTTATGAATAAGTAAAGGTGCCAAATACGCTCGGATTTTGTGCACTTTTTTTGCAAACTTTTTCTAGTTGGGTAGCAACAGATATACGGGAGAGATTCCATTTTCTAGCAAAACGGAAACTTCCTGATCAAAAATCACGGAAGACAACCTGTCAATAAACGAAAATTTTTAACAGTGTAGCACATTAGCCATAAGATCTCATTAACCATAAGATTCCGCAAGGTTCCAATAAACTTAAAAGTGTTAACAGAAAGCCAGATTTGCTTTTAATTTTGAACATAAATTTTATATTAGTTTAACTAGAATTCGTTAGATACGTTGCATCAGAATAAGATGGGCATTCTGATTCTTCTTATTTATTGACACCGTGCGTCGTCTAACTGAACGATACAGATTACAAATAACTAACCTTAATTACTGTAATAGCATTAGTTATCGGAATCTACGACGTGATTCCAATTGACATGAATCAAAAACAAGAAATTAAAATTCACGAAAATTGCCTGTGGAATAAAATTACAACAAATCTTTTTCTTTCATATTTTCTTTTTACAGAAGAATTAAATAGGGTTTTTTTTTCTTCTGGGAAACGAAAATTCACAAAATAGTATTTTAATAATTATGTTTATGGTATATTTTAGAAGCACCGTGAATAAACAAAAATATGAACAAACAGTGATTCACATATAAAGAATAACACACAAAGGAGGGTAAAAACTGATATACCTTAAACAACAGATTGTAGCAATCTTAATTTTGTAAAAATATGTTACATAAACCTAGCAGATAATTTATACATCTAGTTCTATGTAGTCTAACGCTATTTAGTATTTATTTCATATCTGTAACCATTTATAAGATACTATATAAAGATAAAATTAGGGTATTATATTTAATATCCCTACTTGTACAGTAAGCTTATGTGACATTAAAGAAAATGCTACTGTAATATACAAGAATCCCTTATTTAGATAAAGGATTGAAGCATTTAAAAAGAGGAAAATTAAACCGAACTATTAAATATTGCATGTTTGTGCCATTATAAGTTCGTATCATTTTCCCTGAAACATATTCAACTAATAAATTTGCACTCTAGGTTTATTTATATATAAGAAAAAACTTATTGTCTGGTGTTTTTGATTTGGAAATTTGGAAAAAATGTAGTATTTTTACATATTATCAAATATATAAGGTAGAGATATATCCCAGCAGACATAATATATGAATAAAATTTGAATTAAAGTTCATCAACATTAAATTTAATTTGAAATTAGAACAAAATTAGGTCATGATTTAAATTATTTCATTAGTTCAAAATCTGATTAAAAGATAAACTGTATAGTTATTGTAAGATTCAATATTAAACGCAACATTCCCATGGTATACTGTACACCTCATTTATATTTATATTAATGTCACTTCTACAGTTCCTTTCAAATAAGGATTTTCGAACTTTTATTATTTTCACTATTATTATTAATAATATTTTTCTTAGTAGTAGTAGTATTAAGAAAACGCAACAAAGAAAGTTCTGATTTTAATCGTTATGTATCTGTACAGGGTGGTTATAATATAGGTAGGGTAGACCGGGGCACATTTACGCGGATTTTTTTCAATGAATTGTCTCATTTTTATGTTTTAACTTAGGAAATTTTAGACTTTTTGGTTTTATAAAGCAGTTAATAATGTCAACATTTGTGTATTCAGTTGTTGTCCTATTTGTGTTTTTAACCGTAAAAAAAAATTCTTTTAGTTCCAAGTCACTTGCGTAAACTTGCCCCGGAAACGGGGCACGTTTACGCATATTCTAAGTGATACCAAAGACTAATTGAAATAAATATTTAATCAAATTGAGATGTTTTATTTATAACTTAAAACACAAAATAAATTATAGAGAATTAAATAAAGAACGTTTTATAGGCTACTGAAAACATAGGGCTTATTGCTTGTTAAAAACAAACTATTTAGTCATCTTCATCATCACTGTTACAGTTTTTACAAACAAAAAATAAAGTATTTCCTTTTGCACACTTGTCATGGGACCACCTTTTGCTTCTAAGACATTGAACCCAGTCTTGACATTTTTTGGTAATCACAGCAAGAACGTGCGTAAAGGTGCCCCGATGTCAATGCGTAAATGTGCCCCGTCGCCATGTTTGGATTTATTTTTAACGTGCAACGGAAATTAATAACATTTCTGTTCATACAAATACAGTTCTCAAAAAAGGATAACATTCTGCTAATGTTCATATATTTGTTTATCTTTAACTAAATATTATTAGTTCACAATAAGTTCCAATAAGTTCAACACAAAATTTACTCACCTTGACAGAAAACATGTTATCCTTTCCGCATGCTAGACCAAAGCTCGACTGACGCTCAAAATCTGGTGAGAATACCCGCTAGGGAGCAGATTGGATCGGCACCACCATGCGAAAGCATAACAACATTCACTGTGACACTTTCCAATAAATTAGGTTTGTCATCCGGTTTTACGCCTTAATTCTCTGTTCTTGTATTACACATTACATTTCACACTCATAAGCGCCATCTGTCGGCGATTATTGCAATTATTTTTTTATTGTTCCATTCTCCTTCCCTCTTCTCGAATAGTAAATGTACCGGTTTTGTTATCATTCGGATTATTTCCTCAAGATACAGACAGCTCCATTTAGAGATATTTATATTATAACCACCCGGTATACATACCCGAAATTTTTTCAACAACCGCTTAAGAATGTAAATGTAACTTGTTACATTACAGTTCTAGTACAGTAGGGTTTTAAACTAAAATAAATCGTAATATTGTTTATAACTTGTTTTTCAAGAACAGGTAACAAGATTCAATATGCAACCGGGAGAAAAATGATAGGAACGACATACAAAAAAAAAAAAAAAAGGAAAAAAAAAAGAAATAAATAAATTTGTTTTTGTTTGCTATGCATATGCACAAATCTTTGAGTTAAAATTAAATACATTCTATTCCATTTTATATTAAAGCAATCGATAACAAAAATTCTAAATATTTTTATATCTATTTTATTTTAAAGTATGTATTTTGCTAAATTTACGGTAGAGCAAAATGATAAAAACGCAGTAAATATTTCAGATCAGTAGCTCGTGATTGGTTGTTATTTTCGAATACCATCTAATAAAGAATTGGAAATAGATTCTGTGCGCAAAAGTTTTTGACGACGAGGAAAGGAAAAATTCTCTGACTTCCAAAAATGCCAAATTCAATCTTATAAAAAACATCGGAATGTCACTTCAAAGAATTGCTGACAAAATTAATCTGTCAAAGACTGTCATTTTCAATTTCTTATAGAATCCAACTATTTATTCTGCTGCAAAATCTACATGAATTGACCGAGAATTCTTTCGAAACGATTCGAAAGTTTGATTGTTCGCACGGTCGAAAGCAAAAGAATAACGGCAAAGAAAATTGGAAGCCAGATAAAAACGCCAGTATCAATATGGCCTGTACAGAGCTTAAAAAAGGTCTGAATTCTCAAATATGTAAAACCAGGTCATTGTCCGCATTCAGTTAGCAGAGAAGCATCTGAGTCAAAATTTATTAGTCTCCACTTGTTTTCAGTGATAAAGAGAAGATTAATTTTGGTGGTCTGGATGATATTCATTAAAAATTAGCGTGACCTTTGAAAGAAAAAGGACGTATTTTCTGTGCGTCAACTAGGCAGAGCTTCCCGAATAGTTTGGGCTGCTTTCCCTCAAGATGTAAGTATAGAATTGCATTTTTAAAACAACGACAAAATAGACACGCCTATATTCACATGTTAGAACGCCATTTGTTAAGCCAGGGGGGGGGGATAATTGCCGGGTTAAATTATATTTTTTAATAAGGAAATTCCTAATTTAAATCTGCAAAATACACAAAGAAGTAGTTTGAAGATAATAACATTATCACACTCTATTGGCCTGCCAATAGTCGGGACCTAAAACCCATTGGCAACGTTTGGGGTATTATAGTCAGCAATATCTACCGACAAAATTGTCAAATGTTTCAGTGTAACTCGAAAACAGAATTAAATTATGCCATTTGTTAGGCATGAAGTGTTTTGCCACCTCGAAAAATCTGAAACCTTGTAAACTCTATGCCACAACGCTGCATTGAAATTATTAAACGCAAAGGAAGCGCAAAAGGAAACTGAAAATATAAAGTAAACTGAAAATGTAAATTTTCTATAATTTACAAAAATCTGTTTCATTCTTATCATTTTGCTCTTCTTGCATATCCAGTGAAAATGCAATTTTTATATTGTAATAATAACAATTATTTTACAATGTTTTCTTTATGTTTCTATTGCCTATTTACTTTCGTAAAATCTATTTATATGGTTTATATGTGAATTAATATAATTATATTTATTACTTAGTCAATCATCTAATAAAGCATTTCGGTAGTCAAATTTAAATTATTATTACTATAATTTTGCACTCCGGTGTATGATTGTATATTGCCCGAAATATGTGAGCAATTCTGGCAAGTAGATTGTCTTTCTAAATAAGCGTGGCGATAGACTATCAATAAAAGTTTAATGGTCGAAAAGCTTTTGATAAAAACTTGGATGATTTACCATTATTGGCAAGGTAATGTTTGTTGATTTATCACTCGCCTAATCGAACTTATCCTGTACAGAAATTGCCATGTTCTGGATTGTTATAGGTTGGTGAAAAAATTTCTATCTGAGCATGGTCCTATGCGTATGTTACCACTCTCTCATTTATAAAGGCACTCTACTGACAACAACGTAAGTGAATTTGAGTATAGGAAACGGTAAAAGGTTATTATAAAAACATTATGCTGTGCCACACCTTTCTCTCTAAAATATGCGAACTGCTACGCAAAAAGTAAATAAAATAATGGGAAAGTCAAAAAAAGATTTTTATTTTTATTTTTATTATTTTTTTTTGGCAAAATTTCAAGTAAGTCCCGATTTCAGAAACAGTCTATTGAATTCACTTACACGTGTTGTTTAAAAATTACTGAAATTGCTTGCACACTTTGTATAAAAATTACATATTATTATTATTATTAGAATTTATTGTTATTTGGAAAGCATAAATACTACAGCGATACGAAAAATTGCACAAGCAATTAAAATTTTATAAAGAAAAAATTTCTTTTTGAAGTCAAATGAATTTTTAATATTTATATAAGAATTATTATATAAAACACCCAATTAAAAAACCTGATTACAAAGGAATTTGAAGTGTCTGTTAAATAATACCCTTACTGCATGCGTAAAATAAAACTAAAACAATAAAATTTACCATTATTAAGCTAGTACTTTACTTTCTCAAGCATTTTATTATTTTTGAATAAATAGATCCGAAGAGAAATTCCATACAAAAGGCAGATATTTGCATTTTTAGAAGATTCATTTAATTAAAATTGAAGCTATTTCTACAGAAGAAGTTTTTAAACAAGCCACAATGTGATTAAATTTTAATGATAAGAATTTAAACACAGCTTTGTTTCGAAAATCTTGTTACGTATAATATCCCAATTGGTTTTATTTATAATTACTAAAACGAAAAAAATAATAGCCTTTTCCTTTGATAACCTGTTTAATAGCATCTTGATTTAGATTTGAAAAGTAGATTAAAACTTTCATTTAAAATATTGTGTACTTCAATAATCATACAATGTGTGGGAAAAAAATATTTTAAAAGTTAACTGTCAGACAGCACACCGGTAAAAAAATGTTTATTTTATTAAAAAAAAGTATTTATTAATTTCTACTATTTTAACAGTTTTCAACTTTAATTTATGTTATTATAAATGTTTTATTGCCATCCTGGTTGGTAGTAATATCTTTTTAAAACAAAGCGATTCTTACTTTACATGTTACCTACTTAAAAAATATAGAAGATACTGAAGTCGACAACATATACATTTAGTACATGTTACTGCGTAATATACAAGTAGATTCCTCATTTACTACAATTCATTGTTTCTTTAAAAAAGCTTGTTTTAATATAAAACACACTATTATCAAGTTATTATTTTAATTTTACAAGGATTTTATTATTCTGGAACAAAAATAGAGACTACTATCCAGAACATATTTATTTTATAGGGACAAATGCATTCAAACATAAAGATACTTGTATATTTTAAGTATCTTTTAATTAAAATTAAAGCTTTCTTTCCAAAAGAAGTTTACATTTGATCACAATGTCATCAATTTATATTGAGAGGAGTTCAAGCTCAGCATTATTTTGAAAAACTTGTTATGTATAGCGGCCTAAAGTTTGTTTTTATTTATAATAAAATATAGAGAAAATGAAGAATCTGAACAATTGTATAAGAATATGTAAAAACACAGTAATAGTTAGTGACACTATGTGTCTTCTACTGTTAAGAAAGAATATGAGCATTGCATATACATGCAACTTAAATGTCGTCCTTATGGTCCTAACAAACTCAAATCCGAATATAGTATATTTTAAAAAGTGGCCAGGACTGTGTTCATGAAAAAAAACGATTGGCTTCAATTATTTGCCAAGAAATTTTACAACCATATCGTGGCAGACGGATGATAATGGACAGGGATTTAAAGTAGTAATTTCCAAATTTTTATGTCTTGAAGAACACTTTTCAAAATCTATTTCTGTAGTATAACTCCTAATACCACTGTACCCTATGTCTTAGCAGTTAATTGTGTTTAGAAGTATTTTGGAAGAGGGAAAAAAAGAACATAGTAAGATCAACATATATTACAAAAAGGCGCAATAAAATCAGATCCTTTTCATAGTTCAGTATGAATTCTTCAATGTCATTTTTATTGACTTCCAACTTTAGATGTCTATCATTGGTAGTAGTTTCACTTGTGGGGTTATAGATGCTGCGGAATGGTGGATTCAGCTGTAGTGAGCTGTGATATACCTTTTAGACTTTAATAGAAAAAATGAAGTTTTGTCAAAAAAAAGTAAGACAATTATTTATGAAGAGTTCGTAATCTATTTAACTTTGAAGACTTTATGTTTTAAGAAATAGAGTAACTTGCAATAGTATTTGTCCCAATCCAAGCAACAACTTTTATTAAACGTATGTCACGTCGTCAGTTTTTTGTTCATTGTGAAGTATAGGAAATCGGAGTGTCTGGGATTCAGAACGGGTATTACGTGATATTAGAATAGTTGAAGTAAACTATTTCCATTCTATTTTAAGTTCTTCTTACCTTTGGTTCAGAGCGGACGCTACACGTTAGTAATTTCAAATGTATGTCATTTCCGTCTTCCTCTTTCCTGAGGGATAAACCATCCCGATAAACCCTTCTTGCGAAATTGCGCAAAGCTTCTATTAGATCTCTCGTTAAATGGTTACCCGAATATAAAATTCTTTATCGAAAGTGTTTTTGTATAAACTGTTCGTAGACCGAAGTGTTCGTAACTCATTTGTTCCCAGAATTATTTATCAAGATTCTTTACACTTTCAGCATACAATTCTTTCCTTTACCATATATTATTAACGCCTGAGAATATTTTTGATATTCATTGTTGAATTATTTTGTGTTTATTGTCTGGCATAAAACTTACTTGTGGAAAACAGGAGAGTCCAATAAAGTGAGAATCCGTGAGACAACCCTATATCTAGTAATAGACTTTATGTAGAAAACAAAAAGCTTTAGCTTTGTGTAAGAGTGTACTTACAAATAAATAATAAAATGAATTAAAGTTGCTTTTATATTGTGTGTATCTGACGTAGCTAAAAAATTAAAAAGTAAGTTCGCAGGTATTCTTGTTAAACAGCACAGTCAAATGAAATGGAAGTGGATGAGACATCCACATATCTAGTAATTATAATTTATGTAGGAAAACAAAAAGATTTGTGTAAGAGTGTACTTACAAATAAATAATAAAATGAATTAAAGTAGATTTTATATTGTATTTATCTGACTTAGTTAAAAAAAAGTGTAGTTGGTAAGAATTCTTGCTAAGTGTAAATTGGTTTTAAACGAACATTTACTGTAATTATATTTCGTTTTATTGAAGTTGTATTGAATATGCTTTCAGCATACTGCCCCCCTCCCCCCCAAAAAAAAAAGATATATATGTATAATTCTTTTTAATTAACAAATATAATGCATTTTCAAAAGGAACCGGTTTCTTTTAATAAATTTTATTGTTTATATATTCAATATAAATAAAATTTTTTGCTTGACTACAATCATTCACCATCCAAACCTGCATGGAGTTTAAATATCAGTAAGCGTAATACTGGCCAAAATATTAATACGAAATAAAATATTGGTGTGTGTATGTATTTAACAAATTTAAATGGTTCAGTTTATTATCAGTATTTCTATTTTTGTATTCTAAAACTGGTATTATTTAAAAAAATAAGTGTAATAATCTTTTATTAATATTACAATAAGAGAAAATATGTTTGACGATATTATTGTGGAAAGCTCACATTTCACTGTTCGCTGAAGATTATCTGAAAAATAAATTTTGTTTATGTTCTAAAACTGAATACCTGCAGGAGTAAATAAAGCTTCTAGAGAAGAAAGCCGGTTTATTCAGATTTCTGTTATTCTTTCATAAATTTATTTCATCATTTTTTAGTTTCTTCTTTTGAAAATTTTATACAATGAAATGCAATTTTCAGCACCTACGTAAAGCGTGGGATGTTACTTTGGAATACGGTGGGAGTGGGGTGTTGATTTAGAATACATTTAAATAACATCGCAGCACTTAGATTATTATGATAAATACCAGTGATAGGATTTTATAAAGAATGCACTTCTCAGAGAAATGTAGGAATATTTCACAGATGAAATCTTTCTGGGTGAATATTTTTCTGAGGGATTTCCCATTATTTAAAAGATATCGAGTTCCTTTTAGTCGTTTTATAAGCATTTTTATTATCTGAAAAGGAAAAAAGTTAAAAAAGGAAATAATATTTTCATAATATAAAGATAAAATTATTATTATTTTTATTTTGCAATCTTTACACTGAAATATAAAGATATTTTTTAATAGCAAAGCGTAAGTAATAATGATATATAAACCTCTCAAACTGCATTTAATATTCCTTCCAATTCAAATCCCAAAACTTTGGTTTTAAATGTATACTTTTTATCAGTGCAAAAACCCTTAACGGGTTAAAAGTTGTGACGCAGCACTTTCTTTTGGCTTTATGAATTTTAAATATGGGTCTTAAAAGCAATGATATCAAATTTAAGTGACGCTATGTTAATAATTATTTTTTTAAATCATAATTTTCTTTTTAGTTTTATTTATATTCACAGGTGCAATTATTATCTTAATATGAAAAAATATGTAAAATTTATTCGCGGATGCTTTTTCATTCACATCTCTCATGAATTCAAAATATGGGTTTTAAAAGAAATGATATCAAAATTTGAGTGACACCTTGACGTTAATTTAATAGGACTCTTTTAAAATTCAATTTAAATTATTTTTGTTTTGTCTTCTAAAGTATATTTACACATACAAACAATACTTTTAATTTTTCAATACACTTTTAAATATATTACTTTCACTGAGCCTATATTATGTATTGAAATGTATTTATTTCAATAAATTGATTTATCTTCTTTGCCACGCTATCCAAAATCATAAGTAAAATTTATGTAAATGATTATTTTGCGTCATATTATCCACTTGAATACATTTCCCTTTGTTTGGATACTATGACGCAAAATAATCATTTACATAAATTTTACTTATGATTTTGGATAGCGTGGCACAGAAGATAAATCAATTTATTGAAATAAATACATTTCAATACATAATATAGGCTCAGTGAAAGTAATATATTTAAAAGTGTATTGAAAACTTAAAAGTATTGTTTGTATGTGTAAATATACTTTAGAAGACAAACCAAAAATAATTTAAATTGAATTTTAAAAGAGTCCTATTAAATTAACGTCAAGGTGTCACTCAAATTTTGATATCATTTCTTTTAAAACCCATATTTTGAATTCATGAGAGATGTGAATGAAAAAGCATCCGCGAATAAATTTTACATATTTTTTCATATTAAGATAATAATTGCACCTGTGAATATAAATAAAACTAAAAAGAAAATTATGATTTAAAAAAATAATTATTAACATAGCGTCACTTAAATTTGATATCATTGCTTTTAAGACCCATATTTAAAATTCATAAAGCCAAAAGAAAGTGCTGCGTCACAACTTTTAACCCGTTAAGGGTTTTTGTACTGATATCATTACTTTTTTAAGGTTATTGATGAGAATGTCAATTAGTCGAAATTAAGCATAGGGTATAAATTAATCATTAAAATAAAATTTTAAAGAAATGCTAAAAAAACCCCTTGGACCCCAATAAAATATGAGGGTGGTGGCCCAGGGAGAGGAATCCAAGACTCAACTTTTAAATTATACAGCGAGAGAGTAACACAATTAGAAGGATGAAAATGCATGGCAAAACCCGTTTGTTCCATCTTCCTCCGCCAAAGGACGCAACCTTTTCTATACAAACATAGCTGAAAATTTTCGGGCCGTCGATTCCGAGTCAAATGAGCCATACGTCGTCGTGATCGGTCCCATAGAACCCGATAGGAAAGTGCCCCCTGGTGGTGAAACTTGGAACTAAAATCGATATATCCTGTCGATGTCGAGTCGAATGAATCACAGTGCATTGTGATGGGACCCATAGAACTCGAGATAGCTGCAAAATCCGTTAGTTCCATCTTCCACCACCAGGGGGCGGACTCTGTTCCATACAAACATAGCTGAAATCTTTGAGGCTGTCGATTTCGAGTCGAATGAGCCATACCTCGTCGTGATGGGGCACATAGAACACAAGATAGGAAAGCACACTCTGGTGGTGAAACTTGTAACTAAAATCGATATATCCTGCCGATGTCGAGTCGAACGAATCAAACTGCATTGTGATGGGACCCATAGAACTCGAGTTAGATGCAAAATCCGTTAGTTCCATATTCCACCACCAGGGAGCGCACTCTGTTCCATACAAACATGGCTGAAATCTTTGAGGCTGTCGATTTCGAGTCGAATGAGCAATACCGCGTCGTGATGGGGCGCATATGACCCGAGATAGGAAAGCGCCCCCTGGTGGTGAAACTTGTAACTAAAATCTATATATCCTGTCGATGTCCAGTTGAATAAATCAAACTGCATTGTGATGGGACCCATAGAACTCGAGTTAGCTGCAAAATCCATTAGTTCCATCTTCCACCACCAGGGGACGCACTCTGTTCTATACAAACATAGCTGAAATCTTTCAGGCTGTCGATTTCGAATCGAATGAGCCATACCTCACCGTAATCGGGCCCATAGAACACGAGATAGGATAGCGCCCCTGGTGGTGAAACTTGGAACTAAAATCAATGTATCCTGTCGATGTCGAGCCAAATGAATCAAACTGCATTGTGATGGGACCCATAGAACTCAAGTTAGCTGCAAAATCTGTTAGTTCCATGTTCCACCACCAGGGGGCGCACTCTGTTCTATACAAACAGCTGAAATTTTTGAGGCTGTCGATTTCGAGTTGAGTGAGCCATACCTTGTCATGATCGGGGCCATAGAACCTAAGATGGGAATGCGCCCCCTGGTGGTCAAACTTGAAACAAGTTGAATGAATCAAACCATGTTGTGATGGGACCCATAGAAGAGCTCCAAGAGCTCTTGAGTTAGCTCCAAAATCCATTAATTTCCCCTTCCACTACCAGGGGCGCTCTCTGTTCTATATGAACATAACTGCCCCTGGTGGTGAAACTAAAATCAGTAAGTTCTATCGATGTCGAATCGAATGAGCCAAACTGCATCATGATTAGGAATGCACAACCTGTGGCCCGTGATGGATAACTGGTGGCCCGCAGAGACCATACATGCCAACCTATCCAAAAATTTCGAATTTCCTTAATAATTCGTGAGAAAAATTTGCAAATTTTGTCCATAAATCGTAGGAAAATATGAATTTCATCGATCAGGCGCATAAAATCATGAATTGCATCTACTGGATGCGAATTTTGTCAAATGGGCATGGAAAAATCACAAATTTCGCCATTTTGTCGCTAGAAAAAAAAACGCAAATTTCAATAATCGGTCAACAGAAACCAGAGATGCCAAAATCAGTAATTCCGGAGTTGTAAATTTCGTCAATCACTCACAAAAAAAAAAAATCTTGAATTTTGTAAATCAATTGAAAAAGCCTGCGAATTTTGTCGATAAGGCACTTAAAATCGTGAATTTCATGGATCGAGCAGCGAATTTCCTCGAATGGCGTGGAAAGATCGAGAATTTCAACGAACAGTTGCAGGAAAAATTTGCAAATTGTCCATAGATCATAGGAAAACATTATGAATTTTGTCTATCGGTTCTGCAAAATTATGAATTTTGTCGATAGGCATGGAAAATCGCAAATTTCGACAACTGGGCTTGGAAAAATCAAGAATTCCATCGAATGTTTGTGAAAAAATTGTAAATTTCAACGAACGGTAAAAAAAAAAAATAATTTTCGAATTTCGCCATTGTCTAGAGAAGAAAAATTGTGAATTTCATTAATTGGCCGATGGAAAGCATATCAGTTGAAAATCATGAATTTTGTCAATCAGGCACAGTAAAAACATGAATTTTGTGGATCGGGAGAAGGGAAATCATAAATTTTGTTGAACACATGCATAAAAATCATGAATTTTGTTTATCAGGCATGTAAAAATCATTAATTTCGTCAAACGGATGCATAAAAATCAAGAAAGTCATCAATTGGGTGCATAAAAATCTCGAATTTCATCGATCAGGCGTGTAAAAAATCATGAATTTCATCGATAAAGTGCATAAAAATCATGAATTTCATCGATAAAGTGCATAAAAATATAGGACAAAATTGCCATTCGCCAATCGGCGAGTAATACTGAAAATTTGCCGACTGACTTTACTGCCACCACTGGTCAAACTTAATAGTTCCAATTGCGATGATTCAATGGAAAAAGATTTTTTCCCCACTGTCGCTCGACAAATTTCAAAACCATTTGGCGAATTTCACGATTTTTTCAACGAAATTATTTGACGGATTGTGATTTTTTTTCTTCTCGAAGCCATTCGACGATATTCGAAATTTTTTTCCCCTGAAACCAGTTGATAAATTTTGTGATTTTTCCACTATCAATGAATTTTGTGATTTTTCTGCTATCGATTGATGAATTTCGTGATTTATCGACTATCGATTAATGAATTTCACGACTTTTTCCATAAACGAACAAATTGTGCACTTTTTTTCCACTGCCATTCGACGAATTTTGCAATTCTGTTCCGCGATTGTTAGACAAATTTCACTATTTTTCTCCCGAGATCATTTGACGAATTTTGTGATTTTTAATTTTACTGACTGATTGATTTATATTTAATAATAAAAGTTAAAATGTTTTGATTTAAAAACAAGATGGCTAACTGAGGGTGAATCCCAAAACTTAGCCGCATCATCAATGAGTTAGCTAATCAAGCATTTAGCTCTTACAGTTTGTTTAAAAGGTGCACACAAAAGCAAAAAATATGAATTTTTTTTAATCCTTACCATCACTGTTGAAATCCTGAACCAATTAGAATCTAATTGTGACAGTGTATTTATCTTGCAAATATCATTGAGGAGTTTTTTATACAGGGACACGCAAAATCAAAACATCATCATGATAACATTCAAATTACTAAGCCAATTCAAACCTAATTATGCCAAAGTATCAATCGATGAATTCATTAATCAAATATGTTGGGCAAAATCCTAGAACAAGCAAAACATCCGATTTGGCTATTTTTTTTACGCACGTCAACCAAAAAAACGGCAACTTCCAAATTCTACCCAATCAGAACGCATGCTTTTTATGCTTAAGCAAGCAGATACTTATACACTGCTTACGGCAAGCTTTTTCACAAAATAAACAAATTTTATTTCGTTTTACAATTATTTACAAAGTTTCAGCAAGTTTTTCTTCACGATTTTTCTATTTTTACAAACTTTTAGCAATATTTCGTCTGGATATTTCAATTTTTACATACAAGCATTTAGCAATTTTTTCCTCCAGATTTTTCTATTTTTAATAATTTTTAGCTATTTTTTCCTCCTTGCTAAAACTTTGTAAATTGTCATAAAACGGAATAAAATCAATGTTTACTTCGTGAAAAAATTTTCATAGAAACTGTGTAAGTAGTGAATTCTCTGCTACAAAGAACACAGTTTATGATTGGGGAGAATCTAGAGAATTCTGATTTTTCAAATGCACGAAACTCATTCAAGCACCAGTTAGTAACATGTATATGTACTCTTTGCGTACATTAACAGAAAAAAAAATCCTGGATGCATGAAACTCCCTGTGCAGCAATCTCTAGAATGCATGAAATTCATCCAAACAGCGGTTAATAATTGATATATATATATATATATATATGTGTGTGTGTGTGAGTACGCTTCGCGTACATTAACTGAAAAAAAAATCCTGGATGCACAAAACTTGCATTTCTCTGACTTCGGTTTTTCGAAATAGATAAAATGCTTCAGGGATTCAATCCAGCATCGCTGAAATGTTACATAAGCACAGAAGATCACTAATTATAATTAAAATATAGATAAAATGCTGAAGTGATTACAAATTAATCACTGAAGCATTTTATCTATACTTCAAAACATATTTGTTTTGTTTCTCATTTCCAAAATAATTTTCATTCATATTTACTTATTATAAGCATGTTATTTAATTTTACTGACTGATTGATTTATATTTAATAATAAAAGTTAAAATGTTTTGATTTAAAAACAAGATGGCTAACTGAGGGTGAATCCCTAAACTTAGCCGCATCATCAATGAGTTAGCTAATCAAGCATTTAGCTCTTACAGTTTGTTTAAAAGGTACACACAAAAGCAAAAAATATGAATTTTTTTTAATCCTTACCATCACTGTTGAAATGCTGAACCAATTTGAATCTAATTGTGACAGTGTATTTATCTTGCAAATATCATTGAGGAGTTTTTTATACAGGGACACGCAAAATCAAAACGTCATCATGATAAGATTCAAATTACTAAGCCAATTCAAACCTAATTAAGCCAAAGTATCAATCGATGAATTCATTAATCAAATATATTGGGCAAAATCCTAGAACAAGCAAAACATCCGATTTGGCTATTTTTTTTACGCACGTCAACCAAAAAATCGGCAACCTCCAAATTCTACCCAATCAGAACGAATGCTTTTTAAGCTTAAGCAAGCAGATACTTACACACTGCTTACGGCAAGCTTTATTATACAATTTTAACATACATTTTATTTCGTTTTACAATTATTTACAAAGTTTCAGAAAGTTTTTCTTCACGATTTTCTATTTTTACAAACTTTTAGCAATATTTCGTCTGGATATTTCAATTTTTACATACAAACATTTAGCAATTTTTTCCTCCAGATTTTTCTATTTTTAATAATTTTTAGCTATTTTTTCCTCCTTGCTAAAACTTTGTAAATTGTCACAAAACGGAATAAAATCAATGTTTACTTCGTGAAAAAATTTTCATAGAAACTGTGTAAGTAGTGAATTCTCTGCTACAAAGAACACAGGTTACGATTGGGGAGAATCTAGAGATTTCTGATTTTTCAAAAGCACGAAACTCATTCAAACACCAGTTAGTAACATATATATGTACACTTTGCGTACATAACAGAAAAAAAAAATCCTGGATGCATGAAACTCCCTGTGCAGCAATCTCTAGAATGCATGAAATTCATTCAAACAGAAGTTAATAATTTATATATATATATGTATATATGTGTATGCTTCGCGTACATTAACTGAAAAAAAAAATCCTGGATGCACAAAAATTGCTATATTCCGCACTCCCTAGAATGCATGAAATCCATTCAAGCTGCGGTCAGTAATGTTCGCACAAAAATCGGTTTACAGCAATCTCTAAAGTGCTTAAAATACATCTTATCATATAAAATCAACAAAAATGCACTTACCGTTATTTCTCATCCTTCGTTTTTTTTTAATATTTCACAGGATTTATCCTTTATGACATAAAACACATTTCCTAAACATAATTCAACAAATCTGACACACAACAAACCAACCCACAGACAATAGAACTCTATTATAGAATATTCTAATCTGTCAACCAACCAATCAAATCTAATTCCCTCAAAAACCAGCTCAATTTTCAGAACCATGCATTCTGCTCATGCTAGAACCAAGCACAGAAGGCGTGGAAAAAACGTAAGAAATAAATCGGTAACAAGAAAACTCATTTATCGCTTCGCTAAATTCGATGACGCCAAGCGTCTCGCTTGTTCTAGGATTTAACCTATTTTTCTTAATTATCTGTCTTAGTTTGTGAATAAATTTTTGAAATGTCAGTTGAAACTGATCTCTCGTACATAACGATGCATCACATTTTTTTAATGTTTTTTTTTTTTCTACACCATGATGTTGCTATTTAACAACATTATTTTAATTTTAAAAAGAAAACAAACAACTAATAAATCAGTAAATATGAACGTTTTGCACTCCTGAAGCCCCCCCCCCCAAAAAAAAAAAATATATATATATATATATATTGTTTTAATTTCAGGGTAACTGAAGAAAAAAAAATACTTCTATAGCGTTTCTATTTTTCCATGCGCTGTGAAGATTTTTTAATGGGTTCAAAAACAAATTTCACAAATACTTCTAACTTAATTAACAAATACTTCAAAAATATATTTTTAATTCCATGTTGTTTATGTATGAAGAAAGAAACAAAAGTTTGGTAAACTTCTATCTCTGTTTAAATAGTCTATTTCAAGAATAAAAACATTCGGTAGAATGCATAGCTTTGACAATACATAAACAAAAATGAAGAATACAGTACCTTTTTTTTTTTTTTTTTTCAATTTCTTATATTTGGTGCAAGATACTACTGAATACTTTGCTACAAGATTTGTTTAAAGATATTACCCTCTCTCATGATTTTTAGGTTTCCAATGCCACGTCTACCATTGCCCCGAGAACTGACGACTGATTTCGTGATTTATTAAGTAAAATCTATATTTAACATTTGAAAATAAACTTTCACTAGAAAAAAAAAAACAAAAAAAACAATGGTAGAACTTTGCATTTCTCTGACTTAGGAAAATAAATATTAGAAGATAAATACATATTTCTTTATTATCTGTTTTTAAAATGCAAATTTAAGAAATGAAATTGAAAAAAAAAAGGTACTGTATTCTTCATTTGTTTATATAGCTGATCAAATATACGCATTTCACTGAATGTTTGGATTCTTATACTATGAAACAGAAGCTTACTGTTAAGCTCCGGTATCTTGTCCGATGACCTTGGGAGAATCTATTTTTGACCGGGAGTTTCAGGGTCCGAGGTTGTCCAGTACAAGGGGGTAATTGGCGAGCGGACATTCCGCCAAATCCCAGAAACAGTCATTTGCACCTGCAGTACAGGTTTACTACTTCAAATCGTAGCTCGTTCTTGTAGCGTATGCTTGTATTTGAATTCTATCTTGCTCTTTGTCGTGTAAGATTATTATTATAATCGATCCTTGTCCTGATCTTTGCCATATTCGTCTTGATAAAATGTCAGCGAAAAATAAAATTATTCATTCCCAGGAACGAAATCTGATTTTAAAAGTGCTCCAGTTTTTTAAGGAGGAAGCAAAGTTGGAAAATTCAAGGATTCCTCTTAAACAAGCGCAGAAGAAGGCGGCTGCAGCAACTGGGAAATCGGTGCGAACAATTGCACGTATTAAGAAAGAAGCTGATGCTTTCTCCAAGTCTAAAATCCCCGGGTAAACGAAGGAGACCTCAAAAAAATCGAAACGTATTTTTAAATGTAGATGATTTTGATCTTTGTGTGATTCGCCAAACAGTGAATGAGTTTTATAAAAGTAATAGGATGCCTACTCTGAATGCACTATTGCCTGCTATAAAAGAAAAAATTGAATTTCCTTGGAAAAAAGAAGCATTGAGAAGAATCATGCACAAAATCGGATTTCGGTGGAAACGCTGTGAAGACAAAAGAAAAATAAGTATGGAAAGGCAAGACATTGTGCATTGGCGATACAAATATTTATGAGAAATTAGGCAATATAGAAATGATAAGAGACCAATTATATATTTAGACGAAACATGGATCGACAGTAATATGTGTTTTGGAAAATGTTGGCAGCTAGGAAAAACTGGAGCGTATGTTAAAAAAAATGCAGGAAGCTGATTGATCGTCGTACATGCCGGTAATGAAGATGGTTTTGTACCAGGGGCAAGCTTGGTATTCAAATCTGGGACCACTTCAGGTGATTACCACGGTCAAATGAATTTCGATAATTTTTCAAAGTGGTTGAAGGAAAAATTGCTCCCGAACATACCTGCCAATAGCGTAATTTGTGTGGACAATGCTCCTTACCATACCAAAATTTTGAATAAAACACCATCAAAATATGCCACAAAAAAAGAGCTGTCTTTGTGGTTAACAGAGAAACAAATTTCTCACAATATTGAAATGAGGAAAATTGATCTGTATGATTTGGTAGCCGCAAATGCATCCCCCCTAAAAAAGTACTGTGTGGATGAATTTTTAAAAGACAGAGGCCATGACGTATTAAGAATACCACCATACCACTGTAATTTGAATGCTATAGAATTTGCATGGGCTGCTACAAAATTGTATATCAGAGGGAGAAATGTCAATTCCGAACTCAGTTTAACTGAAATGAAGAAATTAACTTTCGAAGCTTTTTCTAGCATTACAAAAGAGCAATGGTCGAAATATTGTGAGAGAATAATTAAAACAGAAAATGAATATTGGCAAACAGATAATATAGTAGAACAAAGGATCGAAAATATCAGCTTTGTTGTAGGCGACGAAAGTGACACTGATAGTTTAACCGAAACTGGCGAATCCGATATAAATTATAACAGCGATTCTACTCTAAGTGGCATTGAAATGTTGTAAGAAAAGTTTTCTTACAAGTTTTAGAAATAAATCTCTTTTTCGGAAATAAAAGTAAAACAGTCCTTTTCAGGACTAAAACAAGTCCTTTCGGGGACAAAGCCCTATCCAGGGCGAAAATCAAAAGAAAGAAAAATCACAAAACACATTTATTATACTTTAGGTCATCTCCTTTTTTTTGTTATTTATTCTGAAAATTTCTTCATAATATTCTATCCAAATACTTCTTATCTCTCAGGTAGATCTTATCTATGAGCGTCTATTTCTTTTAATTGCTTTAAAATCGTCGTTCAGATGGTTCTCAAAAGACCTGTTCAACAACGCGATACTTTCTGACACATTTTAAAATAGAAAGTCATAAAAATTGCAGGCGTGACTCCTGAAACAATTTAGAATCTTAATGAGTTTTCTATGTTTTGATAAATAAATTATTTATTGATCTATAAGCCATTCGTATCACGCAATGACACTTTTCCCCCTTTCTCGTGCTGCGGCGTCGGAAAATCGCTTCAAAACGCCGACTTTGACAGTATTTTTTGAAAGATCTTCTGCCTGTACCAAAACATGGAAAACGTGTTTCTAATGCATAGTTTCTGAATAAGAACACCTGCCAATTTCATCCGTTTCCGAACAAAAATTAATTCAAAATTGTGTCAGAAAGTAGCTTTAGATTTGAGAACAGCCTTAAAAGCAATTTAGAGTTTAAATGTTTGGAAATCATATGAAAAACTCAAGTCTCTAGTCATACGAAGACACTCACTAGCTAATGTTAAACCTGTGGCAGCATTCTTTTGAAAATTTTCGCTTGCATTTTAATATTTTAAATGATATTTACAATTTCTATCAAGAGCAGCATCTGTTACTTATCTCAGTTACAATGTTAAATTAACATAAGTTATATATATTTATATATATATTAAAATTACCATAAATCATTATACATGTTGAAAAATTACTAAATATTAAAAATAAACTTAGAAATTATATTCAAACAAAATATATTTTTAACTTCTATTTTTAATTTGGAAAAAATCAGTTAATCAAATGCCAATTTTAAAATAATAAAATCAGAAATATTTGACGATTTCGACTGGAAAATAGGCAAAAAAAATTATTCCTGCTTCACTATTTCATCGACTACCCCCTCATGCGATATAGATTTTTTAGCACTCAACTAACTCAACTATCCGGACATTTAAAACTTTCGGCAATCAACATTTCCCAGTTAATTTACCCTTCACAGTATTTTTTTAGGTATATACAATTTTGATAAGTTTCATTAGAAAACTTAATTTCCACGATCTTTCTAAAATATGTAATTATTATTTTTTCTCAAATAATTCATAAAACTTTTGTGCTTTTTGAAAATCAATGATGGGAGAGGTTGAGGGGGGGGGTATGTGAATAAAGCTACGGATAATAGCTATTAATTTAAATGTCTAACATTTTAAAGTTAAGAAAACAAAAGAGAGAGGGGGAGGGGGTACAAGGAATAGATTCAAACGTAATGTAAACATTTTTGTTTCAAACACATCTTTTGAATTATAAAACTAATAAATTTATATTAACATATTAAAATATTACGAAATGATCTACATTAATTATTTAAATATCACTATTATTAATAAAAGTATTGTTATTAAGAACGGCCACAGTTAAACAATACATTTATAAATAATATATTTTCACAAAATCCATTTCCCTTTATGATTGTCGTTATTTAGGCTAACGCGCCAATTATGGATGCCAATCTCCCTAGTGCGCTACCGCCCTTTACCGATTATCCACAATAGAATCGTCCTGATCCCCATGTTTGAAATGCCAAGATATCGGAGCTCAACAGTACAAACGTGTTTTTTATCGTACATAAACAACATGGAATTAAAAATATATTCATGAAGTATTTGTTAATAGAAGTTAGAAGTATTTGTGAAATTTGATTTTCAACACTTCAAAAAATTTTCATAGCAGCGAATCGCATCGCACACGAAGAAAACAAACTGATGATTGATTCATTTTGAATGATTCCTTGTTACGCAAATTAATTGATAAAAAAAAAAATCTTAATCTTTTTTTCCTTTAAAAAATCACAAATTAAATATAAATAACAATTAAATTGTATATGTATAATTATAAAATATTTCAATATTTTAATCAAGGAATCTAAATATTTTTCGACTTAATGAAGATTTTGATATAAGAAATTCTTTATTATAACAAAAAAGAAAAATATACAAACAATAATTTAATTTAATACATATATATTACATATTAAAAATTGCATTAAAAACTGTTTTCGTATTAAAAAAAAAAGAATCTAAATAGTTTTTCAGTGATATATATATATGCTATAACGTTTAACTGTAACCGTGATACCCATGAACTTCCTGACTGCGCAGTAATAAAAAAGGGTGAAAAGGCCGAAAATCCTTAATGTTAGTCTACCAGAAAAAGCATAAGAAAAGAGTCCAATTTTGAAACTGGATTATATAAAAACAAGAGTTTTCCTACGTTAGCGCAATATCTTAAACGCTTCATCTAAAACCGATTAATATAATATATTAATTTAAAAAAAATCGTTCGATCCATTTTCGAGATAACAACTCTGTGCCCATTACACCATTACATTTTCCATTTTCGCTTAAAAATTGGTTTCCAGATCTCAAAATCTACTGCATGTAGAAATCTATAAATTTCAGGATAGAGTTAGGCCATAGATATAAGACTAATGTGAAAAAATCGAAACGGTATGCCGCATATTTACTGAGATATTAAATGTCGGCGTTTCGATTTTCCTTTGATGTCCTGCTAGCTGTATATATGAGAGTGACGGAATCTTCGGTTTTGGGCTTACGGTTTTCGGTTTTTCGCTGCGTCACTCAAGAGACTACCGTCTCTTATGATTAAAAAAATTACAAAAAAAAAAGAAAAAAAAATCCGTCGAAATTTTGTATAATTAAAGTTAGAAAGAGGCTTGAAAAAATATATTGATTTAAGCCATGGAATTCCATATTGTTTCTTTTCATACTGATTTTACAATTTTATGAAAAATAAATATTTAAATATTTCTTTTTCTAAATATTAATCTTAGTATTAATTTTTATTTCAATTTTTTAAGCATTTAAAACAATTTTTATTTTATCTTTGTTAAAGTTTGATCTTTTTTTTTTTTGTGTGGGGAGGAAAAGGACCTAATGATTTTTAGATGTATTTACCCAATTTAAACAATATAAAGTTTATATCAAGGTCTAACAGAATCTGAAGTGTGATGAAATTTTGTGCATTATTTTTTGAGATATAGCTATCGTGAAAAGCATGAAAAAAGTAGAATTGTAGCGCCACCTTTTGTGCTATTTACAACAAAACGTAATCAGTATGTATTTGTATCATGGTCTAACAGAATCTGAAGTTTGATGAAATTCTGTGCATAGCTCTTGATATATAGCTATCGTAAAAATCATGACAAAGTAGCAAATAAGCGCCACCTGTTGGGCTAGGTACACCAAAACATAATCAGCGTTTATTTATGTGAAGGTCTAACATAATATGAAGTTTCATGGAATTCTGTGCATTAATTCTGGAGATATAGCTATCGTGAAAATTGTGAAAAACGTAGCATAGAAGCGCCACCTGTTGAGCGATTTACACCAAAAGCTAATCATTCGTAACTAATATCAAGGTCTAAATAAATCTAAACTTTTATTAAATGCCGTGCATTAGTTCTTGAGATAGAGTGCTCACAAAATTTTTTTCACATACAGACAGACAATTTCTAAAAACGGTCAAATCATTTTTAAGGATTTCTAAAACGTATAAATTCGTGGAAAACCGGAAGTCAAAAATTTTCATGAATCCAATATTTTTTTTCTTGTATAGATAGAAGAAAGTAACAAACTGTTTTCTTTTTTTATATCTCAGCAATGATCGTTGCTTGGCAACAATGAACGCTTGCTTACGTTGATTGTACATTATAAATGATGCCGATTCCGATATACTATTCTTCACTTTTATTATAACTTTATTTTGAATAGACTTTTGACCTAACCTTTCTGCAATCAAAGTAGAACTTACATATTTTCTGGCTCATTTTCTTCATCAAGTTTATATGCACGATAAAACTCGAAAACGAGAATTTTCCGTTTTTCTGATAAATTGCGGTTTTGATCATTACAAAAGTAAAATGAATCAAAATCTGTTAGTAACAAGATTTTCAATAAAAAAAGAAACATTCAATATATATCTTTTTAAAGTGGAACAATAGAACAGGATAATAAAAACAGCAGTATTGTTAGTATCTGTGGGGATAAAGTGGTCAGCGGAATAAAATAGCTTCTTCAGATAAAAAACATTTCTATAAAAATATATTTGTTGTTCCTTCACGTAAAATTTTAGTATTATTATAGGTTTTACTTTTAGAAATTAAACAAAATGGGGTGGCAATGCTGTTAAATGAATAAGTTTATTAAATTTATACAGTTTATGCAATTAAATCTATTTCATTTCGTTCCAAAAGAGTGTTTTTTTTTTCTAGTTTTAAAACTTCTTTACTCCAAGCGGTTTTTATTAGGAAAAAAAAACGAAAGATTTTTATAATTCTCTTATAGCAAAGGAATCTAGTAACAAATTTCAATAAACAGCGAAGGAAATCATGAAAAATTTATTTATCTATTTTTAGAGTGGGTTAAAAATGTTAACGTTGTGTTTAAAAAATGCATTTGATTAATATCATTTGCACACGTCTGAAAAAAATATTCAGTACTTGTTCCGAAACTTAAAGATTGGGGGTTATTGTAAATTTTCTACGAGAGATTAGTTTAAGAAATAAAAAAAAACTAATAATAAATAAGAAAAAAATAGTGAAATAAAATGTTAGGTTTAGGAAATGAGTGTGCTTGAAGCGTAAAAATAAATTATTTTTACTTTTAAAAACCATTTATTAGTAGTTCACTACCCGCCCACTTAAAATTATCTTTTAGGTATCGTTTTATGGATTGCTTCATTTTTTATATTTTGTTTATTTTTTACCCATTCTTTTTATTAGAAATACAGTGAATATATATATATATATATATAATAATTGAAGATATTTTAATTATACATTATTTTATTATTTCTGCGTTTGGGAATTACTTTAAAAATTAAACAATACTGACTGGCAAAACTTTTAAATATTGTATATAAAATTAGTTTATTCCTTTAATTCACGAAAACGTTTTCTTTTCTGATTGTATAACATTATTTTAAATCGTTTAGAATCACAATTGTCTTCTTCTGACAACAACGGATCTTAAAAAAACATAATAGACATCACAATAATGTAGGTGTATATTTGACAGAATAAAACAGCAGCACAATGATTGTAAACCGGATAATAAGAAAAAGACGATATCAAAGAAATATTTCACAAAACTGTATTCTCAAAATGAGAGTAAAATTAATAAAACTAGAAAAAGTCCAAGCAGAAGATGCCAAACCGGGTAAATGGGTAACTGTGGAATATGTTGCAAAAATTGTATGCAGCGAGATATATATAAAATTGAACAAGTTGTAAATTATGTAGAAGTAGTAGATGATATGTAGAAAAAGAAATTTGCTACAAAATGTGGCTAAATATAGTATGTATTTCTGTATATTGGCAATGATGATATAATTAAAGTTAAAAGTTATATTAAGCTGTAAGAGGAATCAAATTTAGAAAATAGTGGGTATTATTCATTCTTGTAACTAAATTAAATCATGATTGAAATCTAATTTCATTTAATTTTCTTTAAACCTAATACAAGCTATATACAGGGTGTCCCTAAACTCATGGTACATACGCTAGGGGGTGATAGAACACATCAAGACGAGTAATAGTAAATAGGAATCCAAGGGTCCCAAACGTATTCCAAAGGAGATAGGCGCCATCAAAGTTTAGGGTCCCAAATTGCAAATGATGATAAAAAAGGGAAAAATGGGTCGATTTATTTGCGGTTTTCGCTAAAATCATTCTTTAAATTAGTATTTTCTTAAAAAAAAAGTTTTAAAGAGAAAGTTATAAAAATGCCGGTAGAGGGCGCTCTAGACTTTGGAGTACCGAATAACTACTTTTTACCGGTTTTTATTTAACACTGTTAAATATTTTCTAAAGCTTAGACCTTAACTTAAATTTTGTGTGCACAAGTGAAATCCTCGGGAGTGGTTAAGTGGAGCAAATTTAACTGTGTTCAGGGGGTTGATTTTAGAACGGTCGTATGTAATGAGCAAAATAATAACAAAATGATGGAAAAGAGGACAGACAGAGATGGAATGAAAAGAAACCAACAAAAAGAAGAAAAACACTTTATTTAACCAAATGAAAAGAAACAACACGAAGTACTCCATCACAGGAATTGTTCAAAATTGCGGCCTCCAACACGAACGCAGGCTAGAAGCCGTCGATGGATTGACCGCCGTACATTGGCGAAAACACCAGGCATCTCTTTTATGGTGGCCGAAGCAACGGATATCCGGGCAACAAGGTCTTCAGTAGAATCTACGGGACCATCTTCGTATATCAGGCTCTTCATATGACCCCACAAAAAAAAGTCCAGACAGGATAAATCGGGTGAACTGGCCGGCCAGCTGATTGGACCGCCACGACCTATCCATCGCCCCGGATACATGATATCCATGGCGTTACGGGCATCCAGGCTGTAATGGGCCGGTGCTCCGTCGTGTTTGAACCACATACGTCGTCTGATGGGTACTGGAACATGGTTTAATAGTTCTGCGACACCTCTTGCAGAAATACAAGATATGAATCTCCATCCAGGCGCGTTGGCAGTAAGTATGTCCCAATTAGATAATCGTCAACGATTCTGGCCCAAATATTGACCGCGAAACGTCGCTGGAACGAACGTTGACGTATTGTGTATGGGTTTTCATTTGACCACTCATGATAATTGTGGATATTCAAAATACCCTCGCGTGTGAATGTGCATTCATCCGTGAACAACACATGTGCACAAAAAGCAGGGTCCACAGCCGTTTGTTGGAGCAACCACGTGCTAAAATTGACACGTGCCTGGTAATCCGCTGGTTCTAGGCCTTGAACTCTCTGCGCATGGTACGGATGCATTCCTTCATCTTGCAGAACTCGCCACATTGTATTACGGGAAACGTTCACTTCTTCGGACAGTTCCCACGTGCTAGATTCAGGCCTCTCGCTGATACGATCCAAAATGTTATCCGTAACGGATGGCGTTCTTACACTCCTGGAACGTCCGGTATCCTGCATGCAACTTGCAAAGGAACCCCTTTCGCACAGTTGTTGGTGCAGTCGTTGAAATATCCTCGCATCAGGAACACGTCTGGTTGGAAAACACTCTCGGTACAATCTTTGAGCTTCTGTTGCATTGCCGTGTGCAGCTCCGTACATGTAATGCATTTCGGCCTTCTCCTGGTTAAAGTACGAAACCATATTATAGGCTATCCACAGAGCAAATGAAGACAGCTGCTGTGAACAGTTTCCAGTTTTACAATTACGCACTCGAATAAGTAACTTTTATGTTAGCGAAAATTTGCATACGCGTTCTTCTTCTTCCCCATATCACATTTTCATATTCTTCTTCCGGAAACTTACAGCATAGTAGTAGCTATAACGCTTGCATGTATCTAGTTTGAACATGCTCTAACACGTTTGCATTTGAATTCAAATCATGCATTACTTAGTGAATGTTGTTTGTTTTGATGTGTACTATCACCTCTTAAAGTTTGCTTCATCACTTATTATTTTGCTCATTACATACGATCGTTCAAAAATCGATCCCCTGAACACAGTTAAATTTGCTCCACTTAACCACTCCCGATGATTTCACTTGTGCACACAAAATTTAAGTTAAGGTCTAAGCTTTAGAAAACAATTCACAGTGTTAAAAAAAACCCGGTAAAAAGTAGTTATTCGGTACTCCAAAGTCTAGAGCGCCCTCTACCGGCATTTTTATAACTTTCTCTTTAAAACTTTTTTTTAAAGAAAATACTAATTTAAAGAATGATTTTAGCGAAAACCGCAAATAAATCGACCCATTTTTCCCTTTTTTATCTTCATTTGCAATTTGGGACCCTAAACCTTGATGGCGCCTATCTCCTTTGGAATACGTTTGGGAACTTTGGTTTCCTATTTACTATTACTCGTCTTGATGTGTTCTATCACCCCCTAGCGTATGTACCATGAGTTTAGGGACACCCTGTATATATATATATATATAAACACTTTATGCCACTCATGGGAGTGAAGTGAGCCGTCAAACAATAACTAATTGAGTATCAATTAAAGTACTAATCATGCAAGTATTAGGGAAAATATTTTAAGTTCTTACAGATGACGGAAATGTATATATTACTAAAAAAGTGAACATTTATCTGTAAGTGTTTTCTAAATTTATCTGAAAACTAAAATATGTTTCATTATATGACAATTTTACTTTAACTAACCGTACTAGACAAAAGAAGCAACAAAAATGCACATAATTATGCAAAACAAACCTGAATATATTTCCAGATTTTTCTTATATTTCTATGTAACAAAATTTAAAAATAGTGCATGAAACACACACACAGGTTAACGCAGCTGATGTAACTATGGTCGCGTGCATTTTAATATACACCCCATTTTTAATACCGCATTTTAAATATACAGGGTGATTATAAAAAAACTATCCCGATACATGAGCTCCTAACTGTCATATCGTTCACAGAAACTGAATGAAATTTTGGTTTAAAGTATTTTGAGGTATGCGCTCATGAATCCTGCGAAAAACAACAGTTAAATTCTAACAGTTACGGTTACAGTGACAAAATTTCGAAAATTTCAAATGGCAACACCTACTTTTTTATTGGAATGTGATCTTCATAGTTAAAAACCATCAAAAGCGTTGGAACGGTACCTGTAGTACGAAAATCGCCGGCGCTAGACAGACTGGCTGTCTGGCTGTCACCCGCCTTGAGGATCCGCTTTTGGCATATGATCGGGACAAGCCCCAAGCTCAAGGCAGGAAGGTCTCTACCGTCCAAACGACACCACCGTCTCCGGATTAACTAAAATTTCTTACACCATCAACCATAAGTGGCAGCCCTATTTATCAGGGCGTGCCATGGGAAAACATTTACAAATTGAAAAGTAAATTATAGTAAATTATACAAACTCTAATTCACAAATGGCAGCCCTATTTATTCAGGGCGTGCCTGATTTTATACAATGTTTGAATATTATAGATTATATACACAATATTTAAAGCTACAGTTTTTTACAGGTAAGTAGATTTAAAAAAAAAAATGTATACACA
Organism: Maratus michaelseni; assembly: GCA_963931845.1. Classification (NCBI taxonomy): domain Eukaryota; kingdom Metazoa; phylum Arthropoda; class Arachnida; order Araneae; family Salticidae; genus Maratus; species Maratus michaelseni. The sequence continues at coordinate 236,086,130 of OZ007589.1, forward strand.
AGAATTATATAAGTTACATGTTTTACAAATTTCAATATTTACACATTATACATAATAGCTCTTTGCAAGATGATAACAGTAATTTTCTAAGTTTAACAACATTTTCCATTCTTTAAAAGACAACCCTAAGAAATGTCTGCCCTCATGATTAACCATGCAAGAAGTAGATGAATGAATATATGAATTGTAAAGTAACAATTATGTATTTACAGGTAGTACACTTGATATATTTACATTTTACTAGATAATCAATTATATTGATTATTTTAACTATTTAATTGTTAGCAAGATTTGCCGAACATTTATACACTTAATTATAATGAGTAATGCAATGAATACTACACTCGAATAATATACAAATATACACGATGAATAAAACAATGGAAAATTTATATTTGAATAATAATCACTTATATACAATGAATAAAACTAGAGTAATATACTTGATGAATAAACACTTATAAACAGAAAATATAGTTAAAGATACATAACACCGCAAATTAAGAGGACAACCGTCTCCTTGAAGCGAAATAACCTTCACAGGACGAGCAATAGCAGGATTAAAAAATATTTTAGATTTAAAAATAAAATTTGTATTTTATAAAAGAATATTTCTCATTTAAGATATTATAATTTTGATATAATTTGCCTAGTGATTTATTATTATTAATAATATCCATCATGTCCTCGAGGAGTGTTGGAAATTTCCTATGAAATTTATATTTCATAAATCTACACTTCCCGAAGACATAATGGATAGGATCACCTCTCTGGCCACAAACACATAGATCATTATCCATTTTACCGATTTTATTTAAGAATGTAGGAAAACTGCCGCAGCCCGTGAAAAAATATATTGAGACTTTATCTTTAGTTATTAATTTAGTGTTGACTTCTGGCACAAGCTGATACGTAAATCTGCCGCTCCCTGAGTTATCCCAGTTGTACTGCCACCTTTCCAGTAATTGATCTTTGATACATTTATTTAAATATGAGCGTGGAAATTTTATTCCGCGCTCTACTGGAAGGTTGGAGTACTGAGCAGCATCATTAGCCAGCTTGTCCGCCAGTTCGTTGCCTATTGTACCCGCGTGTCCTTTAACCCATGTTAGATAAAATATTTTGTTTTTATTTTGATGTATTAGTTGCTGTATATCATAAATTGCTTTAAGTGTTGGAAATTGATTTGTTAATGAAAGGATTGTTGATTGACTATCTGATAAAATTTGAAATTTATTAAAGTTAGAATTTATTGCCCATTCTATTGCTGTTATGGCCGCGTGCAGCTCTGCTTGGTAGACTGTGTTTTCTGGTTGAATTTTAGTAGTTTTTTCGTCTATTTTTATGTTGTTCTGAAAAATCACCAATGAGAAAGCTGTATTAGAATCCACCTTAGAACCGTCTGTGTATATGTGTATAATATCTATGTTATTTAAGATTTTGTCTATTGTTATTAGATTATTTAAAAAGTTTTCTGGGTTAATTGTGTATTTGTAAAGCTTTTCTTCTATGTCATTTTTAGTTATCACCTTATTATCTTTTAATAATATCTCTGTGTTGTTTAATATTTTATATTTTAAGTTTTTATGTTCTAACGTTAGTAATAGTGGTGGAATACCCAGTAGTGTCTGTAATGTGTGAGTTGAAGTATTTTTATATGTTTTTGTTATTGATATTAAACATAATCTTTGTATGCTCTGGAGGTTACGTTTATCAATAACTCTTAAATCGTCGAACCATACCTCCGAGCTATTATTTTCTCTAAGACTGTGATGTACCAGGTTCTAAGGCGTGATCTATCCACTCCCCATGTGGCTGAAAAAACGCGTTTTATTGAAGATGTTAATAATACTATTTTGTTTTTAATTTTTTGGATGTGTTTATCCCATTTAAGATTTGATTGGAATGTTATACCTAAGATATTTAAGTCGGTGACACCTTTTATATTGGATTGTTTTAATTTAAAGATTGGTGGACGACTCACCAAGGCATTTTTACCCAACAGAATGTACGATGTTTTATCTGATGATATTTTTAGCGAGAGGTCTTCACATATTTGGGCAAAAAGGGCAATTCTTTCATTCGCCTGCGATTCTAAATCTCTTCTATTGTTTGCGCGTATAATAAGATTGAAATCATCGCAAAAGGCATAAAGATTAGTGAATTTAGTGTAGAATATTTTTAGTATGTGATTGGCCACAAGGAGCCACAGGAGAGGGCCTAGACACGAACCCTGTGGGCAACCTTGGGAAGTAGGACGTTTAATGTTATTATTTAGGTAATCGGTAATGATGAGTCTGTCTGAAAGAAAGCTTAGGAGAAAGTTTATAAGATATTTTGGGACTGGCAGGGTTTTGAGAATTCTGCCCAATGTTGTCCAGTCAATATTATCAAACGCCCCCACAATGTCAAATGAGACGAGCGCGCAGTATTTATTTGATTTTAGATAATTATTAATTTTATATTTTAATCTGTTAAGTAATTGTACTGTACTTTTTCCTTCACGGAAGCCAAATTGAGATTTGTGTAAGTAGTTATTGTTTTCTAGATAGTAATTTAGTCTATGTTTAAGCATGCGTTCTAGGATTTTGCCCAGCATCGGGAGAAGGCAAATGGGTCTATATGAGGTTGGGAGTTTAGGATTTTTATTGTTTTTTGTGAAAAATATAACGTTAGCTATTTTCCAATTTTTTGGGAAATAATTTAAATTTAAACATTTATTGAAAAGATCACGAATTAAGTATTTGTATGATTTGAAAAGATTTTTTATGAGGTATGCGTCTATTTTATCGTGACCAGGGGCTTTAAGATTGTTTTGTTCAGATAATGCTGTTTTTATTTCTTTATTTGAGAAGAGTGGGGGGGGAGGGGACTATCTCCCCTGCTGGGGCTAAAAGTAACGGAACAGTTGGATTTATTGGAAAATGATGTGTTAAAAGATTTTGAAATGTTTCTTGTTTTGTAATGTAAGGTGAAGAACCTTCCAAGGATGTGTGAATAAAGTGTTGGTTTGATAAGTTTTTGTTTGTTGCAATTTTGAACGCCCGCCCAAAGGTGTCTTTTGTATTATTACAGAATTTTTTCCAGGAATTTAATTTTTCGCTTTTTATGTGTTTTTTATATAGCGCTCGCTCACGTTGTAGAAGCGTTCTCCATTTTGAGTCACCCGATGACCTCCATCTTTTCCTTAGAGCTGATATTTTGTTTCGGTGGGATCTTAGCGCGTCAGTCCACCAGTCAAAAGTTGGGTATAGTTTAAGTTTTTTAGTTTTTAATGTTTTTTGACATGTTTGGTTAATTTTGATATTGAAGTCTTCTAGCCAATTATCCAATTTGTCATAGGTGTCAACCGATGTAAGTTTAGTGTGTAAGTCCGTGGCCAAAGGTCTGAAGAATTTGTTAAATTTTTTGAAGGTTGTATACTTTGTTTTAAACCTTTTGAGATCTATTGTTGAGGGTGTTAATGAAAGAGAGAAACAAATATACCTATGATCAGATAGCGATACGGATTCTGTGTCCACGTACCAGGAGTCGACGAAGTTGGTTAGATCCTGAGTGCACACGGTGACATCTGGGTTTCCCCGACATGGACGACCCGGCTCTCCTATGAACGAAGGTAGTGATTCCGTATCGTTTATGAGTGTTAAGTTCTTTGAAAGTAGTAGGTATGTTAGGATGGATCCCCGTTCATCCTCCTTTTGGTAGCCGAGTAATGACAAGTGCACGTTGAGATCTGCTCCCAAAATCAGGTGCTGAAGGGGCATGAAGAAATCCAGCCATTTTAAGTCCTCTCGGAAGTCTCCTGATGGTTTTGAATAACAGGATCCTATTGTTATTGGTCCTGTAGATGATGTTAGATTCACGAAAACTGAATTATGGTCGCTGTAACATTGAACTACCTCCACATCAGGGCGTGTTACTATGATTGCAGCTGTATTGTTCCCCGATGTGAAGGTTTGCCAAGACTTGGAGGGGACTGCCCATATTTTTCCTTCCTGTGAATAATAGTCCTGAATCAGCAACACTAGGATCTTATTCTTGTTGGCATGGCCCATGAGATTCCCAGTTGCTGCTTTAGATTTTTGTAAGTTTATTTGAAGAAAGGTCAGTTTGTCGATTTTATTATCTATTTTGTTAACTATTGTATTGGATGAAGCTGAGGTTTTATGCTGTATGGGGGTTGGATGAATATTGTCTATGTTGAATTTAAAAACTGTTGTTGTGCGTAGATGTTTCTCTGTTGGATGTAATAATGGAAGGCTGGACATTCGGAAGAGTCAGCCGAGTGAGGAAAGTCACCCTGCGTTCCTGAGCAGTTCACGCATTGATGTTTTGGGGGGGATTTAGCCAATGGGCAAACAGAAGAAGCATGTTTTTTCGTGCAGTATTTACAGGACGTTTGAGATCTGCAGTTTGTATTAGCATGTCCAAAGCGCTGGCAGTTGCTACATCTGATTATAGGCAGGTAGGTGCTCACCCTACATGTAGAGAATCCAAATTGAATTTTTCGTTCCCGTAGCATATGGGCTGCTATATATTCCTCGACCTCCAGGATTAGTTGGTATTTTCCGTTTCTCTTTATCTTTTTGAAGACTGCTACTGGAGTTTCTGGATTGTAGAAGCTTTCCAACTGTTGCAATATTGTTTTCTCTTCTAGTATTTCTGGAATCCCCAGTATGATAATTTTCTTTAAATTTGTGGATTTATACGTTATTTCTATTATGTCTTTAAGTGATGTTATGTTTTCGATACTTTCCATTAGTTCAGTCGTTTGGTCGTCTGATGTAGTTTTGATTATTAGAGTGTTTCTATCTTTAGCTATTGCACAATATATGTTGGTTGTATTTGACGATGTTTTTATTTCTCTTGTTAGTATAAGTCTGATTTCATTTAGTGCGATATTAGTTGTGGACTTCCTCTTAATTAGAATTGCTGAACTTGAAAACTGCCGGTGATTCTTCATTTCCCTGTTGTGGATTTTATTTTGTAGATGGATTCTGGAGTACAAGCTCTTTGATGTTTCTCTCTGATCTGTTGTGGCCGCCTCTTCCTCCTGTTGCATCTCCTTTGTATTTGTCAATATCTTTTCCTTTGGCCTTGTTATTGTTTTCTCTATCTTCACCAATTTCTCGAGTATCAATTGTATATCGGTTATCGTTGTTTCTTTCTTATTGTTCTCTAGAAGTTCTTCCACTAAATTTTGTTTCACTTCCAATTCCTCCATAATGTTCTGTAGTTGTTTTTCTTTCTTCTCCAACTCGTCCGATAAGTTTCGTTCTCTCAATGCTGTTTCTTCCTGCATTTTTATATAGCTCTCATTAATTTCTGTTCCACTGGCAGCTAATTTACTTTCTTGTTCATTGATTACCTTTCGTTGATCTTTAATAATTTTGTTGAGGAGTTGTACTTGTTGTTCGTTTTTCTGGTTCTTATTTTGTATATCTTCTAAGTTTTTGAGATTTTCTTTGTAAGAAGAAAAGTGAAAACAACAAATAAAGGACAGAGAAGCAACATAAAGTAAAACATTTTATTGTTCAGTGGTATCCACCATCTGCCGCATGTAAAGTGTCGTCGTGTGTGAAATGGAAAATGTATGAAACACAATAAAATGTTTTGTTTTCTGTTGCTTCTCTGTCCTTATTGGTTGTTTTCACTATTCTTCTTAGTCTGTCTAGCGCTGGCAAACTTCGTGATACAGGTACCGTTCCAACGCTTTTGATGGTTTTTCACTATGAAGATCACATTCCAATAAAAAAAAAATAGGTGTTGCCAGTTGAAATTTTCGAAATTTTGTCACTGTAACCGTAACTGTTAGAATTTAACTGTTGTTTTTCACATGATGCTTGAGCGCATACCTCAAAATACTTTAAACCAAAATTTCATTCATTTTCTGTGAACGATATGAGAGTTAGGGGCTCATATATTGGGATAGTTTTTTTATAATCACCCTGTATTTCAAAAAAGACAAACCTGTGACATCAAAAATAGACAATAGTATTGCTGAGCCAATGAATTGGCAGTTTTTGCAATGCGTTGGCTGTATTCAACACCCCAAGCAAATGATGGTTGCTTTGCTATTTAAATTAATTACTTTGCACTTTGTTATTCCAATCGCGTTCGATGTTTCTTTATATTGTTTAAAATAAAAAAATATATATAGTGTAATGATTTCAACAAATATGTATTAATTTTTTTAAAAATGTGTTCTAGGAATACAAATATTTCTTTATGTTTATAAAAATTTTCAAACCAAAAGTAAAATTGCAGAACTGGTACACCCATGTAGCTCGAATCATCTTGAATGAACTACAAAAAGATACAAATGTACTATGATGATCAGTCACTGATTTGAATAATTTTATTCTTTTTTGCGCAAAACTAATTTATATGTTTAAAGATGCACTAATTGACAGCCATTTCCTTTAAGTTAATTGATTAATTTCTCCAAGCATTCATTATTTCTTTAAAATATGGATTCGAACAAATCGGAAAGAAAGGGAGAATTTTGTTCCATACTAATTAGTCTCCTACTAATTGACTTATTAGCTTAAATTTGTCAGTATCGAAAGAGATTAACTACAGATAAACATCAGCTCTTTTGAAATTTTATATTGAATGTGAAGTATAATTGCAGTAAGGAAAAATCGTAATGAAAAGTCGCATTAAAGTATTTAGTGAAATAATTTTAGTTATCATTCTATATGTTTATTTTTGTTTAACAAACTAGGGGCTCTGTCACCAACAAACTCCGTTCGAAATCACCCGTCCAGACCCAGCATACCCTAAAACGTTAATTTGCTCTGTTTTAAAAAGATTACCCAATTATGGAAGATTTAGTGATATTATCACGACAAGTGGTGATCTTCTGTAATTGGGTTGTCCTTCGTTTCCCTTTGACCGGGGGATTTTTCGGTGCCAAAGGACGCATCCACCGTTATCACGACAGCTGATGCTTGTTTTCATGATTGAAAAAAATGTGAATAACACATTTAAAAGTCAACTTGTATAAAATGGTTAAGTAAACAAATGTCGCTGCCTACCAGATTTTTATAATATTGAAAAGATCTCTTTTAGATGCTACAAGAAAATTATTTTAAATATGACAGTTAAAATATATCGTTTCATTTATGACGTAATCGTCACCTCTAAATATTGTTTGCACACACCAGTGAATATGGGAACTTTTTTACATTGTACTGAACGACTAATACTGCGGTAATTACTGCGGAAAGTACCAAAAATGCTTATCGGTGAGATTGTTGGGCAACCTGAGAAAATATACAGGGTGATTCATAAAAGATGGGCAGAACTTTAAGGGGTTATAGTACACTTAAAGACAAATAATATTAAATAGGAGACTAAGGGTCCCAGACGTATTCCCAAGGAGATAGGGGGCATTAAAGTTTAGGGTCCGAAATTTCAAATGATTATAAAACATGGAAAAATTGGTCGATTCGTTTGAGGTTTTTGCAAAAAATTTTCTTTATGCCAGTATTTTCTTGAAATAAAATTTTAAAGTTCAATTTCAAAAAATGCCGATAGGGGGCGCTTTAGACTTTGGAGTAACAAACAACTATTTTTTAACGTTATTTTTTGTATTTCTTTAAATGATTTCGAAAGCTTAGACTTAAACTTAAATTTTGATCTAAAAATCTGAGTCCTAACGAGTAGTTAAGTAGCGTAAACTGAAATTTGAAATTTGAAACCCTTCTCCCCCCAGAACAAAAATCAGTTATTCCCGATCTTTGTGTCGTAGATTAGGCTCTAACTACTGCCGCGTTTTGCTAAAATTATTCTTTATGTCAGTATTTTCTTGAAAATAAATTTTAAAGAAAATTTTCAAAAAATTCCGATAGAGGGCGCTTTAGACTTTGGAGTAACGAACAACTATTTTATACCGTTATTTTTTGTGTCTCATTAAATGCTTTCTAAAGCTTAGACTTAAACTTAAATTTTCAGCTCAAAATCTGAATCGCTGAGCGTGGTTCAGTAGCGAGGGGAGGGGGTTCAAATTTCAACTTCTGAACATAGTTCAGTTTGCACTACTTAACCATACCCAACGATTCTGTGCTGTGATACGAGGCAAAAATACAACTTTCGTCAAGGACTGCATAGTCGGAATTCACTCATAAAGGCACTGGCACAGTTAGAAACGTCGCTCATGCAAACGTTAAAGCTCCATTCCTGACGCTAGTCACCGGGTGAAGAAGGAAACAGAAAGTATGCAAATGTCAAATGGGGAAGAAGAAGAACACGTATGCAAAATTTCGACACGATTCAGGCATAAAAACCACTGAACGGTGAGTCAAGTGTAAGTCGCTGTAGTAATGAATCGGAAGATGGTGCCCTTCACGAATAAGGAAAAGGCTGAGATGCATTTAATTTACGGAGCGGCAGATGGAAATGGTGCAGAGGCACAACGAATGTACGGAGAGCGATTTCCTAACAGGCGGTTGCCTAACCGCAAAACTTTCGAGCGCTTGCACAGACAGTTGTGTGAGACGGGATCATTTCTCGCTTCCCGGTCGAATGCAGGTCGTGCAAAAAAGGATGAATCAGTAGTTGTTGCAGAAGCCATTCTGGATGTAGTAGCGGCGCAGCCAAGTACAAGTACACGAACAGTGGCTAGCCAGGTGGATACCTCACAGTCCACGACTTGGAGGGTACTGAAGGATGAACATTTGCTCCCGTTTCATGTGCAACGAGTCCAGAAACTGTCTCCAGGGGATTATCCAAATCGTATTGAATTCGCCCGCTGGTTTCTGCAGCAGAACGCGCTAAATCCACATTTTGGACGAACTGTGCTTTTCACCGATGAATGTACCTTCACACGTGAAGGTACATTTAACACACACAATGCACATGTATGGGCGGATGTCAATCCACATGCTACGTATCCACATGCTCATCAGAGACGCTTTTCCATCAATGTTTGGGCAGGAATCCTCGGAGACCACCTAATCGGACCGTACCTTCTTCCTGAACGCCTCAACGGTAAAACATACCTCACATTTCTGCAACATGTGCTGCCAGACCTGTTAAACGTTGTTCCTCCACGCATCCGGCGGGTCATGTGGTTCCAGCACGATGGAGCGCCAGCCCATTACGTACGAGACGTCCGCAACTATCTGGACATCACATTTCCGAACAGATGGATTGGTCGAGGTGGTCCTGTTGCTTGGCCTGCTCGCTCGCCAGATCTTTCACCCCTCGATTTCTTTTTTTGGGGACGATTGAAGGCTCTTATGTATGAGACACCCATTGAATCCCCCGAGGAACTGGTCGCCAGACTTTCCGCCGCTGTAGGGGAAGTGCTCGAAAAGCCTGATGTTTTCGCGAATGTTCGCCGTTCCATTCGTCGCCGTTGTTCTGCGTGCATAACCTCTGGTGGTCACAATTTTGAACATTTATTGTGATTACATGTTAATAAATATGCTTTGGTAACATAATCCTAATTTGTGTCTTTTTACCTCGTATCACAGCACACAATGTGTGGACATGGTAAACTGAACTATGTTCAGAAGTTGAAATTTGAACCCCCTCCCCTCGCTACTGAACCACGCTCAGCGATTCAGATTTTGAGCTGAAAATTTAAGTTTAAGTCTAAGCTTTAGAAAGCATTTAATGAGACACAAAAAATAACGGTATAAAATAGTTGTTCGTTACTCCAAAGTCTAAAGCGCCCTCTATCGGAATTTTTTGAAAATTTTCTTTAAAATTTATTTTCAAGAAAATACTGACATAAAGAATAATTTTAGCAAAACGCGGCAGTAGTTAGAGCCTAATCTACGACACAAAGATCGGGAATAACTGATTTTTGTTCTGGGGGGAGAAGGGTTTCAAATTTCAAATTTCAGTTTACGCTACTTAACTACTCGTTAGGACTCAGATTTTTAGATCAAAATTTAAGTTTAAGTCTAAGCTTTCGAAATCATTTAAAGAAATACAAAAAATAACGTTAAAAAATAGTTGTTTGTTACTCCAAAGTCTAAAGCGCCCCCTATCGGCATTTTTTGAAATTGAACTTTAAAATTTTATTTCAAGAAAATACTGGCATAAAGAAAATTTTTTGCAAAAACCGCAAACGAATCGACCAATTTTTCCATGTTTTATAATCATTTGAAATTTCGGACCCTAAACTTTAATGCCCCCAATCTCCTTGGGAATACGTCTGGGACCCTTAGTCTCCTATTTAATATTATTTGTCTTTAAGTGTACTATAACCCCTTAAAGTTCTGCCCATCTTTTATGAATCACCTGTATAAAGTGTAAAAAATCTCTTAGCTTTTTAAATTAAATATGATTTTTCTCTATGTTCTGTACACTGGTCATATGTCGGGCATCTTTAACTCGTTTAGCACATTGCATATTATTTAAAAAATAATCATCGAAACCGAAATATTACAGTAAATATATAAGATTATACATAGGGAGGTCTGCCCCCTGCGCCCTTTGTGCAACATTTGTGTATAGACGAAAAGCCGCCAGATGGGTTAGTTGGATATATTTTGGCTTTGGTTGTTTTACATAATAGCTTAGTTAATTAGTTAGTAATGAAGATGCTAATTTTTAGTTACTTCCATATTCCTAATTTCAAATTTTGTTCGCATTAGAAATGAGTTTAAATTCAAAGTTAATCAACGTCTTTGTCTGGGAAACAGTAGCCGTGGGACATGCAGTCTTTAAAAATGGATAAATTCTATGAATTTTGAAAAAAAATATATATTCTACTTTTTTATATTATGCTTGTGATATTGTACTGTTTGTTTAATAATTAAAAGTTAGATTTTTTTTTAACAAAATGTATCGCTTGCAGAAGATTTTAATAGGTGAACCGAAGTGGTACATATAAAGGTGTTGTTATGATTGAATAGGAATTCAGTATAATTAACGTGGTATCAAGAAGTTGGCAATAGACTTAATAATGTACTCTTAGCATCAATGTTTTTCAACATTTTAATAAATATTACCAAAATTGGCAATCATTTGGTGACTTTCGGCGTTACTTCAGAGTTTTCTGGAACACTGTCACGAATGGCAGACGGACAATCCTTTAAATTGAAGAACTTTGAAGAAAGGAATTAAAATTTCACTTTGTTTTTAAACCGCCCAAACAACATTCAAAGCTTATCTAACAATACGTATACATAAATATATATATATATATATATCATAAACTTGAGTACAGCTTTATAAATAAAACTTAAAAATCAATTTTGCTTAAACTAAGTAACTCTTCATTTTATTCTCTTCATTTTATTACTCTTCAGGTTGGGTCTTAAAATTTAATGCATGGATTGGCCAAGAACGATGACGCCATAATATAAAATCTAGCTGTATCGCGAACTACGTTTTACACGGCGGGTTCATGACGTTTAAAACGTCACACGGAGTGGATCTTCTTTACACTACGATTGGTACAAAGCGGCGCACAGTGTAAGATTTCGCAAATCTAGCGGGAAAAAATTCAGAAAATCGATTTTAAATAATTTCAGTTTTAGACATTTTAAATTACATCTAAGACATTGAAGATGAAGCAGACAAAGTGAAAGCAGTTTAACTCCACAACAACACCATCAAAAGTCGGCTCAAAACCAAGTTTTCTGTAAACCTTTTAAGACTGGCGATTGTTGTATATGTAATTGCAAATGATATTTATGGCTAAAAATATACTTATTTTGTAAATATTGTTTTATGATTGTATGGAATCGTTACAACAAAGTATTTACTTTGCATTTTACAATTATGATAGTTATTTAAAAGTGTTACTTCTTAAAAATAAACTTGTAAGTTAATAGGTAAATTATTTGAAAATTTAATAGCATATGATAAATTAAAAAAGCTGCCAAAAATTTTGTACACTCTGGTACATTGTAAGGTAATTTTTTTTTGTAATTATGTATGCATATACATATAAAATAAATCAATTTCAGCTGCAACTATTTGCAACTTTTGAATATAAATAACTTTTTACAGGTATTGAAGTGTTAATTTCGAAAAGAAATTTCTATGAGATATTTATAAATTATGTTACTGGACATAAATCATTGCCAGTGAATTCTAAAAAGACAATGTATTACACAAATATAAACTTCAACATTGCTCATATGTTACGTTAGACCAGATTAAGCGGCTGAGCCATTCGTTTATCATTGACATTAATCGAAGATGGAGAAATTGCCATCGCATAAAGAACGTTTTTTTTTATAAAGAGATGGCTAGATTCGAATATAACAATAAGTAATCTATATATACCAGACAGAAGTAATAATGACTACACAAAAAAGTTGGATGTCCAAAGAAAATTTTGTTCAAGCGGACCGAAAAAAAAAAATGTTTATCCATTCTTCTCAGAACACTCACTAAATGAACTCACTCATGCCACAAGTTTAAAATTAAATCAATTTGGACGAAAGGATGCCGCGGGTATGTTAAAGCTTTAATCTGTAAGCACTAAAAGAGCAACTAAATTTTAGAAGATTGTTCAAAAAGCCCCCGATAGTTAAATATTATCTTGAAGAAGCGTTGGTTTTAGTAACCACTATGAAATTAAGCTGCCGAAAATACGGGATTATGAGAAACTCTGCGTTACAAAAAATTTTGAACATTTATTCATCCTATGAGCAGGTAAAAGATGCAAAAAATGTGCTATCTATCCCAAGAAAACTGCATATTTTCTTAATCATTTGCAGAAGTTAAATTACAATCTATTGTAGATTTAACGATAAAAAGACTTTGTAATATACAAAAACAGATATTAAATACTGTTACTAAAGAAAAGGGTCTGTGTTAAAAAGTATAACAATGATTTTTAAATGGGGTGTGGGGGGTGGTCGATGGAAGCGGTGGACAAAGTAGATACAAGCAAAAATCAAATGAAAACAACTTTGAAGATGCAAATATTCTAATCCCATCTGTGGTTCCTTTAAAACTATATGGTTGTAATGAAGAAAATCAAAACTTTATATAATGGCAAAATGCACACCCTTCATCTACTTCTTACTGTAGACCCATACAATTTAATTTCACCAAGGAAACTGATCAGTCAATAACGGAAAAATGTGACAATGTCAGAAATCAAATTACTGCTTTTGTGCCAACAATAGTAGAATTAGATGATCAAACATTATGAAATAGAGCACAGATTTGAAGAAACAATTTTAGATGGCAAAATGTGCAATATTCTATCTTTAAAATAAAGCAAGCCAAAAATGCTATATCTTTAACGCAACTTCCAAGGTTATGAATAATTTGAAATGTATTTGAACATATACGTGTAATGTTCACACATTTTCTCGGGGCTTATCGACACTACATGCACAGATAAGATTTATGGAATGCCTTTGACATATTGGTTATAGATTGGATGTAAAAAAAAGCAGTGCCGAAAACATTAATGATGACACTGACAGCGATGGCAGTACCTAATAACTTAATTACTATTTACTAAAAAAAAACTCTTCTTGTTGTAAAAGTTAGGTATTGTATATTTTAAAAATCTGCACTGAATAAAATAACACTGCGTAAAAGTCAATATGACGAAAACTCTTTATATTATGATTATGATAATGTAACAATGATGAAGTAAAATGTACATGTAACGAGTAAATATATATTTTTCCATAATATAGCATCATTTTACCTAGAGTAAGTGTAATTTTATTTAATTAATATCAGTAATCTTCATAAATTGAAACGTCAAAAATAGTAGCTGGCCGCGACCAGCGACTGGTACAAAGTGGCGCGCCCATCATTTTGTGCCAATCGCTGTATATCTTTCGTCGCGGCCAGCCACCACGAGGCGAACGAAAAAGAAAGGCTACCACGGTGCTTTACGCGTATCTTTTTTTACAGACCGCGGGAGTCACGTGGTGCTCGAATGCACCAATGCAGGTGTACGAAAAGAGCATCACGTCACTCTAGCGGTCTGTAAAAAAAGATAAGTGGAATGCACCGCGGTAGCCTGTCTTTTTCGTTAGTCTCGGAGCCACCATTTGTGACGTCATGATAATGAATGAGCAAGCCGGGTATCTAGTGTAGCCCTGATTAATCGCCATTGTAAAGATGATCCACTCCATGTGACGCTTTAAACGTCATACCGAGGCTAACGAAAAAGACAGGCTACCGCGGTGCATTCTGCATATCTTTTTTTACAGACCGCGAAAGTGACGTGATGCTCTTTTCGTACACCTGCATTGGTGGATTCGAGCATCACGTGATTCCGCCAGTCTGTAAAAAAAGATACGCGTAAAGTACCGCGGTAGCCTTTCTTTTTCGTTAGCCTCGCGTCATACACCGGCCGTTTATAACGTAGGTCGCGGTTATACACAGAAAGTTCATGACTTTTAAAACGTCACACGGAGTGGAAAATCTTTACACGACGATTGCCACAAAACGATGGCCCCGTAGCTTTGTACCAGTCACCGTGTAAAGATGATCCACACCGTCTGGGTTACACTAGATACAGGGCTTGCTCATTCATTACCATGACGTCACAAATGGTGGCTGGCCGCGACTAAAAATATACAGCGATTGGTACAAAACGATGGGCACGTCGCCTTGTACCAATCGCTGGTCGAGCAAGCCCGGTATGTAGTGTTGCCTTGATCTGTGCGACGTTTTAAACGTCATGGACTGGCCGTGTATAACGGAGACCTGCGTTATACATGGCTGGTTTACGAATATTGGAATATCTAAAAGGGATTCTGCAATTTCAGAAATCTTCTGTCATTTTGAGAAGACTTAACTCAATAATAAGACGTTTCCAAATTTGCAAAATTCTACCAGTAACTTAAGCCAGAATAAGGAAAGTGTAGCTAATGTCACTCAGAACAAAAATTTGACTTCACTAAGGGCAGAAGACGATCTGATTGGTGTACAAGTAGGGACGATTTTTTCTGATTGGCGGGAAAGAGGATTAATTAGTTATAGGAGTGTTTGTTTGTAAACATGCTCTTTCCTTGTCCAGGTGGATTTCTCGTTAGTTTAGCGGTTGCTGTATAAGAAACCTTTTACTGCGAAAATTTCAAAAAAATTTCAAAAGATGAAAAATTCGTAAAGTTACAGGCATTGAGCGCGTTCAGAGACCGAAACGTGGATTACTCGTAAAATTGGGGAATAACGTCATCTGATTTTCTCACGAGGCTAACGAAAAAGACAGGCTACCGCGGTACATTCTACTTATCTTTTTTTACAGACCGCTAGAGTGACGTGATACTCTTTTCATGCACCTTCATTGGTGCATTCGAGCATCACGTGACTCCGGCGGTCTGTAAAAAAAGATATGAATAAAGCACCGCGGTAGCCTTTCTTTTTCGTTAGCCTCGATTTTCTCAGGGTAGTTGGGTTAAACCGGCTGTGCACGCTTTTGGGTAAAGTTATGGGCATGTTTACAATTAAACACTTCCGTCAAGCAATCTACCATTACATTTTGATTGACGAACATTGCAGGAATCATCGTAGCCGACGTTGGCCAATGATATCATAGTCCTGTTAAAGGTAGACCAATCAAATAGTCAGGACTCAAGTGTACAGTAGGAGTTATAAAAAACAACAGTTAACAGTTGCAGTTAGCTGTAAAGTAAACAAACAAATCAGATTTCCCAACCACGTGATCACTTTACCCAACAAAATTCTCCAGGTAATGTGGGTTACACGAAGTCTGGGTAATTTCCGGCTCTGAACGCTACGGGTAAAGCTGCAAAAAGTCACGTGATATTGGTCTCTGAACGCTTCGGGTTTCCTATGCGTTACTCTAGGTAACTCGGGGTTCGGTATGTGAATGCCTTCATAGAATTTTCAAAACTAGCTAAATATTAAGGTGGATCCTTCTACTCTAGCCTTGACCCGGACAGAAGGCCAGTTAGTAAATTTAACTTCATTTAGATGCGATTACATAAATAATCTGTTCCTATAATTCTGACGCTTATCTCCAGTTGAAACTCACAGAGCTAGCAAAAAAGTACGTTATGTATTTTTAAATTGTTTAGTGTTTGTATTTAAGTTCTTATTTAATATTTGACTAATTGTTTTTTTTTTTAGTTCCTGAGAGTATCGTAGAATTGTAACAAATTTTAAAAAGTAGCATTTTTTTACTTAATTAAGAGTTAGTTTACGGTTAGTTACGGGCAATTCTTTTAAAACTGAAATATAATTACCTGAATTATTGTTAAAATACTTTCCTACATTCATAAAATTTATGAATTGTGTATATTAATCTTAAGACTTGAATGTGTACGTACTGATGAGGGATCCATTGACTTTTAAAAACAAATTAAATATATTAATACATACTGTCATTAAGACCGTGGAAAACATAGTCTGTTTAGTTTGTACCTTGTTATCTTGTACTATGGGGAAAATTTAAATGCTGTTGGTCCAGATTTCTACAAACTCTCATATTATCGCAGAATATGTATATTCTGAAGCTAAAACCTGTCCCGGAGTAACTCTGACATCCTATTTGCGTTGCCAGCGACGTAAACCATTAAATTTCGCTATTTTTTAACTTCTGAAAATACCTAAAATTTTCAGTATTTACACCACGGAATAAACAAAAAAATGTACTTCAAATGCAACTTCATTTTAAACCTGGCGTTTTCAATTTGTTCTTTTTAAAACATTAAACTTTTGCAAGCTTCCTTCTTGCACAGCCCGCTTACGGGAGATTATATCAACATAAAATAAGATTCCATGAACACAATTTTAAGATGTAATCGAACTATGCACTTAATCACTGGAATAACCAAAATTATGAAAAATATTTTGGAAATAACAAACTCTAGCGATATCTTCAGTTATTAACTCTTGGAATGCGACTAATAAAAACCTTATTTTTAGTAAATTTCGAAATATTTCAATGCATGAAAATTTTCACTTGCTAGTAAACAATCTTAAATGTACAGTATAAATAAATCTGAAGTTTCCATTATAAATGAGTTTTCCCCCCTATCTTCAGTACACCGCACTGGGTAGTAGGTTCTGAACCTACATCTATATTTTGTTTAATATCTTGAAAAAAGTCCTGTTGTAATTAAACTATTAAACTGAAAATTTCTTAGTCTGAATAAACAGGGAAACAATCTTCCCACTTTTTCTTCTCTCCCAGTACAGACCAGGACTTATTTAACGGTAGTGATTTGCCTCGTGCGGCTGACTAGGAAATACTTTTAAAAATAGGACTACCACCGTTTCTAAATTTTGTTCTGAACAATTTTTTTTCCGGAATGTTTATAATTTATCGTTATTTATAACAATCGCCCAGTATATTTCATTTACGAACTTTTATTTCTAAATCTATCTTTATAATAGTAACTGACTCTAGTAATAGATATTAAAGGTTAATCTCATAAGATTACAACAAATAATTCAAATATAGATAAAAATGCTTAAGTGATACAAATAGAACACTAATTGGCTTAGACAAACATTTTAATATAAAGTACATGTTTCAACGCTCAAACGGTGTCATCGAGATTCACAACTATAAACTACTCTCGCAAATTTTTGAAAATAAACTGTAAAACTTGATTCACGAGACATAACTAAAAAGGGTGCTTAAAATAGTCAACTGAAAACGTGAAAATTAATATTTCCTTATTGCTTTTTTAAAAGCGAAATATCTCGTTCGAAATGTTAGGTATTTCAAATGCGGTCTATTTGTTACAATTGTTCTCGTTACGCGTATGGAACTCCATTGATTCACGGATAATAGATGAGAAATACTCTTGATGGATAAATTATTTTACTATTAAAACTTTTAGTCTCTGTTCCATGTAATCTTGCCAATGCTGTAGTATCTCTCGAAATATTTATCTGCTCTAAGCTCGTTTAATCCTGTTTTAAACTTTCCAGTTGTCATGCCTATACAATACTAGCTGTTACCCGTGACTTCGTTCACATAACATTAAAGAAGAATAAATGCATTAATCAAGCAAAATATTTTATTCCCGATAATTAGAAATGCAAGTAATAAACTAACTCTTTATCCCATTTCATATGAAAAAATACGGTATTTCTTTGTTATATAGGGGCTTTGACATAGCTCTGTTTTAAAAAAGTTAAATATTGTTACAAATAATCACGAAAATGAAACTGTAACCAATGAAAAAATTACAGCCAAATAAAATCAGTGTTAATCGGCGAATTGGGTATCCAAGATAATCCAAGAGGAATAGTTGCGAAATTGTCAGTTTAATGTAAGACTCGTGTTAATTTTTCTTTTCCTAATAATCTTACTGATCCTTTTATTATTAATGTATGAAATTGATTCGCACTCCATTTAAAACATATTTCAAATATGACGTCAATTTGATCCCAGATAAATCTCTTTATAATGATATAATTCTTGTTAATTTTCTTTTCCTGGCAGTCATGACGTTAATATTAGCAGAAAACTCTCATCTGCATGCAACTGATATCAAAGCTTACTATTCATCGGTATCGATAAAACTTCACTTTTAATCTTGAATATGACGTCCATTATCTACTTTTACTATACACTGATATTCTTGATCCTTGTATTACGAATATTTGAAAAAACATGTTTTATTTATGACGTCATATTTGTTAAAGCCGAGGCTAACGAAAGACAGGCTACCGCGGTGCATTCCACTTATCTTTTTTTTACAGACCGCTAGTGACGTGATGCTCTTTTCGTACACTTGCATTGGTGCATTCTAGCATCACGTGACTCCCGCGGTCTGTAAAACAAGATACGCGTAATGGTGCTATCATAGTCAATGTCAGATATTTCATCTGAAACACGTTTTTCAAGAGGAAAAAGCTCGAAATCGTCCCGTTTGATTGCCTCTCGTAATTTCTTCAAGATCTAACTTACAGTAGTTTGTATCCTCTACGATAGATATCAGCTCGAAATCCACCAATCGGAGCTCTCTCAAAATTTCAAGATGGATACCGTCAGTAAGTCAACATGTTTAGCGTGATCGCAAATGTTGCAACCAAAAATACAGAAGAATCAAGAAAAAAAGCAATATCTTTAGTAAAACAGGGAACAATTATACACGAAAAGAACTTAAAAAATGTGCAGTTATTTTGAAATTAAAGAATTACATATGCGTCGAATGTCTCTTCGGAGTTCATTTACCACTCCAGATAAGAACTTAATTTACTAACTAGCTGACCCGCCCGCCGTTGCCCGAGCCCTTGTAATAAACTTAAATCTCTTAAAAAAACTGAACTCTGGCTACGGTCTACGATGGCTTCGGAACCGTATACACGGCATGCTCGTACGCTCTAGAAAATTCTTTATTTCCCCCTACCACCGCCAGGGGAGCATTCTGTTTTAAACAAACCTCTTTCCGAACGAACTTCTGAGACAGGTCCCCGCTGCCTACGTTACTGTATAGTAGGCACACTACAAAATTGAGCTGGTTTCTATAAGATTGGAACATTATTAGCCCAGTTATTGCAATAAGGCACAGTTAGAGAAAATAACCATGAGTGAGGTGCCGAGGGGAGGGGATGTTCGAGTGTCCTTCCGAAAATGACTAATTAGGAGGCCCACTATGCATGCATAAAAATTCGTTCGTTTTGTTGAGCTAGGAACCTAATTACAAAGTTGGCTTAAACTCTTATTTGTAAGTAGTGGTAACCGCTACTCATAAATTTAATGTTATAAAGAGTGACTATTAAGTTAAATATAATGTTTGGAATCACTTGCTTTGAAATCGGAAAGATAGTTGCTGATATATAGAAACGGGGCATAGTTAGAGAAAAACCTTGGAGGGGCCGGGGGGTAAAGGGTTGTTAAAGTACCCTTCAGCAAATGACTATGAGGAGCACTATGCATCTTTCGAAATTCGTTTGCTTAAGCTGGGAACTTAATTACAAATTTGGCTTAAACTATTATTCGTAAATGGTGGTAACCGCTACTCATAAATTTAGTTTAATGTTATAAAGGGTGACTATTAAATTAGTTATAATGTTTGAAATCACTTGCGTTGAAATCGAAAGATAGTTGCTGAGATATGGAAACGGAGCAGAGTTAGAGAAAAAACCTTGAAGGACGGGGCGGGAGGGGGGGGGGGGTTGTTCAAGTGGCCTTCAGCAAATAACTAATTAGGAGGATCACAATACATCTTTAAAGATTGATTCATTTGGTTAAGCTAGGAACTTAATTTTAAATTTGGCTTAGACTATTATTCGGAAATTCTGGTTACTGCTTTCTAGAAATACACCTTGAAGCTTAAATGTAATTAGACCCTTGCCCCTCTTCATTCCCGCAAATATAAAAAAGAATCTGTTAAATAAAATTTTCTGTATTAACAATCTCCATCATAATAATAAATGCCATGGTAAAAAAAAAAAAATTAAACGCGACTAATTGTCATGAAGAAAAATGTGCCTGGAAAATATTTCAATCAGTGGTACGTGTAATTTGTCATGTACAGTTGGCGCGACATTAGACTGGCTCTACGCTGATAACTTCAATCCATATTGACACCATTTAGTTAGAAATCCTTATTTATGCATCGCTACTCTGGTTTATTTAATTATCTGTGAAGAATCGATGCAACCAACCAGTGAACCAACCAACCCAAGAGAATAAAAGCGTATTTTTGATGAGAGTTCTTTGTGAACATTAATTAGTATTTCAGTAAATAATTGAAATATTAAAATACTGACGTTAATGGTGCACCAGGAGAGGGTTTGGACTACCTAAATCTAAATTTGCAACCTTCTAGGTGGGCTAGATTTTCCTATTCATCGCCAACAGACACACACACACAGGCGAAACTTTCTTTTATTAGTATACAGATTTAAAGTTATTGCGATTACTTTGTTTAAATTCCTTATATTATTTGCTATGTTATACTTGTACTGTCGTAGTCTCAAACTGTGTTACTTCTCAAACTGTACTAGTTTAAAAGTAGCTGCATTTGGCGTTATTTCGTACTTGTTGCCGAATTATGTCGCCAATGATAAAAATGCAAGCAAACACGCATCAAGGTATTTTATTGCAATACAAATTATTCTAGCCTACTTTTAGCATGCACCGTTCAGAATCTAAATTTTGTAGTGAAGGGAGGGGCAGAAAATGTTCTTATACTTTTAGAAAAATAAAATTTAATAAATGAAAATTTAATCTAGCAGCTATTTATAGTTAATTATATTTTACCTTTTTATAATTTTCTTTTAAAACAATCTTGATAATATAAAAATCTTGATTAAAAACTTTGTATTTAAGGGTGAATTGGAGGAGAGATTTGAGGAAAAGTTGTTATTGGTAACTGCAAAATAACTATGGCAAAGAAAATTCGAAGTGTCTTAAATATATTGAACAGTTGGAGTATAGTTGAGATTTTTTCCAACAGAGTTAAAATCTAAATTTTGTCTTAAATTATTATTGTCTTAAATATTTTAAACTATGTGCTTGGGGGTGGATGATGGTGAAATTTTAATTCAAATAGAGCATAAAATTAATATTTAAAGTGCTTTAAACTGTTACGAAAAAGAGAAATTTCGGAATTTAGATGAATCAAATTATTTTAAATTTCTTTTGCAGCAAATTATTTGTTACAGAACACCCCCCCCCTTTCTAAAACAAAGAACTTTAAAAGGAATGTGTGTGTGTGGGACGGGGGGGGGGGCGATTGAACATTTCGCTAGAAATGACAATTTTTATGACAAAGCAAAAACACAGGGCAAAATTTTAGTCAATTTTTTTAACTTTGTGTTCAGGGATGGGGAAGCAATTGTTTTGTTAATAGTTAATATGGATAGGAAAAGTTTTAAAAATAAAGAACTTTAATGATTTTATGCTTTGGGGGTATTAAAAGGGGTAGTTAAACGTTTGTCGATGAGAGGGAGGGAGGGAGGGGGGCTGGTTGGATTATGCTTAGCTTTTATAGCATTTTGCGATTTAATGTTGCTGAATATTAACAAATTGCAGTTTAAGGTTTAAGGTTTAATCTTTGAATTTAAATTGATTTTTTTAAGTTTTACACTTAGCGTGTTTCGAGAAATTCAAAATAAAAATTTCGAAGAGTGAAGGCTGCAGTTTAGATGGAAAGTTCAGAACATGGGGGAAATTCTCCGAAATTGCGTAACATTCACTACCTTGTAAGAAACACGAGCATTTAAACTTTTTTCAATGTCCTAGTTTTAAGATGTTCTGTTGTGTGCGGGGAATGCAACAACTTGGTGTAACTTTACAAATTATAATGAGAATTCGAACTCTTTGTTTTTGTCCCTCAGAAATTGAACGACGCAAGGCAAGGATCAACCTTCTTTCCTGGAGAAGGAAAGTTGTATTACAACCCATGTATCTAGGGACTTCAAAGTATCTTCCCCTGCTTTTACGTAGTCTACGTCCAGCATGTGTGTATATAAAAGTAAACAAATTAAACTTTGCCCTACTGTATCGACATGTATCAAAGAATATATCCAAAACTTAGTGTAAAGATTTTTTTTCTACTTTGCTCACTCATTCATTAAATAGACTAGCAGCCTTAAGCTCGTTTACTTATTTCTATTTGTTTTAGATGCTGAAATACAAATTGACGAGAATTTTAAAGAAACGTTGCTGATAAACATTGAACTGTTAACTACTGTTCCAAAAATGGATGTCAAATTTACTGAAATAGAATAAATGATGCGGTGACTATTCTCTACTTCTTCCAACGCTAAATTATAATAGCTCCTGGGAACATTTTTACTAGACAAAGGAAAACATGCAATCTCAACTAGGCAAGCAATTTTCAAATTTTGTTGAACTGGCATCACTATTAATGACTCTTTTTAACAATCTTCTACCCGGTTTTTCTCTATCGTTACTAGATTTTTCAGGTCTTTAAAAAAGCAGATTATCGGTCATCATAGAATGGCGAGTTGCACGTAAGGATGCAAATGTTTAGTTATTTTATAAAGTTGGATATACGTAGCATACAAATACCTAATGTCACATTTTAGGTATGCTCTAGTGAATTTAATTGTGGGTGAAGCTAGAAATTCGACACTTGGATCTGTTTAAATCCATTTCCAAAATTTTTCTATATTAGCCTGGTGATTTAACTGGCGTTGTGGTGCCATTTAGTCCCACGCATTTTTCTGTTCATGCAATATTTTCATAAATCTGCACGCTTCAGATTGAAGAAAAAAATGTGGGATATACTTGCTGATTAATTGAACTTGCCAAAAATAATGTAAAGAAAGACGCCGTTGTTTTTTATAGAAAATATGTTTTAAGTTTTATTAAAGCTGTGGACAAAATAACGCCAGTTGTGCACGGGAATGTTATACTCCAGTTAATGGTCTTTTAATTAGAGGTGGTCGAAACTGAAATTTAGCACTTTTTAACAAAATTGAAAGTATTACAAAACTTGCATGTTATCTGAAGTAAGTGATAACCAAAATAATTAACAAATCGGATAGTTATACTTGATATAATGGTCGTCTTTCTTATTTTTTAATCTTCTAGCCGCCATGAACTGACACGTTCAATATGCTGTAGGTTTCACTGCAATAAAAACAGTTTATATTATTTCTACAAATATAATGCAATTTTAACATATTGAGTAATAGTTGATGCTCCCAAAGCCTATACTCATAGGTAATTGTATTTTATAAAGTTTGAAAATTCATTTTTTAGCACTTTTAATATATTGCAGAGAACATTACAAATTTTCCTTTCAGCTCGGCGGTCAGGGGGTCAAATGTAGCAGTTCAAAACGTACTGAAATATTAGTCAATGTCAGGTATTAAAACTTCTTATAAAGAGTTTTTAAATACTACTTTCAAACATGTACATAATTTTTCACTCCTTTTTTTTTTTTTTTTTTTTTAATTTTCCAAAATGTGAATTTTTGACAGCTTGTAACTGAAAAGGACAATTGATATTCATATGCGAATTTGCAAGGATGAACCTCTATACTTTCCAAATATCCCTTTCAGTTATCTAAATTTGTCGACATACGGAGTCTTGAAATGGTAGAAATGGCATCTATACACGAACAAGAATTTTTTCTTTCGTTGTTGCAAAAATTTTTTATAATCGATGAATTCTTGATATAAATGTTCAATTGTCGTAAAAATATTAAGTTTCGATTTCTTTGAAATATTGAATACACTTGATTACTAGTCTTTGACTAATGTTCCTACCATTAATACATGAAATCGGATTCTTGTGTTTTTGCTTCGTGTTCAGAAAATACATTTTGAACAAAGGGAAATAACCGGTATGTCTGTGCATTTAGTATCCTAATCAATACAATTCGGAGTTTCTTGTGACCCTTAAAACTAACAGTACTGTGGATGCCAGAAAACTAAACCCAGGAAATGTGTTTAAAATCTTTTCCAACCTCCTTCTCATTTTTAATGGCTGGCTTTTGTTTCACAATTGACTCCGTATCTCGTAAAAAAATGTGCCTAACAAAAACAAGACGGTATATAGAGGCCATTCCTTGCAAAATTTCGTAAATAGAACTTGACCCTTCTCGAGTTAAATCAAAGTTTTGAAAAGCCTTTTTTACAGCTTTTATGTTAAGGGGGTGGACGGCAAAGAAGACTGGATTTTTTTGGATGTGTTTAGAAATGTAAACTTTTCTGTATAAAAGAGATTCTACAGTCGAAATATCACATGCGATGTAAGGAAAAAAATCAAATGGTGCAGTAACCAAAAATGCCTGGATGCTGTTGAAGGATCCTAGTCATCGGTTTAAGAGGGGGGGAGGGGGAACCACAGTTGCAAATCAATTGTAGCATAGCTTGACAAAATTTTTTTTTCCTCATGAGATTTAAAATATATATTATCGCTAGTTAAACCCCAATAAATTGATCGATGTATATGGAATGAAAGTTGCCCGATTTCACAAACCAATAATTCCCGGTTAAAATGGCTGACATTAACCTTTTTTTTTTTTCCTTCAAAAACTATTGAAGGAAGTTCTACGCATTTGCCAGATTTTTCAGGTACTGAACTATACATTGATCGTTCAGCAAAAAATAAATTTAAAGAAAACAATAGTTAAACACGTAAATAGTTAATTAAAACCTAGATTCTCTTTGCAACGTTAAATACGGATATCTTGCCGAACGGTCAATTTAGTTCAGCTTCTACCAAAATTGTAAGTAGACTTGTTTTCAGTAGCTTCCGAAGAAAAATTAAGTGTCGCCTGTCGCATGTGTTCGCAATTGTCAATTTATCTAACTTTTAATGAGTGTTTGTATACAGTTTAATGCTAGCTTTATTTCCCTGAATGTCCAAGTTGGACGCTATCGCGTCACTTTATCTTGAATGAAGTGCCCATTGTGCCCCATGAGTACGTGAGTTAGACGTCGCTTTAGTTGTACTGTTTATTTTCACGCAAAGTTTAAAATGAATTCTGCACAAATACACTATATTGCCAAAGGTGACCGGTCACTTGCGATTTTAGACGTTTTGTTAACTATCTAAAAAAATACATGAGGAATTAACCTGAAACTGCAGGTGTGTAAACAGTATAGTATAGGTTATATATTTCCGAGAAGATTTTTTCACGAAACCCCATAGGGGACTGTCAACAAATTGAAACGGAACGAATATCTTTTGGATAACCCTGTAAAAACTAATGTAGCGAAGGCGTTCAAACTCGAGATTATTAATAAGTGGCTTATTGTAATATACTGCGTTCATTTTTAGGAGGATAGCATGTATACTCGTAGAGAAATTGAGGTTTTTATAAAAAGTCCCAAATTTCGCCTAGTTTGTTGCTTATAATTTGCAGAGTTCTTAGTATAAATAAAAACTTTTCAGAAAATATGACAAACAACATTGTACATAATACTCTGCAATCAGAATTAAAAAAATAATTGGATGAAAAATCAGCAGGTTTACTAAAAAATGTTTCACTGCGCATGCGCTAATGCAATCAAAATATAATATGCATAATGTATTAGATAAGTATATAGAGCAACTTTTGTGAAAGTCTCAAAATCATAGCTTGAAAATTCTAAAAATTATCCTCTATAGAATAAGCTCGAAATCCATTGTTCCCAAAAGGAAGCAAAAATATGAGGGGTTGTATCCAAATATACGTACGTGCAATATTGTGTACGCTATCTTGGCACTAATCAACAGATATTTGATACACAAATTGTATTAAAATAAGGGATTTGTGAAACTATTCATTTTACTCTAATTCTTGTAATGCAAGAGATGGTCTTCAAATACAATTTAAAATACTTTTGGGGGCAGTTAATACTTGGTAGCGTTTCAGAATAAAATATTTTAATGTTATATTTTAGAACTTTTCATGTATGCATGTTAAGGAAAGTTCTATGCTTATGCAATGAACATTTTCGCAGCGATTAAAGATCAAACATCTAAGTAATTCGATCCTACTTATTGTATGATTCTGTGAAATAAGGGGGTGCCAACTACGCACTTTGTATCCGATAACCTGCAGCTTCCGGTCCATAGATTCTTCCTAGAACATTCCTATGCTATGGAAATTATTCTAGAGCTCTACAGTACTTTTAATTTCTGTGCAGTTGGATATAAACTAAAGACTTGAACATGAAAGAATGCATCTAGTTTACAGATGTAGCTCTATAGTAGAGCACCACATCCCTTGGCTGATAGGGGAATTTTCTTAACGTTGAATTTAACGACTTCGATAAAACACGGGAATATTTTAAACTTCCCAATTCTTATCAATAAGTCGAGCCTCTTTCCCAACCAGAAATGAATGTCTTGACAATTGCACACTTAACAGTATATAAGTGACCAGCGGCTACGAACCGACATTGCATTATGAGGCAATGACTTAGTTCTACCAAAAACCTTGTTATCGTGAAACACTCACAATTGACATCTAAAAATTCCGGTCTAATTTTTAAGCAAATATAGGAATTTCAAATAATACTTGGTATTTAACAAGTGCTGTCTTTAAAAAAATTATGAATATGGGCAATGTTTCTTGCCAACTAAAATTTCCGATTGACATTTTTCATCAGACATGCTAAGTGGTCAGTCAAGCAAGGTGGTTCCCAAATTATGGGCCGAACGATCAAATCTTCTAAATTGTGAAATTTTATAGGCTGCGATAATTTACTAAAAGCAATGTTAAAAGTAAAGTTTGCGATATTAGGGAAATATCTCGCACGCATAGGTGGTCTAGTTTATGTATAGACTAAGACAGATAGCAATGAGTCTAAGGCTCAGAATTTGGATATTTTGAATTTTTCATATTTAAGGGAACGAGTTTCATATTTTCCCGGTCTTGCAAGTTTATCGGCAATTTTAACTCACTCGTAAAAGTTATCCACTTTGAAATTTTTGCTCGCTATAGAAAATGTTATTTTCAAATGTTTTTCGGAATACGTAGTTTTTGTTAATTTTTGCAATTTTGTCCCCATTTCGCCGAAAATAGCTTTTTATCAAATTTCTTTTTGATAATTTATCCACCCAAACTTATATTTTATGGCCCTAAATGATGACTTGGGTATCTAATTAAACTTTTGAGTTTTTCTCCGAAAAGCGCGAAGAAAAATTCTAAATTTGTGTTGAAAATACAACACCCTTAATCGCCAAAGACCGTTACTATGACGAAGCACGTGCCTTAATGCTCAAACATTTTTATTTTTCGAGGGAAAAAAGGTTTGTGCTAAGGTTGTCGACAAATGATGGTAAAGTAATTCTGGAAACTGGAAGGATTTGTATATTAAAGATTATCCCGTCGCCGAACAATGACGTGCGAGTCTCCTAGTTTATATATTTTCCCTAAATTTACTTTAAATATTTGTACAAAAAGTTTATATTAAGCTTTATGTAGAAAATTTTGTTAGAAATTTTTAATCCCGACAGCCTGAGGTTGGTGCAAAACAAATCTTACTTTTAATGTTTTTATTTCTAATCCTTTTCCTTTTTTACTCAAGGTTTTGATAACTGGACTTTCACGTTCGTATTAACTATTGCTAATTTTGTGTGTAGTTTGTGCCAATATTTTCCTTAGGGTAAATTTAAGAGCGCCATTTTTGAATTTGCTTAGAGGGGCAAAATTAGTTCTATACATAGTATAATCAAATTTTTGGTCTCATCACCCCCGTCTTTTTTTAAATTGGTTTAATCTTTCATGCATACTTAAAAAACAATATACATAATTTGCTTGCATGTAATTAATGTTAAATGCAAACTTTCTAATAACACAAAATCGATTAAAAAGTAGTGATGGTCAAACTTTGAGGTCTACTTTCTTGCAGTCCTTAAACGACGCGAAATCGTACAAAATACCTTGCAGGCAAACACATTAGTAAAGTCCAAAATATCTTAAGTTGGTCGCGTAACAGTTTGGGCACTGTCGGATTAAACATGGCGGGTTGCACCCGCTAATAGAAAGCAGTGATACGTGTAAGTTTGGTAGGAAGATATGACATTTTGCTGTTTTACCTGGACTAACATGGCGATTATTAACATGGCGATAATTAAACGTTTTCGCACGCTATTCTGTTCGTAAATACAAAATCTTGATCGATAATCTTCCAGATTAGTTTCCCCCCTATTCTTTAAGGAAACCTTTTTAAAGATTTTAGGTTCTCTTGCAGTGCTTTTACAGTAACCTTTTCAATAAGTATTAAATACCGAGTAAATCACTTGTATATAAAGTAATCTCGCTCATATGTCGCCTCCTTTCTTCGCCGTCTCTCATACGTAGATTTTCGGTAGCCCCGAATAAAGACAGCAATGAATTTTTTTTTTGCTTATGCGTCGCAACGTGAATGTATCTCACTAATGCGCCGGAAAAGTTTCAAGTTTCCAATGCCATTTCTTCCCATTCTACACAAGTCCTTTCCAAGAAATTTTACATCAGCTTCTAAAAGAAGTCAGTTGGTTGTCTTCCATTTATTTTCTGAACATTGTTATAAGATTCTCGTTTCACCCGTTCACACCTGCTGCTTCTAGAACTGTTTTTAAAAAAAGCTTCATTCTGAAGGAATTTGAAAATGATTAATCTTGTGCCAAAGATCAACCAGTATTGTATTAATAATGGAATGCCGCTTCTTGGGAATTATTAACTTTAACGATTTTCTAGATATTGACGAAAATGTAATAGTAGAAAAGAGACTTGCACGAGAGTCGCAGAAAGTGAAAATGATGCCAAAGGATAACATACGAAAACGTAGAAACACCATTCAACATTTACTGAGGCAATAGATGCTCTAGAACACCCCCCCCCCCCCGTCACTACATCCAGTGAGCATCATATGTATGTCATATTTCAATGAATTCAAAAAAGGTTTTAGACATCGTGCATATAAACAAACTTAAATTTTACTTAAAAAAAATATGGTATGTACTTAAAACTTTGAATTAGTAAATATTTAAAAATATCATGTTATTTAACCATTTAATGAAGAATTTTGTATTAACATTTATTTCAAGTATAATTTTAACATAGATTTCATTTACGTGTCTCTCTCGGTTATGCGTCGTTAGTCCCTTGCACCGACGTATAAGTGAGAGATTACTGTATGTAATTCTACTTTGTAGATAAGGGATTGTTTAAAATTTTACAAGGATTGCTTTCACTCAACTTATTTTTGGTATTTATATCAATAAAAATGCTTTTAGTTCAAAAAATATTTTATCCCATTGCTGTTATTTAAAGTGGTAAAGAGCACTCATTTTGTGAAGACGTTTAAATTCGAATTAGTGTTTCATTTCGCCCTTTGATAAGGATTTAGCACCACTTTGACACAATGCAAATTATGCAAATTTCTGTAGTTTGCAAGAAATGCGAAGTGCTTAAAATTTGCGCTAAATTCTATACATTAATTTTGAAAATTCTACTTATTTTTAAATTTGATATAAAATGGCGGCTTGACAATTGAAAAGCGAGAGCGCTTCAAAAGACAGGGATTAAGCGGTGGACACAACTTATCGTAGATTTACTCTAGAGTAATAACAGGTGGTTCATTTAATCAAAGTTACTAAAATAGCAGTTTATAAAAGATTTTAGTGAAATGTCGCAGATTAAGTAAATTTTAAACCATAAATGTCTGAAGTTGAACAGAAAAGGGATCAATGTTTGAAAATAAATAATAAATCTTCACTACAAAACTACTTTGGAAAATCGTATTGCACATTCCAGTTCTACCAATGTTTAGACTAAGTTTCTTAAAACGCGTGTTTACAGTACTTTTTAAACTTCTGGCCTTGTCAAGTACCATAATTCAACAAAACGGCATTTTCCCAGAAATTTTGATCTAGTCAGTGGTGGTGCTGTTCCTTAAATTGGGCTGATTCCAACAATGGATGATCGATACTTATTTTATGGGCCGCACAGTTCTTTTTAAACTTTTATCCTACAATAACCTATTTTACTCTGGAAGAGTAATTCCGGAGGGAGCACATGTTCACTTAATGTGTTTAATAACTTTTCACTAAATCTTATTTTCTCGGTTGCAAATGATGCCTATTTTTATAAGTGTCATTCGGATTTAGTCTCATAAATTAAAACCTGTCCAACTTTCAAAATCTATCTGCTATATTAACTTTTTCGCATTTAATGATTATCTTTTTGTTTGTGAAGTGGGTGACTAATTGAACACTTGTGTTCAAATGTTACTAACAGTCGAGAAAAATATTAAACTCGTGTATGTAGAATATGAACATGCTCACTCTAGAAAAAGTTTTAATACATTAGAAGTAGGAATCTGATAATTATCGTTTAAAATTTTAATGCCTCATTTATTCACTCGATATTTGCTATAAAAATATCTTCTGCCTTACAAGACCATGTATAATACACTATAGTTGCACTTAAATTTTCGGGATGAAAATTTGTTACTATTGCACTAAGCTGAGTATGTACAGTAAAGTGTATACAATTTAATGGAACGAGTATCTCAAGGTGTAGTACAAAGGTGCACACGACTGCGGCGTTTGTAGCAGCTGGCGTGAGGAAATGCACTGAATAGTAATTTATAAACTTTCCAATCTCCTTATTTTTAAATATTATGGAATTTAATCAACATTAATAAATGTACGACTAAGATCTACTCACTACGGAACCTCCGTAATTTAATCAAATTTCTCGCGCCAAACACAAATGTTGAGATTTTGGGATAGGTCTTAGGTGAATGCCCACTATTGCCATGTAGTCAGCTTTGGATTCAAACTAAATCCTTCTTTTTATTTGCAGTTTTAAATTTTAAAGGCCTTGATATTTTTATACATAAAAGACAGTGTATGTTTAGTGTATTTTGGGGTAATATTCTTAAAATTAGATTGAATTAACTTAGCAGTCAAAATCTACCGCTTAACATTCAAAGTTTATTTTTACGCTACTAGGAATTAGATTTTACTTAGTTCATTTGTGAGCTATTTTAGGTTAAAAATTAACACATGCAAAATCTTGAATTATTAAAGTATTAAATGAAATAAAAATTATTTCTAATTGTTCTTTCTTTTTTGCGAAAAACAATTCGCCCCTTTAATATTATGAAAGAAATTGGTAATTTTATAGTACCTGTTTAAGAGTGGCAACGTATGCACAAAGCGTTAGTCTAAATTATAACAAACATGCATTCCAGAACTAGTCCTGCACAATCAATTCAAATCAAGTATTTTTATTTTGTATAAGTGTTGGAATCGTGAAAATGTTAAATCTCCGTTATTTTGACGTATTCAAGGTCTTTAACACAATTCGAATTTTTGTGGAAAATGTCTGTTTAGTCTGTGTGCGACACAAATTTTGTAGCTACTGTCTCAAAACATAACGTGCCTAACTTTAAATAGTTAAATATTGACATAAATTATCTTCATTAGTTATGGATGTATATCTCCCAACAGCAAGCTCTGATATGTTTTTCACAAATTCCGGGATAGTTATAGCTAAAGAATTAATGCACTAAATTCAAAGCTATGTATTGTAGGACCTTGACGCATAGATGCTGATTAAATTTTGACTAAGTGATCAAAGGATGCTTCTAGGGGAAAGTTTCTTAATACCTTATTCGAGAATTCCTCTTCGTGTTTCGGGAAGCGTGATTTGTACTATTAACTGCCTTCTCGTATGCTTTTAATAACATTCTTGTAGGAATCTACCATTTTTTTTACATCTTTTGGTTGTGAAAACTGGCTAAGGAATATTCTTACAATGCATTTTGAAAATAACGTTATAGCTTTTTTTTATTGTAAAGAAATGCACCAAATATTTGTTTAATGATCATAAATGTATGTAATCTATATTAAAAACTCGGTGGCACTGCTGGTCTTGTTAACTATCCGGTCATTAACTCTGTTCAATGCAAATAAATGCACTGCTTTATTACAAGCTTTTATTTAACTTGGCTTGTCTGCCCGTACGGCTCAAATCTTGCAATAAAATCTTAAGAGCCTACACTAGTCACGGGAAGAAACGCTCAAGCTAATGTTAAGTCCATGGGAAGGTTCTAACGCGATTTCTCGCTCGCATTTTAATATTTTTAAATGCATTTTTTAAATGCATGGGATAGCTGAGGTCAATATCCAACGTTGTTAGTTTTTTACTTTCTCGATTTTTGTTGCAGTTTTTTTATAATCGGCCATTTTCCATTTTGGAACAGGTTCTGAAAGTGAAAGTACCCTTATATAAAATAACTGGAACCAAAATCGAAAAAGTAAACTAACAAGTTGGAGATTGACATCAGTTATCCTATGCAAAAAAACATTTAAAAATATTAAACTGCGAGCAAGAAATCGCGCTAGAACTTTCCCCATAGACTTAACATTAGCTTGAGCGGTTTTTCGTATGACTTATGTAGGCTCTTAACTCCCTATGCTACAACTGACGTACATTTTAGACTTTTTTTCCGTTGACCATTACAATATTCTGTTAAAAAGAAGAAAAATCCCCCTCCCTCGGGTCAGGGGGCAAATGTTATAAAATAAGGCTTACATAAATGAGATACGTAAATGTCATTGCTTCAGTAATAAGCTGATGTTAGATTGAACACGAGGTGAATGGATGTGGGTTAGATTCTCAGGAGGACGTTCATATAGTGTTCTTGCCAGGCAGTTTGATTTAAAATTGTGCAATTTTTTAAACTGAATAAAAATCCCCTTTTTAAAAAGGATATTGAAATTGTCCTACCTTTTTCCCTTTTTCTCCATTATAATAAAAACTTGTCTTTAAAATGTTCGTATTCATAAACATAGATGGTATTATCAATTAATATATTAGAATAGTATAGATGGAAGTTCAGAGATGGCTACAGCATACCAGTTATTTCTGTAATGCACGCGTGTCATGCCGGTGACGTCAGGTTTATGGCAACTCTTTTTTTCTCTCTTCTACTGCGGAGTGAGAGAGAAGGTAGGAGTTTTTGGCGGGAGGCCAAGGTGTTAAGACTATTACGTGCGGAGGGTACGTTGTGAAATTAAGTATTACTGGTGGTAGAAGAAATAATAATGTAACGACTGCTGCTACTGGTATTCTTTATATATCTATGTGTGTACTCAATGTTTGTGATGTTTCGTCGTGTTAAATAAACTTGTGTTTAATCGTGAAAAATGGCTGCATTCCTGAGTAAAACGGAAGTATAAGAATAAAATGGTGTGTGGCAAAATATCGAGCTTTAAAATTTAAAGGTGTGAACGAGGAGAAACACGAAGGAAAGAAGGTATTTTTAAAGGTGTATGACAACGCGTTTATTTTTAACTTTCCAACCTAGTTGAAAAGTGTTTGACTTCGGTTTGTTTGGCCATCTGCCGTCTGGTCGTCTGTCCGTGCTCTAACTCCCGTAAATATGCTCTATTGCCCTGCAATTTGTATGTTATTGTCGTTATCTATAGCATGTTTCCTATTTCAACTGAAGTGTGTAGCACTTAGTTTTTTTTACAGGGACACTCAAAAGAATTCCGTTACATTACGTCTATGGAGAAAAATCATCTGCGGTTTAATTAAATAATGTTTCACTATTTTAAACGCATTGAAATTTATATCACTAAGGTGCATTACAAGAGGCTTACTACAGAATATTGTGTGTATAGCAGTCATCGTTCATTTACAGGGACACACAAAAGAATTCTCTGTCTGTTAGCAATAATTCCTGGAAGTGCGTTTTAAGTTGCTGAACGCGATTTTAAATTTAACTCACTTTTTGTCTATTACTTGGTGTGCAAAAATTCTGTAGATCGTATACAGGGCAGCACAAAAGTTCGCGAACACATTTCCGTTTATTGACAAACTCCAGAAGGAGAATTTTAAACTGTGCTACGCGTTTCCTAACTAAACTGAAGTTTAGCATCCTATGTAGTACATATGCAAATCTATAGATCATATACAGGGATGAATAAAAGTATTCGAATATTTTTTCGAGTATTGTATATGTTGGAAATACAGGGTCATTCATAATTCCCTCCGGGGTTTCGAAACGTTATCGTAAAAAAAGACGAATATGAAAAAAAGAAACATATGAAATTATTCCGAAACTATTCAAGTTTTACTTACATACATTACAGGTGTTCTATGTGTGAACCCTTGGTCACACGGCATACATCCATGCGATAGTCCAGTTCCTGCCATACTCCG
This sequence comes from Maratus michaelseni, assembly GCA_963931845.1. Classification (NCBI taxonomy): domain Eukaryota; kingdom Metazoa; phylum Arthropoda; class Arachnida; order Araneae; family Salticidae; genus Maratus; species Maratus michaelseni. The sequence goes on from OZ007589.1 coordinate 236,120,644, forward strand.
TTTCTTTAAATTTCCGGTACCACACATGAATTGTTTTGTCAGTTGGTCCCTGTTTTCGATATTTATTACGAAAGGCCCGTTGAACTGACACCACTGATTCAGATTTAAAGAAACGGAGTATGGCAGGAACTGGACTATCGCATGGATGTATGCCGTGTGACCAAGGGTTCACACATAGAACACCTGTAATGTATGTAAGTAAAACTTGAATAGTTTCGGAATAATTTCATGTTTCTTTTTTTCATATTCGTCTTCGTTTTTTTTACTATAACGTTTCGAAACCCCGGAGGGAATTATGAATGACCCTGTATATCTTGGAAATTCCGGAAATTCTGTTTTTAAATAGTATGTTATGCGTTTTCCAAATTGTTTACTTAGATGTTATCTTTCGGTTCTTTAAACGGTAATGATTTGTAAAATTATTTTGGAAGCGTTGGAAAGTTACATAATCTATGCTTGATGCATGATTTTTCGTTCTTGTTAATTTTTAATTTTTAAATTGTCTTGTTTACTGTAATCGGTTCGAGCCAGCCTGTTACTTTTGAAAGCCTGGCTTGAAGTGAAACATATTTAAACGCCAACTTATGTAATCTGTTATTTTTCATAGGATGGATGCCCCTCCAGATGCAACTATATTTCAGGCAAGAATTGAGCGATTTTACATTGAGCGATTTTCTACAGCCATACTAGCAATGAGAGTGCTTTTGAAAGTGCTGCAAGCTGTTTTGTTGTGCATGTTTTGGGTCAACATCGAGAAATATGAAGAAACTATTTTCGATTTCCAAGCTCTTCTATTTATTACTGACCTATATCGCACTACACTTGACTTGAAGAATAGTGTTTTCTTGTTTTGTTTAATTTTATTCGTCATTTATATTGTATTTACTACGAAGTCTTTTTTCCCCTCTGTGATAGCAATGATCGTTCCATCGATATTATTGGAGCCTGTTGATATGTTTTACTGGCCCATGCTTTTGAAATCATTTTGTGATGTTCTTGCGTTTATTTTATCAGGGTCAAATGTACTTTTATTACGGATGCATATGTCAAGCCGTTGTACTGACTTTGTTTGGCTACTATGCATTGCATATAATCAACTGACGTACATCATAAACTTAGAGAGGAATAGTGTTGCAGATCTACTTTTAGTTCCAATATTTATGCTTCATATTGTTGTCTTTTCCTGGAGACGTTATACAAGGACATTCTTTCGTTATACTGTAGAAGTTACTTTATTATGGATGTACTGGAAATCGTCAACATATCCAAGAAGAATAAACCTTTTGGATGCTAATGCTGTTTTAGAATCTGAATGAATCTCAAATATGCGATAATTAACGATTTTATCTTTGTATACTCCAGTTAAGATACTGGAGAAACAGGATTTTTAATAGATTTAGTATTTTTTGCGATTGTATATTTTTATGTTTATTTAAATTTCACAAATATTGTCATTGTTTCGGCTGTTTTCTTTACCTCTCATTAACCTTTGCTGATACGGATTTTAACATGATCAATTGAGCTAACTTTATCTGTACAGGCTAGCAATGTTCAATTCTACGAAATGTTAAGGTTGATATATCATGCATGCATCTGGCGAGTCCCTCCCCGTGGTCCTGACCAGACTCCTTTAGTGGAGGAGATGACCGGGAGCGGGGCAGTGCGCGGACGCTCCATGTTTTGCGTTCGTTGCGAGACTGGGACAGGAGACGACTGGTCTGGGTTCCTCATCGTGGTCCGCCAGTGGAAGGTATTTCTGAAAGCCGGAGACTCCGCGCAGAGCTCTTAGGGTTCGCCCATTCGTGGGTTGAGGGCTGGTGGGTCTCTCCCTCGCAAGGGCAGGTTCTCTGCGACGCGAGGATCGGCCAATGCTCGGAGCCTCCTCCGTAGGTGGTGGAAAGATTTCCCGCAAGACCGTTCCCAGAGACTACGAGTGTCTCTGGTTCAGCGGTTGGAGACAATGCCAGACGGATCTCTCCAAAACTTGACCGAGGAATTGACGGAAGCAAGGATCGATCTCTGTAGAGTACGATGTTGGTGACTCTGTAGAGCGTCGGGAGATACGGCGTGCAGCAACTATCTGCGACGTAGCGGCGACAGATGTGAAATTTGCCGTCTAAGACGACCACCACTACTCCTCTGAAGCTGGAGAGTTGTGAGCCGACCCCAATGGTCACCGTAGAGTGCCCGAGCTGAAGAGACGGTCACTATCCTAAGGTGTGACCGAGGCACGCCAGGGACGCGAACGTTCTCTGAGACGGTGGAACTAACCCGCTTTCTACCAAGTGATTACAGGGAACTGGACCGGAGGCTGCTGACCAACGCGGCATCGATCAGCCAAAACTCGAGACCTTTGTCCGAAACCCCAGTCCGACACGTCACTCGTGTAGCCAGGAGTTTCCAAATCTGGCGGGCGGACTAGTGGCACGTCTACTAAGCTTCACTATCCTCGATCGGGCCCGTCTCTTTGGCGCGCTTAGAGGGAGTTTCTACGTCCTCTAGAGTCCGATAGTGGTGTCTTTAGGATTCTTCCGTTTTTTGAGTGATATGCTATGTGGATGATCTCGTAGATTGGGGGTCGCTTGGTTACCATCTAGTTCCGCCTAGGTGGGTTCAACCTCGCGCCAATCTACCTAGGGACAACCTAACCGTATCCCTTCTTTGGGAAAGGACCGAATTTCCTCGTGGTCCTGGGCCAGAGAGAGGCGCCTCCTGCTCTTTTTTTTTAGTGTGAATAACATGTCAACCTCACGGCCGAAGAGACTAGTTGCTTGCCCCTCCATGCATGTCAATGTTCGAAAGCCATGGGAAACCAAGAGCCGTCGAGGTAACTCGACATATGATCTAGCGACCGTCTCCCCTTATGGGGTTTCGCGAGCGAAGCAGTCGGGGGTTCCTTGGCGGTTCATCAGGTGTCTGTCCCATGCGGAAGTTTCCCATGAGCAGGGTTGCTTTCGTAACAACCAGTTCGTCGACACTTGGTAAAGTGGCTTGGGGGTCCGCAGTGGGGAGCGGCCCTAGGCCGATCGCAGCGCCGAGGCGAGACAAAGCCTCTGGTGCGATATAAGTAGTCTAGAGACTTGGGCGCGATGATCGTATTCGTGACGCCGGGCTACCCCCGTGGGCGTCTGACGGCGCAAGTTAGTTTTATATCATGCATGCATTCGTAAAGACAACGTTTTTCGAAAAATATCTGCGCATAAAAGTTTAAAATGAATTCAAGATTTTTTTCTATTGAAATTATTCTCACCTTGAATACAGCCTTGTTATAATTAAGATTTGCATGCAGAAAGTTCTTTCTTTACATTAAAGGTAAAGTGTGATAATAGTTTTTAAATTTTTGTCTACTTTAAAAGATTTAGTACGTTTTGAGTTTAATATCTTTACTATTTTTAAGCTGTCACTTTACGAATAAGTATTGGATACGTTTATTCCGAGAACAGTCAGCCGGGTATGATATACTATACCCGGGCGCATGGTTTTTACAACTGTCACCACTGTTTTTCGAAAAGTATTCTGCAACTTACTTTATCGTAGAATTTTGTAACAATTATCTCTGACAAAACCTGACTATTTGCATTTAGTGGTGACAAAGAAACAACCAGTCATACCGTGGGTATGCGCGACTTCTCCCGGGTTACACTATTTTCATTCCGGTTTTCTCTTTTGCTGTTTATAGTCACGAAATCCTATATCGCTAATAGTCAGCTCAATTAATAATTTGCAAAATGTAGCGTGTATGTTTCATGACTATTTTTTCTTTTGCTTACATTGCGAAGTTCGGCTTCTGAATAAAACAGTTTTATTCTTGAATGAAACCAAAGTTTCGGTCTGCTCTCACGCATATTCGTAAAGGATCAAACTCCTTCGGGGGGGGGGGGGTCAGGGGGATACCTTCTATAGGTATTCATGGGCTTCCAAACCCTGGGTACCTGAGCGCTCTTTTATCTTCCTTTCCATTCTCTTGTCAAATCTTTCCTCGTTGTTCCACTCATTGTGGTGTCCTCTTCTGAGCTGAGGGCGATTCCTCATAAGCCGACATCATTCTGTTTTATATCGACTTACGGAGAATTGTAAACCTCCCAGACGTTTGCCGTGCGTGGCGAGCCGTGTCCCTGGAAAGGGGGATCCTGGCAGTTAATAAAAACTAACACTGCTTTGGCTTATGCTTCAGGTATACGGGAGGGGCATATTGTTCCTGTATGTATCAATCGCCTAGTCGGCTGACTTGTCACTCGCTGGGGATAAAGTGAGCGGTCACTATTGTTCCCGTATGTATCAATCGGCTAGTCAGCTGACTTGTCACTGGCTGGGGATTAAGTGAGCGGTCACATACTGGTCATCTCATTAAGGGTGGAGACTGATATAGGTGTCTTGTGAGCGTACGGGCCCTGGTTAGCACTGGTGCACGAATGTGCCTCCCCTCATTGGACTCTGTAGTGGGTGGTGCGACTGGGGTCTGAATTAGTTTTGTCTCGGTTAATTCCCTCCCATTCGGAGAGAAACAAACTGTACAGAATATTTAATTTATACGTTTTTTGCAATTTAAACGTACTAAGTTTTTCTGATGGTTCTTTTAAGAGAACTACATAATTTCTTATCGCGAAAACATTTCAGTCAATTTTTGGACATGGTGATTCACTTAAAAAAATGGTCTGGGGATTTGCTGGTGGAGGTTTTTTCAGCGAGTCGCTCGGAATTTTTCTCAAGTGCACAAAACTAGGTTCTTTTCCTGTTTCTGTTCAGGTTCATCAAACTCTAAATAAAAGCCGTTGTGTAATATCAGAATTATAACTTTTATTCTATACAAAATATGAACTCTTGCCAAATTTAAAAGATCTATGTTATAGAAATACGCCGTATCACTATTCGTCGGAATGAGCAAGTGCTTCCTACAAAGCACATTATTCTGACTTTCAGTAGCCCTACACCACCAACTGGAATTAAAGCTGCATACATGTGCTGCCCCGTCCGGCATTATAATCCTAACTCTCTGCGTTGCTTTAAATGCAGCGTTATTGCCAATGTAAAACTACCTGTAGTGGATCTGTTACATGTGCAATAAGTTCAGAAGTTGGTCATGAGAGTAACTCATGTGAAAAATCCGAACACTGTATAAACTGCAAGGGTGACCATGCAGCATACTCTCGCTTTTGTCCAAACTGGATCCATGAGAAACAATTTCTTGCAGTCAAAATCACTCTCAAACTTTCTTATCCAGCAAACAAATTGAGAAAAAGTTTCCCCTATGCTAAAAGCTAAACAAAAATAATGTGCACAGAAAGATAACCTTTAATCCAAGCCTTTTCACAGTGGGAAAACTGAAGGGGAAAAACAAACCTTGCGATACATTGCGTTTTATTACAAACGATTACAAATAGCTGCTACATTATACAGATGAAGTTATGGAATCTGTTTTACAGTTCTGACCCAAATGATACCGTTTTTGAAGTATTCGAGCCGACGTGATTTTAACTGTTTCTTTTGGTAATCTGTTTAAGTTAAATATATTTCTGCTAGAAACTTTGGACATCTTGCTGAGAGTTTAAAGATGGTATATATTTTAATTGTGAAAACTTGTGTTTATTTCGTTTAGATACTGCTATATTTTCATTGAATCATTTTAATTTACTTTTAATTTACTTGTGTTATTTTCATTCAACTTGTTTTTGAGTTTAAAATCAATTTTAAATTTTAGTGTAAAGTTTTTTGGCGCAGCACATCCCTAAAGGGATTTTGTGCCATAAAACCCCAATCAACCTACTCCTTCAACAGCGCAACGTTGAAGCATGGAAAGGAATTATTTAAAATTGATCGGGAAATGGTTTCGCATTTAAAATCCAAAAGCCCTACTTCCAAAGTGAAGCTAGTATTCCAGGGGTCGGACGATATTAAAAATTTGATATTTTCAGGTAAGCATGAATTTACGATCTTCCTGAACGAACAGCTTCCTATTAGATGTGAATTAGGCGCTGGATTTGACGGCCGTTCAATATATTCAGCGACTTGTGAAAATCGGACTATGGTGGGCTCTATTCTGATCTGGGGTAGTAAAGCAGAAAGTATCTGAAATTAAGTTTTTCTTCGGATTAATTTCTAAAACTCATTACTTAATAGTTTGGAGAGAATGTTAGTTATTTATAATCTGTATCGTTCAGGTAAACAACGCACGGTGTTAATAAATAGTACGTAAAAATATATAGTACGTAAAATCAGAGTACGTAGTGAAAGAAATAGGACTTTGTAAATATAAAGTAATTTTATCCACTTGCATAAGTTTCCCTTTGTTTGGATACTATGACGCAAAATAATCATTTACATAAATTTTACTTATGATTTTGGATAGCGCGGCACAAAAGATAAATCAATTTATTGAAATAAATACATTTTCAGTTTGATTCCAGTTTGATTAGCAGTTTCAGTTTGAGTGTTAAATTTTCTTTTCAACTTAAAATGCTTCTAAAATGTGACTGCTTTCATAATATGCTAAATTAACATATTTATAGTGTGCCAAGTGGATTTCAATGGGGTTGAATCGGTGTGCTTTTCCCCCTTTAGATAGTCCGTTTCTACTGTACCAACTACAGCTTTTCTAAATGGCAATGAAAAGAAATCTGATTCCTGCAATTGCAACAAATTGTTTAAATTTTGTTATGCATATTCTCTAATAAGTTTTTTAAATTACAAATTTGTTAGAAAAAAGTAGAAAAAAGCGTTACAATAGACGGTAGACTCTGAGTTTTAAAGAACAATCGCACACACACAATTTAAATGTATTTGGTATCAAAAATAAAAAGGTAACACCATCTAGTCGTTTGTTCGTTATTGAAATATTTGTTTAAAAGTAGGATTTATAGTTCATTATGGATGTTTTTTTTAAACATTTCTTTGGGGTTTTTGAAAAAAAAATTTAATAGAAAATGTAAATTAACTGAAATATTGAATTTAAAGCAACTGATAATCTTTGACATGATGTCATTAATTTGGTACATCGCAGAATTGAATATCTAGGAATACCGGGCAAACTGCTAGATTAAAGTGCATACTTTAATTTTTTTAAATCATTAAAACTTTGTACAATTCGGAGTGATTATTCAAGGAGGAAAATCAATACATTATTTGTATATTTTTCATTTGCATATCGTATTTGAGCACATCTTGTGTGTATGCAAATTTTATTTTAAAAACAGCTCTATTTTGTCAATTTTGCATCCTACCGTTTTTGAGCACAAGACGATTGGGGTAGGTCAAATGTTCTTTAAAATTAGATTTTTGGGTCGGTATGGGTAAGGGTCAAGCTGATTATATCTAAACGGCTCAAACAATAACTAAATTTTGCATCGTACCGTTTTTGGGCACGAGAAGCCCATTGGGCTAGGTCACATGTTTGAGAATTTTAGTAGGTAATTTTTGGGTAACTGCGGGTCAGGTTAATAAATTTATCTTAAAAAAAAGGCTCTAACAATTTTGACTGAATTTTGTAACTACAGTTTTCGGGCACGCCACCTTGGAGGTAGGTCACATGATCGAGAAAATTTTATTAGTGGTTCACTATTGGTCAGGGTCAAAGCTAAGTTTATGTAAACGGCTGAAAATATTTCCGCAATTTTGTATCGTACAGTTTACGAGCACGAGAAGACTATAGGTCTGTCACAAGTTGGCGAAAATTCAATTAGTGGGTCATTTTGTGTCATTACGGGTCAATGCATTTCAATGTGAATGAAAGTTGAAACAGTTACTACGTTGAACAGTTGGCAGTAAAATAAGTCAAAATTTGCAACATTTTGCCAAATATTGCAAAATTTGGGGAAATTTGTCAAGGAACTTTACTTTCTAGATTACTAATTCAAAAATATACGTTTGGCGCAAAATTAGTTTCTCGCTAAGCCGACGTTTTGCCAAATTGTCAACATTTGGCGGAATTGACTTAGAATCTGAAGGAATTTTCTAGATATTCTCAATGGGAACCGATATACAGGGTGATTTTTTTTTAAGTTGTGAAAGTGAAACCAAACCCTATAACAGAAAAAAAACGTTGATCCAAATGACCTGAAATTTCACCAGTATGCTTCCAAAGCTGTGGGAATTTTTTAGGCACAGTTAAAAAAAAACTTAACTTACAGCGCCATCTGTCGGTGCGATTTTAACAAACTGGTTTCTTTCCTCCACCTGGTTTTAGGTCCAATGAATCAGTCTGTTCAAATTTCAAAACCATCTTCCGTAGATCTTGTGTTGTCATTGGACCTTTTTTTAAATTCTTAAGTGTCTTAAATCTCTTAAGAGCCGTTGCTGCGCTGTCATTATTCTGATAATACAGTTTCCGTAACAACGCATGGTCAGTCAATGGCACAGTCATTGTGAGGATATCCATAGAATAATGAAAACGAGGTATGCGTGCCTTACTTTTTTATCGCCACTGTGCATGTGTTGTGTGCTCGTCTCCAGACTTTACTGCATATACAGCGCCATTTGTCGGTGGAATGCTATATATTTTTAATCGTCTAAAAATTTTCAATTTGCTTTGGGAGCACACTAGTGAAATTTCAGGTCATTTGGATCAGTGGTTCTTTTATTATAGAGTTTTACTTTCACAACTTTAAAACAAGTCTCCCTTTACACGATTCAACCAATTAACGCCCATAGAACGTTCTCGTAAAAAGAAATCAATCAATCTGGATACACAGAACTGATTGTTATGTTGTACAGAGAACTTGTTATATTGAGTTGAACACAAAGCTAATTTTAACGAAGCCTAGCTCTGTCTTCCGTGCTTGTAGTAAAGTGTTACATTTATTTAGAACACCTAAATTTATTGGTTTTCAAGGTTCATAAAGACATAATTTGTTTTAAAAAATGATTCAGTTAAAATCTAAATAAGTTTTTTTTTTAAATATCTTAAAGATATTTACCCCCTTTTTTTATTTTTGTATTTCATCAAAGATACTGTATGATATGACTATATGAAAAATAACAAACTAATTTTCATCCCTACAGGCATAAACCATTTGAACACTGGATAAGCTTAAAGCAATTTCTTCAAATATATACATTTTAAAGTATGCTGAAAATTTCTAATTTGCTTTAGCAAAATTTATTCTAATTTTAATTAAGCTTAATATAGATTTACTTGATTATTTGCAAGTGATTGTCACTTATAGCAAGGATTTTTTCTTTAGTATTTCTTAAATGTAGATTGACAAATCTGGAATGCATTGCAAAATTTTGTCATGGTTTTTTTTCAATCTATAGAATATAATTTTTTATTTTAAATTTGCAAACATAACTCTTCTAAAGTTTGTCTTTTTTAAAATTAAATTTTCTGCTTTACTTTTCAATCTACTTGTCACTATTAAATCTCCGAATCTAGTCTATACAAAATAGTTAGAATTGTCGTATGTCCCCAATCTATTACACCATGACATTTTCTGAAATAGCATAATTGAAAAATAAACATGCATAATGCTTTATAACATACCTGGATTTAATTCAGTCAATTTAAAAGCTAAATTTCCTGTTGCATCATTGCAATGTCATGCATTTTAGCATACGATTACGTTCGTGATTAAACATTTTTTTAAAGTTAATTAAATTCAGCAAGAGCTGGATTTATTTATAAGTAAACTGGGAATCAAACAGCAAGATTCTAAAAAGCTTTAATTGGAACAGCCGGTTTAAAATTTGTAATATAATTATCTTTCTCGTGAATTGCAATATTGCTCTTAACCCTTAACAACTATTAGCGGTCTCTGAGACTGCTGCGTTTTTTAATTTTCAGTTGAACTAGTTACTAGTGAAATTTTATTTCGTTTGGAATATTAGTACTAGCGGTAGACTTCTGATCTCTGTATGAACTTCTGAAGCAGTATCCTACGCGTTACTCTAACCGTTATTCATCTTTCGATCTAGCGGTCTTTGAGATAGCTCACAGTAGCTATGCGACAATATTTGTCAGTTACGGATAAAACGCAGGTCTCGATTTGAAAATCTCCCGAGGGAGAGGGGATGGATAATCGAATTTTAATTTTTTTTCTGCAAGTACCTTATTAGTTGTTCAACATAATTTATGGATTGTGATATATTAGTAACTTACTTGTTGCAAAATTATCGATATTAAACCAATTTCGTGAGTTTAAATTCCGTTAAACACCCAGAGAACCTTTTGCGCAACATTTTATAAATTAAAAATATTCTTTATATGCATAAGTTAATATACTGTATGTTCTATTTTATGTATACAAATTTAAAATCATAGAAATTATTTTTTGAATATCCTGCTGACACAACTAAGAATTCCTAATAACTGAACAAGTGGAATTATATAAAAGAAAAGGTGTGTACTTGTCCAAATCCTGTAAAAGAAAATGAAAATCTGCAGGACGAGTGAACTTGTATTTGTTTTGTACTGTAACACATATTTTAAAGCCACATGTCCGTAACTCGGACGTCATTGTCGATGGAAACACATGACAATACTCGCTTTTAATGCATTTTTTTTTAATTTCACATTTTTCGTTTTTACACCGCCGAAGAGGAAAAGTGTTTCAAATGAATTTGTTTGAAAAAAAAAACCTCAATATACTGATATTTTATGGTCTTTGGAAAAAAAATCAATGCTTTAAAAATTTTGAAATATATCTAACGATTACACAAGATGAAACTGTTTGCAATTAATAATGAAAAAATTCAGCATTTGTTTCCGGCTAATATTCCATAATGCAATTACAACTCCATTAAAAACTAACTTAATGTAAATAAAACAAATTTTTAAAAGAAATCTATTCGAACTGTGTGCTTAAACCACTCAAATTAACAGAATAAATCTGTTGTAAATAGCGAAAGCTTTGGCGGTATCATCGGCTATTAACTTTTGGCATGTAGTTAATACGAAAATATCACTTTAAGCGAATTTGAAAAAAATATCTGAATATATTAGATTTTTTTTTCAAATAACGCGTTTTGGTTATTAATGGACATCCTAAAAAAAGAGAAATTTTCAATAAAAAATAGTTTTGACTTATACCCTGTATTTCGCCTAAAATTTAACTTGCGACCCCACCGGGTTGGAAACCGTAGCTTACATAAAACAAATGCTCTTAAAAATGGCAGTCCACTATATTTATCTTCTGGATATAATCCAATCTTATAAATCTAAGATATCTAAACTTTTTGTTTTGAGAATATCTAATACCTCCAGTTCACCCCCCACTTTCGTTTCTACTAAATTCCCAGTACTTCATTAAACATGAAGTATCACAAATTTAAGTTATACCCATCGAAGTGATTTAATGTAAAATCGTGCGGGAGAAAATATTTCCTCCCCTACTAACTCAGCCGAAAATCGTTAATCTGCCATACGTTCTCAACTTTTACTCTTTTGACCAAAATTAAATATTTATAGTGTGTATAATTATGAGCAAAAATGTGCGAGCGCGCACGATCGATAAAACTGACCTCCCCGAAAAGATTCTACTAAAGATTCTTCCTTTCAGAACCGGTTCCAACCGGTTCCAAAATTGAAAATGTCCGCTTATAAATAAAAAAACCGTAACCAAAATCAAAAAAGTAAAAAGTAACAACGTTAGAGATCGACCTCAGCTATCCTATGCAAAAAAATTATTTAAAAATATTAAAATGCGAGCGATAAATCGCGCGATAACCTTCCCATAGACTTAACATTAGCTAAAGCGTTTCTTCGCGTGACTAGCGTAGGCTCTTAAGGCACAGGAGCATCCACAACACGGCTAAGGAATAGCAAATTAAGTGCAAGTTAAACAAAACTTATAGGTATATATATATATTTTTTTTTCGTTTAAAACTTAAAGCGCGATTTTATGGAAGCTAGATTTTAACATGGGCAGCATAACGTGAACAATTTCTAAAATTTTTGGATAAAATGTTTAATTATCTATGCATAATTAAATGTCTTATCGAGCCATGTTTTTGAGAATTGTAATTTATTTTTCCAATAAGTTTAAAAGTCAATTTTAGGCGAAAACTAAGTTTTTCAAATTAGCGCAATTTTCTTATTTAAAAAAATTGAACAGATGGCCTTTAGCTACATTATTGTACAGGAAGAAACTGAGACTTCAATTTTTTTTTGTTTCTACACGAAGTTGGGATGCTTTCTATCTAGCCCGGACAATTTGGTACAGGTCAACGTGGCTGCAGGTTTCTGACGTGTGACCGAATTTAACAAATATTTTTTAAATACTTGAAGCAATAAAAAACAACGTGGAAATATTAGTTTTTAAATGTTGCTCATTTCCTAAAAAAAAAAAAAAAAAAAAAAAAAAAAAAAATTCTAATATGTCAAATTTTTACCGCCGAGAACGTATGTAACCCCTAAAAGTTCAGTAATTATGGCGACTTAAAGTTTTGAACTCCTTATGTTGAATTCGGTTTTATTCCTTGCGAAAGAGTGGCAATATGGGTATTTTGTAATGCGGAACTCTAACTACTTTGGAAAATGAGCTGTAAATTTTTATTCGTATATTTAACTTTTAGGAATGTTTCGGTTAAAATATTCATAGGTTACAATTAATACTTTTCGAAATGAATTGCATATTTGAAATTAATTTATGTGCAAATAATTGAATACTGACTTGACGAAAACGCTGCTCGTTTGGTATCAAAGTATTGCTCACTCGTAAGAAATGTGACACTTTCAAAATCTTTTTGCTTATTATATTGAATTATGTATTTAATATAAATAATATTTCATTAGAGTAATTATCAGAAAAACTGATAGATTACACTGTGTCCTTTTTAAAACGGAAAATGCGTCAATTTGTTTGGGGTGGAGGGGAAAAAAAATTACTCAATCCTCCAAACGTCTATATTCTTAATGATTTTACTCGTTTTGCGCAGCATGTATAAATTTGGACTTTAGGCCATTAAACGTTATGCATCCATATTAAGGATTTTAGACTTCTCTACACACTTTACCATCTGCATGCACAGCTAAGTACTATAATTTTGTTACAGTAAAATCATGGGGATTCCTTATCTTTCATGTAAAATTGTAGTATTTTTGAGTTGTCCGTTTATTGCGGATGAGCGATATGTCAATTAGTCGTTATTTTAATATTTTTCGCAATTTCAATATGTAGAATACAAACAACACTATATTTAGCATGAAGTGGTAGACTTTATTACTATTCAGCTGGTCTCATTTTATTTTTGGAATGTTTAGCATCAGTTTGTAAGGTGTGTGTGTGTGGGGTAGATATCCGATTTCTTAGTCTAAAATGCATTTATGTATACACGACTTGGAGTATCTTAAATGGTGTGTAGAGAAAGAAATTGCTTATGAAATAAATGAAATTTCTTTTGGTAATCGCTCAATGGTAAAAGCGTGGTCCAAAGATTAAAGTAAATGTATTTTATATGGAAAGCGTGGCAATCAAAACAATGGCAATCAATGGCGTCAACAATGGCAATCAAAATATTTTATCGGCAGTGTTTTTGGTACATCCTCACAACTTTGATTCCATCCTCAACTTTGTTTTTATTTTTTAATGGGGAAAAATCAAAGGGAATGAGCACAAGTGGAACCTCCTCCCCTTTTTTTTTTTTTTTTTTTTTTTTTTTTTTTTTTCCCCTCCTTCCGTACATGGCAAGAAGCATCTTCCTCTTTGATACTGCAAGAACAGGGCGTATGGCATTTCCTATTTCATGCAGGAAAAATTGGGGTTAACTTTCTTTGTTAAATTGTCCTGGTGAAGGTGTTACCAGAACCCAGTATCAGCCCAATGAATTTGGCACAGACTGCAGATAGGAAATTGAAATCTTGCATGGGTCGGGGTATATCTGACCTGAACCCGCAATATCTATTTAAAGTTAAGACTCGACTTGGTTTAATAGAGAATATTTAATCATTAACTTGTGTTAGCGGTCCCGCAGACCGTTTTTTTCTATGTTTTTAGCTTAACTTGTAAAATTTTAAATTTGTTTATTACAACCTCTATGTTGCATATCATATTAAAGGGCATTAAACATGCTGCGATATGACACCTCTTTCGCCTTCCGATCTTAATTAGAAAAGATTTTATGACAATTTGAAAATCTTGCGGACTAACATTTTGACAACTTTCGAGAAGTTTATATAGCCATATTTTCGAAACAAACTGATATTTTTCAGAAACATTTGGTATTTTTCTTAGTCTATATAAATACTATGTGACACAGTTCATTAAAATCCTGAGATGGTGAGGTAAAATAAGTGTGTTGACTTGACATGCAATGACTCTAATGATAGTTTGTTTAAAACTGTTTATTAAATCGTAAATTGCTGGCAGAAAATATTGACTTGTAAGTTTTTTTAACTGTTATTAAACTGTCTTATAAATGTGTATTGCATAGATTCCGTCGCTAAAATGTTCAGTTATCTAATGTGAAACTTTGAGGCTATGAAACAGTTTTTATGTTAAATGGAAAGTATGCCTTTTTTTTATCCCTTCAGTTAAACCCATATGAATGGGGGAAAATCTCTATATTGGCAAAAATGTCTACTTCCTCATTCGATGTTTAGATAGGCTAAGATGCGAAGATTTTCAGTCATTGTATATAGAAAAAATCTCTACTATCAAACTTCCCTTACTTTTTTCTTCATATCTAACCTAATTTGAACTAGAATATTGAATGTTCTTGTGTGTGAATGAAGCGATTTGTTTATTTTAAGTGTTTAAGTTACGAAATTTCGGGTTTGTTAAATCGTTCACTTGGTAAAAGAAAAGTGCCAATACGAAAATTTGCTTTTTTATTATTTGCTTAAGTCTTGAAATCTCACTTCTTCGGGGAATTTAGCCTCCATTTCAGTATCGATAATTGCCACTTGAGCAGTCGTGGCAGTTCTACAGTGAAGCCAATATAGTGTTATATGCAAACATCTTATTCCTTTCACAAAATACAATTTTTTTCTTTTTTCGTATTGTGGCAGTCTTCTTCCAAGTGGACTATAAGTTTGATTTCCAAAATACACATGGAAGGTTTGCATTAATTGAAATTATTATTGTTGCTCTAAAGTTTTTTAAATCTAATAAAAGTAACTTTCTCCTGTAATCTAAGGTTTCCATATAAAGTCAACCTTTTTTTTCTCTCATAGGATGGATGCTATTCCTAACCAGATCGATCTTCTTCTACAAGTCTTGGTACAATATCGTGTACATGAAGAGATTAATCCTGTAATTTGGCTAATTGCTACGAAAGCATGGATATCAACAGAGTTGTTCTTGTTTTGGACGTATGCAGTGAACTATGATAAAATTTCGTATTGTTTTCATGCTCTTCTTTTTATCACAGACTGCTATCGCACTTCATATGACCAAAAAGGATGTGTTTTAATACTTATTTTACTTTTAATTAGTATATTGATGGCTTTTCAGACTGTATCATTCTTTGGAACGGTATCCTTAATGACTGTTTCGGCGATAGCTTTCAAGCCGTGTGAAAGTTTTGTACTTATTATGATCTTTAAATCGTACTGGGACTGGATAATTAGTTATATCTTACGTGAAGATGAAAACAATTTTCCTGGAGAAATATCAAGCCGAGTGTCAGACTTTGTCTATATATTTGTATTTGTATGTAGTCATGTTTTGTATACGTTTTCACGTCCTCATAATAGTATTGCAGACTTCTATTTGATTCCAATACTTATGGGGCATATCTTAGTTTTCTGCTTTAGACTTTACACTAAAGAATATTTATGTATTATGCTTGCTATTACATTCCATTGGATGTTTTGCAAGTCACGTAGATTTGAAAGAATACGAAGTATTTTAACAGAATATTAGAGCTTAAACGCTGTATTTGACAAATGGATTTTATTACTATTCGCCCTGCAAAATACTGTTTTTTTAATTGTTTTTATATTTCAATGGATTCTTCAGTTAAAATACTGGTGCAATTCGACTTTAATAAACATTTTTACGAAATTTGGTAGTTATAATTTCTTGAAGTAATTCATAAACAAATTAAATTTTTAGGTAATTGCAATTTATTTCAGATTAATGTATTAAGGCTTTGTTAACATTCTACATTGTTTATAATTTTTTATGAGCAGTTAATTGTAGTTATAGTATGGGTAAAAGTGACACGGTGAAAAAGGATAGAATGGCATAACATATATGTACACTTTAAATCTGAAAACAATTAGCATTTTTCGCATACATGATTACTTTTTCCAATTTTCTGCGCATATATGGTTTTGAGTTATTCCATAACTTAAGTCTCGTCGTAATAATTTTCTAGTTTCCTCTTATTTGCGGACAAATTCTGATATTAAGGGAAAGATATACTACCTTGGGTCAAAATTTTAGATTTAACATTTTATGCATCCCAAGTGTGCAGATTTTCACTCTAGAGCGGTTCGTGATATTTCAATTTCTTAATTTCTTTGCTCTGTAAATGTAACGCCGCTCGTTGAACGTAACGCTATTCTAACATTTTAAACTTGTTTTTTCGAAACTCTGTTTTTCAAACTGGGCAATCATTTATCTTGATTGCACTATTTGACTGATTTTCAATATTTATTTAAGAGAAAGCTAACTGTTTTTGCTGGAGCTTATGCCCCCGAAAAGCATTTTCATTTATTACAAATGTGTTAGAGCTCTCAAAGGACCGCCATTCTGTCAAATCATCTTTTTAAGCTAAGCTAGTCGTTGGGGGGGGGGGGGGAGGAGGCACCGTAATGCTTACCCATTATGGATATATATAATATAAAATATGAAAATAAAACATGTGTAAACTACTTATAAAATGCATTGCAATTCGAATAAAATAGTGGATTGATGACGTCATAAACTTTAAAGGCTCTATTGCTGAATTGCGTAAAAGAAACATCCTTAACTCCAAAAATGTTAATTATATTATTCGTTTACTGCGTCGGATTAAGCGTCTCATTTCTAAGTAAAATATCTTTTTGAATTGAAATTTGAAATACAGGGTCATGAAAAATAGAAGTGTGGAAAATAGGATTACAAATATCTCGGCAACAAATTACCCGAATGACTTCACTCTTTATGCAAAATTTGTTTATGGTTTTTATTTGATTTTTGTGTTATATTCACTCCTTAAAGTAAACAATTTCAAAAAAATTTCAGACCGAATATTTTGAGTCCGAAAAATAGTTCCGGATAATCGAGGTTACTGAAATTCAATAAGCTTCTTCCGATTATTACATACTAAGTACATACCAAATTTCAAGTCTCTCTCTCAATTTTTTCGGGATATAACAGCGTTTAGACACACACAGAGAGACAAAACGGACGGCAAATTTTTTTTCTAAAAATGTTTTTCGGAATCTTCAGTGTCTGAAACGTGTGAATTCATCAAATTTTTCGATTTTCAAAACGATTACAAGACTTGCCCTATACTACATATGATGGGTATTTAATAATTGTATAAACTCCAAAAAATTTAATGTCCTTTCATAATATGGTGAGTAAGTTTGAGGTACCGAAGAAAAACGTCCGTCCGATTGGACGTCATGGTGCTCACTTGCAGGCGCACAAGGCATTATTTTTTTTTATACAAATTCATATCTCTCTCGTCTTGGTAACAAAAATCGTAAAAATCCACGTAAACTTCAGGCCAAAAAAGAACCTCTTAAACAAGACTAAAACTACTATTAATAGCAGAAGTAAAGGATGTTTGGCAGAGATTTTTTTGGGTAAATGTACATCACAAATAATGAAAAACCGCATCAATCAAACCCTGATGGATACCTTCTGTTAAATTTTAAGGGAGTATTTTTGAATGCAGTAGTTATTAGAAATCTTGATACATTAAATGTATTTGTAGAACAAATTGAACAATTTCCTGCCTTGTGTAGACCAGAGAGGAGACAGATATTAAGATATTTCATTCAGTTGGTTCTACGCTTAATGTTTTTTGTAGCAAATATGGTTAAAAAAAATTGAAAATTTAAATATTGTTTGAATTTCATTTTTATAAGAATCTAAAAACATGGATTCCGTTCAAATGAGATGAATAAATCTTTGATATTTTCATTTCTAAGTTTCATAAGTTGGAAAAATCATTTGTATTATTTTTTTTGTGTGTAAAAAAAGAAAAGGTACATGCAACATGTACATGCAACATACCAAAGTTTTTAAAACTTTTACATTCATTTAATTTGAACGATATGTTTATAGGGTGGGTAACATATCCTATTGTTTTAACATTAACCCTTCTTTGCATGAGTTTTTCTTTTTTTTATACATATATTAAATATTAGACACCAGAAATTTTAAGATATAGATTTTTAACTTTGTTCAGCAACATAGTTCACGGGAAATTTACTGCATTAATATTTCTATATAAATATAGTGGTGGCGAAGAAGTTGATTTATTTATTACAAGTTAAATAAAAAGTGATGGAAATTTACATCACTATGTAACTAAGGGTTAAATGTAGAACAAACTGAATGAAATATTTTATTATCCTTTTTGAAACTAAACATTGCTGGAATTTTGTATTTTTCTTACGAAAATAGTTAAATATATTAATTTTATTGTAGGGGAGATGGAGGATGAATGGGACGTTCTCAATATTTCAGTCAATAAACCCTTCTTTTTTTTTTAGTAGTTTCCTATCCTCATCGATTTCGCTACTATAGCGTGCTTTAGAACCAAAAGCAAGACCACATGGCTGCTCACTTTCCTTCAAATTATTATTTCCTGAAAACTTTGCTTAAAAGTTATTTTTTTTGCATTTGAAGTTACTTAAATATCTTATGCAATATAAACAATTAAGATATGTTGTAGTTTTTTATTTCAAGGCTAAATATTAGTAATTAAAATGAATGTATATTAACCAACGTGACAAAATACTTTTCGAGACAAAATGGCTGAAAATTGAATATGCATCATGGGGATGATTGGGACATTTCAAATTGGATGAATGGGATTGTCTCATTCATCCCTAGAGGATGCTGAAAAATATATTTATTACCGAAATAATAGTACATAGTTTGTTAAATTAATACTTTATGGTAATTATTCTTTTAACATTTCATCCTCATTGTAGCTATTGTCTTTAGCCATTGAATGCTTCCGTTTATGGGCCTTTTAAGGCAAAGCTGAGATGAGTCCAAGATGATTGGCTTACAAATAATCCTGAAGGTCATATTACATTTTACAATCTGTCAGCTTTTACCAAGGAGGCATTTTTGTCAGCTTTTAGTCCTTAACATTAAATAAAGGGAGGAAAATATTTGTCTCATTCATTCTTGCTGTGGGGATGATTGTGAGATAGAGGAACTGTTTTTCCTTTCATGATATATTTCTGTAGAATAATCTTGAATAAATATTGTGCGATGTAGTCAAACACTTAATGTATAAAATGTGATACGTAATATTGATAATAACTTAAATAAAACATTTAAAATAAATATTTTTGTGAAAATGTCCCATTCATTCTCATCTCCCATGTCATCAGCGATTATGAGTATAATACATTCTATATTTCAGCGAATTTACTACGGAGTTAGTGAACAGTTAATTAAAAGAATAAAGAAAAATCCAGTTTTAGATAATAAACTCGCATTTTTCTTACTAAAACTCATAGATGAAATTTAATGTGTTTCTACATGAAAAATCAGATACAGCATTAAAGTTCATCGCAAAAAACTAAAGGCTAAATATTCTGTTAATCCAGAAAAATTTCGGCTGTCAAAATTGTGATTAGGGCAATGTTGTTAAGTGTACAAGATTTTAGAAAAGAAGATACTATAAATCGCGATCGCTTAAGGCTGTATTCAAAAAAATATTTTTCTACGCTCAACAACTCAAAATTTTGAGACACATTCTGAGACAAATTTTTAAAAATAAAAACATGAAACTTGGCGGCGTGATTTATAAAGACATTTATAAGGGCCCCATGTTTTTATTTTTCGTTCAATTAAATAGAAATCTATTTACAGACTTTTATTTTCACAGTACGATCATTTTTTTTTTTTGTTTCCAGCGCTATCGCTTCGGGAAATACGGTTCAAAATGTCCACTTTGACAGCATTTTTTGAAATATATTCTGTCTTTATCAAAAATCGATACAATACGGACATTATAAAGTTTCTGAATAAGAGAACCTGCCAATTGGATGCATTTTAGAGAAAAAATGAATTTACAAATGTGTCTCTCAAAATAAGCAGTTTGGATTTGAATACACCCGTAAGTCTATTGTAGACCCGTTCAGGAATCTTTCCCCAAACATAGGTTAGCAGCGCCCACTAGCATCACCCATGCGTAGGAGGAAAAACCATTAAAAAATCGCTTTTTCTAATTCTACTGTTCAGTAGAAACTTCAAACTTGACACGGTGATGACTTTAAAGACGTAAATGACTTCTAAGAGCGGTTTTTAAAATATTCGCTATTTTATTGGATGACATGAGTGGAAAACATAAAAAAAACTCTAAATTATTTCAAATTGCTAAGGATAGAAACTTCAAATTTAACTAATTAAAATTCATAAAGATACAAATAAATGTAAATATTGCTTGAAGGTGCGTAAAAACATGCATAAAAACATTTTAAAAGCACATTAGTCCTTTTTTTTTAAATCTAAACGTTTTAAACCGAACTTACTGTCATCAGTGAAAAACTAATAGTTAAGTTGTGCTGTCTCTTTTCGTCTTCTAGCTTGTCGGGAACAAACCATTTTACTTAAAGGGTGTGAAATATAAGGTGGGATGGGAAAGGTCATTCAACATTACAAAAACAAGTACAGGTTAATCAATCATGTATTAATTCATTCCAGACTGTGTGGATATCATATAATACATCGTTAGACTATTTCTTTTTTAGATATGATTTCTAGACTGATTTGGCGATTACTTGTGCGGAATATAATTTTGGATCGATTGAAATCTACTTTTATAGGTTGTTTGTGCTAATCTTGCTAATGCAGTGTGGGGTCTATTTAATCTCTGATCTGCTTCATGTTCTTTAATTCAGTCCCGAAATTTCCTCAGTGTCATACCTACGTACATAAAATCTTTATCTTTCTTTAATGGTATAATATATACCCCTGATCTCTTGATAGCCTGGATTGGGTCAGTTTTCCTGTTTAACAAAACCCGCAACTTTGGGGGAAGGATTGCAATTAATGTATGCCAAACTTAGAGAGAAAATCTCATACTTTAAAGAAAACTTGGGATGTTTAAGGTATGGTTAAGGTTGTTTCTTCGCTTTACAAACCACTCTCAAGGGTGTGCAATAGTGGAAAAGGTTCCAAAATTCTGATTTCTGTAGAGTATAAAAACATAATTTTATATCGTTGATACTTTTGAGACATAAATGCTCGATAAAAACTTTTACTTAAATCTATACTAATATTATAAAATAACGTTTGTTTGTTGGGGGTAACCTCTGGAACTACTGCAACGATTTCAAAAGTGATTCCGCAAATTGATGGTGGTAATCCCTGCTCCAACATAGTCTATATTTCATGTCTGTGCCACTAACCCCAGGATTGTAGGTGTAAAAAACGTTCTAAAATTGAGATTTTTGTGATGTTGAGGGAGCTAGAAACATTAAATTTGACATGATAAGTACTTATAAGATGTAAATTCTCAAGATTCTAAAAGAATTCGAAATTTAAAAGGATGCAGGAGAAAAAAAAAAGTTCTCAGAATCGCAAAAAAAAAAAAAAAAAAAAAAAAAAAAAAATTAGAAGACTAGAAACCTGAAATTTCTCATGACGGTTACTTTTAAGGTAAAAATGTTCGCAATTAAAGGGTTAAATGAGCGGGGAAAGCGTTCTAAAAAACGTTCTAAACTATGATTTCTATGGCATTGTTAAGGATATAAAAGTGAAAACTGACATGACTTCTACATTTTAAGACTGAAATGCTCACACAATCCTGCTTTTTTTTAAATTCAAAATTTGAAAGGGTACAAGAGTAAAAAACATTCAAAATTACGTTTTTTGTGATACTTGAAAGGACTAGAAGCATGACTTTTACATTTAAGATAAAAATGCGCTCAAAGAATAGTTTCTAAAAAAAAAATAAAGGTGAAATTAGCGGAAAGTGTTCCAAAACCATTCAAAATTATTTCTTTTAAGGAGAGAAACAGGAAATTTGACATGGCTCCTACTTTAAAGTCTCAAATGCTCGATCAGAACAGTTTCCTAAAAATTTGAAATTTAAAAGGGTGAAGAAGCAAAAAGAGTTCTATAATTGCAACTTATGTGATACAGTTGGTATAGAAGCCTGGAATTTGGCATGGTGGTTACTATTAAGATGTAAATGCTCGCTACGAACAGTTTTACAAAAAATCGAAATTTCAAAGAGTGAAAGCCCGAAAAACGTTAAAGTAAGATTTCTATGGAATTCTTAAGGATAGAAACTTCAAATTTGACATGACTGCTACTTTTAAGATGCAAATACTTGCTTAGAACAGTTTTATAAAAATTAGAAATTCAAAAGCGTGCAGGAGCAAAAAATGGTCTAAAATTGTGATTTATGAGATACAGTTGGTATAGAAGCCTGCAATTTGGCATGATGGTTAATTTTAAGATGTAAATGTTCACGTAAAACTTTTTAAAATATTCGAAACTTACAGGTGTGAAATGAGCGGAAAATGTTCTAAAAATGTTCTAAATTAAGATTTATTTTGAACTGTTTAAGCCTAGAATAGTCACATTTGGGGTGACTGTTACTCTAGAGATGGAAATGCTGCCTCAGAACACTTTTCTAAAATTCGAAATTTATAAAAGTGCAGGAGCAAAAACCGTTCTAAAATTGCGATTTATGCGATACAGTTGGTACAGGAGCTTTGAAATTAACATGGTGGTTACATTTAAAATGTAAATGCTCGCTAAAAACGGTTTCTGAAAAATTCGAAATTGTAAGGAGGGGGGAAAAAAGCAGAAAACTTTCTAAATTACGATTTAGTTGGATTTATTCGGGTTAGAAACTTTAACTATGATATGGTGGTTAATTGTATGATACAGATGCACAGTACAAACAGTTGATTTAAATTTCGAAATTTAAAGGCGTGAAATGAGCTGAAAACGTTCTTAATTGCGATTTGTTAAGATATGCTAGGGATGCAAACTTAAAATTTCACATGTCTGTTTAAGGCTTAAATTCTCGCACAGAACTTTTTTTTTACCAAATTTGAAATTTAAGTGTGCAAAAGCAAAAGACGTTCTAAAATAACAATTTGTGAAGATGCTGAGTTAGAAACTTGAAATTTGGCATGGTGATTATTTTAAAGATGTAAATGCAGGCTAAAAACGATTTCTAAAATATTTGAAATTTAAAAGTGTGAAATGAGCAGGAAACATTTTAAAAACCTTCTAAGCTATGATTTATCTGAAATTGTTAAAGATAGAAACGGGAAATTTTACATGGCTCTTACTTCAGAGACATTCAGAGAAACCTGGCGAATGTCAAATCCGGGAATGTTGAGTATCTTTCTGTACTAAAGAGTTACGTTCTATCAAAATTTAATCGGAGTGCCGAAGCATTTAAAAATAAAACAAAAGAATATATTAATACATTATGCCTAACACGTAGTTAAATATATGCTATATTCCTATTTATGAAAGATAATTCAATTTAACTGAATAGAGAAATAATTAAAGCTAACAAAGCCTGTATTTGTAAAAGTAATTTCAACGCTCTCTATTCGGAAAGAGATGATAATTTAATAGTGGGTCATAGATGCAATACAGTATTAAAATAAAATAAGATATTTAAACACAGCTAAATGCTTTCATTTATATTCCGTCTCTAAGAATAGTTTTAGTTCCACCTTTACAAGAACATGAACATGTAAAATTAATAGATTAAATATGCCGTTACCTTTCCACTTTCAATATCATCATTGCAATGAATATTCTGCTGCTAGTTTACTTTTCTACAATGGTTGCTCCTTTTTCAGTTAGCAAATACATGCAAACATTTTCAACAACATATTGTAATTTTGTTTTTTTAAGTAACTATACATTCTTCTTGAATGTAATTTTTTATATTATTCAAGCTTATAAGTAATTTTTCATTAAATTCCTTCAAAAAAGAAAGAGAAATGATGCGAATAAAATTGGTTTCGAAATCTTTACAATGTACTCGTTATTCATGCCCGTAAAACTTGCTTATTCAGCAGTTATAAAGCGCATGCAGGAAAGCTATTTTTTGATATTTTATTGCTATTTTAAAATTTCTTTCAGTTTAAAAAAACTAAAACGGGCTAATTAAATGTATATGATAATGATTTACTTTAAAAAATATATTAGTTAGTAATGTATGGCAATTATTTTGAACGGCTCTGTTTGAAGATTATAGCTGATACAAGCATCCGATAATATACTTATTTTAGTGCAGTTCAAAACACATAATATATTTGAAAACAAATTTCAACAAAAAAATCTCAACAAGACAATCTGTCAATGTATTTCTATGCAGCTTTACATATGGACTATACACCATTTTAATAGGAAACATGCTTTAATCTGAACTTTAAGTACGATACATGTGTATGTTTTACGTGTTACGCATTTCTTGAACACTTGAAACCTTTTTATGCATTTAAAAGAAAATTTCATGCCAAGAATATATGTCGCATATAGTTGCATAAAAAGGGATCAGCTAAAACTGTACAATATTATTAAAATAAACTCTGAATAATAATAATGCATCCATAATGTAATTTTTGTGTGGCATTGTAAAAAAAGAATAAATAAAAGCTAGATCTAAAAGCACCTTTCTGCCATTGGTAACATGATGTAGCGAATTGCGAATATATTACTTATGATTTCTTTACCAATTTGAATAATTGTTTTAAAATTAATCTAGTGTAATCACGTATCTCCAGCATTTACAGGAGTTCCAAAATATCTGAATCAGCTCAACAGAATAAATCGCAGGTATCGGACAAAATGCTATGATCAATAAGATTAACTGGATGAATTAGGTCCTCCAGATTCGACCGGGATGCCTCAGCTGGTAGAGCATGAAAACATCAGCCAAGATATCCCAGAATCGAATCTAGGCGCGGACAGTTTTCGTCCGGTTGGAAAATTACAACTCATATTAGCTTATATTTGTTTTATTCTGTTTGAAATAGTTTAACATCATTAAAATATGCTTAAGAGATGTAGCTTCCATAAGCGAATTCCTTTTGTGTTCCTGAAGAATCATAAATTCTATGCAGAGCTATTTAAATGGAGAACATGCTGTAGTAAATCAACGTAGCATATATCAATTTTGTTCTTTTTGGAAAAAAAGAAACAATGTACATAAAACACTATCACTCATAGGCTGTTATTTACTCGTATACAAATTCATCTACGTGTCGCTGTAAAAGAAAATTATAAATCATACGCACACAATTTTCAATAAGGAACGTGCTGATATTACATTTAATAGTTCCGATTTCGTTGCGATTCAAGCAAAGATAGTCTGGAAAGGCTGATAGACATAGACGGACCCAAGACACACACTTTTCAACCAAGTTAAAAACGTTAAATTTCTTCTTGGAACAAAATTTTTCAATTTTTTTGCGCTCTCGATAATGCAGAAATGTTTGATGCAACACAATTAGAATGTTAATTTAATGTCTATATGCATAAAACTTTCAGGGTTTCTTAATCGAATACAAACGAACAGCAAGCTTACTTTTATATTAAGATATGTGAAAAACGCCCTAAATTGTAGTAGATTGGTACCCAATGAACACCACCTCTTTCTATCACGTCTGGAAAGTTTGTTTAAAACACCAGTTTTCATGTCAGCAGAAAAAAAATACAACGTTGTTGGATTCTTAGAGACCTGATGAAAACTATGAAATTTTATATGCGGACAGAGGATTTTACGGCTGTATCAAAAGTAATATTTTAAAATGGATTTGAGTCTTAAATTAAACATTTGTACAATGCTCTTGCATTCTGCTCCATCAGCAATTTGAAAAAAAATCTCGTTCATAAATGAAGTTGCGTACTCTGCTTCCTTCATAATATTTTTTTTTGTTTTGATTTTTGTAAAAAGTATTATCGTGAGGGGATCTCCCCCCCCCCCTAAATCCGCAACAAATTATCGTAATAGAAATTTATTAGTACCAAAAGATTGGAAATAATGTCTACGTTTAAAATGTTTACTTTTAATGTCTATTTTTTTTTCTATTCTTAAGGGGCCATCACATATCAAAACAAACCCAAACATTTTTTTTTTCAATAGCAAGACCCAATTTTGACACTATTTTAAATCTTCAGTTCAAACTATCCCTAGATGCTGAATTTCATGAAATTCTTAAGATTAGTTTCAGAGAAATTATTTTAAATTGAGCATATTTTAGGGGCTTGTATTCAAATTAAAGTTCGGTACTCGAATGTTGAAATGCTACAGAAGGATTAAGTAAATTGTATTACTGTATTTCTTGCCAATATGACCATTTTACTCACTTGATATGTTTCGGCTATTGTTATATACGGTAAAATCCTTTTCAACATTCATTTTATAATGTTTACTAAGTTGAATTATCATATTTTAAAAAGTATAAGGATATCAACAATTAAGTTTTCGAATATGTGAATGTGATTGGATTTCTATAGGAGTTTTTATAATGCTTTTTCTCGGATTTTAAATTTATTTTATTTGCTCTTTTCTAAATTTATATGTAAAGAATATCGGCGGATACAAAATTTAGAAAAAATAGTATGAAGCAGTATTAGAAAACGATGTATGAAAAAAAAAACAGGCAAATTACTTTTCAGCCTGAATTTAAATCTTAAATAGATTGCAAATGGCATATTTTTAAACCGTTTTCGGAAAATACACAACTCACATGCATTTATAGGAAACTTCACTACATACATATATATTGCTAAGAAACTAAAACAGGTTTATTAGACTGGAGAAACAGCTAGAAATTCACTCAAAGGTAATAAAAATGATTAAGATTTTTTTCTCTTAGGTAGAACAGTTCATTTCTTATAAATGAGTTATGGAAATTAGTTTCACTTTTACTTTCAAATTAACATAACTGACGTAAAATTATCTCATGCAAACACGATTGCTTTAATTTTTTTTTCATCAAAATTACGTAAGACACAATGTAAAAAAAAAAGGCCTATCCTAATAAACAATAAAATGAGTTAAATATTTTTCCTAATTATGCTGTTCTGCACATCGTAGACACTTAAGGCAAAGTACTTGTATGATTAACATGTTGAAATTATTGACACCAGGATTTAGAAACAAATTTATATGAAAATTAGTCAACTTTTCTCATGTACACTATAAATGCAAAATTTTATTTCAAATTCCTGGTGTCAAAGTGGCATTTGGGAATTAAAATTAAGCGGAATATATTGTATACCACCTCCTTTCAAGGGGTTAAAACAGCATATTGTCGCTTTTATGCATAATTTCAAAATTACTTGAAAGAAAATTTTAAATGCGCCTAAAACAGGACATAATAAACATAAATCCATAAAAAAAAATTATAGTTTGCCATTAATAATTCATATTATAAAAATTACAAATTGAACATATTTATGTTTGGGTTTTTTTCGTATTATAACCAAACAAAAAAAAGCACATTTTTATCTTTAATTTCAGTAAATATTAATAAAGATATGAAAGTGTAATTTAACATTAGAAGATCTAAATTTTGAATGTTTATAATTCAAAAACTTATTATCCAAATGACTTGAAATTTGGTATCTAGTTACAGTGTGAACCGAAAATTTAAAATATCGTATCAAAATTGGGTGTTGTCCTTGAAAAATAAACCTTTGGGCTGGTTTTGATATGTAGATGGCCCCTAAACAAATTTTATGTATACCATTTAAAAGTAGACTTTATTTCCAATCGTTTGGTACCAGTAACTTTCTATGATAATGTGTTGCAGAGTTAGTGGGGGTGTTCAGTTTTTTCCCCATGACTGTACCTAGTTCATTTCTTCGGCTTATTTACTCTTCAAGAGTTCGTGACTGGGATATCGGTTTTAATATATATATACACTCACTTCAAGAAATACTTTAAGTCCAATCTCCAAATGACCGGTATGTGGCTCCTGTTATTTCATTTCGCACAAGAAGGGAAATTAGAGAGTTCAAACGTCAGGGTGGACGAAATTTTCTGTTCAGAGGATTCTTTCTAGAGAACTTTCATAACACCACCTTACAGATATACACAGCCCGAGTCCTGTACCAATGGGCCGGTGAAATGAAGTCGAAATTTTCAAATGGGTCAGGCCGATCAATAAAATAAACAGACAAAGGGGTAGATAAAAAAATTAAAGGCCTACCTGCATCTGTATACCAAATTTACGAGATTCGAACAAGTCTATAAAATATGAACAATTTCCAATGGCCCGTGAATAAGTTATAAATGAGGCGTTCAGAGCTAAACTGGGTCAAGTCCATAAATCATAGTTTTGAGACAATCAAGGTTAAAGTTTATCAACGCTAGATGAATCTTATAGTGATTTAGAGGATAATTTTTCTTTTTAGTGTTGTAGTATGAATAACAACTTAAATATGGGTCATAATTTGAAAATTAAAAAAACAATAATTAAGGTGGCAATTCAATTTTAAATCTGAATTTACTGGACTTGATCCACTTCGGCCCTGAAATGTTAAGGTTGATCAAACTTAAGGTTGATCAAATGAATACGACGCAGTAGAAATGGAACTTAGCACACTGTGACTTTTTAACAAGTATTAATCCGCAACAGACATTTACAAATACTTTTGGACTTCCTCCACTTGTGCTCTGAACGCTCCAAATGTGTTGTGATGCGATGCTGGTTTGACAATATCCATACAAATATTGAAATTTTCAACGTAGAGATCTACATCGAACAGTAACATTGTGTCTGGGCCCGGGCCTAATTTGTCTTGCCGACTAGGGCAAGGCTCAGGAGTACATTTTTTTTTCTACATACTCGGGCCGGATAGACCTGGTTTAAATTGTTCATAGGATGTGCCTTGCAGTCATTTTTTTTTTAAATAAAAATAATGGAATTTCGTTAATATAATCTTTCGAAATATACGTTAATGAATTAAGAAATTTTTCAAAAATCTACTTTTTCTATAATACAGTTTCAAAATTAATGATTTTTTAAACTATTCTAATTTTTAACGAGTCTTTATTTGAATGTGTATGTGATCCTTACTGTTGCTATTCTCTATTCTATCGATTGCGGACGTATAGTTTGAAATACACTCTAAAAAATGTCGTATAAATATAATTGCAGTATTCTTTTAAAATAATTTTAATTATAAATTAAGAAAAATCAATTTTATTTTAGAAATTGAGCCGCTTCGTACCGGGTCGCACTTTTAGTTTTTAAGACGGATTGGGTCGGACCAAGTTAGCTTTCGTTCGCGCTAGGGTAGGTCCGGATGTAGAAATTTTGGTCCATGCAGATCTCTAGATCTCTTCCATTCTCTCTGAGCCATTCTAAAGCCCTCCAGTCATTTTAAACTTTCTTTCTGCTTCCAAGGATGACTAACAACTACTAAGATGAGGAAAGATTTTTAGTTCTAGGGATAGAATTGCACACTACCCCGCAATTGATTACAATTCATGTTTTCAGAATTTCCTCTTCCTCGTGTATAAGTTGTTTTTTTGGGAATACAGGTAGTAACAATTCTAAAATTAAAGTTTTATACAAAGGTTGTATGTTAAAGTACTCTGTATTTTAACATAACTACTATTTAAACCCACCCTTTATGGGTTCCTGATGGCGCCACACTACTTGAACATATTAGGGTACCGTTCTAACCCTATCCAGCCACTTCCAATTCTTTTCACTTTCTTCCTGCTACCAAGGGTGACAAAGTAATTAGATAAAAATGTAATATTGGGCTTCTAAGGATCGAATTAAACTACGGTCCCACGATTGATTATAATTAATCTTTTCAGAATTTTTTTTGGCATATATAAATTGTTTTTGTTAGAGTAATAGTGGTAGTAACAGTTCTAAAATTAAATGTATTGTACAAATATATATTAAAAGTAACTTACTTTGTCATTTAACATTTAAAACAAATTGCTTGAATAATCTCTTGCAACTACTATTTAAATCCTTTCTTTGTGGGTGCCTGACGGCGCACTTAAATCTTCTGTGGCGCCCTACTATTTGAACACATTGGCGAACAGTTCTACCCCCCCCCTTCCCTCCCTTCAATCAATTTCCCATCTTTACACTTTCTTTTCCGATTTTTCTCTTCCATACATTTTTTTAGGGAAGGGTGGGGGTGGGCGGAATAGAGGTTGTAACAGTTCTAAAATTAAAGGACATACACATTTTGTACGCCAAAAGTAACTTACTTTGCAATTCAACATTTAAAATACAGTTCTTGTATAATTACTTGTTACTGCTAATAAACCCTTTCTTTATATCTTCCTGACGGTGCCCTTAAATCTTCTGTGGCGCTGTACTAATTGAACATATTGGGGGAGCCTGCACCCCCCTCTCTAACGCTATGTCTCTAATTGCTTTACAAACAACCGTCGTTTTAATTTGTCCTTTGACCTTGTAATAAAATTACTTATCCGTAAATAAGTAGTTATGCACATATTCATTGTCCAAAGCTTAAAATATTAAAAAAAAAATAGGACGGATTGTTTAAGCTTATAAGATACTTTTGGCAAATTTCATTATGTTTTTAATTGTGAAGTACATATTTAAAATATAATTCCAAAAGTAAAGCTCTCCTCACAGCGTTTATTATTATAAAGGATTACTTCATTAAACATATTTAGAAAACAGTTTGACACTTCAAATGGTTTGTTCATTTAATTATGAAAGAATAATGAATAATGATTAGCAAGATAGTTTTTTTTTTATAAAACATGTTAAAAAATGTTTACAAGATAATTTATATGTTGACTAAATTATGAAAACTGTAAATTTATAAACAGTTTTTAATTATAAATTCTCTCAAATGGATTTTTATAGAGGCAACGAAATTTCGATATATTTCGAAATGTCATAGTTCGCGACTTTTTTAGCCACACACAGGGTGGCTTATTCTTTCAATCTCTATCATTTTTCATGTTTATGAAAAGTCACAGCAATCCATCGTTGCCACAGATTAATCTCGGAAAATGAAACATTTGAAGTTACTTAAAAAATTAATAACTCGAAAAGTATTTGTCACAAAATTGTTTTACAAACTGCGTTAGAATGGTAAAAAATTGTATTTTTCTTGATATAAATTTCAAATCGAATGATTATGTCGTTTTTCAAATATTAGATTTCAAAAATTACAAAACTTCACAATGGAGTACCGTAGCGAAACTTTTACGCGTAAAAAGATAATCTACAAAAACAACTTTTCAAAAGTAAAAAAAAAAGCCAAGCGTAAAAAAAAAAAGTTGTGGCTAAAAAATGGTGTGATATCAAATTTCCAAGCTATTATATTAATTTTTTAACTTTTTTCCATTAAATAAGTTATCATATATATAAGTCGAGTGCCTACGTATATGTTAATAGAAATCGTTTTCTCCTGTACTAAATACATCCTAACGAGTTTCTGAAAATTCAATTTTTTTCAAATTATGCATGATGTGCTTGGCGGCCATCTTTGCATATTATTCACAAAATTCTAAGCATCCAAATCCGTAGTTAAAATCCGAAGTTCAAAATTGTTATTTAAGCAAATATTTTAAGCGTTTCATTTATAGATTTGTATGATCTGAAAATTGTGTCTTAAGATAATGATGACTTATCTTAAAGATTCATCTTATCATTTATTTTTTACAGTAATTAATAATTTCAAACTAGTAAAAATCAATTTCTCAAAATATCAGTCTTCTCTAACTTATCTGTCCGTAGTTAAAATCTGAAGTTCGAAATTGTTATAAACATATTACATTGCAAACATATTACGCTTTTACTTTAGAAATTTGGGTGCTTAGAAATATGAAAAGATGGCCGCCAAGCCCATCATGCATAATTTGAAAAAAATTGAATTTTCAGAAACTCGTTAGGATGTATTTAGTACAGGAGAAAACGATTTCTATTAACATATACGTAGGCACTCGACTTATATATATGATAACTTATTTAATGGAAACAAGTTAAAAAATTAATATAATAGCTTGGAAATTTGATATCACACCATTTTTTAGCCACAACTTTTTTTTTTTACGCTTGCTTTTTTTTTACTTTTGAAAAGTTGTTTTTGTAGATATCATTTCTTTTTTTTTAAAACAGAATAAACATAATTTAAATAATCTAAACATGAAAAATAATTTAAAATTACATTTTACTTTCAGTCATTGTTTAAAAGGTTAACTAGAAATACCAGTAGGTTTTTCAATTAAACTAATAACAACATACTAAATGTTGCTTGTTATAATACTTGTTATCCCCCGTTAAAAAATATCACTGACTTATCGATGAAATGAATAAAAATGCAATACGTACATAGTGTCAGCGCTGCATTTGAAATCAAACGTGATATCACGCTCTTTTATTATTAGCACTAGCTGGCTTCGCCCGCTAGTGGACCCCTAATTTATATCGGGGCCTCGAATCTTGTAAAACCTCGAATAAGATAAACCTCGAACCGAACGAACCTCCAACCTGGTTCTCCGCTGCCTTCGGCACCGGATAATCCCTTAATTTGCACATCGAATAGTATAAACCTCTAACCAAACTAACTTCCGACACGGGTCCCAGCTGCCTTCGGCACAGTATTGCAGTCGTGCTGCGCACGCTCAAGTTCCATCTTCCACCACCAGGTAGCGCAATCTGTTCTGTATGAACCTCGGGCACTGAAATCGTTAAGGCTATAGATGTCGAGTCGAATGAGCTATACCCCGTCGTGATCTAGCCCATAGAACCAGAGATAGAAAAGTGCCCCCTGGTGGTGAAAAAACGAACTAAAATCGGAAAGCTCTATTGATGTTGAGTCGAATGAGCCATACCCCGTCGTGAGCCGACTCGTAGGAACAGATATAGGAAAGCGTCCCCTGGTGGTGAAAGCTAATCGCGCTTTGGGGGCAAAAGGGGGGATGAAAACCGGTTATGCATAATAGGATTAAGCGGTCACAGACCTTTCCAACAATGTATCACATGAGGGGTATGTGCAAAATTTAGAAAATACCCCCCCCCCCCCTCTGCATATTATGATTAAGCGTTCACAGACTTTTCCAACGATATATCACATGAGAGGTGTCGGCAAAATTTAGAAAAGTGCCCCCTTTGGGTGGGAGGGCTGAAAGTGGGATGATGGACCCCGAAGATACATAATATGAATAGCGGAACATTTTTAGAATTTCTGAAAGCTGATTTTTATTTATTTATTTATTTATCTATCTATTTTTTATTTTTTGTTTATTATTATTTTATTTTTTTTTGCGTTGCCCTGTGCATGTTTGGAATTTCTTAGCAATTTCTTAGATTTACCTTATTTTATTCAATTAAACATTGTACTGTTAAATTAATTTAAATGGAAACTTCACTTCTAAAACAAAAATAATTTAACATCTGGATTTCATTAATTTATAGGAAAATGACGTGAAAGGTATTCCTGCGAGCGAAATGCCTGTCCTTTACCGTGTTTTTTTATTTTTAGAAATAAATGTATCACATTTAATTCATTTCAAAATTTTTGTTTACGTTTGGAAAGAAATTTTAAATGGCGATAACTCTTAATGTATACATTTTAGAAGGTACATCTTCCCTCAAAAACTAATTTATTTTTAAAGATCGTTCTAAAAACGTAAATTATATATTTAAAATATTTTTAAAGCATAAACACTGCGTCTGATTACTTTATTTTACAATATTTATAAGAACACGCATTTTATCAGACAATTAAATACACTAAACAAACATGAGTGAAAAATAGACCTGGACTCGAACGTGAACGGACCTTATGCGTACCATGCCGACGCTCTGCGACTGAGCTACCCAGATCCATAGCCATAACCGGCAATTTCTCATACTTATTCATGTTAGAAACAATCATCTGCCACAGTTTGCAGTCATATTTAATTATTTGATAAAATATGTGTTATTATAATTGTGAAGTTTTATTAAAAAAATAATATCTTCAGAAGAAAATGGCTGACTTGCAGATGGAATTTGATGTGGTTATATTATAACCTGTAACTGATTTGTGCTATTTTAATACAGATGGTACATGGTCGTTGGCGGGTTTTATCTCTGTGTTGGCATAATTTTTTAATCGCCAAGTTAATTAACAGTTTTTTGCTAATTAAGGATAGAAAATAATTTTTTTTTTACACTGAATTTTATAAAAGCACATAGATTACGTAATTACTTGTCCAAAAATGCAATCCTTTTTTTATTCTGCCCAATATTAAGGCCTGTAGCTTGTTTGAAAAAAAAAAAGTTTGACGAAGAAAATAGTGATCATTTTAAGTAACTCGACGTTTTTAAAAAAAAGCTATATCTCTGTTTATAAATCACTTATGAAGATGAGTTTGGTCTTAAATTGAAGAAATTCTTCCTTAGATTCTTCTAGTTTTCTTTTTTTTTTTTTTTTTCTACGACGCTTGATTTGTTTGATATCTGATATTTTAATCTGGCATGTTTTGTCGATTTAACATTGCGAAGTTGCTTTCTGTATATAAGCATTAGCGTTCTTTATTCCAGTTCTTGGCGTTGTTTGTGTGGCGTTTTTTTTTAAAGCTTGGCTTGGCAGAGCGACCGCCCTGCTTGATGATAAAGGCATTGTGGCTCGACATGTATCGTGTATACTGGCCATAGCATGAGTAACGAATTATAGTAAACTTATTATTCTGTTAAAATATAAAAGTGAATTATGTATATATATTTTTAAAAAATAAAGAAAAACATTTTATCACAAACATCAACAAAAAATTTTCTTCTAGTTATTCCCTTATTCCAAAGATATCGTTTTGTCGTCTGCTGCCATAGCAACATGAATTAAATTTCATTAAAAAAATTGATCAGTGTTAGAAAAATATTTTTCTAAATCGAATGTTTATTGAACAACTCAACACTTTAACAGGGGAACTTTTATTTGTTATTTAGATATTTTAAAATTGTTTGCTGTCATTGCGTTTTTATTCTGAGTTACAGCTAGTTTATTTATTTTTTAAATAAAAACCGTGTGTGGCAATCTATATTCGGCCTTATAGCAGAATTTTCCCCTCTTGTCGTAACTTTTTTTTTCAAAAAGAAGCTATTTTCTCTATGAAATTTCAGTACTAGATTATATTGCAATATTTTTAAAATTATCGATCTTGAATGAAAATTATTACCAAGTACACAGAAAATAACTTATGAAGCCAAAAATGATTTTTTTCTCAATTTGAATTATATGGCCAGTTACTTGATATTTAAAAAATAAAATTTCCGTGAACTGTTACATGTATGTCAAATTAGAAACGTAAAACATACATTTTTCAATAACAATAATTAATTACCAAAATCAGTGAGAAGATTTCGAGGTTAATCTCAATGTATGCTTGTGCGGTCGAAGTGTTTTACGTAATGACGTAATTTTTCATCAGGCAACGCGTTCCACGGGTTAAATAAGACATGTATATGTTTAATATTCTTTTACAGAGTCGCACAAAAAAAAATGATACGTAATAGTCTACGAGTAGTTGTGTTAAAGTACTATGTTGATATATAAATATATTATTGTTAAATTACATTAAAGTTGTACGTTATGTGTGCATAAATTTTTAGAACTCTTACAGAAATACATACATTCGAATTAACCTGTATAAACTGAATTTACAGAAAATGAGTTTTAATCTGTTACTCGGTTTTTAATTGAACTAAATTTTATTGCAATAGATGGTATAATATAAATTCTTACAGAGGGTTTCGAAACAAGATCTATATATTACCGTTAATGAATGGTAATTGACAGAAAAACATTGCTTTATGAGTTTTCAGCTTAATTATATATTTTTGTCATTGTGTGGTATGTATAAAAATCTATTGAGCACATATAGGCCTACACAAGCAAATTAGCATATATTGACACCTCTAGATAGTAATTGTCGAAAATTGTTTTTAAACTATATTACGTGTTTCTTAAATTGCTTTTTTCTGGATTATCCTCTTATTGTATAATTTTTTAAAAGAATATTCTAATAATTTTGGAAAGCATTTTAAATTATAGTTTATGCATGGTTATGTAGATTTTTCGTTCTTGATTTAATAAAATAAATTGATAAAAAGAAAATATTACATGCAGATGTACGAGGCATTTATTAAATCTTAATCATAAAACAAGAAACAGAACAAAAGTTGAAAATTAAATACTATTTAGAAATGAACTCTTATAAATATTTAAAATGTTATAAATGCATGAAGATTTTCTTCAATAGCTAGATCCGTAGTATTACTCTTCAAGTTTCAATCATCTGTGTAAATTGCCTTTAGATCTCCGAGTATAATTATTTATCTGAAATTAAATGCTAATGCATATTCTCGGAGTCATAAACTAAAAGCACTAAAAATATATGAACGAATCGCTCACTAGCTTTTAAAAGGCTTTTGATAAATTATACTGGAAATATTTTAATTAATTTTCAAGTGAATAGTAAATTTATAATTCCGTAATGAAATTCTAATTACTAGCATTTATTATATAAAAGATTATTTTATTATAAAAGGCAGCAAACGTCTTCATTTTTAATTAGTTTATAAGCTATTTAAAAAAACGATGTTATGTAAAGAAATGTATTTCAACATTAATAAGTATGTGGAAGAAATCAGCCAGATAATGTAAAGTTTGCACAAGAATAATCTTTACATAAGTATTTCATTATTTCTTTTTGTTACTAGAATGCAGTATTTTTAATATAATTTAAAAAAAATTAGTTCAGTGCTACGCGATATTGTTATACACTGGCGTAAGCTCTCAACGCATTGTCAACTAACTTAACCTGAAGCAATCAGACGTACATTTTTCAAAGAGGCAACCTTTTGGCAACGACATCTGATCTGTTATCTGAAACAGTTCAACATAATTAAGCGCTGGTAAAGCAGTTTATTCTGTGGAACTGTTTGGGTTTTATTCCTGCGGTTTAGTCTGTTGAACACTTTCAGTTAACAGAGCAGATGTCATTGCCAAAAGGTTGTCTGAGTGAAATGTGTCCACCTTATTTGTTCAGGATAGCTCAGATGGAAATGCGTTGGCGGCTTAAGCCAAGGTCCTGATTTGAATGCCGTCCTGGATACTTTTTCACTGAGTTAATAAAAATACTGTTGGTATGATTGCTTTACCGATCAGTGATTGATAAATTACGTGTTGTAATTAATTATGCAAAATTAATTACAACATCAATTGTGTATTTTTTTATAATAAACATTCACAAAACAAAAACTTAAATGCAAATTTTAAAAGATTTGAAAATCGTATTTATAAAATATATATATTAGTATTAGTCTTGGTTTGATAACTCGGATTTAATATCGGAAAATTAAACGATTATTATAAGGTTATTTTGTTTTCATTCATTTTTTTCAATTTCCTGAACATAAAAGAATATTTTGCGCAACTTGTGAGAATTTCATTTACTAACAAAACCACGAAAAATAACCAGAAAAAATCGCCCTAGGAAAATTCAAAAGTTTCATACACATTTCTCAAGAATTAAAAATTTTATTTTTCAAAAAATAGTAACATCAAAATCGGTATTTAGATGTAAAAATAAGCAGTAATAAATAATTAAAATGTAATTTTTTTTTAATGGGGGAAGGTCGGGTAGCTCTGGACCCATAAAGTAAACTAATGAAATTTTGGAAATGAACAGAATTAAACTTGTATTTAAGTTCTAGTTTCAAAATAAAACATTGCTTATAACTATAGTTAAGTAACAATCGGATAGTTTATCCTAGCTTAAATTAAGCCTTACAATAAGTCTTTAATTTTTGACAAAATCTTTTGACTGGTAGCCATGTACATACATAATTGACAGTTACAAAGTCGCTCTTTGGCCTTACATACGTTGCAATACTAGCAAGACTGCGAAGGATCGATGTCCTCACATGCTTCATGCGCCCAGTCTTTACATTTAAACATTGTATCCAGTCTTCTTCAAAAGTTTCGCCACAAATGATGCATTCTTTTTCCTGGTACTTAGTCAAACTCTGATGTTATTTGTTCTCATTTTTTTCGTGATTGCCATTGCCGAATAGCTTTTGTTGCTTGTAGCCTACTTTTTATTGGATGTAGCTTAAATATCTGTCCCCTTCCAACTTGTTTTGGAAAGGTGAAGATGTCAATCTCGCTTTTGTTTCATGAACACGTCACAAGACGTTCTTTTGATGTAACAGGAAGAGGGGATAACTGTTTGAGCAACTGATCTACAGTATTGTGACTGTTGGATGTTGGTGGTAGATATATTCCTTTTAGATGGCTGATTAGCAGTATTTTCAATGGTTGGTGGGTGCAATGTTGCGACAGTGGAAATCTGCAATAATGTGTCAGTGGAAGGATGCTGGTGGTGTCTAGTGGACGATTGCAATGTGGCATCAGTAGAATTGGTGTTGCATGGTGGGTTTTCGGTCAAGACTGGCTCCTGCTTAATATTGTTCATCAAAATTCGAATTTGAACCCATTCTGTGCTATGTTTAGCCTTGCTGCCTTAATACAAACAAAGTTGACTAAACCGAAAATGTCAAAATAAGGGCATCTAACGCCTGTGTTCCGTCTCATCCACATTGCGATTTCAGAAGAAAATGCAGTTATAAATGGCTTTACAAATACCCTGTCGATCGGCTGCAGCTTATGTGTTGTGGTGAAGTGCTGAGTATATGAATGTTATTAGCACGAGCATATACTATCAATGACAATTCTGTATGTCTACGATGTCCATCGAGAATTAAAAGGACGGGATTCACTTTCGTAGGTTGCATATGTTGTTTTAAATGCTGTAACCAAATTAAAAATATCCAGCCACTTTGTGGAGTATAGCAACGCTTTCAGGTGGAGCTCCTATCGTCAAACGTCCTTCTTTTGTTCATCCCTTTACTTGGAAAATTGAAAAGAGGTGGGGTATAAAATGGTCAATAGAACTCATAGCGAACGTGATGTTTCGTCCCTTCTCAAAAGAAGTTAAATTGCCTACTTGCTTTTTCACCTTTTGTAGAAATGACTTTCTCATTTTTAGGAACAGTGGAGATACTAGTTTCATTAGCCTTGTATGTTTTGCATGCAAGGAATTTATATTCCTCCATAAAAAATTGAGAAGCTGATCCTGAAAACGATCGACTTGCGGTTTATTAAATCCGACAGTCCTCGCAATGCTCGTTGATTCTGGTGTTCTAAGAAGATATTTCTTTGTAAAGCTGTAAAAAGTCTTTTCCGGCAATTTTCTTCTCCTTGTTGAATTTGTTTTCGGCGAATTGAAATGCTAATTTCAGCAGCTCAACCCTCGTCAGCAGCATCAGACGACCATCAAGATCCTTGACAATATTATATAATTGCTGTGAATACTCTTCTGAGACTGTGTTCAAATTTCCCCAGTTTTGGTTTAATCTCAGACTCGTGTCCACTGATAAGAGCTTTGATCCGATCTTGAAGGGTACTTCTCGGCACGTTATATGTCAGCTGCTTTTCTTACCAATACCTTTTTTTCCTGAACACATAATATATCCTGTTTCATTCTATTTTTGTCCTTCTATTTTCCATCTTTGGGTAACTCTACCTCTGAATTTTGGCATTTTTGAATGGATCTGCAAAATATATATGTTAACAGTTTCTTGTGAGTTTACGTAACAGCATTTAAAAATATGCAATAGATAATATAAAAAACAAGACATTATGTCTACCCAAAACATGTCCGAGGACACTCGACAGAATAGAGTCCAATACCACCCGCACGTCTTAATTTTTAATATTTTTATTTATCAGAACAATGACTATAAATGCAATGACAATAAATAACCTGACTTACTAAACTACAATAATCGTACCCAGGAAGAATGTTAAAACCTGTGCAGTAGTTCATACACTGCTATTTTTTGTTGGGTATCCGTATACCTGGATTCAAAATAAATTAAAATACCATTAAGAAATAAGTTCGAACACATACATTTATTCCCTTTCACTTTATTTTTGTGCGGCTAAAGACTAAATATGAAATGTTTCCTCTACAATTTAGATTATACTTGGTGCAGCGCAATATACGTAGATAAAACAACGTTTAAGCACTAGAATTGTATTGGAGACTAGTTTCGGTAGCATTCTACGTATCGCCATCGGTGCAAAGAATGATGGAATTTTGTTCATATATATATATGGAGGAAAAGCGCATTATTGAGGAATACAATTATTGACCAATAGAATTACAGTGAACCCGTGCGAGGACTTCGCACTGCACTCTAATAATTTTTATCAATATCACCTTTTTATTAGATGCAGGTTTCAACTGTGAAAGAAAAATTAAGGATAAAAAAATCTGCAAACATTAGTCAAGCCAGAATATCGTATCATTTATTTCATAAAAGTTGCAGTAAAAAAGTAAAATCTGATTGGAAATAGCCAAAGGCACGCGCGAGAAAAAAAAAATTAACAATCATATTTTAACTTCATTAGAAGATGACTTCATTCACTTCTTGAAAAACATGAAACAAATAAAAATAAATTGATTGCATTTAAAATACAATTTAATTGCCGAAATGTCAGTTGAAGCTCTCTGTGGAGACGCAAAAAGTTTTTGGTTTCCGTTCGTCCGTCCGTCTGAATGTTTGTCTGTTCCGCTATAAATGCCGTAAAAATCGTCCTATTATATTAATTTTTGGGAGGGTATGTCGGTGAGATACCCGGAAATAGCAGTGTAGTTTTTAGTTACATTTGGTTCATTCGTTCGAAAAACAGAATATTTATTTTTAGTTCATAATGCTTTCCTATGGGAATGCAGACTATTTTCAAATTTCATTTTTAACTAAAATGAAAATCTCATATTTGAATAATGGATTTCAACGTAAAATTACTAATGCTAAATTTTCGATATGGAGGGTTTAAATACGATATTCAAATGCTTTGGAATTTGCTGGTACATTCATTAGAATTTAGAAATTAATTGTTATTGGAAAAATTTTTGCGTCTGTTCGTAAAATATAAAACATTTTATTTTCATATTTTTTACAAATTTTAAAATGCATTTTTTTTTTACTTTACTCTTTAATTTATTAGTTGCTTAGCAACCATATTTCAAAGACTATCAAAATAAGAAAATTTAAGTAAATCGCAATATTTTGTTGCAATATTGTATTATCAAAATAAACTATGTTTTTGTATTCTATTGACATAAATGAAGATTTTATTTTAAAACGAGTTTTTTTTTTAAATCTAAATAGTTACATGAATAAGAAGCCAATATTTTGGACATTTGCTCAATTAAAGTATTAAAGGTCTGATATTTACTCAATAAACTAAAGAAAATATTATACCCATCAACATTGAAACTGCATTCAAAGAAGGAAATCTTAAAGTTATGGAAATTTTAAGTATTATATACGTTGGGATTTTCAGATAATTGAACTGTTAAGCTTCTCGATGACTAATGTATGGGGAAGAGATTAAATGGCGCGAAATTTTAATAAATTATTTTTGAAAGTCAAAAAGACTTTAAATTACAATTTTAAATTTAATTAAGTAATTCATACTTTCAAGAACGTAAGGACTATCATCAGTTACTGCAAACGGAGCATGATTGAACTTAGAAATACTGAATTATTCTGCCAAATCACTACGCCGTTATGGCAAAATCACTAAGTATTATTCAATGTTGCACACACCAGTAAACCACAGTATAAAAAAAAACCAGAAGGAAGTTGAATTGTAGATATGGGTATCTTCAGGCTAAAAGAAAAAGCTGTAAATATATCTTTCGCTTTGGCTCTTTATACAACTTTAGATTTTTCTGCACGACCTTAACTGGGATTTAAGAATAACATAAAAGATTTGTATTTTGTTTCTGGTGTTAGGAATCTTATATTGAGTACATTTTAGATAATAGAAATCAATATTTTATTTTTTTCTAGTTTTACTTGAGCAGTGGTTCCCAAAGTTCTGTCCATTATCAATG
The DNA here is from genome assembly GCA_963931845.1 of Maratus michaelseni. NCBI lineage: Eukaryota > Metazoa > Arthropoda > Arachnida > Araneae > Salticidae > Maratus > Maratus michaelseni. The sequence goes on from OZ007589.1 coordinate 236,162,662, forward strand.
GTTTTAATCTGCAATCCACACACAGGAAAATTTCATACATGAAGTAATTGTTGGCGTCGCATTAACACGTTACACGAGGCGTCAAGTCGCCGCCACTTCCAGGCGACACCCATGTAAACCTATGGCTTCAGAAGAGTTGCTCGGTAGCAAGCAACTTTTTTCTGTCGGAGCAATTTTGTCGCTCGGCTACGGGCGATATCGCGACCATGTCGCCACCAACAGCCAATCAAATGCTTAGGAATCTGACGTCACGATTTCACTCTCTAGATTCTTAAAACATGGCGGCTACCGAAGCTCTGTCTCAGCTCGACGGAGAGCATTTTTTTCATTTAATTTGTCAGGCAATATCTTTTAAACCTCACAGACAAATCTATTACTTCTAAATGAAAAGTATAGTGAAAGGTTTTCGTCACATAAGCCGAGAGTTGCAAGATACATATTCTGCTTTCCTCTTCATAGTTGGAAAGTGTCACTTTTCTATTTATCTTTTTTATTCTAAACCATCTTTTATCTAATGTTAAATACAATAACAATTAATTTCTTTAATTCATTCTCCTGTTCATTAAAATTATTTCATTGTTGTTATTCTTTTTAATGTCGTAATTTCCGTAATGATATTTTGGCGCTATTTCAAAACTTTCTCGCCAACCTGTTTGTTTACATTCTGCGATATATATGTCAATGTAATGCTAAAAATGCAATTTTACTGTTTTCTTGCCAGGTTGAAAATAAAAATTTAATTTTTGGAAATTTCTTAAAATTTTGACTATTAGCCAATTATCCAATATTTGTAAGACCGAATATAGGGTAGATGTGCCAGTCATGGACACCCATAAGGAATTTCTTTAAAAATTATTTTTTAATTAATAGTTATAATTGTTATATTCCATATTTTTTAATATTATATTACTCTACCAACAATATTTAACCATGCTCATAGTCACATTTCCCAATGTGAATCGAAATTTAATTGTAAATAACAGAAATAAATCAAAACACCCTAAATTCCAGTAATGGACACCCCACAAAAAGTAATAGATAATTGGTATTATGATTGTATTTAAAACTAGAATTTAAAGAAAGCATATTAATGAAATAAAAAAAGCTGAATTTTTATTGGTTATTTTTTTATAAACCAAAAATGTTGAAGGTGGCCCATTACTGGAAGGCGGTCCATTACTGGTACATCTACCCTATATCAGAAAATTAAAATCATTAGAAAATTGGTAGCACATATTACCAGTATTTTATATGCACAAACATTAATTTCTAAGTAAACATACTATAAATAACATAAATATGCACTAACATAAATAAAAATTCTAACAGTAAGATATATTTAAAGAGCTAATTCCAGATGTACATTTTTTGACATTCGCAGCAATAATCTAACAATTTTAATTTAAAGAAAGTAGTAATCTATTATTTTCCTTTATACTTGGAAGTTTTTGATATGGTAAAAGAGCTTAGATTATGTCTACTTCTTCCTCATTTAAAAACTGTTCAATTGGAACTGCAAAATGGATGCAAATAAGGGTGGGGTAGGACATGCCATTGCTCATGCCTGTAATTTTAAATTTAATTAAAAAAATTTCCCTATTCTCTAATGAGTTTTGGAAAAAATATGTAATTTATTATTCCCGATTAACTTAACGTAATGAAGTATTACAAGAGAAAATAAGCAATGATTTTTTATGAAAAGGGCACGCCCCCATTAACATTTTGTATAATATAAAATTTATTTTTTATGTTAATTTGTTTAAAAATTATCTAAAATTAACGAAAGATAACAAATGAAAAAACTGTTTCATTATTCATGAAAAAAAAAAAAAAAACTAGTATAAGTTTACTTTTTGATATTTACTATTGCTTGTTTGTTACATTTCTGTATTACTTTTTATGTTTAAAAATTCTCTGTATGTCAAAAATTCTTAGTTTTGCTTATTTTGTATTTATATGCTTCATTTTAAGAAATGTGCATCTATTTAAAAATCTCACACATCAAATACACAGAGCCATCGCTATGACATATTATTAGGGAGAGGCTTAAAATTACCATGACAATTATTGGTGTTTGACAGCTGTCTATTTAACCAGAAAGTGTAAATATGTGGAAATGTAGGGGAGACTGGTACATAGTGGACCACCTCCTAACATTTTATTTATTTGATTTTTTTAAAGCTTCTCTTCTAATACATCACTGCACTCATTATTTATAGCCTTCAGAAAATATGTTTAGCTCAGATTGAACTATTTTATCTTGATTGGTTGTTTTGAGCTTCTAAAAGTAAAATTTTTCATCATCATATTTTTATTTTTTAAGCAATTAAAGACTGTAGATAAATAAGATAAAACAGCTATTTTGCAAAGCTAAGATACTTGTATTTATTTAACTTTAAAGTTAATATGTTTAAAAGAATGGACCACCCACTCCTGGGGCACAGTGGTTCACAATCCACTCTGCTCCTGTAATGCAGAATGTTCAAAATATTTAATAGATGCTTATTTTCTACTAGCCGCCACTGGCGACCAGTTTGGTCGCCCTTAAATGTATATTAAGCATTGGAACAAATTATTTTTATTCAAAATTTATTTTTTTTCTTTAATCCTTCGCCAAACCGGAAAAATCTAATAGACAAATCAAGAACTTTTGCGATCGTGGTAGCATTTCGCATATTTTTTGTTATGTATTTCATCTTTCCTGACAAAAACCGCTGAATCCATTTTATAATAAATTAATCATTGTGTGTGTTTTATAATAAGATTGTGTGTTTTTTAATATGAAATAAACTATTTCATAATAAAATAAAAGTACATGCTGTTTTAGTAATCTCTAATAGGTACCTGAAAATGGGATTTTCTCGCCAAAATGGCACAAAACAAAAATCGCGCCAACCCCGGTGCGTCCGTGACAGCTGTTCCAATTTAAAATACATGACGTTCACATTTTTCTTTAAAATAGAAAATAGACAACTAAGAAAAAATATCATAAATCAAAACATTTGATTTCAAAATTAAAGTATCGTTTCTAATTTGCACGCACGAAAAATAAAAGCTGATAATTCGTTTCGAAATTTGATCCATTAAATATTATTACATGAGTTGAGTTCAACTTACGTCAAGAAAACATCCGGAAAGAAGTTGAGTTGTATAGAACAGAATTATGGTAAACATTGACTGTCTCATTGGTGCGGATTATTTTTTTTTACACCAGGCAGCGGTCCAAAAATTCATGGTTTAATATTTTAAACGTTCACAACGAATGAATCTTTTTTTTTTTTTGTTTTTGTTTACTTTCATGGATAGAGAATTTGAACTGCGAACCTAATTTAAACTACAGTTATTGCAGAATGTATACATAATTGAACGTAGATCATCTCTCAAATATTAATTTTTTTTGAACGATCTTTCTAAAAATGTAACTTTTATGCAGTTTTATTTCAAAAAATATTTTGAATAAAAATGGCCGCCTGGCATATGAAAAAGTGAAGCGGGCATCCCGGAACTGTTGATGACAGTCACATGACTTACGATTTTATTATAGAGATAAAGAAATATTTTAAAGTTGTTATGTAACGGTAAAATAAAGTAAACAAAGAAAAATAACAATTATTTAACATAGTAAGAAATATTTTGTTCTGCATTTATTTACTGCCTTTGATAAATGTAACCGTAGTCTAATTGATGATGATTCTATTCAAGTAAGATTCGTGAGATGCAAATTGAATGGAAATCAGTTTTTTTCCCCAAAACTGTAGATGAATCTGTTATTGATATCAATGATTTCATAATGTTGCTCCCAGACCCAAAAGTATTTCAGGAATATTCCAGGCTCAATCTTACTCATAAGTATTTTGGAATTTCATTTGCAAATTTTAATGTGCGCTGATTTTTTTGTACTTAAGTAATAACTTCAACTAAATTGCAATTGTTCCTGTATTAATCTGTTATTATTTTCAAAATCTAATTAATTTTGTTTTGGTTTCAAAATGTTACTTGTAAATTTATATTACTATGTTATTTTGCAGGTAAAGGGGAAATGAAAAAGAATTAGATTAATGAAAAATAGATTTATATTGTATTTCAGATAATACCTAATAGCGGTCCACTGTACCCCGGTGGGTGGACCAGTGTACCCCAGAAGTGGGGCACACTGGTCCACTTTACGGGGGCATATAATTTTTTTTTTGAAAAATGTATTGAAAACTGTGTTCTGAGAAAATTATGATGGATGTACAGAGGAGGGGGGGGGGCTTTTTGTGAAAACAGAAAAACCCCATATTTTCTTAATTATGATACGCATTGAATCCGTTTAACGTTATTATTATTACTTCTAGGAAAAGGGCCGAAAATTTATGGATGACATATTTTTGATATCATTAAAAATGGCCCCGGGGGGGAGGGCTTAAATCTGCTTAAATTTATAATAAATCCTCATAATATTACCTAAAACTTTTATATTGACAAGTTTTTTTTTTATAAGACCAACCCTTATAGCAAAAAAAAAAAAAAATTAAAAAAAAAATCCCTGCCGGCTTTGCCTGCAAACAAGTTAGGTTTCAAAGTGGGCGTTTCCAAATGACGCATCATGGCAAAAAAGTCATTTCTTATGCAATTCCCAACTGACAAGCGGCTCACGGTCTGAGTCTTCGAAATCTACCTGTGCCTGTAGGCCGGGCCGTCAGGGATTTTTTTTTATTATAGGTTACAGTTTTTTGTTATTTATTATTATTTATTTTATTTATTTATTTATTTTATATTATTTACCACTTTCAACAGTTTTATGTATTTAACAATATTAAATAACTGTTTTGCACAGTTTGCTTGCATTCAATAGAAAATAACAACGTCACAATATATGGTACTTTTCAGTTAGACAAGTTTTATTTATTCATTTTATTTTATTTTTTTTATTTTTTTTTATTTTTTTTTTTTTTGGGGGGGGGGGACAATGTAGTTCTTAGGGAAAGAATTTAAACTCTTATATTAAAAGGGAAAACACACACATTAAAAAAATATTTTCACTCCTTCATTTAAAATAACAAAAAAAAATGTTCTAATGAGAAATTCCTTGAATCAAAAGTATTTCATTTCAACATTTACATTGTTTCTTATTTTCATATGCAAAGATCAAAAGTACTGTTTTTCTTTAATTAGGGGCAAAAATATTTTAATAACAACAGATATTCTATCTCTATATATTTATAAAAGGGATAAATTTAAGAGCGTTTGACAAACATTGAGATTTGTGATCAAAGGATCAATAATATCTAATATGATCATAAAAAAATTTCTTTGAACATTGTTCATTATTATATAGCACGGATATATTTGAAAAACAAATTATGCTGGCCATAAGAAACCTTAGTAGTTGTCATAAAAACATACTAATTATTTTATAAACAACTTTATGTACTTTTTTAAATCTAAAATGTAAAAGGCAAAAAATCTGTTAAAAAATTAAAATATCTGTACAAAAATCCTGACAAAGTATGTAAACATGAATATATCAGTACAAAAACCACTGATCTTCCTTAAAATCGGATCATATGATGAATGTGCTTAATCACATAACAATGTCAGTAATGGGGATTGAAACATTATTTGGTGATCTGGCTAACAAAACAAGCACTCAATAAAAAAAAAAAAGTGTAGTGTAAAATTTGAGTGACAGGGTTTCTAGTTACATTGTGAATGTCATTTTCACATTAGCGTGATTAATGCCAAGGTTGATTAATCTTATTTAAACTTCATACTCAAACTCACATTATTCTGTTTTCATAATATAAGTTTTGTTTATTATTAACTAACCCATCTGGCATTGCCCGAGACCATGATAACCTTAAATAAACCTCAAATTTGTATAAATTTAACCCTTTTTTAAATGGAATATTCACATATAGATAAACAATGAAGATAGATAATTTACTTGATTTAATTTTGATATTTTTATCTAATTACTCATAATTCATTTTCCTTTTAGGTCCAAGAAAGCTGTCGTAAATAATACTGATGAAGAGGTAATCCCGAGGGTCAGCTAAGAATGACTAATCGACAACTGAACTGCTGAAAAAAGTTCTTCTTCAATAGAGAAAAATTCATCAAAGATGACGTAAGATGCCATTCTTGTGTCATATACAGCATCATGATGCTAGCATCCATGTTTGGCAGCATCGTGGAAAATGCACATTGCCAGCTTGCATTCGAATCGTCATACTGTCATATCACCTGTAGTGACGGTATGAAGTGCCATTGGATTTTTGTTTCGGTAACCTCTTGTTCGCATTGCCGGCAATTTCAACAGCAGACGTTATATTTCTGATGTGTTACGACCCGTGGTTCTGCCTTATGTTCGATGCCTCTGCAATTCTACTTTTTAGCCCGACAGTGCACGACCGCATGTTGCTCGTACTATGCTGATCTTCCTTGATACAGAACATGTTCGACTGTTACCCGGGCCAGCACGTTCTCCTAATTTCTCAACAATTGAAAATGTCCCATCAATGACTTCTGAGCGACTGGCCCGCCACCACTCGCCCATCAGTACGGTTGGTGAACTGTGGCATAGTGTTGAAGCTGCATGGACTGATGTACCCGTACATGACATCCAATCTCTCTTCGACTCCATGGCTAGGCAGATAAATGCTGTTATTGCAACCAGAAGTGGCTGCTTTGGGTAGTGTTTTCTCGGGATCTATACCTCCAAATTTTGTGAAAATGTAATCGCTTGTCCTTCCCATTATAATGTATTTGTCCAATAAATATCATTCTGTTATTTGCATTCCTTCATGGTGTTGCATTTTAGATAGCTAGCAGTGTATAACAGTGATAAAGTTATATATATTTTAACAGAAAAATTGAAATTCCTGTTTGTAAATGATATTAAAATTTATTTTGGCCAATATCTTTTTTAATATTTTTAGTACCATTATATTCTTTTAATAAATTTATTTTGTATTATTTACTGTGCAAGAGATTAATTTTATTGTTAAGGCTGTTAGTCAGTTAACTTCCCAATTTCCCTCGCTAATGTTAAACATTATGGGTGTAGAATGTGCCATATATTTAAAATATCTCCTCGGGAAATTTATATTTTTAACTCTTTTTTTCTTTGTATTTTTCTTAAAAGATGTCTCTCTTTTTTTTATTAGTTTTCAAATATTTCTAAAATCTATGCTTAATTTAATATTTTATGTGTTAAAAGCTGACAAGCTGTGAGTAATATTTTAACACCTCACAAATAAAATTAAGTGTTTAATTTAGAAATATTTTGACAACTAAGTAAATAAAAAGAGAATCCTATAAGAACAACAGGAATATACACAGAAAAAAGAAGTTAAAAATATTAATTACCTTAAATATATGAATGTATTTTATGTCCTAAACTTTTACATTAGCGAGGGGAATTCAGAAGTTGACTGACTAATAGCCTTAATTCTTGTTTCATGTTTATATCATTCTGACTTATTTTTCTTTTTCATTAAAAATATATTGGTAGAAGTTTGCAATATCAGATGCACAATTTTTACCACACATAAAATTAAAAAAAAAAAAAAAGAAAAAGATAGCACAATTTGTTGATGTAAGAGTCATTCAGAACCAAAGAAGATCAAGTCGATTTTCTCATTAAACCAAGATTCTTGCTCTAGGCAATAATTTCATTGATGCCTTCAGGGCCCCGGGACCAACCCTTCCCACTTTTCGAGGCATTAAACCTATCATATCAGGCTTTTACATTTTACCAGTGACATCTTTATTTCGCATCTGGATGTTGGTCAGGTATGTCACGGTAAAGGGCGTAGGGACGTTGGATGGTCGTTCAACGTCCGTATGCCCTTTCCCGACACTCTACCAGACTCTTTAAAAACCGGATTCAATATCGGAGAAATTTAAACTCTATATTCTGCAAATTTAATGCACCGAAAATGGGGAAGGATTGGGCTCGGGGCTCTGAGATCATTGGACGACCGCAGCAGCTTCGAGCTTAATGTTCGTCTTCATAATAATATTTCAATGTTAGCTGTCTAGAAGAAATTTTGATTAACTGCAAACAATATGTGTTTATTCTCAAAAAATAAATAAAGGATATAAATAATTTTTACTTTTAACACTTTATTCTTTTAAAATTGCAGATTATTTATGACAAGTAATAACATAAGATGATCTTTAAAATTTTGGTCAAGCTGTAAAAGAAAATTTTCTCGATTGGGAAAATTATCCGGTACTTTTCGGTTAGCCGAGCGCCAGTGATATATGTGCATATATATATACATATATATATATATAATATATATATATATATATATATTCATATATATATATGTGTACATATATATGTATGTATATGTGTATATATGTATATATATGTGTGTGTATATGTATATATATCACTGGTGCCCGGCTAACCGAAAAGTACCGATTATCCTTTAAGAATTAAACAAAGAAACTAAAGATATGAAGTCGAATAAGAATGCATTAAAAAATTGGGTGCTAGTTACAGCATCCATATACTTAAAGCTAACCTGCTTTTTAGTTTTTCGTGCAAAAATGCTATTTATACGCATGCGCGAGCATTCAGCTAATCAGCTAGAGGCTTTTACTATCTTCAGACGCGATGTTCCAGCCAATGAGGTGAAGGATTTTTCCTCTCTCTAGAAGCGTATGTGTTCCATTTGGTTGTTCGGTTGTTGAAACTTTATAGATTTCTTTTATTAAGGTATTTTTTCATTTTACCGTATTTATTTTCTTTTTAAGTCGTATGTACTTTACTACTTTGAATTTTTTATAACTAACCCTTTTTTTGAGAGAGAGAGAGATTTCGTGGCACGAAATTCCGCGAATCGTTTCCGATGTAAACAAACTAATTTTAAACTTTTAATATGTAATTCTGTGTGATATGATTAAATTCAGGTTTTCTCAGCGACGATCACAGTATTTTTACCAAATAATTTTTGTATTAATCAAGCTTTTTTGTTTATTAAGCATAGCTAAACACGAAAGAAAACTTTGTTATTTTAAGATTTTGATGTGAATTATTTGCGTACATTTATAAGACGAGTTTCACTGAATAATTCAAGAAAAAAAATCTCATCATTATACATATTTAGTTATGCATTATTAATTATTTACTTGGCCTTTACTTTTAATATTTCAAACTTACAGCTGAATGTAACTATTAAAACATTTGAAATACTGTATTCGTAAAATGAAATTAGTTTAAACACTCGACAATTACTTTTAGTTATGCATTATTAATTATTTACTTGGCCTTTACTTTTAATATTTCAAACTTACAGCTAAATGTAATTATTAAAACATTTGAAATACTGTATTCGTAAAATGAAATTTCAGCTTAAACACTCGACAATTACTTTTAGGTTAAATTCAGGTTTTCTCAGTGACGATCACAGTATTTTTACCAAATAATTAAAAGTACTACATGCATGCATCTATCTATCTATATTAGAAATTGTGCAGGTTTCTGGTCACTGTTTTGTTTACATATTTTAAACAAAAATTTCAATTTAATAATGCACTGAAAATTATAATGAATGCTTACAATTAAACACAACAACACAAAACAAAAAATTTCACAAAAACACATTATTTCCCCGATATTTTCCCACAACTAATCAATAAATTTCATGATATTTTATTGCGATTTTAAACCATGAACTTTAGTACTTTTCTGTTATACGGACACTATGCCAAAATGTATGTATGTATGTTAATGTATGTATGTATGTTTGGCGACAATGGTGTACGTATAACGGAAAAGTGCCTGAATTATTATTTATATATATATATATATAAAATATAAACATAATTGGCGACACAGCAAGTTTTCTGGATTTCTCCCTGTCTCTCTAACCACATTGTTAACAAAACAAAAAATTCACGAAAAACACATTATTTCCCCGATATTTTCCCACAACTAATCAATAAATTTCATGATATTTTATTGTGATTTTAAACCATGAACTTTAGTACTTTTCTGTTATACGGATACTATGCCAAAATGTATGTATGTATGTATGTTTGGCGACAATGGTGTCCGTATAACGGAAAAGTGCCTGAATTATTATTTTTTTATATATATATAAAATATAAACATAATTGGCGACACAGCAAGTTTTCTGGATGTGAAAGACGGAGATGAATTTCATTCATTCAATGACCGTTTTAAAAGTTTCAAGTTTGGATTGAGTGCACCTGAACATAAAAACCGATACCTATTTCTATGTTCATGATTGAGTTATTTGGATATCTTTTCGTATAGCACAGAAAATCATTTCTCCCGCTTTCGTAATACAGATAAATTCTGGTGTATTTTTTTTCTTCTTTTTATATCATAAGTACTTTTCTACTTTAAATTTTTTAATTGTCAAGTTTCTAAGCTGAAATTTCATTTTTCGAATGCAGTATTTCAAATGTTTTAATAATTACATTCAGCTGTAAGTTGGAAATATTTAAAATATTAAAAGTAAAGATCAAGTAAATAATTAATAATGCATAACTAAATATGTATAATGATCAGAATGACATGAAAATTTTAAAAAACTGAAATTTTGCACTTGCAACTTAATTGTAAATTTCATTGTTTACATTGGAAACGATTTGTGGATTTTAAGAATTTGCTGAACTTCGTGTCACCAAATTACTAAATCTCTCTCTCTCACTCTCCAAAAAAAAAAAAAAAAAGGGTTAGTTTAAAAAAAAATTCAAAGTAGCAAAATACATACAACACAAAAAGAAAATAAATACGGTAAAATGAAAAAAATTACTTTAATAATAGAAATCCATAAATTTTCAACAACGACATCAAACGAACGTATCTCATCTTTCGTTTGTGATAAGGAACGCTCCTTTGGCCCCCTCCACTCATTGGCTGAATTGTAAAGGGCAAAATTGGGGGACAAAATGACTACAGTATTTCTGAGAAAAGAAAAATTCAGAAAATTCACAGAAAATAATTATTTTTGTTGCAAGTTGGGTTAACTGTCTTTATGGTTCGAGTCGATTTCAGACTGAGTGTAGATTTCTGCAAGTTGGATTTGGGTTAACCCGATTTTTCAAAAGTTAGTTCAAGTTCAGTATATTATTTCAGATTAAAACTATACCTATCAGGGCTTGAATTTCTGGGCGGGATTCGCGCGGAAAATTTTGAAATCCTGCCCAAAAAAGATCATGAGCGCGAGCCTCCCGCCCAAAAAATTTCAGCATTTTTGGAGAAATTTGCATTATTTAATTTACCTGCAACCGAACGATAAATTTCGTGATTTTTTTCCCCGCAACCGATTGACGGACTTTGTGTTTTTTCCGCGACTGATCGACGAACTTTGTGGTTTTTTCCGTGACAGATCAACGAGAGTTTTTTCTGCGACAGATCGACGAACATTGCGTTTTTTAGGCGACTGATCGACGAACCTTGCGTTTTTTGGGGACATATCGACGAACTTTGCGTTTATTCCGCAATCGATCGACGAAATTTTTCTTTCTTCCCTGACTGATCGACGAACTTTGCATTTATTCCGCAATCGATCGACGAAATTTGCTTTTTTCCGCAACTGATCGACGAACTTTGCGTTTTTTCCGCGACAGATCAACGAACGTTGCATTTTTTTCTGTGACTGATCAACGAACTTTGCGTTTTTTCTGCGACAGATAGACGAACATTGCGTTTTTTAAGTGACTGATCGACGAACCTTGCGTTTTTTGGGGACAGATTGACGAACTTAGCGTTTTTTCCGCGACAGATTGATGAACTTTGCGTCTTTTCCACGATCGATCGGTGAATCTCAATCAAGTAAAATCTAAAGTCAGAAATTTATTTAACAACCGAATTGTTAAGGGTCCCTAACACATTTAATGGAACTTGAAAAATACACTGCATATATAAAACTTAACTTTCTTCCCTTTTTTATAATAAAAATAAACATTTTACATAATCATTCTCAGTTGACTTAATTTTTTCAATGGTATTTTGTCATGTCTGCATTAATGTAATTCTTTAAATAGCACGTAAAAGAATAGTGGGGTTTAAAGATTTTTTTTCTCCCTCCCAAACATTACAACTCCCCTCCATTTAAAAATGTTGGTAGGGAGACTCCCGTCTTTGGAAAAATTGAATTTCAAGCCCTGCCTATAATATGTTTGTGTGTATTGAGGTTTGTATAGATGTTTGTGTGTGTGCTGTTTTTAATACAGACAGTTTCATTTTTCACACGAACCTTTCAAAAAATTCACATTCTTTGCGCAATCCTTTAACAAAATTCGCATTTTTTTTCGTGATTCTTTAATGAAATTCGCATTTTTTTCTGTATCTTTTTTTTGTCGAGATTCATAATTTTTTCAGCTATCCTATGACGTAATTCGTGTTGTTTTTTTTTCAGCGATAATTTGACGAAATTTGTGTTTTTTCTGCGATTTTTTTTTTCACGAAATTTGCGTTATTTTCCACGATTCTTTTATGAAATTTGCGTTTTTCTGTGATCCTTAGACGAAATTTTCTTTTTTCGCAATGCTCTGATAATAATCACATTTTCTCTGCTGCCTTTTGATAAGATTCATGAATTTTCAGCAATCCTTCGATGAAATTCGCGTTTTTTCAGCAATCTTTGAAGAAATTCGCATTTTTCTCGCGATACTTTAACGAAATGTGCGTTTTCCAGCGATTTTTTGATAAAATACATTTTATTCCGCAATTTTTAGACGAAGTTTTGCAAGAAAGCGCGATCTTTGGGTGAAATTTCCTGTTTTGCGATTCTTTGACAAAATTTGCTCATCTTTTGTGTAAATCGCGTTTTTCTGTGGCCTTTTAACAAAATTTACGTTTTACATGATCCTTTGATGAAATTAGTGTTTTTCCCGTGATCATTTGACGAAATCTAGGATTTTTTTCCCGCGAAGATTGATTATATGTTTTTAGTCTGCAGGTGCCCTAAAAAGTTTGTGACGCCTGTCGCTGCATTGCACGCATTCTGCCACGGTGTATCAAACAAACAAAATTCATCCTACAGAATTATTGTTTCGTTTCTGGAAATGAACAACCGTCAACTCGTTGGCTGAATTATAAAGGGTGAAATGTGTAGGCACTGAGTATCATCTATACTATTAATGTCGGTAAACGTCTGTCTGTGTGTGTGTTGTTGTGTCTGGCGTCTGTAAGCACAAAACTGTGCATGCAGACGACGGACATAAGTGCTTTTGGTATAAAAAAATTCGTAAGTGGAGTTTTTAAAATTCACAACATTTTGCGGGAGAAGAGGGGTGAGAACGAATTTAAAAAATGAGTCCGCATCAATAATTATGGCGGCGGGGGGGGGGGAGTATGTTTTGCCTACACGGGGCGGAGACTTTTCTTTGTTGACACCACTCATATGATATATCATTCGAAAGGCCTGTGACTGCTTTTTCATGTTATGCATCTGTGTGGTCCACCCCCCCCCGCCAATTGGGGCACTTTTCTAAATTTTGCACATACCACTCATGTTATATATCGTTAAAAAGGTCTGTGACCGCTTAATCATATTATGCATCTCCGGTGTCCATCCCCCCACTTTGCCCCCCCCCAAGGGGGTACTTTTGTAAATTTTGCACAATCCCTTCATGTTACGTATTGTTGGAAAGGTTTGACTGCTTATTCATGTTATGCATCTCCGGGGTCCATCCCGCCACTTCCCCCCCCCTTAAGGGGGGCAATTTTCTAAATTTTGTTGACACCCCTCATGTCATATATTGTTGGAAAGGTCTGTGACCGCTTAATGATATTATGCATCTCCAATGTCCATCTCCCCACTTTGCCCTCCCCCCCTCCCACAAGGGGGTACTTTTCTAAATTTTGCAGACAACCCTCATGTCATATATCGTTGGAAAGGTCTGTGACTGCTTAATCATATGCATATCTCCAATCTCCATTTCCCCACTTTGCCCCCCCTCCCCCAAGGGGTACTTTTCTAAATTTTGCAGACAACCCTCATGTCATATATCGTTGGAAAAGTCTGTGACTGCTTAATCATATGCATATCTCTGATGTCCATCTCCCCGCTTTGCACCCCCCCCCCAAAGAGGTACTTTTCTAAATTTTGCACACAACCCTCATGTTATATATCGTTGGAAAGGTCTGTGACCACTTAATCATATTATGCATGTTCCGTGTCCATCCCCTACTTTACCCCACCCAAGGGGGTACTTTTTAAAATTTTGCACACACCCCTCATGTTACATATCGTTTGAAAGGTCTTTGACTGCTTATTCATGTTATGCATCTCCTTGGTTCATCCCGCCATTTCCCCCTCCCCAAGGGGGCACTTACCATTTACTTGCACAACAGCGCTAAATGTGTCAGATGAAAGAAATTCCGCGAGTACATGTGCCAGTGAAACTTAGCCAATTGCTGTTCTTCAACCTAGCTTTAATTCAAAGTGGGTTTTTTATTTATTTGAATTATTCTGCAAAAGTTTCAAACATTTTAAAGTAGCTATGAATTTTATTTTTATGGTACTATCAAGTTTTTGTCGTCAAATTTTGACGGGTTCCATCTAGTTTCAATAATACCAATCTATCTTTTTCGTTACTTGCTGAATCTGATGGACACAAATCTAGACTTGGAGTTATCACTCAAAAAACAAAATCACATGAAGTATTTTAATATAAAAAATTCTTTAACAATCTCAGATTCCGATAATTATATTAAACAAAGTTAGCCATTTCGAAGATGAATTTGTTTATAATTGTGAAGTAATGATTAGGTGAAGAAGAAAATATTAAAATATCAAGGTAGAAAAATCGCACAATTTAAAAAAAAAACTAGAAAAAAGTTTGTTTTTCTTTTATATTTTTAAACCAAAATTCTGTTGAATAAGCACATGTTTACTTTTAACTAAAATATGAAACAAGATGTATTTACATGCACAATTAAACCCACTATCTTGAACCTAACAAGAAAATGAAGGGAAAATCAAGATACGGTTTGTTTTAGACATCGTTTTATAAAATATTGTCTAAAAATATGTTATTAATGTTTTTTTTTTCATTTAAAAGTAATGTGTATTACAACATAGCTTAGAAAAAAAGCCTGTTTTTAAAGTCTGATGGCTGTTTAAATCGTTTAATGGATGACATGACAGTTTTTGTAAAACTACTGTGCATTTTAAGAACAATATTTTTAATGGTTTAAAAAGCTGGTAAATGTTTTTCTTTTCTCTGCTAATTTTACTGCTGCCTTTTTTTTTTTCTCCTCCATATTTATAGAAGAACATGTTGAGGCTGATAAGGAAAGTATATTTTTTAGATTCTTAAGAGCAGTTTTTAGATTCTTAAGACTTCTCTAGTCCAAACAGGTTACTTTATACTAGATTATTTTTTAACACAATTATATCAAATTGGTAAAGCAATCATACAAGTTGTAAATTTCCAACTGGACGAAAAATGTCCGGGCCAGGATTCGAACCTGCGATCTTTTCTGTTGAGCTGATTAAAATATCAGACCAGATGCTTTGATCAATAAGGTTAACTGGATGAATTATGCCCTCCAGATTCGACCGGGATAGCTCAGTGGTAGAGCCAAGCGATCCCAGGTTCGAATCCTGGCCCGGACATTTTTCGTCCAGTTGGAAATTTACGACTTGTAGGTTACTTTATGACAACTGTTTTAATGAATTTTTGTTCGCAAATGCATGAAATTGGCAGGTGTACTTATTCAGAAACTATGTAATCTAAACACGTTTTCCATTTTTTGGTAAATGTAGAAGATCTTATAGAAAATACTGCCAAAGTTGGCGTTTTGAACCAAATTCCCTACGCGGCAGCCAGAAAATTACGAAAAACGTGTTGTCACGTAACCAGAATCGCTTATAACTCGATAAGTAATCTATTTATCATAAAATGTAAAACTCGTTTTGATTCCAAATCGCTTCCATAGTCAGGCCTGCCAATTTTATACCTTTGTGTTTAAAAATGAGTCTGAAGTTGTGTCAGAAAGTTTCGCATTGTTGAACAGGTCATTTAAGGACTACCTTAACTGCACATTTTGAATTCTGAAGGACACTCTCTTCAAGATAAGAATGAATCAGTTGTTACTATGCAAATAAATTTTTTAATACAAAGGCATTATGGGCAGAATTTTTTTAACTGAGGTTCAAGAAGGGTGCTTATTTTTATACCAAAGGGAAGGCAGGGTCCTGAAACTTGGGGGGGAGGGAACTGTAGTATAAGATATAACTTAGCACCAGGTTTACATCATGGTAATACAGGTTTCGTACACTTTTAACAAAATTTTTTAATAGAATTGTTTGCCTTATGTAAATGTAGAAAAGTATTATGAATGCTGTAATTAAACAATGTATCTACAATTTCTGCTATTTAAATAGTAAATAGTAAATTAAAAAAAATTATTAAAGCATTGTTGTAAAAGTGTACGAGCCCTGTAATATGCAAAATATGATTATTAAATAAAGTTTTTGGCACACCTTCTATAGCTAGCAGTTTTTAAAGGACTTCCATTCGCCATGTTAGAAAATCCACTTACCTAGTGGGGAGTAAAATGATGTAATCCCTACACTTTGTAAATAATTAAAATTCTTAATATCAGGTCTCAGATAAACATCTTATCCCCGTGGCAGAATTGCAGCGACAATGTCGCAGAATAGGAAAGATTTATTGCAGAAATAATTCTCATTTGGAAAAAAAAAAACATTTTTGGGAGAGAGAGAAGATTTATGTAACAGCAAAAAGATATTCTGTATGTGTTTCGCTTCTGCAGAACAATATTGGTAAGAGGTGAAAATCTTCTGAGTTTCGGCAGATTTTTGTCCCTCCACCCCCCAAATTTTTGTTTGTCCCTTCCCACACTCCCTAAACTTTAAAGTTTAAAATATTTATAATTGTTAAGCTCTAAGTTCTGCTCAGTTTCTTAATAGGGTTTTGCAGTAGTTTTATTGTTACAAAATTTTAGTTTTCTCTTTCTTTGCAACCCCCCCCCCTCTCTCTCTCCAGCATTAACCTTTAACTGCTGTGACAAACACTGTTGCATAAGATACTGTGAGCGATCTCTGAGACTGCTTGTTCGAAAGGCGAAAAAAAAAGCTCGATTTACTCATAGGATACTGTTTATGTACTAAACTTTAGTTCAGGACCATTATCATTAAAATCCACTTATTCAGAATTCTCTAACAATAGTACTAGGGCTTCAAACGAAATATTTCACTATAGTTAAATCATAAGTATCTATAGTTAAATTATGAAAATTGAAAAAAATATATAGCTGCCTGTGAGACAGCTAACAACAGTTATGTGTTAACGTTGTTAATATTAAAAAGTCTCTATTTTTAAAATTGTGTCCCTTATTTAATGTTGTTTTGCCTTAGTTCTTTTATTTTGAACTCGTTACTTCTGCCTTAGTTCTTGTTACTTTAAAATACTAATACATAAATATCCATGTAATCCCCCCCCCCTCACTTTGCTCCATCATCACAATTTAAAATCTTAAAAAAAAAAATAAAAAATGATAAAAATCTGCCGTATTTATTACTTTGAAATAAATTATGACCAACCCCCCCCCCCCCCCCGCAAGTTTGTAGCTTCCCTTCCTCCTAATAAACAAAGTTTACAGTATTTAAAATTATTTCTTTATGTTTTTAAGTTTCCTTGTGTTTTTTTTACATAAACAATCCACAAATATATTTTTTTAATTGTTCCCTGAAATGTCTACTGCTTGTTTACCCCCCCACCCCCGCCCAGCATACAAAGTAAAAAATATTTTTGGCAACAAATCATTCTATATTTTCCAAGGGGGATTTTCTAAATATGGGGGAGGTACAAAGTATTTAAACTTTTTTGTAGTTTGGCCTAATATAACTCTTGTTTGACTTCAGGACTGTTACTGAAGAAAGATTTTGCGGTTAATAAAGTTTGTTGCAGAAAGTACAGTAATTTTCTGCCACAGTGTATCTTATATTATAACAGGTGTGCTAAAGGTAAAGTTAAAAAGTTTATTAGGATAAAATGTTCTTTAATGATGCCATGAATTATTGAAAAAATTGAATTAATATTCTCATAAAATAATTTTGATACTTTTTGAAAAGAAATGATAGTAGCTTGCACTATTGCATTACTGTGATCTGACATGGCTTTTATAAATATTAAAATCACCCTATAAATTATTTTAAACATCTTGTTTTTTTTAAAACTCTTTTAAGGGTTGGGTATGCGAGTTGATCTTTTCAGAGGTCTATCCTAGGTGGGACAACTTAGTTTGTGAATTGTACATTTGGTTGCATTGTTCTAAGAATATATAAATGAAATTGAACTTCGATAAGTGGGAACTGAAGTATCAACCAATCCAGCCATAATTAAAATGGTTTCTCTGTTATATAGGTTCAACAAGTGCTTATTTTACTAATAGAGGTTATCAAAGTAATAGTAACTACTATAATTAGTAAAGGTATTATATCTGTGTTCTCAATTTTAACTGTCAATCATGTGGGACTTTAATAACAAGTAAAAACCATTTCAGTTATGAAAGTAATAATCACTTAATACAGAAATAAAATAATTTCAAGTAGAGGTTTCATTGGCTCAATAACAAAGCTTTTTCTTTCTAAAAATGCAGTGGCAGAATAAATAGCAGTAATAAAAGTTTCTCACTTATCCAGCTTTGCCTGTATTACATTAATACTGTTTATGATTCTTTAAAAGGAGCTTTCCATGATGGTTTGGAAAAGGATACAAAATTATATCTGTTATCTGTACACTATGGATTATTTTAAAATCTAATTTATAAAATTTAATTTGGGTGTAGGGCTAATGATTTATATTTTTATGAATATTATAGAAATTTGTGCTGATACACACACACACACACACACACACATATATATATATATATATATAATACAATTTTTCTATTCAAACTTCCTTAGTATCGCTAAAAATTAAAAAAATATTAGAGGTCAAAATTTATTATACTGAGTTAAAAGATTGAAACAGGATTCTTTTTACGAATGTCGAAAAAAAAAAAAAAAAAAAACCCTCTAAAAATAGCATGTAAAATTTCGTGAAAATTCAAAAATCAAGGTACGAATTCGGAATAAATTTTATTCAAAAGAGTTATATTGCGCTAGAAAATTTAAACTGGATTCCTTTAACGAATGTCAAAAATTTGCCGCGAAAAAAACGCTAAATATTCCCCTGTATTAATGCCTAATCGCATATGTTAATTTCGTGTATATATCAGCATTTTTAACAATAAACACAACCAGCGAACTTATAAATCATATCTTTAAACTTTATTATACAAGTATTTTTTACTAATGTTCGAAGAAATGTCTGTTTTATACAATGTGCTATTAAAATTTAACCGAAAATCTTGTTAAAAGCCGCAAAACAAGTTCAAAAACCATCATATTGGCACGGTCGCTCGCTTGGCTGCCAATTTAGAACGATGAGTAAAGGTGCGCGGGAGCGGATTCAGATATTATTTTGGCAACCCAGGCAGAATGATCTGGTGGGAGGAGTTTGTGGAGGCGATTTTTTGTCGCTCGTAATTCACGTGTAATAGCGCTAGGAAATTACCGTCAGGCCACGCGCGCTGCTCAGGGCCTGATTACCGGCGGAGAAAACTTCCCCCAGTAAATTTAAAGCTTATTTAAACTCTATATTCATGCAAAATTTCTCTAAAGGATAAGGCAACAATTTCTATTATTTTTTACGGGTGGAAGTTTGCCCCGCCCGTAATTAGACTCTGGTGCTGCTCAGAAGTCAGTGCTGCCACTGGCGACTATTTTTATATTCCACTCGCCTCACTATTTTAAAAAGGAATGTATCTTATCGTAGTAGAAGATGAATGTAGTTTCGAATGAAATGCTAATGGGCATTCGTTCAACATGTTATGCGCCAAGTCTGTTTTGTCTTGTTTATCGTTTGGCCCGCTAGATAAGATTTCATCGAAATCGGCTTTCATCTGGCTTTCTGTTCAGGTTATGACAAAGTAATACAAAAATTTTAGAAGTGTTTTACTGTTATATTTATTCAATTCTTTGCAGGTTTTAGTCCAGTGCAGACAAAAATCTTTCTTTAGCCTTGAACGTAAAAATATCAGTCGAAGAGTGTGAAAGCGATAATAGTGAATTATTTTTCCTGGAAAAAAACACCTAGAGTGGATGTATTTTTATCATCTGAGGAAGAGGAGGATAATGTTGAAAAATGGCATAATCCGCGGAGTAATCAGCCAAAAATTGTTCATTTTACATATTTTTCTGGGTTTGTAAGTGGCAATTTGCATATAATGTCAGATAGAAATAGAAACCTGCTATGAATTGTTTGTGCAGGATAAATTGTTCGAGGAAATCGCCGAAGAAACAAACATATGCATCGCTGAAATGAGAAGGTTTATACACGCAGCGCTTGGGAAAGGGGACAGTGACAAGTAAAATAAAGAGGTTTTGGGGGCTAATGGGTTTAGTGAAACTACCAGCTATACATTTATATTGGTTCCATGATCCTGTGTATATGCAAATTTTTCCGAAAAAGAATCATGATCAGAAACAGATCTGAACTATTATTGAGAATGATACATTTTGCAGATAACAGAAACAGCAATGTTTCCAATCGTTTGTTCAAAATACAACTAGTTCTGGACACTCTGGAAATAAGTTAAAAAAATATTACAATCCAGCCGAGGACATATCGTCGCTACCATGTCAAACTATCGAATATGAAAAAATTAATTTCTCATTACTTTTAAAAATGGACTGATTGTCACCACTAACTTTTATTAGAATTCTTCGCCTAGTAAAAATACTAATAAAATTTCTGTGGAGAACAAAATTGGCAGTTTGGCCTTCTTTTATATTCAGCGATGCCAAATTCATACCGGAAATTTTGATAATTTATTTTACTGTAAGTAAAAACGAAATGTTTCTCAGTAAGTATAGCAAACATTTTTATTTGAAATTTCTGGTATGGATTCGAGATTTCTGAATAAAACAAGCAGGCCGAAATGGCAACCCCGGGGAAGAATACTATAAAAAGTTAGTATGGACAATTGGGCCATTTTTAAAAGTAATAAAAAATTCCTTTTTTCACATTCGATAGTTTGACATAAGAGCGATGATATCTATTGATGAATACTTGATGAAATCCCTTGATATTTAGACAATATTTAAAACAAAAGTGCCATAAATATGGAATCAAAATATTTAAGTTGTGCTGTTACGCGTACGCTCTTCTTGTGTATATACAGGGAAAACTTTAGAAAAAGAAAATAGTACACCCACAAAGATCATAATGTCTCGTTGAAGAGATTTGTTCGATAAGGAACACACGCTATACACCGACAAATGGTATACAAGTTTAGAATTAGCAAAAAAATTAATCAATAAAAATATTCATTTAGTAGGAACATTACGTTCAAGTCGACGAGGAAATCCGGAGCAAGTAATATCGAAAAAATTAAAACGGGAGAAATCGTTGCAAAAGAGAACAAAAAAGGAATGACCATTTTAAAATGGAAAGATAAGCGGGACATCCTATTTCTATCAACAAATCATCATCAGAAACGGTGAATGTTAATAGTCGAGCAGAACACAAGTTAAAACCACAAATTTTATTCAAGTATAACAGAAGAAAGCAGTATCCGACCATAATAATGCCTACAGTAATCCACTACACAGGTCCATGAAATAGTACAGAAAGTAGCATTTGAACTCTTATTAAATACTACAGTTCTAATTAGTTACATTTTTGTATAATAATATCACGAAGAGGAATATCAGTATTTCTGGTTTCCAGAAAAAAATTAGCAGTACATCTTACAAATTGCCGAGAAGAAGCATTCCACCTGGCAGTATCGTAACAACTTTTAAAAAACCACGACATTAACTCCATAAACAACCTGGAAAATTCTCAGCAGTGCGAAAATATTGTAAATCATGCTATGAATAAAATGCGACACAGTATGGTAGAGCAATGGCCAGAAAAATGAGTAAACAAGTTGCCACATTTTGTGATACATGCAAAGGACAAACGTTTTTATGTTTACCGTGTTTCAATAGAATCCATCAAAATTTTTTGATAAGAAATATATAAATGCATTAATGGTACAATCCTGTAATAAAAAAAATAAGTAAATTTTAAATAAATTTTCAGTAATTACTTAAAACAATATAATTTTTTTGTTTTATATACTATTTTACACTGTCAGTCACAGGTGACTGGCGTGGCCTAAACGGAAAGTTCAGTGTCAGTCACCGATGACTGACGTAGCACTCAACGCGTTAAAGAACACAAGGAGTAAAATCCTATCTCTTTTAAAAAATGTGGTCTAGTATAGAAAATATTATATATATTTCTATATATTCTATATATAATATTTCTATATATTTGTATTTAAAATTTGTTTTAAAAATAGTGAAAAGTGTATTAACAGTTTTATTTAACAATAAGTACTCTACTTTCTAAAATAATGGATATTTGTCGGAATTAAAAACCTATTTTTTTA
This sequence comes from Maratus michaelseni, assembly GCA_963931845.1. NCBI lineage: Eukaryota > Metazoa > Arthropoda > Arachnida > Araneae > Salticidae > Maratus > Maratus michaelseni. The sequence continues at coordinate 236,185,160 of OZ007589.1, forward strand.
GATTTAAGTAGGACGTACAATGAATATAAATGCTTACGTTTGTCAAGCATCATTTTCAAAAATGTGTGAGAAAAATTTTATTGAATTATATTTAATGGTTTTGCTAAAAGCTTTTTTTGTTGTTGTTCCTGCTACGTAAAGTCTTAAAATAGACATTTATCGATTTGTCTATTCCTTGGAGAAACTTGGATTTCATTAGAATAGCATAAAATTTTAAAATAAGTTGTTTTGCAGATAAAGGTTTCAACATTTTTCTTTTAAAGTTTTAAATTACTAGATTTTGGGAAAAATGTTATAAGGATACGTGGAATTAACTGATAACAAAAGCACGCAAAAAAAAAGACTACGTATAAGCACATACGTAACGAAACAGAAAATATGTTAGTTGTGTGATTTCTTCATATAATTATTTTGTATGAGAAAATTGCTTGAAACATTGAGTTATGCAATATATTTTGTAATTAAAATGTTTTTACAAGCATATTGAAAAGATGTGTTTATGAAATTAGACCTTTTTTTGTGTGAATGTTATTAAAGATTTAAATGTAAAGTAAATATAGTACTTTAAACCTCAGTTTAAATTTATAAGTAAATGCGTGACACTTACAATATTACAACTGAAATTCCAAAGAATGGCACTGCGTTTTCCATTTCGCTGCAAGCTTACTAAATTTTTAATTACACTGCCGTCCAAAAATTAAACGGCAGTGACCGGACGCTTTCGCTTTTTACACGCTTTGATGAATATCTACTGAAAATTTTCACATTGTTCTTGAAATTCGAGGATGTAAAGCACATGTTTGACTTCAAGAACAGTATTCTGCAGATAAAAAAATAATATATTTAATATTTGATGAGATGGGCATTTGTATGAAATAATTTAACTGCGCGTGCGCGAACTATACTACTATTCTTTATGATTTGGTAGTCAATTATATAGAGTAACACATATAAAAAGACCTGTCGAATATCGTGAAAACTCAGATGCCAGCAACACAGTGAGCTAATTGACAAATTAATTCAGGTGATAATCCTATTGGATTATATAGTATTTCCCCCCGAATTTTTTCATTAGCTCATTGTATAATTCTGAGTCTACCAAATCATAAAAAAAATCTTCAGTATAGTTCGCGCATGCGCAGTTATAAGCTATTTCATACACAGGCCCATATCGCATCAAATATTCAATATAATAATTTGCAGTATACTGTTTCTACTGTTCTTGAAGTCAAACATGTGCTTTACATCCTCGAATTTAGAGAACAATTAGTCAAGAATTTCAGTAGATATTCGACAAAGCGTGTAAAGAGCGAAAGCACCCGGTCACTGCCCCATAATTTTTGGACAGCGCTGTACAATCAATTGCTCGACTATGACATTTATCAGGAGTCCATTGTATATAGAAATGAAAAGCTTCTCCATGCTTGACCATATGCAATAAAAAATGCAAAAGAAGGATTTAAGATGAAAAGATGTTAAATCCTATCAGTCTACTCAACCATTATAACTACTTGGCTCTTTTTTATTAATATCTGTACATTTTCAAGATAAAATAGAAATATTTTTTGTCGATATTTTCTGAAAAATAACAAACTTATTTTTAAAGAGTAAAGATTAGTTATATCTGTAGATAAATAGACTTTATGCTAATATCAAAGAGTAAATACATCATTAGAACCCACAAAAATACAGTGCGTCTCAAAAGTATATGGACAGATGATTTTTTGAAATAACAGTTCAAAAAATGAATCAATAATCACGAAACAATTAATAAGCATTTAGAATTATACTGTATTTCTTTGTAGAACTTATATGTTTTACAGAAATTTTGTAAAAATAATCAACCGAATTACGATGTCTTAAAAATATATGGACTTTACGATTTTTTTGTATTTAAATTCAAATTTTGCATCCATTCCTTGGAATTGAAAATCCTATCAGGCGTGCTTCGAACTAGTGTTTGGAGAATGTGTGCCTGTAAAGAGAACCAACTCTGCTCTACTTGTTTCTTTAACTGCTGATTTCGAAATAGGAAACGCTAAAGTCCTCGAAATTTCCCAAAGGGACTTCTTTTGGCTTGAAACTGCTCGCAAAATCTCTTTATCTTGTCGCTGAGATGTTTTCTTAATCGACCTGAATGTTTTTTTGCAATCTCATTTTCACCTTTCCATAAAATTGCAGAAATTTCTGGTCTGCCACGCTTCATTTGCTTAGCCTCGTACAAAAGACTTTGTAAATTTGCTTTATACGGTGGTAATAAAAGCGATTCTTTTCATTGTCCATATATTTTTGGGTCAGATTATTTTGAATTTTATTTTTTACAAACAATATGTTATATAAGCCTGATATTTCTGTATTGTAAAAAACTGAAGTTATTCAATATGCTAATTATTGTTTCCGTGATTATTTCTTCATTTTTTGAACTGTTATTTCAAAAATCGCCTGTTCATATACTTTTGAGACGCATTGTACATGAATGAATACCTATGTTTTTAAATACCGGCGCCTCTCGTTATACTACTCATTAGGAGACAGTAGAAAAAAGCGACATGAACGAGGGTAATAAAAAGTTAGGGGAATTGGTTAATTCCGATAACTTTTACAATATACCATAAAAAATTAGTCTTTTTGTTATCATTTTAAAAATAATGAAATATTTTTTACTATAAGATTACTAATTATTAATTATTATTCGTGTTTAGTTCTATCGGTAGATAACTTCATTTTATGCTGATATCAATGGCTAAATACGGGAGTACAGTCCAGAAGAAATACCTAATGAGTATTAGTTGTAAATACAAACTTTTCTCGTCATGGGGGCACCCGGGAGGGAGGAAATGATGAGGCTGCACTGTTCTCCCTCCAAATTGTCGAAGTGAAATGAAAAGGCTGTTTATACCCGACTACTTGCAGAAAAGAGTGTACTATTTTTTTATCATGGGCAATGTATAATTCTTTATTTTCTGAGAAAATGGGAACGGTTGAATGCTTAAAAATGTGGTAATAAAATGTTGTTTGTCCATTCTCAGATGCAATAGGCTATAGTTAAACAGATCATGTTTACTGGAATTATCTTAATATGGCTATAAATAGTTATGTTAAACTATATTTCAGCGAAGTCAATTAGCTTCTGTGACTAAGAGGTAGAGCTTGGAGTTTTCAAGCTGAAGATTCTGGGTCTGAATCCTGCTGACTCCATCGTAACACAAATGTGAGAGTCGCCTTCACAAAATTTGTGTTCGTTTATTGGGGTTCCGTACTTAAAGTAAAAAAGGAACCGTTATAAGATCACTCCTGTGTCTGTTTGTCTGTCTGTCGGAGCCCTTTAACTCGTAAACTACGGGACGTGGAAAGTTCAAACTTGGGAAAGTTATAAAATCTATTGACCCACATATTTACAGATTATTAGCCATTAACAAATATGTTTATTAAAAGTTTAGGGGGTGGGGGGTGCTAATTAACCCTTAACAGCTGTTATCGGTCTCGTAGACCACTGCATGTTTCACTTTTCAGAGTTTAATTCTTAACTTTCAGTTTAACTACAGATACTAGTGAAAATTTGCTTCGTTTAGATTCCTAGTACTATCGCTAGAAACTCCTGAAGGGATGAATTTTGATTAGAAACAGCCTGCACATAAAGTTTAGTTAAGAAACAGTATATAATGCGTTAATCGATCCTTTTATTTATCTTTCGATCTATCGATCTCAGAGACCGATTCACAATAGTTATGCAGCAATTTTTGTCACAGTAGTTAAGAGTTAAGGTACTTGAAAAAATAAATTCCTTTTCGTATATCATCTGGGGTTTTATGTGAAAAATCTCGTAATATCGAACTAAAAATACATTTGTTTTAATTTTAAGTACTATATTTAGACATTGTCGAAAATACAATACAAAATTATGTTCTCACCCCTCTATTTCCGAATTCACTGACGCTAAAATTAGGGGTAGTAGGAGTTTATTTAAACCATGCAGGAAAACTATAGCGATTTTCCTAGATCACACAGTTTTTGAGAAATTCATTTTTCCGTTACACACGAACTTTACTTTACCAGTGTGCACTGGGGGGGGGGGGTTTGACGGGCGCTCGAGATAACTATCGACGCAGAGTCATCCAAGGATAGTTGATAATGATTTTCGAAAAAAACATGTCGGTAATTAGCCGATATACTAAGTTACTTCAAAAAAAATTATGGACATGCTGCCCCAAAAAATGTTAAAATAAATACCAAATTATAATTTTTTAAGTACTCCAAGGATTAATATTTCATTTTTTCGAAAAATGTATCCATTCACAAATTTTGAATAATTTTTTTAATACTTATTACAGAAATAATGCTAAAAATAGAACAAATAATTTGTAGTTTTATACATCTATAAGAAATATACCTGTACTTTTTTAAAATAAGAAAACAATATCACTATGCTTTATCACATTTAAATTCGATGTATTTCAAAGGAGAATATTTCATTCGCATTTTCTTTAAATTGAATAGTTAAATGATATTTAAATACGCTATTTAATATTCTAAAATTCGCATAACAATTCATTTGAAAGAGAAAAAAATCTTTCACGATATAAAAATTTGAAAGTAAGTTTAGTTGAAGAAAAGAAATGCATAGCCAAAAGAATGTTTATTAAAAAATTGATAAAAATTTTTATGCTCGGGAATAAAATACACAGTTGAGAAGTTTCAATATAATTTATTACCCACAGATACTTTTTTCTTCCTATCTGGCGAGATTCCATTAGTGAATAATTTAAAGTATATTTTTGTCTGTGATAGTTATTTATGGTACAAGAAAATATTTATTGGCACTGTTAAATAAAGTAGGCAAAAGGTTTTTCGTATCAAGATAATAATTTAAAGTAAAACTTTCACTTTCAAAATTGCCCTTTTTCTTTTTTGAAAAATAGGACTGATGATGATATCCGTTTAAATATAATCGTTTCGATTTTTTTTTAAGAAAAAAAAATTATACTACATTTTACTAGTTACTTTAAAAAAATAATAATGTATTTAGCTTTAAAAAACGTTTTTCTGGTCTTTAATAGTAGTGCATATTTAATTTAAATAAAAGTGAAATGAACATAGCAATAAGCAAATAAGTAAAATTAATAAAAATGACATTTATTGCATATTTTTGTTAATTGTAAAAATATTTACTCATATGCATAAAGCGCATCCAGTAATTTTCACATTAGCACTTTTGATAAATCTATCGTTTGAAATAATTGAATATTTATAAAGAAACTATCTGACCCGCCAGTCATTGCCCGGTACCGTGTAATAACCTTAAATCTCTTAAAAAAACGAAACTCTTGCACTAATCCCCGCTTTCTTCGCACCGTATGCCAAGTGTGCTGCATGTAAATTTTCTCAATTCCATCTTCCAACGCCAGGGGACGCATTATGTTCTAAACGAACTTGTCCAAACGAACCTCCAGCACGCGTCCCCGCTGCCTATGACACCATATATCTATACTAATAAAAGAAAGTTATTTGTGTGTGTGTCTGCGTGGGTGCGATGGCTAGCAAAATCTACCGCACGTAGAAGTTGGAGCGGATAGTCCAAGGCAGGTCCTGATGCACATGAGGCTCGAATTTTAATTTTTTTGAGATCTGGGGCCCCTTTAAGATTTTTGCCCTAAATTGTTTATTTGCCCATTTTTATCCGATCCTCTTCGTTTTTGGGGCCCTTTCTCCATTTAGCTTCCCCCTCCCCATTTCTAGGTTCAAGTTAAGATCCTGGCGCTTTGGGGCCCGTTGAAATTTTTGTTAACTAAACTGTTAACAACTTGCCTTCTTTTAATCCGATTTTCTTAGATTTTGGCGCCTTTTTTCTATTTAGTTATTCCTCCATTTCTACTTTCCAGTTAGGACCATGCTCAAAACTATAATCTGTTCCCTTTTGGGCCCTTTACTGCAGTTCTTTTAAAAATCGTCTGATTGCATAGCTTTTTTTTCAACAACTTCTTAGTACCTCTAGCTAGCACATGAAAGACCAAAAAAATTTTTCAGAGAAGATCCGGGCCCCCTGGGTCCCTTGAAGTTTTTGTTCCTTCAATTGTACTTAAATACCTTAAATACATTTCCCCCTTTTAATCCGATCTTCGTTTTTGGGGCGTTTTGTCCATTTAGTTATTAGCACATTTCTTCATTACAGTTAGGAGCATTCATCTTAGGGCCTGCTCAAAAATATCAGCGACCCGTTTTGGGACCCCTACTATAGCTCTCTTAAAAATCATCCTATTCATTAGCTTTTTTTTGTAACAACTTCTTAGGACTTCCAGGTACTACATGAATGACGAAAGAATTCTCGGACAAGACACGGGGCGCGTGGGACATTTACGTTTTTATGCCCTAAATTTTTAATAACTTGCCCCCTTTTTATCCGAACTTTTTCGTTTTTGGGGTCTTTTCTCTATTTAGTTATTCACCCATTTTTACATTCCAGTTAGGATCCAGGCCCCCTGAGGCCGCTTGAGTCTGAGGCTATTAAACTTTTTGTGCGTCATTCATTTTTCACCCCCTTCTTCCTAACTGTGTCACCATCTCAATGCGTAACTTTAAAGTTGAGTCTTGGACTTCTCTCCCCGGGCCATCACCCTCATATATTTATTCGGGTCCTAGGCTCACTTTTAAGCATATTTTTAAAATTTTATTCTTATGTATAATTTATACCCTATTCTTAATTCCAACTAATTAAAGATCTAAAGTGCTAAGCACTAGGATGTCTTAAGATATTTTCCTCTTAGTGTCTTACTCAAAACTATTAGTTGGCCCCTTTTGGGACCTTATTATAGATCTCTTAAAAATCGTCCGATTCACTAGCTTTTTTTTTTCTAACAACTTCTTAGGATTTTCAGCCCCTACCTGAATGACAAAATATTTCTCGGCTATGACCCGCCTTAAATTTTTAATAATTTGCTCCTTTTTTATCCGATCTTGGTTTTTGGGGCTCCTTTCTCTATTTAATTATTTCTCCATTACTACATTCCAGTTAATTCCCTGTCCCCTAGGCCCCGGTACAGGGCCCCTTTAAGTTTTTGAGCCCTTAATTTATAATAACTTGCCCCCTTTGAATCCGATCTTCTTCGTTTTTGGGGCCTTTTTTCGATTTAGTTATTCTCTTATTTCTACATTCCAGTTAGCATCCTGGCCCCATGGAACCCTGTCTGTGGTCCTTGATTTTTTTTTGTGCGCCATTCATCCCCCCCCCCCTCCTAATTGTGTCACCATCTCAATGCATAATTTTAAAGTTGAGTCTTGGACTTCTCCCCCCGGGTCATCACCCTGATATTTTTATTGGGTTCCTAGTCTCCCTTTTAAGCATATTTTTTTAATTTTATTCTAATGTATAATATATGCCCTATTCTTAATTTCGGCTGATTAAAGATCTAAAGCGCTAAGTACTAGGACATCTTAAGATATTTTCCTCTTAGTGTCCTGCTCAAAACTATCAGTTGGCCCCTTTTGGTCCCCTGTTATAGCTCTCTTAAAAATCGTCCGATTCACTAAATTTTTTTTCTAACAACTTCTTAGGACTTACAGTTACTATCGGCATGACAAAAACAACAACAACAAAAAATTCTCGGACTTCAGCTGCCACAAATTTTGAATATTAATCTCTTTCTTTGGGCCCTTGGTGCAACTTCTTAAAAAATTAACCTTCTTGAAAAATTACTTTTTTGATTTTGGTTACAGTTTTTTTATAAGCGGATATTTTCAATTTTGGAAGCGGTTGGAACAGATTTTGAAAGTAAAAGTACCTTTATATAAAAAAACGGAAGCACAAGCGAAAAAATAAAAACTATCAATGTTAGAGATCGACCTCAGCTGACCTATGCAAAAAAATCATTTAAAAATATTAAAATGCGTGCAAGAAATCGCGCAAGAACCTTCCCATAGACTTACCATTAGCTTGCGCGTCTTTTCGCGTGACTGATGTAGGCTCTTAAGAACCTACACGAAACGCTCTGAAAACAAAAGTCAACACGAGTATATAACCCCCCTTTCACCCCTGAAACAATTTACGTTGTTATTGAAACCCATAAAACTTCTTAATTTATTACCCTTTTCGAACGTTTAAACTGATGTCTCTGTAAGGAAACGTAAATCATTATTCACTCTCATCTATGAGAGTGTATTTTACCTTACATAAGTTACAACGTTATGGGACTTTTGGCTTTATACATTCAACCGTCTACCCTGTGAGCATCTTAGACGCCTCAATTTAATGTTCGATGGTTATATCAATCATTTTTTTTTTGGTTTTGATTCTCGAGTTGTAATGTGCAATAAATATTGCATATAGGGTGAAACCCCCCAGTAACGGACACTTTAAGGATTTTTTTCTTGTTCGAATCACTATTACAATGTTTTAAATCTATTTTTTACTTATCTTTGTTTTTGAAAGTATAGTAAAGATATATTAAATTATTGTTGCCAAAATTTTGAAAATTTTTGCTTTTTAAATAATAAAAATTAATTTTTGTCATGAATACGGTCACTATCTCCAGTAACCAATACCATCCCTTTTTTGAAAAATCATTAGCTGAAAAATAAGTTATAACAGTTAAGGCAAATAAGTTACCACTAGATGATGACATTACTTTGCAGAATTTTACAAGAAAATACTTATTTGAGTTAGATTTTTGCTGAAGTGTCAGTTACTGGTTAGGCGTCAGTAACTGGGGGTTTTTCCTCCGCACAGCTTCCTATTATTCCTGTTCCATTCATTTTTAAATTTTGAATTAAAAAGCAGTTTTTAAAAGTTATTTTTTTAAATCAATAAAATATGACACAATCTTGACTGCATGAAATAAAAGTTCACGAGAAAAAAATTTCATTATTTATTCAAATTTTATTTAAGCTATACAACAGTACCAGTTTTCACTACTTTTACTATAAATGTCAAATAAAGACAGGTATAAACTTCTAAACCGCACAGCTTCCTATTATTCCTGTTCCATTCATTTTTAAATTTTGAATTGAAAAGCAGTTTTTAAAAGTTATTCTTTTAAATCAATAAAATATGACACAATCTTGACTGCATGAAATAAAAGTTCACGAGAAAAAAAATTTCATTATTTATTCAAATTTTATTTAAGCTATACAACAGTACCAGTTTTCACTACTTTTACTATAAATGCCAAATAAAGACAGGTATAAACTTCTAAACCGCACAGCTTCCTATTATTCCTGTTCCATTCATTTTTAAATTTTGAATTGAAAAGCAGTTTTTAAAAGTTATTCTTTTAAATCAATAAAATATGACACAATCTTGACTGCATGAAATAAAAGTTCACGAGAAAAAAAATTTCATTATTTATTCAAATTTTATTTAAGCTATACAACAGTACCAGTTTTCACTACTTTTACTATAAATGTCAAATAAAGACAGGTATAAACTTCTAAACCGCACAGCTTCCTATTATTCCTGTTCCATTCATTTTAAAATTTTGAATTGAAAAGCAGTTTTTAAAAGTTATTCTTTTAAATCAATAAAATATGACACAATCTTGACTGCATGAAATAAAAGTTCACGAGAAAAAAAATTTCATTATTTATTCAAATTTTATTTAAGCTATACAACAGTACCAGTTTTCACTACTTTTACTATAAATGTCAAATAAAGACAGGTATAAACTTATAAACCGCACAGCTTCCTATTATTCCTGTTCCATTCATTTTTAAATTTTGAATTGGAAAGCAGTTTTTAAAAGTTATTCTTTTAAATCAATAAAATATGACACAATCTTGACTGCATGAAATAAAAGTTCACGAGAAAAAAAATTTCATTATTTATTCAAATTTTATTTAAGCTATACAACAGTACCAGTTTTCACTACTTTTACTATAAATGTCAAATAAAGACAGGTATAAACTTCTAAACCGCACAGCTTCCTATTATTCCTGTTCCATTCATTTTTAAATTTTGAATTGAAAAGCAGTTTTTAAAAGTTATTTTTTTAAATCAATAAAATATGACACAATCTTGACTGCATGAAATAAAAGTTCACGAGAAAAAAATTTCATTATTTATTCAAATTTTATTTAAGCTATACAACAGTACCAGGTTTCACTACTTTTACTATAAATGTCAAATAAAGACAGGTATAAACTTCTAAACCGCACAGCTTCCTATTATTCCTGTTCCATTCATTTTTAAATTTTGAATTGAAAAGCAGTTTTTAAAAGTTATTCTTTTAAATCAATAAAATATGACACAATCTTGACTGCATGAAATAAAAGTTCACGAGAAAAAAAAATTTCATTATTTATTCAAATTTTATTTAAGCTATACAACAGTACCAGTTTTCACTACTTTTACTATAAATGCCAAATAAAGACAGGTATAAACTTCTAAACCGCACAGCTTCCTATTATTCCTGTTCCATTCATTTTTAAATTTTGAATTGAAAAGCAGTTTTTAAAAGTTATTCTTTTAAATCAATAAAATATGACACAATCTTGACTGCATGAAATAAAAGTTCACGAGAAAAAAAATTTCATTATTTATTCAAATTTTATTTAAGCTATACAACAGTACCAGTTTTCACTACTTTTACTATAAATGTCAAATAAAGACAGGTATAAACTTCTAAACCGCACAGCTTCCTATTATTCCTGTTCCATTCATTTTTAAATTTTGAATTGAAAAGCAGTTTTTAAAAGTTATTCTTTTAAATCAATAAAATATGACACAATCTTGACTGCATGAAATAAAAGTTCACGAGAAAAAAAATTTCATTATTTATTCAAATTTTATTTAAGCTATACAACAGTACCAGTTTTCACTACTTTTACTATAAATGTCAAATAAAGACAGGTATAAACTTATAAACCGCACAGCTTCCTATTATTCCTGTTCCATTCATTTTTAAATTTTGAATTGGAAAGCAGTTTTTAAAAGTTATTCTTTTAAATCAATAAAATATGACACAATCTTGACTGCATGAAATAAAAGTTCACGAGAAAAAAAATTTCATTATTTATTCAAATTTTATTTAAGCTATACAACAGTACCAGTTTTCACTACTTTTACTATAAATGTCAAATAAAGACAGGTATAAACTTCTAAACCGCACAGCTTCCTATTATTCCTGTTCCATTCATTTTTAAATTTTGAATTGAAAAGCAGTTTTTAAAAGTTATTCTTTTAAATCAATAAAATATGACACAATCTTGACTGCATGAAATAAAAGTTCACGAGAAAAAAAATTTCATTATTTATTCAAATTTTATTTAAGCTATACAACAGTACCAGTTTTCACTACTTTTACTATAAATGTCAAATAAAGACAGGTATAAACTTCTAAACCGCACAGCTTCCTATTATTCCTGTTCCATTCATTTTTAAATTTTGAATTGAAAAGCAGTTTTTAAAAGTTATTCTTTTAAATCAATAAAATATGACACAATCTTGACTGCATGAAATAAAAGTTCACGAGAAAAAAAATTTCATTATTTATTCAAATTTTATTTAAGCTATACAACAGTACCAGTTTTCACTACTTTTACTATAAATGTCAAATAAAGACAGGTATAAACTTATAAACCTTTGAATATCGGGCGAAAATTCATTTATAAATGACGAAAGATATAGGAATTCAATTTTTTCACTCTTCTAAATAATATGATAGGAAGTGATCTGTTGAGGGAAAGGAGAAACGTATTTCATTTTTCGTAATATTTTATCATGGAAAAATCTATTCGTTAAGAGATTATTTTTTAAAAATAAAGAATCCATAAGTGCGAAACTAGGAAAATGTCTGTGAGTTTCGCCATGCAAAATTGATTTTATGTTTTCTGGGGGAATTTTGTGGATGCTAAAAAAATATTAACGCAGGGAATAAAAAAATAAGAATTGTAAAAGTATATCCAAATTGCGTGTACGCCTGCAGACTTCTATAATTCGATAATGAAGTGTGTATGAGAGTAATTAATGTTTTTCATAAAACACAGAATAATAAAATGGAAACATATTTATTATTATTATGGATTTTCTCTTCCATTAAATGTTTAAATGGATCTAAAAACTATGTATCTATAAAAACTTATTCTTATATAAAAAGAAACTACTTTTATTATAAATGTTACGGTGAAATATACAATAGCATAAATTATAATGGTGAATATTCTTAATTATCTGTAAAATACGCTAACATCATATACTACATTAAAATACTTGTTATATTGATAACAATAAAACTACTTAAATATTCGTTTATAATGCTACACAGTATTGTGCTAAAATAATTTTGAACATTTTTGAATAAATTCTGTTTTATTTTGGACGGTAAAAGAAAAATGTACGAAAATGCATCAAATGAAAGATATAAATTATTTATTTTCTTCTTTAATGTCAAGCTGCGTACAAATTTAACAGAATTTTCGAAAATAAGTTTTTACTTTATTTAATCGCAAAATAATATTAGAAATCTTGCATTTATTTGCCGAAAAATTTTTGATCTGTAGAAAATATATTAGGCAAATTTTTCTAATGTGAAATAGTGGTAGCAGACTACTAAGAAATTCCAAGGAGTTTGCTCACCTTATGAAAGTACATGTAAAAATCAGAATTTGAAATTTTGAACGTGACAAACATCGAATTAATTTATTAAATAATTAGCAATAAAAGAAATATTAAAATCTTTATAAAGTTAAATGTAAATAATAAAATATATATTTCTCTGTATTCTATTTTACACACATATGAAAAAATAGAGGTAATTTGATTTTTACATGTGTAATGTTTTTTTTTCTTTGTTAAGTAACATGCATATTAAATTATTATTGGGTGTTTGAAACACATCTTTTGGTTTTAATATGAATAATTATTGAATGTTTTACGTTTAATAATAATGTTTATTAAAAAGCATGCTTACATAACAATGTTTTTTTACTTTTGTATTTTGTATTGAACATCATTTAATTAAACAGTTTTGTAATACTGATAAGTGAAGTTAAAAATCAATGCTGCAGAATGTGTCTTAAATAAATAAAATAAAGATATCAATTATTTTCGCAAGTAAGATTTAGGATTTTCTTTTCGAAAATAAAATGAGAAACTCAAATATTTAACAACACTCAATTTATTGAATTATAAAGTGATTTTATCTAAGGTGTATCAGAAAGTTTATTTTATTTTTTGCATTTTAAGTAAATTTAAATTGGTGTATAATGTAATCCATGAATTATCACAGAACTGTTAAATTTGAAAATATTTTTACACTTACTAGGTTGAGGATATTGAAACTAGACAAATTGAAAGAGTAAAAGTTTATTAAAAGCTAAAAAAAATTGTTATGAAAATATGTTTTGCCTTAAAAAAATATTTATAATATGAATTTTCTTTTGTAGTAGCAAAATTTGCTTTCTTATAAAATCTCATAAGAAAGGAAATTTGTTCTACTCCAAATATTTGTTTTAATTAACAAACATATAAATTTAATATAAATCTAAGTATGACATTAATCTCAAGTCATGTTTTAAATGTGTAATGTACTTCTTCGAAATTATATTATGTCACTTTTTTATCACTTTGTCACTTTTTTTATCATATTTAACTTAGTTCTAGTGGGTTTTTATAGATGACAATCAATTTACATATAGGTCTATAATACTAAATTCGTTTGTAAAATATGAATATTCGTTTATTATATATGTTTGTTCGTCGAAATATCATAGTGCAGTTTTGTCATATGCCCAAAGGTATAATATATCGTCATCTACGGCATGAGCAACATTGGAAACAATGGTAGTTAAAGTCATGAGGAAACTCTGGTCTGGCCACTCTGTTCCAAACCTGTTCCAAACCACTTGCTAAATTACGCCAACTGGTGGGAAATAAGGAGATATATGTGTAATAAGTTTAGAAACGGTCCATTTGAAATTCTTTTATTTTCTGTCTTAAAAATTGCTTGTGTTTAAATACCGATATGTCTTTAAAATGTATTATACCTCCACCTCCTCCCCTTCCCCCCAAAAAAGTGCTTAAAAGATTTATTCCAGTTTACAGTAGAGTATTTCGTTATGTTTAAAGAATAAATGAATGGTAATTTTTAAACAATGTTTTTAAAAGATAACATTCTTTTTAAATGAGAAATCGTGAAATCTATCATAAACGATATGTCTGTTTCTCTATTAAAATTAGATTAATAAAATTTTAAAGTAGAAATGTCTTGGTAGTACGAGTAATGGGATACGAATGATGGAGATTTTAAGTAAGTTCTATATGTAGTAAGTGAAGATTACCAGACAGTTTTCTAAAAGAAAAAAATGCTAATTTGTGTCTGCGCTCTTTCTCATCGTTTTAATGAACATACATACAGTTACAGAAGTCAATATTTCTACGAATAACGGAGGCGTTCTGTTTCAACATTTATATTAAGAGTTACACGTGATTTGTAATACAAATCATGTAACTTGTAAAAATTGAAAAATGTGTCACAAATCTATAAGATATCTTCTTCACACACAACTACTTTACGAATAAAGCAATAGCTAAATTACCATTTTATTATTTATTCGAAATAAAATAAGCTTAAAACCGAAATAAATTACGTCATTTGTTACATATTTTATTTAACGCGTAAAATAAAGTTGGCTACATTTATTATTTGGGGAATACTTTCTATAATCTTTAAAACTAAAAATATGCAACACCTAAATATACAATTACCAAAATTTTGAAAGTTTAAATAGAGCAGGAACAACAGTTTGTTAGGTGTTTATGTTTAACAACAGCTTGTTTTGAAAACAAACGTTAATGTATATACTGAACATTTCCGAAGTTTAATTTAAACTGGTGAATTTTACAGTTAACAATATATTTTTAATTGTAGTATACTTTTGACTCATGTTGTAGAAATAAATAAGGTATTTGATACGACGTAATTAACAAAGAGTAGACATATTTTTACACACAGTTTCTTACTTTGAATAACATTTAGTACAAATAATTAGTTTATACAAATGTTTTAATAATTTTGAATGTTTTAAAACGTGCCTTTGTAATAAAAACGTTCAAATACGGAAAATAGTTTTGCCAATTATTAAACTTTTTCTTAATATATATTGCATTGGACATTTTAATTCTTTGAAAGAATTGTATTCTTTTTTAAATAGAAAAATTTAGAAACGATTTATATCTATTCAGTCACACAGTACTTTTTTCAGACTATACTCTCAATGCATATGTATCAATTTTACGCTTACAAAGGAATATACATCAGTTCTTTTATTGTTTAGAAATATTTTTTTATATGTTCGTTGTTTCGATGCTTTTTGCTCTAGCAAAAAAAAAAAAAAAAATAGTATTCCTGTGCATATCCTGCATATTTGCTGTTAAAATGGTGAAGACAAAATATGAAATATGCAAATAATTATGACAGACTAGAAACATTTAGTCATTTAATATGCACCTTAAAATTGATGACACTGCATTTTATCGCATCGCAAATTTATTGAAATAATTGCGTAAGTTAATATTACATTGCATTTCTAAAAATTAAATTAGGTAGAATTTGCGCATTTAAATTAATGAGACTATATTTTATAATGTCATAGAAATTGCTAATTTTGACATGTAGAGACTAATGATAATACTTTAACCTAATGTTGAGAATACATTTTAAAAATATTAAACGGGCACATTGCCAAAGTATCCGCAGATTTCATCGCCAGCTCTCTATTACCAACGATAAATGCAATAATTGTCAGTCAAGCAAATAGTTTTTTTATTCCATTCTCAAATTTCAAACAATTTTATACAATATGTTAATGATAAAAATAATAGTTAGTTGAATATATCGGAGCCATCACACAGTAAACTATTCTGGATATGCGTTCTTTGCCCATAAGCATTGCCAAATTAGATACAAGTTGCTAACTAACTACTGATTAATCTAATCATTAAAATTAATAGTACTTCAACTGCAATACCCTACAGAAAACATATGTCAACTACAACAAAAATAAGACAAAATGTCTAATTAAAATCTAACACCTAGACCAAAGCAATCTGATTCTCCTATTGTGGTGTATACGCTAATGGCATCCGGACCGTGTAAAATCCATGGAGGGTACAAAGACCTCCAAGTTTCCATTCAGTTATACCTGTACAGGTGCCTAGTCAGGTGAAGGTCTCGTCACCAGATCAAGGTTCTAAATTACGAGACGTAACTCGAGTGGAGATGGCATGACGTATGGGTGTGCGGTGCAGCGTGAAATTCTGTAAATACCAAGCATCTCACATCCGTCTGGCAAGAGAGTGTGCAGAGCTGAACCATCCAACATCAATTCGCAAACGACCAACTAAGAAAAAGCAACTTGGGCAGCAAGACGCAATGAAGCCACGTCGGTCTATAGATTTATCAAACAGATCTTCACCTGAGGAGATCAGGAGAATCCTCGCCCCGTTGCCTGGCATCAACCCGTTAAGCTGGGCAAAAGGTCGACAGGTAGGGACGTGGTCAGCGGTTTAAAAAAAGTTGTAGATGTAGAAGAATCTATCTGAAGATTTTTTTCATGTATAAAGAGTTGAAATCTTAACAGTAGATACTGTTGCTGTCCTGCCTTTCCCCAAAAACCCATTAAAATTAGTAAAATTACTTGTAATTCTTTGGCTATTTGAATAACTTAATCACGATCTTCTACTACATTTTTTTTTCAATAACTGATGTCTATTGCAAAATTATTTTGAGAACTCATTAAAAAATATAAAGTGTTGCCAATAATTTCATTCTTACATTTTTTACCCTTAAT
Organism: Maratus michaelseni; assembly: GCA_963931845.1. Lineage (NCBI taxonomy): Eukaryota > Metazoa > Arthropoda > Arachnida > Araneae > Salticidae > Maratus > Maratus michaelseni. The sequence goes on from OZ007589.1 coordinate 236,201,936, forward strand.
TACTATTTAAACCCTCTGAGCGTCTGAGGGCTTTTCTTAATTTTCATAAAAATATTTGTAAAACTTAAAATAATTTAAATTTCCTTTTCCCGTTTCTTTCTAAAATACACTTCATATCTCTTTATTTTACATATATCTTAAAATACAAATTTGTTGAAAAATTTTGTTTAGAGCCGATTTAAGTTGTTTTTGGGAAACGGAAAAATACGGGCAAAATGCTTAGAGGGTTAATAATTTGAGATGGAGATTATTATAGTGGGTTTTCATTGCTATTCTAATGGACATATGAAGGATGTCCCAAAAATTGAAGCAAAAGGAAAGATAAAAATTTCTATTATGCTTAACCAAAGGAATTTTTGTTACAGACCTCAATTTCTTGTGGTTACAACCACTAAAAAAAAACAATGTCTCAATTGAGTCCCATTCTAATATGAGGGTTGTTTTTTTTTTCTTTTTTTTATCTATGAATTGCAAGAAGAAACAAAATACTAAATTTCGGTGATTTTTATTTGGCCTTAAAGTTAATCAATCGAAACTAACTATGAAAAGTGTCGAATTGTGATTCATAATAGCACCGATTGGTCCTCATAAACAAGATGTCTTCCTCTATTTATCTGTAGCTAAGAATGTAATACTTAAAAATATTTCCCTTTAAAACTTTTTTGTCATTTTTTTTATTGATCATTGTATAGGGTGTCCCAAAAAGATTGAAACATTAATTTGTTACATGTTGAAGATATACATAGGCAATGTAAATTGCAAAAGAATTAAACTAAAGTAGGATTTAAGGTTATGTTAATGAGATAGCCCTGTCATTATAAAAAAAAAATACACATTTTAAATTTTTAACCGGTCCTTGTATCGGACAAAATTATTTGCAAAACTTTTTTCCGTGCTTTTACAAGTAATATAACAGTAATAGTACCATTATGCTAAGACTAGACCTCACCGAGTTATGATGCTTTGAATTTTATGAAATTTTGGATCTTACCTGCACTAAAACAAATACACGATATTGTAATGCTGTGAAGCTCTGAAATTTAAAAATTCAGAGTATCATAATTTAGTGAAAATTGATCCTAAAAGAATGCAATTTACACTATTCTACTAATCAGAGAATGTAGAAATTGTTTCTAAATATAACATGTAGAATCCAGAAACCCTATAAATATTTAAAAGTAATTATCCCAAAACTTTCTTCTATCTCATACATGATAATACTTTGAAAAGCGTAATTTTTGTTTAATTATGCGTTTTAGAAAACAAAAATGAGTAGTGAATTGATCTATTATTTATATTTTATTACATTTCAAGTTTTTTTATAATAAATGTTTCAAAATCGTTAGGGTGGGGGGAGGAAAAAATCATAATGAAATCTAATCAAAGGGTAATATATCAAACAACGTGAACAATTTTGATTATTAGAAATCTACAAATGACACCTACAGTTAACAATTGGATGACTTAGTAGGATTATTATCTTATTACCGCCTCCGCCCCAAAAATCGAGCAAAATTTGGTATCGCAGCGTCACTTTCAGGACGATTTCCTTCAAAATTTTATACAAACCTCGGCTTATTACATTAAATCTAAATATACAATATCCTTGAAAAACATTCTTGGATTCTTATCTTAAAATTTTAAAAAATTCGAGATAAATTCTTAAAAATCGCTGTCAAAGTAGCGCCCAACCAGATTACCAGATTAACCAGTATTACCATATTTTCAACTGCGACCGGACGTGTATAGTCAAAAACATACAATTCTATGCATAACTTTAAAAGTAAAATGGTAAATTATTTGAAGGAATATTTTAGCAACATAATCGTAATTCCTGTTTTATCACTTTCTGCTATGTGTAATAGAAAAAAGTATTGTAATACAAATATCTTCGACTTCCGGCTTTCGACGGATTACACAGTTTAGGGAACAGTGATCCCAAAAAACTCGATTTTACAAATTGTCTGTCCGTGTGTCCTCTTTTGTTCATCGAAAAGTGTATGAAATAATGCAGAGAATTATCCATTTATGTTTTTGGCTATGTCCAGAAGATTCAGTTGAAATTGGAGACATTTCGCTGGAAGGTGGCGCTGTGATAGCGATTTTTCTTTTGTATTATCGGATGGTGTATGAAGTTATGTAAATAATGGAACTAAATTCCATATACACTTTTTTAACTATGGATGTCAGGTCCCAGTTAAAAATGAGTATATTCTCCAGAAGAAGGTGCTTTGATAGCGATTTTTGCACGATTATCTTGATTCTTTGCAGCTTAAGTGAAGAATTTACGAATATTTTTTGGCAAAATTTTATACTTAGATGTAATGTCATAGACAGACGTTTGTATAGAATTTTGGAGAAAAGCGCACTGAAAATGGCACTGTAATAGAGAATTTAGGTGCGATTTTTCTTTTGTATCATCGGAAAGTGTATGAAGTTATGGATAGAATTGAACCAAACTTCATATATATGTTTTGGAAAATGGACGCCAGGTTCCAGATGAAAATGGGGATGTTTCCCTGGAAGGAAGCGCTGTGTTTTGCAGTTTAAGGGGAGAATTTATGGATATTTTTTGACCAAATTTTTTATTTAGATGTAATGTAATATGCTGAGGTTTGTGTAAAATCAGCCTGAAGGGAACGTTGTGATAACGAATTTTGTTAGATTGTCGAGACCGGTACATTAGGTGTTGAAAAAAAATCTTACTGGATCACCCAATTGTCCAATCTAGGTTTAATTTGCATATTTGTAATAAGATTTTTAACTTTTTTTTATATATAACCCGTTGATTAGACTTAATTACGATTTTTTTCCTCTCCTCCGCAGGGTTTTGAAACATTTATTGACAAAAAGCTTGAAGTATATTAAATATATATAATATAAATATTAAAAGCATATACGCTTTTTGAAGTATTAACGTGTATGAGATAGAAAAAAATCAGGGATTGGCCCATCCGACTAGTTTTGAATACTTTTGGAATTTACAATGTCTACGAACAAAAACAAGTGATTTTTTTTCAATATTTTTGGAACTCCTTGTATACGTTTATTATAGCATTTTAAAGCAATTAACAAACATCAACTTGTTACCGCATTTGAAACAAACAGAGTACAATTGCATTGAGGTATTTCATGTTTCTTTAGGGTTCTCAATTTTCAGTAAAACTATTTTTGAATATTGTCTGATTTAATCACAGAATTTTTGTCATTAAGTGAGGATAGAATTAGTATTCGGAAATAGCTATATTTAAGTTTAAAGACCCATGGGTTGTTTTTACCCTGTTTTCGTAGTGGTATTATTTTAGAGCAATAATTATTATAACTCGAGTTTTATTCATTTTTGTTTTATATAAATTCAAGCATAATAATGTAAGAATAAAATATGTAGTAATTATTATACTATCTATTGTAAAATTATTCACATGCAATCAGCAATATTTTTCAATGTAAATAATTCTAAATCTTAAAATTACCCACCAAAAATTGTTACAAATATTCTACAGATGAACTGCCTTTTGCCTTTTTCGTGTACATAGCCAAAAAAAAAAGCTAAGTTATTTTCGCTTCAGAGAAAACATCTTTATGACTGCAATCAACGTGAATCGAATTCAACAACAGAGAAAAGAGATTTATTTTGTTACATGCGTGACATTACAAAAGAGAGGCAAAAAGAAACACGTTTTACATATGAGAACTTAAGAAAAAATCATATTTTTATTCTACCATAAAAAAAAGTTTTGTCATTTATTTCGTTTTTTGTTCGGCCAGCTTCTCGTGCGTCATCAGAATTTATTTAGCATTTCTAAAAGAGTTTAATTTATCAAATTAGGATATCGCGAAAATAATGACTGTGTGATATAATTTATTTTACATACATTTTTATTACCGATAAAAACAGTGGCATGAAGCTGTAAAATATACTTTATTAAGATTTACGTTCATGTAAGGTTTTAAAATATACACAAAGTAAATCGAGGCTATAACGAGGGATCAAGAAGAAGTAAACATTTAATTAATAGAACATTTCAGACCGAAAAAAACTGTGGTAACAGGAAATAAATTAAGCGGTATTTTAGGTAAAATATAGGATCAATTGGCGTTAATATAAGACATTCACAAAAAGGTTAGTATATGCTTTTTATAGTAATTAAATTTTATTTGTGATTATTTTTTAAGCAAAATAAAATTTTTATAACGAATGTACTCAAAATTTAACCCTTAGACTCCCAGTGGGACACTATGTCCTAGTGCAACTTCAAAAATTACCACTGGACACAGCAGTCCCTGAAACGCTTGGAAAACCATGTCTGCTTGTCCCACTGGTCTCTCGCGTTCATTTGGGATCATAGTTGACCGTTTGCTCGGTAGATGGCAGCCCAAGGTGGGGCTTAGCTTGTTAGCGTAGCAAAAAATAATAGGTAGTTAGGGGGTTAGGCAGGGAAATAAGATAAACCACATAACCTTAAATTTTTCATTAGTAAGACTTTTCTGTCAGACTTCAAAACATTTGACATACGACATTTAAATACAAATTTGTGTAAATTATTCTAATACGCCTTTATTAAGTAAGAAATGGTGAATCTTTTCATTCATTAAAATTTTGAATATGTTTGACATAGCCGGAGTTAAAAATAATTAACCTTACAGGGCTGATGGGAGATGTGTATGGGATTTATGAGACAGTGTACGAAGCTAATATGAGACAGTGCTTTATGATATATTATTCTACATACTAGCTGGCTAACGAACGCTAGCGGGGCCGACATTAGTACATCGTGAACTATTACCTGCATGGTTTAATATTTTAAACGTTCACGATGAATGAATCTTTTGTGTTTAGAAAATCTTCAAATAGTTAACATTGTTTGTAATTATAATGTAACAATATTTGTCTGTAAGGTACAACAATCTAAAGTTAACATTCCCAATGGTCTCAACAATGGTACAAAAGAGTACAAACGCCTGGCATATGAAAAAGGGAAGCGGCCATCCCGGAACTGTTGATGGCAGTCGAATGCTTTGCACTTTTAAAATATACATACCTTGAAACATCCACAGCAAATAAAAATAGAATACGTTAATTTTTGACTGTCTTGTTTTTGGTGAAATTCTGGTAGTATCAAGATTTATCTTTCTTCATATTTTTATTTATTTTTTAATTTGGTTTTACTTTTCTTGTCTTTTTTCTTTTACAGAACATGTTAAGGAATTTAAGTTCTTTTTACTTCCTTATTTTCCTTTCTTAACCCCTTAATCGTCCCGTAAATTTCGGAAAATTCGTTCAAAAATTGTCCATTTTTTATAACTCCATTTTATTAATAATAAAATAGAAACAGTGTATTTTTTTTAAGTGCTCAGGATTGATAAAAATAAATTGTAAAGATCCCTTTTAATGCTTCACTGTAAATGCAGCTTCAATGCCAGGCTAGAGCTTGTGGTTTCACTTTGAATAAAGGTAAATACATATATAAATCAAATAATTTGTCTTACAATACAAAGACGGTAATTTTATTCAAATTTAATTTAAAAATCGGCATTTAACGTATTTTTAAAAATTTCATATTTTTTCAATGTATGGAAAACTTTGAAACACGCATGCACAGTCCCATATTACAATCCTTGGAGTAATATATAATTCTTTTTCTAATTTTTTTTCCATTTTCATTCACATGCAATGGAAAAACTTTACCTTATCTGTAAGGTTTTCCTTTTTTGTCATAGGGGGTATAATATCCAGAAAATGACGTTCAAATAAACGACTTGATTCTACGTCATCCGAAGGACTCGTAGAAATTCTTAAAATTAAGCATTCCTATCTTAAAATCAAGTTTATAAGTTCGGGGCTGTGATCTATTGAGTGCTTAAGCATTTAAAATAATCTCGGTAGCGACAAAATCAAAGAAGAATCCATAATATATTAGCTATAGGTATGAGGAATTCTGCTCGTAAGGATCACTTGCGCGACAATTTTATTTTTACAAAGGACTACCCGTGAAAATATTGTGCGCGACGATTAAGGGGCTAATTTGTCTGTCGCTAACCACTCTTCACTTGTATTGGACTTTTGGACTAGCATCTATTTTTCTCTTTTTCTTCTTTGCAGCAGCATTTTTTATCATTACTAATAAATGGCAATATCGCTCTGCGCGCGTGTCTGTCTGCGATGGATAGCGAAATATAGCGCACCTAGAAGTCGGAAAATTTAGGTGAGGACAGTCCAAGACCTCTCTTGATGCACCTGGGTTTCAGAATTTTAATATTTTAATAATTAACCAAACTAACTAATTAAAAACTGATCAATAACTCTTTCTTTGCGAGCCGGTTTTCAGCATTCGCGCATGCTCAGAACCCGTTTTACGGCAGCGAACGAGAATAAAGATGCATTTGAATGAAGAATGCGTTTATTTCGAAATTTTGTTTTAAGTTTTATCGACTAAACAATTTGGTATATTTAAAAACGAAAAACATATTCTGAAAAATCGTACTTTTTTGTCTCAAATGCCGCAGTTAATTTAAAAAAAATGATGTTAACCTTTTGAAAAACAATTTTTTAAAAATGATTGTTTTCCCGGGTGAACGTTTCCCCCCTTACAACAACGCTGCTTAAGAGAGCAATTTTAGGGATACAGACAAACCAAACATATACTTTTAAAGCCGAAACATTCTAATCGACGGTTAGTTTTTAAAAATATCAATTTTAACCTTTTCAAAAATACCAGCGAAAGCAGGTCATTTCGCTCCTCACGAGAGGATTTTTTTTCTTACGCTAAAACTTACTAAACTTTCGTATTTCGGCACAATCTTTTTAGAACATGCAGGTAGACCAGATTTACACCACCTACAGCAATTTCAAAACGTTCGAACGAGAAGAAATATTTAAAAAAAAAAATCTGAGAAATTTTCGACGAAAACCGATAATAACGAAGTGTTTTTGCGCGGTCACGGTCGGTTTCGGATAACATTTTCACTATTTAATATGCATAAATTTGTGGTACATTTATGGTTTTATCACGGGCCCGGCAGGTCAGCTCGTTATCTATGTAAGCAACATCTCAATACAACTTGGCGAAATTGAAGAATCTTCGCTCGCAGGAATTACGATACATCGGGAATCCGATGATGCGGAATATGGAATGGTTTTCATTGGCATACTTTTACGGCAAAAGAACGATCTATTAATCTTACGACTGTTAGCTAAACAACATAATTATTCACCATTGAATATACTTTTTTTAGCTTCACCTAAAATACTTTGTATGAAATTTCTTACTTCTTTTTGGTTTGCAATCACACATCAGTTTAAATGTTTAAAAATACACAGGTTTTAACCTTCAATGTTACTTTTAGTTGGAAGTGTAAAACCAAATTGACTAATATGAAATTTTTTTCGATAATTAGATAAATTTTCCGACTTCTAGGTGCGCTATATTTCGCTATCCATCGCAGACAGACACGCGCGCAGAGCGATATTGCCATTTATTAGTAATGATAAAAAATGCTGCTGCAAAGAAGAAAAAGAGAAAAATAGATGCTAGTCCAAAAGTCCAGTACAAGTGAAGAGTGGTTAGAGACAGACAAATTAGCCCCTTAACCCTTTCACGCTCAAGGGAAATATTTTTCCCTTCTAATGAAAATCGAGAAAATGCATCTGAAAATGGACTGGCACCGGAATTTACAAAAAAATGTTTGTAAATAAGAAAAAATGCTATATTTCACATACATATTAAATGGAAAAGATTTTAGCAAAATTCTGGTGGCGTTTTGGAATTAAAATTAAGTGGTTTCATAAACATACCACTGCCATGAAAGGGTTAATCGTCGTGCCCAATATTTTCACTGGTCCTTTGTAAAAATTAAATTGTTGCGCCAGTGATCCTTACGAGCCGAATTCCTCATACTTTTAGCTAATATATTATGGATTCTTCTTTGATTTTGTCGCTCCCGAGATTATTTTAAATGCTTAAGCACTCAATAGATGACAGCTCCGCACTTATAGACTTGATTTTAAGATCGGAATGCTTAATTTTAAGAATTTCTACGAGTCCTTCGGACGACGCATCATCAAGTCGTTTATTTAAACGCCATTTTCTGGATATTATAGCCCCTATCGACAGAAAAGGAAAACCTGACAGATAAGGTAAAGTTTGTTCATTGCATGTGAATGAAAATGGAAAGAAAATTAGAAAATAAATTATATATTACTCCAAGGATTGTAATGTGGGACTGTGCATACGTGTTTCAAAGTTTTCCATACATTGAAAAATTATGAATTTTTTAAAAATACGTTAAATGCCGATTTTGAAATTAAATTTGAATAAAATTACCGTATTTGTGATTGTAAGACAAATTATTTGATTTATATATGTATTTACCTTTATTCAAAGTGAAACCACAAGCTCTAGCCTTGCATTGAAGCTGCATTTACAGTGAAGCATTAAAAGTGAGCTTTACTTTTTTTTTAATCCATCCTGAGCACTTAAAAATAAAAAAATACACTGTTTCTATTTTATTATTAATAAAATGAGGTAATAAAAAAATGGACAATTTTTGAACGAATTTTCCGAAATTTACCGGTTAAGAAAAGAAAATAAGGAAGAAAAAGTAATTTAACTTAAATTCCTTAACAAGTTCTGTAAAGGAAAAAAAAACAAGGAAAGTAAAACAAAAAAAAAAATGAAAGTATGAAAAAAGATAAATTAAATCTTGATGCTACCAGAATTTTTTTCAATAACTAGTGTTATACTATTACAAGGTTATTTATAAAAAAATATAAAAGTATAGTTGTTGCAGTTAATTTCTTTTTTTTTTATATTCTACATTATCATTTAATGCAAGAGAGCTTAGTGTAATGAGTTTTCATCGGTATTGTAGAGGACTCTTGAAAGATTTCCTAATACTCAGGCAAAGTGAAAGATTCTATCAATTAAAATGTTCAGCAATTCAATTCAGAGTTGAAAATAAAGTTAATTATAAACTCCCTGCTTATTAGATTTTTTTTGACAATATCATAACCACATATATATATTCGTGTATTAGGTGCTATAGAAATAAAAAGAAACAATCAGATGACCCCGAAACGTAGAAACATAAAGTTTAACGTAAAAATTGCCATCTTACGCCGCCAATTTTTTTTGTTGTTGTAGCATTTGATCTATGACTACGAGTGTACTAACACAGAGTGATTCTGATTTTTCTATTTGAAATTGTGGGAAATGTTTTTCGAGGTAGCTTCCTTTAGACCAGACGCACTCAATCCGCTGGCAGCATGTGACCTGCGAATCTTTTATTTGCGGTCGGAGACAAATAATTAAGCCGTATTTATAAAAAATTAAAATACGGCTGAATATTAGTTAAATGGGCTCGAGCTGCAAATTTCACCTTTGCGGTAAAAATATTTATATTAACATTTATTTCCAATGTAATCGCTGTATATTATCAATAACTACAATCATGTCTCATCTATATTTAATCTCATCTATATATAATCTACAATCGTAGTATCAATATTAATAATAACTTGCATGATTTGTTAAAATGTATATAAGACCTTCACTATTATTTTACACATTTTTATGAACACAAAATCTGTACCTTTATTTAAAATTATGCTGAAACATTCTAAGAGTCATTTTTTTAGTAAAAGGTTCTTTTTACATGTAGTGCTATTTAATTTACATTAGTAAGTGCATTTTTTAAATATTCAACACTCTTCCAACTTTATTTTAACTTAATTTTAACAAAATATGTTTAAAAAATGCACTTACTTTTGCTTACATTTCAAAATTAAAACTGTTTTCATTAAGGTCTATTTTCTTAAATAAAAACTGCTGATTTTTTATCTTTAGGACTTGGTTATTTTGCGTTATTGTGTTACGTTCATACTTATTATACAGGGTGATTCATAAAAGATGGGCAGAACTTTAAGGGGTTATAGTACACTTAAAGACAAATAATATTAAATAGGAGACTAAGGGTCCCAGACGTATTCCCAAGGAGATAGGGGGCATTAAAGTTTAGGGTCCGAAATTTCAAATGATTATAAAACATGGAAAAATTGGTCGATTCGTTTGCGGTTTTTGCAAAAAATTTTCTTTATGCCAGTATTTTCTTGAAATAAAATTTTAAAGTTCAATTTCAAAAAATGCCGGTAGGGGGCGCTTTAGACTTTGGAGTAACAAACAACTATTTTTTAACGTTATTTTTTGTATTTCTTTAAACGATTTCGAAAGCTTAGACTTAAACTTAAATTTTGATCTAAAAATCTGAGTCCTAACGAGTAGTTAAGTAGCGTAAACTGAAATTTGAAATTTGAAACCCTTCTCCCCCCAGAACAAAAATCAGTTATTCCCGATCTTTGTGTCGTAGATTAGGCTCTAAATACTGCCGCGTTTTGCTAAAATTATTCTTTATGTCAGTATTTTCTTGAAAATAAATTTTAAAGAAAATTTTCAAAAAATTCCGATAGAGGGCGCTTTAGACTTTGGAGTAACGAACAACTATTTTATACCGTTATTTTTTGTGTCTCATTAAATGCTTTCTAAAGCTTAGACTTAAACTTAAATTTTCAGCTCAAAATCTGAATCGCTGAGCGTGGTTCAGTAGCGAGGGGAGGGGGTTCAAATTTCAACTTCTGAACATAGTTCAGTTTGCACTACTTAACCATGCCCAACGATTCTGTGCTGTGATACGAGGCAAAAATACAACTTTCGTCAAGGACTGCATAGTCGGAATTCACTCATAAAGGCACTGGCACAGTTGGAAACGTCGCTCATGCAAACGTTAAAGCTCCATTCCTGACGCTAGTCACCGGGTGAAGAAGGAAACAGAAAGTATGCAAATGTCAAATGGGGAAGAAGAAGAACACGTATGCAAAATTTCGACACGATTCAGGCATAAAAACCACTGAACGGTGAGTCAAGTGTAAGTCGCTGTAGTAATGAATCGGAAGATGGTGCCCTTCACGAATAAGGAAAAAGCTGAGATGCATTTAATTTACGGAGCGGCAGATGGAAATGGTGCAGAGGCACAACGAATGTACGGAGAGCGATTTCCTAACAGGCGGTTGCCTAACCGCAAAACTTTCGAGCGCTTGCACAGACAGTTGTGTGAGACGGGATCATTTCTCGCTTCCCGGTCGAATGCAGGTCGTGCAAAAAAGGACGAATCAGTAGTTGTTGCAGAAGCCATTCTGGATGTAGTAGCGGCGCAGCCAAGTACAAGTACACGAACAGTGGCTAGCCAGGTGGATACCTCACAGTCCACGACTTGGAGGGTACTGAAGGATGAACATTTGCTCCCGTTTCATGTGCAACGAGTCCAGAAACTGTCTCCAGGGGATTATCCAAATCGTATTGAATTCGCCCGCTGGTTTTTGCAGCAGAACGCGCTAAATCCACATTTTGGACGAACTGTGCTTTTCACCGATGAATGTACCTTCACACGTGAAGGTACATTTAACACACACAATGCACATGTATGGGCGGATGTCAATCCACATGCTACGTATCCACATGCTCATCAGAGACGCTTTTCCATCAATGTTTGGGCAGGAATCCTCGGAGACCACCTAATCGGACCGTACCTTCTTCCTGAACGCCTCAACGGTAAAACATACCTCACATTTCTGCAACATGTGCTGCCAGACCTGTTAAACGTTGTTCCTCCACGCATCCGGCGGGTCATGTGGTTCCAGCACGATGGAGCGCCAGCCCATTACGTACCAGACGTCCGCAACTATCTGGACATCACATTTCCGAACAGATGGATTGGTCGAGGTGGTCCTGTTGCTTGGCCTGCTCGCTCGCCAGATCTTTCACCCCTCGATTTCTTTTTTTGGGGACGATTGAAGGCTCTTATGTATGAGACACCCATTGAATCCCCCGAGGAACTGGTCGCCAGACTTTCCGCCGCTGTAGGGGAAGTGCTCGAAAAGCCTGATGTTTTCGCGAATGTTCGCCGTTCCATTCGTCGCCGTTGTTCTGCGTGCATAACCTCTGGTGGTCACAATTTTGAACATTTATTGTGATTACATGTTAATAAATATGCTTTGGTAACATAATCCTAATTTGTGTCTTTTTACCTCGTATCACAGCACACAATGTGTGGACATGGTAAACTGAACTGTGCTCAGGAGTAGAAATTTCAAACCCCTCTCCCCAGAAACTTAACCACGTCTAACGATTCAGATTTTGGGCTGAAAATTTAAGTCTAAGCTTTAGAAAGCATTTAATGAGACACAAAAAATAACGGTATAAAATAGTTGTTCGTTACTCCAAAGTCTAAAGCGCCCTCTATCGGAATTTTTTGAAAATTTTCTTTAAAATTTATTTTCAAGAAAATACTGACATAAAGAATAATTTTAGCAAAACGCGGCAGTAGTTAGAGCCTAATCTACGACACAAAGATCGGGAATAACTGATTTTTGTTCTGGGGGGAGAAGGGTTTCAAATTTCAAATTTCAGTTTACGCTACTTAACTACTCGTTAGGACTCAGATTTTTAGATCAAAATTTAAGTTTAAGTCTAAGCTTTCGAAATCATTTAAAGAAATACAAAAAATAACGTTAAAAAATAGTTGTTTGTTACTCCAAAGTCTAAAGCGCCCCCTATCGGCATTTTTTGAAATTGAACTTTAAAATTTTATTTCAAGAAAATACTGGCATAAAGAAATTTTTTTGCAAAAACCGCAAACGAATCGACCAATTTTTCCATGTTTTATAATCATTTGAAATTTCGGACCCTAAACTTTAATGCCCCCTATCTCCTTGGGAATACGTCTGGGACCCTTAGTCTCCTATTTAATATTATTTGTCTTTAAGTGTACTATAACCCCTTAAAGTTCTGCCCATCTTTTATGAATCACCCTGTATAACTAATACTTATTACATAAATTTTGATATTGCTTTGTTATAATATTTTTGTTAATTTACTATTTGTATTACATTTTATTTATTTATATTAGTTATACTATTTACTTATTACGTGTATGGTTATATTACACTTTTTCTTATATAATTATTTAACAGTATGTGACGGGCCAGAAAATGTAGCAAACATGTTTGCGGCCCACGAAAAAAAAAGGTTAAATATAGCTGATTTAGGCTACCCATATAAAAACAATAAATGTATTTAGCAGTATTTCCACATTAGGTAAATATTTTATTCAAGTATCTAACACTTTTTACGGCTAATATCGCTTTACTTAATAGCAGATTTTCCGATTAAATAAGGCGATCTATAAGGCACGATGCAATAAGACGCATTTTTAATCCCATAATTCTGCGATTAAATAACGTGAAGATAAGTTTTTTAAGTGGTACATATTTTGAATACACTATTGCCTAAATCTGATAACACTGATAGACAGTAAAATCGTCTGTTTTGGATGCAGAAATCAAAAATACGCTACAAAAATTAGTACCACCATACACAAAGATGCGCACTTCTTGCATATAAACATTTTCTTGATAAGTCTACAATAAAAAAAAATTGTTAGGATTTTTACGGTAGTTGTTTGGACATATTTTTGTTTCATGTGACGTTACGGTACAGAATGGTTCGTTTAACGGCATAGATTGTCACAAACTGCTAATCTCTTGACATTTTTTACTTTTGTTTAGAAATGAACATTTCTGCCGTTTGTATTTTTGACAAAAGTTTTTTTTTGTAAACCTTACGAAAAAAAGATAATTCTGTTAACAATATCTTCTAATAATTGTTGTGACTCTTCTTTCACTACAGTTAAACATATCTCGATTTATGCTTCAAACTGAAAACACATTTACGAAAATTCGCAATGCATATCTGATAAGTCCTTATTTTTATAGCTTTTTCAAACATATTCTTGATGTTTATGACGGTACTTGTTGCCTTTGATCGAAGATAAAACCCAGTATAGCTTAGAAATGAACGTTTTGTAACTTTTTTAAGAGTACAGTTTTCTAAGTAACAGTTTTACTTTTATGTAACTTAATTTGCTGCAAAAGACTTTTTTGGATGTCATTTAAAGTTAATTATATTTCTTTCAACTTATATAAAAGAATATCATTGTTCTATATAATAGGTTGAATAATCTCGGCTTTTTGTCATTCTTGATAATTTTATTGTATTAAGTTTGACACAAATAAAAGTCAGCATTGACTTTTGGAATGATCATGAGATTTTAGACTTTTCTACTCTATTTCCTTTTCATATTTCTGTTATATTCTTTTAATTAAATTTTAAACAGAAAGTTTTACTATATCTATGACACTTATTATTTAAATAAATAAAGACGAAATCTTTGTGTATATTTTGTATGGTTAACAATGCACTTTTCCAAAATCTATATCATCAAAATGAAATAATTTCGTAATTAATGAATATGTAGAAAGTTTTTACGGTTTGATCTTTACTAGAAATTTCAATTGAATTTTCATTACCTAATTTAATTATTTTACTATTAGGTCACTACAAGCATCAGTTAAATTTTATTTATTGATAAGGAATTCAATGAGATTACTTTACTTTATGTTTCTTTGTAGAAAACAAAAAAACCCCATAATACTAAATGATCTAAAATCCATCGTTAACTTTCATTATCAGTCACAGAAGCTGCACTCTAAAAGCCTTCATTTAAATTTGGTAATAGACATAATTTAAGTTTTAATATCTAATGAATATTTTAATAGGAAATGAATTAGTTTTATTAATAACTGTTTCGGCGTAATTTTTCTGGTCTTTATTCAAACTGCTTATGTAAATGTATTGATGGGTACATGAAAGCCTTATTTCAGAGATCCGGTTCAGATATTCGAAAAAATGAGAAAAATAGACTGGTAAATTTTTACTTTATAAAAAAAGACTTGTTTTTTGGGAAGACGAAATTTATTTTGATTTATTAAAGAAAGGATAAAGGCATAAAGTCGTTTTGAAAGGAATATTAAACTAAACCCTTTGTGCGATCTTCAATCAAACTTACCCACTTGTTTTGTTGTTGTTAATTATGAAATATAAGAGAGATTTGTCTCGATAAATGAAGAATGAAAATGTTAATACTGATAAAGACAAAATACATTTTTCTGTTTATTAATTAAATTAATATTTATACTACTTGAAATGTGTATAATTATATTTATATTTCAAAATGGGTTAGCTTTAGCATTCTTTTGTGCGTGTAGATTGATAACACGCCGAGTCTGTAACTAACCGCTTCAGAGAACATCGTAAAGTTTGGCCTTAACATAATTTCAAACTTCTATATATGTAATATAAAGTAATACCATTGTGCTATATCAGGGGAAGAATAATCGGACTTTTTGGCACTCTTGATATTTTTGTTATATTAAATTTGTCACGAATGAATATCAGTATTGGCATTTGTAACTTTCTTAAGACTGTAGAATTGTCTACTCTTTTTCTTTTCAAAATTTATGACAACATATAGCCTTTTTAACATCGGTTTGCGAATTTGAAGAATCGCCAGATTTTGTTTTTATTTCTAGCGCTTTCAATTTATAGCTGCTTTTCAAGTTGTGCTAGATAAACTTTTCTAGCTTCAGCTTTTGAGCATCGTTTAGCCTTTTATAATTACGTTTTCCCACTATCAAAATTAATAAATCAGTTACAATTTGAACATCATATATAGAAAGTTGGGTAGATTCAATTTTGATTTTAACTGCAAACTGATATCATATTTGGGATTAACAGGTTTTCCCAATTCTCTTAGCAGATTGACGATATCAGTCTTAGGCATGTTCTTATGTTACGTTCAACGTCATTTTTACAATACGAGTGGACCTGCGCGAAGATTTTGCACTGAAGTCTAGTAATTTTAGGAATATTTAATATTTTTAGATGCAGGTTTAAACTTCTAAAAATAATTTAAAGATAAAAATATCTGCAAACAATATTAGTCAAGTCAGAATATCATTTCACTTATTCAATCAAAGTTACAGTAAAAACTAACCGAAAATAGCAAACGCAAAAAAAAAAAAAATCGTATTTTAACTGCATTAGGGTACACCATTTAGTAAATTTGTGATATTTTATTCTCACGTCTTTAATGTAGTACTGTTTCATGGTGTAATCGTCCAGCATCTATATTAATAAATTAAGCGTTTGAATTATAATTTTGCTTTTTAAGCATAAATATAAAATAAACCCGTGCAGCATGCAATTATGTCCCACTTTATCTGTAATGAACATTTTTTTATAATCATTGTTGCGGTATTTTATTTTTGTGGCAACACTAATTTGAAGAAAACCTTTCACGTATGAAAACAATTCCGATTTAATTTTGAATTACTTGCAATTTTTAATCAAAGTGCATGTTTTAACGAAATGCCGGTGTACAATGAAGCAGCTTCAAAATCCTTTCATATGGTATCTCATTTATCATTCTGCATTTTATATTTGCTTAGAAAAAAGGATGGAGACAATAGAAATAATACATAGGATCAAAACAATTCAAACATTAATCTGTATTAAAATGAAATTGTCTCGAACAGTTTTAAAATGAAATTTTCTCACATGTACTTAGGTAAATCTATTTGACAATATCTCAGGATTAATCCGAGTTTCGAGTGCCTACTTTGTAATGTAAGCCGGTGTCTAAGAGAATCAAATACCGTAAACCGTTTTTTAACCAGACATATTTTTTTGTGAACAAAACACAAAAACAAAATACTTGCATTTTGGTTCAAACCTGACAGTATATCATCATGATCTTCTTATATCATACTAATACGCATCACCGGCAATTGAACACGACTCTATATATTAAAACGCCTAGCTAAATCTAAATTTTCAGCTCAAATTCGACGTTTTTGCGCATGCGTGAGATTAAATCTAAAACTTTTCAGTTTTATGGTGCACTCGAACGCGGTCAGCCCACTGGTCTAAAGCGTTAGTTTAAGCTCTGTCTCTCTGCATAGAGCGTGGGTTCCAATCCTGCTTCTGACAGAATGATTTCTGCAATACTTTTGGCATTAATTCAGTTTAATTACTGTCATATTTACAAAAAAGGAAGTTATATGATTTGTTTTGTTTTTTATTCGAGTGATATTTATATTAAGTAAAGTTTAACACCCAAAAATATTTTTAGAAATTAAAAGATTGTATTAAAAGTTTTTCAATTGAAAATATTTGCATTCAATTATCGATTAAATAAATTGAACTGATGTGCAACTTTTGCGATATTTTGTATAACGATTATCAAGAATGTATTTATATGTATACTAAGAAAAATATATGATTATTTTTCGTAAGATAATGAAAAGAAGAGAAAATAGATAGAAGGAAATATATTCCTCTAAGAACTATAAGATAAATTTTCTTGATATCCTTTTAAAAATTAAATAATGCATGAAAATGTTAAATTAAATTCAAGTAATTTCAATTAAAAAATATAAATTATAAATCGTTAGCTGCAATCAGAAAATTTTAATTTCGGCGTTTTAGAGTTCACCTGATAAAAATAAAATTAAGGAAAAAATTTAAAGGTCGCGAGTCGCGTCCTTTTAAAAAATTAGAAAATACTAAATATTGTTATTTAAAAAAATAGACTGCAATAAGTAAAAATAAATTCTCTATTCATTCAATTAATATTTTTAGTTAAGCGTTTGCTAAAAAATAAGCATAATATGTTATAAATTACAAGTTTAAATGTCTTTCACTTCATTGAGTATGTTGGACTGAGAGCAACATCTATTGTCTTATTACATCTATAGGAATCGCTTACACAATATAGCAATTCTTCAAGTTTTCAATGCTTAATTAATTTAAAAGTAACTAATTAAGATTTCAAACATTTTCTAATGAAACTTTCACGTTGTTTTTCGTCAAATCTTGACGGGTGTTATCTAGTTATTAAATAACAAAACCATGTGGACAATCAACCCATTGATCCAACAATATACGATTCAGAAACAAAGACAAACCCTCTGGTCTCCTACAAGAGACAACAGTGTTCTCCCATGAACATTTCACACAGTTCTTTAAAAATATGATTTGTTCGTTAAATTTGTAAAATACTTTTTTCTGACGATAATATGGCCAGTGAAGGTAATACGGCCACTTCTCTATTTTCTGAATAAATCTATTTTTACAAAGTTTTAATCCCCTTATTCAAAAGTGTGTATAAAATAATACACAACTTTATTATTTTTATTCACAGAATATTTCTATTTGAAAAACATCGAAGGGAAATGGAATAATTCCAGAAAAAACTCGCATTCCAAAATGTTGATAAAGTTTTAAAACTTTTAAGAAGTGAAACAACCCCCTGGATTTCCAATAAAAGTGACATAAGAAGTATAATAGCTGTTCAAAATTCACAATTTTGTCATATATCTGGGTTTTGTCTTGCTTTCAGGCGATATTTCTTTGCATCTGGGATTCTAAAAGCTCCTGTAATTCTAGAACGAACCGTAACTGATTTGAAACAAGATCATGAGATCATGTCATTCCATTAAAAACCGCATTACATTTTTTCAATTCAGTAACTAACGAAAAGAAGCTAAACGTACCAGATGAAAATAAAAACGACTGCACTGGAAGCCAAGCAAATAGAGGTAATATCTTCTAAAAGAAGGTTTATTTAACAAATCTCAAATGAACGCGGCTTTAGCTTTGTTACAGAGCCCTCTTTTCATGGAACCATTTATTGAAATATTTTTAAACTAACCTTGAATCCACCAAGTGGCCTTATTAACACCATTGGTCCTATTACTGTTAATTACCGTACAAATGTTTTGTCTGTTTTGGATTAATAAGAAAATTCGTATTTTAATTGTTAAATAAAAAATATATATATGTATTGACTTTTAGCAATGTCTTCTTTTTAATGCCTTTCTAATTATCACCAGTGCAATGAGAGATGAGTATGTTATTCAAGCTCTTATTTCAGTCTATGTTGAATGTGTGTTCACATTTTGTAACAATCTAGAAATAGTATGTCAACTTTTTAATTTAAAGGTGACTTTTCTTACCTTTGCTTTCCATTTCGTTATCTGCTTTGCAACTGATTTTGCAAATGAATCAATATAAATATTTGTCGAATTATTCGTTAAATAATGGATAATTAGTATATTATCCATTGATTGGTGAAATATTGAGAATGAATTAAGAAAGGAAAAAATAAATAAATTATATATCTTCCTATATTACTGTTCTAAAATATAAATATTGAGAATTTTTTTATTATTCTACATTAAACTTTAGAAGGAACAACATTGAGCTAAAAATGTATTCTCGACTTTGAACCTTAAAGAACGAAAATCATATTTTTCATATTTTTGCATAGTTTGATTGTGAGCACAATATCATTCTTTTTTTTACATTCGAAACCTATAAGTTCAAACACTTAGAGTGACTATGTTTTTGTAAGCAACGACTGACGTTTATAAACGAAAGTGTGATTATTTGTTCATATTAAATATAAATTTAATATGTTTGTAGCTAACTATGAACTAAGAACTTTTTTCGAATGTAAAGGTAACAAAACCAATTATAAAAACAGCATTTAGTTTTACAAAAAAATTATATAAAACTATTTTAATTCTGAAACAAATCTTTTTTTGCATAAATAATAAACAATACAATTATAATTGTATCGTATCGTTTATTTTATTAGCTTAAAAATAATTAATGTTAATATTATGCGGAAGGATATTATTTTCAAAAAGTATTTCTCCATTTAAAGTAAAAACAACCGCTACGAATTAAAGTTTCTAATATTCTTATACACAAGTTTATATATTAAAAAAAAAACTCATTAACGACTTAAAAATTTACCTAAATTGAAATAATGCTATTGTGATGAAAGTCATCAGCAAAACAGTTACAGTTGAACGCCCCTAATACGAGCACGGCTAAAAGGAGAGCAGAGTAAGAACGAGTAAGTTGGACGTTGAGTATGGTTCATCATTTAAACTACATTTTATCACGCTTATTAGCTACAGAAGCAGGACCACGGCTAATACGAGAAAAAAGTTTTCATTTCAAAGGTAATATCGATTAAAAATAGCTAGAATTGAAAAAATAATCCCTATGTTATCGAACATTGTTCTCTCTCAAGGATAATATTCTACTTTATAACTTTCTGACAGATTTTTATAATTTATCAGTTTTACTAGACATAATACAAGGACACTCCTACCCAATAAAAAAGCAAAGACATCTCCTGAGGCCTACACAGAATGAAACAAAGAAAACTGAGCCAAGGAATATCCCTCTAAGCGTGTGGAACGTAATATTCCGTTCACTAAGCTCCAGGTTTCACTGCAATATATGCAATGTTTAAGATAATATAATTCTATAGATTTAATGAATTTTCAAAACATTGAAGAATGATTAATTCTCTCAAGGGTTACATTCATATTTGTAATTAAGTTTTATTTATAATGCTGAAAGAATCATATTCTTTTAGCATTTAAAACTAAATGCACAGAAAACAACATTACAATTTTACCCTTTTCCAAAACGCTCAGAGGGATATAGAAGATAACATTTATTTATTTAAATATGTATTTTAACATATATGAACAAGCCTTTCATTTTTTATTGCCCTGTTAAAATGAAAAGTGTCCGTGAAATTAATAGCTCGAATATTGCAGTGAATATTACAATGTCAGCCGAGTTTTTCTCGAAAGAAAGGACGTGATTAATTATATTACTGTACGTCTTCCATGTCCTTTGGAATTGAAACAATTAATAGTAGTAATTAGATTAAATATGAGCGAGTTTTTAAGTTTCTTTAATATCTTCAATGATATTACCAGTAAAATTTAATACGAGGACTTTTATTTCCTTGCTTCTCGTTTCGGCTGTATTCGGCTATATTTATGTAAATAAGAATTATTTTTTGCTGTATTGTAAAACTGTCAAAACATACAACATAAAATCACTTTAAGTGTACAACGTATGTTTCTGATTAATACCAATACTGTTACCCA
This sequence comes from Maratus michaelseni, assembly GCA_963931845.1. Lineage (NCBI taxonomy): Eukaryota > Metazoa > Arthropoda > Arachnida > Araneae > Salticidae > Maratus > Maratus michaelseni. The sequence goes on from OZ007589.1 coordinate 236,222,868, forward strand.
GTATATTTTAAGAACATTTAGAGGTATTTTCATATATTATCGATTCCACCCTGAATTCCCCTCAAATTTGAATCGACAACATTAAAGAAATTTGTTTTGCGTAGTTCTTTATTATGGCGAATTAAAATAAAAGTAAAAGAATTCAACAAGATTATTTGACTAAAAATTCAGAAGCAACTTTTAACTAAAAACATCGCGCAAAAATTTTGTTATAAAACTTATGAAATTCATTCTAAGCAGAATTACTTAAATTGTATTTGGCATTTGTTGTTCTTATAATACATTTCCATCTCAGAGGTGTTTTTTTTTCAGTAAATTAAGAGAGAAAATTTCTTTTTAAAAGGACTCTCTGAATAAACAGCAACGTTGTTAAATTTTAATGAGCGGAATGAAATTGTTTGAAAGAAAATTACATTTGCTTAGACTAGACTTTTATTATTTACGAGTCACCAAAGACTTCCTAAATTACTTAAAAAAGAGAGAAAAATAAAATTATTGTTTTTATATCCACACTTTAGCTTATAATTTTTTTACTTATACATTAAGCTCTAAAAGCAATTTAAACACTATTTTTCACAGTCAAACATCAATTGTCAACACAGCTAAACCCAAAACAATTAGGTTTTGTGTAATGTAACACGTGTATAACAGTTTCGAATATCATTCAAAGATAAAATTTATTCTTTTTAAATGTGTAATGTATTTTCATAAACTTCTAAATTATAACAGTGTATAAAGTCGATTTTTTTTATATGTCATATATAATATCCAAAAATATTTTCTGTAGCTTCTTCCACAGTTCCGGGTTTTAAACCTTTATTCCTTGACTATATATTAGAGTACCATTAAAATAAATGTTGTAATAAAATTCATTTACCACATAGAATTGTAATAATAAACGCAATATTAATTCTAAATAATTTACTTTGTTGTTTTCCAAAAGCAATTTTTTTGTACAAAGCAGAAGTATTTTTAAATGGATAATTCCATTTTCAGTTATAACTGTTCAGGTGTCTTGATCTGTAAAGGCATCGTGTAAAGTTTGAAGCATTTTTATATATAAATAGCAAGGTCATTTATATTTGTACTAATCCTATAAAATATAAAAAAAAAACAATATTTTAAATAAATTATTTTAGTAGTATTGTAAATATTTGCCAAAATCCCTAAAAGTACCAATTTAGTTTATTAATTTTAATAGACGAAATCTTTCGCAAATTTATGTTTTAATTGCAGACTTTTTCTGACACATTTTCGAAATTTGAGGGAAAATGCTTTGGAAGATGAAATTTTTATTAACGCATACTTTGAGACATAAAAAGTTAAATGTAAAATTTGAAGAACATTTTTTAATAATTTCATACTATCTAATGGACACAAATGATTTTAACAGAAAGGCTGAGATCACAAAATGATCACAACTTCAATGGGTAATAAAACTTGTAAAAATTACCAATATGTGTAATGCAATTCGTTGTCGGAAGTCAAGTGTTTCATTAAAAGTAAGTGTTTGAATGAAAGGGTCATTTTTTGCACACATTATCATTAGCTTATTATGCGGCCCCAGAACTACAACACAATTTCAATGCGTTTCTTATATGATGTTTCAAAGGAAAACACCGATGTTCACCGACTTCATCAAGAGTATTTTTTAACAATACGCTGCAATGAAACCTACATCTAACTTCCTTGCGCTGCACCTTTTACGGTTTTGTGTAAAGTTCGGGAAATGCGATGTTTAAACACAATTTTCTAAAGAATATTACTACGTAGAGACACAAAATTCATACCACATTAATGTATATGGTTAGTTAAATACTATATTTAATTTTTGTTTAAACTCATGAATAATAAATATGCTTTTATTATTTGTCTTCAACGTAGAAACGAATTGCACAAATAAATATAAATAATTATTTTAGCCATGGCTCACCGTAGTCTCTAGCTAATTTTATCAGAAAAATGGTTTTAAAGGTTTTACGATCAGAAAATTTACGATAGGACCAAAGGCCTCAGTCAAGGGGTCAGGGGTTGAGGTGATGCCAGGAATTTCGAAACCGCACCTACTAGTATTAGCAGAATTGTTTTCAACGGACTGGCTACTGATCAGATATGGGTGGAACCAATGTTGTCCTCTGGATGAGGGCCTGTTTAATTATGAGGGGCTAATGTGGTACTACTTCTGAATTGAATATCGTGTCTAGACACGACTTCCTGGACACAATTCCTTGATGGACACTCTAGTTTACTTCTCTTGGCATGATTAAGACTTAGATTTATCATTACGAATCGGCAGTTGTTACTTGACAATACTTGAATTATTATTAATAGTATTCATCGCCTTAATAAGATGCATACGTGATAAATAAGGCAAAAACCACTATTTGGAAATAGTGGTGAAAATCTGCCCCTGTTTAAAAAAAGTGTAACTCGCGATTTGCATAACGGAAAGATTACTGAAAACGGTAGACCTTTCGTCAATGTATTTTAGTCATACACATCTTCTTTCAACTTTTATTATTTCAAAGCGTCAACAGGTATCTTTATTACTGACAGTTTATCCAAAATACTGCTCGAATCATTATAATTAAAAATAATATAGCGAATTTTATAAAATAAAATGTAAAATTTTCTTTTATATTAATATCATTATAAACATAAAAAATATTGAAATTCTTGAATACATTGAGCTTATTATTCTAAAGAACTTGAAGCTTCTTTTAATTAAGATTTTTTGTAGAGACAAATATAGCAGCATAAAAATTAATATAACAAGTATTTTGTTACATACTGTAATCGAGTAAACTGTAAAATATAAACAAAATGATTTTCTAACGAAAAATTTTATTAATAATATAAACAGTTTGATCACGATTTACTATAAAACTTTTAAAATCTATATAAACATACATTGAAAAAAATTGTTTTCTTACGAAGTATTAGGAACTATTAAACGTATTGTAAATTTAAAGAAAACGATGCATAAATTCCATAGATTTTTTAGCATTCAGATATGGTAGACCTTTCGTCAATGTATTTTAGTCATACACATCTTCTTTCAACTTTTATTATTTCAAAGAGTCAACAGGTATTTTTATTACTGACCGTTTATCCAAAATACTGCTCGAATAACTAATGATAGAACGAATGATATTTTGTATGTTTCATATACACGCGCTACAATAAAAACTAGACAACGCTGAAACGTTTGAGACAGCAAGGAATCGTATGTTCTATATATATATTTTTTTTTCTGTACTAGAGTAGATTTTAGTTATAACAATTCAATGAATGTTTTTTTAAAAATAATTTGCGAGGGAGAATGTTAATTTTATGATCTAACAAAAACATAACTGCGAAAAAAAGGGAGCCAAGTTCTGTAAAAAACCAAGAAAACAAGTGATATGTTACTGGGTGCCAAATTCAAATAAAATTCACACTATCTTACCTACTAAAGTATTATAGCATTGTTTAAAAATACAAATTATTGATAGCATATTAATAATAAATCTAGAACTTGGCAAGTTTTTACCTAGAGTCATTTATCTTTATTAATGACATTATTGTATATTTGGAGGCCTTAATTTGAGTGTATTGAGGCTGCTGAAATGGATGGAGTCTCTAGAGTGATGACCGAGGACGAGCGTAAGTGTATCTGTCTCTTTGTCAGGCCTTAGTCTGTATTGAGGTTTCCGGGAGTGGGGGTCGCTAGAGTGATAATCAAAGACGAGCAGAAGTGTATCTGTGTGTTTATTTCTTTATCAAATCTTTAACACGAGTCATTTGTGTATAATAATAACAATATTAAAAGTTATCATAATGACAGTGTTATTAATATTATCATCATCATTTTATTATGACATGAAAATGATAGGCATAATATTTATCAAAAACTGCCAAGTTCTAGATTTATTATTAATATGCAATCAATAATTTTTATTTTTAAACAATTTAAACAATGCTATAATACTTCAGTAGGTAAGTTTGAGTGAATTTTATTTGAACTTGGCACCCACTTACATAGAACTTTTTTTTTCTACAGAACTTGGCTCCCTTTTTTCACAGTTATGTTTTTGTTAGATATCATTACTTATTGTACAGTTAAAATATACTTAAACACTTTACCTAATGGTTTTTAATGTGTTTAGAAGTGACTATTTTATTCACCAGGCAACATTCAATTTAATTTAAATATCCTACAACAAAATATTTTTCGGTCAATTTGCGGCAGAAATCTGTATTTTAGAACTGCTGTATTTAATGTTTCTTTTGAAACGAAATGTATTGATTCGAAATTTTTATTATTTCTGAAATAACAATCATATTGACATAATTTTATGTTTTACCATTACAGACTCATTAACATATAAATCAACAGTCCGATTCATATTTACAAATAAAATGACGAAGCTATCCAAATAATATTAAACAAATAGTATAAAATTTAAACAAGCACTAACAAGAAAATCCGGCTGACTTTTAGCCCTTACTAATGTAGGTTTTTAGTCTGGTGAAAGAAAGTATTGGCTCAAACTATAATTAAAAACAAAATGCTAATGCACTTTTTTGCTTAATTAAAACATTTATTTAACACACAGCATACAAACTTGAAAGTAAACAGACAGTAATTATTAAAATTCGAATTCGTCCACCGAAACTACACCATAGTAAGAATTTGTATCTTCAAAACTTTCCGTATCCAACAGTTTGAAAGTTCGTGTCGCTATCGAAAGACATCGAAATGATATTTGATAGTCCTCTGCAAACATTATCTTTATATTCAGTGGGAATCGGTAGAGTACTTTTATCCGCAGCGGAAATCGACAGAGTACCCGTAGCACTGGCGTTGAGAGTCCGAGACACTGCAAGGTTTTCCACAGCTACATTGCCTAGACCCATGGTAGCCACACACCCATGATCAATATTTATTTGAATCATAGGAATGACTGACTCTCTTTTGTTTACATTTTTAATTCTGGCATTAGACGAATTTGAACTGCGGTTGTCTCGAAATATATGCGTATTTCGATATATGTATTCTCTCAAGATGTTTTTGTTTTTCTCACAATGTGTCTAAAAAGGTAAATTTTATGCACTATTATTCAAAAAATTAATTCTCTGAAATTCGCCAAAAATGGCTGATAATCAGGTGATTTTGCTGCAAGGTCAGCCCGGATTCAACATTTGGCGCTTTTTTTTTGGCAAATTAAAATTTTGCTTAATAGACGTAACGTTAAAGTAAAAATGGACATCCCCAAGTGGGTGGGCAATTAATCGATTTTCAGCTTTTTTTTTCGATTTCTTATAGTGTAAACGATCTTCGTATTAAATTTGAAGTCCGTAGGTGCAGTAGATACATGAGATCTTTTTGATGAGTGAGTGAGTCAGTGATAAAATTATCGCTTATCAGACATTTTCAAATATCATTATCTCGGAAACTAATTATGCGTTATTTATAAAATTTTGGATTCTGATTAAATAAAGGGGACTTACTACTCATCTAAAATTACAAGTATGTAGGTCAAATAGATTTTCAGTAGTAGAATGTCGAAATTTGGCGAAAACAGCTCGAAATGGATCGTGTAATGACACAATATGCCAGACGAACTTAGTTGACACACTGCCGTGTGTCTAGATATAATGCATTCAAGAATGAATTATACATTTTTAGTAACCTATATATACAACTACAACCGAAAGATGCATTTTTTTCTAATTATTCATTTTCGTAAAACGAAATCTAAAAAATGTGTATTTATACATAATAATGTGTAAAATAAAACGAATCCATATATATATTTTTTTTTTTACACTTTTATTAAATCAAGCCTCAAAGTATCTTTTAAAAGCGAATAAATACTAAGCACATGTGAAGGATGTACAGAATACTTGTATATATTATTTTATTTAATATATATTTTATATACTACTTCTTCAAATTGTATGTTTAAACAATTTCGTAATTTTTATTCCAGTATTTGTTTGCACCCACAGGTGCACGAAATCGCACAAATTCAAATGAATTCAAAATTTTGCACTACATTTTAAATACAGGCTGTCAAAGATATCGTCGCTACCATTGCAAAGTATCGAATATGAAAAAATGCATTTTTCATTACTTTTAAAAAAGGGCCGATTGTCACCACTAAATTTTATTAGAATTCTTCGCCTAGTAAAATTATTAATAAAATTTCTGTGAACAACGGGGCTGCCAGTTTGGCTTCCTTTTTTATTCAGTGATGCCAAATTCATACCGGAAATTTTGAGAGAAACAATTTTACTTTAAGTATTTACGAGATAGGCTGTCATTATATAAAGAAAAAATGTCTATTTTAAATTTCTGGTATAGATTCAACATTTCTGAATAGAAAAAGTGGCCAAACTGGCAACCCTGGTGATGTTGTAAACCTGTAACTCTCTTAAAATTTAGTGGTAACAATCGGCCTATTTTTAATGAAAATAGTAAGTAATGAAGATAATAAAAATAATAAGTAATGAAAAATGCTTTTTTTCACATTCGATAGTTTGAGATGATAGCGACGATATGACAGACTTGTTTCGAAAGTGAATAGTGAAAAACGGTTGACGATAGAAATGCAATGTTACCGCCAATTGTTTTTTTTTCTTTGTTTTTTTTTGAGTAAAGAATAGCTATTTATAGACACTACCAAAGAAAAGGGAAATTTGTTTAAAATATAGATATGAATTAATGTATTATCTGCGTAATACATAATGTTTGGTGTTCCCTTGTGGAAAGTATGTGTACTTGTATTTTATTTTAATAGAAATATTTGCGTCTGCATTATAAAGATACAAAGTCTGAGCATCTCTTAAATATCTCTGAATTCTTTTCTCGACGAATATTAATTTGACCAGGAAGACAGATTACGCCATGAATGCTTATTTAATGCTGAGAACATTTAATTTCAGAAAAATTTCAAATTTGCTCACGTATTTTCTGTATATTTTTTTCCTTTAGTTTAAATTTCCGGACATTTTTATTTTAAATGAGGCCTAAGGTTAATGATTTGTTAATTTATGGTACTATCAAAATAGTGATGGATAAGTTTATAAAGTTTGTCAAATATTGATAACAGATAATTAAATTAAAATGTATGTATCTTTAATTCATTTATATTTGATTAATAGTGTGAGTAGTGCAAGAAAGGATTCTGAAAGTCAAATGATGCAAATTAATAATCTAAAAACTTTCTTTAAAAGGAAAAATGTAATGCAATAGTAAGTATGTATCGATGTCAACTTTATAAAAAAAAAAATTCATTTTATTTAATATCGGAATTTAACAATTTATTTAGCATCAACTCTTAATTTTATTCGTTTCATGTTACAATTATTGCAAGTTTTGTTTGAAATATATTCAGAAACATTAACTCTTTCGAACTGTGATATTTAACTCTATTTCAGGCAATGTTGCTTTAACGGTATTTACTTTGGAAAGGCTGTTTTAAGAAAACCATTATTTTTCATAGACACTCTGCCCACCTGAACCCTGCGTTTTCTTATTAGCACTCTCGCACAACTGAATATCATATGTGAATCCTAAATTGAATTTTAAGAATGAATAATTTCGACTATTTAGATATTTTTTTATAAAATATATTTTTCTACATGCTGTAGAACAGCATTTAATTACATCAAATTAACGTTTTTTTTTAAGGAATTCGTGGGTGAGAGTGTTAATTTGATGATCTGATGCCTACAAATATTATGCAATATGGGTATTATATGCATAAAAGATTCTCATGTATTTTTTATTCCAAATATTCACTTTTGTTAAATTTGAATCTGAAAAATATCTGTGTTCCCAAAATGATTTATAAAATAAAACGTATCATTACTGAAGTACACTACAAAACGATCTCTGCAGAATATTGAATGCACAGCATTTATCGATCATTTACAGAGAGACACAAAATAATATTTTTACATTATTATCTATGAGCGGTTACATTTAAAAGTACATTTTTAGTTGTTGTATGCTTTTATAAGCTTAACTAAATTTCAGTTTATTACCATGTGTGTATAAATTCTATATATCATAAATAGAGGACTTCCCATAAGAATTCTGAAACATTGCAGTCTATGGCGAAAATGGTTTAATGTGTGTCTTAACAGTTTTATGCATTTTTCAGTTGAACTATATTTTAGTATTTTAACAGATGTTTGTACAATATAAAAAATATGTACAGGTCTACGCAAAACAAATTGGATAAGTTGCCATATATGAATGGCAATTGCTGGAAGTGTGGTTTTAATTACGTTATGCACTGTCTCCTGAATTAAATTTTAAGGTAATAAATTGTGCGTATAAATATTTGTAGCTCATATAGGCTATTCCGTAAAAATCCAAATATCTTAACAGCTATTTTACACACAGTAATTACTGAAACTTGGTTTTCAAATAAATAATTGTGTTGGTTTTACTGAAGTGCTTATTTAGATATCTTCATTCACCGTGTCAAAGTATGAAGTGTCGTTACTATATTCTTGAATTATTGGGAAATGTATAACATACGTGACGTATTAATTCTTTTCTTTCGTAAATTCAACGAAAGATGTATTTCTAAAATTTTTTATTAGTATTCTCATTATGTAAATAAAGTATTATTGAAAATCATGTAAAATAATTTTTAATTAATTTAAAAAGATTAAACCTAAACACATATGTACATGTATTCGTATGTACGTGCATTTTTTTTTTGTTTCTTTATAATATAGAAATGAAGTAATTCACCGATATTTCATTTGAATAAAAAGAGAAATACTATCATACAAATTTACTAAAACGCAATGAGTCTGTTCCCGGGAAAAGGTGTATTCCCAAAGATTGCTACTTTTCTATATTTTAAGTTATTTGTGAAATGTCACAAACCTTTGTATCAGTACTGACAAAACAGTGGAAAATAAAAATGGCCACTATTTCTTTTGATGTTGTGATAACCTTTCATTTTGAATTTCAATTTTCGGGAAAGAAATAAATCTAGCAGACTGAAAAATATACGAATATGTTACATATCACACTACATTTCAAACATTTATCCGATTGCATCACTGCTCCAGTATTTGCTGACATGATTACGCAACTTTACTTTCACATGCAATGGATTAACACATTTATCTGCACCAATGTCCATATTTCCATTTCTAAACAACATTAAAAGTTAATGACTCCAGACCTGATTCATTACAATATTACCAAATAAAAATGGCTTTGAACGTGACAACTCTATTTTGAGAGTTCTTTTTTTTTATAGTGATTTACATTAAATAAGCATTGTTGAGTAAGCAGCACAATAAACAGTAAACGACTAATTGATGAACATTCATTTTACTTCTTATAGAATTATTCATTTTACTTCTTATAGAATTATTCATTTTACTTCTATTATAGAATATATTTTTTATATTTTCAGGATATATTTAATATGAATAAGTTGTATATTAAATTTTTTATGAACCTTTTTAATATTTTGATAAATTTCTCTTCCTAAATAAAAATTGTAGTAATTATACAGAGATCAGAATTGGATTTCTCAATATGAGATAACATTCAGATTTCGAATAGACTTACTCTAATCCATAATACATCTCATGAAATAACAACCGGAATAAATAAATTATCCAAGCTGAAAGAAATAAACTATTCTTTCAGCCTTATCATATAAACTAGGGAGAGATTTTCTGCTAAGACTTGTGAATTATTCTTTATGCAAGATAACTAATTTTTTCCATGTAAGCTAAGCTATAGAAGAATCCAATTTCAATGCTACTACTTTATTAAGAATAATAATTTAGTCTATTAAAACATATAACATATAAAAATAAAGTACATTAAATTCTAAGTATTCAACATAAATTAAAAATATTGTTTTTTAAATTTATCTGAAAATAAATTAGGAAATATACACATGATACAAATAGATTATTTTAATGAGTCATTAAGCAAACATTTTTCATTCATTAATACGCAAAATATTTTGAAAAGTGTACATTAAATGGCAATTCATTTTCCTCAAATACTTTGAGAATTGCCTAAAGGCATTATTGCTTCTTTTTAATTAGTGTGTATGTATAGGAGCAAGCGAGTAGCAAACTTACTTCTTATTCATTCATTAAGTAATTAATTTGCATATATTTCTCAGAAGTGATAGTAACTCATTATACTTAAGAATGAGTTTTCACGTGTGTTTCAACATATTGCCGAAACGTTTTTTTTATTATTCGCTTAAATACTTTTTGAAATAGTTAAATTATTTACCTAAGAATAAATGTTAAAGTGATTACAGTTACATGGGAAATTTTATTTAGTTTAATCATGTCATATTATATTTTATCATATATAATTTTTTTACCTTTAGAGCACTTTTTATTTTCTTCCATATTCAAAAACAAACATATTGTCCACAACAATTGATCGTGTTCATCTATTTTTTATTTTATGTGTTTACACGTTTAGGGACGTTGGAATGGGTTTACACTTTTATTTACTATTTTCTGTCTGTCTGTGTGTGAGTTACACTTTGTATGGTAGCTGAAACTCAGAACTAATGCACGGAATGCTACATAACTTAACATTTAAGTAGATCTCTCCATGAATTAGTGTTGATTAGATTTTAATGCACATCACCCAACAGGCGCTGCTATGCCTTGCTGCTTATGATGTGCGTGACAGTTGTATATCGTATATATTGAATGGAATTGCACCAAAGTTCAATGTATGGTACTAATTATGAAAACTATGCTGTCTACGTTTTAGATTTGATTACTCAACAGGAAGCGGTACTATGGTATGTATACGTTTTGTGAAGAACGTTATATATGTATCTGTTTTTATTAGGTAGGAGAGAGGGGGTGGGGCACGTTTTAACTAGGGACACCTTTGAACACTGTGTTCCTTGAAATGAATTATATTTTTGAAATATAGATGACAGGTCATTACAGGTGCTTCAATGCAACAAGAATACAAAGCTTTACCATTTTTCATGCAAACTACTGTCTATGCAAGGTATGCATTTTTCTCTTTCTTCAATCTAAACTTAACAAAATAAAGTTGTAAGCTTTTTATTGACAATCTTGTATCTCTAAAATTTTAATTGATTGTTCAATATTTAAATAAACATGTTAGCTTTAGCTTATAACCTTTATTTTATTCAAATTCTTAAGCCTAATTGCGTAAATGGTTGTAATGCTAAACACCATGTGATGGGGCACTATTGAACAATTAAAACTATGAAGTAAAGAGTTATGGATGTATCTAAATAATATTATTTTTGGATTTGTTTTTAGAAATTGTGAAAATTAAGATATTAATTAAGAATTATTATGCTTAATATGAAAGTTGTGCTGATACAGGGCTGCCAACTACCTACACATTAGGTGTTTAAACAACACTTTTTATTGTCAAGTGGTTTTTTAACATGAGATTCTTGTCTTGTCATATATTTGGATTCTTTCTCATTTTAAACATATGTAAATTTTATTATAATTTTAAATGTATATTATATTGTGCAGGGCTTTGTATACTGCATGAAATATTTTAAATAAATATATTCAGTTTAGGTTTGGTTTGAGCCAAATTTTTATCTTTTCAAGAAGTCTATTTTAATTAAAAATGTGCATTCACCGTACAACATTAAAAGTTGATTATAGGTTTAAATATGAAAAAAATCAATTTTGAAGCTTTGCATAGTTGCATAAAGGTTTTATATTTTTATTAATGAACTTTTTTTTATGTTGTGCGATATTTTAATGTGTTTCATAAAAAAACTAATTTTTATCATCATCTTTAGTAATTTTAGTAAAATGTGGTTCTTCTGATTGTTTTATATTTCTTAAAGATATGCAGTTTTTCATAAAAACTCTTAATATTTTCATATTTTGTTTATTTGTTCAAAGGTGCTTCTAGCTTGTTCAAATGTACCCCTACATGGGGCAGGTTTGAACAGAAATCTCTAAGCTTTTTAAAGTCTCACAACGTATTTAATTTATTCGGAAAACTTTAAATGTTTGGCTCATATGATGAATAAATACTTTGTTTTTCTCATGTAATATTTAAAATGCGATAAATATAATTCAAGTAAGTAATATGTTGATTTTTCTAAAAATATGTTCAAACGTGCCCCCCTCTCCCCTACACATACATTAAATTTCAGTATTTTCCTTTTGAAATCGCAATGAATAGTAGAAGATAAGATTTACAAAATTAATTTACCAAATGAGGAGAGGAGTTATCTTTAAAAAAGCAAATTATATAGTAAATGTTTTAGGTAAATAGTTGTACACAATCCCAAGCTGCAATCTGCCTCATGTGTGGGATAGGTAAAGGGATTTTTCTAAAAGGATTTTGGGAATAGACACACGATACAATATCGAGAATAGCACAATAGCCCTATTTAAATTAATATATTAGAATAATGTTGCAGAAGAAAGTTATGTGATGCCCAGAATATACCAATTTTGTTAGCTGAGTCAGGAATCGTTGCATTTCTTTTTTCATATTAAAGTTTAATATTTCTAATAGTTATCTTTCGCACTTAAAGCGGGATTCCTCAACATGTGTATTTTCTTTACTTAGGCAGTCGCTGTATTCGATAAAAAGAAAATAAAGTTCAAAAATAAAAGTTATTTTGTAATTACAAATAATTTGGATAATTAAATCTTAAAAAATGACAACACATAATAAATACGCACAACTATTTCTCTTACATGTTGTCCATTAAGCGAATAGATTTTTCTTTTTGTTTAAAATCGAAATACTAGCACTAGAACAATGCATTAATTTTGATGGAATATTACCAGCCTTCTGAAAAAACTTTCTTTCTTTGAAAGGGTTTACACTAGCCATGAAGAATATTCGTTCAAGTAGATTATCGGCACTTTACGGTGGAATAGATAATTTATCTAAGACTTTATTTATTTCGAACCGTTAAAATGTATCTCAAAATTTTGTTTTGCAAAATAGCTATGAGAATTATGCATTACAAAAACTTTATATTTGACAATCCTGTCAAGTTTGAAAGTTTTTGAAATGTATTTTAAAAGGCGAATAATATCGTAAGATACAGCAGTATTTTATTTACAAAATTAAAAGTTATTTTACATGAAACTCTTTTGACATCTAATATGCAATTGTTTTGCAAAAATGAAGTGGGAGTTACTCTAAAAGACATAATTACAGTTCCCATTTTGCTTGAAAGAAGTGCTTGAAATATTTTTTAAATGTGCTTTTGAAATGTCTTACATTCGCTTTATTAGCATTCCTATACCTTTAATTTCAATTTAGAGATAATACAAATTATTTTAATTCAAAATATTTTCAGAACGTATCGGAAAACAAATTTGGCTGAATTCTTCCTAAAATCTGCATAATTATGCGAAATGTGTTATACAAATTAACACATATAAAGGTTTTTCGAGAAACACCCCACAAACTTTGAGCGAGAATTCTCGTTTTGCAGAGTACATGAAAAGTGTCTATAGAACCATGCATTTTTCGAGAAAAATGCGAAAGTGACATCACATTCGAAGCCCTGACAAAAAAACTTTATTAAACTTCATGAGATCGTTAAACGGATTAGAAACAAGAGTTTAGAAAAATAAGTATTTTAAAAGATAAAAATTCCACCTATAGATTTGTGAAAAGGGGACAATTTAAAAGTGATGTACAGTATGTCTGTATATAATATGCAAATGAACAGCCGTCAATCGTTCAGCTCGTTATAAAGAGCGGCAGCTTGGAACTATAGGAAATCCTCGCTTAGTCATAAGGTATTCCGCTAGTGCGTATTGCGGTATGTAATTTATTTATTCTTTCGGTCATGGTAATGCATTACAAATTGTTAACGAATTTGTGGCGTCATTTTATTTTACTATTTTCTCGAAAACTGTGTCTTCGAACATTGATTCTTTGTACAATTTCTATGTACTCGTAGCGAGGAATCTCGTTCTGTATGGTTAGTGCGGTGATATCCGAACATCCTGTATCAATACTCTTATACGAATTTTACTTTTAATTTCGTCCTGTTAGGTGTTTAATATTGTATATTAATTTGAATTGATTATAGTTAAAAATGTTTGATTGGAGTTTATAAATTTGGAAAATCAACCGTGAAATTAAGGGTTTCTGAGTGGTTCTTCAATCTAATTGGTACATTTAAAAAAAATGGTTTAAAATATTCTTTTTGTACACAAAAGTCACATTTTAAATAAGTCATTCATCATAAGTCATTCTAAAGTAAAAAGACAGCTTTGAAAAGAACTACAGCTCAATAGCGTACTAATATTTCGTAACAAAATCTTTTAAGCATTTTTTTTTTCAAAACGGCATGTTAAAAATCCATGAGTACACAAGCCCCACCAATGGCTGAGAGGTTCTACTCTCAAAGCTTGTAGACGGAAGGTGCTGGGTTTAAACCCCTGTCGCGCTCGTCGACCTAACCGTTTGGAGTTTTCTGTGATTTTCTTTTAATCTTGCCGTAAATATGGGTTAGGATCCCTTAGAAAGACCCCCAAGGAGGGCATCCCCCCCCACCGGCCTATATCCCTAGCGCAGATATTCGGCTGTAACAAATAAACAATAACTATGAGTACACAAGCTCTGCTAATTTTCAATCGGTCAACTCGGATCATTTTGAAAATTAATCGTCACATATTTTCTAGTGATTTGCGTCGAAAGTTATGGAAATATTAATATATCCTTTATAAAATAAATTTTGTGTTAGGAATTTCACATTACCATCCTAAAAGGTCCCATGTTACTTTATAAATATTGAAGAACATTTTCTAAGCTATATACATCTACGCTAACGGGGTAATATGATACACAGAACTGAAATGAAATATTAAAAGTTAGTGCTACTATTTGAAAAATGAATGTTTGTGTAATTTTAATTCATAGCCAGCCTCTGAAAGATAATTTATGCAAATAATTCAAATGCAGACATCAAAGGGATAATTATTCCAAATCGATTGTTCTCTATATCTTTTTCATACGATTATTGACAGTAGAAGTAGTAGGGAATGATAAAAAAGTTTTCTGTACTAAAATTGCCTATATAAAAGTTTTTTGTTTTCTTCTTTGGGACATTGAAGCGTAGTTACGGTTGATTTCGTTTGAACTCTCTAAATGGTAGTTGCTGTTTTAGGACATTGAGTAAGAAAATAACTTGTAATACAGAGATTAGGAAAAGTTAGACATAAACATAGGGAGAAGTTTATGAAGTTATGGTGAATATTTCTAATAAATTTTCAGAAATAAAAATATTAAATGCGTCTTCTAAAATACACGATTTTCATAACCAACCAGTTACGAAAAACGTTCTATATTCAAACAATTTGGTTATAGTAAAACTCATCACTTAAAAATTATCCGATATTGATAGTATAATGAACAATCGTTTTAAAAATCAAAGGATATCAGGATTTTGTGAAATTAACATGCAGAAAATATAAGATCATTTGAATGGGTGTATCTCTTTTAGTGTTTATGTTATGGCTTAGCTTGCGATGATTTACAAATTTAGAAACTCAAATTTTATATTTATGGAAAACGAATTGCACACAATCATTGTTTGTAAAGTATTGTAAAAACCATTTATGTTGTTATAAAATATTGCATTATTTTTCACAAAATCATAAAAAATTAATAAGAAATTGCATCAAAATATTTTTTCAAGCACTTCGAAACCATATGGGTGCTTATATGCATTTTCAAAGGGTTTATACAGCAATTTTTTTTTGTACCGGTAATTAAAAAAAGTCATATTTGACTTGTTTAATTAGGGCATCTCTGTCATTAAAAACGTCAACTATATAACAATAATTTAAACAAAAAGTGGTGTCATCGGAAAAAAAATTGTGTATGTAGAAGTGGTTAACAAACGAAATTGCCATTAGTATGTACGAATCCATTTAAAAAATCACTATTGTAATCATTTTTGCTTTCTTTTAAAAAAATGAGTGTTAAATGTAGTGGGATATTTTAAAGGAGAAAATGTTAAAATTTATTTTAAATCGCTCAATTTAAATAACATAATAAGCATTTCACAGATAAAGTAGTATATTTCAAACACAGTTTTTTATAATAAAGATACATTTAAATAGAACTTAATTATTTAAATTTATATATTTATAGTTATAATTATTAATTTTATAATTATTGAAACTTATAAAAAATGTTTCAAAAATGCGAATATTAAAAATAAATACTTTAAAAAGAATGGATTAAAAAGTTTTCGCTACAAACTTATAGTAGCCGTATTTTTAAATATGTATATACAGGGTGTCCCAAAAAGGAGTACCTATTTTTAAAAATGAATAAGAAACAAACAAATAGAGTTATTTAAGAAATTCTTGCAGGAAACGGATATGTGAAGTCTGGAATTTTGTTTATAACACTTTATTATGATAGTTCAAAATCTGACCGACAGATGGCGCTACAGCACCGAAAATTACCCGAAATTAACCGGCAAGGTATGAATAGGCCACCTTACTCACCAGATTTAAATCCGTGTGATTTTTTTCTTTGGGGCCATCTGAAGGATGTAGTTTACTGCCAAAATTCCACTTCGCTAGCTGAGCTCCAGCGATTAATCGCTCAAGAGTGTACAGCCATTTCCGTACAGACGTTGCAGAAGGTGTGTGCTAATTTCATTCTAAGACTCCGACTGTTATTGTGATGAATGGAGGACATATTGAAAATATTGTCATTTAATTTTCAACTATTGCTGATGAATGCGGTAGCCACAGCGCCATCTGTCGGTAAGAATTTGAACTAACATAATAAAATACTCTAAATAAAATTCCAGACTTCACATATCCGTTTCCTGCAAGAATTCTTTTAATAACTCTATTCATTTGTTTCTTATTCATTTTTAAAAATGGGTACTCCTTTTTGGAACACCCTGTATATGTGTGTGTGTTATGTTCTGCTATTTTTTTTAGCTCCATCAGCAGTCTATGAAAAATATGGCAAGTATTTCAAAAATTAATGCAGACGTAGTATGAAGTTTAAGCAGTAGTAGCCGAGTAAAAATGTAGATAGAAGAAAAGAACACAATTGCACTCTAATTCTATTTATTTAAATCCAATCATCTTAACTGCCAGGGGAGCGCTCTTTTAGCATATATTTATGTTGAAACATATTAGAATTGTACTAGGTGTCTGATTGCCTCACTACAACGCCATCAAAATTTTATTTAAACACTCATTTCGACGGCAAAATTCCTTCTCTCTCTCTCTCTTAGCATCTAACAAAGCATTTTATTCTAAATAAATGGCAAGAGTCTTGGGATTTAGAATTTAATAATAAACTGCATCATATTAAACCGACAATTTTGACCTGACCCTCAAATTACCCAAAGAAAACGGACGTTATTTTGACTCGACTAAGCATCTGACATCCGATAATCACTTACAAACATCTGTTACTTCGAGAGGATGCACCCATGTGTCCTCACTGTTACTTTGATCTCCTGACTATTAATCATATTTTAACGGACTGTCCGGGCCTAAGGCACTTGTATAGAATACATTTTAATTCATCATCACCAATCTTGACAAACCTCATTTGGGAAACACCGCATGGCGCACTGTTTCATTTTTTGAAACATACTGGCTATTATTTTGAGATATAGTTTTTATACATCCTTCATATTTTAGCTAAAACAATGTTAGTTTATACTTGTTTAACTTGACATCTGGATGGGGTAACCCCATCGAAATAGTATTTTTTTAGTATATTACTTTTGTACTTTACCTTTTTTAAGAATTCATAATATTTGTTTTATACATTGACTACATCTGGATTGGTGACCCCATCCAGATGTTTTGCTCATTATGCTTTGTTTCCGTTTTGGTTTTGTTGCGGCTTTTTTAAATTAGTTTTTTCTTAACTTTTACTTTGGCGCAGCTTGTTCCCAATGGGACCTTGCGCCATTAAACCTTATACAACAAACCAACTTTCTCTCAGCTCGTTTTAAGCGAAGCGCGCGCAAGCAGAATTTCCTAACATGTGACCTATTTTAATCAATGCATGTTCAATTTTTGGTTCGCACTATCTTTTATCTAAGAATTAATATTGAAGAAATATGTCTCTCCTATGCGTTTGGCGGGAAAAGAATTTTCTACAACATTATAGAAATTAAATAAAGCGGGAAACTAATAGAATACTTTTCGGCTTTGCGTATTGAGAATATAAGTTTCTTAATAACAAAACAATTTAAAAGATTGAATTTTTAGACTATTAGGAAAGAAACAGTGTGAATTTACACAGATTAAAAGAAATAAAAGTGATTTAAATACGGGAATAAATAGGAAATATTTAATATAATAAAGAATTTAAGAAAATAGGTTTTTTAAGAAGAAATGTTCTTATGAAATGTGATTTTTAATCTTAATTGTCGGGAAATAAAAAGTAAATTTAAGTAGTTTAGGATACAAAATGTTTTAAATATGGACAGTAATGGAATATTTTTAAGAAGGGGAATATTTTAATAAATTAGGGTTGTAAATGGAATATTAATAAAATGAATTTTTTATACAATAAATTTAATAGGATATAAAATTTTAAATTTGGTAATATGTATGTATATATATATATATATATATATATATATATATATATATATAATTAACATGAAATCACATGTGTGAAAATAAATATTTAGAAATACCAAAAAAAAAAAAAAAAAAACTATGAATATTTAATGAAATATTCAGAGGAGCTTCATAAGCACAGTTTATAGTTAAAATGTAATTTCATCGAATATTGTCAGCATAAGGCTTAAAAATGAAAAAAAATATGCTTCTTATATGATGCCGAAATGGACCTAGACTGTTTCAAATATAAAAAGGTAACCAAGAAATGATTGGAAATTCGTCAAAAATAGACAATTAAAAAATCACCAAGCCCCCCCCCCCCTCCAAAAAAACGACAAATGTGTGGTTGGATACAAATTTGTAGATCTATATTTGTTATGAAATAGCTAAGAGAGAGAAAAGAAAGGGGATAAAATAACATCAAAGCTTCTATCTATAATTGATATGAATCACTACATTGCAAGTAACTAAATATTATTCAAATAGATGTGAAGTAAATGGATGAGAAAAAAAAATTACTTTACTAAAAATCAAGATAGAAGTAAAATAATTTGAAATATAAGAAGGTTAATAGGAAAATAACACAACAGTTAATAGATGAATGTACGTAATTTATATTATATAAAAGATATACTAGGATTAATTATATTGATGTGTTCAATGAAGAAATAACTAGATGCAAAGCTTTGATTTTGACCGAACTTATTTTATTATCAGAACTTATCCGAACATATTTTGTTATTTTATACGAACTTATTTTATTACCCATACATCAGTTAATTCGTGGGATTTCGATGTACAGGGTGATTATAAAAAAAACTATCCCGACATTTGGGCCCCTAACTATCATACCATTCACAGAAACTGAATGAAATTTTGGAAAAAGGTATTTTGAGGTATGCGCTCTAGAATGATATGGAAAACAACAGTGTCACTCAAACAATTACGGTTACAGTGAGAAAATTTTGAAAAAATCAAATGGCAACACCCAGTTTTTTGTATTGGAATGTGATATCCATTGTGAAAAACCCTAAATAGCGTTGGAACGGCAACTGTAGCATGAAAATCACCGGAACTAGGCAAGGGAAAATTAAAAGGACTTTTTTGGTCCAGAGCATTAATTTTCGTTTCATTTACGTCACACGTCACACCGTTTCTTTGGCTGATATCCCAGCCAGATTAGTTCTCCACAAAACGAAAAGAAGAAACCAAGAAATGCAAATTTCGGGTTCTACGTAAGACACAGTCATGACTGACGTCGTCACCCTAGGTGAAAGAAAAGACACTGCGAAATGCGAACCCCGTATGTTCCTTTCTGCCATTCTGAACACGATGCCGCTTTCAGGGAAAGAACGTGGGGGAAATCTTAAAGAATTATTATCTGAATGGACAAAATGCGGCAGATACATTGCGTGTTTACCACAGAAACCATGGATTACGGCAAGGCCCGTGCACTGTCAAAGCTGTACGGGGCTTCATTCATAAATTTGAAGAAACTGGTTTCACATGCGATCGACCTCGTACTGGACAACCTTCCGTTCCTGTGGAAGCTGTTGCAGAAGTCCATCAGACGATAAGCACAGTTCGTCCCGCAACTGCACGCAGTGTTTCACGTGTTCTGGATCTGCCGAATTCAACTGTACGCAAGATTCTGCGCTCTGTTCTAAACATGTTTCCGTATCGATTCCAGCGTGTCCAGATATTGGATGCGGGAGACTATCAATTACGACTGGATTTTCCAAATAAATTCCTTATCCGGTACGATGAAGATAGCAGCTGGCCTTTACGCATTCTGTGGACAGATGAGGGCCATTTCACGTTAACTGGTAACGTGAAATCGAAAAATTGTGTGCACTGGGCAGAGAATAATCCACATGATGTGCATGCACGTCCATTACACGAGGTAAAAATGACTGTGTGGTGTGGTATAACGAGTACGTTCATCCTTGGCCCTTACTTTTTTGAAGAGGTTACTCCCGGTGATCTGCAAACGTGTACAGTAACGAGTGCTCGCTATCTGGACATGTTAACCCATTACGCGATTTCCGCATTGCAACGGCAAAATGCTCTATCTGCAGTTGTGTGGATGCAAGATGGCGCCCCTCCACATGTCGGGTCTTCAGTCAAACGTGTCTTAACTCAACAGTTTGGTGACAGAGTTATCTCCCGTCATTTCCCGTTTCCGTGGCCACCAAGGTCTCCTGATCTGACACCAATGGATTTCTGGCTGTGGGGATATCTGAAATCCAAAGTGTATCAGTTTCGTCCTCAAACTGCATCTGATTTGAAAGATTCCATTAGAACTGCGATTGAAGAGATTCCTATTGCCATGATACGTGCTGTAGTGCTATCCACCATCAGCCGCATGAAAAGTGTCATCGTGTGTGAAGGAGGTCATGTGGAAAATTTGTAAAACCCAATAAAATGCTTTATTTTATGCTGCTTCTCTGTCCTTATTGGCTGTCCTCACTTTTAGCCTATCTACCTCCGGTGATTTTCATGCTACAATTGCCGTTCCAACGCTAGGGTTTTCCCAATTTAGGTTTAGGGTTTTTCACAATGGAGATCACATTCCAATACAAAAAACTGGGTGTTGCTTTTGATTTTTTGAAAATTTTCTCACTAACCGACACTGTTTGAATGACACTGTTGTTTTCCATATCATTCTTGAGCGCATACCTCAAAATACCGTTTGCCAAAATTTCATTCAGTTTCTGTGAATGGTATGATAGTTAGGGGCCCAAATGTCGGGATAATTTTTTTTATAATCACTCTGTATTTATCGAAGTCCCAGAGAGCTATATTTTTATCAGATCATTTCTTACTCCTAAAAACTGCCGAATATCTCAAAATCTGCCCTCTTCGAGGTTTTTCTCCCGGCTTGATAGCAAAGCTCATTTTTTCCATCAGAAGAAAAATGCTTGAAATGATATTAATCTTAATCTTTCACTTTTTGTCTTCAAGTGGGATCGAAATAACTCTCTCTGATCATAGTAATTGATGAATGGAGAAATTTTATTTACAGAGTTTAAAATTAGACTTAAATAGAATTTTTTAAAAATGCATTCTAAATTTTAGGAAAAAATTTGTATTTTAATATTTTATTACTTTATATACATAGTGGACATAAATTAGTTTGGAAAATGAAATGATTTATTATGCATAATTATACAGCCAAACATGAGAGCCCACATGATTATAAGACAGTGAGACACACAAAGTTGGCATTTTGTTTTACAAATGTTGGATGTGAATACCAATCGTTATTGTGACCAATGCTCCTTCATTAAATCAGTTATTGCCATATATTTGTTAGTATATTCACGTTCATCAAGCAAGGCCAATGCTGATTCGTCATTTCAATTCAGGAAACTGATTACAGAAATGGGGTACCGTAAACCAGATCTTTAGCTAAAGTTAGAGACAAGTTCATCAAGTGTCAATTAACCCATACACTGAAATCTAAGAATGAAAGCTCTAATGACCCTTGTAGCCACGGAGTAACACTCTCGTAACCGATCCAAACTGGAACTTCAATATTGCACGAAGAAGTAAATTCGCAGACTCATTATACAATACAACTAATATGACAGTGAACTGTCACCTAGCAAATATTATTATACAAATTATTCAGTTACGAAATTTCTCAATTAATTTATGGACACCCTGTATACAAGGTGTCTCCTTTAAATTCCTATCCAATAGATAATTCCTATACAGTTAACGTTACATCCGTACTTTTAATTGTAAAAAATTTTCAAATGTGGTTCTACATTATCTTTGAGTCTATTTGACAAAATAGCTTTTTATTACTAAAAGTTTTAAAATTTGAAATTGTCCTAAAAGTTGTGAAATTTAATTTTTTATACGGTCTTTGAGTAATATTTAGAAATACATACTCCAAGCTCTTAGAAATTAAACAAAGAAAGCCAAAATTCCTTTTTTTGATAATAAAAACGTACTGAGAAATGATACTTTAACATTTTTTGAGTTAAAGAAAAGGAGCATTAAAGAAAAGGAGTATTTAAGTTTTTAGTGATAAAAATCCCTGAAAACTCTTGAAATTCGAAGTTTCATAACTCGCTAGGTTTTGGTCGTAAAAAGATGAATTTTTTGCTTACATTTTAACCCATTCAGGAGCAAGTAGTGCAGGTTCTGTAATGTTGAACACTCATCTTTTTTTTACCAGTTTCATTTTTAAATAAACTAATTAAATAAAAACTATATTTTCAGGTAAGTTATAAATATTTTTTTTATAAAATCTGGTATTTTTTTTTTACTACAAATAAGTAGTTTAAGTAATAACAACCGACCCCCTCAAAGGATAGCTGTAACGTATGGAACTTGGGACTGTAAAAATAAATTTAGTAACTTTTATAAAAAATTTTTATTGATGTGAATGTCATTTAACATGATGAAGAAGAACATTGAAAATATTTACATTGGAAGTATGTTTAGGAAACTGACATTTTTCCAACATAGGGATGTACATATAATTTTTATATCTTCATAAAATAATTGTTTTTATCATTAGGGAAAATTATACGGTGCAGTTAAGGTTTAATGACTTTTGTCTACTTTTGCTCCAAATTTTACCTTAAAACTTTTCTTGTTTTTTAGTTATTTTCCTCATTTTGATGTTTCATAATAAATAATGATTTTTTTTATTTCCCTGCTTCCTATTCTTATTGTACTTCTGGTGTTTTCATACTCTGACTATACTAAATTTACCATAGACTGTCAAAGTAGAAAAATTCGGTATTTTGTTATTTGGAGTTTCATGTTTTTTCATTGTCAGCCGTATATATTTTAAAAAGATTTTCAAAACTGATGATTCTAAGGCAATATACTTTTATAATACATTATTCTAGTGGTTTCTGTAAATCTCACTATTCATCCATTATTCATATCTGTTTTGATTTCCTATTCATAGTCTTCAAAACAATATTTGTGAGAACTGCGTATTTTTTGAATTGTAATACCTCATTACCCGGAAACCTGTCAAATATTTGCATTATTATTATGATAGATTATGTAAACTTGCAAAACTGAAATTTATGTTGCACTTGGTGTATGGTTTATCAGCAAAAAAGCAGGTAAAATAAAATTATCTTGAATAGCTTACAATTGATTACATATCAAATGTATTTTAAATAAATAGTTAAATAAGTTTAAATATCTATTTGCTTTCAAATTGTTTATGTACAGAAACATTATTAGTTGTATATTATTTTTTAATTTTTTGTGTAGAAACCTACGTGAATAAAACTAATTTCAAGTAGAAAATATTCCACAACAAATTCTTTATTAAACAAAAATCCATTATATACGTATTATAAAATTCAAACATCCGTACAGTATTAAATTTATTCCAAAAATTTTCACCCTCCGAAATTCATCGTACATCCTTAGTTATTAAATTTTCCCATCTTAAACAATAATATTTTTATTTCATTTATCTAAATCTATTTTTATTTAAAATGTGTAATTTAATATTTTTTTTCTTCTTCAAAATATTCTAAAAACACGTTCCGTAACTATTTTTCTTCAAAAACCTTTTTCATTTTCCAACATTGTATTTCCCAAGTCAAATTCGTTCTATTTAAAAATTAATCTACACCATTTCTTTTATCTTATTTTTTTTTAATTTCGAAACTCAGAATCGCTTGCTTTTCTTGCAAGGTCTCAGCGCGTCAGTTTTCTAGCAGAGTTCCGACCTAATAAAATGCTTTCATTGCATATTCTATACTACTGCAGTGCAACGATAACCTAGCGCACTTGGGGTATAAAACGAGATGCATGAGTGTGGGAGCCAGAATTTTCTGTGCTCATATGTTTCAAAATAATCCATAGCTACTTGTAGCGAGAATACGACATATCGAATACGTTCCAATTTACTTATCAATTTCAAGATGTCTATTAGACTACCAGAATGTTCTAATATTTATTATGAAATAATATATCGTCCTTTAATAAGTAAGTTTTTTCTTCAAGATATACAACAAACCATTAATAATGAACTGCAACTGTGTTTACGTATGATTTAATCTGGTGATCCTGATATTGGCTGCGGGATGTATTTAAAATATCGAGAAAGATATATTTTAAAATTTAACTGGAGTGTTCAAGTCATCACATACATAAATCCAGTTTACAAGAGGAAAATATTACAAATATCTATTCCTTCTTACTTTATCTTTCTGTTTGAAAATTAATTTATTTCTGATGTAAGTTTAAAACAACGCAAAACCATTTATTTTCACATTTGTTTAAAATCGCAGATTAGAAAGTCAAAAATTTTAAATTTCATGTTCATTATTTCCTGCCTCAAAAATTACTTTCTTTATTACTAACTGATAAATTAAAATTGCATTCTGTACTATTTAGTTCTAAACTGTTTCAGAAAATGTTTACATGTATAATATTCAGATATATTCGTTTTGTCAGTATTCACATATCATTACAAATGTTAAAGATTCATTTCATCTTAGAATTTGAAATAGAATCTCACGTATATTTCTCTTTCTCGTATAAATTATTCAGAGAAAACTAAGGTTTTTACAATATAATGCTTTTATTAAAATAAAGATAAAGTAAGGGCTAAAATAGAGTATTAATCGAAAAAGTCAGAAAGCAATTTTCTACCGTATATGCAACAATTAATATATACTGAATGTTTTTTTATGCCTACCAGGGAAGAAAAAAACACCCATTTTAACTGCCATAATAAACGAAATTCTAAAGCTCTCATAATCAAAAAAGAATTTGAAACTGAACTTTATTATCGCAGTTTTTTTCTTTCCCTCCATTTTTTTTTCTTTCTAATTTCTTAAACCATATTTAATATCTGAATTATGTTTGATTATTTTTTAAATTCTTTGCATACTTGAAAAAGAAAAAGTAAATAAAACTTGCATTAGCATTGCAGTGATCAGCAAAAATTCGTCTGATAATGCTCTTGTTTGGCAGTGAAGATTATCTGCAAATAAACTTCTATTGTTGGGAAAGTTTTTTTTATTCGAATGGATGTAAGTTATCTCACTCAAAATGAATTGTCAATTAAATGAGAGATTTTTGTAAATATGTTTAAATAACCAATTTTATTACTTTTTATTTTATTTCACAAACTAGTAAAAAAAAAAATGTTCCTCCTTTTTTAAATTTTTTAAAGTTTAATTTTTGACAATTATAATACAGTTGCTTAATAATATTTCTGGTGTATTTAAAACATGGGTATACATCGTATATATCCGTCCCTTGGTTCTACTTGTACAACAGCTAATGATACATCAATAACTAATTTCACGCATCTTTCAAAATCAAACTTTCAATCTTTTCATTTTACAATCTTTTGGAGATCATTGTTTCAAAAAATCTAACAACACCATTCTTTCATAAACCAAAACCAATTACAACGTTGTAATGCACAAATTTAAAAAAAATGGCATAAAAAACGCATACGGCCGTTTCAAGGATGCATCGATCTTCTTCCTCAGTGCGAAAAATAAAGATAAAATTGGGTTCAAAGAACCCCTCGGTTATAGCCCCGAGTACTGGCTTGAATGAAAATGCTAAAGCAAGAGTATATATATATACCAAAGAAGTGACGTAGTTGACCGGAAATAACTGAAAAAAGGAGTCACTGCGCAGGATCCCTCCACACGTGCGAGAGAAAAGGGGTGCTGGTCATGTCATTCACCAAGGATGAACCATGTTTGTGAATAAGGTAAGCTTCGTGAAAGTCGAGATCTAGAACTGAATTACATTTTTGGATAATTTTAGATTCTGAAAAATTAAATCTGTGGTTGGAATCCCAACAATGTTTAGCTATTGTAGATTTCTCACACTCCTGCTTTTTAACATAATTTTGGTGTTCTTTCAGCCTAATTCTAAGAACCACGCTTCATCTGCCCAATGTAAGAGAGGCCGCATTCACAAAAAATTCTGTAAATGCCCCAGGTATTATGTTCATCAATTGGATCTTTAAGGTTGGAAAAATAAACTTTATTGGCTGGAGAGAAAACAACTTTGAAACTAAACCTATTTAGAATACGAGAAATTTGTGCACTGATTTTATGAAAGTAAGGTAAGACAATAACATTTTTAAATTCTTTATTAGCTGGAACAGAATCAGTGTTTTTCGTAGGTTTAGATAAAATACGGTTAATTATATTCCAGTTAAACCCACGATCGTTGGCGACTGCTTTACTATCTACAATGAGGGAGTAAACTTACTGCAAAAGGTTTACGGTAAACTGTTGTCAAAAATTCACAATCATTACGAATTACTAAGACATCTAGAAAAGCTAAATGTTGTTGAGCTTCAACTTCGAAAGTAAACTGGATACATGGATCAATTGAATTTAATGTATCAAGTACAGCATTAATATTGTATTTAGATAAATTAAGTAAAGCAAAGGAATTATCTACGTAACGTGTATAAAATGGGAATTGTATTAATTTAAATAATTTAACTTCAAAATAATGCATATATAAATCACTTAAGACTGGGCTTAAAGGGTTACCCATAGCTAAACCTTCCGACATTTTATAAAACTTACCCTGAAAAACAAAAGTATTTTGCGATAAACAAATGCTGGTTAAAGCAATCAGGTTATCAATTTCATATTGAAAAAAGTGAAACTCATTCAATCTGTTTCTTAAACAATCTAAAGCACCTTGTACTGGAACATTTGTAAAAAGAGATTTAACATCAAAAGAAACCATAGTATAACCTGTTGGATTAAAGGTACGAATTTTATTTGCAAATTGAACCGAATTTTTAGACGTATAAATATTGTTAACCATGAGGGGAGGGGGGGAATCTGGAAACCAAATATTTAGCTAGCTTGTATGACGCAGTACCGATATTGGAAACAATAGGGCGAAATGGAATATCAGGTTTGTGAACCTTAGGTAAAGCATATAACCGAGCACAGTTTGCCACAGAAGGAATGAGAGTATATTTGCTGGAATCAGCAATAATGGGGGATGAATTTACCGCAGATTTTATGTTCCTAAGTTCAGAGTTAGATGGATCTTTCTTAATATTGATATAAGGTCCTTCATCAATTAATTTCAAGACATTTTGAACGTAATTAGTTTTATTTAGTACAACAATTTGACCTCCTTTGTCTGCTTTAGTAATAACGATATCTGGATTAGATTTGAGAGTTTTGGGGCAATTTTTCTCTGAATTATTTAAATTAGTCCGGTCAAGTTTTGCATTAAAATCAACATTATTTTTAATAAGATGTCTAATGGAATCTTTTTGCGTAGGACACAGAGCACTAAACTTAAAAGCAATTATTTTTGGAATTTCAGAATTTTTACCAACTGCAAAATTGTTGTTAACTTTTAAAGCGTTAATATGATTTTATCATTTAACTCAATGTCAGATAAATTAACCACAGTTTGATTATTTACTATGGGTAAATTTTCAGGGATTTTGGTATATATATTCTCTTGCTTTAGCATTTGCATTCAAGCCAGTACTCGGGGCTATAACCGAGGGGTTCTTTGAACCCAATTTTATCCTTTTTTTCGCACTGAGGAAGAGGGATGCGTTTTTTATGCCATTTTTTTTTTTAGTTGTGCCCTACAACGTTGTAATTGGTTTTGGTTTATGAATTAAAATTCGCACAAAGTATTCGATTTATGCTTAGCACCATTCTTTCCCCCAGTGTTTACAGCTGTTCCGTGATAACCTACATATAGCCATAAGTTTATCAAGGTTTAAGTTGTTTTCAGTGCAGTATTTTAAAATGTTTTCTACAATCTGCTTTCCTGATCCAGAAAAGTGTGTAATGTGTCCCAGCTATATTGAATTTGTCTCTACAATCAAAGATACATGTTCTCAACTTTTAGTTCACTATGTAATCTATCTCCTATTTTCTCTTGATGTAGTGTTTTACCTTTTCTTCCATCAAACCATATGCTTTCGACTTCTGCTTCTAAAGCTTTCAGATAATCTTTTTTAGCACATTCTCTAGATTTCTTTCGTTCTCTGCGTACTTTGTTTCTGTCAATTTTATGTGATGAATTGTTTTCTGTTATAATGCCAACATCTTGTAGAGTTGCAGAAGCTGTTGCTGCCACTCATCTATCAGAAAACCTATACTGACTTGAGACCCTTGAAACCGTAGGTAGATGTGTTCTCATTCGTCTTTGTGACTCTTCTTTAGAAGTAGATGCTTGTGATACGGATATTAATTCTTCACACCCTGATGATGAACTACTACTTCTTTCTTCTCACCACTGTCACGATAAATAACATCTGTACTGTCCTGATTAGCTGCAGACTTTAAACTTGCCTTTTCAGCCTTTATATTAATTTACTTGTACATCTAACCATCTTTTTTGTTGACCTTTGGTCAAGAAGGAATTCCTGTTGTTTTTGAGGCGCCTTCTTAGATTTTTCACTGGTACACTTTGTAATTGGCTTGCATTTGCACGCCGAAATGTCTAGAAGTTTACTTACAGCTTCAGCTTTGTAAAACTGAACCTTCTTCATGTAATTATCATATCTTTTGGATTTGGGAAATCGAATAAAGTTCTGGTATTCAGCCAAATTGTTGTCTATCATTTCATCAATACGCCTCTGGGAAACTATAGGAATTGATGCTTTCTTCTAAATTTCTTCGATCGTCTCTCTTAGGATGTGATTTACCTATGACTCTGAAGAATCTTGGCCATTTCTACTCTATTTGAATTAATGTCTTGTATATCTGAAACATTTATAATGTCTGCTATTGTTAGCAAAAACATTCATTTAGTTTTGAAGGAAAAACAAATATGGGACATTCCACTGCACTTCTAGTAATGATAAAGTTCGGTTTGCCTCCACTCGTAGTCATATTTGCCTTAAAAATGAGAAAAACCTCTTGTAAAACTCAATAAAACGTTTTAAAAATTTAAAAATTAGGATTTAAGGATTAGAAATGATAAAGGAAGTTACACTAAACATTTTAAATATAAAAATGTCAAACGTGATTACCAACAAACACTGTAAATGCACAACTTATGGTAAAACCTATTGTGTGAAACGATGAAAATATAAAAGTGATGGTGGAGCCCTGAAGACGTTTTTCAAAATTCATGAAATTTTGCACTTATATTATAGGTACTAAAAGGCAACTTTTGGCTGCTATCCGAAAGCAAAATTCCAACTTCCGTTTTTTCACTCCACTCTACTCCTTAGTGTCAAAAATAGCTTAAAATTACAATTCTGTTACAACCGCCCAATAAGTATTACTTTTTAAAAGTCGAAATTGTATGGACATAATTATAATCTATACAAATATACCAATTCATCTTCAGACATTATCACGTACAGAGGACAGAACAACTCACGTATATCTGCATCTGTTGTAATTACTTTTACTGTAAAAGATACTTTTCTTTTCTAA
The DNA here is from genome assembly GCA_963931845.1 of Maratus michaelseni. NCBI lineage: Eukaryota > Metazoa > Arthropoda > Arachnida > Araneae > Salticidae > Maratus > Maratus michaelseni. The sequence continues at coordinate 236,252,894 of OZ007589.1, forward strand.
AACCCGTTAAATCCATCTTTAAAAAGGCATTTAACAGCACGCTTTTAAAAACATAGTCAATTTATAAAAACATAGTTTACTCTGGAGTATATAAAATATAATTATTACTAGTAAAAAGTTAAAATTATTTCACTAAACCATTCTATTTTTATTTGTAAGTCATTTGCATTTCTTGCTTTTTCCTTGTTTTTTTGTTTCGTGCAGTAGTAAAACAACAGAATATAAATAACTTTTCTGCTTATTGATAAATCATTCAGAATATTGGAAATTTATAAAAATCGTTGTTAAATGCAAGAGAATGTCGTTAAGATAGGGATAATGTTATGTAGAAATAAATATGACATTCTAAACAATTAAAGTGTAACGTTAAATTGGGGATAATCTTTAAATAGGGTATTTTTAAATTGACATTTACTGTATATATCAAAGCGGAAAAGGTAGGGGTTTGAGTTAAAAATTTAATATAATATACGGACTTTTAATATTACTGTTTTAGATACTTAAATTGCGATAACGGAAATTCAGATTGGAAGAAAATTAATTTTATTGAAATAAGATGATATATTCAATTTTATGACACAAACAATGTTTCTATTTATCAATCTTTTTATAATGCTTCATTAATTATAATTATTATTTTAAATATAACAGAAATATTATATAACTTTGTGTTTTACAAAGGTAATAAGCTGCATAATATTTTTTACTAATACGTGCCAGAATACCGGAAATTCATATTTAATTTCATCAGCATATTTTTCTGCACACCTTTTTTCACGATCTGCTGAATCAAAATTTATAAAATTCGTATTTCTATGATTTTTATGTTTCGAGCTAACTACATAATATACTAATGCTATTATAGTTTAACTTTTTAAAATTAGCTGCAGTTCTAGAACGTATAGATACAGATTATCTTTTAAGACAAAATTAATTTTTATATGCATTAACAAAAAAACTTCTGGTATTTAAATTATTTTTTCTTCTTTTCTTGGATTGATTAGAACTGAAGTTGTGGTTCTCACGCACGCACGCACGCACGCACACACACATACTCACTCACTCGCTCACTCTTCAATATCTCTTACCTACAGTGCGTTAAATTTTCGAAAATTATATTTGAAATCTATTTACCGTAAAGTGAAAACAATACTAGTTTTTTAGCATTTTTTTACAAATAGTACAAAATTTTACAAAATAAATGTTTCCACACTTTTATAAGCCATTCATTGTCATTAAAACAGATTTATTTTATTATTTGTAAAAAACATTGTTTCATTTATCTTAAATTAAATATATTTCACATATCATTGCTTAAATATAACATGGGATTTAAAAATACATAATTTTTACTTTGTTTCACTCTGTGTTTACTCCATTAAATCTACAATAATTATTTAGATATTTTTATATACGAACTTAGAAGTACTATAAGTTGTAGTTGTTTAAAATATATAAAATATTTTAATAATACTATATATTAATCAATGAGTTAGTGACTATTAATAAAAAAAAACTTCTTAAAATTATATGGAAATAAGTGTTAGAATGGAAATATTAATCGAAAAATTTAACTTGTAAAACGATCTTTAAAAAACATCCTAATTAAAATATCCCTAACGCTCTGTTAATTTACAGTATTTGAAGATGAAATTTTATTATATCATTGCACTTGTGTTTTTTTTACTTTTACCATTTTTGTTCCAATGCAATAAATACTCCCTCCGATTTCAAGATGAAAGTTTAAAAACATTAATTTTTTCAAACACCATTGCACAAAACATACTTTTAATCGTGTATTACGCTATAAATGCATTTACTGTAATTTTTATTATTTCTTTAATGTCGCTTAATAAAATTTACTTATCTTCACAAAAAGTATGTAAAGCGGCAAAACAAAGGTGAGACACGTTAAAAAAAAAAAAAAAAAAAAAAAAAAAAAAAAAAAAAAAAACTTTATAGAAACCTCCTCCAAGAATCTCAATTAACGCAATTTTAAAAGCCATATAATATAAAAAATTTGAAAATGAATTTTATCATCCCATTGTGTTTTTTTTAATTCTGATTTCTTATACAATATTTAATATCTGAAAGTCATATGGACATAACATATTTGAGTAGTTTTCAAATTCTTTGCATACTTTTCTAAGTACTTATGATTGTAATAATCAGCAAAAATTCGAATGCGAATGCATTTGTTTGGCATTCTTTCTCAGCATTTTCGAAGATCATCTGCAAACAAATTTCTATTGTTGTGGAAATTTTCCAGTTGGAATGGATGTAATTAATCTCTCGCAAAATGGGGTGTTGATTAAAAGAGAAATTTATGAATGTGTTAGGAAGTTTTTTAACCAAGCAATTATTGTATTACTAATTTTATTTCTGCAAACGGATATAAATAAAAAATGTTCCGTTTTATTATTTGCATTTTATTTTATTTTTTTTTTTACAATTAAATAGTCTGACATTTAGTATTTGTCGTGTACTTCAAAAACGAGTGCGTAAAAAATGTAATAGCATATTTTAAAATTATATTTAACACAAAAAGTATAAAAGTTAAACAATATAAAATTTATGTGGATTAAAAAAATAAATGTGCATGGAAAGTACAGTCAGTCAGCTCATCAGCTTAATTTAATATTGGTTTACAGAACGTACCAGAGAGTGTGCTTTTTTTTTTCTTACTGTCAAAAATCACTTAAAACTACACAGTGTTAAAACAAAAATCCTAGGAATTTTATTTCTATGTGTTTTTGGATTTTCCCCATTTTCGAGATTTGAAATTAGAAGTTTTCGAATATGTACAATTCTATTAATGGCCTGACAAAGCGCTAAATATTTTTATTGCCAAATTATCGAACATAGAAACAAAAATAACCATTTTATTGAAAATTATGTCATCTTTAAATTTACGTTAAAACAAAATCTTTGGAAGTGTGTTTCCATATTGAAATAGTGGAAACTTCAATACGAACACCAGAATATGAATACTGATCCTCAAACTAGCCTAATTATGCAAACCCTAATTATGCATTAGCCACGTTATGCAAAGTTTGCATGACGTGCCTATGATTAATTTAAATACAATTCAAAACGAAAAATTGAGATAATATGAGGAGTTGTCTGAGATGAGAAAATCGTCATATTTAAGGTTCAGATTCAATAAAAATTTTATACCAATACTGGTATCATTTTTTGTTTGTTTCTTTTCCTGGGTGTGAAGCGCTCATACACCTGTTGTAGGGATCGCGGCATTAGTGAATTTCATGTATTTTTGAGATTCCAATAGAACGCGATTGCTACATCCAGTTGTGATTATTCTGGTTTTAATAAGTGTGAAGCGGTTATACATGCTTATACATACAGTGATCATAGAATTACCAGATTTCATGTATTTTTGAAATTTCAGTACAACAAGATTTCTGCATTAAATTAAAATGTTTTAAGCGTTGATGAAGCGCTGATACATACGTTAAAATTATCGCGACGTTACCTAATGCTATGTGATTTTGAGATTCTTTTAAAAAAAGATCTTCCTACCTTTTTCCTATCTAGCGAGTCTGTTTTAAATTGTCAACCTTTTGCTTAAACTGTTCACCTATTTTGAAGTCTGGGTAACGGGATTATTCTTTCACAAAAAGGTAATTAATACCAGAGCAACTGACACTAGCCGGTTTTCAATAACATCGACAGATTACGGAAGCTAAATAAAATGCATGTTTATTTAAATGTGTAGCAGTATGTCTAGCTACTCTTTTAAACAGGATCTATTGAAGAAGTGAGTTTTTATACATATATATATATATATATATATATATATATATATATATATATATATTTAAAGCATAAACACTACGTCTGATTACTTTATTTTAACACAATATAAGAACACACATTTTATCAGACAATTAAATACACTAAACAAACATGAGTGAAAAATTGACCTGGGCCAGGACTCGAACCTGGGATCATCAGCGTACCGTGCTGACGCTCTGCCACTAAGCTGCCCAGATCGATATCCTAGCCAGGCAATTTCTCATGCGTGTGGTCGTGTTTTCCTGAATCACTGTTATTTGTGCGTGAATGATAAGTCTATTCTGTCTTTCTTGTAGTTTCACACAGTGCGTATGGATTTACGGAATTGGTTGTCTCGATTATTTTGCAAAAATATGCTAATTCAGTGACTGTGCTACTTTGGTGGCTGTATATAGTGAGGTGCAAGCAAAAAACTTCGGATTTCTAGTGGATCTCGCCTATAAGATACTCTAGATGCTATGAAAATGTGTTGTGGAGGTTTCCCGAACTTACAGGACTGTAGTCTTCTCTTGGCACGTTGTAGCGGAAATACTGCAAAAATACGGGTGTAGGTGAGAAGTAGTGTTTTTATCTACTTAGAATAAAGGGATATTGACGCTGACGGGAGTCTATTTAATTGTGTAACATGAAATAAATATTGTGCTTTCAGAAAAGAGAAGAAACATTAGAACAAATATTGTGAATATAGTGTAGGACGAATTGGCAAAGGCTTTCTTCGTCTGGATTAATTTTTTTCCTTATTACATTTGCTTAGAGCCCTCAGAATTAAACTTGTTACTCCACTGTTCTTCCTCTTTTTAAAGTGATTTAATAAACTGTTGTATCTGTTGTTAATTGGTATCATATATCCTCCTCATTCGAAGCTAACAGCCCTTATAATGTTAACACTTGTAACAACCGTATAAGAATTACTAGCTGTTACCCGTGATGTCATTCACGTAACATTAAAAGAACAATAAATGCATTACTTAAACAAAACATTTCACTTCTGATAATTAAAAAAATTATATAATTAACCAGCGCTATATATTTTTTTACAGGAGACAATACGGCATTTCTTTTTTATAAGGGCATTAACTCTACAACTACCGGAAATTTTACTCAACCTTGATAAAAAACATTTCACGCTAGAATTTTTATTTAAAATTATTTAACTTATTTACTAACTTTTGTTAAAAAAAATAAATATATGTATTTGCGATCTTTTTTCTTATACTTACTGTAATTTAAATTATATTTTTATGTATGGCAGTTAAACTAATTTCTTTTACAAGGAGTAGATTTATGCTCTTTTTTTGCTTTTCCTTTGTCTTTTTGTGAACGATTCTCCATTGGAAATAGTTAAACATCTTTTCTCTTCATTTTTTTACTTATTTTTCTACTTAATTCTTATTTTAATGCTTTTTTACCCATTTTTTTCAGTTTCTTCTCTTCTTGACAAATTGTCAGCGAAACACTGCCTCCTTTACTGTCAGCTAAGGTTTCATTGGCTGGTTACTTTCTCTTCACTTTACTTAATGCTAAGTAATTTTGATTGGCTGGTTATTCTCTCCTGATTGACTGATGAAGTTTTCAGTCGAATCCCTTACTTTTCTTTCCTATTGTAGTGCTACAAATATACTTATTTTTGATCAATTTTATTTTTATTTCGATAACATCGTTTTTATAAAAAAAATTTAAATACATTGTAAATATATTTAAATATTGTAATGAAATCTATGCCATTTTTTCTCATCCTGTAAAACTTTGTATAAGAAAACAAAAAGAGAGAAATAGACATTTTAAAACGATGACAGCCCACTTTTTACTCCTATATAGCTGAAAGAAACGTGGAATTAAAATCCGGTTGTCAAACCACGATCTGCGAACGTGTCACGATTGTACCAATGTTCTTCAAGCACTCGAGCCTTAATTTTAATATTGAAGATGGAAAATTATGTTACTTTGATGCAATCATATTCAATATTAAAATTTTTGTGACGAAAATGCAACTTTCTTATAAAGTCAAAAGTAAAAATAAAGTCATTTTTAGCTCACAGGCTATCAAAGCCTGAGAGCTAATGTGCCCGCCCGTTCTGTATGTATGTACGTATGTACGTAACGCGATAACTCTTGATAGAAATAACCGTTTTGCGTAAAATTTTGTTTATAGGTTCATTGTGATAAGGCGCTTCCCTGATTAGTTTTGGGGGTTCATTTGTTAAGTATAAAGGGGGTAATGGGGGCTAACCCCCCTTCTTAGATAAATGGGTTTATCATGCAGATTTATCCCATTTTCTTCAAATTTTGTATATAGGTTCATTTTGATAATGCGCTTCTGTGAATAGTTTTGGGGGTTCATTGGTTAAGTATAAAGGGTAAAGGGGGGATAATCCCCCCCCTTAATTTCGATAAATGAATTTTTCATGCAGAATTATCCAATTTTCCTCAAATTTTGTATATAGGTTCATTGTGATAATGCACTTCTCTGAATAGTTTTGGGGGTTCGTTGGTAAAGTATAAAGGAGGAAAGGGGTAGGGGTCAAATCCCCCCTTAATTTAGATAAATGGGTTTTTAATGCAGAATTATCCGATTTTATTCAAATTTTGTATATATATATTCATTGTAATTAGAGCCTTCCCTGATTAGTTTAAGGGGTTCATTAGTTAACTATGAGGGAGTGGGTAACGGGGAATAACCCCCCATAATATATTGTCGATTTATTTATTTTTCGAGGGCCTTTTTTCAAATTCTTTGAAATAAAGGTATAATATACAATTAGTGTGAATAGCCTGTGAGCTCAATGCCCTCAGTTTAACTGGGCAGTTTTCTTTTTATTATTCAAATTTTCTGAGATTGTAGAGCGAAAATAACATTTGCAAACTTAAGAATTAACGCTCGTCAAATATTGTTTTTTTGAGGCAGTCAAGTTATTTTTCTTTTTATTTTCTGTGAATGAAAATAATTACTTTCTGCTAACCATGACGTTATTTTCTACATGGATAATTTTTCGGTGCATATTATTGGCATTTGCTATCCATTTTCTTTTCAAACTTTATTTACTTATTAAAAATTTTAATTAAAATACTGTAATTTATGTTAACTGCGCACAGAAAATAATCCTCGTCATCATACGTATTAGATTAATTTCATTTAAAATACAGAGCTATAGTTTAAAACACATACATTTAAAATATATAAAATACAAACATTTAAAATACATATAATACATACATTTGAAATATACTCATTTCGAGTGAAGTTCAAAAGAAAGAAAGAAAAGGAAAAAATAATAATAATAAATAATTTGATAACACAAGATCATTTTATTTCAACTATGTTCAACCTATGTTCATATCTGAGTTATAATCTATATATATGCAAAGATACAAATGAATTAAATTATCCGTTTTGACACTGTCTTCAGTCAAACATTCACACACACTTTCAGAATAATAAAAATATTTGAATAAAATAAACAAAATATAGTATATGTTCATTTCTGGATTGTAATCCATCTACATGCAAAGATACAAAGGAATAAAATTATCCATTTTGATGCGGGCATCAGTCACATGCATTTTCACATTTATAATATTATTAAGCTATATTAAACTATTTGAAAATTGTAGTGATATATTTTTTAATATTTAAGTTCTGCAAATTTTTATTGTTTATATTACACATAACATTGACGGTTTTTCGCTGTTGCTTTAATGAGAATTTATTTTAAAGCAATTAAAAACATTTAAAATTAATTTTTAAAAGTAATTTGTATATATAAAATTTATTATAATTTCATCCACTTTTAACTATTTAGTATCCCATTTAATATAAGGTAAATCCAGGAGAGATGGCACGGTGGGAGAGATTGCGCACATAGAGATTTGGGGGGAAGGAGTAGAGTGAGCGCAAAGCTACTGCAGGTACTTGTACAACAGCAGTAGTGGAGTGTCTACTTGAAAGTGTACGTTGATTGTTTTGAGCGTTAAAGATAAAGCATTGCTATTTTGTTTTGTTTTCCCAAAGTCAGTGCTTGAATTTTCATAGCTATTCGTCAAAATTTCTATACAATGTGAGTAGTACTAAATATTTTAAACTTCGATTTCTCATAAGCTACTAATCTAGACTAACAGTGTGAATACCAACGGTTCGTTTTAGTAGCGGCCATGTTTAAATAAAAGCCCGCGCAATCTCTCCTACCGAAGTTGGAGAGTTTGCGCATCTACTACTTAGGAGAGATGGCGCATTGTTCCCATTAGTTTCCATGATAGGAAAGATTACGCAGATTATTAGTAAAATTGCATTAATAAAAGAAAAATGAAAATGAACTAATTTTAAGTTAAACGTGTTATTAAGTAACTTAATGTTATTTTTTAATCTTATCTGGTCTTATTTTTTCTGATTCTTTAATTTTTTCCATTTTAATTAAATTTTTTTAATGTTTTTTTTTTAAATTACTTCCTTTTTCTGATTCTTTAATCATTAGGTTGAAATATTCAATCCTAATACAATAATATTTGTTCACAAAAACCTTACAACAATGTCATTTAAGTGTAATTATTATTTTTAACAATTTAATTGTAGTTATTATTAATAACAATCTCTCCTACCCATGTGCGCAATCACACCAACCCTGTAAGGACAGATTGCGCAAAATAACTTTCTTGGTTTTATTACAACTGCTCTATTTAATTACTACATAACAACAAAATAGCATTGGAAAAGCATAAAAAACAAATGAAGTAAACTTTATTTATGGATAGTTTAGCAAAAAATTAATGATTAGATTTTTTATTGTCATTCTTTTGAATTGTGCGCAGACTATCCTAGCTTTACTTTATTTATAGTTATTCTTTAAAACAAACTGTTTATTCCCTCAGCTATATTTAGAATTCAATTTACTGCTGACGCCAATCTGAATAATTAACAGATAGAAATACACTTTACTACAAGGGCAAGGATTCCACCGTCATTCAACTAATTATTTGAAAATGTTAGGAAATGGAGTAAAATACACTATCAGTGTTTAATTCTAAAATTAGTCTATTCAGATATTTCAACCATTCAGATGTTTAATATCAAATGTAAAGTAAATGCTACTTCATCGAAATAATTAAACTTTAGCTTAGCATTCCACTAAATCAATAAATCGGTATTCATTTGATAGCTCAGAAATTTTACAGGAATTTTAATACTATCACTACATTCCGATAGATATTCAATGGGAATATTTCTTTATTGATATAATCGTGTGTATTTTGCTGTTGTGATTTCTTTCCATCTTTTGTACGTTTGTAAAAAGCATTGCAGTACTTTTCAGAAAGATTTCTTTCTACTAATCTGTCCCATCCGACAGTACAAATCCCCTCAAAGGTTTGACATTATCACGCTAATGAATCTTTAAATTAAATTAACTTGGGAAACTGCGAAAGACTGTAAAAAATAGCATTCATCAAAGTTCATTCTTGAAAAGATCTAATGTCTATGAGTATCTTCACTTGTACTGCTAAATTTGCTTCGTGCTTCAGTAAATAACAACAAACGAATGGAGGAAGGTAATTTCAAATAATACATGTCATTTTTAAACTACAGTATTCTCCCGATTTAATGATGCCCGATTTAACGAAAAATTTTAATAGACCGGATTCATCTATATTTATTTCTATGTTATATGGATCCTTTTTAACAAAGGTTTTCCTCGATTTAGCGATCTTTTTTCCTGAATTTCCGACATTTATATGTTTGCATCTTTACAATAAACATAATTCTAAGGGTTTTTTTTTCTTTTCACTGTTTATTAATTAAACAGATAAAATATCCATTCAACTGTTTGCAGGATCAATAAATGTTCATTCAGTATGGTTAATAGAACAATATTTGTGTTTTTCCCTTACTATGGTCGAAAATACTCCGAATCACAGAGAGATAACTCCAGTCAGAAGACATAACTCTAGTGCAGTGCATTTTGTGATGCAATGAAATGCAAAGGAAACAAAAATCATAAGCAATCTTTTCTTGGTGAGAAAATAAGAAATTTGTCATTCGATGGATAAAACTTCAGTATCGCTAACACTTTTAACAAACACATTTGATACATTATAACTAACTTTAGTCATAATAATGAAAAATCGCAAAGTTATTGTAAAATCTGCATTACAATCCGGGCAGTTTACGAAATTTTACGATTTGCTTAGTAAATAGCTAATGTATTTTGTAACATAATGTAAAGATATTGGACACATGCATTGCGACTTGACCAGAAATGTAATCTTCTACCAAAAAAAAAAAAAAAAAAAAAAAAAAAAATCCATTAATTTTAATCTCATTAGTTTCTCTGAGCACTTTATGCGAAAAAAATAGAAACAAATATTGTGAGAACGTTTTCTTGGCACACGTAGTAAATTACATTTAATTTCTTAAATTTTAATGGAATCTTTTATATATTTCTGTTATTTTTATATTACTGTTTTTTGTCTCTCATTTTAAAAATATGACTGTTTAGATATTAAATAAAAATTTATCTTGCCTAGTTCTTAGTATTTATACTAAAAACAATAACAGAAAAATGTAATTTCATTTTAGAAAAACCTGTATATATTATTGAATACTTTTTCCAATGTATGTTGATCAAATGCTGTCTTTATGGACGGCATCAAGAAGAAATAGGATATTCCCAATAATACGAATTTAACTTTAAGTATATTATAATTGAAGCAAATATAATACAAATTTGTAGTCGTCGGTGAACTCCAATGCCTGATAGTTACTAAAATTTTTCACATTTGACAAAGAATGGAACAATCTTTTTGCATTAAGACTTTCAGGCAAAGTACTCAGAAAAATTAACTGGAATGCCTTTTGCTTTTCGATTGTATTAGTGTTTGAAAATGGTTGACAATGTGTTTTACCACAAAGACCAGACCAACCACAAAGACCAGACCACATCCACCTTCATATTGAACAAAAGAAAGATATTTAGTGGTCTATAAGCTCACTTTTAGGATATACATAAGGGAAAAATACTTATAAATAGCATTTGTGTAGTTGCTATTGGCCATGAAACGATGACTGTGTAAAGAATATATATTTAATAGCTTTTTCCTTGTCATTTATTTAACAAACTCGCCAATTATGCGAAAATTATATCTTCTTGTAACGTTTCAACGCTTAATGATGCTTTTCGTTTAAGAATTTTGAAAAATTAGGCGTTAAATGTAGTTTATAATTTAAATAATTATTGGTTTTGAAAGGGTATAGAGCACTTGTGACTTGGAAATATAGAACTTGATCGATATTCAGACAGTTCAGGAGCAGATCCAGCTCTTGACTTCTTATTTTAAGCTCTTATTTAAAGTTATATATGAATAAAAAACGTGCAACGTCTCAACTCGTTGACGTAAAAATACACGGGCCACGGTGAGTATGGATAGTATCATAATTAGAGAAGTATACGGTTACTTTTTAAGAAAGGCTTAACTTAGATGGTTGGCTGTTATTTGATAGGGGACCATATACATAATGCCATTATTTTAAAGTCGGGATATGCCAACTGACTACTGTTTATATCTTTGTGTACTGTGTGTTTAATTAATTGTTTGTAATCGTCAGTGAATCCAGCTTATTAAATAGAAATATTTTGTGGTTAAGTTATTTAATTTTTTACCCATCCCAGATATATTTATCTCTTTATATATATATTTTTTTATGTCGGAAACACAATATTAAGAAGTAATATTGTTTTAAATGCTACATATATTTTTTTGTACTATTTATGAATATATTATTCGAAAGTGACCCACAGTGTTTAAAGCACCACGAGAACACACACATATGAAACATTTTCAAATCCAAATAATAGAAAGAAAAATATATTACAATTGTTCTAGCAAAATACTCATGTCAAACTATTTGTATGGTAAAATAGAAAGTAAAAAAAACAAATGCTTTACCTTAAGGCAATGTTGAACTTCCTCAGTCTGCGCAGAAACCCCAGTAATTGAAGGTAAAAAAAATGCAGATGGGGGTGTTTAAATTAAAGTTTTAAATCGCTGTAATATATTTTTTAAATATATACTAGTTTTCACTATATATGTCCAATAACATTGTAGCAAAAAAGGCTCCTGTATCGAAAGATTAGAAAGAGTTTTTTCGTTTTCTTATCTTATGATTCTCGGGGTGCTAAACACAAATTTCAAATTGTGACCTCGTAATTCATGCGCCTATAAATTTATAAGATAAAAATCGTTATCGTCTCTGTTTTCTTTTATATTTTAGAAATGGTTTATGTTTTTAGAAAACGTTATTACACCAAATTAAAAAGAAGAGTTTTCCCTACATTTTACATATAAAGAATGTTTCCTGGTGATAAATAGTCTCGCCATATCAGTAAATTTCAGTGTGGCGACGTATATCTGGCAGCAAGACACAAAACGTGATTCTGCTTAAAAACACACTCGCCGCTATTATAAGAAAATAAAATTGTTCTTAATTTAACCTGGGATCTCTAAACATCAGTCTCTAAAAATTAGTGGCTTGCAACGTTCTTTTGACCAAGACCAAACAAAGCATTTCTAAAAGTTGATGTCCCTTCTTTCTTCGTAACACAAAATTCATCTTTTTTTAAAAATTAACTGTTATTCTCATGGAGAAAGCCTGAAAAGACATTAAAAAAAAGGGAAGTCACTTCTCATATTTTTAAGATTATTAAGCGGTCGCGAAATCGTTTACGCCGTATTCAGGTTGCGAAATCGTATTCGGCGTATTTATGTCGCGAAAATGTTTTTAACATACTATTTTAACATTCATAACTTTATAAATGTTATAAATGTTGTTATAAAACTTTATAAATGTCATTATTCTATTCATGTTATAATACACTCTTACTATTACACGACAAAATTAAAGGCTTCTGAAATGTGTACTTTCCTAAAAATTATAAAATTAGCTTTCATGTAACAAGATGAAATTACAAATGTCGCTTTTCATACAAAGTATAACAGTGCAGTTGTTTCAGTTATTACACCAACTTTTTCTGCATTTCTAAAGTTTTATCGCGAAATCTTTAAAATTAACAGAAGTTGAATTATAATATTTCTAACACGTATGAATGTATATGAAATTTAATATCACAGTATGGAACTATTTATCGTTATATCACTTTACAACATTCTATCAAATATCTGTTACAAGAAACGAAACCTCATATATTTATTTTTTGATATGGAGGCTAGAAGTAAGCAATCCACATGTGTCACTTTTTTAAATTGAGCAGATTCAGCAAGAAGGGGGGAGGAGATAGACCATTACTCGTCATTCCAATTGGTGGCTGATAACTGCCTAGCCTACGATAAAAGAAGAAATGGCAGAAAATGATTCTGCCACAGTAGCGCGGCAGCATTTTTAAAAGAATAAGGGTCAGTTTTTAATTTAAAGAGACTCGATTCTAATATAAATGTTGGTGCCTTAAATTTCTTTTGAAGATAAAACAAATAATATTTTACATTTAATGGATTTTCTTATATGTATAGTACCTGGGATGAGTACAATTCTTGGGATGTCCTAGGAGTCTGGCACCGCTATTTCAGATTAAAAATTTTCTATTTAATATTTAAATCGCAGAATTTGTCTCGTTCAATCTCTCTCTCGTCTCATTGAATCTAAGAATGTGTAAAAATTTTTGCCATTAAATAAGACGAGAAAATCTATTAAAATTTGTCGTAAAATTCTACGCATCCTGATAGAACCAGGGTATAAACATTTTTGTAGTCATAAAGATTTATAAAAAAAAGTTCTGTCTCTCTGGCGTCCCGCTGGGTTAGCGCAAGTCTCGGGTGCATTGCACTCGCCGCATCCCCTTTACGCCCACTCTGAAAAACATTTTTATCTAATTTATTTAAAAAGAAAGTGTAATTATGTTATTAGAACCTTTAGCCAGATGTCGTTATTTAAAAAAAAACTAAAGCGCTTTACAAAGAAATAGAATATATTTTACAAAATCAAAAAGCTTGAAATAAGAATATTATTAAGATTATAAAATATCATTGATGTATTATTGAAAAAATAATAAGTGCCTTAATCTAAATTGCGAATTTTGACTACTAAAAAAGGTGGTCCGAGAAAGGGGAGAGGTTGTTCTGCTAATAATCGCAGCTTCTTCCCTCTTATGTCCCACCGGCCACCCCATGACTATATTTATCCATGAGAAATGTATTATGTCTGAAGCAAACTGTACTTTTTAGGCTCAAAATTGTGTCAAATAAAGTGCGCATTACAGACGAGTAAATACGGTATTTAACAGACAAATTTCTGTTTTTAACAATCAATTACAACATTTAACTTCTAAAATTACAGAAAATTCGTTAAAAACACACTTTTCTAACAGAATTAAAAATTTACTGCCAAACGTCAGTATTTTTTTGTAAAATCAGTGAATTTTTTATACAGTAATACGTTAGACAGGTTGTTCAGGTTAGAGTCTGGGCTTAGCCCCGCTGACATTATAATTTACATTTATATGAAGAGAAATAACTATCTAATCAATAATAACTAACATACCATTTACATAAATTAATATGAAACAATAGAATGTGTAATCTAGCATAATAATTTGTATTTAATTCTTAAATATTTAAAAATAATTTTTTGAAGCATGTTTTAGATAATTTTTCTTTTCGGATTTTTTTTTTATTTAATCCTAATTTATACATAACTGATCAAACCACAGAAGAAAAAAACAAATAAAAAATTGCATGATGTTAAATAAATACACTAGCAAATTCTAAGCCGTGTTCATTAATCCTTACAAAAATTTACACCACTTTTAACACTAATCCTTCCTAATTTTGACGACGGTTTCAACAATAGGACGAATACACTGTCTCACAAGGGCTTTCGAACAACATGTGGATATACGAAATTCAAGCGTAGCACTGTGGAATGCTGATATACATTTTTTTTTGGAATTGATTCAACAACACATCCTTTTCCACGAAAAAAACCACCTCATATGAATCACAACCGGAGTTGTCTGAGACGACAGTATATGTGTCATACGGCACAGGAAGTTGATACTGCATACAAAATTATTAACAGTGATTTTATTACATTAAATTCAGACGAAATGAAAGCGTGCAGTCATTAGCTGTAATGATTAACGTTCCTGAAGAAGATGAAGAAAAATTTCCCATCAATTCAACAACACACTTCCAACGAATGAATATAACAAAACAATAACAAACAATCTGGCAAACCACTCAAAAATTATTTCTCCTATGAGCTTTCTCTCAACGTAATATCTCTTTTTGTGGAAGGTGGAATGCTCAAGATTACCAAATCATCATAGCACAAGATATTCACATCACTATCACCAGAAATTATTTTTGGAGCTGTATGTAGTACGTACGAATGTGGGTATTTACTACACAAAGTTGTGTGGCAGGCTGGTAACTCTTTTCAACCAACTTCTGACAGTTACATGGACATTGTTAAGACGAAATCCTAATTCACCTTGCACTTTTCCTAATGCTTATTTTCTCAAAGCGGGAAAGGAAAAAAAATGCCCGGAACATCTACTGTCCAATGCGTTCAGTGGACAAACAATAGACAAAAATATACTGTTTCTACATGCTTTGAATGGATGTGATACCACGTATGCCCTATACAGGCAACACAACATTTGATTCCTGAAAAGGAAAATAATGCAGATTTTTGAAACGTGTTAGAGGTATTCAAAAATTTTGACGCTAATGCAGTGACTGTCACTAATGAAAGACTGATGTTTCTTGTATCCTTAAATGGGCTCAGTGTGAACACATCAACATTCTTGAACAACCTTAGGTACAAATGGTACATCCAATCGCATTTCACGGCGCTTGCTAATACCGCAGAACTTACTTCCAAAAAATAGGCATCCCGATTAAACACCTTTACGCTGCACCACTCAGAAAAGCAGTGATAGGGACATGAAAGAGTAACGGAAACATGGCGTTGGAAAAATAAAACTACCGCTCCCTTACTTATTCACATATTCTATTACTACATGCAAATTATTTAGAAAATAAAATTTGATGTTGTGATCTACTTTGGAGTGTTTGGTTCTCATATTTTTCCCAATCCCCACATTTCAAGCATTTTTTCAATGCTATAAAGATCATAAAAATTAATAATGTAAGTGGTAACATAGTTAAAATGAAACTACAAATGCATTTAAATGATTTCTATAGCTTCAAATTGGTGTTCAAATTGGTGATTGAGAACGATTCATGGGCCGATACATGGTGATCGAACCCTATTTATACCATTTGATGCCGGAATTTCCATGTGTCGTCGAAATTAATATTACACATATACCGGAATTATTTTTCACAAGAAAAAAATATATTACAAATGTAGGAATTATCTCTAGTTTAATTTGGCGTTATAACTTTTCTAAAAACTTTTAGTGATTCGTAAATACAAAGAAAAAACAGAGAAAAATGGTTTTTTGATAGGTTTTTACTTATAACTTTTTAAGCACAGGTTATAAGGTCTCAAAGTTGATTTTCGTGCCCAGTATGCCGAAAAATATGAAATAAAGAAAAACTTTTTCAAAACATTCAAGGCAAAATTACCATTTATTGTACTAGTTTCGAAACAATAGAATTTGCGTTCCTAACGTTCAATGTTATGAAATAGACACAAACAATGTTTTACGTAAAATACGTAATTACATTAAGTGACAGATTGACCTGATATTGTTTTAATAATTGGTTATGTTTTCTTTTCTTTTTTCTTGTGTTCGGTCTTATACTCACTACATATTCCTTTGCGTTTTATGAAGTAAGTTCGCGAACCCTTGCACTTTTTTTTCAGCCTTATATATAAAACATAAAAAAATTATTAAAAATATTATTCAATTATTTCTTAATTTCATATGCTCTCTCTACATAGTTTTGTAGACGAAATGTAAATGTTTTAAACAATAAATAAAATACGTGTTCTGTTTATAAATATTTGCACACTTTCTTGAGTATTATAGATCACATTCCATCTTTATTTGCAACAGTTTATGATAGATAACAAGAAATATACACTGTGCAAAATTTCCATTCAATGTTAAACTATTTGTTGTAAAAAAAATGGTCCATTTAATTTTTTTAAATTCTTGATTATGCTAAAATTTCAACAACGATTCAACTTTTTGCCATCCTTGGCAATAACAACCAACCAAAACAAATAGTTCAATCTTTTCAATAAATAGTGCTTGTCTTGTACAAGAAAAAAAATATTGTTTTGAGTTCTTTTCCATTCGTTTATCTCTAGGGCCTTAGTTTGCATTGCTTCAATGACTCTTTAGTAGTGTTCTTCCAATTCATTCCTTATCTGCCCTTCCTTCTTCTATCTGTCGGGCTCCAGTCTATAACAGCGCTTTCAATCTTCGAACATGCCCATGCCATCGGAGTTTATTAAGTTCGATTGTCCGTAAAATATATTGCCAGTCCGTTACTTTTTAAATATTGAAAGCGCTTGATTGCCACCACTTTTTTAAAGTAGTATAATTACCCTTATTTTCGCATTATTTAATCAGTCATTGAATAAGACGAATACATATTTCTATTTTAAAAAGAGGTAGTGGGAAGCAAACAATCTGAAATTTAAAAAAAGTAGCTAAGTGGCAACGCTGACATACTGTTTGAGCACTTATGCTTTTTTTAATTTTTAACTTTTTCCAACTTTGATGTTCTTGCTGATCTTCACCAGAATTTCACTTCTTGTAGAGCGATTTTCTTATGTGGGATAGATTTAATGTTCATGTTTTTTAACAATACAGCATAATGCTTTCAGCGATTAAGTTGCAAAGTAGTCTTTTAATTTTGGGGACAATATTACTACTCCACAGAACAGAATTTAGCATTGCAATTGCTTTTCTGTCCTCTTCAATGCTCTTATCTACATCTGTTTGGCATGATCCTTCATGATGAAGAATAGATCCTAGGTACTCAAATAGTTAAAAGTATTCTAAATGTGCTGCTTTAGAGAACGATGACATCATCTGATTTTCTAGTGCTTACACCGCTTGCTAAAAGTCAAGGGTTCTTAGGTTCGAGTTAAAGGTTAGGCTTAGGTGCTTGTATTTTGCAAGATGTCACTGAACAGATGTTGTGTTCCGATTATAACTTATTTGCAAAGGATAACAATAGCCGCTTTATAGTTAAACACTTTTCCAGTTTTTTGTCCAACATTTTACCGAAACATAGTTCAACATTTTATCAGTTCAAGGTTCAACCTACACAAGTTTATCATTCAACCAGAGCACCAAATATTGAAACAAGGTTTCAGCATCTTATGGTGCCAACATTTTTTAAACTATGGTTTGGTCAAATGCTGAACCAAAGTTTTAACTGTATATGTAAGAAGCATCAAATGAAAGCAGGCAAATTCAAACTAAAATATGTTATAATTCTTTAATAATAAAGACGATTAAACGATACAACCTGATACCTAACTGATCATGTTGACTATAAACGAAAATTAGATCTTGTAGTCATTACTGCTCTTCGAAACATGTTAACCATCAAGCATGTAAGGTATTAGTTCCATTGTAGGTCCAAATAAAGCCACTGCAAAATTAATCAGAAATTTAGACGTAAGAATTTTGGAACATTTTTATAGTTTATTAAAGTTGATGTTGTATATTTAGCTGTATATTGTAAAATGGCCAGCAAATATTGTGTAAATCATATTGAAGCAATTCAAATGTCGAAGTACGATCAAGATTATTTATTGACCTTTAATAATCTTCTTTATTTTATATAGGTAATTATATATAGTTTAAAATATATTTTTTTCAAATTGATGCCCAAACAGAATTACTGAGCACATAAAGGGAAACTGATAAGTAACATTATCTGAATTTTATTACATTTCTTTCTTTATTCTTTGTAAAAATAAATAATTTAAAATGCAGAAAATAAAATTCTCTTATGAATACAAAATGTTCAACTCAATAGAATATTTTACCAAATTTTACATTATTATGTTTATTTTAAAACTTATATAATTACTTATATAACAAAGGGGAATAAATAAGCCGTATTAAATTGATATATATTTATATGTCTATTGTTTCTTTTTTTTAAAGTAAAGAAACCTAAATTTCGTAATTCCAATTTTTTAAATCTCTTTTTAAATACAAAGTATAATGAGTGCTATTTAGAATGTTTATATTCCCTTCCAGAGATTTCTTATTTTATCAAAATACTTTTCATTTAAAAACGTCGAAGTTCCTGAACAATAACTGTTTTATTTCGAACGCATCTAATTATATTTTTTTTCTATTCCCTAAGAAAAGAAAATTATTTGAAAACATTTCAATAAAAATACTTTAAATATAATTATGCATAATAAAAGTTTTATATTTGAAGTTAATTTCTTTCTATTAAATATCTCGAATGAAAATAATATATAAATTTTGCTTTAAAATGTTATATAATAAGCTTCAAAAGAGTAAGAGTATATACATATTAAAAACTAAAACTCTGTAACTGGAATTCGCTAGAGAATGCTTCTTGTTTGCATAATGCTATAGAGTAATAAATATTTTTTTAAAGTCAGAATGTAAAAACTGTGTTAAAATATGCAATTATTTTTGTTGTCTTTTCATGTTTTCAGAAATCTTGCATTAATCAGTTAAAAATGTTTTCACAATTATTTCTTTAAATGTAAGTTATTGTAATTTTATAAACATGTTTGCTTACATTCTTGACAAGTTTGCGTGCTAATGACCAAATCTTCTCGATTGTAATATGTCCTGCATGTAAAAATGCTCATCACTGTAAATCGACATTGTCAAAACTAGAAACAAATAAAATATGGCAATTGAGAACCCATACAATACATACGGAATTATTTGGCACACATCTAACTAAAGACTAACACTTTGATGCACTAACTATGTTCATTTTGTGTCTTTTTTGTCACAGATTTCTATATACTGAAAAGTATGCGCTGGCAGAAAAAGGGCAACTCCTGTAGGTGGATTTTATTCAGTGTTTTATGGTTCCTTTCAATTTGAATAACAGTAATTTCTAAAAGTATTATCAGCCTTATTTTTCTGAGAATAAATAAGGTAAAGAATACTTATAGAAAATATTGGTATTCAAATACAAGGGACCGTTCAAAAGCGAAAAAAGATCAGCCTACGACAGCCGCCATTTTTGTGTCAGCACGTGTGCCTGGTATTCAGAGATATGTGCTTAAAACAGACAATGGCATGTGTCCGACAATAATTGGGGCATGTCTCTAATACGCGGACCATTACTTTGAATGCAGCGAAGCAAGCATTTGAAAACTCCCATAAAGTATTGACATTGTAATGTAGGGTTTAAAATTTGTGATTTTGACAGAATTTGCTTGAAAATATTGCTAGAAGTTCATGCGGTTACAAATTAATTCTTAATAAAGTATGTTCAACCTATTTATTGTGAAATAAATGCTATTACAAATCTTGCTTGTCAAAATGAATTCGCTTGGCTGACACATAATGACGCAAGATAATACATAATGAGATAGTAAAAGGTACAAAATGAATGTTTGAGGTATATAAAACTAGATTTAAAAAAAATCAGAATAGCCCGAAAGCGTCTGATTTTTGTTTTTGATAAAGAACAATTTTGTTATTAAACGATTACATTTAAATCTGCAATGTGTACGTTATGTAGCATGGCTTTCAAAGCAACGACAGCATTAACAAGCATTCAAATCATTGGAAACTGGAAGAATGACTGTGAAATTGGTAGCAGACGTGAAGACATTGGACGGTTATAATTCATAAAACGTCTGAAAGCTCGAAAGTTTTCATTTTATTAGTATGATATTCGTGGCAATATAGCATAATTTCTACTGAATACAGTGCATGTCAAAGTATTCATCCTCACTGTATAATAGAGTATAAGTGGCCGGAGAAAATAATTTCTGCTCAAATGCGATCCAAAATCAAATTTTCTTCTGCAATGCCATACTATGGAGTTTGGGCACCATTGAGTTATAGCTTTACACGGTGAGTAAGAAAAATTTTCAGGAATATCGAAATGGCATTTTTTTTTGCTGACGATTATTTCTGTACAGTTAAAAGAATATAAATCGATTTTTCATGTAATAGTTTCGAAAGAACATTTCATACCCATATAAAGGAACATTTTTTTTTTTATTCAATACAAATTATCAGTTACGATATATCAACTGGAGTTAACAATTATAAACTACAATGCCACATTTTAAAGTATATTTAAAGTACTTTCATATCAGTTTTGCTTCGTAATATAATGCTACCGATTACAAAAATGTTTTTACGGGGTAAAATTTTAGTTTTAATTTCATATTTTAGAATCTGAAATAATACTCGTAATAAATATCAGAAAAGGTAATGTTTCTAAAAATTACATTTTCAAGCAAAAGAGCTCTTTTAATTTAAAAAACGTTGAAGTTAATTTCCGAAAACTATTGGCTCAGGATAAATTTGTATTCGACAGCCACTATTGTAGTTTGAACCATACAACTTTGAACGAACTTATTTGTTGATGTATTGGACAACTAGAATCGGAATATACACTACTGGTCATTAAAAATGCTACACCATGAAGGAATACAAATGACAGAATGATATTTATTGAACAAATACATTATAATGGGAAGGACAGGTGATTACATTTTCAGAAAATTAGGAGATATAGATCCAGAAAAAACAATACCCAAAGCACCCACCTCTGGTCGCAATAACAGCATTTATCTGCCTAACCATGGAGTCGAACAGAGATTGGATGTCATGTACAGGTACATCATTCCATGCAGCTTCAATACTATGCCACAGTTCATCAACCGTAGTGATGGGCGAGTGGTGGGGGGCCAGTCGCTCAGAAGCCATTGACAGGAAATTTTCAATTGGCGAGAAATCAGGAGAACGTGCCAGCCAGGGAAACAGTCGAACATGTTCTGTATTAAGAAAGGTCAGGATAGTACGACCAACATGCGGTCGTGCATTGTCCTTCTAAATCATAGAGTTGCGGACGCATCGAAGATAAGGCAGAACCATTAGTCGTAACACATCAGAAATGTAACGGCTGCTGTTGAATTTGCCTGGAATGCGAACAAGAGGTTACCGAGACGTGTTTCCAATGACACTTCACACCGTCAGTTCAGGTGATATGACAGTATGACGATTCGAATGCAAGCTGGCAATGTCCGTTTTTCACGATGCCGCCAAACATGAATGCTGGCATCATGACGCTGTATATGACGCAGGAATGGCGTCTCACGTCGTCTTTGATGAATGCAGGCTCGGTATGCAGCATCATGATGCCAGCATCCGCGTTTGGTGGCATCGTGGAAAACGCACATTGCCAGCTTGCATTCCAATCGTCATATTGTCATATCACCTGGAGTAACGGTATGAAGTGTCATTGGATACACGTCTCAGTAGCCTCTTGCTCGCAATGCCAGCAATTTCAACAGCAGCCGTTACATTTCTGATGTGTTACGGCCCATGGTTCTGCCTTATCTTCGATGCCTCCGCAACTCTATATTTTAGCAGGACAATGCACGACCGCATGTTGGTCGTACTATCCTGACCTTTCTTAATACAGAACATTTTCGACTGTTGCCCTGGCCGGCACGTTCTCCTGATTTCTTACCAATTGAAAATGTTCTGTCAATGGCTGCTGAGCGACTGGCACCCCACCACTCGCCCGTCACTACGGTTGATGAACTATGGCATAGTGTTAAGGCTGCATGGACTGATGTACTCGTACATGACATCCAATCTCTGTTACACTCCATGGTTAGGCAGATAAATGCTGTTATTGCGACAAGAAGTGGGTGCTTTGTGTAGTGTTTTCTCGGAATCTATATTTCCTAATTTTCTGAAAATGTAATCACCTGTCCTTCCCATTATAATGTATTTGTCCAATAAATATCAATCTGATATTTGCATTATTTCATGGTGCAGCATTTTTAATGGCCAGTAGTGTAATAAAATTTAGTTTTTCTCTAAATAATCTCTGTCACCACCGCCGATGCGATATTAGTTACTTTCTTTCTTACAATGGGAAGCATTTTATTATCATAAAATAACTATAACTGTGACATATGTTTTTTTAATATTTTTGTGATACATCAGAAAACGTTTCTGAAACATTTTTACAGAGTAATAAAATAGCCTTTTATCTGGGTAACCTCATAGAAGTGCAAAAAAACCACGAAAAATCAACTTTTGGTTATTAACATCAATCAATATTTGCATTTGAATTCATATAGAACTAACAAGTGTAAAAATTGAAATCTTTAGTTATAGGGAACAAACTTAAAACTTTTACTGCAATTACACCTAGTCGCATCTTCAAATCGTTAATCTTTTTTTGTATCGTGGAATCTTTCTGTTACCTTTACAATCAGGTCCACTAGGAGAGGGAACTGTGACTGCCTCTGTAGATTTTCACATCCCTCGAGTTCTGGTAAAGCAAGTAGGGGTCGAAAAAACCCGACTTAAGGCCTACGGCCTGGTTCCCTTCTGGGTGTCCATCTCCGAAGCTGTTGGGGGACGCCGGCCCATCCCCAAGTGTCTCGTGATGACTCCCCTACTGAGTTTCACCGCTTATCGCAACGGCTTACGTCGTCGGCACGTGGGTTTAATGTTAGAGGGTCCGCACGTGGCGGTCCTCTGGCCGGTTGAAGCCCCGTGGGAGGCATCTCCTGCTGGCGCGATAGAAGTCCCTTAGAACGCGCCGGACGCCCTTCATGGCGTCTGGCGGTGCAGCTTACTTTTACCTTTACAATCAAACTTTAAACATTTCTTTCATTTGTCAATCTTCATTACAACATCTGGTTTCATTCCATGCATATGCTCTTTGCGCTTATTTTACATTTTTCATTATTCTTTCAGCACATTGTGCTAGTATTTCTTTTTTTATTACGACGGTTCATTTTTTCAAAATGTCACTTTTTGGCTAATCGTTCTTATGCAGATTTAATGTAATATTTACTAATTAACTCGCCTGTTCATTGCACTACAATATGTAAGAATGTCTTCTTGATTGTAAGCTACCTACTTCTACTAACAGTTATTCAACTGTATTAGCACTTGTTCGAAGTGTTCACCCAACGTTACAAATAAAATTGTCTTAGGTTTTCGGAAGAATTGGAAATAAAATGTATGTTTTGCTGTATATAGTGTATTACAAATACATTTCAATAATTTCTATTTACTATAAAATTATTCTAAATTTAATTTTTTTCTTTAATTCCTTCGCGAGTTAAAATTGGTAAATTTTCAAAAATATAATATCTTTAGCTTTGCTGAATTTAGGTTATATTTATAAAAGTATTTCATACATGAACTTTAAAGCCATGAAAAAAAAAACGAAAAATAAGGATAACTTATTATTGACAGCTACATTACTTAACAAAACCTAATGTCATTAAGAAGCAAGCATATAAATACTAAGAGTGTAATAGGTTGTGCTGAAAATCTAGCAGGAAAACTGAACTTCTTTTTATGTGGAAGTAAATTGCTTTCGCCGTGTAATAATGTTTTAAAGGTTTCAGTTCAGTTATCTATATATGACAAAATTAAAACATATATATTTTCAGGTTAATATGTTATCGCTTTAAGAGTTTCTTATTCCTTTTTACATTTTTATTTATCATAAAATTGACAAATTTCTAAGACATATCTCGGACATTGTGGAATTGAGAAATATCATTTTAGTGTTCTTTCTGTTTTTTTTTTTTTTGTCTGAGGTACTATAGAGTTAAAAGAACATAAATCGAATTTTCATGTAATCCTTTCGAAAGAACGTTTTATACCATTATAAAGGATTTTTTCTTAACACAAATTATCCGTTACACTATGTGAACCGGAGTTAACTATCAAAAACTACAATAACACATTTTAAATATATTTAAAATGTTTTCACTTTATTTTTTGTTTGTAAAATAATGCTACCGATTGCACAAAAGTTTTTAGAGGTTAAATATTTAGTTTTAATTTCCTATTTTAGAACCTGAATTAATACTCATAGTAAATATAAGAAAAGGTAATATTTCTGAAAATTACGATCTGCAAAAGATCTCCTTTAAATAAAAAAACGCTGATGTTAATCTCCGGAAACTACTGACGCTGGAGAAATCTGTATTTGGCAGCCATTAGTGAAGTTTGAGTCTTATAACTTTTAACGAATCGCTTTGCTGATTTATTGGACAACTAGAACCGGAATATAGTAAAACTTAGTTTTTATATAAATAATCTGTGTTATTAGCACTTGTGCCATATTAATTACTTTTTTGTGCACAGTGAACTCTTCCAATTTAACGTATCTTCTTATCATAAACAATGTATAACTGTGACCTTATAACTTTTTTATACGTTTGTGATATATCAAGAAACGCTTCTGAAACATTTTTACAGAGTAATAAATTAGTCTTTTAGCTGTATAATCTTTAATAAATTGTAAATAACACTACAAATCAACTTTTCGTTATTAAAATTAATTGATATTTGCATTTGAATTCTTATAAAACTAAAAAGTGTAAATCTTGAGATCTTCTTCAGTTATAGTGTGCAAACTTAAAAATTTGTTTTTCAGATGTCAAAACAATGCAAGCTGAATGAAAAATATTTAAGTTTGGTTTATGACAAAACTCAAAAGTTTCAAACAGATCAGATATTCTCACATTTTTCGACAGTTATTTATAGATATATTGTTGTGCAATGTTACCAAAAATTTAGCTCACTTCAGTTAATTTTTAAATCATATTAATCATAAATATATTAGACCAGCGTGCCATTAAGATGAAGTTAAATTACTGTTAGTAGATTATAATGGAGGGGCAAACAGGGTAAAAACTCATACCTTAATATTTCTATCTGTTTGAAGCTATTGGGTTGTCCAGAAAGTTCGTGCCGGTTGGGAAAATCATTTTGTACTAAAAAATTCTGCCCGTTAACTTTAGACATTAGATATCTGCATCAATGTCTAATAATTAAATAACATAATTTTCCAGCACGAATTGATTTTCCCGACCGGCACGAACTTTACGGACAATCCAATAAAATTCTAACAGAATTTATGTAACTTTGCTCACTTACTCTACCTTTACCTTACTCTACCTTTTTACTTTAACTTTGCTCACTGGATTTATATTTGTACCACTTTAAATATCACTTTAAATATATGATTACTTCATTACTATTTTATTGATAAATGATTATTTATGAAAAATAAAATCATCCGGTCTTACCTCATCGGATTGGCATAGATATGTTATGGAAATTGCATTGATATGTTAATCTTACAGAAAATAATAAAGTTTAGACTTTCTGTGAAAAAGGAATAATATATTTCAATTTAGCACTTTAAATAAGAAATGAACTATTTCAATTAAATGTGTAATGATTTAATATTTAAAGACAAAAGTTTAATTATTTTTATTACAATTGCAGAAATTACAGAAAATAAGTTCACTTCTTTATTTACTTTTAAATAAACTTTTTATGTATATAGTTATCACCGACTATTCTTCAAATATCGTTTACGGGCTTTTAAATCTTGTTTTCCAATATCATTTTTTGTCGCAAGCAAGATATCCGTTTTTACCTCATCAGAATGTAGATTGGAAACCAAGCCGTAAAACTACACTTTTAAATTCCAGCAACAGTTTCATTGGATAAAATAATTCCTTAATGAATTATTGTTTTTTAGCATCCTTTTATATTCCTCATAATGTATCCGGTTTTACAGAGAAAGAATCAGGTCACAAGCCAATTCAATAAATATCACTTATAAATGCAAACCACAATTTCATTGTGGTAAATACACTCTTTTTAGATATGGTACACATAATAAATAGTACAAAAAGTTCTAATAGCTTTAAATGTGTGCATACATCAGAGATTTAAAATCACGCACTCTTTAAAGCAAAACTGATAAAATAGACATTCAAACACAGAAAATGAAAAAATTCCAGTATGGAGATACCGGGATGGTAGCTCCTTCTTGTCTAGAGCTAAATATTTCAACAATTAACCAATAGAAAGCTACTTAAATTCAGTGAAACAGAAATATCCGGTTTTCAACCAACTATTCTCTTTACCTCCAACTATACAACCAACTAATATACAACCAACTATACTGTTACCCTACTTTCCCCAACAATTATTAACTGCAACACCAGATTTCGTATAATCCTTGTTCAAATGACACTTTCAATTAATTTATATAAAATATAAATGCACTTATATTTTTTATTTTGCTTTATATAGAGTTATAATAGCTTTCCGATTGCCAGACTGCTAATAATAATCAGTTTATTTAATATAACATTTTAAGGTTTACAGAACGTAAGAAGCCTACTTAATACAGTTACATATTTTACTCGCAAATCCCGCAACTTTGTACGCAATGTGATAGAAATATGCCAGTGGTATCTGTGCACCTATTTGCATACGAGAGAATTATACTACAACGGATAAATTAAATATCACTAATTAAGACACATTTTGAAGGAAACTTTATTTCTGTAGTGAATATAGGTTGACATAAAAATTGATTTAACGAGAAAATATTTATTCCAACACATTTACAGTAACCCCTTCCCAGAAAATAGGCAATATAAAAAATATTTGGGAACTCTGTTTATCAGCTACGTACAGTGAAAGAACTTTGGAAATCGTTTAAGTAGTTTCAGAGGAATACGTTTTAAAATATTGGTTTGGTATATTTAACAGTGATTTTTCTGCAGCAAACGACTGAATATGAACTTACATAGTTAGCAATCATATTTTTATTACGATTATTTTAATCAATTATAGCAATAACTGGTACTTGCATGCGTTTTACGTTTTAAATCAGAAATATTTCATGTGATACTGTCATGGCAAACAATTTATTTTCTTCTGTGTTCATTTTTTAAAAAATTAACACAAAAAAAGGCGAACACAAAAAAAAGTGCGTATCTGCGTTTTAGAAATTATCCCTATGCCAAATTTGAATAAGAAATGGAAGAAATTTTTCCTATGCGAAAAAAAAAAAAAAAAAAAATTATAGACTGGCAGTTTCAGAAAAATCATAGTGAAAAGATAACTGTCGAAGTATTATTTTCCTTCCACCCATTTAAAATTCGACTACTTTTAAACTATTCTTTGGGGAATCGGATCCTAATAGAATCCTGTACGTGAAATTGACAATTTCTAGCCAGATGACAGTTTCTGAGAAATAATTATTACATAGCATTTTCTAATGATTTCATCCCTTTTAAATGTCGAATAATTTAACAAGCGCTCTTAGCGAGTAGTCTTAAAAGTAACCGTCATATAAAGTTTCATGTTTTTAGTTTCCACAGAATACACCTATGAGAAAAGAAGATTATTAGAGATATTGGAACGTTTTTCACTTTTCCACCCGCTTGACGGGTTGTTTGTAAAAAGATAAAATATAGTCTATATTTAAGAAGAAACCATCATGAGTATTATGCTGTGTAAAGATTTAAAATCGGTTCAGTAATTCCAAAGCAATCGTTTTCAGAACGTTTTCCGTTAATTTCATCCCTTTAAATGTCGACATTTCGGACGTGTTCTGAAACTAATAGTATTTTCAAAAACAAAACACAATTTAGAACATTTTTAAACATTTTCGGTTCACTTGACACCTTTAAATGTCGATGTCTATTTAACCACACATTTATATCTTAAAGGTAAACACCATGTCAAAGTTCTTGTTTCTAGCCTCAACATATCCGAAGAAATCGTATTGTAGAATTTTTGTTGCTTTTGAACTGATGTTAAGGCAGTTTCACAGATGTAAAAGTAGTCCTATTTTAACCAGAGACTGTCATACTGAAGTCTCTTACCAGTCTTATACTGAAAGAAATTTTGAAATCAGTTCCGTTGTTCTAAACTAGACGTGATTTTATAAAATCTTTAGCTCATTTCACCCTCTTAAATTTTAATTTTTAAAAATCTGTTTTATGTAAGCATTTACGTCTTAAAAGTAACAACCATGTCAAATATCAAGTTACTAGCCTAAACAATTCCAAATAAAGTGCGATTTATAATATTTTCCGAATGTTTTCTACTCATTTCACCTTCTTAAATTTCGATTTTTTTAGAAACCATTCTTAGCGAGTATTTACATTTTAAAAGTAACTATCAAGCCAAGGAAGAGTTTCTAGCAGCTCCAGAAACTCTAGTACTTCTGGGTTTTCCCCAACCGGTGTCACAGAAATTGTAATTTTAGAAAGTTTTTTTGCTCCTGCACCCTTTTAAATTTCGATTTTTTTTAAACTGCTCTGCGCGAGCATTTACGTCATAAAAGTAACACCCATGTTAAATTTCAAATTTCTATCTATAACAACTTCAAATAAAGCGTAATTTAGAACGTTTTTAGAATGTTTTCCTTCATTTCACCCTTTTAAATTTCGATTTTTTTAAAACTGCTCTGCACGATCATTTACGTCATAAAAGTAACACCCATGTCAAATTTCAAATTTCTATCTATAACAACTTCAAATAAAGCGTAATTTAGAACGTTTTTAGAATGTTTTCCTTCCTTTCCCCCTTTTAAATTTCGATTTTTTTTTAAACTGCTCTGCGCGAGCATTTACGTCATAAAAGTAACCAAGAAACCCATGTCAAGTTTCAAATTTCTATCTCTAATAACTTCAAATAAAGCGTAATTTAGAACGTTTTTAGAATGTTTTCCCTTCATTTCACCCTTTTAAATTTCGACTTTTTTAGAAACTTTCTTAGCGAGAATTTGAATTATAAAACTAACTCTGATTTTAAATTTCAAGTTTGTAGCCCGAACAGTATTGCAGAAATCGCAGTTTTAGAATTTTTTTCTTCTTTAAATTTCCAATTGCTTAGAAACAGTTTTGTGTGAGTGTTTACGTCTTAAAAATAACTTCCATGCCAAATTCCTAGTTTATAGTCCTAACAGTACTAAATAACTCGTAATTTAGAACGAGTTTAGAACGTTTCCTGCTCATGTCACCCTTTTGAAATTTTATTTTATTTTTAGAAACCATTCTTAACGAATATTTACATTTTTACAGTAGCTATGTTTCCAAATTTCAAGTTTTTTGCTTCAGCAGTATCGCAGAAATTTCAATTTTAGAACGATTTTTATTCCTGTTCCATTTAAAATTTTGGATTTTTAGAAACTGTTCTATGCGAGAATTCATATCTTAAAAGAAAAGCTATGTGAATTGTTCAAGTTTCTGGTTTTAATAATTCCAAATAAATCGTAATTTACAACACTCATTCCATCATTTTCACTTTCAGATTTCTTAGAAGATGTTCTTAGCAAGTATTTACATCTGATAAGTATTCACTATGCCAATTTTCAAGTTTCTAGTCCTAAAAGTATCATACAAATGTCTATTTTAGAACGTATCTTGCTGCGGAACCGGTTTGGGGTTAGTAGTACCGACATAAAATATAGTCAGTGACTTCACCATCATTTTCCAACCATTTTTTAAAAAATCGGTTAAGTAATTACAGAAATTACTCCCTACAAACAAATAAAAGTTTCTTCTTTATAATATTAGTACAGATTTAATAAATGCAATAAAAATAATCTTTATGAAAATATATTAAAACATGTCTTTAAAGGTAGACTGTGTAAACAAAAGTTACAGTGTTGTATTTATCCGTTGCGACTGAAAAGGCACGGGCAAATTGTCGTTTATTGCAAAACCAGCAGTATTTAGTTTGTATTATTCACGTATTTTATGTATTTTTCACAATAACAAGGCAAATTCCATTAACGAACAACAAAACTTGAAAAAAAAAACGTGATCGAAGATTATGGTGAATGTCACTATTTGCTCTTTTGAATAAGAGCCAATGATTACGGATTTGAATGCCATAATTTTTTAATTGTAATATTTGCCATATTTAATGCATAATTTTGCCATTACTCATAACCGGAAATAGTACCATTTTTAATACCTGAAACCTAGGCTCAAAATGAAGACGTTTATGATTTGTGTCTAATTTGTCAAATACCTAATAAGAATATAATAATTACATATTTGTCGGTATCATTTGTTGGGCACTACATACTATTTTTAGCAAAAACATGTCGGAATGTCTTTTTTTTTTTACTTTTTAAAACAACTATAAATCTTATAAAGTAAATAACAAATGAACGATATTCAAATTATGGATTTAAGAAAGATGGTGAGCAGAAAAATATTTTTAACACTTTGTGTACACTTTTTTTTTGTGATTGCTGAAACATTTTGAATTTATAATCTATGTAGGTTTTGAAATGTCTGGTTAAATTAAACATGATATTGACGGGAATAATCAGCCATACACATAGAGGAATATACGTTATTCATACAGTAAGATTAATCTTGAAAAGGCTAATCACCACTAAACATGAGAAAAATATTCTTATATAAGAATAGAAAGTTCACAGAGAAATTCAAAAAAATAATCAATAAGAATTGAGCACACAGAGCTTACCGTTGAAGGCAAAAATAGCTGTTTATCTTCTGAATTTCTCCTTCTGTTTCCCTTGCGAATACTTCCACAACAGAACTAAACTCCTATCCAATTTTCTCATTTGAAACTACAATAAACATTTTACTCAACATATACTTCTAAAATTACTCTCATTCTTTCTATCACACGTGTTTCAAATAGAATCCTAATATTTAAAAAGATGAATTTGGTCGTTGCGTCTAAGAAATATATATTTACGTGAACAAAATCCTATTTCATTTATTACGGACATTTCGTCAGTATTGTCAACTTTTGAACGGCTTTTAAAAAGGGGAGGATATTTTTATCACTCACACATCACTTTTAAATAGTACATAATTTCTACTTTTATAACATCGAACACAGAAAAAAGTGTACTTAAGAATGATATTTGTTTGAAAATTGTAGATCAATTTGCTAATTTGGGATGACTTTTAAAATACTTTTCAAACATGATTTTTTAATAAATCCATCTCAATATAGAATAAGTATTTATTATAGTAATGTAAGGTAACGATTGGCACAGTTACAGTAATGAACAATTGATTTTCCAGATAAAATTACCAAGAAAGGAAACTCTAGATTATGAAACACTTTCCAACACGTCCAGAATAGTTTAACAACTTACCATGGCGCAGATGATTAAGCTCGGTTCCCTTCAAGATCACCGAAAGTGAAGCAGCATCAAACATGGTCAGTGCTTGGGAGGGTGACAGCCTATCTCGGCTACGGCTGCTGTGGGACCATGTACGTTAATGGGAGCTGGTGCATGTAAATTCTGTTCGTGGCTCCAATGTCCTCCAAGTTTGAAAACGGTACCTCTGGGGGTGCCAATCCAGGTGCAGGCCTCTCATCTGAAATTGGTTAAAAATTAAAAGACCAGCTCTAGACGTCAAACCTCTGTTGAGGCTCTGACACTCCTTCTTTCAGAGAAGTGCCATGGCACTTTCTCTTACACAACAACAACAATAACAGCAACGTCACCTTTAATAAGCTGAAAAATGATAAACAACTTTGGAAAACGCATAACACATTTCAAAACCTAATTTCTTCAGTTACCATCAATATTCGAAAAAATGACCGAATTCTTTTGTGCAGCCCTGTATATGATCTATAGATTTGTATATATACTACTTAGCGTGCTAAAATTTAGTTCAGTTAGGAACCGCATAGCACAGTTGTAAATTCTCCTTTAGTAATTTCCGTCAATGCAAATGTATTCCAGAACTTTTACGCTGTCCTGTATATCGTCTATAGAATTTATACACACCAAGTAATTGGCCAAAAATTAGTTTAAGTTAATATGTACCACAATTTAAAACGCACTTCCAGTAATTATTGTTCTTAGACTAACTGTTCTTAGACTCTAACCGAATAATTGTGTGTGTCCCTGTAAATGAACGATGAATGCTATGAACATATTATTCTATAGTAAGCCTGTTATAGTGCACATCAGTGATATATGTAAATTTCAATATGCTTAAAATAGTAACATTATTAAAGTACACCCCAAACGACCCTAAAAGACCGCAATATAAATAAATTCTCTTGAGTGTCCCTGTAAATGAACTATAAATGTTACACACTCAATACCGAAAACTTCAATAACAATAGTAAACTTCAATAACAATAGTAAACTTCAATAACAATAGTAAACTTCAATAACATATATTAATTGCAGGGCAATCTGAGTATATTTACGTGTACGAACAGACGACAGACAGACAAATCGAATTCATACTTTTCAGCTATGCTGGAAAGTGTTAAAAAAAAGAAAGCTAATTTACTATAAGATACCGACCGCACTTATGTGCTCAGTTAAGTTATATCAATGAAAATATAGATTATTTTTAAATTTTATGTTGAACGTAATTTTAAATATTATGTTGAACATAAAATTAATATGAAGTTGGTTAAAAGGTCCGTGCATCAGAATGGTATATGGGTTAAAAACATCATTATGGAGTTAATATTGCTTCTGATATTGATCAGCAATCACCTCAACGTTTTTAAGCATAGTGCAGTGAATACCGGCATACCTTCTGAGGGGTAATGGGAATCAAATATTTTCTTATTCTTTTTAGATAGTTTCATAAAGAGGTATATGTTAAGACAAGGGAATCAATGTAATGAGCCCATTTATTATTTTTTAAAAATAATATCGCGTTTGCTGATTGCCGAAAGACGGCTCATCTCACTACGGATGCCAAAGTCTCTAGATGTCTGCCACAGTCTCCATATCAACAACCTCCCAAACACTCAAAAAAAAAAGAAAAAAATCGAACCATTTTTCAAAAGCATAACCAAAACTCTAAGTTTCCACCAAACCCCCCACATCCACTGTAAGCTCTTGAAAACAATCCTCAACAGTATAAAAAGAATATTACGTCTTCATCAGACATCCCTCATCCATAGTGAACTCTTAATCATAACAATCATCAGTGTAAATAGAACTTAATATATCATCTGACTACCACCATTCATTGTGAACACTTTAAATCATAAACTCTGATGAACTTTCTTGTTCATGACAATCAAAAGTGTAAACAGGACTTAAACAATAATGTAACCAACACCATTCAATGAGAACCGTAAATCATAAACTCTTATGAACTTACAAAAACTCAGCCAAATGTGAACCTATTTTAATGTAATTATGGTAATTATGCAACAGCCTAATGGCCTCATTTGTAATTTGTATTTTTTTTAAAATAAACTTGCCGAGCAGGGCTTGTAGAGCTTAAGCCATATGGTAGGCCTCCCTGCTTGGTTGAATTGAATTGAATTGAATTGAATTGTTAACGTAGTTGTTGGGGATGTCAAGCAACTAGCTTAATAGCGGTTAACCCACTTATGCCGGGTTTTAGTCGGAATTACAATGAGGGATCAGTAATAGCACCCTTCCTTTACATAGAAAAAAATTAACAAAATTCTTGCAAAGGAAAACTTAAAATCCTTTGAAATTTTACGGAGACTTAAAATACAGTTCCGAAACACCTATAGCATAAAAACTCTGCAAGTGGCAAAAAGAAACCCTTCAAGAATGGAAAGCTGAAGTAAACGAGCTGCATAACAAAGTCATGTTTCAGCTGTCGGTCAAGATCTTTGCGACTATATTCTGCGAATTTAATGGCGTTGTGCCTATTGACTTTATTCACGATAGCCGTGCTGTTAATGCAGCATACTGATCCCAGCTACACTAAAAGAAGAAACTGGCATATCGTCCAAAAACGATGCAAATGCACATTAGCAGTGTTATCCTCATCCTTGACAATCACCGACTTCAAGTAACACCTTTAATTTAAGAAACATTTCATGAGACATTACTGTTAAACTGTGTCAATAATATAGACATGTGATTATGAAATGTTTGGATTACTAAAATAGGTTTTCGACGGACATAAATTCGATGATGATGCAACCGTATTTTTTGCATTACTGGATAAAGACCCAGCTCTTTCTTTTCATGATAATGGTATAAAAATTAACCTATAAGCTGAGAAAATGTGTCTTGAAATCGGGAGATTATGTAGCAAAATAACTCTGCATCATCAATTCGGTATCGTATGTGAATGAATTAACACAAATAAGAAATTCCGGTTTATAATCGATTGACCTTTTTACATTTACCTTTTTTTATAGCAGTTCATTTCATGTGTGAATAAGATTTCGTATTGGCAGATTTTACTGGCCACGTTAGAAGCAGCACTTTGACGATCTAAAATTAGATATTAAGTGAAGAACAAAATAAAAATAAAATTTAAAAAAGAGAAGAACAGAAAATGTAGAATATAAAAAACAAACTTTGTCTAATTTTACCAAAATGGTTGAATCAAAACCAAGTAACTATATATTATCTATGATTATTTAGACTAATAAGAATCTGTTCTCTTACCCTATACTGTCTTCAAAACAATCATATCGCAAGATTATCGAAATATTTATTTTAGTTATAGAAAAATAGATTGCAATATTTTTTCCTGTCACGAACGTATTTTGAACAATGGAGGATTGAGGAGAAATTGCAAAATTTATAAATAAAGGTAGAAGTAGTATATTTACAGATTTAGGAAACAATAACAGTTAGTCCCATTATTCGCGCATAATTCAGTAGGTTTTTTCAAACATTTTTTGAATAATTTCATTTACCATTTATGTTTATAAAATAAATATGTATGTATAATAAAATAAATATGTATTTTTTTAATGTTTATTTTCAAGTTATTATAAATTATTTTAAAATATTTTATAAAGACGATTTAAAAATTTAAGCCCTGTGTTTATACAGCATACAATTTTATCATTTATTTATATCATATAACTTAATTATGTAGTGAAGTATCGATCATTGCAAGTTGCGCAATAACGCATGTTACATCTCACATGTATAGTAAAAAGGTTTTAAAAAATGATATTCTCATTTGCCAAACAATAATAAAACATTTGCGTCCTACAAATTATCAACATTACGCACTTTTATTTGGTGGATTCTATTTGAAATATTTCTAAACGTAACGATTTCCAAAAACACTGAATAAACTGAATGACACACTGAAAAAAAAAACTTTTCAGTCAAAATAAATACAACTAATTCAGTATAAAGTGTGTTTTACTTTTATAACTAAAATACATTTTGAAATTAATTCTGATGTGTTTACGAAATGCACAAACTTTTGCAACAAGAATTTTAACTGCAGTAGATTTTTAAACTTAAAGACGCCATGATACCAGAAAATAAAATGCTTTTTTTTGTCGCTGAATCGTGATATAACAGAAATAACCCCACATATTAATTTAAACACTCAAGTTATACTTTTTCATGAAAGTCACAAGGTGCTTCAAAATCCGTGTTAAGAAATCAAACAGAGAAGCTAACACAATTCAATAAATTATAATTATTTAATCTACCAGAAATATTATTAAGCAACATTTATCTAAATTTTATTCTTAAATGGGTAGAAGGCATTGTCTGATCAAGGAAAGAAAATGTATTAAAGAGCAGATAATGTTAATCGTAGAGATGAGCAAATCGAGTTAATTTGATAATCTTAGCATTTACATTTAAGTTATTTTCATAATCGAATGATTTTAAATAATCGTATGATTTGAGACACATATCAGAATATAGATGACAATAACTCTTATGATTGAATTTTATTCAACATTATCAGATCTAGGGAAAATTACGGAAATCTAGGGAGATTCAAATATATTTATGAATTTTGGGAAAAAATCTTCCTTTTAACTAGTGAAATTTTGGAAAAATAGAATAGCGTTCCTAAAATTATTCAAAAAAGAGCATGTTTAAACCACTTTTAACTATCTCTAGAGCATCACGTAGAAAGTTTTTGAGTCCCATCAGAAAAACAAATGACTCAAAACATCGCAGGTGTCCCGTTTTTACCAATTTTCCGATTGTTCTTTAGCTCGTGTGTACATATAAGATTAAGTGTGTGTAGATAGTAGTTTGTTCGATGTAGTCATCTAAATTCTAAATGCAACTGAAGAAATTTTGCATTATTAATTTCTTTTTTTAAAGTAATTCATAATTTCACTTTGTACACTATTTGGAAAAAAAATCTAATTCATGATTATATTTACAGATCTAAAGTGCTTCAAACACATTTTCAAGAACACCTTCTAAGACTTTTAATACACAATGCTTCAGCTCAAATTGCTACTACAACTTTAATCATTTATCTTTGAAATAGATTTTCAGGAACTATTTCTTATACCTTTTGGGATTTCTTTAACTACAATTAAAATAGATAGTTCAATGAATATTCGTAAATATAAAGTCTAATTCTGTTATACACGATGATTGACCAAAAGACGGAAGAAAAGAAAGAAAAAGAAAATAAAAACAAGGTTTTAGAAATAAGCCTCCTTTGTTGGTGGAAAGCGATTAGAACTTAGTAATTTTTCTCTAAAATAAATTCATTAATTAGAAAATTCTCATCGTTACTAAAATGATTTTTCCCAGGATATTTTTATCCAACATAATTTCCTTGAAGAAAGGTTAAACAGAATTTCGTAAGATAGAAGTTCGTTAAACCGAAGTTCAATTGCGTAATTTTACTTCTCGGAAAAAAACTCAATAGATATTCAGTATTTTCCTCATATTGATAAATATCATAAATTAATTGTTTATTGTTCAATTTTTTAATATCTTGTTACCTTTAGATTGTAAAAATAAACAATAAATGTAAGAGGAAAAACTGAGTTTGGGCTTTTATTTAACTAAATATAAATATTTAATTAAAAGTAAACAGGGACAACATAATCAACAATTAAATAAATACATAAAAGAGTTGAAAACCTGGCTTATTACGCAAACTTTATGCGCCACAGTGACTGATATAAAGTTTTAAAAATAAAGCAATTCCACAGAATTAAAAGTTTCCAACTTTTTTCTTTCAAAACATTCTGGCGGATAAGTAAAGTCTGCAGCTATGTCATATATTTTATTTTTGTTTATTAAATTTGTCAAAAACTTTATTTCAGATTATAATTTTTATTAAATTATTAAATACCAGTAAACTTGTGTGCGAGTTTTCCACAATACAACCTTTGAGGTGCGTTTTTTCTTTTAATTAACTGAAATTTTAATTCAAACAGTGTATTTTAATGAAATGCCAGTATGTTATTTCAAAAGAATTATCAAAAACCTTTAGACCTTAAAACCTTAGAAACCCCTTTCATTGTTATACTTTGAGTATGTGCATACAAAACGAAATGTTAATCTGAAAAAATAATATAAATGATCCATTCACTACCAGAGGATTTAAATATATTATATATGGCTGGCTAAGTTAATTCTTGATTAAAGAAAGTAGTTGATTCAAACTAGTAAAAATTTCAGTTAATCATTCATTAAAAAAATTAGTAATTTAATTAACCTCTTATTCGTCTTTTTTTATGAGCAATTACTCCGCCTTAAGCTATCGTAACAAAAAATTCGGATTTTTTTTTCCTTTGTGGAAAAAAGGGGACATGATTGGAACGATCACAATCTTAAAATAAGTGCGGTGCCTTCTTAAATCTTTTTTCAATATCATTGTAAAATATTAATTTTAATAGTGCAGTTACACAGTAACAGTTAAGAATATGAAAATATAGTGCATTTATTTTCAATTTATATGATAAATGTTAGAAGTTAAATTATAATTTCAAATAGAAACATTTGTTCATTTCCTGAGATATACCACTCATGGACAGAGATAGCTTTACAATTCATTATAAAGTGTGAAGCAAAACAGACTACTCTGTTGAGTAATCAAATCCAAAAATCTTTAAACAAACTGTATCCATGATATCCCTAAAGAAAATAAATCGATTGAAGAATGGACTTCGAAAATTTTTATCAATCTAACACTTTTTTCTTATGTAGAGGAAAAGGGGAAAAATTATAATTTCATCTAAAAAAACAATTTGAATTGAGAAAATTTCCAAAATAGTAGTGTCTTATCACTTTTAGTAAATGTGCTTATCTCAAAATATTCTGTTGTTTAAAAAATAACTAATAAACCTCTAAAAATTAATACACAGATAATTTTTTTTTTCACCGAAGGTTATTTTTTTGTATACTTTTAAAAACATTTACTTAATCTTAAAAAATATATATAGTTCCTGTAATTTTTTATTATTGTCTTAAAAAAGTGGATAATTACTTAAATGTTGATATGTTATACAAACATCCATAAAAAAAATAATTTTGCATTAATAAATTGTTAAAATTATTGTTTCCAAACGTATAAACATTAATTTTCAGTATTACACGAATCGTGCTAAAATTCCTAATAATTTTTTCAAAAATAGTTTCAATTCAGAGACAACCAAAACAAGTAGCAACGAAACCTTTAAAAAAAACTCGTTAAACTGTTCAAAATATGCTTGTTTTTATTTAATCATAATTCGTTCATTCGTACTAGAAACGAGTAATTCAGTTCTTACGAATCATACATTCAGCCAAACGAAATCTCCGCAAAACAAAAAAATCATTTAAATACAGCGGTAATGAATGATTTTACCTAAACTATTAATAATCCCCTGCAATAATTCAATCAGAAAATCCTTGAAACACAGTGCTAATGAATGATTTTACCGAACAAGGAATAACCCTTTGAAATATCTCGGACATTTCCAAAAGAAGCGGTAATGAATGATTTTACCCAAACAAATAATACCCTCAAATAACTCTCATACGCGTAAGCTTGAAAGCCAGATATGCTTTCATTCAGATACAGACGAAAACAGTTCAAATTAATCTCAGGCATGCACAGAAGCATAACTGTCCACCTTCAAGTCTTTTCAAATTAACTAAACACAGGAATTTTATAAGTGAAAGGGTTATTAATAGCGACATACTAATAAGAAACGTTTTATGTTATAATTTTTTAGGTGTTTTTTTTTTTTTTTTTTTTTTTTTTTTTTTACCTTGAAGAAAAAAGGGAAAACATGTATCATTCGAAAAAATAATAGATTGAATGATTGTTCCGAGTTGTATTACTATAAAAAAATATTCGAATGATTTATAATAATCGAATTACTCGACTGATTCATTTGAATGATGGCACAAAACAAGTTAATAGCAAATATCAATAATTTATATAAACACCAAATTATTGCTGTAATCACTGTACTAATATATACGTATACAGTGTGATTGATAAATATCGAAAAATAGGCTATTTCCTTAAATATTACCCCTAGGCACATACTTTCAATTGCAAAGTTTCTTAAAAAAGGTGCAAAATTTGATGATATAAGTTGCAACTCTTTGGGAAGAGGGGGGTCCATTTGAGAAAATACCAAAAATTAAATTTTTATACGGCCCCTGTAGGATAAAATTTCCAATTAGGAAATTTTTCCTTCTTCATTCGATCCTCGTTAAGCCAGCCGTGTTGATTACGGGCCTGGCGCCAAGCTCGGGCTCATGCAGACACCTAGCATATTTCTCAAGCAAGTTTAACGCAAAAATCTATACGCTGTTATTTTATATCTGAAAGCTAAGGCATTGTCTTAGATTGACTTTTAATAATGTGTAAATTTATGGTCGATCCCTAACTTGTATTTTAATTGAACAGATATCGCGTCGTTCAGAGATATACTTAAGTGGTGTAAGTCACGAATTTTGGATTTTAATATCTGTGTGCATTTTGCAGATATCCAGATGGAAGTTTTTTTTGTTTAATTGAAGAATGGATAAGGAAAAATTTCCTAATTGGAAGTTTTATCCTTCGGGGACTGTATAAAAATTTAATTTTTGTATTTTCTCAAGTAGACCCCCCCAATGGAGTTGCAAGTTATATCATCAAATTTAGAACCTTTTTTTATGAAACTTTGTAATTGGAAGTATGTGCCTAGGGGCAGTATATAAGGAAATAGCCTGTTGTTTCGATATTTATGAATCAGACTGTATATTTGAAAATCATTTGTTGCATTTTTATTTGAGTTTCTATCATACATCGATGACTATCACAGCCAAAAAAATAAATAAATAACATAAAACGCGTCACAAGGTTCGTTGATATACAAAACTATTTCCATTATTAAAATATGAAAGTTCTGACTTTACTCTGTGAACCGTTTTTTAAATAAAATTACATTTTCGGATAAAGGTACTGTGTTGCCATCAAGAGTGATAAATTAGAGATTTTTTCAGACGTGTTATTATATATAAAGTTAAGTAACTTATAAAATTTTACTACTTTTATGTTACAATTTAACCTAAACACGAATTGAGACGTGCGACTCATTTCCTGTGAATAACGTTTTTATTTACAAAATATTTTCAATCAGTAGTTAATTACAGAAACAAATATTTATCTCTATTAAACATTTATTTCATGGACATTTGTTTCTGTTTGAAGTCTTAAATTAGTCTGAAGAGAGCCAAAACACCGAACAGCAATCTAGAAATGTACACAAAAGAAAGCTCTTATTTAATGAATTTCGAATAAAAATGTGATTTTTATGTACAATCTCTTCTCCGTTTTCAAATAAAACACGTCTCGTAATAAGAATTGCTGTACTTAAATGACGTGCGAAAATCTTTTTGAAAGGGAAATTCAATCTTAAAAGTTTAATGGCAAGAGCAACATAGTATTTTTTATTGTCGAATCATATTTTAGTTTTTTCAGCGAGAAAGATTTATTTAAAAGCATTTTCTCATGAGAAAACACAAGATGCGTCTCACTGCGTCTAATCTCAGAAAAGGAGAAATTAATGAAAAGAATTTATCTTACAAGTTTACACTAGCATTGAAAGACAATATATCAGGCTAACATTTTAGTACAACAATCACGCGCAACCATGTCATGCATACAGAATAAAAAATATAATGCATGTGAAAATGTTTTGAATTTTTAAGTGCCTTTAAGTCTCATGTATTGTTTTCTTTATTTTAATGCAACATAAAAAATGAGGAAAACAAATATTATAATGACTTTATTAGAGTTACTTTCTTATGAATTTTTTCTAAATTATGTTGTAAAATAGTTTCATTTCATTTATTTATATAGAAGTAACTCAGTATTCGCATAATATTAAAAATAAAAACTAAAGAAACAACAACAAAGGGATTTTTAAACAAAAAGGAGGAGCAAGTGGAATTGATTTTTTCATAATTAGTGACTTGCGTGCAGTTATAAAAAAATACTCATGTTATTAATATTGTCATTTTTACTTTCTTCAATGTAACACATGGGCTGATAAGTTCCCGGTCTAATAAAGAAAACACAACTTTTTAACATAACTTTATAACTTTAATAAATAACATAACTTTAATAATAAATAATAATTTAATAATAATAATAATAATAATAATAATAATTTAATAAATAAATAATAATAATATGTTTATAATAAATAACATAATTTTATAACGAAAAAGCTCCAAATAGTGCTCAGAATCATCGATTCGTTGTTGTTTTTGGCCAAAAGTCAACACGCGCGGCACCCACTTTGACAACAGCTTTTTCATAGACAAATGTTCATTCAAAATAAAACCTACACGTTCCTTGGATATCTCCAGAGTCTGCGCTAACTCTTTTACGGTTCCCCAAAACGATTTTGTGGATTTTTTTAATGTTTTCCGGAGTAACCACTTCTTCTGCGTGGTCCATCACTGGTGTCCGTACGGCCACGTTTAAATTCAGCAAACCAATCAATAATGTTTGATTTACCTGGTGCAGTGTCCGGATAACGCTTATCAAGTTTGAACGGTGTTTTTTCCCATCAAATAACAATTCTTGAAATTCTTGTTTATCAATTTTTTGTTTATCAACAAAGTCGTTCAACTAAAACTAAAACCCTAATGTTTTATCCCCATGGCGAATCGTCATGACATTTTTTCTGCTACCTTTTAAAGGTTAGTATTTACTAAAAAAACTGTCGGTTCGACG
Organism: Maratus michaelseni; assembly: GCA_963931845.1. NCBI lineage: Eukaryota > Metazoa > Arthropoda > Arachnida > Araneae > Salticidae > Maratus > Maratus michaelseni. The sequence goes on from OZ007589.1 coordinate 236,295,615, forward strand.
ATTGCAACGCCGTCTGTGTGTCAGAACGGGATCTTATAAGCCGATGTGTTATATAAGAAACAAGTACTTGAATCGTAAAAAATGCCGACTTCTGTTTTTGTTCTATTTACACGTTTTGGGGGTGTTCTGAAAACGAATTGACTATTTTTGGGAGATATATCTTTCTATCTGTATGTATGTGGCACAAATTTTGTGGGTGCTCTATCTTCAAACCGAATGCATGAAATTTCATTAAACTTCATATTCTGTTAAACCTTGATATAAAATGGTGGTAATTAGGTTTGAATGTATATCGCCCAAAAAATGACGCTGCTATACAGTGGTGTTTTTAATACATTACTAATTTCTATACATTGCCAATTTAAAAGTTTTACATAATAACTAGTTATGTAGTTTGAACTAATGATTATTTACATATCTTGCTTTTATAATACGTTAAAGGTCTTATATGAATACCTTCAGCACAGTGCTATTGAAATTAAAGCAAACAATTTCATTAACAAATTGAATACTCTAACTTTATAGCATGTGAGCATAACTAATCTATATGTTATTGAAATTATTATTTATGTACAGTTTTTTCTTTAAAATTAAATAAAACTTTGTAAGAATCACCATAAAAACAAAAGAACACACAATACGCGTTTCAGTCTGGAAATTTCAACAGTACGTCATCAGCCAATATAAACACGTGTCCGTAAGGGGACAAGGTCCCAGATGAACAAGAAGGACAGAAAGGAGTGCCTACAAAGAGTGTGACAGGTAGCACTATCTGTAAGGTTAAAACCAAAAACAGAGGAGCAAATGCAGAAAGGGAACGGGTTGCCAAAAATGATAGAATAATAATAAAAGAGAAAGGGAAAAAAACAAAAATAAAATAAGAGAAGTACATTAAAAAACTAAAAGAGAAAATGCAATAAAAACAAAATAAATAAAGAAGTTTTTTTTTCTAATAAAATGAAAAGAGACAGAAAAAGAGGGGAAATAATTAAATTAATTTCCAAGCTGAAGAGAGAAAAGGGGGTGATGGAAGATCATTGATAAGATTATCGGAATTTAAAAAAATAAAATATCCATCATGAAAATCCGAGTGGGAGAGACAGGAGAAGTATTAATTCTGGCCATCGAGAAATTGAAACAGTGACTGAAAGTCCAATAGTGAGAAGCAATCAAAGATCTAGAGATTTCTTGATTTAATATATACCCCTGATGCTCGCTTAGTCAGAATTTAATGCTCAATTAGTCTGAAATTTAATGTTCAATTAGATTGACCGATATAACCCAACTAACAAGAACAAGGAATAAAATAAACCCCCCACCGGTTCTCAGTAGGAATAGAATCTTTCATAGAAGATAGTTTTATTTTATTGGTAGGTTTGAAAATAACTGTAAAATTGAAACGAGAAAAGATTTTAGAAATTTTTAGATTTTTTTAACTTTATTGTTCTGCTATTTTATTCTCCTCTCTGTTTGAAAATTTCTAATATCCTTTCTCGTTTCAATTTTACTTCAATCCTATTAATAAAATAAAATAATCTCTTCTGAAAGATCCTATTCTTACTGAGAACCAGTTATGGGTTTATTTTAGTCTTTGCTCTTGTAATTTAGGTTATATTGGTTCAATTAAGAGAGCATAGAAGTTCAGTCTAAGCGAGCATCAGATGTATATATTAAATGAAGAAAACGTTAAATATTCGATTGCCTCTCACTATTGGATTTCAGGTCACTGTTTCAATTTCTCCATGGCAAGAATTATTTCTCCTCCTGTCTCTCCCTCTCATTTGGATTTTCACGAAGCATATTTTATTTTAAAAAATTTCGTTAATCTTATCAATGATCTTTCTTCATCTCCTTTATTTCCTTCAGCTTGAAAATTACTTTTGTAATTATTTCCCCTCTTTTCATTTTATTAAAAAAAAAAATTACTTCTTCTTTTGTTTTTCATGCGATTTCTCTTTTAGTTTTATAATTTATATATTTTAATTTATTTTAATTTCTTTTAATTTGTTTATTTCTTTAATTTATATTTTTCTTTTTTTGTTACTTTTTCTATCACTTTTGGCAACACTTTCCACCTCTGCATGTTCTACCCTGAGATTGGTGTTTACCTTTCAGCTAGCGCCACCTGTCGCACTCTTTGTAAGCTCTCCTTTCTGGCCATCCTGTTCATTTGTGACCTTGTACCCTTATGGACACGTGTTTATGTTGGTTGATGACGGACTGTTAACATTTCCAGTCCGAAATGTGTCCTGTATGTTAATTTCTTTATATGGTGATTCTTACAAAGTTTTATTATTTAATTGTGGTTTATCGCCAGTTTTTTTCGGTGCTGTTTCATCAATTTTTAATTTCCTTAGACATTTTCCTCTATACGTAAAATATATTTTATTTAAAAGTAATTTATTTCAATTAAAATTATATTTTATCAATATCACATTAATTACAAAAAAAAATAAAAAAATCATTTTAAAAACCAATCATAACATAAAGCACAGCAGTACAAATAATTATTTTGGCCGTTTTTAATACCGATAGCTGCTGCATCCTGTGCTACATATTTTATCTCGAATAATAAGTAATTACTATTATACTAAAGTTTCTATTTCAAATTTAAATTTCACCTGTTTTGAAAACGATTGCGAGTTATTTAAATCTTTACGCTTATGTGAATAGATATAATTTATTTACATGAATGATGGAGGTGCATAGTTTCGTATAATTATTTGAATTTTGCACTGAAACAAAATATTAATTTATCAGAATTATATGCCAGAGAAGGAATGTCTGTGAATAATAAATATTTATTTATGCAGATAAAATACATGATCGTAATGTAAAGTGCAAATTTGTTTAGCGACATATTCTATGAAAGAATTTTTTAATGTAATTTGGTCATCAAATAAGTCACATTAGACGCAAATAAAATAAGCGAATTTCTGTAAATTAAATTTATGCATAATATACCATTTTGAGGTGAATATTAGGGTGGGGCGGAAAAGTCAAGTTGATACTTCCGAGTCGCTATAGTGCGGAAAAGTTGCGATTGGTAAATACAAGAGAAAAAAAATATTCAAATTGGACTATATCTTCCGATCCCGCAAACCGCCTTAAAATTTAAAAAAAAAAATGAAAATTTACAATTTTTTCAGAATAAAAAAAATTACGTATATATATTTTTTATCGCTATAGTCAAAATTTTGCAGATTGTACTGTTTAATAGTAATAATAATAATAAATTGCGTTTAGAGAATGTCTTCCGATCGCGCAAGCGCAATAAAAATCGGGAAAAATTCAATTTTGAGTGATTTGATGAATTAAGAAAATAATCACCTGAGGTCAGTTTGCGTTCCAGTGTTAACATTCGCATATAAATTGTACAGCTTTTTGCTTCTTTAGCTATTTGATAATATTTAAACAACTCAGAACTCACTACGGGAAGGTGGCACCAGTGGGAGTGTCTGCACTTAGAGTCCCTCCCAAGCCCTTCCCTCCTTCCAACCAATGAGGGTGTTTGCTACTTACATTACTTAAATACATAATTTGTTAATATTCAAATTTAAATTGCTTAAAAGGCGTATAACCAACATAGTGAAACAGTATCCAATCCGGGACTCGAACCCGGGTCATCAGTATAACGCACTGACGTTCTACGAACTGAATCACTTGGGAACGATACTCAGCATGGTACTTTCTCCCTGTAACATGTTGGCAAGGCTACAAACGCAGCACAAGACGCCTTTTAAGCAATGAAAAGTTGAACATCATGAGTGCAAGGCGTATGAAATTTTCTATGGAAAAATTTCCAAGTATTAAACAAAATTTGCTATTTCATCTGTTTAAGTCTGACTTTTAGACGCAACATTGTACTGGGATTTGGTGGTAAAAATTGGTATCATGTACCTTGATTTCAGTGTGGCCCTGATTAATACATTTCTTGATTGGGGCCCGCATACATTAAACGATGCTTCCGTTACCAATTTGACGCACCGCTCGGCATCTTGCGTGTGGCAGAGACATTTTTTAGAGTCCCAGTCTGGGATATCACCTGATTAAACAAAGAAATGTATTTCTTAATTGGTTACTCTCCGTAAAAGAGTTGGACATAATAATATTGCTACATTCCAATCAATTAATTCTGTATATTGAAGAGTCTGCCTGTCTTTTAGCACTCTTCTTAGCCTTAGCTCCTATGTGTCCCCTCTTATCAAAGACCATTGACATCAGTAGGTTTTCCGGGTGAGCAAAGAACGAGTTTCGTTCAATTACTGGGAATACCACTTTCTTCAGGTCGTCAGACAAGTATCGAGATGTTTATATTGTTCTGTACAGATGAATAGGTCCATCTGTAATGCACTTACTGCATTTTATTCCAAGCCAAGGTGGCATGCAAGATTTTAAAATAAATGTCACGATGGTTTTTAAGGCATCGGATGGATTTTCTACGTTCACATAAAGTCGAAGGACTCTGTTTGCACAATTGAGCCATCTAGCGGTTGAAATCGGGCTGGGGTCACGCTTTGATAAGTCATTTGGAAAGTTGCCAGTTTTAATTGGTTGACTTACGTCAAAAAGATATCTTTGGTCCTTTCTCAACAGTTTTCTGCCCACTTTTTGAATTTCACAATCAATTAATTGAAAATTTATCACTGAGAGCTTTTCACAACCATTGAGATTCTGCCCAATTGGTCCACTAAATGATCTTGGGCCAGTTGATTCACCATCCAACTGTTGAAAAAGATATCGGAAAGGTTATTCAATAAAATGGAATAAACAAACAACCCACTGAACTGGTCGTCCGAGAAGCAGTTCGAGCTGTCTGATAACATAAAATTTTCCATCTGTATTGGTATTCGTAAAACCGCAGCCTAACAAATCTAAGTATTCTAATGATACCCCTTTTTCAGTAATCAGCACGATAGTCCAGCTCAATAGTATCAATTTGCATTTAAATCTTAACCTGGGACCACAAAATGACCTCAGTTGATTATTTTCTTAATACATCAAAATCATTCAAAATTAAAATTTTCCGGATTTTTATTATGCTTTCGCGATCGGAAGATATGCTCTAAACGCAATTTATCATTATTATTATTATTGAACAGTGCAATCTACAAATATTTTTCACTAAAGCGATAAAAAATATATATTCGTAAAAAAAAAATTCTGAAAAAATCGGTAATTTTCAATTTTTTTGAATTTTTTGGCGGTTTGCAGAATCGGAAGTTAAAGTCCGATTTGAATATTTTTTCTTGTATTCTTGGGGTTTTCTTGTATTTACCAATCGCAACTTTTGCGTACTATAGCGACTCGGAAATATCAACTTGACTTTTCTCGCACCGCCCTGGTGAATATCTCATATAAATTTATTTTACAAATTTAAATATGTCTTTGTTATTACTTTTGCATATTCTTATGGAGAAAGTATTGGATTCTTGAAATTTTCCAACTTCCTGATGAAAAAGGATTTACATCGTTTTAGGGTATCCAGAATATGAACTGTCTCGTTTAAAGATAAATGTCTATTTACCTGTCTGTGTGTTATACTTAGTTTTGGATGTTGTCGCTACTAACCGAATCCCATGAAGCTGTGACCCGAATCCTATGAAGCTGTTTAGAAACAGATATAGCTGCATTTCGAGTAAAATTGTTGTTGGTTTTATTTTGGTATACATCTCTCAACATGCAGCATCACTATTTTATGCCATAAAAACGGGCAAATACATACGCACATTACTTCTTTAAATATAGAAATAAAAATAAGAAATTATTCATTATATTTTATAGATTTCTGTAATAAACTGTGATTTTAGTGGGGATGTATGGAGATTCGAGTAAACCTGCTCTGTAGCTGATAAAAATATACACTGCTCAAAACAATTAGGGGAGCACATAGTTTTAACGAAATTACTCAAATATTTACACCGATAAGTAATTTAAATTCAAACATCCATATTTTAAAGCGTAGCAACAAACAGAAAAATAAAACTTTATATGCCAATCAAAGTTTATGACGTCAAAAACCAGAAAAAGGAGATAAGTGCAGAAATCGAGATTTCACCGAGACGTCTGTTTCACTGTCTCATTCGTGAAATTCAATTGCGCAGCTTTTGTTTTGAAAAAAGGTGACCTTGAAAATGTCACAACAACGTGATTTACCAGAAACCATGACTTGGTGTTTTAGATAGAGACTTGAATCCGTGCATACGCAGAGAAGTGTCGCGGACGCTGTTAGAGTCGCAAGAAATGTCATTGCAAGGTTGTGGAATTAATTCCAAGAAAAATGAAATGTTAGACATCGACCAAGGTAAGGTCAACACGTGCTACCACAGTAACTGATAACGATATATCCTGTTAACAGCTAGTCGAAACAGAACAGACAATGCTACTCAGCTGCAAAGACAGCTGCTCGTGGCAACAGGATGAAGGGTGTCCAGCCAAACAGTCCAAAATAGTCTTCATCAAGGTGGTCTCTATACGCGTAGGCCAATAGCCTGTAATTCGTTGACGTCAAGCCTCTATGTGACCTGAAGAAGTTGGGCTGTTCAACATCGAGATTGGAGGCAACGTGATTGAAATCAAGTGCTGTTTACAGACGAGTCCCAATTTCACTCCCGACGTGTTTTGGTATGGATGGAAACGGACATTCGAAATAACACCACATTCGTTCGTGAAAGATTACCTTACAGACGATGTGGGTTCATGGTATGGGATGGAATCAGAATAGGTGGACGTACGGGCCTGCAGATCATTCGGAATGACACTCTGATGTCCGAAAGATATGCAGACGAGATGCTGAGACCTCATGTCGTACATTATGCTGCAGCGATGGGGATTCCTTTGTTTTCATGCATGATAATGCCAGTCCGCATACAGCTCGTCTGGGAGAGAACATGCTTGAAACTGAAGCAATACAGCGTATGGAATGATCAGCATGCTCTTCTGATCTGAATCCAATCGCGCATGTTTGGGACACACTCGGACAATGCATTGCAGTGACACCAAGGCCTTATTTTAATGTCCGCGACATGGATATTGCTATTCTTGAAGTGAGGTACAGGATTCCCCAAAGTCTTATTTAAATCCTCATCGTATCAGTGGAAAAAAGTGTGCAGCAGTCTTGTCTGTTCGAGGGGACTACACGCCATATTAAACATCTTGCATCATTCCTAAAAAATATTTTTTGGCCAATTTACATGAAACCAAATTGTTGCCCTAAACCATCTTTTCATGTCATTTCCATCGTTTCAAAGAATTAAAGCTCTCTTATAATTTTTTTGCGTATGTTTGTCTGTATTGCGCATTGATACACGTGCACTATACATTTTATGACCACGCATGGCTGTATAGAACAGTTTTCTTCATTTCTTTGCTTGCTCCCCTAATTGTTTTGAGCAGTGTATATTTTTTTGTACTCAAAAGTTTGAATCATTTGATATTTTTTAGTGTATAATATTTTTTTACCAGAAATAAAATAGCTGGTATATAATTTCGTCCAATTGGGAAACTTACATATTGAAAATCATACATAAGCGATAGAAAAGCGAAAGGAACTAAATACCTTAGAGACAAACATTTTTGACAAATTAAGGAGATAGGTTTTCCAGGTGGATAGAACACCATCTGTCTGCAAAACAAGACGACATTTGTCTGAAATGCTATACATCCTGTTGTAATACTCAAATCACAATTGAAACTATCATATTTTCCAGTTTTGTTAACCCTTTATGCACCGATGGTATTTTAAAGTACCATTAAAAGAAACATGTTAGAAAATTTATTTAGAACGTCTATTGTCAGTAATGCAAGTTAGCATGACTTCTAGATTTTACTTTATCATGTTGCAAAAGCATTATTCGCTGTACAAAGAAAAATAGTTTTAAATTGATATTTTCTTTTCCGACTGCAACTGTTCAGCTTTTTTTTATGTTAAGACATCCAGTTGAATGTTTAACGTTTGAAAAGTATCTATCTTTATATGTGAGGCCATTTACTTTTGTAAGTTTACTAATTTTATAAAACTAGGGAGCTCGTCCCCCTGCTCGCTAACGCTCCCCAACCCCCGTGAATTGCAACGCAATTCACATACACGATCCCAGGTCGCTTCGCTCGCTCACCACTATTTGCATTAACTCTAGCCAGAATTAGTACTATCATAAATCCTTTTAACATTAGAAATTTACAATTTTGTTTTAAGTATAAAAAGCAATTGCGAAATTCGTTGAAAACATAATTAAAAATGTATTTAGTTCGTGCTATCAATGAGCATAAATCATTTTAACATTATGAAAAACAAAATACCTTGGAAACACAATTAGTTTAAAACTCATTGCACCTATAATATAGTACAGCACGGCTTAAATTAATTTCGAAAAACACTAAGTGATAGTAAAATAGTTCAATATAAATCAACAATTATCGTCTAAAGTTTATTTGACGTGAAAAATACAATCTCTCTCAACACATTTTCCGCTGTGTTGACCAAAAAGCTGATTTGCTGAATGCATCACGTGACCGCTAAACGAACCATGCATCGCTGAAATCAGCTACATCGGCCGAAAGATCATGGTGTCTTTAAACACAGATCCTGCTCTGAATTTTGATTTGCTGAATGGATCATGTGGCCGTAAAATGAACCACTCAGAATCGTGTCGCTCTAGAAACTACGGTTTTTGCCAAACGACATGCTACAAATTCAGCCTTATTTTCGCAACACGTAAAAGAAATAGATTCTAAAAACAATATCCTGAAGAAATGATTTGTGTAAAGTTGTAAATAGTCTACAAAATCGCTGTAAATACTGATTTAGTTAATTTCATTTTAATAAATGGAACTTGTCTAAAATGTATTTAATGATTGTAGCAATTAGCTAAGATATTTTGAAATATTCAGAAAAAATACTTTGGAAGGCAAAATTTTCATTAATTTATAATTTTGTACATAAATTTTCCGTACGATTTTTAAAAATGAAATTTTAATATATTTCTTGTGCTTATCGTATAAAAGATTAAAATAATATATATTTTGTATTTATATCATATAATATTGCACGGAAGTTTTCATGTTAACAGTTACTTTTATGGATAACATTTTTAAATAGTCTGTATTTTTAAATGTAAATTAATTAAAATGCTGAGTTTTTAAATTGAAAAACGGGAGTATCTTTTATTGAATGGAATATACGTAGATTGATGAAGGAAATTCTCAAAGATTTAATAAGAAAAGGTAAAGAAGACTTAATAAGAAAAGATAAAGATCATAAATATTTTGTTGCACTACTATGCGTTTATGCCGCTCCACCTATTTGTTTTAGTCATTTGAACTAGTGCTCTCAAATATACGTTTATATACGTGTAAACGTATACGAATTTAAGCCTTTTTTCCATATTATTCCTATCCAAAACCGTTTCCGGTTACAATACGTTTTATACGTATTATACGTATATTCGCGAGCACCAATTTGAACCGAAAGGAAGGCAGAGTAACAAGCGTTTATGCATAAGGTGGTTGTGTTTTTCGCGGCTCTATGCCCCGGGAGAACTGCTTCTCGGGTCAAAGACGATTGCATCCCATTCAGAGTTTAAGTAACACTTAGCGATTATGTTGAACTTAACGATTAACTGGAACTTTTGATACAGAATTACTGTCCACCATAGTCAATTAACAAATTTGATAAATTCTGGTTGCTAGCAAAAAAATCTACTCGCCAATAAAAATATTTATCCCCCTTCCCACGCCGTCATTGATTTTCTTATTTTTTAAAATTAATTGAGAAGAAAAAATAATAACAAGCATAGTTTAGAATTATTATTTACATAGCTGAATTAATGGCATGTTCGGGAAATGCTTATTCCGAAATGTTTCAAATGTCCGGGTAGTTGAATGCTACCAAAAAAGTCTATGTCTGATTATTTACATTTTTCGAACTGTATTCAATTTTAGATGCCACAAAGGCTGGATTAACACTATTTCTTACTGTTTTATTGAGACGTGCCTCCTCCCACATACATTCTAATTGCATGACATCCTAGAAGGCTAGAGCGGAAAATAATGGCGTTTTTGTGCATGAGATGGACAATGTCTTTCAACTTGTTTTTTCCATTAAAAATATGCGAAAAAAGGAATATTCTTGCTTGTTAGTAGGGGTAGGGGAGAGGAAAAATCACGTTTCTGTTCATTCTGAGTTCAAGTTTTGCACATAAAAAACTATAGTTATTCTCAAACAAAACACCCGCCAGATTTTAAAAAAAAATCTGGTGAACAGATAAAAAACTTGACAACTGCGGTCTCCAGGTCACCACTGCCGACCTGGATACCGCATTTGTCAAGTCGTGACTGAAACGATGAGCTCCCTCAGTTAGTTGGCATCAATTGTTTATGTCGCTTAAGAGTGTAATTAAAATCAAAGTTGCAAGACACATAGTAATCCAAAAACTCACAAATTTAGAGTTTAGGGCTCCGGAGACATCTTAGAAGACTGCTGAGGGGGGGGGGGTGCTGTCTGCTACAAATCTTGTGTCACGCAAGGAAATATTATGGTAAAATTATTCACTAGCAAAATGAGAGTTGCACCTATTAAGATTTTTAAGATTCCCAGACTTTAACTGTGTGCCGCCGTTTTCTTATCGAGGCTTGTGAAAAGTTTTAGCTGCCATGAGAGTGGCAGTGACTAGAGTATATTTGTGATCAGACTCTTCTATTGTATCATCATGGATACAGAAAAAGCACATATATTTAAAACAATTTGAGCAAAATAGAAGAAAACTCTAATATTTAAATATATCTTCATATGTTTGGAACAAATACTTTCTGAAGACTTATCACGAGGTACGAATCTTTACAGACCATTGAATTGTGAATTGTATTAAAGAGACCACAAATTTCCTACTGACAAATTCCATTAAAACTTGCCAAATACTCATTTCAGAAACCAATGAGGATCTCAATACTAAACTCAAAACTCTTCAAAAACTTTTAAGAACATTAAATACAATATATTTAATGTTGTTATAAGCCCCTTTTGCGTGATATAATATTAATAATAGAAAAATCATTTAACTATTTTGCGTATCCTTAGGCATATTTTTTAGTAAGGTCCAGAAATCCATTATTCGAAACAACTGGACCACTAGAGTGACAGAAATCAATCAGAACGAAGGCAGTGCAGGAAAAAGAATTAGTCTCAGGCATCCGAAGTCTACAGTTCAGGGCATTAGTGACTCCGAATAGTAAGTTAAAAAGCCTTAACCCGTTCTTAGAAAATCACTGACTTTAAGGTTTGGTGCCCAAAAACTTAATACTAATTTGAATTTTTAAGAAAAAATAATCACACACAAAAATTATTGATTTTATTTAAAGCTCATAAATTTACTTTATGTCATTATCTGTTTTTTATATCATATTATCGGTTACTATATATCAAATTACTCATGTGAGTGCATCGAATTTTTTCTTTGTAAGATAAATATCTTGACCAATAAATGGTCCTGCAGTAAGTCGAAATGTAGTACATTAGTACGTCCCTTGTTTCGAATCTAAAGCCATTATTTCAAATCAATTGATGGGCGACTTATGTAACAAGGAAGGTCTCCATAAGCGCATACTCAGAAAATTTTGAAAAAATTACAAAATATTCTTCTCATGAGGATATATACGTTTATAAAAAAATTTGCTGCGGAACCTCGATATAACGTCCGTAAAAAAACTATGAAAATTTCGTGTTTTGGCGATTTATCGCCGGGTTGGCAACACAATAATAAAAAAACAAAAAAAAACAAAAAAAAAAAAAACATGCATTTACGATAAATTCTCTTTTAGGAAAAACGTTTTCTACTCTTTATACTGAACTAGTTAAAGAAAGTTTAACTTAAATAATTTCATTTCTATAACTACGGTTTTGCCATATATATTTATATGTACATCTAAAAGAAAATTAACAATCGCATTCTACGGTTTAGAACAAAATTTGAATTGATTAAAATTGCTTTAAACTAAAAATTAATTGTGTGATTCTGAGCACTGTCAATTTGTCATCGATATTTTTAGTACCGGAGACAACTAGAGAAAAGTCTTGTTGCCGTGGAAACAATGACTTATTCAAAGTCGAAATGTATAATGAAAGAGTGTTTAATCTGACATTTACTGTTAAAATACACTTAAAACTTAACCAGCCTTCAAAACTGTATAAAATTAAATAACTTCAGCAATAGTTAATTTGTATATGTATAACATAATTTTATAGAAAAAATAATAAACTATTTAATCGTTGAAGTTTAAATTCACAAAGTGCTATGCATTTAAATACTCATTTAACCAGAAATTTTCAAACACATTAAAATCGCTTGCATTTGGCGACGAAAAAGTTTTGCTCGCCAAATCGCGTCTTTTTGCATCAAATACTCGAAAGTATTTTATTTTTTTACAGATTTTCTGCTGGGATTCCGCAGCTAAATTTCACTGATCTCTTATTACATACATGAGTAGCTTCATTAGCAATTTTTTCAAAATATTCTGAGTATGCGCTTTAAGGAGACCTTCCTTGTAAGGGTAAAAACCAAATATATAACCCCTTCAACATTTCGGGTGTAGATCTCTCTGGCCGTTTTATGATTTAAGTTAGGTATGAACGTAGAACTTATCCTGCAAAAAAAAATTATATTTTTATTTTTATTTGTTTTTTATTTAATGATGTACACATTGAGATAATTTGAGAATTTACATACAAATCATTGATTGCTGTGTTAAAGTGATTCATCGCGCTCGGAAGCACATTCGAAATAATTTATTCGGATAATGCGACAAAGTCTATTTGTGCCAAAAAAGCACTTAAACAGTTTCATAAGTTAGTATCAATGTCAGAAAAATAATTAGTGCAGTACATATCTACCGAGATAATTAATTGGCAGTTTATCACTCCCAAGGCGCCCTATTTCGGGGTCTTTGGGAGGCTGCTACAAAAGTTCTTTTAGTAGCACATTAAAAAGGCAATATTGCTAAATTAAATTATGAAGAACTGTTTTTAGTAATGATATAAATTAAAAGCGTTTTATATTCGAGGTTAAAGAGTTCTTTATCAGCTGATGACGTTGACTTTGGAGTTTTAACTATGCTTCATCTTTTGATGAAAATGAGTTTGATATTACTAACGTAAGAGAAAACAACTGAAACATCGGCAAAAGATAACTAATACTGTACACTTATTTTGGTGAAAGTGGCACTGTTATTATTTAAGTCGGTAAATGGTGGTTCAAACAGGACAGTATTCGAATAATCGATAAACGAAGTAGAGTTGTAAAGGTTAATACTAAAAAAAGAAACTTTAAAAAGTAAATCAGCAAATTATGCGTCTTTCCCATACCTGAGTATGCAATATATATGGAAAGTAGTGTGTATATATAAAATTATTCAAAGGAATCTTAATATTATGAGTAACTTGTTTGTGAATTTGATTTTTTTTATTATTTTTGTATATGCTTTAGTACTATATTCATGTTTTATTTCTTTTTAATTTGCTTTTATTTATTTTATTAGTATATTTGAACACTTTCCAAACTAGTTGAAAAGTGTTTGTCTCTCCGTCTGTCCGTGCTCTAACTCGCATAAATATTCTCGGAGTGCCCTGAAATTTCCTATGTTATTGTCGTTTACTAGAGCATGTTCCCTATTGAAAATGAAGTGTGTAGAACTTATAGTTTTTTTACAGGGACAATCAAGAGTATTCCGTTACATTACAGTCAATGGGAAATAATTGTTCCTAGTGCATTTTAATGATTCTACGCCATTTGAAACAGGATGAAATTCATATATAACTATGAAGATCATTAAAACACGCTTTTTGTAGAATATGGGGTGCAAAGCATTTATTATTATTTACAGGGTCAAACAAAATAATTCTGTTACACATTGTTCTACGGGGAAAAATCGGTTGCAGTGTAATTTAATGATGTTTCATTTTATCAAAGATAATGAAAATTATATACATTACTGAGGTGCACTATAAGTTGATCTCTTAAAAGTACGGTATGTATTGCGTTTATCGTTCATTTACAGGGACACACAAATATATCGGTTACATTGTACGTGCAATCATTGCAGTCTATGTGTGATAAGTGCGTTTTCAACTTTGCTTTGCGTTTTTAGGTTTACCTAATTTTTTTCATATTACATGGTGTGTACGAATTCGGTTGATCATATACTGGGCTACACAAGGGAATTCGTGAGTATTACAGATTATGGGAGTGAATTGCTTAAGGATAGTTTTTAATTGTGTTACGCATTTCCTTGCAGAACTTTATTTAGTAGACTAAAATAAGTTTGTATAATAGAAATAAATTCCTATTCAGGCCTACACAAATAAGAAGATACATTGTTGTTTATGTATGGTAATTGCTGGAAGTGAGTATTAAGTTGCCTTACACATTTTTTACTTAAATGCGTTTTTTTACCTTTTAGCTTGATATGTAGTGCGTACAAAATTCTTTAAATAATATAAAGGGCTGTACAAAAGATTTCTAGTGCATTACCACCGATTGGTGAAAATTGCTAAATGTGAGTTTTCTAACCGAATTAAATTTTATCATGCTATGTAGTATATATCCAAATCTATAGAGCATACATAGGGCTGCACAAAATAATTCAACTTTTTTTTGACAGTGGAAGGTAATTTCGAAAACTGTATTTTTCAATGTGTTATATGTTTTCTAAACTGTTTAGTTACATATATTTTTTCCCCTTATTTGACGGTGAAGTTTCATTATTTTTCTGGATGCGTTGGAAAGTGTTTCATAATCTATGCTTGACGCATGATTTTTTCGTTCTGGTTTAATATGTTATTGAAAGCAATAAGTAAAAGCAGTAATTAAATGTTTGCTGAACATGTCAATGGTGCCTGCTAAGTTGCCCGTATATGCATTTATTCCGTGCCACCTGTTGTTTATTTCTGAGTGATTTTCACTGAAATAAACACAGTGTAACTAATAGTACTGTATAGAGTGGTTGTGTGTTTTGCACTTTTAGAGTTCAATGATTAAAGTAAGCAATTCTAAATTGCCATAGATTACGGTAAATTTTCTTGATTCTATAGATTTTGAGTTTTAACATACTTAAAAAGAAATTGAAAATGTTTATAAAAGTCACATTTAAGTTACTTTTCTGATAGCTTTGGCATAAACGACAAAGTCAAATGGTTAAATTACCGTAGTGTACGTTACATTTTCTTAAATTTTCAAAAATAAAGGATTTACTAAAAAAGTTGTAATTTATTGCATTTCGTTCATTACATTTTTGTATTATTTCTACACAGTCTTTTAGACTCTCACATATACTTTTCTTCCTAATAATAGTTTGATATATTAATTGTATTTTCGAAATGGCTGTATGTTAGAGATGTTTCTGTAAGGATACAGCGTCGAATTTAGAAGTTATTAACAACCCTATGAGTTCAACAGGGAATAAAAATGTATTACGTGAGAAAACAACTGTGCGCTGAAAAATTAAGTCATTTGAAACATTATGTTTTAAATGTTTTTCGCTTTTATATTTTTCATTTTCTCTCAATGCATGTTTAATTCTGAAGTCTAAGCTAAAACAGAAATAAAATTCTTATCCCAAATATAAGATATATCCCCGTAAAACACAAAGGATTGACGGCAACCGTGTCACCAGTTGTTTTTCCTAGGATGCACCTCATACAGAAGAGATAGAGGTGGAGTGCTCTTACTTTTATTCCTTCCTTTCAAACGTGGGACCAACATGAACGTTTTTTTTTTTTTGTGAAGGAACTCAAAAATATTCATCTAGTTAGCGAAAAAGAAAGTGGTACTGCACGCACTCCATCATGACTGTTTCATCAGAAATTACCCAACACGTAATTATCTGTGAAAAACCACCACATGACGTTGATACGCAACGAGATTGCATTATGGGAAACTTTATGACATCAGTGCGTGTTTCCTGCAAAAGGACGCAAAGACATTTATTTCTATTCTACTTCTAAAATGTAATCCTGAAGGATCAGAGCCATTGTATAAGATCTCTCTGCAATAATGTTAAATCTTAATTGTATATATTAAATATTTTTCCTAGTTCAAAGACGGTCAATAATCAGAAAAATTAACATACACCTACTAACCAAATATTTCTTTCAGCATTGCTAAATAAGAGAAAAAATCCCAGTTCTTCAATATGTGAACAAATGGGATTACTACTTCTTGAGACGGCCACATTGGATTAATTCACTTGGATACTCTGAAGAAATAAATTGTAAGACGCATGTTTTCTTTATCTATCCAATACTGTATCTTGATGCAATGACATAAAATACAAATAACAAACTGCGCATTCCGATAAAGGTTTCCAGATTTGGCACATTATCGCTTACTTGACAATTTGAAAATTGTTGCTGGTTGATAGAAGGAATATGAAAATAGCCATTATCCAAATTATGCATGTAAAGTGCAAATAATTTACAAAAATGATGTAATTTTTGAAAACAAATTGTCGTTATTTACTACTAGATATACTCCTGTCAATATAAACCTAATTTAAATACGTGTGCTATATAAATACAATTTTCTTTCTAGCCTGTGTTATTCATTAATTAAAGTTGCAATCAATTAAACAACTGATAGATTCAATTATTTAACAATTTTAAAAAATATTATTCCCAAGTTATATTAGCAAATGAATATCTTGATGAATGCATTAGCTGTAATAGATGGAATCTTTATCATATAAAAGTAAAAAACCTCGTTTTGTAGAATTCATGGAAAAAACGGAATTACACATTATTATTATTAGTATTATTATTATTTCCTTTATTATTGTTATATTATTATTATTATTTCCTATCGCAAATATATATTAGCCTGTAAGATTAAATCAGAAGACAAATGTCGTAATTCTGAATCGACAAAGAAAATGGAAAAAAAAATCACGTGCTTTTTATATTGGCTTATGTAAGGATTACCAAAGCTCTCTCGACCCCTATTTCTTGTCTATGGTGCATCTGTAAGAGAATCGTGACATACACACAGGGTTCATGCTTATAATGAAGTTTTGTTGAAACTATTACAAAGTACAATGTAGAACGTGGCAACTTCCGCCTAGAACAGTTCGAATAGACAAGCGAGACAAGTCAAGAAACATTACCTTAGCGATAATGGTAGGCTAGGCAAAAGAGTTGGTGATTCGGTTTTGTCCGAAATAGTCTCGACCATTCAAATTTTGTTTTTCGAATCTTATCGCCACTGTTCTATAGAGGAACCGTATTGCTTCTGTTTATTGACACAATTTCCAATTTTTCTATTTTTCCTCAAATAACTGAAAATTCTTCAATCGAATCTAAGAACAACCGGAAATGAAATTATCCGTTCTACGTTAAAATGGACCAGAATCTCTTTAATCTAATCGCATAAATGATGTGAAATCCCACATGATTTCAAGCTACACAGCTGCTGGATTTTTTTTTCACTTTAGTTATTATTAGTAGTAGTAGTAATATAATGCATTACATAAATAGCAGCCTTGGAATTTTCTTTGTTTTTCTGTGATAGTAATGAAAATTTACGGCTGTCATATAAAAGCTATTCCTTATTTTACTTAAAAAACAATGAAAATCCCATCTCATTATATATGCTTAATGATTTGGCATCTTCTATCAGTAACTAAAAGAGAAAAATGTTTTTTAATCCCTTATTAAAAATAAATCAACCGTTTTGTTTAATGGTGTTTCACCTAGTATGGCTAGCATAAAAGTAAAATTTAGATAAATTTAAACGGCTTAATATAA
Source organism: Maratus michaelseni (assembly GCA_963931845.1). Classification (NCBI taxonomy): domain Eukaryota; kingdom Metazoa; phylum Arthropoda; class Arachnida; order Araneae; family Salticidae; genus Maratus; species Maratus michaelseni. The sequence goes on from OZ007589.1 coordinate 236,313,400, forward strand.
AAAATAGGACTACAGAAAAATATGACATTTCTCTCTTTTCAAATAACCATTAGTTATTTTGACGTGAAGGTACCTAACACGAATGTCATGATAAATTTTCTTTTTCAGTTGACAAAATTCAACGTATAGTGAAAAGCTTTTACCACGCATGAGTTATTATTGTGATCTTTTATGGACATAATGAAATCATAAATATTTCGTCTCGTATTTTTCATTCAAAAGTTAACAATAAATAACTAAATAAATAAATACAAAGAATTGTATTTTACAAATTGTATACATATGTTATTTTAGAATAAATTGACAAATATACATTCACAAATATTTCTTTAAAAGAAAAAATATATTTTCAGAAAAATAAATAAGCATAAAATAAAAAATATGAACGAAGTGTCTTTTAAATTGAAGAAATAAACTCTGCAGACAGTAAACATATAGTGAAAAATTAAGTAACAAAAAATTAAAATTAAAATATAATTTCGAGCATATTTCGATGCAACGTATTTTTAAACTAATTTATCTTAATTTACTATTAATTTTATAATCAACATAAAATGAAAAGGCTCTTTTTTGTTGACAGATTTCAGTTATCTTATGTTTAATCTGATCTTAAAGTTAATGTGCTTTTTAATTTTTCTTGTTGTTGTTCGGGTACATTATTGTAGCAGGTAAATGTTGAAAAAGATTTTTTAAATTTCATGCTTGAAAAATATTTGAAAAAATATAAAAAGTCACTAAATTGAGTTACAGTTTCCAAAGATGTTTAATTCAAAAGTACTTTATTTCTTCTTGCAGATTATTGATATTTGTTCCTTAATTTCGCAGAATTACCAACAGGAAGGGATGGGTGGTGATTCCATTTTACAGTGACGCAAATGTAAAACTTCTGTCAGCACTTTCAATAAAAACTTTCCTATTTTACTGTTGCTATTTTGTTCCCATTTTAAAAAGAATCTTCTGAATATCGATGCAATATATAGACTATCTACCTTGATTAAAGCATGGAAGAATTTTTTCTTCGGGGTTATATTCGCTGTTATTTCAGCACCAGGCATTAGACTGTTCTATTTATTGTAGTTACTAAAATCTCTCCTAACTCCTTTGGCAGGCCAAAGTGTTATCTCGAAATACGAGGTTCATTCAGGGAACGCTCTAAACAAATATTTTTGGTCGGAGTATGGGTTTCGGATATATGAGCTGCAAGGGAAGATATTATTTAATGTTCCAGTAAAAGGAGATTCCACAAACAGACGAGATTCCAAGAACATTAATTCTCTGGAGAAAAATATCTTCTTTATTGTACAGCGGTTGACCAGGAATTCTTGTACAAGCAACAGTCGGCATAAAATGCCGACGGCTGGAGAGGGGGACACGAGCAGTTACATGTTTTTATCAGAGACGCAACACAGCAGAATGATAATTATTTCAACAACTTCTTCGGGGAATACAGTGCAGTGTTGGCAGAGTTACAGACGCCTAACACACGCCCAGCACCGGCAAAGTGCGAATGCTTACCCTTTGGTACGTAATGAGTGACCACTGCTCACAGAGAGCATCGTTTTTGTTCAAGGTATGTTTTAGGGCCAAGCATGCATAACTCCATAAATAGAGAAGAAATAGGAGAAATAAATATTTTGATATTGATTTTAGTGAAAAATGGTAGAAATGAATTTTTTCATTAGTAAGTAAAAGAAGAGTAAACGTATCGCATCGTAAACACATTTAAAAGAAGTTAAACATTTCATCTTTCCGGGTTTAATTTGTAAAACGACTATTAAGGTTCCGCATATATTTCAGAAACATTTGCCCTTTTCAAGCGTTTTTGTTATAGTTAATGCATTTCCTGAAATGTTTTGGATTTCTATTTTGAAATATTAATTGCATAATTTCAGTCATTAAATGAGTCATTAACCAGAAATAGTGGTGACTGTCGCTCCGCTGTCACAAGTGTTTACTTCCCCTCTACCATACACAATACGTCTTAAAGTTTAACAGCTTTCGAAATTTTTTACTATGTAATAATTTTACTCAGCCTTTACTTACTAATACAAAAATTATTACCACAATTTTATATTAAATGCTCTATTCATATAGAATTATTTCTCCTGCGTTTTTGGAAGTAAACTGATATTAAAATTGTACCTTGATCAAAAGGAAAAAGAAAAGCTCTCCCTGATCCGTAATCTGTCTTTTCAATCAGAGAATTTACATTCGAAAATTGAGGTTGCTAGAAGTGATATTGCGTATTGAGTGCGTTTATATATATATATATATATATATATATATAAACGCACTCAATACGCACGCTATAATATATATATATATATATATATATATATATATATATATATATATATGATAATAAATAAAGAAATATATATCTATAGATAGATAGAGAGAGAGAGAGAGAGAGCACTGAGAAAAATGACACTTTCAAATCTGAGTAAATCGATGTTTGCATTTTGTTATGAAACGTTTTGTTTCATATATGGCGACCCACTGCTTTCAATTCTGAAATACCACAAATACTCAGAATATTGAAACATGGACATACTCAAAACTGAGTACCTACAGGTGAGTTCATACTCATTTTTGAAACATGGAAAAACTCAAAAAAGATTAGAATCAGTTGAAACTTATTTTTGAAACATGGACATACTCAAATATGAGCACATGATGGTTTAATTTTTAGTGTGTGTATGTTTTAAGAAATGAGTATATACATGTTTCAAACTTGAGTAATTTTTATTCGGATCCATTTTGACTAAGCGACATACTCAGATTTGAGAATTTTTTGCTCAGTTTAGAAAATGTCGTTTTTGGAGTGAGCTGATTGTCTCTAATGCATCTTAATTGTAATCTTCGACTTATCTAATGAGAGAATTTCTGTGTTTAATATTTAAAAAAAAAATACAATTTTCTAGCAAATTATTTAGTTATTACAAGAACGCATAGAAAGGGAAAACGTCCCAGACTATACGCGTAAGATTACCATTTTTTATAGTGTAGTTATTATAAAAACACATAAAATGAGAAAACAATCCTGGAATATTCACGGAACTTTAATTTTGTTTTTTAATACAGTACACGTCTGTAGTCGAAAAACCTCCGTTTCCAGCAGAAGTAATCGCTATGATAATGGAAGCTGATGCATTGGCGTTCGATGAGGAATTCAATTATTATCTCGGCTGTTTATAAAAAAATGCAAAATCTCGAGTCTCATTTGCATTCGGACCTGTCATTGTACATAATTATCCAAAATTTGTTGAACTAGACGTGAGATAGATTTACCTATCCATAAATAACAAACACACACACACACACGGGTAGACATCATTATTTTATTTATATAGACAAGCAGACCCGCCCGGCGTTGCTCAGAATTACATTACATACATCTAAAATTACCTTAAACCAGTTGGGAAGCCAGAGCTACGCTCGGTTAAAATTAGCATACTGTTTATTTAAACCTTGTGTTCAATCTAACAATAAATTTATTGTAGACTGTTCTGAATTGCCAGAATCGTGCTTTCTTTTGTATTGTGAGTTATTGGTTGAATCATCCATCTAGGCTCCTATTGGGAATTTCATGACAATTCCTTCAGTCCTAAAACCCGATTTTTTCACCAAAAGTAATGCAGTGATCCTTAGTGATAAAAAAATGACCCATTAATCAAATTTTCTCGAATATAAGACTTAGCTCAATGGTTTTCTCGTAATCCAATATCGTAGGATACAAAATTTAGTCAAAATCATGAGATAAAATTTTTAGATAAACTTAGCAATCAAAATTTTAGCATTTAATGACCAACATTTTTATTTGATCATATACAGTAGGATTTGGTAAAAAAACGATAGAACTACATGCAATATACTAAAACCATCCCTAGAAATTATCTAAATAACAATACAAACTAACAAAATCGAACTGTTTTGTTAAAACGTGCAATCGTAAAATAATTTTATAAAAAAGAAAAAAAAACTAATCTGAAAATTTTGATTATACCACAAAAAATCATTTAATCGTCACTTAATCGTTAAACAAATGATGTAAAATATATATATAAATAATAAATCTGCAAATCAATGCAAGTCATTTTTTTTTCAAAGATAATCTTTTATATCATTTTATATCATTTTATATCATTTTATATCATTTTTATATCATCGTATAATCCGCAATGATGATTTTTTCAATTACATGCATATTTATAAGCATATACAATTTTTCGAATGTTCCAGAAATTAGGATCATTAAATTAAACACGGTGTTATACAATGATATTCTGAAATTCTGCTGAACTGCCTATTCTTTAAATTTTTAAAAATAAATAGGCATTCGTCCCCCCGTAGTGTCATTAAATTTACATTCGTTTAAAAAAAAAAGATATTTCATCAAAATAGTGCCAGTTCCTTGAATTTTATTATTTTAGACTCTTTGAAATACGGTTACTAGGCAACGGCTAAATTAAATTGGAAAGTAAAAATAAACACTTTTAAAAATTGTAAAAAATATGAAAATAAGATGTTTATATTTCCCGAACAGATGCAAAAACATTTTCAAATATTTTAAGCAAATAATTTTTAAATTTTATTTCATTTATCGGCAAAGTTTTTAAACTATTGGAAATCCATATCGAAAATTTAGCATTTATAATTTTACGTCTAAATCCATTATGCAAATATTCCATTTTCCTTTCAGATAAAAATGAAATTTGAAAAATCGTCTGCATCTCCATAGGAAAGCATTAAGACCTAAAATAAAATGTTCTATATTTTCCGAACGAATGAACCAAATTTAACAAAAAAACTATGCAGCTTATTCCGGATACATCGCCAACATACCTACCAAAAATCAACCTAATAGAACCATTTTTACGGCAGTTATCGCGGAACAGACAGACAAACAGACAAACAGAATCCAAAAACGTTTCGCGTCTCCCACAGTGAACCTCAACTGAAGTTTCGGCAATAAAACAAATGAACATTTAAAATATCTTCGCAAAAACAAGAACTTAAAAATTTCTGGGCTGAACAGAATTTTTCAAAAATGAAATCTAGCATTAGCAGCAACATTTTTAATTCGCGCATTTGTTACCATATGAATTATTTACTCCGGGACAAGACTCCGGGAAGTTTTATTTCTTCATTTTCTGGTCGCGAAAAAGCTTGTGGTAAACTGACTTCTATTGACTTTTTTTTTAATTCTTTTGAAAAAATACATTTCATTTTTTCGATTTTTTTTTGTCTTTGAAATTATTTTTGATGGTTTCCTCAACACAGGAATATAAAATTTACATTTGGATGACAAAGATTATACCATCAGATAAAGAAAAATTTCCAAACAATTGACTTTAAAAAGAAAACAAGAACGAAAAATCGTGCGCCTTGCATAGATTATGACAAACTTTCCAACACATCCAGAAAACTGTAAGGAAAATTCACCGTTAAATAAGGTAAAAGAAGATATGTAAGTAAACACGTGCCACATTGAAAAATACAGTTTTCGAAATTAGCTTCCATTGAAAAAAAAGTAGTCGAATTATTTTGTTCAGCCTTGTACATGATTTATAGATTTGGATATATAATACATAGCATGATAAAATTTAGTTCATTTAGAAAATTCACATTTAGCAATTTTCTCCAATCGATGGAAAGGCACTCTAAATCTTTTATACAGCCCTGTATATTATCTAAACATTTTTGTACACATCACATATTAAGCTAAAATTTAATTTAGATAAAAAACGCAAAAGGCAACTTAAAACTCAATTTCAGCAATTACCAACCGGAAACGACAATGTATTTTGTAGTTTACGTAACCCAGTATATGAATTTTTTTGGTATCCCTCCAAGTTACATTAGTCTACTAAATATAGGTCCGCAAGAAAATGCGTAATATAATTAAAAACTAGCCTTAAGCGATTCACTCGCATAGTGTGTAATACCAATGAATTCCCTTGTGTAGCCCTGTATATGATCAACTGAATTTATACACTCCACGTAATATGAAAAAAATTAGTTAAACTTAAACACGCAAACCAAACTTGGAAACGCACTTATCACATATAGACTATGTAATTATTGCACCTATACTATAACCGAATTATTTTGTGTGTCTCAGTAAATGAACGATAAACGCAATGCACACTATACTTTTATGCGAGCAATTTATAGTGCACCTCAGTAATGCATATAATTTTCATTATCTTTGAAATATTGAAACATCATTGAATTACACTGCAACCGATTTTTCCCCGTCAAACAATGTGTGACATTAATTCTTTTGTTTGACCCTTTTAAATGGATAATAAATGCTTTGTACCCCATATTCTATAAAAAGCATGTTTTATTGCGCTTCATAAATATTTATCAATTTCTTCATGTTTCAGATGGCGTAGCATCTTCAAAATGCACTTGAAACGATTATTCCTCATTGATTGTAATGTAACGGAATATTTTTTAACTGTCCCTGTTAAAAAAACTGTAAGTGCTACACCCTTCATTTGAAATAGGGAACATGCTGTATAAAAGAAAATAACATAAAAAAAATTCAAGGCACTTCGAGTATATTTATACGAGTTAGAACACGGACAGACGGCAGACAAACCGAAGTCATAAACACTTTTCAACTAGGTTGAAATGTGTTAAAAATGTCTAAAAATAACAATTCGAGTTACAAACTTCGAATAAATCTGATTATAAAGAGGACAAAATTTATTATATTGAGGTAAAAGATTGAAACCAGATTCCTTTTTCTAATATCAAATAATCGTCGCCAAACGCAAAAAATGGTGAAAATCGCATAAGAAAATTAAATGACAAAAATGTAATTAAGAAATTCAAAATTTGAGCTTCCGGTAATTTTGCCTATCAGGATATTGATTTTCAGACAACTACATAAGATAGATTTCCCTAGCCATTGCCAATAATAATAATAATAATAATAATAATAAAGCAGTTGCAGACGGAGAGAGATCAAAACATACTTTTATTAATAAAATATTATTATAAATTAAGACGAAAGAACAGTTATTGTTATTAATATGTGCAATTATAATCAGTGCTGTTCCAATCGTCAAAGAATGATAGAATGAATGAAAAATACCCAACCGCAAACACAAAATTCAAATTCAAACAAGCAGGGAGGCGTACCATATGGTTTAATCTCTACAAGCCTTGCTCGGCAGATTTATTAAAGAAAAAAATAAAAATGAGGCCATTATGATTTTGCACAATTACAGCAAAATATCATATTCTTCAGTAAACCTTACCTGAAGCCTTCAGGTAAGGATTACTGAAGAATAAGGCCTGAAGGTTAAAAGATCTGGGAGGTGTAATATCCCACTTTATAACGTCTAAAAAATTGTCAATGGTTTGAGCACATATTTAAAATTTTCAACTGTAAATTATCTAGTCTATGTTCTATTAATATGTCCGAAATAAATTAGAGAAATTTGCAAGTAAAATTGACTAAAATATTTAATTAAAAAATATATGATTCAATTAAAAAGGATATTTGACTAACTGTTGTTTAAAAAAATGTGACAGTATTTGCGAAACTTCAGTTGAGGCCTACTGCCATACTCCATCATACATCCATGCTTGTCTAGCTGTCTAATCGCGATAATTGTCACATAAAAGCGTGCGTTTAGCTTGTAATTTTGTAGCTATATTTTTTGACTACTCGCAAAAGTGCAAGGAAAAAAGAAATCGGTATTTTAACTTGATATCGTGTTACAAGAAACGTTTCGAAACAAGAACGTTGATATTCTCATTATTTATTTATGTTTTTAATTTAGCTTCTTTTTTAGGCGGTTCTTTAAACATATTTTGAATTCGTTACATTTTTAAACACTTTTCAACTATGTTGCAAAGTTTTTATGAATTCGGTTTGTCTGCTTGCCTGTTGCTTGTCCTCGCTCCAACTCTTGAAAATATATTGGGATTGTCATGTAATTTATATATGTCGTTGAGATTTACCATAGCATATTCGATATTGAAAATAAAAAGTTTTGCATTTATAGTTCGTTTATTGGGACACTCCAAAAATTCCGTTATATTACGGTCTATGGGTAAATAACGTTTGCAGAGTATTTTAACGATGTTCAGGTATTTTAAACATGTTGAAACTGATATATATCACTGAGGTACACATAAGGATGCTAATTATAGAATATAGTGTGCATAGCATTCATTGGTTAATTACAAAGGCACACCAAATAATTCTGTTAAAGTATTGTCTATGAACAGTAATTGCTGGAAGTGCGTTTTCAATTGAGGCGGTCGGAGCAAGAAAGTGTCAAGCCACATTTTTGGTGAAATCAATCTAACACTGTAATCTGTTGCTTAATATTGTAAATTATTATATCCAACATATAATTTGTTTCAAATGTCACTTGGTTGCAGCATATGTGACAGGTTTCGTTTTTTCCCCAGATATTTATGCCCTCAATGAAGATAGATAATTTACAAAAACGTAATAGTAATATCAATAAAGTAATGCCATATTGTTACTCAGAATACTTCAAATGTTACTATGACATTGGCAAAAAAACTTTAGGTTATATATCTTGATTTGAGTATTTGTTCAAATTTTCAAATTGAAATATCTCAGTTAAAAAATGTGGCTTGGCACTCTTTTGCTCCAACCCCCTAAATTGTGGTACATATGTGGTAATTGTGATACACATACTTTGTTGTGTATAAATTCTATAGATCATATACAGGGCTGTGTAAAAGATATTGAGTATATGTTCTGAATATGTTGAAAAGTGTTCTTTAATCTATGCTTGTTGTATGATTTTTCATTTTGTTTTATTTAAATCAAGAGTATTTTACAAATTATCAAATGTCACAATAATTGTTAATTACTGTGAGATTTAATCTTCCACCAATCAAAATTCTGCATATTTGTGCGGCCTGACTAGCGAATTTTCAAAAAGTGATTTTTTTAACAACATTGAAATAATAAAAGGAATGTGGTAAAAAAAAATATGAAATCGATCGCTAGACGACCAACAGGTACTAGTATAATAACAGGTTTTTAATTTATAATTATTTGGTAACTGTGATTCTACAGCTTTATTCATTGGGTTAAGTGTAATCTTTTAGACTGAATTTTCAATAAATTTCAATACATTTATTTATCAGCTATATATATAAATTTTAAATGTCATAATAATAATTAACATTAAAATATAGTTATGGTAACTATGCTTTTTTATTATCTTCTAATATATTTCACTTCACAGTCATCTGCACGTACACCCATTTAACTGAGGTTTTATACATGTATTCACATCCGCTCATGATACATTAGCGCAATTTGCTTCTGTGAGAATCATATTATTTATGACATGTCATTTACACTCGAGACTAAGAAGAATTTTTAACAACATTACATGAATATTCAAATGTATATTTAAAATACTCAGTACGAAGAAAAATAATTTAAAATAACTTTCAGAAATAGCGCTTTACATTAAATATGGGATACTATGATTATTATTCCCGTTAATGGATTTCTTCATAAATTTAAAAGATTTTTTTTTTAAGTAAATGGTTTTCATTGAAATTACGAGGGGTGATCCAAAAAAAAGTTTACAAGGCAACGGAAAAAGTATTTATTAACAATAGAAACAAGATACAAATGGCAATCAAGACTTTACTTTTCCGCATAGTCGCCAAACCTGTTTAGGCATTTGTCAGAACGTTCGACCAACTTATTTATCCCGTCTTGGTAGTAATCAGGGCCCTGCTCATTGAGCCATTTCTCGGCAGCTGTTTTCACTGCATCGTCTGAGGTGAACCGTGTTCCGGATAAGTTTCGCTTCAACGCCGGAAAAAGGAAATAGTCACTTGGAACCAAATCGGGGCTGTATGGGGGGTGATTCCAGACCTCCCACTTGAACCTTTGCAGCAATTACTGAGTCTGGCGAGCTGTATGGGGCCTGGCATTGTCATGCAAAAAAATGACGCCTTTGAATTTCGGATGCGGCCACATTCTTGGGCCATAAGAATCGAATTACGGCTCGAACCTCTATGCGAGACCACTTTTCTAGACGTCGTGCCATTACTGTCGCTCTTAAGTGTCTGTATACTGACGCTACTTACTCGTAGAACCGCTGTAGGACAACTAGCGCCATCTGTCAACCATACTGGGTGGAAATATTCGCTCCACAATTATTACGTTTCAAATGCTTCTGCTTGTAAACTTTTTTTTGGATCAACCTACGTATAAATGGCAGAGATAAAAATGTAGTTATTTTAAAGAGTTTCAAAGATAGATTTTAATTAATTGTATTTCAGTGACCTTTTTTATTTGTTTGTATGTAGCGTTCAAATCAATTTTCTGAAGTACCCATATTATATATATATCTAGATAATGAACTATGATTATGTTTATACATATATATTACAAAAATCAAAATTACGCGCTTTATTAAATTTATTCCACTAAAAATATTATTTCTTATCTTAAACTATATTCCATTTATTTTGATTATTTAAATTCATTTCTATTTAAAATGCTTATATTTAATATTTCAAAACATTATAAAAAACGCTTTCTGTAATTAATTTTCTTCAAAAACTTTATTTATCAGTTATTAAAAAGCGAATTCATTCTACTTAAAATCATTTATACCGTAATTTCCGGTGTATAAGCCGCGGGTAAATTAAGTCAGTAATAATTTCAAACCAGAATTATTTTTATAGAAATAAATGTAAATAAGTGCCAAGATGTAACACGGTACATTTAATTAAAAATAAATTCCGGTCCGAAACAGATTTATTTGAGCCGCGGCTTATACACCGAAAATTACGGTACCATTTTATTTTTCTTATTTTATTCCAAAACTCAAATTCACGCCGTTTCTTGCAAGAGCCTCAGCAAGTTCATTTTCTATCACCATAGATATACAGTACCGACCTAATCAAACGCTGTCACTGGCTATTCTGTACTACTGCAGTGCGTGGATAATCTGGTGCTACTGGGACTATTTAACATGAAACATGGTTTACAGAGCTTAGATTTCTGTGATACTGTCTTTCCTAAATAATGTGCTGTTGCCGGGAGTGAGTCATTTGAATATTTCGAAATGTGATATGAAATTAACATCGTATGTACTAAGTTTAAAAGAACGACATGACGGCTAATTTTTATTGGTGGAATTATTCATTGATATTGGTTGTTTATTATCATATCGTTGTATTATTTATCGAATGTTTATTTAAGTGCCATGTATTAGAAAATATTAATAAACTTTCTTCTGTTTTTCGAAAGCTTTGTTCTCTTATTTTGTGAGAAATCATCAATGTATTTCGACCAAAGTCAGATGGAATCATAATAACGAATGCATGGGTTTGATTATGCTAATGATCTAATAAAAATTATCCGATATGGAGTTTCACCTACCTAAAAATCATAATAGATTTTTAAAAGTGCAACATGATTTTTCATATTGCAACACACACACACACACACATATATATATATATGTATATATACATACTGAAATACAGGGTGATTCAGAACCTATGTGACAAACTTCAACGAGTGATAAAACACATTGCAACAAACGTTGTTTGTATAGAAAAGCTGGGTCACTATCCACTTATTCAGCCATAAATGCAGGATGTTTCACTCAAAATCAAACCCGGGTTTCCATTCATAATTTTAATAATAATGAAACTATTTTATCACTGTATTTTACAGATTTATTGGGCTTTGTATAAAATGCGACAACTTTCCAAGGAAATTTATAAATGGCCAATGTCTGCGTTTAAAAAGTACACTGATCTCAGCACTCCGTAATTTGAACGTAACTCAAACTACATATACTGACCTAATTACACTGCACTTTTCTTGATATTATCATATTTCAGAAAATTAAATGAAATCTGATGAAAATATCGGTATATCTTTATTACTGTTAAATTTATGAACGAAAATCTAGGTTTGACTTGAAGTGAGATAGCATGTATTTGCGACAAGATTGGTTTGAGACACAGCAAATGTCTGGTGCTACGTTCTCTATCATCTCTTAAAGTTTTGTGCCTGTATGTATATACCGGGTGTCCCAAAAATGACTGATGGATTTTAAAATTCAATAACTAGCAAACGGTGACAGATATTTAAAAAATTCTTGCAGGAGGGTTATGTATGATGTCGGGAGTTTTTTTACTGTGATTCTTGATTTTAGTTCGAATTTCAAACAATAGATGGCGCTGACAGCGGTTGGTGCTCCTTCGAGGCCAAAACTGACGTCACTTAGCATTGATGCGAAGAAAGGAGATTAAGGCTATGGAGTGGGTCTCATTCGCCAATACAATCTTGCTCTTAGGCCGCAATTCTGAACTCATTTGATATGATTTCAATGGAATGCGTTGTTGCTATGGAAACAACAAATATTTTGATAGTGGAATACAGCGTTCAGATCAGGGCATGAATTTAACAAGCAGTATTCGAGTTGCAGGCGATTTTACATTTGTGGGAATTTTATCTAACCAATATGAAAATTTAGTTTCGTGAAATGACGGCAATGCAGGTATGGGAGATCTGTACAGAAATCGAATCCGTCACATCTTCATTCGTTATTTTGCTACGCAATCTGCTAGTAAGTACTTTTAAAAGAGTGTACACTATTTATTGAAAATGGTTTATTTCACCTAGTAGTTTTAAAATACGATGAATAAAATATTCCTTAAATCAGGCCATAAAAAGTAATTTAATCCGGGAAAATAAAACTTCATAAACGTAAAATCGCCTGCAACTCGAATGCTGCTTGTTAAATTCATGCCCTGATCTGAACGCTGTATTCCACTATCAAAGAATTTGTTGTTTCCATGGCAACAACGCATTCCATTAAAATCATATCGAATGAGTTCAGAATCGGCCCTAAGAGCAAGATTGTACTGGCGAATGCGACCCACTCCATAGCCTTAATCTCCTTTCTTCGCATCAATGCTAAGTGACGTCATTTTCGGCTTCGAATGAGCGCCAACCGCTGTCAGCGCCATCTATTGTTTGAAATTCGAACTAAAATCAAGAATCACAGTAAAAAAACTCCCGACATCATACATAACCCTCCTGCAAGAATTTTTTTAATATCTGTCACCGTTTGCTAGTTATTGAATTTTAAAATCCATCAGTCATTTTTGGGACACCCGGTATATTACATACATATATCATATATATGTTTGTGTGTGTGTGTGAGAGAGAGAGAGAGAGAGAGAATGAAAATAATTAATGCGAATATTTTTCAAACGAATATTCATTATAATAAAATGCATATTTATCATATTAAAATAATCTTTTGCATTGTTAAAAAAGTTTCGTTTCTTTAAATATGACAGAAATCAGATAGTCAAATTGTGTTGCTTGTTCACATAACACCATCACATAATGCAGAACAGTTTTATTTCTGAAGTAGCACTTGTGCTAGTGTTGCTACACCAGGGAAATTGACAGTTGAAATCAGTGAAGCAAAACGTTATACAGTATTTTTTTACTGCCTTCAGGAAACCAATTGTGCATAAGACAGAGTAAGATGTTAGTTACTAATTAATACTAATTGAAATAGAAAAATAGTTGATTTAACTAAAAATAAAACTGTTTTGGTCAGATTCCGATTACTGTGCGAGTATTGCTGATGTCTGTTAATTACCTCAGATTCCCCTTTTTGAAAATTACCCCAGGCTACAAAAAAAAGTAATGTAATAAAAGGGAAAATTACCTATATTCTACAAAAATCATATTACATTCACCAAAAATATTTGTTTAGTCTTATAGAGTGTTTGTGAACCGGATAAGGAACTGTAATATCCCATTCGCTTCCAGGGAGAGCGAAGGAAAGCTCCACTGTGCCCACGGATAGCTACAGTAAAGCGTCAGACTATGTCCAGGAACTTTTCGCTGTTAAATCCTAATTTTAAATACCGATTCATATAATATTAACTGTTCATTTAAAAGAAAATTTTTGGCATATGTTACTTAATTACATTGTTCTCAATTTAAATCGCATTGCAAATATTACAATTTAATTTTATTAAAGAATTATAGATAATCTCACATAACAAGAAAGAAAAATCATGCATCTAACATAGATTAAGAAACACCAACAGAATACTTTAACAAACCTTCGGTGTTCAATAAGGTAAATAAAATACCTAAGTACACATTACGTACACATTAAGTACATATACATTTAGCAAAACCAATCTGAAAATCAGATTTCACTAATTACAGGTCATAGCAAGAAATATACTTCCATTCTTTTGTTTAGCCTTGTATATAATCTACAGATTTCTTTATATTCTATCGTATGCTACAATGTAGTTTAATATAAGAAAACACATAACGCAGTTGAAAATTCTCCTTCAGCAGTTTCTGCCAATAAACGTATTTGAATTATTTTGTACAGCGTTGTATATTATCGTAAGATTTTTATACACGCCGCATATTAAGCTAAAGATTATTTCAGACAAATATACGCTGAAAACTATTCAAATCACACTTAGCAGAAATTATCATACAGAGGCGGCCATGTATCCAGTCCTTTGAGTCGCCCTGTATGTGATTTTATTTATATTCAACAAACATCTCTTAGTATACTAAATATATTTTTACGTTCAACATGCATAACCCGATTAAAAAAAACCTTTAAGCAATTTATGCTGATACACAGTAATGCTTACAAATTCTTTTATGTAGACCTATATATGATGTATAGCATTTATACATACCATATAGTATACAAAAATTTAGGTGAACGTATATCTGACTGAAACCGCACTTCCAACAATTATCGTTTATAGATAATACTGTACTGGATACAGTGCTGTATCCGAAATATTTTGTGTGTCCCTGTAAATGAATAATAAATACTATGCACATCATATTATACAACAAGTACCTTGCAGTAAACCTCAGTAATGTATATCAATGTCATTCCATTTCGTACAGTCTAACATAATTAAAATATGCTGCAAATTTTTTTTTCCCGTAAACCATTATGTAACCGAATATTTTTGTGTGGCTCTGTAAGTGAGTGATAAAGGCTTTACACTATTCCACAGAAAGCATGTTTTAGTGCACCTTATAAAATGATATAAATTTCAATTATCTTTGTAATAGTGTAACAAGATTAAAATGCACCGCAAATGATTTACCCTACATACACCACAACATAACGGGATTATTTTGAGTTATCCTGTAAACTAATTATAAGTGCTACACGTGCTACATTCGATAGTAAGCATCTGGTAGTGCACTTCAGTGATGTATATCAATTTGAATATATTTGAAATAGTGTAACATCATTAAAATATGCTGCAAAGGATTTTTCCCCATAGACCATAATGTAACAGCATTCTTCTGAGTGCCCCGGTATACGAAGTATGAGTGCTACATACTTCATTTTCATTACCGATCATGCCAGAATAAACCTCAATAGCATATATCAATTGCATGGCAATCCAAGCAACCCGAGTTAGAGCACGGGCAGACAGACAGACAAATCGAATTGATAAACACTTTTCGACTATGTTGGAAAGTGTTAAAAAACATAAAGCATATAACTTACTTACATTAGAAAAACACTAAAAAATTTTTAAACTATATCTTTAACATGTTTAAAACAGAATTATTTTGATGTGCGGTAATTTTTAAAACATGGTAAACATAATCTAACGCCACAAGTTTTACATATTGAGGATTTTAAAGTATGGTGTAGGTGTCATACCCGTAACTATTCCGGTCAAAGGTTTCCTTCAAATGGGCCTTAGTTTTTCAGAAAATTTGCGTTAAAGTTCAGCATGAGTTTCAAATAAATACCCAATAGTTTGACGTTCTGTACAAAGAAACCGTGGAGCAAAGCAGTGCCTTTTTTTTAGGGTTTCGTTCATCTCACGAAACCCTATTGCTCCCGCTCCGTTGTCTGTCTGCCACAGAGCCATTCTAGAAAACTATGTAACTTACAGAGTTGAAACTTTGTGTATAAATCAGAATATCAGCTGGTAAGAGCTGAAATATTAAAATTTGAAAAATTCGTATTATTTTAATAAATATAGATATAAAACCTAAATCCTAACAGCCTTTTCTTATTAAATTTAAACATTTTTTGTTATAGCAGATGCCAAAAATTAAAAATCCACATTAAATTCTTTCTACAATAATTAATTTAGAATCAGACGATTTTCACGTGAAAAGTGAAAATGAAATAAAAAGTTTCACCAATTGAAAAAAAGATAAATATGAAATAAAATTGATTGACGTCATAGTAGTAATAAAGCGGAAAATTTCTCAGATTTATCTATAATACAAGGAGTATGAGTATGTTTATGTACACAAAGCAGGTTAATATCACGTGATAGAGAATTAAAAAGAGAATCTGACGTCATATTGGAAGTTCAACGAATTTTTCAAATATTTGAGAATAATACAATGTGAGTATGAATATGAGTAATAAAGAATAGTAAATATATGAGTTTGAGAAACATATTGAATCGTGATAAAAATCAGATTATGGAAATATTCGCATATTTTAATATTTTGAAGGTGTACAACATGTTTAATTTTGAAATAATTTTTTTAAATATCTCATTTAATCCGCATGACAGATTATTAAGACAGAATATAACAGCGGGCATTTAGATATTAAAAAAAAACGAAAAAAATGACCGGTAAATTTTTACTTTATAAAAACATGACTTTTTTTTGGTTGCTGAATGAAATTTATTTGGATTTATTAAAGAAAGGATCATAGAAACTGGACAGAGTTTCTCGCCAAGCATAAGAAACAGCAATGCATTGAACCGTAAATGAAAGGAATTTCCGTCAATGGATGCCAAACGATTTTACAATTTTTTTTTTACACTCTGTCTCGTTTATATTTTGTGGACGGGACAAAACGGGTTTTTGCACATATCTCGCGTTCTATTTATGATAGAAATAAAATTCTTGATTCTATGGAATGGGGTGTGCAACGTGACTAAGAAATCAAAAGTAAAACAAAATCCGACGAATAGGTTTTCAGTAAATGTGATTTTAAAAGTGCTGGTTTTTGCACTTTTGAAATCTTGTTCAGACCAAAAACTGTTGACAGGGCTACAGCAATGTGTAATTATCGGATTTTTACGCGGTTTACGTCATTTGAATTGTTTTTATGAATAGTTCAAACCTTTGTAAGTTTCATGTAAAAATATTGATTAGTTTTTTATTTATATCAGTTTAAAGTTATTGATTCCTATACTTAACATAGAGCAAAAAAATAATAAATGACCCAACTCTTTTTAGAATGGTCGTATATACATGATATTAAGATATGTTATTACAGTCGACCCAAGTAAGCTTCCTATTTTAAAAAAATAGTAACATTTAAGGTTAATTTACAGGGTCTCGCAAAAGATTTTTTGATATAGGGCTAAAGAGTTGTGTAATTATCCGATTTTTCGTGGTTTGCAGCATTTGAATTGTTTTTATGAGTAGTTCAAATGTTTAATATTTCGTGTAAAAATATTAATTAATTTTTTTATGTATACCACTTTAAAGTGATTTATTCCTATACTTAAGATGAAGCAAAAAAAATATTAAATGGTCTAACTCTTTTCAAAAAGAACGTATGCGCATGATGTTAAAATATGTTATTACGAACGACTTAAGTTATCTTCCTAATGTAAAACAGAATTGTAGAATTTACTGTTCGTTTACAGGTTTAACTCAAAAGATTTTTTAATAAGACTAAATAGTTGTGTAATTAGCGAATTTTTACGTTGAAGGTACTTGATTCCTGTACTTAACACAGAGGAAAAACAATAGTAAATAGCATAACTTTTGTCAAAGTGGCTATGTACACAAGAATTTCAAATATGTTACTACATCCAATTCATTTAAATTCTCTATTGTAAAGTGGCATTGAACCATACACGTTTCGTTTACAACGTCTCTTAGAAGATCTTGATTACATTACAACCTATGTATATTTACTGAGTTAGATGTATTTTAATGATTTTATACTCTTTAAATCTCTGTAAGGTTTTATTATCTTGATTTAAAATTTAATACGAGTTCATTTTATCTGCCTGAAAGCAAGGTAACCTGGAGTTATGGTAATCTGAAGCTCTAAACCTATTAAAATATAGTATTTTCATCGATCAAAAAAACTGTGTTTATTTATAAATATATAATTCTAGCGTATCAGGAATTAATTGAAATAGCGATTACAAAATTCCAACTTTACATTCATGCGCTGAGAAACAGAATGTAAAAATGTTGCTACCCCAAGATCAGAAGTTTTGCGTTTAAATATTTGCCGTTCATCGAATCTCCGGCTATGACGAACTTAAAATGCTCTAAAAACGGGCCTAGAGCACAATGAAAAGGAAATAACTTCTTAAATTCCCCATAAAAATTTAAAAAGCTAAATTTCGTATACAATAGCTGATCGGTAACGAACTGTTCGGTTTACGGTTAAATTTTAATAAAATTTTACATTTTTTTAAACGGTTCATTATGTAAACGCTTTAGTCTTTGTGGTATATTTACAAAATCACGCAAAATTTTGGAATACATGTCATCCTCTACGAACAGTTTTTATTTTTAAATCACTTTAATAGTTTTTATACTTTTGCAAACGTTGCGAATCTTATATTTTTCCAATTCTCGAAACGTGGAGTTAAAAAACTTAACAAATAAAAATCTTTTAAGGTGCTCAGTTATTTTAAAAAATAATATTTAATGTATTAGTATAAACATCTTTGTGAATTACAATGGTTGGCAGATAATTTTTTTTATTATTATTATTCTCGGTAAAGTATGCTCTATAAGCTTATATTGACCGAAAAAAAAATGCTTCTTATTTAACTTCTTATTTTTCCACATTTTTCTGAAACTGCAGTATTTTAATTAGCTTGTAAACTACTGTAAAATTTTCTAATTTTTTTGTTTTTTGAATGTATATAAACGGAAGAGTGATATAAACAAAACAAAAAGGAAAATAGACATGTCATAACTAATCTGATGAATACAAGGTAAAGAAATTAATATAAAAGTTTCCCCGTTGCTATGGTAGCGATTTGTACATTGGAATAAGTCACTCAATAAATTGTATAATTCTGATGTATAATTCTGTACATCACTATTATTATTTTTTTTTACCCCTTTCATCTTTCTTGTATCTTTTCTTTTGTGAATAAAAATGGAATCTGTATAATTGAAATTAAGTACCTTACAAAAAGGAGTGATATCTCACCAAAACAACTCGTTGTATATGATCCCGCCAAGCCACAAACTTAAAACGTCAGTCATAAAAAGAAGTGATATCACATAAAAAGAAGCGATATAGCATACTCCGAGTCCCGTGTAAAAATCTATCACCACTCATAATGTTTCCAAAGGACTCGGAGTGAGGTACAGTATGTGAAAACTGCTTGGCGATCTGCAGGTTTTTATAATATATACAGTATATCAATTTTGAAAATCAAAAAAATAAATTTTTAATTTTTGTTATATCACTTTTATAAATATTTTTGTATGCGAAAGAACTGTCAGAACGGATTTTTCCCCAGATCTATGCGATTCCGCTTACGCTAGAATTACTGCAATATATCTCAATTAACGTTTATTATAAGGTGCATTGTTATTATTAATATGCGTATGATCATTATATATATATATATATATATATATATATATATATATATATATATATATTACAAACTCAAAATCTTTACATGTTTACTTAAAAAATCCTCTTCGTAAGAGTGGTGTTTCTAGTTTAAATAATGGTAAATGAAATCAACAACTTGATTTTTCAAGCTCATAAATAAGAAAGGACATGCAAACATAGAAGCTTTAACTTTTTACAATTTTGTGGCAGAAGAAAAAAATAATATAGTCATATGTAATTGCCGGAAACACAAACATTATAAAAGCCTGCAGGTCGCCAAGCAGTTTTCACATACTGTACCTCACTCCGAGTCCTTTGGAAACATTATGAGTGGTGATAGATTTTTACACGGGACTCGGAGTATGCACATCTATATCGCTCCTTTTATGTGATATCACTTCTTTTTATGACTGACGTTTTAGGTTTCTGGCTTGGCGGGATCATTTACAAAGAGTTGCTTTTGATGAGATAAAGTGTTTTGAAAGGAATATTAAATGAAACCCTTTGCGCGATAATCGATCACGCTTACCCACTTGTCTTGTTAATTAATTTTATAATTTTGACGCGTTACAAATTTTAAGGCGAATGATGAATTCTGCTTCTTTGAACTCTTTGATATTTTAATAATATATTACATTTACATTTTCAGATTTTTCATGAAAATTAATATTTTTTACGCAATTTTTATACTAATATTTCTGTTGACAAAAATCCAAACAAATTTATGTCTTGATATCTCATTATTTTAAAACTTACTATTATTGTTTAATTTATGTATATTTATTTATTTATTTATTTATCATATTTATGATATAATGCATTTATATATATTACATGTATTTTCTATTTAAAAAAAACATATTTAATTAATTAGGAAAAATTAACATAAATATGTATCATTTTAATATAATGTAAATATATTGCAATATGTTAACTGATGTATAAGAAAAATATTTATCATCACTGACATCTACATTTTTAGGTTATTAAATATGGAATTAATTTTGGGATACATATGGTAAAAATACTCAAAACAAAATATTGCAATAAAAATCACTATTAAAACAATTTATTTGCATAAATTGTGTAACAGTATTGGAACAATGGAGAAATTAACATAATATATATTCTTTAAATACTTAAATTGTAATAAATATATTAAAAATGCATTAAAATTGAAAAACAAATTACCTCAAACATTGCAATTATGTGCAAAAGAAGCTGAACTAGGTGAATAAAAAGAAAATTTTTATTTATTCTGATATTACCGCAAAAGTCATTGCAGACGATTTAAAAATATATATATTTATGTATCCTAAATATTATCTCTCATTTACAGACGATTTTTTCATTTCTAATTGATTTTTTTTTCACGGACAGTGTTTTTACTTGTTAGAATGAAAAAAAAAAACATTGAATGTAATCTATTATTTTTTATTTCACAAATGAAAAATGATGTTAAGTTTGACCTTTACAGTTGAATATATTTAGAGGACATTAAAATATATAACTGGTTAAAACTTGAGAATAAGCAATACTGCTTTAATATTTTATTACTCTTTTGAAGATATGCTATTGGAATTACCCAATCATATATACATTTAGAAGATTCGAGATGAAAAATATTTTATGTAAGTTATAAAAATAACTATACTTTTTTCTTTAAAATTCCATGAAGTTAAACAAAAGCATTATTTCAGAACGGTTTTTAAAATATGAAAGGTAAATAATTATAAATATAAAATAAAATGTCGCCATAAATTCGTTTGGAGTTTCGTTAATAGAAATGTTAATTTCAAAACTGGGAAAAAATATAATTTTTCATAAAAAAAAAAAAATCGCAAATATAAATGTAATGTATTAGGAAAATATCAAAAAGTTCCAAGATGCAGAATTCATAATTCTGTGTGACACTTGTAACGCGTCAAAAATATAAAATTAATTAAAAAGGAAAAAAAGCCACAGCATGGGACAGAACACTCGCCTTCGGGATTGGAAATGCGAGCGCTAGCCACTTAAACCTTGTTCACAACTTCAAACTAATGTGTATTCAAAACGTATGTTGAATTTTACCTCAAAATTTCTCAAAAACTAAGACACATTTTAAGAAAACCTTTGGCATGATTAGTTAGGGTATGACCACTACAACATTCTTTAAAATCATCAAAACCTGTAAGCATCATGTTTGGTGATCTCCTCGTCAGTTTTGGTGAAATACTTTTTCATTTTAATCACAACTTTCTGCGAGAAACTAAAAATGTAACATGACAGAAACAAGCTAACATGCTAACCATCTTATGTGAAAGAATCGTCTTCAGTAAACATTCACAAATCCCCATCCACCCTGCTGAAAAAAAAATAAATAAAAAGCGCTATCTAAAGACAGACATTTAAATCATTGAGTTTTTTACAAACTGAGTGCCATCGCACACAAAATTAAGTGGCTGAATATATGAATATACGCTGAATATACGTGTCTGAAAATATTTTTGGCACAATATTTGTGCCAGAAATATTTTTCAGTGCGCCATACTACATAAATACGCGTGCGATCAATATTTTCATTCAAGACAATTTATTGCTATGAAACGAGACTATTGATAATTTATTACTAGGAATTTAAAAAAAGAATCCCATTGCCCCACCCCTCTGATTGTTTAGTGATTTCGGCTTGGTGTTCAGCATCTAAATATAACTAAAATTTGATAGTTTTGAATTAATAATATATAAAGTTAACACACACACACACACACACACACACACACACTTTGTATAAAATTAATTCGCCGGGATTGGGAATTGTGAACCGACTCGATCGACAGTGTTGCTGTTGTTGTTTCTAATCCTAAATGATCTAGAAAATAAACTGGACTAAGTCCATGAGCCCAAAAATTTGGAGGAAGTCCAAAACGATGAAAGGTTCCAAGTTTAACGTTGGACTTAGTCAAGTCCAAACAGGAAACTGAAGTCCTTCAGGGGTGTACGGTGTAGCCTTGCATTCTCCACAAATGGGGAAAATCTTGATACTGTTGTCAAATTTCAGTCCTTTCAATTGACCACTCAAAAATCTTGAAATAGCAGACTGCTGGTCACGGCTACCCCAAGAGTAATAGCTTCTCCAGGCTTTTTGCCACAGTACCTCGATCGACAGTGAAAACTGCTTTGTAAATGTCTGCGAAAATAAACCACTTCGCAGCAATTTGTGGTGGTCAACGTGTTAAGAGTCCGAAACAAGTTGATTTGTATAAATAAACTATTTCCACCCCTCCCTATCTTTCAGAAGATAAACTCTATGTCATAAAATGAAGGTCAATATTTGAAACATTCTCTCTATATTACTTTCGTTCTATGCTAACGCCATCTATTGACATTTACAAAAAAATAATCAAACGTTCTTTTTGAGCGTTATAACAGAGACACGCTGGGCCATGAAGATAACTCATAGCGCATTTGAAATAAGATACGTCGGTCACAAGAGAGAATTCACTAGTGTATCAAATAAGATACATTAAGAGAGAAGGGGATATAACTGTTTGAAAGTGATTTATATTGCATTCGGTTCCATAAACATTTTCAGAGTTAGTTTGATTAATCTAATAGAAATGTTTAATTAGAATTAGTTGCATTGATACATTAAATAAATGTAAATTTTATTCCGTTACATGTACGATTATTAAACAGAAGTTTTTTACCCATAATCTAACTTTATCACGGATTTATTGGCGCTGTTTAAACGCAAGTAACAACCTGATTTTGTTCACCTAAAAACTCATAAATTGATTAAAACATTTTTTGATAGCATAATCACTGCCTAACATCTAGAAGTTTTACAGGACAGTATTTTTATTACTGACGCGATTAATATCATATTTATAATGAAATCTGTAAATAAAAATGTGACAACAGCGCGAGAAACTCGCAAAAGCTCGCACATACGCAAACAGCATAAAGACTCAGTTAGGCGTCACTAAATATTATGTGCAAAGAATATAAAAATGCAACAAAATAGTCTGAAGGGTAACTGCTGTGAGGGATTAACTGTCACACAGTTTTTTACAGTACCCTAAAAGAGATAATTGATGGCGTATGAAAATCAAGATTGTCTGCGTCCAATTTTTTCGAAACATTTAACAAAGGTTACATAAAATATGTTGCAATTGTAGCAACATGGCATGGCAACTTTCGTTATTATGGGGCCTTTCAGTTATCCAGACGTTAAAATACATGGAGAACGGTGCTACATAATGTGTAATAAGTCTTTTGCCAAAACGTGTATTGAGCAGTCTTACGACAACCTCATCATATTCACTTGATATGATTAATTGTGAAGACGACTTGTTCCCCATGTTGAAAGAACCCCTAGATTCACCCCCATTTCTTGTCGTTATTCGTGCTGGAAACAGTAGATAGCTCCATCACTATAATTTATATACATATTTTGTTAACAGAATCCTACGGCTTCCAGTTTCCAGGACTATAAGAAAAACTATAAGATATTTCTTGTAACTATGGTATTTAATAGATTTAATGCGGTTTCGTTTGTTTTTAAGGAAAAATAAGTAGTAACTAAATTATCACTTTTTATTTACAATCCTCCTATGATCAGCACATTAATTTATTAGTTTCATTTATTAATATATCAGCACATTAATTAATTAGTTTCATTTATTAATATATCTGCACATTCATTTATTAGATTCATTTATTAATATATCAGCACATAAAGTTATTCTGTTAGAATTAGTGGTGTTTAAATATTACAGGCTAGAAAATATACTATAAAAAGAAATCAGTCGTAATATTTTGTCATGATTTTTGTTCTAGTGGGAGATATTCTCTGAAAAACATAATAAGAGAAATCGAAAATTTTTTCCATGTTATTTATTTAATATTTATGTTCACAATAACGTATATGCAGTCATAAAATGCGAGCAATGAGTAATATGTTCCACAGAAATGTATATATTCGATCCTCAAATGTAGAAAGTAAGAAAAAAGAATGAAATATTTAAGATCAGATGTTCACGGCATGGTGTGATAATAGAATTTTTGAGAGGGTGCATGCTATATTTCTGTATCTGTTTGAAACATACAAATGTGTTATTAAAAAAATAATTTCAACTTCAAAAATGATTAATGTTCTAAATCCGGTGGAAGACAAAATATAGTAGAAAATCTACATGTTTTACTAATATAAATAATCGATAACATTTTAAAAGTGATATGTTGTTTTTCATTTAAACATTGATTTCAAATAAGATATGACAATCCTTAACTATTTAAATAATAAAATAAAAAGAAAAATCTCTTCTTGGTAACATATTACTTTCTTTCAAAATTAATGCGAAGGCTTTTTTATATATTTTAATGTCATATTTAATAATTTTATGTATCGGGTATTTTGAAAATCCGGAGCAATTGTAAAATGCAATAAGAAGTCGGAGAAACTCGTGGTTTATTAATGTTCTTTGTGATAGAGGATATTGTATCGATGAAAAAAAAATTCATATTCGAATTCTCGACAGTAGGGATGCTTTTACAATGTAAAAAATGCGTACAATAATTCTGAAGTAATAGGTTTTTTTCAGTGTGATTTACTGCTGTAGTGCTCAATATGTTCTACGCCATATTCCAGTATTGTGTACATTCGTCTAATACAGGATAGTATTAAGCCTGATGCAGAGAACAACAGCACCTAGTTGAGTGCTACCATATTGCGTTTTTTAGTGCTAATAAAAATTGGGGTTTTGCTCTATGCATGCGTGATTTTATTTAGCCTTGAATCTAGAAATCTCACCGTGTTGTTTAGCTACTTATGGATTGTGTAAATTATATACAATCTGTACATCTATGTAGTAGCGTCTTCGCTCTCCACTATTGAGACATAGGACAATTGTTTTCATGCCATTAAATATTCCCTATCACGGCAAATATTAAGCTGAATACCGCAAGCTTCTTCAACCCAGAAATGTTATAAGTAAAATAGATATGCAGTATGCCGTCAAAACGGTTTGCAATATGAAGCCTGTTATCGCTCAAACCTTTCGGCCCAAACAAGATAAGCACGAAGAACTATCGTTGAATTCATTGGATAGGGAGAGATGTTTGTTTTGTACTTTACCTTTGACGTTACCCGTGCATTTCTAAAAATGAAAGTGATCTGTTTAATTTTAAGTTTCTTAAAGTAGCATTTCAGAAGGGAGGGGTATGCATTGATTAGACGAATTCAAAGTAATGAATTATTATTGAAATATTTCTATTTTTAGAAGAAATGGGGAATTTTTAAGACTGTCTAAAATTACGTAGTCAAAGCAAGCTGCAACTGTTTGGTTGATTTAGGGCTGCATGTTGAGCGTCATGCCAAAGCATCATATTACCTCTCTATTTTTCTCGGAACTCTGTGCTCCAACCCATAGATAATTTTATCGGGTTTTACTTTATAAATACCTGGTATTAGTTAAGGAACATAACTGGTAAAGACAAGTAGAAATTAAAAGAATACTAAACTGCAATGGTGAATTTTGCTTTTTAAATATAAACGAAAATTTAATAATAACAAATACTAGTGAAGTTAACACACCAGTACATTAGAATCAGCAGTTCCAAAGCTATGAATCCACTGATGGGTCTTGGGCTATATTTCAATGTGTCGCGAAAGAACAGCAATCTTTTAAAACGTATTGTCAAAATTATGTCTGCTATAATAATAAAATGGATATAGTTACAAATATCCATTATATACAAATATACATACAAATTCACTACATGAAATGACAGTTTTTTAAGAAATCTTACGTAGAAAGGGATTTGAGGTTAAAAATAAGAACTTTAAATCCTGATATTTAATATCTCTGTTGTAAATTGTCTCATAAATTGTTATAAGCTGTTTAACATTGGTGCATTGAGTGCATTTAGATAAATACACTCATTGATATACAGATTTTACTTTATGTAGTAAAAGAAAGTTTTGAATGATTATTATTTCAGCTTAACTTTTGAATTATCTGTTACGTTAGTCGCATGTATTGTTTATGCAAAAGCTGGACCTTTTCCGTAAGATAGATTATGTAAAGTGCTGTACATTCCTGCCAATTAGGCTAGTCGCGAATATTTTTAAAATTTTCAGGTGAGTCACATAATAATAAAGTTTCTTTGGCGGAACAACTGCGATTAGACCAATCAAGTTTTAAATCCTTGTTTAAGCATTTTGAACTGTATCCGACTTTTCCTTCACGAGTATGTAACAATCTGTACTTTTATTGTACATGTAAACGGTATGTCTAAACACTTAATGCTTTGAATACTTGAATAAAATGTATGTGCAGTTATTGATTCATGACGCATTACAGTATTTTCTGTGCAAAAAAATACGTTTAAACAGTCGTATTGCTTACAGCTACATTTGTAGCAAATGCAGTCCTCATACGTTCTTTTCGTCTGCATTCCAAATCTCAATCGCCTGGTTTTCTATGCCTGTATACATAATCAAAAGAAAGAAAATGTGAAATTTTTCATGGTACTTTGCATTAATAATGTATGAATATTTATTATTTTAAAAATATATATGTTTTCTGAAGTTTGTTTTCATATTTTTTGTCTTTTCTTCAGTTTTAAATTACCATACGTGTGACTCTGGTGGAAATAATAATAAAAATTTGTATAAAAGTATTTGTTGTAGGTACTTTTCATATATCAGGTTTTGTTTGTCGTTTAAAATGAATTCCATATTCCCCAGTTGAAAATAGAAGAAAACAAAGTATACCAACGGATAAACGGTATATTTTATTTGGCGGGTTTCCAAATATAACACAAAACATGATGTGTATGACTGAAATACATTGATGGAAATTGAAGTTAAACTATATCTGAATTCCAAACAATTTTAGGAGTTCATTATTTCAGGTACTTATGTATTATCTGTGCCACATCGCGCCAAAAAGGGTGGCGATTATAGTAATTTCAGTGCCCCTTATATTTTCTTTCGTCGTTTTGACTGCATCTTATTTTTTGTATTTTTAAGTGTGACGCGTATTGCAGCTTTTTTTCTTTCTATATTATTTTATATTCCGCATTTTGAAAAATGCGTTTGAAAGATTTGCAGAGAACAGAAATAGAAGCTATTCTATAGTTCCAGGATTGTGATACTATAATGCCAAAAATATCTGAGATTTCCACTCTGATTTCCACAAAATGAAATTTTCATTTACAATAATAATATGTGGACATACAATGGAGATAAATGTAGACAGGGTACTCGAAAAAGAAAGGAGAATTTGTATCAGGAGAGTAGAATCTCATTTAAAAATGCATTATAGTTCATATATTTCTTGAGAAATGTCCTGATTTCCAAAAAAAAATTAATTTCCGCCGTGGCAAGACCAAGATAGAGCGTCACGTCAATCCAAACTTCCTGTAGATCTTAGATTATAGATCTTATCTTAACTCACCGTTATTTCCAAAGGATATATAGGTTTTTTTAGTTCAGATCCACTTTTGTAGTCGCATTTGCGTTTACCATATTCAAGAACACTTCTTGCTTAAAATATGATTTATAAATACGCCGTAGACATCATTTTCAATATTTACGAAAATGTAACATAAGAAAACACACTGTTCAAAGATGTTTGCTTACTTTTGTCGAGATTTATATAATGCAATTCATATAAATGTATTTACATCTTATAACTGTCTTAATAATTCTCGTGCCGTACTAAAGGGATTTATTTTAATGTAACAGATTCGCACACGTGAATATGATTAAGGACTGGCAATCATTTTTGGCGATCTATCTTCCTGGCACTGACAATACGTAAGTACCTTATTTCTCCTAGTTATAATCATTTTGATACTTACATTTGCTTTCGAAAGAAGAATATATTATTTCAATGAAAATTTATATAACCTTACAACACTTTTTGTATCGTGAACAAGCTTTATATATTCATTATATAGTTTTCACTACAAAACGCCTTTTTTCTATTTAATAATTCACTTGTTCAATGTTTTAATTAAACATTTATAACAATCACTGTCTATTTTATTATATGTGTTTATTTTTAATCGATAAAATAATCTTAATTAAATGAGACTTCACCTATTTTGAATAATAATCTCAGTAAGTTATTTATTTTATGTTCCGTGTTTATTTTCATGTAAGTAAAAATAATATTTTTCTGAAGTTCTCTGTATTTATGTAAATACTGTTGTCTATTATACGCATCTCTTAATCATATAAATCTCCTTCACTCTTCTGGCATGTGAAATGGAAAATAGAACTTTATACTTATTAAATAAGTTCCATACTGGGCCACCTTCCTGCGTTATGAATGTACAAATTTGGAACCTGTTCTAAATTTATATGGTTTATATCGCTAAAAATCAAAGAAATACTTTTCCGAATTTTATCCCTAAAATATCGTAAAAAAAGTGAATAACTTCCGTAAATGACTTAATTTTTCTTAAATATACCGTAAAGAATGAATAAAGCTATACCGAAAATGCTGATGTTTTTTTAATTGCAATAATGCATTTTAATGAAATAGAAAATGACGTTGTATAAACATGACTTAAGCAAAGCACAATAATATTGACTGTTCTTTGTGCTTACTTTTTACTACATACATTTTATGAAGAACCATAAACGTAATAATGAGTTAATCGTGTTAAAGTTCAAAAAATGGTGATTAAATAAAATTTTTGATTTTAAAGAAAATAAATGTATGCATATTGATGCTTACGTGTAAGTAAAAGTGTCTCTGTCTGTTTTCGAATAATAATAATAATATTTTAGTATATATGCGTACATTAATAGCTTAAAATTGCATTTTACATAATTTCGTTTTTGTTTTCGGCTGAAACTCTAGAGACGACCGAAATTCTCCGGTGGTTTCATCCAGAAAAATGTAGTTTCTAATATTATGATGAATAAATGTACACTAATGAGATTACTCGAAGACTTTTATAGAAATGAGTGATTTACAATTTTTCGTAAAATTATTTAACAAAACTAAAGTAGAAACTTTAAACTACTTTCGATAGTAAAATATGAATTTAATGCAACTGAAACTTTTACGAAGGAAGAAGATTTATTTTCTTCAAACACTAATCCTCTAAAGAAAAATAAAGTATCATGCTTTTCGATTTTAATCGGCTTATTTCAGTTTGCTGCAGATTTTAGTTTAATGGAAAATTGAGACAGAAGAAACTATGTGTAAATACATATAAATTAAAGCATTGATTTCGAAATATTTAAAATATATATTTTTTTACGACTATTCTTGTTACGTATGAGTAACGCACTTTATGATATTTCTAATATAATGTTTCAGTTATAATATCGTTAATATAACATGTGTATAACATTAATGTAATAAATATTTATTAAAGAGAGACTGGCTTTTTATTAAGAGTATTCACTATTTGGCTTAATTATTTCTACATCATTTATCAATTCTTAATGGACAAATTCCAATTAAAGTTAAAGTATTTTTCGAAACTATGCAATGCAAGAAGCATGTGGAAATGTCAGCTACGATTATATTTAAAGGTGCAGTTTACATTATTTAAGAAAATTGATAATTAGCATTATTAACAGCGTTATTGTCTTTACTTAGCATAATACATATTCATCATTGATTTTGATTTCCTTTTCTGATTTAAGGCGTTCATAATAGTTTGAACTCAAAAATAAAAATTTTGACTAAAAGAAACGTAGCCCTTATACACCAACAATTCCTGTTTGAAGAATAATTTATTCAAATAGGAGAATTGTCATTTTAAGGAATTAAAAATATTTTAAAGTAAGTATTATTGTTGCGACTGGGTTATGCTTTACACATTGACGAAATTAGACAAAATTTCACCCGGACAAGGTAGTAGTTTGGCACCCTACCTTCCCCTATGGATATTTTAAAAAAACATCTGAGTAAATAATTGCATATAAAGTATAAAAAATAATACATACTATTTATACATATTCATTTTAATGCGTAAGCTGTTTTTCTATAAAATATTGTATATCATTTAAAATCCTTTTAAAATACCGTAGCGTAAATAAATATACAATTTAAAAATAACAGAAAATACATCATAGTTGTGTATTAACTAATTAATTGATTAAATAATTTATTAAGTTATTAAATAAAATTTTGCTGAAATTTTCTTAGATTATCATAAGTCAAATTGCCAGCTGTGTCATTCTCAATATTAACAATATATTTGTTAATCATTCCTCTTTTCTTAAATTCATCACACATGGGTCATTCTTCCAAAACAGAAAACTCTCGAATATTAAAACATTTTTTTTTTTTTTTTTAAACGGGTAATATAAATGTATGGGATAATTTTCTGTTATAGTTTTGGCTGCCTACAAATAAGAAAAAAAAAATACTAGTATCGGAAAAAACAGTTTTTTGTGAGGATGGAAAAATATTGTTTAAATATCTATGCCAGAATAATGTTGTTCATACCAGGACAATGATTGAAATGGAGTTACTCATATATATATATATATATATATATATATATATATATTTGCATATTTAGTAGAATATCTGTTCATTATTAAATTTTTTTAATGAAGCTTAAACTAAGGGAAACCGTTGAATTTAAATTGTGATGCTCAATTTTCACATGGTACAGGATAAACTTTTAATTATGACAACACCTGTCAAACCTAGAGATATATAACAAATTCATAAAAATATTAATATATATATATATATATATGTGTATATATATATATAAAATTTCCAAAATCCATCATCCTGGCTTGTAAGTGGAGCCATCTATGTTGTTCTAAATATTAAATAAACTAATTTGACACTAACAATTAATGTAATACATTCATAATAAAGTATTTTGTACAGTGGAAATTGGTTTAAAGTAATTTCTTTTATTTTTCATAATTAAAAAATTACTAAAATGTGTGCCGTTGAAAAAAAAATCACTGTCATGGTTTCTTTTTCTTTCATGGTTATACTTAATATTTTCTCTGCAACCGGTATCGAGATTGTATTTTTTCGTGCATATTGCAAAAACTATTTCTTTCGTTATCTGTGCCAATAATTATTCTCAATTAGTGTTATTTTCACTTTTTGATATTGTCAAGTTATTTGCCTCCAGAGTTATGTTTAATTTGAATCATTATCTTGGCCTGTACAGAAAAAAAACTAAGTGAGTAGAAAATTTTGGCATACACACACAATCGCAAATTCTAGCTGGCCGCGACCAATGACATATAGCGATTGGGACAAAACAATGGGCGTCGCTTTGTACCAATCGCTGGTCGCGGCTAGACACTATTTGTGACGTCATGAGAATAAATGAGCAATCCCGGTATCTAGTGTTGTCCTGTGAAAACCCTACAATTTATTTTAATAAAGCTTTAGTAAATTCTACGGGAATAGTTTAAGTTAGAATCGTGCATAAATTCAGCAAGTAAAACATTTAAATCTAAACTAAAGGAATTTCCGCAATTAAAAATATGAAAAATACGGCAATAAAAATAGTAAAATATTTATTAAACAATTGAAAAAAAATTCACATGATTTTTTAAAATTGCTTATATTTTCACTATTTTAACATAGTGCATACAATTAAAGATAACAATTTATTAGTTATTATTAACTAAACGTCGTAATTTATAATTTATCTTCCTAACAAAATGGTTGAGAGGGTATTTTTAAATTATTTGAAAAAGTGTTTAATCACTTTTGAAGAATATGAAAATGAAATTAGTTTCATCAATATTTTCATAGATTAAATAGACTCAGAAAGAGGTTTACGTAGATAAAAAATGGCTTAAACGGAATGAAGCTACGAAATGAATATCATCGTCATCTATCGCAAACTGAAAATGATATCTGACATAAAGTATATCGCTCCAGAAAATTAATTATATTGGGATTACCATTTCCTCTTTACTAATACAATGTGATCGGGGAGATTGAAGTCGCCATTATTGATCTATAAATTGGATTATTAAAATTGAATTATTAAATAATGCATTACTATCACAAATAAACTGGAGAAAGATTTCGGATTTTCTGAAACAGAATACTTCGTAATAAATATAAATTATCCCTAAGTGAATTAGCTTGTTGAATTATTATTTTTGATAATTATGTAGGTTTTTCATATTTTCAATATTTACCATCATTTCAATAACTGAAGCATATTGCAGAAATGTGGTGTTTTTCTGAGTTTTATGCTTAAAATTCGTAAATTGTGTTTAAAGATGTCTCCTGTATTAATTGTAAAACGATTCCAAGTCAAAGAATGGTATGTGTTATTTCTGTTGTAAAGATCCCGAAATTTGTACGAAAAGTGAGCCATTATGAATGAAAGATCAATAGAGAATTTATCTCTCCATTTTAATGAATTAAGTTATTATACAGGGTGACAAGAAATAAGCGCTTCAATTTGAAAATGTAATAATTCATTAACTATAATATATATGAAGATGAAAAAAGTGCCATTTATATCTAGTAGCTCTTAAATGTCATGTGCTGTAATTTTAAAAACAGTTCAAATTTTCGTCAATCGAGGGCACTGCACAGTCTCAAATTGTAAGAAAACTCAAACTAACATGTAAAATTGCATTAAAAATCTCTCAAGTTTTATTCTTTATTTAGCGATTTAAACCCGAAAAAAGGCTTGAATTTTGAAATTTATTTTAGCATTTTTAATGTATCAGACGCTGCAGTGCCATCTATTTACAAAAAATTCGAGATGTTTTTAAAATTACAGCAGATAAAATTTAAGAGGTACCAGATATAAATGTCACTTATTACATCTTGATATTTATTATACTTAATGAATTATTGAATTTTCAAATTGAGGCGTTTAATTCTTGCCATCCTGTAAATTTTAATGTTAATAATATAATGTAGTTTATTTCTCGGGATATAGAAATGAATGTTTTATGGTATATGGGTAATTGTTTTAGACGTTCAATTCAGTGCTGTTATATTATTTCAACTTCATCGAAATTTTTACAAGTTATTGAAAGTCACTATAATATGGTTACAACTGAAAACAGTGAGTAACATTTCTAGTTTTTGGGCAAAGAAAATACCAATACGTTTTGCCCATTGTGTTTTATATGCAAGCCCTTTCTTGTTGTGACTATTTAGTGATGTTTATGATTGATATATGTTAATAATATTCACTACAGAAAGTTTTTTATGACATACAGTTTCATCTATACTTATAAAGGAGTAGCTTGATTTTCTCATAATCAACACCGAGCCTCAACCGTTTGTCCTAGAACAATGAAATTTGGAAGACATGTTCTTTACACAATGTAGGCACGTACCAAGAAAGAATTTTTGAAAATTCACATCCTAAGAGGGTTAAATGGGGGTCGAAATTGTTAGATAATTTCGTCTTTTCGGCATATCTCAGCAGGACTTAGAAGTAGGAGTGTGAAATTCGGGATAACAATTCTACTAAAGAATAGTTAAACATGTATTTCAGGCGATTTTAGAAATTCAACCACTAAGTGGATTAAATAGGGGCCGAACATTTTCGGTGATTTCACATTATCACCATATCTAATCAGCAGTTTTAGGTAAGAGCGTGAACTTCAAGATAACAAATCTACTAAAAAATTAATTAAATACGTATTTCAGCGATTTTAGAAATTCAACCACTAAGGGGGTTAAATATGGGAGGGTCTAAAGTTTTAGGTCATTTTCCCTTTTCACCATATCTCAACATTCGTTTTAGTTAAAAGCACGAAATTCAAGATAACAAATGTACTAAAAGTTAGTTATAAACAAATTTCATCGATTTTAAAAATTCAACCACTAAGGGGGTTAAACGGGGGTCGAAATTTTTTAGCAATTTGGCGTTTTCGCCATATCTCAGCAGCAGTTTTAGATAGGAACGTGAAATTCAGGATAACAAATCTACTAAAAAAATAATTAAACTTATATCTCAGCGATTTTAGAAATTCATCCATTAAGGGGGTTAAATGGGGGGGTCGAAAGTTTTTGGTCATTTTACCTGTTCGCCATATCTCAGCAGCATTTTTAGTTAGGAGCTTGGAATTTGGGATAACAAATCTACAAAAAATATAGACAAACATGCCTATCAGTAATTTTAGAAATTCAGCAACTCTAAGGGGGGTTAAGTTGGAGGTGAAATATTTTAGGTCATTTTGCCATACATCAGTAGAAATTATAGGTAGAATCATGAAACTCAGGATAATAAATCTACTAAAAAAATAGTTAAACACGTATTTCAGCTATTTTAGAAATTCAGACACTAAGGGGGGGGGGGTTAAATGGGGGTCGAATGTTTTACGCCATTTTATCATATCTCAGTAGACGTTATAGTTAGGAGCGTGAATTTCGGCATAACAAATCTACTAAGGAATAGTTAAACATTTATTTTAGGTGATTTTAGAAATTCAACTACTAAGGGGGTTAAATGGGGGGGGGGGTCGATAATTTTCGATGATTTCACCGTTTCACCATATCTCATCAGTAGTTTTGGATAAGAGCGTGAAATTCAGGGTTACAAATCTGCTATAAAAATAATTAAACACATATTTCAGCAGTTTTAGAAATTGACCCATTAAGAGAGGGGGCTAAATGGGGGTAGAAAATTTTAGGTCATTTTAAATGTTCGCCATATCTCAGCAGCATTTTTAGTTATGAGCTTGAAATCACAGATTCAGGATAACAAATCTACTAAAAAATAGTTAAACATGTATTTCCGCGATTTTAGAAATTCAGCCACTAAAGAGGGTTAAATGGGGGTTGGATTTTTTATGTTATTTTGCGGTATCTCAGTAATAGGTAGTTGCGTGAAATTTAGGAAAACAAATGTACTAGAAAATACGTAACTATGTATTTCAACAATTTTAGATAATAATCCATCAAGGGGGTCACACTGCGTGTCGAAAATTTTAGGTAATTGTGCCATATCCCAGCAGCAGTTTTAAGTAAGAATGTGAAACTCTGCTTTACAAATCTACAAAAAAAAGTAGTTAATCATGTATTTCCCAGCGATTTTAGAGCTAGTGCGTTTGTGGACAACATCGGCTATGAACCCGATTGCGGAAGATTAGACGAAAAACAGAACTATTGTTGATTTTTTATTATATAGTAGCCGGTCGCTTCCGAGTGGGCTCCAGATACAAAGTACTACTTGGGCTCCACTCCTAGATAATCACGTGAAATGGCCCAGTAGTATTTTGTCACGGGGCTCATGAAAAAAATATTTATGTCGCGAAATCTTTATTTAAGTGGTTTTTTAATATTTGTATTAGTTATTTTCGTATACTTTTAATTAAAAATATTTTATTTATATTTTTCTGGTTGCATATAAAATGCGCTTTCTGGGCATCAAGCCAAGTAAGGGCGGTACGCTGTACTATGTATCTGGGCCCTACTCGGAAACGACCGGCTAGTCATATATATTACTTCAATTATAAATATCCCTTTATCTGCACATAAATCAAGTCAAAATGTGTGAATGTGGTCTCCATTTATTGTGTTGGCAATAAGATTACATAACTGTTGGAATCACAAGTATTTTTTTTTTTTAAGTTGATAATTTGATGTAATTTTAAGTTGACGATTCCGATGTGACCGATTTATGTGCTTTTGTAGATAAATTAAATATCATATTCATAAAAACATATCTTTTTGCTATTTTTTTGATAAAGTGGTCATATATTCTCTAATGGATTTATAAGCTGTTTAGTTCCAAATAAATAGTTATAAAAACATCTAAATTCAGAAACTTTGCGAGAATTTACTGTAAAAGAACTCTTATAACGAAAGAAAAGAAATCGTTATTCTAGGACTTTGTAATATATATATATATATATATATATATATATATATATATATATATATATATATATATATATATATATATTAAGAAATAAATTATAATAAAGAAGTTTATGTACATCTTTGTTACTGGATGCTAGCCATAGATACAATGTATAGAATATTACACAATAAAAAAATTAATGCATTTTAATATTTTTTTTTGTATTTTTGTGTTAAATTGAAAGCGTTTCATATTAAATAAAATGGTTGTTTCTATTATCTTTTTATTAACACATTTCAGCATAGTTGAAAATCGTTTATGACTTCAGTTTGTCTGTCTGTCTGTATATACCGAATTTCATGCAATTGATATATGTTATTGAGGTTTACTATGGCATGTGTAGCACTTATAGTTTTTTTTACAGGGACACTCAAAAAAAATTCCTTTACATTACGGTCTATGGGGAAAATTAGTTGCGGTTTATTTTAATGATGTTACACAATTACAAACATATTGAAATTGATATATATCACTGAGGTGTACTACAAGAAGCGTACTATAGAATGTGGTGTTCATAGCACTTATAGTTCCTTTACAGGCCATTCAAAAGTATTACATTACATTACGGTCTAGGGAGAAGAATACTTTCCGGTTTATTTTAATAATGTTTCCCTATTTGAAACATATTGAAATTGAAATATATCACTAAGGTGCATTACAAGAGGCTTACTATAGAATACTGTGTGTATAGTATTCATCGTTCATTTACAGGGACAAACAAAAGAATTCGGTACTGTCTGTTAACAATAATTGCTGAAAGTGCGTTTTCAGTTGCTGAACGCGTTTCTAAATTTAACTCATTTTTTATCTATTATTTTGTATCTATTATTTTTATCTATTATCTATTATATATTATTCGTGTGCATAAATTCTATAGATCATATACAGGGCAGAACAAATGTTCTCCAGTACATTTCTGTTTATTGATGGAAATTTCAGAAGGGGAATTTTAAGCTGTGCTACGCGTTTCCTAACTGAACTAAAATTAAGCATTCTATATAGTATATATACAAATATTATAGATCATATACAGAGCGGCACAAAATAAATATATTTTTCCGAATATTGTTGTAATTCCTGAAATTGTGTGTTTAAATACATTAAGCCTTTCACCTTATTAAACGCTAAAGATTTGTAAAATTATTTTGAAAGAGCTGGAAAGCGTTACATAATCTATGCTTGATGCATGATTTTTCTTTCGTGTTTGATTTAGTTTCAAGTTTCATAAAAAATAATTCTGTATATTTATACATTTTTAATATTAAGGACTTAACCTTTATATTTATCACGTAAAATAACAAAACAAAATAAACACAATATTGATTGTGTGTTTAGAGTCAAAAGATCCCTTCTAGCTTTCCAAAATGTGCATCAGTAGATAAAAAAAATTGTGAAAAGAATGAACAAAAATATAGATTTTACAGATGTTTTTGTTCATAACATGCAATGTAAATGATTGGATGTATTTTATTTAACAAAAAAATATTATGCTGTTGTTTATGTGTCGTATGAAAATGAAGTACTATAATATAATAGAAAGATAGAAAGTAAATAAATAAATATGTTAACAACTCAGAAGAATCAATTTACAAATACTAGAAATCATCATCATCATCCCAAAACATGGTTTAAGGTTATAAGCCTGTTCCGGCCACAATCCATCTCTTTCATGGCCTTCCTCTATCTCTTCTTCCCCTTGGTTTATAATTCAAGGCTGCTTTTGGTATGCGATCAGAATCTATTATTTCCATGTGGTCCCTCCATTTCCTTCTGCAATTTTCTATTTTATTCAATATTAAAATAACCTCAAGCTCTCTTCAGATGTAGTCATTCCCTATTTTGTCCATTATCGAACATCCCTTCACACTCCTCAGAAATTTCATCTCTGAGGATTGTATTTGTCTTTCATCATTTTTTGTGAGTGCTCATGCCTCACTTCCGTATAGTAAAGTTGGTATCGCCATTTTTAAAAAAAAATTATTCTGGTGTCTTTTCCTGTATTTCGAAGAGTTCTTATAGTATCACAGATGTATTGAAATTTTTAAAGCTTATTTTGTATATCGTTGTCATAGTCATAAGATATATCACATCCTAAGTGACCTGCTCTATTGGTTTATTTTCTAAAATAATTTTTGTACTAAAAATAAACGTTTTAAAAATAAGTCTCTAAAAATTAATTTAAAAAAAATAATAATAAGATAGAGGAAGGAAAACTAAGAATTTTGTATTTGGTTGAATTATTAAATATTAATTTAAAATACAAATATTTACAAAATATTTTTTTATTTATCCACATTTCTATATTTACGTATTTACATAATTTACGTATTTACGAATTCTTTCAAAATAATTGATAAAATGGACATGAAAATTTAATACTTTAAAGAAATATATATTTGTTGTCAAGGAAACAAATATTGTCATAGAGTTGGCGATATTGAGAAATATCTATAGAAAGATACAGATAATGTGAGTACATTTCAGAATAATTATTTAAATGATTAAACAACAATGGTAAAACTGACATTCATATTTAAAAATGAAATAGGATTTCTACTTCCTCTATTTTTGAACAACATAACAATTAATCAAATGCACACAAGTATTAATTAAGGTCATGCATCATTAATGTTTTAGAAATACGAAAACAGTAGGGTTTATAATTCTAGTAGTCATTTTTTTTTGTTTATTATGCGTATAAAAACAAACTGTAACTCTTTTATTTAAGGTTGAACTTTTTTATGGCAAAAATATTATGTAAAACCTAGCAGAGACTATTGCATGATGCAATGTCCCACTAGCTAGACTATATAATTGTGAAAAATGAGTTTTCCCGTTGTTTGCAAAGTTATTTTGTTCTGCGCTTGTTTGATAAAATGATAAAAGAGAAAGGTTAACATTGAATTTATTTATTCATTCTTTTAGAAACTACATTTGGGAAATCCTGCTTGGAACATTTTCTTACAGTACTCAATTTATCTTTCAAGTCAAACATCAGAAGCTAATAAAAAAAAAAAAAAAAAAAGAGAATGATATTTAAAAAAAATCTAATTACATACGAATTAATTAAGAATTGAGCGTTATCTATAAAAAAAATCTCGAAAAATGTTTTCATTCTGCTGGGACACAGACAATTTTTTTTAAATATTTCGTATTAATGTTGACATAATTTTTCAACCAAATATTTTATTGCCGAAGTCTCAAATGCGACATTTATTTCCATCTGTGACCATTTACCTAACAGTTAAATATTAATAAACTGAAAATCTTTTTCCTTAAAAAATATTCAAACTTTGCGATATTTTTATGAATAATCTTTCTGCTTCTACGACATTTAATGTATTAGGAAAAGTACAAAATTTATTTCATGATTCACTTAATATTTTTATAAGTAATTATTTTATATGGACATATTACTATGGGAACTACAGTAAATTATAAATATTTTTTAAGACAAAATCCAACGTGTTTTATAATTGTGAACGTAATCTGTCATATCTTCTCAACATTTCAATTCGAATATGTGTTTAATTCTTTAGAAAATATTCAGTTAACACATGACCTGGGGAATGCAGATATTAATATATATATAAAATAACTAGGGGAGTTTTTCTTCTTCATGCAAAAATATATGCAAAAATTCTTAACTTTTGGCATTAATGTGCAAATATATAAATACTTTTTGTTTGTGATAACACTGTATGAATCTTTTATCTGCATTGCATGAATTGATAGCTTCCCTGGTATCAAAACTGTATTGGTTACACCATAGGTTCCCAACAGGGAGGCGGTACCGCCCCTCAGTGGACGTTGGAGACTTCCAGGGGGCAGTAGTGGGTCCAGAGGCAAATAGGGAACGTTAAGACAATCAAGGGGGGGGGGGACGGTCATGTCATGCATACCTATTTAAGAAATTAATATAATAAAACTAGCTGATCCCCTCCGCAAGCTGGCAATACTCGGACTGCGATATAAACCATAAATATACCTTTAAATGAAAATCTACACAAACCAACCTAGAGCTGGGTGCCCCAAATCGAATTTCTTAAATACTGTCAAAATATCGCCGTGGAACATGAATAAACGCCAAAACTCGTGGAGAACAACATTTTATTACAGTGGGCTAAAACACTGTAACCGCAAACATTTCATGGATGTCAAAAAATCGCTGCGAAACGCATAATTCGCATTAAAAATAGTTAAAAATTCAAAAATCGTGGAGTGCAAAATTTTCTATATTAGTCTGGCTGAAATTTTGAAACCGAAAGCCTTTTTTTACAACCTGTATTTCAAAAAATCTGGTAGAGATGGTAACACATGCTTGAACAGAAATTTCCGAAGGAACCTGGGTTTGAATCGGCGGTTTAATGGAGTAGCTAATTTAATGTCTAAAAAAAAGAACACTGCATATCACTGAACGTGGGAATTTCCGACTGATGTTACCGAAATTGGAATCAGACATTAATAAATTGTTAAAACTCCACCAGCCTGAACCATCTCATTATTTTATTTTATTTCTTAATGATTTTGTGTTTATTTTAAATTTGTTTCACTACATTTGATGGTTGTTTTAATCAAATTTCTAATTTGTGATTCTTAGTAGTAGAATAGATAGACATATTGTGATAGATACAGATAAAAGAGATATAGATAATATGCTACAATATTTTAAGGTTTTTTTTATAACTAAATTTTATAGAAGAGAGGGAGTTGGAATATTTTTTTTCTTGAAAAGGTGTCGGTGATCCAGAAAAGGTTGGGAACATATGGGTTACACTGTGGACCAATACCGAGTCAATAATACATTCATTGTCAAAAATCTAAATGAACTAACAATATTGGTAAAATTTTGGATTTACATTGGAAATCTTCAATACAATATTTGCATTATTGCAGAACGATTGGATTTGCATAGAAAATACTTTAAATGAAATGGCGAAACATTGTGTTTCACTACTGTATTGCTATATGGTTTTAGTTAAATTATAGTTTATGTACACAGTAAAACGATCGATGTACCACTGATTTTTTAAAAAATAATAGATAAATCCGGAATAAATTGTTTTTTCAAAAGTTTTCTTGAAGTATTTTATTTAGTACATAAGCATTTTTATTTAGATAAATCATAAAGTTCAGAAACAAAACTAACTGAGAAAAACATAATATTTCATTGCGTTATCCTACTGTCACGTTTATTACGTTATAAATCTCGCAATATAAATGGGACATTTTACATGGAAAGAGAAAATGTTCAAGAGTATTTTCTACATTATTACCTATCCTTTTATCTCTCGAAGTATCCAGTGTTCTGTTAAGTAAAATATACTAATGTCTCCACTTTAGTTTGTGTAGTTTTATTGGTATTTTTAATTAATTATACACAAATTTTAATATTAAATTGTAAACGAAGTGTACAATTGTTGGAGAATATATACAGACCGATTAAATAGTAGTGCAAAAATATGGTTTATATATACAGCAAAACCTTCATAACGAATACTCCGGAATAGCAGAGACATTTGTTTATCGAACACTCTTTCAATGTACAACACCTATATATAATTTGTATGTTTTTATTTCTGAATATGACATCTCCGAATAACGGATAAATTCCGCGGTTCTGGAGTATGTGCTATTCAGATATTATTTTATTATAGACACAGACACACACATATATAACTATATATTTAAATTTTATTCTATATAATTTTTCCGTTTTAGACTATTCCATATATAATTCCGATTAATTAAATTAAAATCCCATCTAAATTAAACAATCAATCTCCATATGTAAAGGAATAAAATCTTAACCCACTTAATAATATTTATTCCAAAGTTCTTAATCTAAAAATGGCACTAACTACTTAAATTTATTCTTTAAATGGTATCCTTTTATTTTTAATCCACTATTAAAAATTCTTTATTAAACCCGTTTATATCAAACAACTATAAATTCTATTTTAAATGTAAAATGTCATAACTCTTAAATTATTTAAAAAAAACCCTATTTCTTTTAAAAATCATTCTTTCATTAAATATTAAATGTCTATTTCAGTATTTCAAAATGCTCTCATACTTTTTTCCCCATGTCAATAATTCATTTTTTTTTCTTTATGGCGTGTTAAACTATTTTTAACTACAATCTCGAAAACAGATGTTTTGTTTATACGTCAATCATCTGAAAGCGAGGCTATTGAAGTTTCTGGTACAATTTTGACGCCAGGAAGTTTGTTTTCTTCAAAATTAATGCACCGAAAATATTAATTAAATCCCATTAAATCGATTATGATTTGAACAAGGAGGTCATGTGATGTGTTTTGTAACCTTACGCAAGCTCGGTTAAAATAACTTGCGCTCCCTAATTCCAGCAGAGAATTTGTCGACTGTCGATAGTTGAAGTTCTGTAACTTTTTGATGGGTGCTTAGTGCCAAATTTTTACAGCCAACTAATCTAAATAAAAATCGGAAGTTCTCAAATAGGAGAATTATGGAGAGTGCTGATTGTAGCAACGGAGTGTATTAATTCTTCGGTATAATTTTGATTCATCGAGCTTTTCTCTGAGAGTGATATCTTCAAAATGTAAATAAAGTTTTGACTTTCAACTCAATTTGACTGAGTTGTGAACTGAGAATTATTACCACACGGTCAACCTTCTGCTGTTTGAAATGGGAAACCCTGTTCAGTTTGATGAATGTTTATCAACCCCTAATTACGACTTTTAAAGCAGTGATCAAACCGGAGAGTCAAAATCGTCACAAATTAACCAAGTCAGATAGTATTGAGTTGATAAACAGGCATCATTGGTGTGGAGAGGCTGATGTAGGTCCGGGAGAGTGTTGAAATAAATAGAAAGTGTCTACTACTCAAATGGAGAATTGGACCTCGAAACTTTGCATCACTGAAGGAAGACCCGAACGTGAGTTGGTTTATGGATCTTGTTATGATATTATTATTTATGCTATTAAATTATACTCAGAATTACTATTTATTAATATTATTTTATTTTTCTTGTTTATTAACATTAATTAATTATTATTATTGTATTCTCTCCTGTGGCCTTACAAATGGTAAGTGAGATTGTAGCCATTTCTTGTATTATTTTTCAGGAGAAATGCTCGTAGCTTTATATATTTTTTCCCTTGCATTGCTTTAAAATTTTTACATCTCTTTGCTGGAAGTCTCTAAATTTATACTGTTCAAAATTCAAACTTCTAAATTATTAAATTTATATTGTCTGAATTTATAGTTACTTAACTATTAACTTCATCCAAAATCTTTGGAGAGGGAGCATTTCTCTTATAGTAATATCTTCAAAATGTAAATGAAGTTTTGACTTTCAATTCAATTTTGCCTGGAGTGGGAATTATTACCACACGGTCAACTTTGTGTTGTTTGAAATGCGAAACCCTGTTCAGTTTGGTAAATGTTTATCAACACTTAATTACGATTGTCAAAGCAGTGATCGAACCGAGGAGTCGAAATCTTACCACACACACACAAACACACACACACATATATATATATATATATATATATATATATATGCTTTTGTTTCTGTGTGTATGTATGCATTTAGGTGCGTGTAAAATAAATCAATTTCAAATGATTTAAATACTAAAGAACATGAAGTATAACTTTACTATACATTTCAGTTTTTTTTAAGTAACATCTTTAGAAAATTCTTTTATTTCCCCGTTGATGCACTGTATGTCTTTGGGGATTTTTTGTCTATTGAAAGTGCTATTACATTAAATTTTAGATTCTTTTAATACTACATTGTTTGCTTATTTA
Organism: Maratus michaelseni; assembly: GCA_963931845.1. Classification (NCBI taxonomy): domain Eukaryota; kingdom Metazoa; phylum Arthropoda; class Arachnida; order Araneae; family Salticidae; genus Maratus; species Maratus michaelseni. The sequence goes on from OZ007589.1 coordinate 236,357,713, forward strand.
GTATAAATTATTTGGTTTAGTTTTCTAACTATTCAGTAATTCCATTTTATATTTTATATTTTGTTACTTTATTTGATATTATTCATATACACACATAGAGAGAAAAAGATAGATAGATATAGATGATAGTGCTATACCATAAATAAGTTTTCATAAAAGAAAAAAAATAGCGATCTCTCATTTTGCAGTGTGGTTGTATCATAAAACACATGAAACAGAATTTTAGCTTTTATAAAATCCAGTGAATAAATAAATAAATTTCTATCCTTAATTAGCAAAAAACTGTTAATTAACTTGGCAACTAAAACATTATGCCAAAACAGAGATAAAACTCTGCCAAGAACCGTGTACCATCTGTATTATAATAACACAAATTAGTTGCGGGTTAATCATATCAAACTTCATCTGCAAGTCAGCCATTTTTTCTGAAGATATTTTTTTTAGATAAAACTTCGTAATTATAAAAACACACATTTTATCAGACAATTAAATGTGACTGCAAATTGTGGCCGATGACTGTTTCCAACAGGAATAAGAATGAGAAATTGCCAGTTTAAGCTATCGATCTGGGTGGCTTATTGGCAAAGTGTTAGCACGGTACGCTGAAGGTCTCGGGTTCGAGACCTGGCGCAGGTCAATTTTTCACTCATGTTGGTTTGGTGCATTTAACTGTCTGATAAAATATGTGTTCTTATAATATTGTAAAATAAAGTAATCAGACGTAGTGTTCATGCTTTAATATATATATAACTTCATAAAATTTACATTTTTAGAAATATCTTTAAAAATAAAATAATTTTTGAGAGATGAGGTTTCACTTCTAAAATGTATACATTAAGAGTTATCGGCATTTAAAATTTCTTTCCAAACGTAAACAAACTTTTCGAAAAGGAATTAAATGTGATTAATTTATTTCTCTAAAACCATGGTGAAGGACAAGCATTTCGTTCGCAGGCTGAGAATTCTTTGACTTCATTTTTCTATAAATTAATGGAATTCAGTTGTTAAATTGTTTAATTTTAGAAGTGAAGTTTCCATTTAAATTTATTGTAAGTGTACAGTGTTTAATTGAATAAAATAATGTAAATTTAAGAAATTGCGAAGATATTTTGTTACTTTTCACCATTAACTACATTTTATAAAGATTGTCAATCAATGTGATTTAACGCTAATAATAAAAGAGCATTATATCACGTTTGATTTCAAAAGCAGCGCTGACGCGCTATGTACATATTCCATTTTTACTCATCTCATGGATTAGGCAGTGATATTTTTTAACGAAGGATAACAAGTATTTTAACAAGCCACATTTAATATGTTGTTTTTAAGGGTGTAATTAGTTTAATTGAAAAATCTACTGGTATTTCTAGTTAACCCTTTAAACAATAACTGAAAGTAAAATGTAATTTTACATAACATTCTCATGTTAATTTTATGGAGTAGATTATTTAAATTATGCATAATCTATTTAAAAAAAAAGAAATGATATCTACAAAAAATAACTTTTCAAAAGTAAAAAAAAAGCCAAGCTTAAAAAAAAAAAACGAAAGTTGTGGCTAAAAAATGGTGTGATATCAAATTTCCAAGCTTTTATTATAGTACTTATTTAACTTTTTTCCATTAAAGAAGTTATCATACATATAAGTCGAGTGCTACGTATATGTTAATATAAATCGTTTTCTCCTGTACTAAATACATCCTAAGGTGTTTCTGAAAATTCAATTTTTTTTCAAATTATGCATGATGGGCTTGGCGGCCATCTTTCCATATTTCTAAGCCCTCAAATTTCGAAAGTAAAAGCGTAATATGTTTGCAATGTAATATGTTTATAACAATGTCGAACTTTGGATTTTAACTACGAACAGATAAATTGAGGAAGACTAATATTTTGATAACCGAAAACGAAAACGAAATGATTAAAATATTTGCTTAAGTTACAATTTTGAACTTCGGATTTTAACTACGGATATGGGTGCTTAGAATTTTGTGTATAATATGGAAAGATGGCCGCCAAGCCCATCATGCATAATTTGAAACAAATTGAATTTTCAGAAACACGTTAGGATGTATTTAGTACAGGAGAAAACGATTTATATTAACATATACGTAGCACTCGACTTATATATATGATAACTTCTTTAATGAAAAAAAATTAAATAAGTACTATAATAAAAGCTTGGAAATTTGATATCACACCATTTTTTAGCCACAACTTTCGTTTTTTTTTTTTTTTTTTTTTTTTTTTTTTTTTTTTTTTTAAAAAGCTTGGCTGTTTTTTTATTTTTGAAAAGTTATTTTTTGTAGATGTATATATACATGAAATGCTTTTCCTTTTCATAGTGAATTATATGAAGATTAATTCTGATAATCGATGATTTTGTAGAATAGCAGATGTTTTGGCAGTCGAAGGCTCCAGATGGAATACGATGTTTATTAAAATCATTAGGAATATTCCCGTAGAAATAACAGAAAGCTGCATTAGTATCAATAATTTTTATTGACACATCACCAATCAAAGACAATTCCACTAATTATCAAGTTCAGTATTCATAACTGAGTTGTGATAAGCCATAGAAAACAGCATGCAGATGTTACATTTATTAGAGAATTACAACAATTTAAAGACCCTTCTCCTCCAAGTGACGGGTTTTGTTTAGCAATTGATAACACGTAAAAATTATGAGCTCTGGGGCTGCGTAACTGCGTTTTAAAGGCAGAGAGGCGTATGGATTCTTCGCCAATGCAGGGGTAAATTAACCAATGAGCACTTTGCAAGGCTGTGGAACTTATTTTATACTTGTTATAATTTTGAAGTGAAAAAGTTAGACGCGTAAGTCAAAATGAATTATGAGATATCGAATGATAATTTTAATAACAAAAATGATACTAAGAGACGTTCAAAAAAATTTGAATGTTTCAAAAGAAGAAATAAATTACTTTTTTTTTTACAAATAAGTATAGGTTTTAATATATTAAGATTTTTAGAATAAGAATTAAAAGAATATGTTGATTAAAGATATGGAATAAAAATATAATTTAGATTTAAGATATATTTAAGACAGCAAAACAAAAATACTAAGACATATATAAGACAAGGAAAAAAGTACAATTGTAAGAATTTGGAATAAATTAATTAAGGCAAAATGGCAACATTTTTTTATTGTTACATATATATATAACGAAAATAGTTCTTTCGTCATGTAAAAGAATTATATTTCTTAACGCCACAATTTCCCCCCTAAAGTATTTAAATATATTTTTTTTCTCTCCCTCTGTCATTTCATTTGAGACATTTCTAAGAACTATATTATAAGAAAGATAAATAAATGTAAAAAATGAATAACTAATAATTAGATTATTATAAAATATTACCACATTGCTTTATTTAGAATTCGATTAATGACAGACAAAAATACAAATAAAACGCATAACGCACTACTGAATTGAATTGGAGATTAATTTCAGGCATGCACATTTGTTTTGCTCATAATGGCTCTCTAATTTTCATTATTATTATCTCTAAAATTACATCGATTTATTTTTCCTTAAAAATAGATTTTATTAAGTATTTTTAAGAAATGTATCTCATGTATAAACTGCAAACTTAAAATTTGGTCCACGTTATTCAAGTAGATAAATTTCTTTAATATTTCATATACCAAAAAAATTCAGCATGTTCTTCATGTGTACAATTTCTGCAAAATAAACATAAATATTAAAGTAGAAAAATGTTTGCAAGGTTTCAATCATAATAGTTAAAAGTTAATATACCAGCACAATATGATTTAAAAAAGAGTAAGAAAAGAAAGAAAATGGCAAAACTAACATTACTAACAACGAAAAAACATTTTGGCTGGAAGTATAAATTTATTTCCAGGTGATGGGAAAATATTTTCGATAAATTTTCTTTTTACGATGAAGACATACTTTTACTTTGATACAAATGATATCTCTTACGTTAAATATGATTTATTATTTCTATTCAATCTTAATTATCAAAATTTTAGCGTGATTATGAGCAAAACAGTTGTACGTGCCTGAAATTAATCTCTAATTAAATTCAGTAGTGCTTTATGTGTTTTATTTGTACTTTTGTCTGTCATTAATCGCATTCTAAATAAAGTAGTGTGGTAATATTTTATAATAATCCAATTATTAGTTATTTATTATTTACATTTATTTATTTTTCTGCTAATATATTTTTTACAAATGTCTAAAATGACTTACTGTGTGTTATGTGTAGTGGCAGAAATTGGGGAACTCCTTCCAAAAGTAAATATTTTTAAAGTATGATGGCTAAAAACAGCACTTCATTTTGAAGTAATAGTATAAACATCAATAGCAGTAGATAGATAATTTAATCAGTAATACAATACCTTAATAGAAAAGGTACAGGTCGTTACTTTGGAAGGACAATTTTACAGTTGCTTCGGCCACTTTTTTGAGATTAACTAGATAAAAGTTTTATTGTTCTATAGGCAACGTTGTAGTTAGAAGTTAAACTTTAAAATTTTATAGTCGTCGAAACACTGACTAGAAGGCGTTTTATATGCACTCAAATTTTTACTCAAATTATATACAAGATCAAAGATACTATCAATAGATGATGTCATCTCATGATTGTTTGTATTGTATTCAGCGGATATATACGTAATTCAAGAAAATTTAGTATGTTGTTACGAAAATCTTGTGTCCCTTAAAATGTTAATTTGTTTGTAAACTTATTTGCGCTCTTACGTCTTTCTTGTAGCCATTTCAATATTATTACAATTTTGAGTTTATGTAATGCGTAAGCATATTAATAATGCATTGCTAGACCAATACAAATATCTAAAATCACAGTATCTGATCTTGATAAATTATCGGAATAATTTAATAGTGTAGTACAGCATAAACGAAATACATTTCATTTTAGTAAATGCTGTTATTTACAAAACTGTTATATAAAGTTATGCTTTTCCTTAAATAAAACTAGAGTTTCTTGCTGGAGATAAAACTAAAATCTCCTGTTTGCGATAAAACTAATGAATTTTCCATTAGATAAAACAAAAATATCTTGATACATGGGAATTAACCTCTTGCTCAAAAATAAGGAACACAGATAATAATAGTCATATCAAATTAATTAACTGAAATACAAATTTACATGTTAAAGAATTGTTTTATGATCGATTTAAAATATGTAAGCGAAATACGCATAAAATCTTACCCTGCTGTCAATACAATTGTAGAATTTCTGATTTGTTATTCAAATAATCTGAAATAACCGAAGTTGAAATCATGTGTAAAATAAACCATCTGATGCATTCAATGCATTATGATATTACACCAATTTTGGAAGCTTGTATAAGTCGATCCAATGTTACAAGAGTGCTTAATATTTATCGTAGATTCATGGACTAACTTTGGAATCCTTTCGAAAGTGATCCATGTATCTGTGAAAGACGTGGTACCAGACATCATACAATAACTTCTAACGCATACGATCATTTTATATGCTAGACTATTAAATACCATAAAATAGGTACTCCACAATGTCTAGCATCACATCTCTCTACTAGCACTCAACGATTCTTATTTTAATAATGCTTTGCGTAGTTTAACCCACTATTACTGTTACTATGACACTATTACATGATGACTATTACTATGAGATATACTGTTTACAATAGGATCTGTTCTGTGTGTTCTTAGCTGTTTGCGTTGTTTATCTTTTTCAACTGAGATTATTAATATCAGGGTCACTCCATCATAATTAGAATAAAGTTTTCTTTAGTTGATAAATTATTATTAAATACCGGAATGTTTAGGTTTAACTGCAATAGTTATTTTATTTTGGATACACTATTAAACAATTCTTCCTTTGTAGCGGCTTGTTAGATTACCTATGGACAATTCTGTGCAGAATGTGTGAAGACATATTAGAAAAACAAACTACAGTTTGCAATGTTCCGTCACTTATCCGACAATATCTCCAACATACGTTTCTTCAACAATCATATACCGGGTGATCCAAAAGTCAGGACGAACTTTAAACATGAATAATTCGAAAACGAATCAAGATACAAAGATACGGTTTGCACCAAACGGATGGAAAAGAAACCGGGTTTTGTGTGGCATCGAAATAAAAAATAGTTATTTTAGGGACCAACAGATGGCGCTGTCGGATTTCTGATGTAGGATTATGCAAAGCAACAAACGATATAAAAAGGAGCAACTGCAGCAGGTAATGGTAGTCGAAGCTTGTATGCATCGAAATGCTGTCCGCAGTTGAGAAAGCCCACTTAGTTAAACTGTATTATAAGAACTCGGAAAGTGCCATTGCGGCATTGCGAGCATATCGCTACATGAAGGATATGCGAGATAGCAAAGGACCAATAACGTCTTCTACATTGAACAAAATGATGAAGAAATTTGAAGCTAGGCTGCACGTCAAAGAAGTGGACGTCCCTCAACAGCCGCTGCTGTTGCCACGACAGTGGAGCAGACGGTGCAATCCATGTCGGCGGTTGCTGCACATGGGGAGTGCAGTGCTCGAGGAATTTCGAGGCAGACAGGAGTGTCATACGGAAGTGCCTGGAGAGCACTGCGAATATCTTTGCAACGGTATCCCTACAAGTTGCAACATAACCAAGACCTGAAACCTCCGGACTTCGACTGTCGCCGAAATTTTGCGAATTTGGTATTCAATAAGATGGAAGAGCAGCACGACTGGCTTCACACTTTGCTTTGGACAGATGAAGTGCATTTCACACTCTCTGGCGCTGTTAACATCCACAGTTGTCGAGTGTCGACCACAGAAAATTCACATGCATTTGTTGAGGTACCCTTGCAACAGCCTAAAGTGACAGTCTGGTGTGGCTTCACTGCTGATTTCATAATTGGTTCATTTTTTTTTTCGAGGAAGTCACACAGACGGGTTTCAAAACAGTTTCTGTCACTGGTCAGCGAGATGTAGAACTGTTACAGAACAACATTATTCCTGAACTGCAAGCGCGACATGCACTCCAAACAGTCACCTTTATGCAAGATGGAGCACCACCTCAAATTGCTCTGCCTGTGCAACGTCTGCTACGCTAAACATTTGGAAAGGATTGCATTATCAGTATCTACTTTAATCACGCATGGCCTCCAAGATCTATCGATCTGACACCCTGTGACTTTTGGCTGTGGGGATTCTTGAAGTCAAAAGTGTACCGCGACAAACCGGCATCACTAGCAACACTGAAAGATGCCATCCGCCAAAATGTGTCTGCCATGACGCAAAAAATGCTACTAAATGTTGTGAACGGTGTGGTGCCTCGTCTCACAGCTGTACTTCTGAATGATGGACAGCACATTGAACATTTACTGTAGTACTAATTAACTGTAATTAAACTGACTTGTAAGTTGTCAACATTTTTTCATTTGTAAATCATCTTTTGGTGCAATAAAACACTATAGCGCCATCTGTTGGTCATCAACAGAACTATTTTTTTTGTTGCCACACAAAACCCGGTTTCTTTTACATCCGTTTGGTGCAAACCGTATCTTTGTATGTTGATTCGTTTTCGAATTATTCATTTTTAAAGTTCGTCCTAACTTTTGAATCACCCGGTATATATATATATATATTATTTACATGTCACCATCCCTTTCTCTATACCCATACAAAACGCACAACGATGAAAGAGGTATATTAATACATGTTGTAAGATTGATGTTCCTCTTAAATATTAAAAAAAAATTGTATTATGAAGCATGCCTTATATAATCAGAAAACATTTTGTGTCAACAAAATGTATTTAAAATTGAACAAAAAGTTCATTAAAGAGTATTATGTTGTAGCTTGTTTTAAACACATTTTTTTTTCATGATTAAAAAACTTATTCTTCAAAATCTTTTTTCAAAACTTATTTTTATATTCCAGTAAAAATTTCTTTTTAATTATAATTCCTTTCGAAACTATAATTAAATGAAGATGAATAAGAGGTTTACAACGGAACATAGTGTCTTAGAAGAAAACCTAATTATGGTACAGGAACGTGACTTTTCCTTGATTTGTGGTGTAATAATAAACATCTTAAAGCAACTTTACTTAAATAAAATCCTTATTCATTTACTTAGAATTTAACGGAAGAATAACACAATAGACACGTTTTATTACTTTAATTATAAACAAAAAAATAGCACATAGTTTATAAAATGCAATGTATTGTTTATAAAACAGCAATTTGAAACTTTAGAGCAAAATTGTATTCATCTGGTAAATTTCAAAACTATGATTTATATTATGTTTCGTGTATATGAAAACATATCATTATTTAGACAACGGGAAGGAGTCATTGTTTCAGGGACAATTAAAAACCCACCCTTGAATTTTGCTCTGATATCTAGAATTCGAATGTAGATGAAATATTTTTGAAGAAATAAATAGATTTTTTTAATGAGTATTTTTTAGTCATTTCATGACTTAAATATTTGGTATTTTTTGTTAAGTTACTTATTTAAATTTTCAAATGGTGTTTTCTTTGAACATTTTTTTATTCCTTAAAGAATTCAGAATAAAATTATATCTCGAATATAAATATTTTTTCTCTTGTTATAGACAAACAATGCTTCAAAAAATTCATGAGTGCATACACATAAAATTTATTTTACAATTATCATTTTTAAATTATAAAATTTGTTAAAATAGTTCAGCTTTCTAAAAATATCTAAAATCATTGCTCATTTTTAAAAAAAAATTAACAAATATTTCAAAATGTTAGTGCATATGGTACTCGCTGGTCTTGCAATTCAGCTATCTTGAATGGAGCATTTCGATTTTTAATATTTAGCATGTAAGGGCGGCAAAGAGGAATTATGGGAAAAATTATGTTTTTCACTGAGAATAGAATGTTTCTGTTAAAAGAGAGAACTTCATTGTAAATACTCCCGTATATATGCAGAATTATTTTACAGTGTAATTTTTAAATTAGATAAGAATAAGTGTTCGTAAAATAGGAGCATCTTTGTGTGACTGTAAAATATTTGTCTCGAAACAATTTTTTACGCTGATTTCAAATGTCGAATTGCTTGTCGTTCTCTATTTTAACCCCTTAAAAGCCTGCACTAATCTTGCGAAGGAACGAGCAAACTAATCATAAGTCTATGGGAAGGTAAGTTCAAATTTGTCGCTCGCATTTTTATATTTTTAAATGAATTTTTTGCATAGGATATCTGAGGTCGTATTCTAACGTTGTTAGTTCTGGCTTTTTCGATTTAGGTTCTATTTTTTTATAAATACATAGGGTACTTTTACTTTGAGAACAGTTTTCATCCTGTTCTAAATTTGAAAATGCCTGCTTATAAAAAAACTGCAACAAAAACCAAAAAAACTAAAAAATAACAACGCTCAAGATCGACCTCAGCTATCCTATGCGAAAAAAATCATTTAAAAATATTACAAGTTGGAAATTGTACATCAAACGTGACAAATGAGGTGCGTTCATACTGTTATTCTTTCAGTGAAATGAATTATACCGTCTGTTATTATGATATGATTAATTTCCGTAATAGAAATAAGTACATTTTAATTTGGCAACATTTTAACTTTTGTTGACATTTATTGAAAGTTCCAATGGGAAACTTAAGCCTAGCTTTGAAAATTTCAGAACTTGAAATCCATATTTAGACTCATTTTCCATTTAATATCTAATTCTCCGAAACCATCTATCAAAAAAAAAATTTCGGTAGATTATATGATTGCTATAATTAAACAATTTTAGTATACAAATTCGGTTTTTAAATTCAGTAATACGGAAATATGACGTAATCACCACGGCAACATAAAATCATTATCTATCATGGAATATCATTGAATTAATTACCTATGATAGGATTTAATAGAATGAAGAATGTAACTATAACTTGGTCATAGAGGATATAAAATATCATATACGTCATATATGACTATAACATCATACATATCACATAACGTGGCGATATATTTCGGTCGCTTGTCGATTAATCCTCAGAAGCTGCTATAACATGGAAGTACCGATTTAGAAAAAAATCCAATCACTTAATACAAATTTTTATTAATATCTTTTAAAGTTTTGATTGGATTTTTATAATGAATTTGAATGATTTGAAATGACAAAATTCTGCAACGATTATATATATTAAATTTCAAACCAATCGGTTGGGTAGTTTTTGCTCTGTTATATGCGGACGGACGGACCAGACAACGCCTATAGGTGCAGTGATTTAATACCGAGTGTTTTATATATATAATTACGAAAACAACTAAAAATGCGAGCGAGAAATTTGAAAATAACCTTCTGATAGACTTAACATTAGCTTGAACATTTCTTCCCGTGACTAGTGTAGGCCCTTAATCGTCGCGCCCGACAAGTCTAGTCTACTTTTTAGAAGATTCAGATTGCTTGGTTCCCACCAATTTTTTTCAGTAGAAATATTCGCCTTATTAAATGGCAGACAAAATAATGCGGGAATAAAGCTAATTACACTATTTTAAAAAGCTGCTGGGAATCATACAATATGAATAAAAAAAAAATGTTGCGTGCACTGCTTGTGAGTGTATCGGTTGCGACGATTAAGGGATTAAAGTATTGATAAGCACCGGCGAGAAAAATCTTGCAAAAGAGAAACATTTATCAAATTTAAAATTTTGAAAAGTGGTTTTGAGTGTGGTAAATAGATGCTTAGGGATACGTTTGGTAGCGCTTAGCGTGATTTTAGTTCCACTAAGATGGCAAATAAGCTCTAACCTAACATCACACTTGAGAGGATTTCAGTACCGAGTGTTTGAAAGCAGTGTCTAAAACTGCATACATATATTTTAATGGAAGATTAAAGTGACATATATATATATATATATATATATAATCATCATCATCAACCGTTTTCAATCCACTGCTGGATGTAGGTCTCCCCCAGATTTTTCCATTGTTGCCTGTCTAGTGCTTTAGTCATCCAATTAACACCGGCCACTTTTCTGATTTCGTCACTCCATCTTACTTGAGGTAATCTTCTTGGTAATTTTACATCTCTGGGATACCACTGTAGGGTGTTTGTGCTCCATCTATTGTCTTGTCTTCTTGCAATGTGCCCAGCCCATTTCCATTTTAGCCGTTTAATTCTCTCGATGATGTCAAAAACTTTCGTCTGACTTCTTATCCACGTTATTCTCTTTCGGTCTCTTCTGGTTATGCCTAGCATACATCTTTCCATACTTCGCTGTGTTGTTGTTTGTAATCTTTGTACCATCCGTTTTGTTAGTGTCCAAGTTTCTGCCCCATAAGATATATATATATATATATATATATATATATATATATTTAGTTGTTTTATAAAAAAACAAAACTGCATACATAGTAAGCGTCTAATGATCAATGGCCTGATCAAAAGCGAGGTCACGTCACTCAAGATTCTGCACCACGTAGCGGAAAGGGTTGAACTACAGCAAGGGGAATAATGTTCTGTTGGATAACCAGCATTAATCAGTTATCATGGCGGTTAGTGCCGTGTGTTTACATGAGTAAAATTACAATTGAAAATTTGAAAATTTGCATTCTTTTTTGTCTTTAATCATTATTAACCAGCCAGATGGAAGTTTTCAATTTGTGTTGAAATAATAGGTCATATTATTTTCAGTTATACATAAGTCGTACTTATCGTCGTTCTTTTGTTGTTGTTGTTGTTTTTTTTTGGTATTACGTGAGAAACAAAATTCAATTTAAAACTACCAATTCCATATCTCAGGTCTGTTTCTTATTTTCCTTGCTCTTATTAGAAACTAAAAAGACATGTATGCATTTTATTCTTTGTTTAGTTATCGTTACGAGGAAAATTTAAATTTCAGTTTAGAAATCATTCCCGAGAATTTCCTCAGTTACATTTACATAACACATTGTTTATCCCCTAAGCTCTTTTCAAATCATTTATTTAACAACGAGAATGGAAACAAGAACACTGAAATGGAAATGTTATGAATAGCAATGATAGCAAGCACAGATAAGCCAAATTCGCTTTTGTTTGCATTGTATAATTTAGATGAAAGATGTAATTTGCAGAGCATGAAATGATTTATGTCTTTAAATATGAGAAAACTTTAAATGCACAACATTTACTTTAACAAATAGTTCCACATTTTAAATTATATGCTTAACAAATCGGATAAGATGAAAAAATAAACATATAGATATGAAATCTGAATGACATATCCATTCATTTAAATATTCATTTTTATAATCATTTACTTTGTGTTCAGTGTTCTTATTGCAATGAACGTTTCATGACTATTCTTACTTTTGATGATTTTTGTATAATAAATATTTCGTTTATTTTATTTTTCAAATTACTTTTTTGATCTATTGCCAAAATAGATATTTTAATATTTTTGAATGAAAAAAAATGACATTATTTGTTTAATTTGGAAATTTAATAAAACGATACTAAATAATATTTTATTTAAAAAAATGATCCAAAATGAAATGAGAGAAATTTATTATTTATATTCAAAACAGATAAAATTTATTATTTGTTATATACTCATTTCAGTGTGTTTCTCCCCAGATTAGAGTATGCAAGACATCATACATACAAGTAGATATAAAAAAAATCTTTCATAAATTTTCTATTTTAAACCTTAAATAAATTTATTATTTAAAGAGTAAGCTTAAAATTTGTAGTCATAGCTAGTTATGGAAAACAACTGATACAACTTTACTAAAAATTCTAAAAATAAATATAAATAAATATAAACCCTAAAATAAAACAGTAAAATTTCATATTTAAAAAACATTTTTACGTTTTTGGATGTAAAAGAATGATGAATTACTATACTTTTTATTACTTGTTACATCATAAATACAGATTTGAATTCATGGGATTTTTATTTTGGTTTTCTGGTAACTTTCTCATATTGGACCAATCGAGCGTGACTTAAAATGATACATTATCAAGCGCGAACTCTACTTGATTTTGCATAATCATTATTTACCATGTAGTTCATACAGTAGCATATTCATTAGTGTGTCTTCGGGATGGTTTATTCGGAGGAAAAAGTTTGAAAATATGAATTTTGAACAAAAAAGTTTTCACGCAAAATAAAGGATTAATAATATTTTTTAATCAATATTTTTGTAAATCCTAAGTACAAAAAATATATATTATTTTCTGTGATCAAAAATGAAAAAGGTATGCACACAGGACCTTGGCTGACAACTCTTTATCAACCAAGCTATCCTCAACAAATCCGGCGGCGACCATTTAATCAGAGAACATTTTGACAAAGACATGTTATGTGTAATCTGAAACAGCTCTATCGAATGATCCTCAGGTAAAAGAACTCCAATAAATTGAAATAAATGCAGATACGCATTTACATTTTATTACTTTAACACAATCATAGTGATTAGAAAAGAAATCATATGAATTGTAATTTTTGAGAAAAAAAAAATAACGAAATATACCTGTTCGTGTGACAATAGGAACTAAATTACTCAATGCTAGAAGTCAGTAAATTGTAATTTTCAAGGAAGGTAACCATTTTTTTAGAAGCTAAATATTATCAATTGGCATGCCACGATTATTTAAAAATGTACAAGAATATGAACTTAGGCGAAAAGAATCGAATTTAATTGTATATCTTCCAAAAAAATATTTGCATGAATTATTGTATATAAATGTTCTCTTGTGTTTCCCAAAAAGCTTCTATGCGTAAATATATAGAAGAAAAATTCTAAATATTTGCTACATGCTTCATTGTTTAATCGGACCAGCTATAAGAGTTCATTATTTTCACGATGTTAATATGTTTATATAACCTAAAAGATGTATGGATCAAGTTCAGAGGTAAAAAGTGCTTAAAATATTGTGCATTTTACATTAAATTAATTTTCAAAATTGTTAAATTAGTAGTTTTTCAAATGGTGGTCTAAATATAGGCCACCCATAACATTTGTGTAAAATAATAATAATAATGAAAAACCGTTAAAATTTTATATTTTAATTTTATTTGTAGAAGTCGCACACGGGCACATGCTTTTCCGCTCTCCCATATTCTGTGTGTGTCCACATTTGATACTGAAAACACTGCACCAACCTTTATCCTTTTGTATCAGCAGAGTACATTTCTTCACAGAAGATGTAGGTCGTATTGATGTCAGGCGAACAATTTCCTGGTGGAGCATCCAGGTCACTGCCACAATCATCAAACTAGGGTTTCCGATGTTATTCCTCGGAGTTGGGAGGCTGATTCTTAGCAGCCCTCTTTGGGCCACTTTTAGTTTACCCATTTTTAGGATTATTAGAGTTAACTTCATTTTTTGTTTAATGCTCATTTGCAGGTGTACCGAGTCAGCTCCTTCCAATAGTATGAACCCGTCATAAGACCTGTGTTTGAATAAGACTTCGAGTGGTCTTTTCTTGTAAACAGTTGTTACTGGAGATATATCAAATGAACTCAGTTGTGAAGTTAGCCCAAAAAATGGAGTGGAGAGTAAAGCTAGTCGGTTGGAGGCTACCCAAATTTTTGACAAAATTTCAGCCCATTTTTAGACTAATAGTATGTTCAAATTTTACTGAAAAGCAGAAATTATCAATTAATGATATCTTTTGATCAATGATCTCCTCGATCTAAACGTGGTTTATTATCTTATAAACGATGTAGTAACAACAAAACATGCAATAATTATTGATTAAAATGTACAGAAATTCTATTTCACTTACCCGATAAATTCTCTAGGTCTGAAAATATGTGATTTTCAAAAAGAGTGGTGGCTGAAATCGTCAGCGATGTATCAGCTAATTCTTCTTCCTTCTATTTACTTCTTTACTAAAATGTGATAATTTAATGCCCTCGATTTTAGATGACCTAACAGTCTCGTACCTTATTTAGACCGTAGCCTATATATGAACCTTCTCATCTATATAAGGTTTAGCCAGGAGCGATGGCGCGGTCAGAGAGATTGCGCACATAGATGTTCGGAGGGAAGGAGTAGAGTGAGAGCGCAGCGACTCCAGGTAGTTGTACAACAACTGTAGTGGAGTGTTTACTTGAAAGTGCACGTTGATTGTTTTGAGCGTCTAAGATACAGTATTGCTATTTTGTTTTGTTTTCCCAAAGTAAGTGCTTGAATTTTCATAGCTATTCATCAGAATTTCTATACAATGTCAATAGTACAAAATATTTTAAACTTAAACGATTTCTGATAACCTACTAATCTAGACTAACAAAGGTTCGTTTTAGTAGCGGCCATGTTAAAATAAAAGGCCGCGCAATCTCTCCTACCGAAATTGGAGAGTTTGCGCAACTGCTACTTAGGAGTGATGGCGCAGTGTTCCCATTAGTTTACATTCTAGGAGAGATTATTCAGCGTAATGGTAAATTTGCATTAAAAAATGAAAAATGAAAATAGACTAATTTTAAGTTAAACGTGTTATTAAGTTACATACAGTGACCTCTCACTTGTACGACTCTCAGTTATACGACTCTCTCGGTTATACGCCGAATTCTCTTGGTCCCGTCCACGCTTTATGGGTAATAATGCTAAACTTCTCTCAGTTATACGACTGCTACTCTCACTTATACGACTTTTTAAACTGTTCCGGCGATTTTACATTTCTCACTCAAGAAACCATTTTTATAATTATTAAAGTACAAATCATTAACGTTGCTTACATTTATTCTTTTGACTATATCTAATGTGTTTATCAATAATGAATAACATTTCTTGTCTACCTTGGTGTGTTATTAACGATGAAATCTATGGCGGGAAGGTGGTTGTATGGAATTTTCTTGTGCCTGCCATTTAACAAAACCAACAAAAGCCAAATGACCACCTGCAGATCACGTCTTTGTATAGTACTGAGTGATAAATCAGGGTTATTGCAAAATGCACTATCCTGGATCAATGTCCATCACATCCAGATATTAAAGATTTACCATTTCTGCAACAAATTAAAGATTGATTTTGGCCAGCAAATTCTACAAACAGATTAAAGCTATTAGATTTAGCGATTATATAGAATTTCAAGTAAACTACAAAAGGAGTTTGATTTGCTGTTTTATTTTGGATCGGGAAAACAAAAAGGAAGCTAAAGCAATTTACATTTTAGAAGCTTGCATCTTACAGCACAGCATCTGCATGGGAAAATGTGACATCGCAGATAGTTAAGAATTATTTTAGGAAATGTGGTTTTTCACAATACCAAACGCTACGTCAACGAATGAACACGATTTTGAGAGTATATGGGAATCCTTTAATGAGAAATCTTTGAGGATATCAATTATGAAGACGTGAGAGAGGAGGGTGACGATAATGAAAACAATGTTCCTGCTGTTGTAAATTTTTCAGAAGCAAGTGCTGCTTTAAATACATTAAAGAATTATGTCCACCAAAATTATTATTCTCAAAATAGTTTAAAAATTTTAATAGACTAAGAAAAAGACATTTTCTCTTTTCTTCAACGACAGAGACACTCACAGAGAGAGAGATCACTTAATTTTTTGAGAAAATCTGATCTGTTAATCTTCAAAATAAACACAGTGGTGAGTGAACTATTTTGTGAACTTTTAAAATATATATATATTTTTTTAACATTATTTTATAAATTTTGTTAAAATATGTTCTTAGTACTTAAAACTTCTCGTTTTTACTATAGATAAAATAATTAATGCATATAAAGTTTGTAACTTGTATAATAAGACGGTCTCTCACTTATACGACTCTCTCAGTTATACGACTTTTTTCTACGGTCCCCTGAAAGTCGTATAAGTGAGAGGTCACTGTAATTTTATTTTGTAATATTATCTGGACTTGCTTTTTCTGATTCTTTATTTTTTCCTTTAATTAAAAATTTCTAATTGCTTTTAAAATTATTTCTTTTTTCTGATTCTTTAAGCATTAGGTTGAGATATTCACTCCCAATACAATAAAATTTGTTCACAAAAACCTTACAGCAATCTCATTTAAGTGTAATTATTATTGTTAACAATTTAATTGTAGTTATTATTAGTAACAATCTCTCCTACCCATGTGCGCAATCACACCAACCCTGTAAGGACAGATTGCGCAAAATAACTTTCTTGGTTTTATTACAACTGTTCTATTAATTGCAACATAACAACAATATAGCAATGGAAATGCATAAAAAACAAATGAAGTAAAAATTATTCATGGATAGTTTAGCAAAAAATGTATATTTATATTTTTTATGCTATTCTTTTGAATTGTGCGCAGACTCTCATAGCTTTACCTTAAAGCAATAGGTGATAAATTTATATTATATATTATTATATAAATATACAGAGGGTATTCGCACATTTTTCAGACGATTTCGGCGTTGTTTTTTTAACGTTTAAAATATGAATATTGCTTTCTGAAATAATCTATATGATAATCTTGTTTCTTGATTCTAATTTTGCGTATGCTTTCTATGGTAGAAGGTTTTTTGTAAAATTTACACGGTTATTGCTTCCAAAGCCTCTTTAAAAACTTTCCAGATTCGATCAATCGTGGTGGTTTTGCGCTTTGAAAGAGCTCTTTTCAGAAGACCGAATGCACAATAAACCATAAGAGAAACATGAGGTGACTTCTTAGGAATATGTTGAAAAGTATAAATGCAATGCCTGTGTGAGTTTTTAATGTTTTCAACGAATACAACGGTAGTTTTTGAAGTATGAGCGGTAGCTTTGCTTTGATGCAGTTTGACCATTTAAAAGTCGTTGAAATAAAGAAAATAGCATTTTTTCTGTAAATATCGGATGTAACACATTCTCTTAATAATAATAATGAATTGACTGTAACATTTTTGTCCAATATTCTTATTTTTATTTTCCCATTGTAAGATAAATTTGCGATAGTCATAAATCCTTACCTGAAACTTCGTTTTCAGCCTTGAAATGGGCTCTTATTTTCCTTGTTTTTTTTTTCCATCTGGTATCTTTTTGCTATGTATATGTACTGACTTTTGGGATAGCACTTTCCAATCAATAGTTATGTTTATTTCGCACTAAAAAGTTTTTATATTATGCGTTTTGCAATCATTTTAGACTGTCGAATTAGCATTCTTCTGTTCGAAAAAAACGCATCTTCCCATTCACAGTTTTTTTGCATGCGCAATCTTGAAATAAGAATAAATTTGAAAGTATCAGGCGACAATATAAATTACACATAATAAGTTGTTGCCAGAATTTTTTCTTCTAAAATAACTCCATTTTTTAAAATCATTTTCCATATTTGTCTAAAAAATGTGCGAACAGCCTCTGTATATTATCTATATTTTTTTAATAAAAAAATCTTAAAATTTAGACATGCATAATATTTTTGCTTAATTTAAAAAAAGGGTTAATTTATTTTATCTTTACTCGTTTGGTATATAAAATTATTTTATTGCTTCCCTTAGGAGGTATCGAGAGTAAAATTTTCGTTAACTGAGAATAAACGGTTTGTAATCAACAATCATTAAATTCTAAATAATAGTCATGTAATCTTTTTTTCTAGAGTAAGCCACACTATTTGAGTGCGTGGTTACATAAATGGTTTTTTTTAAGTATTTACCTGATAGGGATGTCTGATAAGAAAGTGTATTGCACTACTGTAGTATTAATTTAATTATAATTATATGTGAAAGGATACTGAAATTATAAAAAGTTAAACCTTTTTAAGGCGGTATTAAAAAATATATATTTTTCCACGCTCAACAACTCAAAATTTTGAGAAAAATTCTCAGAGTCATTTTTAAAAGTAACAACAGGAAACTTGGCGGCGTGATTTATAAAGACATTTATAAGGGCCCCATGTTTTTATTTTTCGTTCAATTAATTAGAAACTGATTTACAGACAATTATTTAAAAAAGTACGATTATTTTTTTGTGTCAAGCGCTATCACGTTGGGAAATTCGGTTCAAAATGTCCACTTTGACAGCATTTTTTTAAATATACTCTGCCTTTATGAAAAAATCGAGACAGTGGGGACATTATAAAGTTTCTGAATAAGAGAACCTGCCAATTGGATTGCATTTTAAAGCAAAAATGAATTTACAAATGTGTCTCAAAATAAGCAGTTTGGATTTGAATACACCCTTAAAATGCACAATTAAAATTCAAAATTCAAAATTTAAAATTTAAAACCCCCAAAACATTTTTTCTAACTTTATAAATCCGTACTTAAATCTAATTTGCCCCTGTTATCTTGGTTTCCTAGCCTCACAATTATTACTTTCATTCATCAATTTCGATCTTTCTTTAATAATAAAAAGTGCTTAGTTTATGCTTCTTGCAACAGCTTGTGGTTTTAGATGCAACCGGGTTTGCAAAACTTTGTGTCATCATAAATCCCGGCATCATGCGAGAGCTAATTAACCAATAAGGCTATAATGTTTTTATCCTCCCTTTTTCAATATTGTGCTCTGGCGGAGTTATTCCATATTTAAAGCAGAGCACAAGCTTTTGGGTAGCCTTTTTATGTCTATCCACCTGCCGAAATAAATTATTGCCGGCCACTAGGCCCATCCAGAAACTGCCAGCCTCGACTGGCTGCTCTCGAAACTCTCAGTCATGAAGCAATAATTTCCATCTGCTCTCTAACCCCTGGGTCTGAATTTAAAAAGATCTTGTAATTAAAAAAATAAACAAAGTCAGATTTCAGGAAATAATGCCATTTTCACTTGGACTCGACTACACTTCCTCGATCGTAGAATATTTACGGTATCATACTCAAAGGCCCCCTTGCAATCGTAGCGATCCCCAGTCACCGGGTTTGTTACATATATATTAATTAAATGTATAATATAACATAATGGAATAAATTTCTGATGTCATAATTCTTGGAGTAATATGTATGAAGTAATAATTAATAATTCTTGAAAAAAAAAACGTATATTTTACCATAGAATGTTAGCCCTTTAGAAGATTATTTATTAAATTTTCTCAAGATATTCTTGCTAACCAAAATATTAAATTTAAATATACTGAAAACTTTAACATCTCACTGTTTAACAAATTTTTTAAAATGGATTCTAATAATGAAGTGAGACATTTAATTAACACTTTTATTTTTTTATTATTAAATAGAAGAATTATAATAATAAATACTTAATAGTAATCAAATTAAATATTTAATTTTTAAGGAATACCATATACTAACGCAGATGTTTTACATTTTACTGGATTACAAATACGTAATTTACAGCTTGATACTTTTTAGCTGAAAACATTTAATGAAATAATATAACAAAAATATCCGAACACTAAAAGCAGTAACAGTATTTTTATTCAAAATAAATAAATGTATTTCTTCAGCAACATCCTGGGATAAACATATCATTTTGCTGAAGCAGGCATTTTTAAGATGTCGCATAAAAAATAAATGTATAGATTTGGTTTTATAAAATTTCAACTTTTCAAAATGTTGCTGTTAAAAATTGCAGATGGTGCCAAAATAAAAGAGGAAATAATAAAATATGTATCAAGTGTTAAATGAATTTTTTTTTCTGCGAATAAATATTTTCTCAGACTTTTAGTAAAAGACAGTTTTATGTAATTGTTAATGATTTCATTTTTTGTTTGAAATTTTTTTAAAATCTCCAAATGGTTAAATATGAGAGGATAAACGTTTTTATACACTTATAATGCATATTCATTTACATAGATGGATATAATGATTATGAAATAAGTAAGTTGATGACTTTTGCATTTTTATGTTTGATTTTTTCTTAGAAATCAACTTATTGCAGTCGCCTTGTTTATCTATCTGTTTGATTATCTACATATAATGCAAAATTTGTCATTATCATAACGTCATAAATACTGAGCCAGTTCATACGTAATTGGAGCAGTAATATTAATATAGCAAGTACTTTTGATTAGTTTGCTAATAAAGTATGTAGCTTTTACACTTCGTTTACAGGGACACACAAAATAATTCGTTTTCGGAGCACTTTAAAAGTGTTATACTACTTCAAACATAATGGAATTGATATGCATGACTGAAGTCTACACAACAGGCTTTATGTAAAATGTAGAGTGTGGAGCAATTTTTGTTCTTTTACATGGGCACACAAAAACAAACCGAATTGATCTTTATTGTGTCTCGGTGATTAGACCGGAATGCCAAGTAACTAATGCAAAAATTCTTTTAGTGATTTACAAATTTTAAATTTAATGCTTATATCAAGATTTTAGATTTTTTTTTTATTTTTTATGGAAACCTGATTTTTAAAAAAGTACTAGGATTGTGTTTAATATTTTATAGTTCTTGAGCTAAACGCCTTGTAAAATGGACTTTAAAAAACTTACAATTTACAAAAACAAATTTTTAGTAAATTATTCATAAAAGAGATATATATGTTGGCCACTGAAGCATAATCACCACAAGTCTTGTATAAATACATAAAATACTATGGTGGATAAAATATAAAGAAGTCTTTTTAACTCTTTTCAACCTAGTTGAAAAGTACTTATGAATTCGTTTTGTCTGGCCGTCTTTCGTCCATCCGTGCTCTAACTCTCGTAAATATACTGGGATTGCCCTTAAATTTTTGTATGTTTTTGATGTCTACTATAGCATGATCCCTACAAAAAATGAAGTGTGTAGAATTTATAATTTATTTGCAGGAACAGTCAAAAGTATTCCGTTACATTAGAGTCAATACTGTTAAAACTGCATACTTAAAAATAAGCAAAATGTACTCATTTTTGAGTACTTTCCGATCTCATAGTATTTATAAGTACTTAACTCTAATATTTGAGAAACGCTTTTTTTTAGTGCATACAGGGAATCGAACATAAGTATGTATAGAAACGCATATACTCATATTTTTGAGTACTTATAGGACTCTTATATGCGTACTTAGACTTAAAATACAAAATATATGTACTCATTTCTGAATACATTTATAAATGAAGTATACCCAATTTTAAATTTTTAATGTATAAACTATATGTACTTATTTTTTAATACATTAATGAATCAATGATGATTATATTGATTTTAAATCTGAAATAGTTATATTTTACGTACTCATTTTTGAATACATAGGGGAATCGATAATGAATATATTTGGCTTAAAATTTTAAACTTATTTGCTATAAGGGATATGGGGGATGAATGGGACAAGGGATGGATGGGACGTTCTCAATATTTCAGGCATTAAATTTCTTTTTAGTTGCTTCCTATCCTTATAGATTTCACTACTATAGCGTGCTTCAGATCCAAAAGCAAGACAACATGGCTGTTTTCAGTTTCCTTCAAATTATCATTTCCTGAAAACTTTGCTTAAAAGTTATTTTTTTTACATTTGAAGTTACTTAAATACTTAATGCAATATAAACAATTAAGATATGTTGTAGTTTTTTATTTCAAGGCTCAATATTGGTAATTAAAATGAATGAATATTAACCATCGTGGCAAAATGCTTTTCGAGACAAAATGGCTAAAAATTGAATATATGCATCATGGGGATGATTGGGAAAATTCAAATTGGATTAATGGGATTGTCTCATTCATCCCTAGAGGATGCTGAAAAATACATTTATTACCTAAATAATAGTATCTAGTTTCATAAATTAATACTTTATGTTAATTATACTTTTACCATTTCATCCTCATTGTAGCTATTGTCTTCAGCCATTAAATGCTTCCATTTATGGGACTTTTAAGGCAAAGCTGAGATGAGTCCAAGATGATTGGCTAACAAATAATCCTGAAGGTCATATTACATTTTACAATCTCTCAGCTTTTGCCAAGGAGGCATTTTTGTCAGCTGTTTAGTCCTTAACATTGAATAAAGGGAGGAAAATATTTGTGTCCCATTCATCCCTGCTGTGGGAATGATTGGGACATAGAGGAAATGTTTTTTAATTTCATAATATATTTCTGTAAAATAAAAATCTTGAATAAATCTTGTGCATAAGATGTAGTCAAACACCTAATGTATAAAATGTTATATGTAATATTGATAATAACTTAAATAAAATATTTAAAATAAATATTTTTGTGAAAATGTCCCATTCATCCCCCATCTCCCCTATATATGTTCTCGTATTTGAATACGTTTTTCAATCAATTATGGTTATGTTAAATTTTAAATCTGAAATATTTATACTTTTAAGTACTAGTTTTTGAAAGTATAGAGGAATCGATAATGAATATATTTGGCTTCGAATCTAAAATTTCTTTTCTGTATGTACTTTTTTTAATACATAAATATCAAATATTAATATTTTTGGCTACTAATTTTAAATACTTCTGCATTCCTCCATAAATACATACATGAATCTACAACGATTACATTTGGGTTCAAATTTGAAATGTTTTTGCTATATACACTGGTGTCCAGAAATTAAGGGTTAGTGACCAATTTCAGACGTTTCGTCGAATATCTTACTGAAACTCGTGAGGAAATGTCCGGAATACCCTTGAATTATTCGGGATGTAAAGAACACTTCATGTTTTTTAGTGAAGATTTTGTCGCGAGTACATTTAGGAGGGGGTGGGGATAATAATTTTAAAATTAAAATAATATTTTCGATCATCCAAGTAACAGAAAATGGTAAAAATGGTCTGTTACTGTAGCAATTGACTACGCAGGTTATGTTTAACATTTGTTTGCATTTGTGTAAGCATAGCACGTATATTCGTGAAGATGTTAACGTTTCTGTAACAACTTCAAAAAGATTTCTTTTTATACCATGCAGAGTTTTCATCCGAATTTAACACCGCTTTCCAAAAATTGACAAAAAAATATAGAAACAGTATCAAGATTCCGAACGTTCAAGGGTATTCCGGACATTTCCTCACGAGTTTCAGTAAGATATTTGACGAAACTTCTGAAATTGGTCACTGCCCCTTAATTTTTGGACACCAGTGTGTAAACTCATTTATCATATACACAATCTGTTAAAATTGAATACTTAAAAATAAGCAAAATGTACTAATTTTTTATTACTTTCCGATCTTATAATAGTTCCGAGTACTTAACTCTTAAATTTGAGAAACGGATGTACTTATTCTTTATAGTACATACGGGGACTCGAACGTAAGTATATATAGAAACACACATAGAGTAACAAGAAATTATATTAATATTTATTCACAAGCTTACTTTCAGTCCGGATTGTCACTTATATTTGAAAACATCATGTACTCGTTTCTGAAGTAATTCTACTTTTTTAAAAAAGTAGTATATAGAAGTTCTCATTTTCAAGTAAATTACTTTCAACTGTGAATGGGAAAATATCGTTTCAAGTACATATTGATGATGTTACGCCATTTGAAAGATTATGAAATTAATATTAATTATAACGCGCACTAAAACATGATTTTTATAAAATATGGTGTGCAAAGCATTTATTATTCATTTACAAGGTCACACATAACAAGTCTGTTACGCAATGTTATACTGTGGAAAATCATTTGCGTTGTAATTTAAATGATGTTTTAATATTTCAAACATTGTGACTAACATTTGTTAGGAGCTCCTTAAAGAAGCTCTATGATTTTGATCTAAGAAATTTTGTCAGTCAAAGAAATTTTGTGTGTTATGATTCCTAAACGTTCTATTCCATTTTATTATGCAAGAAAAGAAAGTTCACAATATGTTGAATAAAAAACGTACAAATAATGATTAAATATTATCTAGTAAAAAAAAAGCAATCGTATGACTTTGGTTTTTAATATTTCAAAAAATAGTTTATCAAAAGTATTTTCTATACTCCGTAATAGGTTTACGAATGGGGTGCATCACATCCAATCTCAACACCGTTCAAATTTTTATATATCCGGCGGGTTAAAAAAAATCCAAAAAGACAATCCACACAAAACTAATTATAAGTGGAAATGAAAGGTTTTATAATTTTAACCATTTCCCATTTTCTACCTTTTAAAAGCAATTTTTTTTAAAAAAAACTTTTTATGTTTGGAGTATGATATTATATATTTCTTTAAGATGTTTATTTATTTATTTATTTATTTTTGCATCTAAATCTTGGACAAAAACATCATCAAATTAGGTAATATAATCTAAAAAATTCCTGTCCGGTTTCCAATTATTAATAATATGATTATGACGAGTGCACTTTTTTAATGGATCGTGTTCTTAAAAAGATGCAATCAGAATAATTAAATAAAATGCCATTCAACAGATTTTTTTCAAATATGCTGCCAAAAGTTTCTGAAAAAAATTGGATTCCATATAACATAAATTGGTTAGAAAATTTAGATCGATACTTGAAAAGGAATATTTTTCTTTACATTCTCCTTAGAAACTTTTTTTGGTTAATATTGATAGTGCTATTTGTTTGTAGACAGTTTTGTTCAGTGCTTTCAATTTATCGCAAAATAGATTGGTGAACTATGTTATTTTTCTTTTATATGTAGTTGCCCTTGGGAATAGATTTAAGGAATAAAATAAAATTCATTTATTTTATTTCCTACTGAAATATTTATATATGTATAAGATATTAGTGCCTCATATTTGAATCTGAATATATTCTTATGCATTCATTAAAATTGGTGCAGGAACCAATTCAGTATTCTTTTTTTTCAAAGACATGTACAATTTTGTACATTTTATCAAATCAGTATTAAAGCTTTATTAAGAAATTTCAATTATTTTGATGGAATATTTCAAAACGCAGCCTGTTTTTGGTGTCATATTAGTAATAGGCGATATTCAACTTGAATATATGTACATATATATATATATATACAGAGTTGCCAAGTCTCCAGCTTTGTGCACATCAGTAATTTTTTAGAGAATATAATGTTCTTTTGAATCGCAACATGCTCCGATTAAATAAAACATTTTCTGTACTAAATTACTAGTATCCAAAAAGCCGGAGACTTGGCAGGTCGGTATATATATATAATATAAATTTTTATGGACGCGTCATATCAGTTATAAAAACATTATTTAATGAAAACAGTGAATTTTGTTTTAACTAAATAAACCTTTTGAGGCTTAATTAAACAAATAAAAAAAGTCATACACAGTAGAAAAATACACAGTAGAAAAATACACAGTAGACAAATATATAAAAAATAATTATTAAAAATATTCATGATTCCACTTGAAAATTATTTATCAAGTATATTAAAAGTGAGCTTTATTAATTGCATTAAAAATTTTATAATAGTTATTGAAATTATTTTTAAATACTGATGTGTAAATGAAAGAAAACATAAATGGCTGTATGAAGTAGCTCAGAAGAGGATGCGGTATAAAATAACTTAAAGTATTTACTGCTGTAAAGTAAGTGCTGGTTTTATTTTACATTCTAATAGCCCAAAAAATAACGTAATTTCTAGTTAATCATTTCAGAAACGGTAATCTTCAAATATGTAACTGATCTTTCTTAATCAATCAGGAAAAGAGACAACTATCGCGACCACAATGGGTGCGGCATCAGAGGACACAATATGGAGCAAGCAAAATGAAATAAAAGAAGCTTGATTACGGTTGTTATGGCGGAAAACTTCCGTAATTGAGCTCTCATTCATTTTTCGTTGACTGCGCAATGCGTTGACAAATAATGACAGTCTTCATGATTGATTAAGTTAGATTAATTATATACTCGAAGTTCATAAGTATAAAATGCCATTACTTCCTAGACAATAAAAAATTCAAAATGTTGTTAATGGAATTATAGGTCTGTTCACTGAACTTATTCTTTAAATCTATATTCTCTGATATACGTATTTCACCATTAAACATTGATTATTAGCATGAGGAGGTATAGGATGATTCATAAACAGCCAGCCAAAGAGCATCATTCGCTTCCCATTTCTTTGTTAATATCGCTATTTCACTTATCATATAATGTTGTATAAGTTATTCGCATATCTTCATTTTATCCGGAATTATTAAACTATAAACGTCTTGCAAGAAAGAATGCTGCATGTAAATGATATTTTATATTTTGTACCAGAATACGCTTTGGTTATCACAGACAAATTTCGTATGTGCCGTAAAATTAAATTTTTATGCGTGCACTGAACTTATGCGAGAAAAATATTTAAGAAGGATTATGTGCTTAGGAACGTATTTACACTTAAATATCTGTTATAAAATACTGTACAATTATAATGAATGAGCATTCATCCTATAGGAAGGTTCATTTTAGATTCTAATACTAGCCTTTAATTTAAAGTACCCAATAAATCAATAAAGTGATTTAACTAATGTTCGTCATATGAGATATCGATATATTTTTTAATTATTGACTAGAAATGACGATTGACAGTATAATGCAGAGCTTTTGCTAGAGTATTTTATTAATTTAGTATAATAAATGTTACACAAAATCAAAAGCTCTTGAGTTCTCCCAACTTTTTTATTTATTCATATGATTTCTTCAAACCTTCCTAATAATTTAAAAATTCTATGTACTTTAAATTAGTATATTTATTTGGAGGTATAATTGTTTTTTCGAATAGTATTTGCATTCGAAAGCCCTTTATATACTTCATCCAAAGATAGAAACCAAAACCAATATATATGTATATATATACAGGGTGTTCCAAAATTCGACCAACAAATTACGAGGGGTGATAGAAGGCATCAAGAATATGAAAACTTCCCATGGAATATAGGGTTGCAAACCACGTGTAGTGGGAGAAAATCGCAAAACTATTTATGAAGGAAGTGACGTCGAGAGGAACAAAAAGGGCTAATAATAAATATAAAAAAGCATTTATTTGACGTAAAGCATGATTACAATGCATTACAGTTCAACGTCAGAAAGGAGACGAAAAGACATTTTTATAGGAATATGTTTTAACGCGTCCGGCAATCCTTCGTCAGTCGGTGTCGACTGTGCAATGATCTTCGTGGCCGCAACTTCGAACAATTTCTATAAAAATGTGTCGTCGTCGCTTTTCTGATGGTTAACTGCAGTGCATTGTAATCATGCTTGACGTCATATAAATGTTTTTTCTACTTATTATTGGACCATTTTGTTCCACTATACGTCACACCCTTCATAACTATTTTTGCGATTTTCTCCCACTAAACGTACGGTTTTGGGTATAATGAAAAAAAAATAACCATACCGTTTCCAAGAATACATAAAAACACTGTGGCATATCAAAATCTTTTGAGAACTTTCGACAAGATAATAATTTGATCTCTACAGATAATATTATCTGGACTATATACGTTTATCAGTCATGAGTTTCATGTAATGGACTGGCCGTCTGTTTCATCTGTTTTAATTTCCATAGAGAATATTTAGAATATAATAGTTCAAGCAATGTACACAAATAAAAACAATTTACAAGTGTTGCCAAATTATGGTCTTCAATAGTTTGAGAATAGTAAAATATTAACATACTCTGCTTAAAATATCTGTCCACTCATTGTCAACTCGTATTTTGGATTTTTTTCTTAAAATTCTGATGATAATACACAGTATTAAACTAAAGTGTTCATATCATTATAAAAAAGAAAATACGATTTGTAGAAAATGTAAAAATAATAGTTTTTTACATTCTGATATTTTTATTTACCTTTGAAACAATAGCTAATTGTACTATATATATTCAATTTTCAAGAGCTGGATTGCTTTAAAATAATTTATAAAAGTCTATGTTTATGATTTAGTTTTGAGATTTCACAGCAGTTTTACAAAGCGAAATATCACTATAGCGATGTCTTGTGCGCTTTTCTAAAGACAACACTGTTCAAACAACGGCAATATGGCGTTTTAAATTATTTTTTAGAGTTTTTAATAAATATTATAGAACTATAGGTTCTATACACGTACCGAGTTCGGACATTCTTCTCTTTAGAATTTATAGAACACAGAATGTGTATAAATATTATGCTATGTATAAATAATTTATTTCTTTATTTTTTAAATAACTTTAAAAAAATGATTATTTTACAGCAGTTGTGCATTACATTTATATTAAACTCATTCTCAAAAACCTACTGTGAAATGAAATACAGTAATTCGTCTTTATCTACGCTCAGTATGTTTGTCTATCAGAAAACTTTTAAGCAAGAAAACAAATTTTTGTACTTCAGTCTACCGCATCAATCATTTAAATAAAATCCATTTTACTATGAATTTGCAAAAGAAAAAACAAAAACAGTATTGCGTTTGAAAAAATAGTTTTATGGGCTCATTAGTGTTTTCTTCTGAAAAAAATCGAAAAAATGCATTATTCTTTGAAAACATTCAGTTAATGCATTCTGTGTAATGTATAGAAGAAAATGAACTAAGTTGGCTGGTGTTTTTTATTACTGTGTTTTTCGGAATAGATGGGCATGATTTTGCATGATTGTGAACTCTAAAGTTTTTGCTGTATGTCTATTAAGTAAGATTACTGTGTTTAATCTTGAAGATACTTTTGTCAGTATGATTAACTACCAGGTACAGTACAAAAAATAGTTTTATTCAAAAAATTACTTTTTCAAATTGCTACTTTAGAAATCATGTTACCAGAGGTTAAAGTAAACATGTTGGTATCTCTTTATTGCACTCATTACAGCTTTCATAATACTTTTTTCACCTTTGTATACACTTATTTAGAAAACGTAATTGTATGTGACAAATGCTTTCTAACCTACAAAAAAAAAAACACATTTATTATGTTATTTAGTAATTTTACAAGATAATATTTAAAACTGCACTAAATTATGTATAAACTAACTGCAATATAGTACTATAAACTATATTTTACCTAATTAAGAAGACTGATTAATTAGGTAAAGTTAATATAATTAACTTACCCATTTGCCTGAACTAATTTGAATCGTTCTCGTTATTATAAATTGTATTTTCATTTCTTGACTTTTAATCAGATATCTTCATGAAAAAATAGTTAAAATATTCAGCCTCTTTTCCTGAACTGTTTAATGCTTCAACTTTTGTTTAGTGATTTGACTTTAAAATTTATATTAAATTTTTCTCATGAAAACCTGTAGTATTTTTCTATAAATGATAGGTTTTAGTACTTTATATATTTAATATAAAATATACATAAATGCTGCAAGTTTTAAATGGAAAATATGTTTGACAGTTGAGTTCTACATTAAGAACTATAATAATAATAATTATTTTTTTTATTAGAAATTATAAATTGCTTCATATTATTTATCTTACGGTTATTGTTATTGTTTTTAACAAATAAGGGCACGTAACGTAAAATATAGCTTTAGTAGAATGATAGTTTTTAAATAAAAGCTGATATATATCATTGATTTTGTGTCATTAATAAAATTATTATTGAAGAGGAGGAACTTCAATTGAAATTATTCGGATATTAAAGAAGGTGATCGCATAAGTTAAATGAATTGCAGTTGTAATTATAAGTGCAATAGACCAAGCACAATAAAATGTGCTTGCGTTCTTTAAGTCATACTTGGAAGAGAAAAACAATCAAATAAAATGAATAATATAATCTTACGTAATCTTGCCACTTCCTGCAAAATATGAATCCATTTTTAATTTATTTTCTTAGTAAGTATAGGAAGGTAGAATTGGTTGATCACTGCACAGTAGAATTTATAATAATTCCACATTTGGGAACAATCGTTGAATTATAAAATATTTATATTAAAGCTGGTCGACATCCATAGATTCACTTGAGAAAGTAATTTTAAACTTAAGGTTTCTTTAGTATACCGACACTTTTAAATTCATTAAATTAAAACTATAAATTTCAGCATCACAGACTATTATTTATATCAAATACTTCTAACGGACAACGATCCTCTAAGTTTGACGCAAATGCCGAATTTGTATATTTGCCGCACCTCGGATCGGGCGACACTTTAAAAATAATTCTTTACGGCATCGTTTTATTAAACATTCTGCTAGGAAACTAGTGATGTTGGTATTTATACCAGTGACTGGGGAATACAAAAGTAAAGACCAAGGATATTTCAAATTTATTATTTGATTGCGGATGACATTAAAATTAAAAAGGCAAATGAAAAACTCATTAAGATTTGGTAATTAAAAGAGGCCTTTTAATTTGATCAAAACAGACACACCCCCTTTTGATTGCAGAGCTTATGGCGAGCAAAAGCCGAAACACGAAGGAGCGAGCTTTAAAATTATTGGTGGCGACACAAAAATTCTAACGCCGTGTCTGTAGGTTATGGCGCATGCGTAGTACCCACAAGCGAGGTGTAAAACAAGGCGAGAACAAAGCTAACACCTGCACCGAAACGAATCTAAATATACAATGCAAAGAGAAACATTCTGCGATGAAAAAACCACAGAGGCAGTGCGCGTTGGTAGTCAATAAACAGGCTTAAAGGAAGGGTTAACTACCAGATTAATAAGTTAGCGCGTAATAAAAACAGAACTGCGCTGAGCTGAAATAAAAAGTAAATAAAAATCTAGAATGTGATATCTTTATCACAGATTTCTCAGTGTATGTATACTTTTAAATGTGAAAGCAGACCTAAAAAATATTTATTTTTGTATTACAAAACATTGAGTAGTTTATGGTCGCAATAGAAGAAAAATATTAAAGAAGCGTTAATAGATATTTTTAACTTAAATTCCTTAAACTCGGTGAAATTCTTTAAAATAAAAATATTTTAATTATATTAAAAATCAAGTAACTGAAGGAAATAAAATCGTACCTGTAAACGTTTTTAAACGTTTTTAACGTCAAAATAAAGTAAACTAATTTTGATATGAGAAATTTAATTTCATTAGTGGTCAAAATATTATTTTCATATCTTTCGAGTTAAAACTTATCTGCAATTCTCTACTTAATTTACAAAAAATAAATAGAAAATATCATTTTACAGTCAATTCTATAATAACCATTAAGTTACAGATTTAGCAGATTTGCACATTTTTAAATTAATTTTAATTATCTCATTAATATGCGAAAAACATCAAAAGAAATTTATAGAGTGATCCTTCATAATTGAAACCTTTTAATATTTGATCCATTGTATGTCTAGGTAGTTACTTCCTTTATGCAATTATGGTACAAGATCTAAAGACAGTTTAAAATGATGGGATGAAATGATAAAGGAAAATCCACTGAACTAAAAGATGTGAGAAGGTCTTAGTATAATTATCACATCGCTGAGCTTATATTGTTACATTTTCTGCTTAAATCACGAAAGAAAGTTCTATGCTCTAAGAAATTAGTTTAAATTAATTTCATAAAAAAATGTCCCCAGTAACAAGAAAAGTATGGAGTAATTACTTAATTAGGTAATTTTAGTACTATGATTTTTAACATTTTTATTAATTAATTTTGCTTAAAAAATTTTTATGAAATTTTTTGCCGAATACGCAATTTAAAAAATCAGTAATGTAGCAAGTTATATAAATATAAATATATATGTATGTAAGTGTATGTGTGTATGTGTGTATATGTGTGTATGATATGTGTTTATGTATGTATGTGTGTATGTATGCAAGTATGAATGAAATAATGAATGAATGATAAAGTTACATATTAGAGCTTAAAAAGGCCGTTGGTGAAATCTGTTTAGGTTAGGTTTCTATTTTAAAACTGTATTGACACAAGTAGTTAGCGCCATTTTTAAATTTAAGCAATTTGGAATAAATATTATTAGGCGGATTAACGCCTTATACCTTTACATATGGAGATTGATAGATTAGTTTAAGAATAAGTTTTAATTTAATAAGCCGGAATAATATATAGACTACTAGACTATGTAACAAATTGTCAAAAAAGTTCTGATTTTAGTTTGACAGTATTGGTCTCTGTTTAATTGAGTAGAAAGTATGTAGAAAAGAGCAGTTACACACATACTCTTTTCTACATACTTGCTACAAACTCCGCTTTTGTGGCTGTTACAGTGGTATTAACATAGCCGCCAAATTTTTAATTTTTTTTTATTTTTTTGGAACCACTTTTGTAATAGAATTTTTCCAATTGTCGAAAAGTCCTATTTGAACACGAATTACTGCCTGTTTCATAAGACTGACACACTAATAAAGATTTCTTTTCAACTTTCAAGGTGCCCACAGTAAGTGAGATTTTTCTCATAACAGTTTGAATGTTGATTCAACTAAGATATGGCTTCCAGAAGTTGCAAGCATCCACCAGATGCCTTCTGTTTTTTTTGTGGGAATTTATTACAACGAGAGTAAAAAAAAACTACCCTTTTCTTGATTAGTTAAGATGAGTGAAGCACACGAGACTTCCTTCGGGATGCTTGTTGGAGACCAGGACAAATCCTGTGCTCCACATGTAACTTGTGCGATGGTACCAAAAGGAAAAGAGGGATATGAAGTTTGGTGTTCCAAGAATTTTGCGAGATCTCACGGACCATTCTACAAATTGCTACTACTGCATGGTGGACCTTTCTATACGATGGACTGGCAAGAAAGCTCCTGCAGTCATTTATCCTAACATACCGTCATCCATTGCACTTGTGCGTCATGGTCCTGAACTTCCTGTTCCCAATCCACAGGGAGATGAAACTGGTGATGACAGCTCAGAAATTGCGGAAGATTTTGATGACCCTATTTACAGTGCTGAAGGTGGTACTGATGAAAAGAAACCATACTATCCTAACCAAAAGCATCTTAACCCTCTAAGCGTGTAGAACGTAATATTCCGTTCACTAAGCTGCAGGTTTCACTGCAATATATGCAATGTTTAAGATAATATAATTCTATAGATTTAATGAATTTTCAAAACATTGAAGAATGATTAATACTCTCAAGGGTTACATTCATATTTGTAATTAAGTTTTATATATAATGATGAAAGAATCATATTTTTTTAGCATTTAAAACAAAATGCAGAGAAAACAACATTACAATTTTACCCTTTTTCAAAACGCTCAGAGGGATAATGATTTGATCAGTGACCTTGGTCTTACAAACTCTAATGCTGAGCTCCTAACATCCAGACTTAAGCAGTGGAGCTTGTTATATGAAACTGTGAAAGTGTTGAATAAGAAGAAGCGACATAGCAATTTTCCCAAATTTTTCATCAAAGAAGATAAACTCTGCTATTGTCATGATGTAACTGGTTTGTTTGAGAACATTTGAATTCCTTTTCATCCTAGTGACTGGCGGCTGTTTATAAACAGTTCATCAAAGAGTATGAAAGTATAATCGCTCCATAACGATAACCAATCTCCGTCTATTCATCTTACCCATTCAGCACAGCTTAAAGAATAGTACCGCAATGTGAAAAGATTTCTAAATGCATTGAAATATGAAGAATATGTTTGGAAAGTTATTGGAGACTGCACAATTATTGCCTACTTCTCAGCACAATTATTGCCTACTTGGTCTTCAAAGTTTACTAAGTGTCCATGCTATACACTGTTAAAAATCTTAAGCTTTTGCTGCATAGTCACTCCACCGCTTTTATAGAATATCTCTATTTTGACCAATGAAAATGCTCCATAATATACTAAAGTAAACGTTTTCTCTAAAAGCGGTGGAGTGTGTCTGCAGCGAAAGCTGAAGATTTTTAATAGTGTATTTGTCTGTGGGATAGCAGGGATACTAAAACACACTACCATAAACGATATTGGCCTAAACATACTGAGTTCACTGTGGGGAAGCACAACATTAAATGAGAGCAACTTGTAGACCCTCGAATGGTACTAATACCATTTTTGCACATAAACCTGGGACTGATGAAGCAATTTGTGGCAGCGTTGGGCAAGGAATCTGCAGCATTCAAGCATCTACAATATATGTTCCTAAAGATTTCCAAAGCAAAAGTTAAA
Source organism: Maratus michaelseni (assembly GCA_963931845.1). Classification (NCBI taxonomy): domain Eukaryota; kingdom Metazoa; phylum Arthropoda; class Arachnida; order Araneae; family Salticidae; genus Maratus; species Maratus michaelseni. The sequence goes on from OZ007589.1 coordinate 236,392,406, forward strand.
GCTGGCGTTTTCGTCGGACCTCAAATCAAGAAAATGCTGAGTGTCAAGAGTTTCCCAAACTTCTCAGAGCAAAGGAGAATGAGGCATGGATCAGTTTTGTTAAAGTAGTTAAAGGCTTCCTGGGAAATCATAAAGCTGACAACTTTGTTGATTTGGGTGAGATTGGGGGTTAAGATATACAGAAAAATGGGCTGCAGGATGTCTCTCAAAGTTTCATATCCTTGATGCCTACCTTGATAGCTTGAAAGAGAAAATACTTTTTTCATTAGATCTCTCATTACGTTTTTTGTTTTGGTTGACCTTATTCTTATGACAAGGTTCTAGGATAACCTTTAAAATACAATTTTATGTTATGCATTAATTTTTTTTGGCGTAGCATGTCCCTTAAAGGACCTTGTGCCATTAAACCAACCAACCAAAACTTATCGCGTACATTTTAAGGGAGTGCAATACACTAGCCTTTAACTGTATGAGATTTTTCTAAAAATTTACATCTGTTTTTGCAAATTAACATAACAATATTTGAAAAGTGATAAAAGTGCTATTTAAATTACTATATTTGTTGAAGTTGTTACTTTATGGCTTAGTTCATGATATTCTTACTAACTCAAATTATATATATTTTTTAAAACAATCGGTGAATAATCATTTTTTACATGAGGATCAAATACAGCATTATTTTTCCTTAAAATCAAATATAAATTGTATGAAAATAATTTGTTTAACAAATGAAATCGTTTTTTATATTTTATTTTATTTGAAAATAATCATTATTATATTCAATTTGCTTTCTTTATTAAAACGGGCGTCAAACGTAGTGGGATACTTTAACATCTAATTAATTTGGAGAACAAATTCTGTGATAATTATCGACAACAAAAATTTATGTGGCATTACTTTGTTATGGAAATCTTAAAGATCAAATATAAACTAAGGGTTAAGTTGTGCTGCTCGAGATCAAGATAGTTTAAAAATAACATTAATGTAAAAGAAAACTAAAAACGAAAAGAATCGCTTAAAATATACGAGATGAATTCATATTATATGTTACGCACATTGTAAAAGAATGCATGTACTCCATTTATATTTGTTTTTGCAGAAAATGCTAAATGTATAAAAGTTATATTTTAAGACTTCCGTTTAAATGTTTCTATCAAAATAAGTTATTGGATGCGCACCAATGTTTTTCAAATGCATTAGGCAGCTCCTCATCACTCGAATTCACAAGATATATTAATAAAAGCATATATTATATTGCGTATTTGATCAGACTTGCTAAGAATAACTTATTTGAGTATTAAAAGCAAACTGTAATGCTTCAGAAAATAAAGAAATTAGCATTGTGAAAAGTACATTGTGATTTTTTAAAGTATTTCTTCATTAGGATCGTTAACGACTATTCTAATTATACTGCATTTTCCGTTTAAATTTGCCGCATTTTCAAAAGGTATATTAAAGACTTTTCCAAATCTATGGGGAAACAATCTATGCGGGAAAATCACTTTTTGTGAAACAGCTTTATAGTCTTCTAAATAAAAAGCTTTATATTCTACAGTCTTCTAAATATTTAATAATATTATTTTCAGTTCCCCAATATTTCTTTAAACAATGCATGTAAGCCTATCTTTCGGAAAACAGTGCGTTCTAAAAATATCATTTTCAACTACATTCTCTTAAGTATTATGTATTTTAAATTACGCCAAGAAATATATATATATATTTTCTTTCTAATACACAAAACAAAGCTTTTATCACTATAACTAAACAAAATAACAAACAAAAAGTTTATGTACGTTTCTTATCCCTGTAGTGAAATAAATTGAAACATAAACATTGAATGAAAATATTTCTAATAAAAGAAATACTGCATCTGTCCTTTTTGTAGAAACGTTACCCAACAGATATGAAAAAAATTGTCTTTTTGTGTACATAAAAAACTCGTATATATTTTCTATTTATAAAATTCTATAACAAATAATAGACCGCACTTCCTGTGTCCGAAAAGAAATATCGAGGTTGGTGAAAGTCTTTGTTGAATAAAGGATTTTCATGATATATATTTTTAAAATAGTATATCTAACTGGAGAAATAATAGTGTATATACAAAAGTCTAAAAATCAACATATACGTTATGTCTAAAGATTTTCAAAATATATATTTTCAGCATTTAACAATGTAATGCTACACGTAATTAAATTAATATGTATATATATATATATATCTATATGTGGATGGATATGTATGTGTGTGTGTCTGAATAAAATAAAAAAATTGCTACAAATAAGGTATAGTGGAACGTCAAACAAAATGTATCGGTTACTTGATGTAAAGAATACCATTAATAATGCTAGATTGAAAAGATAGGCTATTTTATTATACTTAAAACTATTGAAAGTTTTTCAATATTTTGCAAAGAGCTCACCATTGTATTTTTAATAAGAATTGTGATTATGGAGCCCTTCTGAAGATTCTACAAGGCATGCATAGTGTTTTATTTTAGAATTTTCACTCTCCCTTGTTTAATATTTTCTCATTTAAGTTCACACATTTGATTTCATTCAATTATATATATATATATATATACAAATTTTTAGTGCAGACATATATTAAAAAAGTTTTAAATTAACAGACGACAGAAATATATTATATATCTAAAGAGGAAAAAAAGTCATACGTCAAGCATAGATTAAGAAACACATTCCAACACATTAGGAATACTGTAAAAAAACTTCGGCGTATAATGAGGGGAAATACGATATCTAAGCAAACGAATTAAAATGAAATGAAATCATCCACTCGTGCAGAGCCAACCATTAAGCATACGAATTTTTCTCTACGAGGGGAAATGTTTGATGAAAATTCATATTTAAAATTACAGATGTTAAATTTTACATAACAGATTAAACTATAATTAGTATAAAGTTAATTTTTACAATTCAAGTTCTGTATCACAGCATTTCTTAACAATACAAATTATTAATTAAAAAAAACACGGAAGAGACATCTTCGTACTCTTGAAAGCTTCTGAAACATATTTGGAAAATGCGTAATAGATTTGAAAACCTAATTTAAGTAATTATCTTATAAAGAAGGAAAAGTATTCGAATTCTTTTGTGATGTCGTATACATTGCATATATACTATACAGTATGCTACAATATATTTCAGTTAAGAAACGCGTAACACTTTTCAAAATTCCTCTTTAGCAGTTTTCGTCAATTAACGGAAATGTACTCGAATTCCTTTCTACGGCTTTGTATGTGATCTAATGTATACATACTAAGTAATATGCAAAACATTAGTTACACTTAAAAACGCATAGTATAACTGAAAACGCACTTCCAGCAATTGTCGCTCAGAGGCATATACCCGAATTCCTTTTGTGACTCTGTAAATGAATTATGAATGATCTGTTCACCATATTATACAGTAAGTATTGTGTAGTGCACCTCACTTTAAAAAATATTAATTTCAATAAGTTTTAAATAGTGTAACATCATTAAAATACATTGCAAGCGATTTTTTTACATATACATAGACCATAATGTAACAAAATTCTTTTGAATATCCTTGTAAACGAACTATGAAAGCTACATGCTTCATTTTTAATAGAGAGCATGCTTTAGTCCATATCATTAACATGTATTAATTACATGGTAATTTGAGTATATTTATGCGAGCTAGAATACTGCCAGACAAACCGAACTTATAAGCACTTTTTAACTATGTCGGAAGCTGTTTAAAAAGAAATAGAAATGTACAAATGTAAATGGCGGGGTACAGAAGCAACTCATGAAGTACTTCAGCGTTAAGAAGTATATATAATGAAGTACTTATAATGAAATGTCCCAAACATAGAAAACAAAATAATTAACAATATAAATTAAAAACGAAAGATAATTTCAAAATTTGATAATAAAAATAAGTATCTCACTTATTTTTTTACGTATGTTTTGTCCTCATATTTATGAAAATTAAATAATTGTCATAGCATTATTATTTTTTTAATCATGAATTCAACATTTTTACGTTTCTTGGGCGTTCTTTTTATATTCGGCATGTATCCCAAAAGCTTATTTTATCAAATTGGAACGCTTTGTTTGCATATATTTTTAATGTAATATTTTCTTTATTTTACTAATTTCTTATACCCCTTTTAGTATTTTCTTCAGCATTCTTCTCAAATGTAAAGCTTTCTACGCATTCTTTGTGTACTGCTTGTGTACGCATGCTTACGTATAAATTCGGAAAGTTATTTCGAAGAGTATCAAATCTTTAGATATAAAGCTAATGCAGAATAGACTGCACGTTAATAAAAATATTATATGTCTCGTACGGAATTCATTCTTTACATAATTTAAAACACGCTATAATATTTATATTATTCAAATATGTGCTATAAGTTATGTAAAATATTTTATTATTAAATAATTTAACAATATTTACAAATGTATTCAAATTAGGTTTAGCCAGATTAGCATCATAAAACTCGGAATTTAAAAAAAAAATTGAAGGTTTCGTTTAACTTTATCAGGATTCATAGTTTCGGAATACATCCATTTTAAGATTAACATAAATTAATTTCATTTAGAAGAATTCCGATATGTGTTAATCCATGAGAAAACTCAAGAAAATTTAATTTGTAAACGGTAAACTAAAAAATAACAATTTTACATTTAAAAAAAATAAACGTCAGTGCTTTAAAATGAAAATACTGTATAAAATAAAGAATAAATAAAGCATAGTTAATTGATCGTTTTCTTCAAAATTTCTAATAAATAATGTCTTCTCTCCATTTGTTTCAATAAGAGAAATGTCTAGTGAAACCGCATTACTTTTTCCTATCTCTTACTTTAATAAACCACTCAATACTGTTCTTGAAACGTAACTAAGCTTAATTTAAATTCCATTTAGATTCAGTTTCTTTTTCTTTTATACATTACATGTTTTTCCATTCAATTTCAGAGATCACTCTGCTGGCAATACTTGTCAGCAATATATTAATAATATTATTTTTGTTTACATTACTATTTTAAATTATTTTATTAAATATACATGTTTTTAATTTTTCTTTGTTATGCGTAAACTGATTTATAAAACTGTGACGTAAAATTCATGGATCAGAATATTGTGTACAATCTCTTGTAAGTTACAGTACAAACTTTAATGTACTGAAACTATAAACAATTATATTTTCTTTTCGTAAAAGAAAATAGTTTACTGCACTTTGAGTTCTATTAAAATAATTAAAGAAACATGCAGTAAATGTGTATTCCAGTATTTTAAATCATGTTTAAATTGTCAAATCCCTGGAAATTAATGCGACCAGATATCCGCTAGGTGTCATAGAGAGTAGCGCTCATTCCGAAAGATTTTACTCAATTAAAAAAATTGAATTTAAGGATGAATTGATTCAAATTAGTATTTGCTTTCTTTCTGAAAAAACTTTCCGAACCACCTAATATATTTATTATACTGTAGAGTTTATACAAACTGAAATACTGGGGAATAAAAAAAAAAAAACTTTAATTTACAACTCTATGCATCAAAGGTGAATGATAAGTAAAAGATAATATTTAGATTACCTTATAAAAAAGTATAAAAGGACATGGAAGACTATGTGTTAACTTGTTTTTAAATCAAAGCCATTGCGTTAGTATACTATTTACATAATCAGATTTCGAAAACGTTCAAAAGCTAAGTTTTAATTTGCATCAGCTCTTCCGTTTTTTTTTCCTCGATGAATGGGCACGCGAAAAAAAATATTTCCCTCCCTTGTACAAATGCCATATATCTAGACAAAACCGATATTCTATATAATATTTTATACGTTTGATTCCAGTTTTATACAAGGGATTTGCGTGGGAAATATGCGTTGATAAGTATAATTACGAAATGAGAATTATACTATGAAGAGTAACTATCACAAAGAATAAAAGAAAAGGTCGCAGGACACTCATCTTAAATATTCTGTAATAACAATAACGTACATAATATAACGTACATAATAACATAACAATATGAATATTGATAAAGAGTATGAAGTATGATTGAAGTTGTATTGTATGAAGAAATGTATAATGATTCAATCTGAACATAAACAGAGCACCTACTTTGACGTATGTGTAATACAATACCTAGGATAATTTTTTCTTGAAAGTAAAGAGTTTTCCTTCTCAGGTTTCACGGTGTTTTTTGTAAAATAAAGTATTATAGCATGTACAATTTTGTCAAAAATTGAAAGCGTCTGTGTTTCACAAATTATAAATTTTGTTGTACAAAAACTAGAATTTTCAATTGTCAAATTATACATTTTGTATTTTTCTTTACTCTGATACATGATCTTTGTTATTGTCTGAGATATTCATTTTAATTTAGTTAAAATCCCTCACGTTATAGAGAGGAAAACTCGGAATATCTAAACACAGCGTGTCATATCGAACACCAACAGAGCACTTACTTTAATGCATGTGTAACGCAACACCTCCCATGATTTTTTTAGTTGAAAGTAGAGGGTGTTTACTTTCATGAAAAACGTACCCAGAATTTATGGTTATTTTTCAAAAAATAAGTAAAGTATTCTAGCACGCACTGTTTAGTTATAAATCAATAATGATTTTCGTTATGTATTTTTTTAAATATAGCTATTAAAATACTAAAACTTTTAACTGTCAAATTATAAGTTTTGTATTTTTTTATTGTGGTAAGTGTTTTACTTGATTTTACTAGATTTAAACTTAGCCCAATTATTTTACATGATGCAGGAACTAATCGCGATATGTAAACACATCATATCAGAAAACAATAGACACATCTAGAATGGTGCAAAAGAAAAATATTTATTTCTTAGGTTTGTGTGATTGGCAGGATTACATCTGAAGCTGGAAATCCCCTGTGTTTTCTGCCAGATTCAATTAAATATTAATACGCAATTTGAAGTTTCTCAACGTGTCGCAGCTTGAGAATCGTGAAGAAAATAATTTAAATGTTGGATGTTTTCAACAATCTTTGTAAAATACGAAATTTTCCCCGTTTAATCTTTTTGAATTTAGTAATAAAATATATAATTAAATTAACGCTTACTGATCGAAAGAGTAACTACTAAAAATACATCGGTGATTTAGTTTTTAGAAAAAATAAAGAAACATTTTATAAAAACGCATGGCATTTCCTATGAAAATTACCGAAGGTAATTTAAACAAAATTACAATGTAAAATTTTGGTTCAACTTTATTGTTACATATTACATTGACATCACATGTTCAAATGTGTGCTTGTAGTTTAAACGCAATTAAAATAATTAAATAACATTATCATAATTGTTATACAACTGCCTATATTATTTCAAAAATTGTAAATAAAGTTGCTTAAAACTTAGGTGATAGAAACATTTTAAAAACAATTCTTCATAGCGCGCTAACTCTATAAAAACACTCAATGTATCTTGAGAAACAAAATGTATTTTAAAAATTGTTTCAATGTGTTATTCTTAAAATACATAAATCTCTCTAATATGTGAATACATTTACTGATTTATTTCTTATTGTGAATAAACATTCTTTAATTCTTTTCAATAAATTACATTAATATTTCAACATTTTCCTTATTTTCGTTGGCAACAACTTTCATTTCCGAATATTTCGCATTATTCTTTTGAATAATATAATGCAAGCGGCTTTTCCAGACATTTATCATCATTAATATAGATAACAGATTCTATTCAACACCGCATTTTCAAAATCTGCGGTCTTATGTAAATAATTCAAGAAGCATCCTTTCGATGTAAAAGATCTCTTTTGTACCTTTAACTTGCATTTATAAAAATATTGGATTAAAGGATTAACTATTGGGTTAATGGATGTTCTTTTGTAAGTGTAATGAGACATTTATGATCTTACTTTGGATGTCTCCATAAATAGAGAGATATAAGAGCATTTTTCTTTCTCACTGTGATCACTTCTGTACATTTTGTTTATTAAATAGAAATAAATTGGGATGGATATTTCAGTGCAGAACAATTTACAATAAATTCAAAACTAAACTTTTATTACGCTTTGTCTCAAGCATTTCTCTGTAGTTTCTTGACTCATTTCTACAAAGAGCAAACCATTTTATTTTCCGTGCACTTTTGCGTCTTAATTATTTTTATAGTTTTGTTATGAGCCTGCAGGTATAAAACAACCAATAAGAAATTACTAAAAAGTAATATATTATAATATTTTAGATCGCTTTTTTCAAAATTCATTGCTATTTGAAGAATTATCAATGCTGGTTTGGAAAAATCGAAATATCTATTCCCGGAACGCGTAAGCGCAAAAAAGTTGCCTTTTCCATTAGTAAGAAAGACAGAAAAATTTTTATGTCTGGTATGGAATTCACGCTGTACATAATTTAAAACACACCGTAACATTTATATTATTCAAACATGTGCTATAATTTGAGTAAAAGATTTTATTATTAAATAATTTAACAATATTTACAAATGTATTCAAATTAGGTTTAGCCATATTATGATGATAAAACTCTGAATTAAAAAAAATGAAACTTTCATTTAACTTTATCAGCATCCATAGTTTCAGAATATATCAATTTTAAGTAGAACAGAAATTAATTTCATTTAAAAGAATTCCGATATGTGTTAATCCATGAGAAACTCAAGAAAATTTAATTTGTAAACGGTAAACTAAAAAATGACAATTTTACATTTTTTTAAATAAACGTCAGTGCTTTAAAATGAAAATACTGTATAAAATAAAGAATAAATAAAGCATAGTTAATTGATCGTTTTCTTCAAAATTTCTAATAAATAATGTCTTCTCTCCATTTGTTTCAATAAGAGGAAATGTCTAGTGAAACCGCATTACTTTTTCCTATCTCTTACTTTAATAAACCACTCAATACTGTTCTTGAAACGTAACTAAGCTTAATTTAAATTCCACTTAGATGAAGTTTCTTTTTCTTTTATACATTAAATGTTTTTCCCAATCAATTTTAGACATCACTCTGCTTGTAATACCTGTCAGCAATATATTAATAATATTATCTTTGTTTACATTACTATTTTAAATTATTTCATTAAATATAAATGTTTTTAAAGTTTCTCTGTTATGAGTAAAGTGATTTATAAAATGTGACGTGAAATTCATGGATCAAAATATTGTGTACAGTCTCTTGTAAGTTACTTCAATCTACTGAAACTATAAACAAAGTAAGTCGGGTCTTTTATGAATCAAATAGGATTTACCTTTATATTTTCTTTTCGTAAAAGAAAATAGTTTACTGCATTTTGAGTTCTATTAACCCTTTAACGGATAAAGCACTTCAATTGCTAAAATGTTGAAATAAATGATTTATACCGGAAATAATGAACAAATTTATTTGTATATAAGAAAAAAGCGATATTTCACTTACATAATAAATGGAAAAGATTTCTATTAAAATTCTGCTGTCATTGTTGAATATTGTAATTAAAATTTTGTGGTTTCATAGGGAAACCAATGTCCGTTAAAGGGTTAAGATAATTAAAGAAACATGCAGTAAATGTGGATTCCAGTACTTTAAATTATGTTTAAATTCTCAAATCCATGCAAATTAATGAGACCAGGTGTCATCTAGGTGTCATGGAGAGTAGCGCTCATTTCGAAATATTTTACTCAATTAAAAAAATTGAATTTAGGATGAATTGATTCAAATTAGTATTTGCTTTCTTTCCGAAAACTTTCCGAACCACCTAATATATTTATTATACTGTAGAGTTTATACAAACTGAACTACTGGTGAATCAAAAAAATAACTTTAATTTACAACTCTATACATCAAAGGTGTATGATAAGTAAAAGATAATATTTCGATTACCTTATAAAAAAGTATAAAAAAGGACATGGAAGACTATGTGTTAACTTGTTTTTAAATCAAAGACATTTCGTTAGTATACTATTTATATACTCGGATTTCCAAAACGTTCAGAAGCTAAGTTTTAATTTGCATGAGCTCTTCCGTTTTTTTCCTCCATGAATGGGCACGCGAAAAAAAATATATCCCTGTATTGTACAAATGCTATATATCTAGATAAAACTGATATTCTATATAATATTTTATACGTTTCATTCCAGTTTTTTACGAGGGATTTACGTGGGAAATATGCGTTGATAAGTATAATTACGAAATGAGAATTATACAATAAAGAGTAACTATCACAAAGAATAGAAGAAGAGGTCGCACGGCACTGATCATGAATATTCTGTAATAACAATAACGTTCTTAATATAACGTAAATAATAACATAACAATAGGAATATTGATAAAGAGTATGAATTTGTATTGTATGAAGAAATGTATAATGATTCAATCTGAACATAAACAGAGCATCTACTTTGACGTATGTGTAATATAATATCTAGGATACTTTTTTCTTGAAAGTAAAGAGTGTTCCTTCGCAGGTTTCACGGTGTTTTTTGTAAAAAAAAAGTGTTATAGCATGTACAATTTTATCAAAAATTGAAAGCGTCTGTGTTTGAGAAATTATAAATTTTGTTGTACAAAAACTAGAATTTTCTATTGTCAAATTATACATTTTGTATTTTTCTTTACTCTGATACATGATCTTTGTTATTGTCTGAAATATTCATTTTAATTTAGTTAAAATCCCTCACATTATAGAGAGGAAAACTCGGAATATCTAAACACAGCGTGTCATATCGAACACCAACAGAGCACTTACTTTAATGCATCTGTAAAGCAACACCTCCCATGATTTTTTTAAATTGAAAGTAAAGGGTGCCTACATTCAATAAAAACGTACCAGATTTTATGGTTATTTTTCAAAAAATATGTAAAGTATTCTAGCACGCACTGTTTAGTTATAAATCGATAACGATTTCCGTTAGGTATTTTTTAAACAAAGTTATTAAAATACTAAAACTTTTAACTGTCAAATTATAAGTTTTGTATTTTTTTTATTGTGGTAAGTGTTTTACTTGATTTTAGTAGAGTCTAACTTAGGTGAATTATTTTACATGATGCAGGAACTAATCGCGATATCTAAACACATCATATCAGAAAACAATAGACACATCTAGAATGGTGCAAAAGAAAAATATTTATTTCTTAGGTTTGTGTGATTGGCAGGATTACATCTGAAACTGGAAATCCCCTGTGTTTTCTGGCAGATGCATTTAAATTTTAATACTCGTTTTGAAGTTTCTCAACGTGTCGCAGCTTGAGAATCATGAAGAAAATAATTTAAATTTTGGATGTGTTTAACAATCTTTGTAAAATGCGAAGTTTTCTCCGTTTAATCTTTTTGAATTTAGTAATAAAAGATATAATTAAATGAACGCTTACTGATCGAAAGAATGACTACTAAAAAGACATCGGTTAATTATTTTTTTGGAACAAAATAAAGAAACATTTTATAAAAACACATGCCATTTCGTATGAAAATTAACGAAGGTAATTTAAGCAAAATTACAATGTAAAATTTTTGCTCGTCTTTATTGTTACATAGTACATTGACGCCACATGTTCAAATGTGTGCTTGTAGATTAAACGCAATTAAAATAATTAAATAACATTATCATAATTGTTATACAACTGTCCATATTATTTAAAAAATTGTAAATAAAGTTTCTTAAAACTTAGGTGATAGAAACATTTTAAAAACAATTTTTCATAGCGCGCTAACTCTATAAAAAACACGCAATGCATCTTGAGAAACAAAATGTATGATAAAAATTGTTTAAATGTGTTATTCTTAAAATATATAAATCTCTCTAATATGTGAATACATTTACTGATTTATTTGTTATTGTGAATAAACATTCTTTAATTCTTTTCAATAAATTACATTAATATTTTAACATTTTCCTTATTTTCGTTGGCAACAACTTTCATTTCCAAATATTTCGCATTGTTCTTTTGAATAATATAATGCAAGCAACTTTTCCAGACATTTATCATCATTAATATAGATAACAGATTCTATTCAACACCGCATTTTCAAAATCTGTGGTTTTAGGTATATAATTCAAGAAGCATTTCTCTTTAGTTTCTTGTCTCACTTCTACAAAGAGCGAACCATTTTATTTTGCTTGCACTTTTGAGTCTTAATTATTTTTATAGTTTTGTTATGAGCCTGCAGGTATAAAACAACCAATAAGAAATTACTAAAAAGTAATATATTATAAAATTTTAGATCGCTTTTTTCAAAATTCATTACTATTTGAAGAATGTTCAAAGCTTGTGCGGAAAAATAGAAATATCTATTCCCGGAACGCTATAGCGCAAAAAAAGTTGCCTTTTCCATTGGCAAGAAAGACAGAAAAATATTTTTGTTTTCAAGGGTTGGAGCGTCATAGTTGATACTTATATCAACAGAGCGAAAAATACCGAGACCGAACATGGGTACTTTGGCTTTCCATGCAAACGCTCTTTTTATTGAGCTATCTTATTTCTGAGGAAATGAAGGTTTTTCCGGTGTTCGATGCGGACGGTCACATTCTTGCATGTACCACGAGATGTTTTGAGGATCCTCAAAGGCATTTTGTACCGCCACAAATCCACGCTGAATTCCAGATAGAGCGCTTCAGTAAGCGTTTAATGTCGGAAAATGGCCCTATGAGTCCTTTGGAGGAAACGGAGGCCCAAACAATGACTTTTGGAGGATTCAGGGATGATTGTACGACAACATGGGAATTTTCCGTACCCTGAATTCGCCAGTTCCGCTTATTGACGAAGCTGACGAATAAAAAAATACTCTTCATCGGATAATTAAATGCTTGTCACATCGATTTTGCCAGCATTCAGTTGCAGCAGCATAGCGTCTCGCGTGCATTAATAGCAGCAGAACGAAGGTGTTGGCGGGTCTGATTATTCCTGTTTCGAAAAAGTTACAGGCTGTGGCGCATGATACGGTGCGTGGGCAAGCGTCGTAGTCTAGCCTGAGCTGAAACATATCGAACCCGGGGTCGCTGTTGGACCACTTGTTGAATGACTTTAACATTCGCCTTTTTGAATACTGCACGTGGGGGCCAGACGTTTCCGGTACCTTTATCGTTAATGTAAAAGTTTCAAACAGAGCCTCTATTATATCCCTTTTTGACCGTTTTGTGACATTAAACTTCTTCTGAAAACGTCTCCTTGTTTCAACATTACTGTGTTCTAGAGAGTGAAATTTAAGACAAGAAATTTTCTCTGTTCCAACGAATAGACCATTTCTGTACAGCAACATGCAATATTTGAGCAGCATCCGCTAAAAACAGAACGACGAAGTGCAGAATGGAGATCTAATGGAGTAAGTCTCCTCAGAGATCGCGTAGCTATCATGCAGCGTCATCTGTTTGCGAACTTCGTAACTAAATTTGAAATTCTATGTGACTGAAAATTTACTGGTTTCCCAAGTTGAATGCAGAAAACGGTGCATTTCTATCGCTTGCCGTTTTTCTTTAATTAATATTTTTATTGCAGCCGTAATTTTTGGGAGACCCTGTAATTAACTATGTTACATTTCAATCATAAATGGGATCCATGAATTAATCTATCCATGAATCAATACGTATTTAAAATGAGTCAAATATTTCTACAGTTATAGATTAGGGGGCTATTTTTTAGCTTTAAAAATTAGCAAAAGAATTTTATTAATTGCAAAATTATGGTCAAAGGGGAAAATGATAATAGTGAAAACCGTTAAGTTATTTCGTTTCACACGCGTGGACGTTCTATCTTCAAATGTGTATCGACCTATTTTCAGCAACGGTTTTCAATGGACTACCTTCACTTTTTCCTCGATCCAAGTTTACCAAAGGATAGCCTTTCAAATTATCAGATAACACTTACCGCCTTATATTTGGGAAAAATGGGTTGTTATGATTTCGCTCATTTATTTTCAATATTTAAAGAGAGTGGAAATGTTTACATTTTACAAATAATTACACAATGGTCACCATTGTATATAGATGCTGTGGGGTATCATAATATTTAACTGAGCATGTAATATTGCGTCGTATTATTCCTTGTATATTCAAGCTTCATTTACTTCCGTGTGATTAAATAATGCGATCTTCGAACGCAATGTGTTGCAGACAATCAAATGTCCAACATTTAGGATAGTATATTCTACCGCTTTTAAACAAAGCTCTCCATGTATTCACTAATGTTAAGCAATGAATGTCAATTGAAAATTTTTTATTCAGTTATATGCTTTTAGTCTCCCCTCCTCTACTCTTCCACAAATATAGTGAATAATATGTAAATTTTTAGTAATTGTTTCAAATAGTTCTTCTATATTGTTTTATACGAGTATTACTTGATTTAATGCTAAAGCACTTAAGAAAACACAAGTAATTTCACTTGATGTTTATTATGTCGATATTTCATTCGTTTATTAATGAAATGTTTATAATGTTAGTAACTATGTAGACGATCCCTCAAGAAAATAGTACTATTAATTATTAGAAGATTCCCTATTTAGGTGGTACCAGATATAGTTTTATACGATGATTTGTAGCAGAGTTAGCAGAGGGGTGTGAAGTATAATTTTTTTCCACGAGTGTAATAGTATAATTTTTATTATATACACTGCTCAAAACAATTAAAGGATATTGCAGTTTTAGGTGGATTTTGTATCTGGGAATCTTTTTAGCTGATTGATACATGGTCGACAGACATAGTAGGTTATATGAGAATAAATTACACATGTTTGGCAGAAAAAAATGCATTTTATTGCGCATTTGTGTACAAAAGGAAAAAAACACAATTTGTGCATATGAGAAAAAAAGAATAAGAAAAGGTGTTTTCTTCAAAGAAAATCATTTTCAGTAGGGGGTATGGTTTCCACGGGCGGCCAGCAACGTTGTACACCTTTGAGGCATGGACTCAATGAGGCTATTAATGACGAGTTGGGGTATTCTGACCCACTCTTCCAGAAGAGCTCTTTCCAGTTCTTGGAGGGTTTGTGGGGGTTGTTGGCGGCCAGAAACTCGTCTTCCTAGAGCGTCCCAAACGTACTCGATTGGATTCATGTCTGGAGAACACGCTGGCCATTCCATTCAAACGATTCCTTCCTCGAAAAGGAAATCCTCCACCAGGTTTGCACGATGTGGCCTGCAGTTATCGTCCATTAAAATGAAGTTATCTCCGATTGCTGCAGCGTAAGGGACTACAATATGTCTGAGGATCTCATCCCTATATCGGCGACCAGTCAGAGCTCCATCTCGAATGATGTAGAGGTCAGTGCGCCCGTCAATGGAGATGCCACCATACACCAACACTCCTCCACCGCCAAATCTGACACTTTCGTGCACGAACGCAGGATTATTCCTACTGCCACGGTCCCTCCAGATGAAAATACGCCTATTATCCGGATGCACAGAAAAACGGGACTCGTCAGAAAACAGAATATTGCTCGGAATATCGTGGAACAGAATATCGTGGTGCCTGTAGCCGAGCGAATGTGTTGTTGGAGAAGAGTAGCGTTCATGTTTCGGTGTCTCCGAGCTGTTAACGCTAAATACCGATCTTCATTGAGCGTTGTTGCCCGTCTACGACCTTGCCCTGGTCTTCGGCCTGCACATCCACTCTCCAAAAAATGGTTCCAGATCCTGGAAATGACACTTTGTGACACTCCAATGGCTTGCGCTACTTCGGCTTGAGTTTGGCCCCCTTCTAACCTACCAACAATTCTCCAAGCTTCTGAATCTGTCAAATGACTTCGCTGAGACATCGTACTCATCGAAACAAAGCAATCACCGAATGCCGATCATCCTTGTCTTCATTCTCTTTTATCCAGTTGAAAGTCAAATTTCAATCGCTGCCGCTGAAGCGACGTTTTTGACGTCGAACTCAAAATTTGCATACTCCACAGTTTGAAAACCAGAAAAATTTGCATTTGTGATTCTTTTCTTCTATTTTCGGCAAAAAAAAAATTCGTTTATATCTTTATTTTATATAAAACTTCAAATATCCTTTAATTGTTTTGAGCAGTGTACTTTGCGATACAATTAAGGGATATCCTCTTTTTTAGACTGTACATAATGACTTATAACTAGGAATAAATAATAATAAACCGTATATAACTATAAATATCATTCAACTTTATAAAATACTTTTTTATTGCATCGGTTATATAAAAAAAATATTGTCAGCGTTCTGATTCCTTTTTAAATTTCTTGTTTAGTTAATTTCAAAATCTTCTTGTTAATTAACTTCAAAAGAGTATATCGGAACGCCTAATAAATGAAGATATTTTTGGAAGAACGTGGTATGCTACATTTTCTAAAAAAAATGTTTTATTTTCTGGATGATGGTGTTATGAGGAATTATATCATATGATAAAGATAAAATTCCAATTATACTTGTAGATACCCTGCATTATTCATTAACATTTATTATTTTAATACTTATAAATTCAAATAATATGTAAAAAAATTAATATTTGAAAATTAAATGTTAATAAGTTTTTCTGAGAGAATTGAATGCCACATGCTAACATATTAAACATATGCTATTGAAAAAAAATTAAATCAATATAATTTAGAGCAGAAAATTTTTCACTTTAATTTTCTCGAAGTTTTATTTTTGTTACAGAAGATGTTCCATTAAAATCTTCCATTATTTCGGTTCGTTTGACATTGTTTTTAATATATCGTATACAGTTCTTAAATATAGATATACAGGGTGTAACTGAAATGCTTCAACAAACTTTGAGGGATGATAGTACTCATGAAGATGAACAAAAAATGCAATAGAACACGGTGTCGCAAATGACATTTAACCCTTTCGGGGACAGTGGTATGTCTAAAAAACCACTTAATTTTAATTCTAAAACGCCACAATGGCACCAGAATTTTGCTAAAATCTTTTCCATTTAATATGTATGTAAAATATAGCCTTTTTCTTATTTACAAACAATTTTTTTATAAATTCCGGTGCCAGTCATTTATTTCAACATTTTAGTACTAAAAGTAGTTTGCCCCTAAAAGGCTTTCCCGTTTAATAAGTTGAAAAAGGATTACAATTAAAACGTTTATTAAAACAATTATTGTTATTAAAACAATTTGGAAAACACATAACACATTTCAAAACAACCCAATTTCATCAATTACCTTACAAAATGTAATCAACTTCTTTTGTGAAGCCTTTTATATGTTCTATAGATTTTTGTATATGCTGCATAACATGCTAAAATTTAGATCAGTTAGGAAACGCATAACACTGTTATAAATACCCTTTGAGTAATTTCTGTCAATAAACGGAATGTACTTGAATTCTTTTGTGCTCTTGCATATGATCTATAAAATTTATACACACCAAGTAATATTCAATAAATTAGGGAAATTTAAAAACGCATACCATAACTTAAAACGCACTTCCAGCAATTACTGCTCTTATACAGTATATCAAACAGAATTATTTTGTGTGTCACTGTAAATGAACGATAAAATGATCTGCACACATTATTCTTAGAGTAAGCTTCTTGTAGTGTACCTTAGTAATGTATACCAAATTTAATATCTTTGAAATAGTTTAACATCTTTAAAACCGTAATGTAACGGAACGATTTTGAGTGTCACTGTAAATGAACTGTAAATGCTACCCACTTCATTTTCAATTCCGAACATACGAGGGTAAACCTCAATAACATATATCAATTACATAGTAATCTGAGCATATTTAAGCGAGTAAGAGCTGGGACAGACTAACGTCCAGACAAACACCGAATTCATAAACTCGTTTCAAATATGTAGGAAGGGGTTAAAAAGGACAGTTATACATATAACTCATAAACTCTTTTGTCACTGTAAATGAACGATAAAATGATCTGCACACATTATTCTTAGAGTAAGCTTCTTGTAGTTGGAATCAACCTTAGTAACAAACCTTAGTAATGTGTACCAAATTTAATATCTTTGAAATAGTTTAACATCTTTAAAACCGTAATGTAACGGAACGATTTTGAGTGTCACTGTAAATGAACTGTAAATGCTACACACTTCATTTTCAATTCTGAACATACCAGGGTAAACCTCAACAACATATATCAATTACATAGTAATCTGAGCATATTTACGCGAGTAAGAGCTCGGACAGACTAACCTCCAGATAAACACCGAATTCATAAACTCGTTTCAAATATGTAGGAAGGGGTTAAAAAGGACAGTTATACATTTCAGTTTTTTAAAAAAACAATAATTTAGTATTACAAGTGGAAAAATAGTATATCTTTAACTGTCTGCAAGCGTTAATTTCTTTCAGTGCGTGTAATGCAGATATCTTTATTGTAATTTATTGTACAAAATAACAACAACAAAAACAAGAAAGAAAAGTTATGCGTCACGTAAACTAGATTATGTTAAACATTTCATGATTTAATCAACTAAGCGAAGATATCTAAAATAAGTAATTTTAAAAACGCATAACACGGTGAAGACCCAATTTCACCTATTAATGCGCACAGTCTATAAGATTTTATTTATTCAAATTCTATTGAGCAGCCGTTTATAATAATCTATAGACTTCTTAAACTACACATGGTTTGCTAAAATTTTATTCAGCAAAACACTTTCGATTTTTTTTTTGTAGTTATCGCTCATATACGGTGACTTGAAATATTATGCGCAACTCTATGTGTTTATACACATCACATTAAGCTAAAATTTAATCCATTTAGGAAACGGATAACACAAATAAAATCTCACTTCAAATAATTACAATCCATACACGGCTATATATTCAGTTTTGTGCTTAGCCCTGTATAGGAATTTATTTATATGCAAAATCACCTTCATTTATACTAACCAAACATAGTTAAGCTGGAAAATGTATAACAGAATTAAAAAAACAAATCTAAGCAAATTACAACCATAGACAGTAATGCTTACGAATTTCTGTACACATTCCTGTATTGAGCTAACATAATTTATACTTAGTACATAATGTACAAAGTTTCAGCTTAGCTTTAAAGCGCGTATCGCGTCTGAAAACATACTTCCGGTGATTATTGTACATAGCCAGTACTGTAACTGTATTCTCTTTTATGTCATTGTAAATGAACAAATAATTGTTGTGAACTTCATATTCTGCATTAAGCATCTTGTATTGCACCTGATCAATACACATCAACTTCATTATGTTTGAAATTGTGTAACATTTAAAAAATAAATTATTTTTCCCCATAGGCCAGAGTCGGCGAACCTATGGCACGCGTGCCGTAGCTGGCACGCGAGAGGATATTTTTGGAACGCCGTTGATTAAATCAAAATTCAGTCAAACTCCCCAAAATTCTACACCTGATTATTTTTCTTCCATTAATACACGAGCTTGACTGGAAATAGCTTTTGTTTGTTACAATAAGTACTTGTGATATCAATGAATTACCCATTTCAGAATCATTTAACCCTTAAATGCTTGGCGATGCAATTTTACATCAATTTTTATTTAACTTTTAATAAACAAATCAAGTTCTTTGCCACCACTATATTTATATAGAAATATTAATCTTCTAAAAATCACATAAAATATGCTACTAAACAAAATTAAAAATCTACCTTAAAATTTCTGGTGTCTAATCCTTAATATAAGCATAAAATATTCATTTCTAAAAGAAAAATTCATGCATTTATGTTTTTATTATTTACCCAGATGTGACTCCAATTGATAAACTGATCTTGATTTTATTCGATTGGTTGGAAATTTCAGAAATTAAAATGCAGCTTATTGGCTTCCAATCCAGCTGAAAATGAACTCAGCAATTTATCAAATTGAGAGAGGATTAGGAGATGATCGAAAAAGAAAGACTGCCAAGGAAATATACAAATAAAATGTAGAAAATATACAAATAAACAAAAATGTAGATTGTAAAAGTATGTACACTTTGAATTCAATTCCAGAAGAAGTTTGCATTTGACATGTTGACAATCTCTCTACTTATGCTTGTGAATCATTATTATCAGAGATGAACAATATTAAAAATTTTAGCCGAATCAACTTGTCAGATGACTCCAGTTCATCATGTATTTTGTTAAAAATAAGCAACTATGAGCCCATCATATGGCATCCAAGATGCAACATCAGAAATCAAATTAATTTAATTGATTTACTTTCTTCTCTTTTTAATTACTTTAAAAATGTTACTACAGTTAGACATTGTTAAACCATCACTCTGCATATTACGCCAATTTATTAAGGACCCAACCAATGAAGGAAATAGTGGTAAAATATCCTAATAAATCTTGTCTCGAAAATATGAGATCTGTTAAACCTTCATTTACTTTATCTTCGAGTTACGATTTATCTTTTTTATACAAACGATTGCAGAAAATTGGTAGAAGAAACAAACATTTATGACAATGAGTTAAATGAGAGTAATTACGAACTCGTTGAAGAGAAGCTAACACGAAATTCCAAGAAGCTGTTGCTGCGTTACGTACTTTACACAGTTTTTAATTTTCTTCTGAAAAAAGAAGATTTTGCAATGCTTATGAAATTAGAAAATAAAATTGAATCAGCGAAAAGCAAAGAGAAAACAGACTTTTTAGGTAATGTTTTTTTATATTTGCTAATTTCTCCTTATGCATCGTAATACATTTTTAAAATAATAATTTTCCATTTAATAGCAGGTGTAAAACAAATATTTTGCAGATATGTTTCGTAAATGATTTTTTTCGATGTTTTTTTTCTCATTGTCTATTTTGAAATAAAATTACCTCAATTATAAAACCACCACGCTGCTTAAAATGCCAAAATCCTAAGGGGCAACACCATCTATTAGCATAATTATTACAGTCATTTGGCAAGTTGTTTCGATTTGAATTTTTAATATTTTTTTACGATTGCTATAATTATTTATTATATACTTATTTTCTTTCTATAATTATTACTATAATTAATTAATCTTTTCATATGACAAGTTATTTTGGTTTGAGTTTTCACTACTATACATCCTTTAATTTAATATGCATGTTGATATTAATATTATGTAAATATTATTACCTGCAGGTATGTTATCCATATATATCTTAATCTAATAATAATAAAAGTAATTTTATTCATTATTTTTATAGTTTTTTTTTGGCGCGGATTGGCGGGGTTTGGGGGTTGGCACGCCATGGTCGATTGAAATTTTTTTGGAAGAAAATTGGCACGCGGATCTAAAAGGGTTCGCCGACCCTGCCATAGGCCTTAATGTAACGTCATTATTTTGGGCGCAGCTGAAAATGAATTATAAAGGCTCAGCAATGCAAATCTTTTAGAAGAATCTTTTTACACAATAATTTTCATTGCTGTGTGCGTGTTCAATCATTGTCGTGTTCAATCATTCAGGCAATCATTTTTATGTACAACAGTTTATAGAAAGGTTCTTTATTTTCTTATAAAAGCTTTCAATTTTTACTCATTCATCTGAGCCCTTTTTGTAAGGAAATGCATGGAAGTTGCAGACATTGGTGTTGAAGTGACACGCGATCGAATAACTTTTTCATTTGTTTGTAAATGTTGTAGATCTTAAATCATTACCGATTGCTTTGTCATGATAATCTTTCCTAGACTATTACATCTCGCAAATCGATTTGAAATGCTGATTTAAAAAAATTTACGGAAGATTCTTTGTCCATATTGGAAAATTCGATTTCTTAGTACCAGAATAAAAAAGTATCTAAGAATTTAGACTATTTACGAATAAAAATGATTTTGGAAATCTGTCAGTAAGTAGTTCGGTTGGATTTTAAAAAAAAATCAGCCTTTGGCGTATGTCTTATACAAATGGATAAGATAAAGCGTATTTACGTATTCCATATTTTACACAAAGAGTGTATTGTATCACAATAAGGTACATAAACATCAATATGTTTTAAATAGTGGAACTTTATTAACATACACTGCAAACAAATTTTCCCCATCGACCAAAATGTTACGGAACACTTTTCTGTGTCCCTGTAAAAGAGCTACAAATGCTACACATTCCATTTTCAAAACTAAACATGCCGTAGTAAACCTCAATAACGTATATCAATTATATGGCAATCCGAATTTATTTACGCAAGTTAGTGTGCGGACAGTAAAACGGTCAGACAGACGGCGAGACAAACCGAATTCACACAAGCCCTTTTCAACTATGTTGAAGGAAAGTGATGAAAATATTTTTTAACGAAATAGATAAATTTTGATAAAACAAACAGTTAAAAATTGCTATTTTATATTATATTTCAGCATAATATGATTCGAAAAGCTTTGGCGTTTAATAAGTATTTTAATTTAAATATAAAAATGTTATAATCTACGTTAAGTGGATTTTTAAATTAAAATTCAATGAAACACAATGAACTATAAATAAAAAATAATAATCATACAGGAAATACTCAAATTAAATATTCAGATCAATGCATTTTATCAGGAATCAAATTTTCATCACGAGAAATATAAACGGTAATTTTGTGAATTTGGAAAAGTTCTGAAATATTCAGTTAATTTAACAGAGATAAACTTTATTTTAAAATTAAATTGAAATAATGGAAAATAACAATGAAAATTATTGGTGTGAAACCTAGTACATTTATTGTACTATGAACTATAGAATTTTTTAATGTGCATTAGGCAAACAATAAAATTCATCACTACTAGTAACTTTATTTTTAAAGTTGAAGAATATAGTTGTTTTCACAAAAGCTTCTTGTTTTGTTTATGATTTTTGAATATTTTTTTCTTTTAGGCTTTTGTTGGCTTGAGGGACCGTTTTCACATTTATTTTCTTTTAAAATGAAAAATTTTCATGTTTTTTTTCTTTAATTTTCAATCGATTTCTTATGCTTCATTTACTAAATCTTAATTTGTTTTCCAAATGAAAAGTTTTATTGCTCTGCCTTTGCCAAACTTGCTCATATAAGTAAAAATCCGTACATACTTGGAAACATACTTGGAAATTTTAATGAAAATGCCATTCAACCAATAAAAAAAGGTTTTAATTTATCGAGAATAAACTTTCTTACCTAGAAATTCATAATTGTACTTTTGTTTGCTAAAACATTAAAAAAATTAAGTGACAGAAAATGTTTTTACAATTTTACTTTAATATACGGAAATAAGAATAGATACGAATATAATTTAAATAGATTTCTTATGCTTAATTTACTAATTTCCAATTTGTTTCAGAATACAAAATTTATTGCTTTGTCTTGAAAAATGTGTTCAATATACATAAAAATCCATTTAAGTAGTATTTACCCTTAATATTGCAAATTTAACGCAATTGCGAATTATAATTGCGACAGAAAAATGTTAGAATAGAGCCATCTTTTTTTTGGAGAGGCTGATTAGGACATGCTGATTCAATTCTTCACCAAAAATATATATGTTTTTATTGATGAACTTTTAAAATGTTCGTTATAATTCATAATTAATATTTCGAAAATTATTTAATCTAAAATATGCATTCTTTTTTAAATTTTAGGAGTTCGCAAAGTATCAAATAAAAATAAAGGTAACAAAGTACATAAATTATTGCATAAATTATTGTTTGAATTATATCTAAATAACTAACGTTACTCATTAAGATGGATTTATTTATTCTTCAAAAATTTATATATCACTAACCTTTATACATAAACACTGTCGAAAATGAGTATTTCTACGTACTTTGGAATTCTGAACATAAATATACTTAGTTTTCACATGAAACTTCCCTGATTTCAAAAGGTAATTGTGCTGAAACAATGAGACCTAGAGCGTTACGGTTTGCGGTATCATGAATAGCAACACAACAAGTTTTTTTTCGAAACAGTTAATTTTTGTTATGTTCCTTATTGATATGTCAGGACAACAAGTTTATTTTGCTGAAAACGTCTATTTGTCTGAAAAACTTACATTTTTATCTATGTATCCACTTCGATATGGGCTCCGTTCGTAGTTCTCAGAATGTCGTGTCGATATTCAATATCAATCCACGTGTTACGCAGCATGTCAGGTGTGACTGAATCGATGGCTTCGATTTTGTGGCGGAGACAGAGATCACAAGCAACACGTACAGGTGTAGCGTAGACTATATCAAATAAACTTGTCGTGTTTCTATTCATGATACCGCAAACCGCACATCTCTAGGACTCATAGTTTCAGTGCAATTAACATTTGAAATTACGCAGGTTTCACGTGGACACCCTGTATAATAAATTATTGTTGTCGCTTTCGCTCGTTTTAAAATTGGGATCAATTTTAAAATGTAGATGAATTCTTGTAACAAAATACAATGTGTTCATTTATTAAGGACGAATTAAAATGCTTTTCTATTTTATTCCATAAATTAGGATAAAAGCCATGGCCGGAGTTTTTTTTTTCTTTCAAATTTGTTTTTACAGCTATTAATCTTTTCTTTTATGATTTCAAATATTTTGATTTATTACGAAAGTAATTTTTGAAATATTCATATATATTCGTTCCGCTTCATTTCACAGAGTTTTTTTTTTGTAATACTTACAATCAATAAAAAAAAATTCATATATAAATGAGATGGTAAAAGTGATTATATTGCATTTCAGTACTTGAAAACATAATGATGTTCTATTCCTAATCTAGAAAAAATACTCAATTATGAAATATTTGAAAATCGTGTAAATACCATATTTTGTTATGTGTACATATGAGGGGTTAGAATGACAGTGGCATAAGTCAAAAATTTGAAAAATCTAGATAACCCTATTTTCACTGAACGTATGTTAATATCTGTTCAGTGCGACAGTCAAATAAGTCATAGCTCACTTAGGGAGTCGCTTGAGGGCACAAGTTGGACCACTTAATACAGCGGCATTACGACAAGTTTCACAAAACCCTTCATTTCTCAAATTACTAAATATTGACTTACTCCACTGTCTTTCTAACCCCCTCAAATATTACCATCTGTATTTTCAAGAATTAAATAAAGGACGCGTATATGTTTTAATCAAATATAATTATATAAAAAGAGACAATTGTGAAAAAAATTGAAATTTTAATGATATCTTGTTTTAATATGATTCAAAAAGCTTTTGCATATTTAAATAAATTAATGTTATTTTTATTAAACATCTAATTTTCCTTTACATTAAGTTGGTTTTTAAATTAAAATACATCGATGAAACACAATGAGTTTTTAACACATTATAATATGTTTATTTATAATGAATTTAAATTAAACATTCAGATAAATTTATTTTATTATAATGCAAATTTTAAACATGAGACAATGCAATAAATATTTTCTAAATTTGAAAAACAATTGGATTATTCAGTTGTTCACAAACATCAATTTTTAATAATAATGTATATTAAAAAATATATTGGTGAAAAATCTAGCAATTTTTTTACATTGAGTTATTTAAATGATTATTATAATTTAAATTATGTTATGACCAGTAGATACTTTGAATATGCTGTCGGTGTAAAAAAAATGAAAAAGAAATATATAAACTTAAATGATAATATTTTAATCTCCAAATTGTTGGAGCGCAAAACGGAAATAGCCATTCGATTGGAAATTAGATTTTTCAATTTATGTAAGAAAAATGTACTTAGTTTGACCGCCTTCATGCTGGTATTGTACCAAATTATGAAATTTTCAATACGTATATGCAATTTTGACAGCACGTTTGGAATTAGCGTTGCTTTTTACCATCGGATACCAAACCGGAAATTATTTAGTCAAACAGTTTATGAATTATGAAGATTTAAAGTTTGGAATTCCAAATGGTAAATCCCTTCTTAATCGCTCCAAAACAAATTGCAATACGCGTAGTAATTAATTCCATTATAAGCTCATTTAAGTCCATGATGAGAATTATTCTTATGTGATGGTTGTGAATTTCTTTGTCCATTTTGGTAAGAATTCTCGGAATTCTGTTTCCCATATCTATATTTATTTTAATTTCCATGGTTAAATGACCGTTTAAAATATCTTTGGCCATATCTATTATTGCTTCTGTTATCAAATGGTCTATTAAAATTTCTGTTATTTTCCCCATGATCAAAATTCCTACTGCGATCTTTTACATAGTTTGTTCTATCATGTGCAGGACTACTTATTTCATCACTTTTCACTTTACTTTCTGCATTATCTCCACTATTTCTAGGATTCTCAAAAAATTCATCCTTGTTACTAAATCCATGCAAACAGATTGCACACTCTCCACTTGGTCGGTTTCCAACAGTCAAATGATCTTTAGCAGCATCAATACTTTCAAACAGCATTGAACTACCCTTTTTATTTTCAGCAATCATCAATAAATCCTGAGTAATGCTATTTAATTCTTCATCAGATAATCCTGTATCTTTTGTTTTATTCGGCTTATATGATTTTATAAATTCTCGTATTTTTCTCTGTTAGCTAAATTTATAATATGCGTCAAATCCACCTCGTCATTTACGCAGTCGGTAGTAACTATGTTATTCCAACCTCGATTTTCGTTGTTTATACTTGATGTTGCTACTTCTCCAATTTTGGACGGAACTTCATTAATTTTAATGTATCCTACTCGTACTGTGTTGTCGCTTATTATTCTAACACCATCTTTCTCTACTTTTAACGTCATGCCTTCTACTGCTTTTCTACCTATTATTAAATCGCAGTCCGTCTCTTGTACCACGTAAAATTTATCCTGGATTTCTATATCTTCTACGTAGACTTTATGCCAGAAAAAACCCGTTGGCTTAATTTCTTTTCCACCTATAACCGATATAGTTATATTGTCTCTGGTTAGTTTTGGCGCGTTTATTGCAGTATGATATCTTGAATTGGCGATTGAACTATCACTCCCTGTATCAATTATCACGTGTGTTTTTATTCCGCGAATATCTAAGATTCTTCCTTTTTTACCATTTAACATGCCCATATTAACAATTTTTCTTTGTGTGTTTTGGGTCTCATCTTAGTATTTTGTTTCTCGCCAATTTTGATTACTTTGCGGGTAAAAATTTGAATATTCTTGTTCTGTATTATTTGCCATGGCACATTTCGCACTCACGTGACCAGGGTTGCCACACGTAAAACAGATTATATGCGACTCTTTGCTTCCGTGATCCACACTGTGCATATTGTCAACTTGGCGTCTTTTCGATTTGGCGTAGTCAGCCACTCTCGATCTTCTGTCATCAAAATCGCCGCTTGCATTCATAACTGATTGTTTATTGCAAACCCTTCGTGCCGTTTCGTAATTATCTAATTTCTTAACTAAGTCATCGATTTTCTTTATTACTAATAATTCCTCTACGAAATGTGTCTTTGTTTCCGTAGGTAAATTATTCCTGATTTGATTAACTACAATAAATTCCGATAATTCTTCAAAGTTATCTACTTGAAGACCTTCAATCCATTGTTGAAAAAACGCCTAGATCTCGTGAAATCTCGCCAATTAGCCGATGGCTCCCTTTTAGATGGGAAAAATTTCAGCCTAAACTCCTCTGGCGATAGTTTGTAGCGTTTTTGAATATTTTTTATGTAATCATAATCGCGAATTTCGGGTTCGTTTTCCCTCGTTATTATACTGATCACATCTAATGGCATTAGATTAATTAAATAGTTTACCCATTCTTTTTTATCAATGCCCGTTTACGCCATTTACCTTTCGTACATAGCCAAATATAAACTATCATTCGAACTTTCGTATTTATTTAATAATCTAAGCAATTCAAATTGCTTACCTGGATTTGTCCTTGGGTTTTCATTGATGTGTTCTCTTGAATTTTCTTATATCTGTAATTTCTTAATTTCAAAATCTCTTTCGCGGTCTTTTTGCTCCAATTCTACTTTCCATTTTTTCTTCTTCCCTTTCCATTTCCATTTGAAATTTCTTTTCTTCAATTTGTGTTTGTAATTTCTTCTCTTCAATCTGCAATGGCCATTTCCTTTCTTCTAGTTCTGCTTGTAATTTCTTCTCTTCTAGTTTTGCTTGTAATTTTTTCTCCTTTCTTTCTCTTTCTTCTTCTGATTTCTCTTTTCTAGCTGCTATAACTACTTTTAATCGATCTTTTATAAAATCATCTTCGTAACTCTCCCAGCTTTTAATCAACTTTATTAGGACAGGTATTGTCGGTTTTTCTGGTGCTTTTCCGCATTTCTCGCAGAGATTTATTAGATCAATTCTCGTAGCTTTTTTTAGAGTTCCCATGTTTATCTTTCAAAATTGTACTTTGAGAAATACGATTACGGTTTTCACCTTGCTAATTCGTAACCCAACTTTTGATACTGACGTTTTACAAAACTTAAGCTTTGGTTTCCATTTCACTACTAGTTGTTTTACTTTTAATATCCTGGCACTGAAAATTGTTCTTCCTTTTAATTATCCTCTCATCGAGTCCCCAAATTTGTAAGAAGAAAATATGTAAACACTTGATTTACTGGAACAATATGAACGACTAGACGTTGATAATAAAATATAAGCTTTAATACAGTCCTAGACAGATAACTGTACTATACTTTACTCATAATTTTTTGACAGCTAATGCACTTTTCGCCCAACATATGCAATAAATTTATTTTCCAATAGTCCAACTAGGCCTAACAGCGTCTTTACTGGCTATTTCGCATATCGACGCTTGCTTCACCATAAAAATTAGAAGACTGGTTCTTTTTCAATTTTGAAGATATTCTGATCTCGCGATCTAAACATTTTATAACTCGTGCATTTAAAATCATCATTGATAATAGTAGTGCTAGAGGGTCAGTTAATTTGATGATCAGCCACGTATGAAGTTTTTAACTGGAATCCTATATATATATATATATATATATATATATATATATAATTATTGTACCTAAATGAGACGTGATTTTCCATTGTTTTGTCACATTTAGGGTACATATATGGCATTTTATTACATAAATATATGATTTAAGCTGACATTTTTGTGCAAATTGAGTTATTTGTAATCTAAGCAAACTGTATGTGATTGTGGCTGTTAGGAATTTTCTGTCACATTTACAGCAGTTAACACTTAAATGAGACGTCCAAGTACTTAAATAGGCAATGCATTTTATGCACGGTAGTTCATCCTTAACTATTCACTTAAATGTTTTCAATTTTTGAAATACTTAATAAGCAGTTGCATTACTCAAAATTAAAAGTTGAAACACGTATTATTGAACTACATATAATACTAATAACTTAATAACTTAATCTAATAATAAATTAAGGGGTCAGGTACCCTTTGAACTAACAAAATACTAGAAAATGGATCTCTATAAGAATTGCAGCAACTCCGTAGCTAATTGACTTTGAATTATAAAAATTAAACACATATTAATAAAAAATTATTTTATAAATTAAAATTCTAAAAAAATGTATATACTCATATAAAGCTGTTTAATTTATTTTAAAATATAATACACTTTTTACGAAAGAATTATGCTTGCATGCATTGCGCACATGATTTTTGACATTTGAATTGCTAAAACCAGGCAATTTTTTTTTTTAATGAGTACATATATAGAGTGTTCTCAAAATAATCTGCGATGAAAAAAAATAAAATTTGTAGATACTGAGAATTTTTTTTAGAGAAATTCGAAGTATCGAGTTTTTTTTAATGCAAAAGTAGTCATGAATTTTAAACTTGTTACATAATAATAGGTCATTTTGTGCACCTGTATAGTTAATACATTCAATCAAAATTTCATCAAATTCTAATCGAACCGTTTTTCGGAATTCGTGCGCGCTGTAACCAAAATCGCCGTTTTGAGAAAATTGATTTTAACAAGTATACTCTATCAGCTACGAGTATACTAGTGGTTGGCAACGAATCTCTAACTGTAAAATTACGAATTCGTGCCGGAAATTTCAAAAGAAGAATTTTTATTTTATGTAATCCCGAAATGTCTGTAATTAAATAAAGTAAATTTTGCTATTAGTATTATCTGGTTTGAATTCAAACTTTCTAAATAAAATTAAATTTCGGTAATTTTAACCTGGCAGCGGACATGTTAAAGACCAATCTAACTCTTAATCATATAAAAAGAGCTCAGACTGTTTTAGTCATAACTGCTCTTTTAAACTGAATTATTGCATGGGGTTTATTTTAAAATGTTTCTAAAGAATAATATTTAGCTGTAAACTAATAAAACTAGTCGTATACGCCAATCCCAAAACTTTGTTTCATCTCATAAACTTTTAGCGTACCGTTTTTACACCCAAATGCGTGTACTTATATATTAGTATGTACGAATTCACTACATTACATGCGCTTTATATATTTTAAGTTTTAATCCACAAAAATAACTTTTAAAAGTAACTAATCGCATATGTCAAACCAAACCTTTCTTCTATCACATACGTGTTAATGCTTTAAAATTTGCCATCATACAGCAAAAAAAAAATTAATTGTTTTCGTCAGTCTGTTCTACTTCAGCTGCTTGCGAATCGTAGGGTTACCTGATTGCGATCAGCCAATGTACTATACTAAACTACGAAAAGTCTTTCTGCCCTGTACCGGTAGGAAAAAATAGCCTCCCTATTGCTGGGTTTTGAGATTTTAGCTAATTCTGCTGAAAATACACGAAGCTAAAATGCGCGGATCCCTATTACAGAAGAGTCATTCCAAGTTCTCGTCAATATTAAATTTGAATGAGAATATCGCCAAATTAGACAGACATAACCAAGTTTACTTCTTATACAAAAACGTATTTTTATCGCCAAATGTGGTGATATTTCGCAAACTGTAGCCAAGCATGGCAAGAATTTGACGTTGGAAAATATAAATACAGGGTGATTATAAAAAAACTATCCCGACATTTAGTTCCCTAACTATCATACCAGTCACAGAAACTGAATGAACTTTCGGCAAACGGTATTTTGAGGTATGCGCTCAAGAATGATATGGAAAACAACAGTGTCACTCAAACAGTTACGGTTGCAGTGAGAAAACTTCGAAAAAATCAAATGGCAACACCCACTTTTTTGTATTGGAATGTGATCTCCATTGCGAAAAACCCTAAATAGTGTTGGAACGGCAACTGTAGCATGAAAATCACCGGCGGTAGATAGGCCAAAAGTGAGGACAACCAATAAGGACAGAGAAGCAGCATAAAATAAAGCATTTTATTGTGTTTCACAAATTTTCCACATGACCTCCTTCACACAGGATGACACTTTGCATGCGGCTGATGGTGGATAGCACTACAGTACGTATCATGGCAATAGGAATCTTTTGAATCGCAGTTCTGATGGCATCTTTCAAATCAGATGCAGTTTGAGGACGAAACTGATACACTTTGGATTTCAGATATCCCCACAGCCAGAAATCCATTGGTGTCAGATCAAGAGACCTTGGTGGCCACGGAAACAGGAAATGACGGGAGATAACTTTGCCACCAAACTGTTGAGTTAAGACACGTTTGACTGAAGACCCGACATGTGCAGGAGCGCCATCTTGCATCCACACGACTTCAGATAGAGCATTTTGCCGTTGCAATGCGGGAATCACGTAATGAGTTAACATGTCCAGATAGCGAGCACTTGTTACTGTAAATGTTTGCAGATCACCGGCAGTAACCTCTTCAAAAATGTAAGGGCCGAGGATTAACGTACTCGTTATACCACACCACACAGTCACCTTTTCCTCGTATAATGGACGTGCATGCATATCATGTGGATTATTCTCTGCCCAGTGCACACAATTTTTCGAATTCACGTTACCAGTTAACGAGTGCCTCATCTGTCCACAGAATGCGTAAAGGCCAGCTGCTATCTTCATCGTACCGGATAAGGAATTGATTTGCAAAATCCAGCCGTAATTGATAGTCTCCCGCTTCCAACATCTGGACACGCTGGAATCGATACGGAAACATCTTTAGAACAGAGCACAGAATCTTGCGTACAGTTGAATTCGGCAGATCCAGAACATGTGAAACACCGCGTGCAGTTGCGGGACAAACTGTTGTTATCGTCTGATGGACTTCTGCAACAGCTTCCACAGGAACGGAAGGTCGTCCAGACCGAGGTCGATCGCATGTGCAACCAGTTTTTTTCAAATTTATGAATCAAGTCCCGTACAGCTTTGACAGTGCACGGGCCTCGCCGTAATCCATGGTTTCTGCGGTAAACACGCAATGTCTCTGCGGCATTTTGTCCATTCAGGTAATGAATCTTTACGATTTTCCCACGTTCTATACCTGAAAGCGGGAGCTATTAAGGCTTTTCACAATGGAGATCACATACCAATACAAAAAACTGGGTGTTGCCATTTGATTGTTTCGAAATTTTCTCAGTGTAACCGTAACTGTTTGAGTGACGCTGTTGTTTTCCATATCATTCTTGAGCGCATGCCTCAGAATACCTTTTGCCAAAATTTCATTCAGTTTCTGTGAATGGTATGATAGTTAGGGGCTCAAATGCGGGATACATTTTTATAATCACCCTGTATATAGGCTTAAGTGTGTAAGTGCTGAAACGATGGTTACAACAATGAAATTACCCGTTTATGGACGAATTCTGCTGTATTGTTCCAAAATGTCAGCCACCCTATAATTTGAAACTGCTATATCTCAGCCATTTTGTAAGATAGAGGCAAAACAAAAATTGCTGTGGAATTTTTGGATCAAGGTCGAACATTCAACGCAAAAAATCTTTAGTATTTAGAATTTTTTTGTATATATTTTTGAATTTGAAATTCTTAAATTGTTATCACAGCGCCCATTACAAACGCAATATCCCCAAATCAAACGAAAACCTGCTGGCTATAGTCATAAACATGTACAAAAAATTTGGTTCAATTATCTGCATAACTTCATACACATTTCCATGATAGTGAAAATGGAACAGAAATCGCAATCACAGTCGAAATATCCCCAAATTCAAGTAAGACCTGCTAGCCATAGCCAAAAATACAGAAAATAAATTTGGTTCAATTTGAAGCATACCTTCATACACTTTTCAATGGTAAAATAGACGGACAGACAGAGAGAGATTTTGTAAAACATGTTTTTCTAAATCTCTGACCACTAAAACGTGTAAATCCGACGGAAATCGGAAGTCGAAAAAAATTTCGATTACAATACTTTCTTTTATTATAGATAGAAGAAAGTAAAAATCGAATTTTTGTCATTTTAAAGGGTACCTGTACCCTTAAATAATAATAAAAAACATATCTGATATACATAAATTGACTATATTGAAATAAATAAATTTCAACATTCATATTTTAAACACTTTTAACTTTGGCCATGTAAAAAAGATGAAGTAACTAATAACGAATACAGCATAAATTTTACCAAAGCAATCTTTATTACTGCATATTTAAAAAACATATATTTTGCTTTTCAGTTTGTCTTTAACAGATTTTTGCTTTTCGTCTTCCGCTGAATTCTGTTTTTGCCTTTTAAACTCTAAGCTTATATTGTTTTTTTCTTTTCCAATTTATTTCTCTGTTTTTGTTCTTTCGATACATTTCCCCTCCTCCGTATGAAAACATTCTCAAAGAATCAATAAATAAAATTAAAAGTAACTTACAAGAAAGATACATCTTATTAGCTACGCACTTAAAGTATCCCACAACGATTAAATAGCCAAATTTAGACAAATCATTTGTTTTCATATTGTTTTATTTGAAATACAGTGCTAAGTAGCTATTCACAGAAAATTTTGTTTTCTTCTTACTTACATGTTCAGTTATGGCTGTTTTTGTTTATGAAACTAAAAATTTGCATATAAGTAAGCGGAAATTTTTTCTTAAGGGCCCCATGTATAAAACGTGCTTGTAGTACTGAGATTAAAGCAGGTACTATATATAAATCTGGACAGTTTTAAGAATTTGAGATGAATATTTCACATAGTTTTCAAGAAATAAATACTTAAATACTTCTTAAGAAAATGCACTAGAGAAAATTGTTCTATTTCCAATAATTATACTTATATAAAACTGATAAACTATAATTTATGTGATGTTGCGATCGTAATGAACAATCAGTTTAAACATCTGAGGATGTCCTGAATTTTTACAGATATTTTTATAACTTAACAAAAGCATTATCAAAATTGTAATATATTGAATTATTATATCTAATGACGATTTTACTTTTTGGGTAGATTGTTGTACATTACATTTATATTATCTCAAATAGTATATATATATATTAAAAGAAAAGAGTAAACTATCAGAATTTTTGTCATGAAAACATCTTTGGTAAGTAATAGGTGTTGCATTATGTTTCCTTAATTCTTTGAAATATTGAAAATAATTTGAATAAAAATAATTTATTTAACAAATTCAGCTGTATTAAAATATAAGTAGCACAAAATTGTGTTTCTTCTTCCTAAAAACAGTGTGCAATACAATTAAAAAATTAGTTAAAAGTTATCCAACAGTTTCGACCTGTAACTTCACAGCCATTATCAGGGAGACCAAAGACACAAATGTTGAAACTTCACAACCTGACATGATAGAAAGGAAAACAGGGAATACGCATTCCCTGTTTTCCTGTCTATCATGTCAGCATGTAAGGTTTCAACATTTATTTCCTGTTTTCATTTCTATCATGTCAGGATATGAAGTTTCAACAGGTATTCCCTGTTTTCATTTCTATCATGTCAGGATGTGAAGTTTCAACATTTATGTCTTTGGTCTCCCCGATGATGGCTGTGAAGTCACGGGCCGAAACTGTTGAATAACTTTTAACTAAAAATTAATTGTATTGTACACTGTTTTTAGCAAGAATAAGCATATTTTTGTGCTATTTATATTTTAATATAATTTTCAATGGTTTAATATCCATTTTTAAAACTATTTTATTTAAATGCAATTGTCTTTTTATGTGCTAATGTGTTTGAAATAATCATTGTTGTACTCATTTTAGCCTTATATAAAATACGGATGTCAAACATAGTGAGATAATTTAAACCTTTAACTAAAATTTCAGAAAACTTAAAATATACAAATTATCTTATTTCACACATAAAATGAATTTAAGAGTTCTTTAATTGCGGTATTTTTGTATACTCTTGATTCGGTTTGTGTATCACTATTTTAATCTATTAAAATGTCAAGTGAAATTAAGTAAGTCAACCATATTATGCGAAAAATTTAAATACATATTTCACTTTTACGTATTCTAATTTATTTCTCTGTAAGTAATTATATTCCAGGACGGAAAAGCAATTTAAAATCATGAAAGGAATTTTAAAAAGAATCTCATTGATTTAAAAATCTTGAAAACGTCTTAATGCATTTACCACATTTCAGACATTCCCATGAATTTAGTTTGCAATGTAAATCATAAATGTAAATTCAAGGAAAAATATTCCAATAAAAATTAGTGAAAAAAATCTGCTAAGAATAAAATAGGAAAGTTTCTTCCGATATTTTTCCTTTTCCTTTTCACTGTTATTTAGCTAATGAATTATTCATATAAGAAATTCTTTAACTTCAAATAAAAACCAGTTCAAAAATCAGGCTTAAATCAGTGAATAAAATAAACAAAAAATTATGTTAGAAGAAGAAATTTATTAATTTAAAACTTTGCTGAAATTTGCTCAAAATTTAAATTTAGTAGATGTATGAGACATATTCGCTATATTCTTTAAAGTGCAATTTTAATAATAAATATTTTACCCACTTCAGAATGCTATAGAGAACGTTCTAATGCTCCGAATCCGAAGAGATATAAAATACAAATAATAAAAATGATGTGTAGTTTAAGTCTCGCATTTTGGACCGATTGTTTCCAATTGTGTCACTCGTGTAAGAGGGCCACGAGCTACAGCATAATCAACTTCCTGCTCGTTTAGCACACATCAATACATTGCAATATATGAGGGGAAAACGATAATTAAATCACAAAAGGCAATTAAAGAAAAAATAACTTAACGAGATAGGGAATATCATAAGAATTTGTGACTTATTAACTTTTCTTCGTATCATATGTATAACACAACATTTCCCGTTTCCATGTATTTACATAACGAATGATTTTGTGCTTTTAGGACGTTAGTTTTAAGTCATTTTTTAAAGTGAATTATTTTTTTGGTACTAAGAATTATTAGAAACACATAAAAACACCATATAATAGAAATTCCGTTTAAGATAGTTGTTGGTTTAGTTTTGGTTGGCTTGCGAAGAAGGTTTAATTCATTAATGCAGAATCATCTGTAGGAAATCTATAATAAGGAAAAGCACAGTCATTATTTAAAAAAAGAATACAAAATGAACTTATTAATTTAATGAGTTATACTGTTAAGAATTTTGCGAATTCTGCTATATATTTTAGAGTAATTCTAGATTGTACTCCCAACATCAGTCACTAGCAGCAAATGATTATGACAATTAGATCGGCAATGGGTGACGTATGATGAAGAGCTCCATCAAATATATATGAGCTTGAACATTTTATCAAGTTCTGCGACGTGAAGAAGCTGGGATGAAAATATTTACAACAGAAGCTTGACACATTAGAACTAAAGAATGAAAATATCCGTAAATTAAAATGTGATAATGGTGCCAATGTAAACAGATACACCTAAGGACAACAAAAAATTCTACGGACAATTCGATAACTTTATATGCACATAATTTTGAAAGACGGAGACAAGACATGATCAGATGAAATAATTTTCATAGGAACTAGGCAGCGTATTTACAACATAGGAAAAGGTTTAATCTAAAAATGACAAACCTGTCTAGTATAGATGGCTGTATAGACTTTGTGAGGCAATGGAAGCACTAAAGTGAATTCTAAAATCAGAGATGCAAAATAACTTGAAAATGCTTGAATTATTTGCTTGCAAGAATATATATATTCTATTTATAAATCTATATATCTCTATTTGAATTTTATTTTCATTTTTAGTGTCTGTGACAACTAGAGAAAGGAGATTAAAATTTATTTGAGATCATCAATTCAGTGAGAATGTACAATATCTTAGTAATTATTTACATTGAATCTCAAATTACCAGGAATGTAAACTTTGACAATTTTCTAAAGAGAAAAAGCAAGAAAAATAACTCTTATAATAGAAGGCAATAATAATGACATGATTTCCATTTATAATTTTTGAACGTAAAGGGATTTTTAGAAGACATAAAAAATATAATTTTCAACTGAGCACTTAAATTCTGATTTTTGCTTCCTAAATAAAAATAAATAAAAATCTCTAATAAATCCTTTCACAGTAACTAGAACAAGTGATTATGAAATTATGTAACGTTCTGGGGTGATATAGAAATATTTGCTATTTATAGGCTTATAGGTATGCAATTTTAAATTATCATGCAGCTTACGTCCGTGTGGTATATTACCTTGAGTGCATAAAGTATACACTTCGATTGTTTTTCCTTCTACCAGAGATACGTCATCTATAATGAACGTTGAGATTATACGGATCTTGTTGCATGTTGCCTGGAGACCTCTGGTTGCATGAAGGTGCTTATTATTGAGTATATTTATTTCCGAAAACTAATTTCACCGAAATTTTGAATAAATCATAGAGATATTTCTATGTTAAATTGTACTACTGAAAAGTAAGTACCTCTAATCATCCTGTATTTGGAGGACGACCAAACGCGGTCCCAATTGATTTCCGGACGCTCTACGACCGACCCTGTAGGTAGTCTTATAAGTTGTATTGTCTAATATTCCTTCACTAAAATGTTTAACATGCTTACAAGGAAATATCCGCATGTCTCTCTTCATTGTCAATATCTTATTGTAATCGCAATTTTTTTTGTAAAACTGAATTCAATGGGTCTGTCCAAATATCCAAAAACATGGTTACTAATGCTTTGTTTGATTTTTGAATGAATGTGTTTTTTGGTCAATTTTTGCACTAGAAAATTTTTATTTAACATATGACTAGCACATCCTTTGATTAATCTGTATTTTTAACCTTTAACAGTTTTGAGCTGTCTATGAGACCACCCAACATTTTGTATCGATCTGTGAAACACCTTCAAATGGGTATTTAACTTAAAAAATATACTTAAATGTGTGTTACTTACAAACTTCTTTACAACTAATTTACAAATTCTATTTTCCTAAATCGAACACTAAACGTCATATTCCACGTGTGTTGCCTGTCAGTTACCCGATTCATTCATTTATTTTGAATTTTTATTCGAGCGGTCTGTCACACCGATATCAGTTAAAGGTTAAGTCTAATCAAATTTGGGACAGTACACTGCACTGTAAAGAAAACAAATGTTTCTTAATATAAGAAAATACAGGGTGTTTCTAAATGAATATCGGGGTTTTAACGCTTTGTAGTATCTATTATAAAAAACTTAAAATTGTACTTAGTACATAAAATGAAAGAGCAACTCAAACAGTTTTACCTGCAAGCTTACAAACGTTCAATGTGAACACCTTTCGTCACACGGCACACATCAAGTCGATAGCAAAGTTCTTCCCAAACGCCTTCACTCCACGCTCACCCGATCTGACCAACACATTGTGTTGATCTGACGACATGTGATTTCTACCCGTTGGGGTTCATAAAAGATCGAGTGTATGTGCCTTCGCTACCAGCTGACCTACCCAACCTAAGAAACAGGATTGAGGCAGCTGTTGCAACAATTACCCCACAAACACTAATTAACGTTCGGGAAGAACTGAGCTATCGACTTTGTGTGCTGTGTGACGAAAGGTGTTCACATTGAACACTTGTAAGCTTGTAGGTAAAACTGTTTGAGTTGCTCTTTCATTTTATGTATTAATTATAATTTTAAGTTGTATGTAATAAAAGCTACCAAGCGTTAAAACTCCGATATTCATTTAGAAACACCCTGTATAACATAAACGAAATTAAGCAATAACCTCTTCTGTGCTACTCACGATTCCGAAAGGCGTTCTTTATCTTTTGAAACTTCAGAAACCAATAATATTTTTGAGATGTAAAGAAGCATAGTTTAAAACAAAGTTTCCTTTGCTGCCACTGATTTTCGGAAACGTTTTTGAGTTGCTGTTCTAGTGCATTAATCAGTTCTCTCAACCCGGAATATAGATGTTGTGTTTGCTGTCAATTCTCAGTTAAAAAATTTTAGCTACGTAATGGAATTTATATGTGCAAGGGTAGCAAGATAATATGAATTTTAATATTAATATTAATGCTGTTCATTTATAATGCTTGACTGTTAAACATGTTTGTTGAACATGCAATTGTTCGCTTAAAAATTGATAGTATCCGTAAAACCTATTTTCCGGGTTGAGAAAACTGGTTAATTTACTGAAAAAATATTCGAAAATGTTTCCGAAATCGGTGATAGCAAAAGAAACCTTGTTTTTATAAATACTTTTTTTAATCTGTGAAGTATATCGATTTCTAAGGTTTTTAAATCTAATGAATGATTTTTGGAATCGTGGGTAGTTCGGAAGCGATTTATGTATATTTTTGTAAGTGGTTATATTATATTTTGCTAGATTAGTATTTTTTACAGTATAGAAAGGGTTCTGGAGCTCTCGGAAGGGGGTAACTTTTTTTGCTAACCTGCAGTTTGTTGATTGTTAACACACGTATCTTCTTCTCACGGATTCGTTCTTAAATCGACGTCACTTAATTGAACAAAAGTGCAAGCTAGATATTTAAAAGAACAAAAAATTGAATTTTAATGCGTTATGTGTTTTTTAAATTACTTATTTCGAAATCTTGTTTCTTTGTATAAAGAGATGAAAATTTTTAATAATATTTTGCTACTATTGGAAAGTTTTTCATAATCTGTGCCTAATGCATAATTTTTCATGTACTCAGCATTATTATAGC
Source organism: Maratus michaelseni (assembly GCA_963931845.1). Taxonomy (NCBI): domain Eukaryota; kingdom Metazoa; phylum Arthropoda; class Arachnida; order Araneae; family Salticidae; genus Maratus; species Maratus michaelseni. Next base: position 236,432,091 of record OZ007589.1, read on the forward strand.
GATATGTAAAATTATTACTACAAAACGTATGAAAAGGACTTTATCACAGTATTTAAAACTACACATAAAAGTAACGACACCAACGATGGAAACTGTTCCAGTAGTGACCACTTTTAACTTTGAACTTAAATGATAGGCTTGGAATGTCATATAACAAATAACGAAAAAGTTTGTTTTTTTACCTAGTTTTAAGCTGTTTTCTTGAAATTTTTTGGTTTTATAACACTAAATTAGTATGAAGAATATATTTATTGTGTTTATTTTCAAATTTTGCATCAAGTAGATACATTTCTTAATCGCATCCATCACTACCCCGACATATCACTATACGCAGTAGTAAATAGCCATACCCATTACTTAATGATCTCGTTTTTTTTCGTCTGACATTGTATGTTTAAAATAGTTTGAACACAATTGAAAAACGCTTACAACTGTCGGTGTGGTCGACTGTTGTCTATCTTTTCGGTTCTTCGCGCTCTAACTTTCGTAAATATGTATGAATTACCACGTGATTGGCATATGTTATTACAATTTACTGTAGGACGTTTACTATGGAACATAGAGCAACATTTATTGTTCATTCACAAGAACACACAAAGTATTTCTATTAAATTAGGGTATAGGGGAGAAATTTTTTGCAATGATATTACTGAACTTCAAACATGTTGAAATTGATATGTATTACTGAGGTTTACTCTAAAATTCTTTCTATAGAATGCAGGATGCGTGAGGTTGTGGGTGCTCCATTGCCTTCAAAAGCGTAGACACAGTCTTTGTCCGTATTCGCTTTCATAAGTCGTTAATACAGTGATAACCATAAAGTTAGTCTCAAAAGGGCCCATTAAGTTGGGAGTCCTACTGCCTAATCCTTAAAATGAAAATGAAAATAGTGAGGTCCTAAAGTGAACTGATTAGCTGTTTATTTGGCTTTTTCTACATTTTGTGTGTCTACTACTGACGCATTTTAAGCTATCCGAAAAAAATAATTTTGGACGGGAAAATGTTTAAAGTAGCTACTTTTGCTCTACTGTCTTGATTGAGATATTGAACATTCTCTCTTTTTGTAGTCCCAAATACTCAGAACGGTACATAAAACTTGGGAGATAAATCTCCACTATGAATACAGTTATATATACATCTATATTCTGTGGTGATTACCGTAATTTCCAACCTGTAATCCGCGGATCAAAGAATCGTGTTTCGACCGGAACATTTTATTTTATAATACGTAACTTTCTAAATTGCTGTAAATATTTGACTTTCATTATTGAATAAAATTTCTGGGTAGAAACATGATTGTTTGATCTGCGGAATATAGGCCGGAAATTACGGTACTACAATCGGTAGTATATAGAAAATTACATATCTTGTATTTGTTAAAATTACATTTTAAGCACATAAAAAATTTTGTTCATGGATGAATTAAAAAAAAGGTATATAAAATTACATTTTTAAATTAACCATTAACAATTATACATATTTTTTTAATTTTTCACTCTAATAACTAGGATCAATACGGCTAAAGTGCCCTCTTTCAATGGTTAACATAGAAGTTTCTTTTACAAATTTTTATTATAATGTTTTAAATTTTTGTTATATCTATTCAATATTACAAAATATTTAGGTTAATTGAAATTATTAAAAAGATTTTATTTCCAAACGTGTATTTTTATTTACATTTTTTTTCACATTTTACTAATTTATCTCATATGTTTAAAAAATCGCAAGTATATTTTGTTTATTGTTTTCACATCTTATGTATTTATTATAAACAGATCGCATGAAGATGCAATTTTGTTTTTGATATATGTTTATGTTAGTGGTTGTAAATAATTAAAATAAAATCGTTACCTCATTTCATCCATACTCAAAAGAAAACCTTTTTGTTTACAAGATAAATAATGTTTTTAGATTATATTTTTATATATCTATTTTATATATTTTATGTATTTATATATATTTATTTTGTAAATTTTATGCATATATTTTATATATTAGTTATATTTATTTTATATATTTATTTTATGTAATTTTATTTATTCAGATTATATCTTTATATATATATATATATATATATATACAGGGTGATTATAAAGAAACTTTGCCAACATCTGCACTTCTAGCGGCCGTTCTATTTAACCGATCAAGATGAAATTTTAAATATAGTTGTTTGAAGGTATGCGCTCGAGATTCTGTGAATGGCAATACAGTGGTGCTCACGGTTACGGTTATAGTTACAGAAACTCGAAAATTTCGAATGGCAACGCCTACTTTTTCCTGTCTCAAAATGTTCAGCGCATGCGAAAACCCTAAATAGCGTTGAAACGGTACCGATATGTCCAAAAACAAACGTGTTATGCATACACAAAGAAGAGTTCTGAAAACCGGCCAACAAAACACGATCTGTGCGCACGCAGTAACTTTGCATATGACACAGGCAAGATACCAATCACAGAACGCCGTTCGCCAGATATTCAGCGGAGGAAGCCTATAAAATACCAAGCGGGTATGCGAAGTCGTCATTCATGAACTCGCACATGCCGACGATATGACTCTTCCTGGGAAAGTTCGCGGTGAATTGATCAAACTCTATTATCTAAATGGGATGAACGCTGCGGAAGCCTTGCGTGTGTATCGCCGCAATCATCGACAACGACGTGGGCCATGTACTCTGCAAGCTGTGCGTGATTTAGTGCGCAAATTCGAAGATACAGGCTGCACCTGTGACAAACCGCGCTCCGGACGGCCAACAGTTTCTGAGGACGTTGTCATGGAAGTGCATCATACAGTGACTACAGGGCACACAGAAACTGCAAGAGGATTATCGCGCTTGTTGGATATTCCGAACACAACGGTCCGCAAGCTCTTGCGCTCAGTACTTCACATGTTTCCCTATCGATTTCAGCGCGTCCAGATGTTGCAGCCGGGTGACCCACAACAACGTCTGGACTTCGCAAATGAATTTTTATTACGATATGATGCTGATAACGACTGGCCACTTCGCATACTATGGACGGACGAGGCGCATTTCACCTTACATGGCAACATTAACACAAACAATTGTGTGCACTGGGGAGAGACGAATCCTCACGCTGTGGCACCAGTACCATTATTTGACGCCAAAGTGACTGTGTGGTGCGGCATTACAGCTACATTTGTTCTCGGCCCGTTCTTCTTTGAGGAAACGACCCCAGCGGGTCCTGCAACATGTTCTGTAACAGGCTCTCGGTATGCAGCCATGCTGAAAAATTCTGTACTACCGGAGTTGCGTCGGCGGAATGCACTCAATGACGTTGTTTGGATGCAAGATGGTGCACCTCCACATATAGCGAGGTCAGTTAAAAGGCTCCTAGATCAGCATTTTGGTGATCGCATCATCTCACGCCATTATCCTATTCCGTGGCCTGCGCGATCCCCAGATCTGACGCCTATGGATTTCTGGTTTTGGGGATATCTCAAATCCAGAGTTTACCTGTGCAATCCGCAAACATTGTCGGGCTTGCAGGATTCTATACGGCGTGAGATTAGAAACATTCCTCGCGTCATGTTGCGTTCAGCGGTATTGTCCGTCGTCTCCCGCATGCAATGCGTAATTGCTTGTGATGGCACCCATGTGGAAAATGTTTGATGCCAATAAAGGTTTTCTTTTGTCTGATATGTGTTCTCATCATTCAGCAGTTTCTTGTCTCTGTCGAATGCATTATTGCTCGGTGCGCCTTAAAGAACGGTTTGTATGTCTATAACACGTCGGTTTTTGGACATATCGGTACCGTTTCAACGCTATTTAGGGTTTTCGCATGCGCTGAACATTTTGAGACAGGAAAAAGTAGGCGTTGCCATTCGAAATTTTCGAGTTTCTGTAACTATAACCGTAACCGTGAGCACCACTGTATTGCCATTCACAGAATCTCGAGCGCATACCTTCAAACAACTATATTTAAAATTTCATCTTGATCGGTTAAATAGAACGGGCGCTAGAAGTGCAGATGTTGGCAAAGTTTCTTTATAATCACCCTGTATATATATATATATTTGTATATTTATATAAAAGTTTTTTAGATTAGTATCAATTGTTATTAATTCATTTTTAATACCCATTATATGTTATAAACTTAGCGTTTTTTAAAAAATTTTAAATTATATATTATTCATTTGTAATTATCCCATGATAGACTTAAAAAGTTATATGAATATAGCAGAGGCCACAATCATAACCTTATTAAACCTAGTCCTCCAAAATATGTAGAATGCTTATCATCAAGACACTAAATGAGTAGTAATTAAAATGGCATAAAATGCTTTCAGAAAATGAAAGTTAAAGTTGCATGTTATTTATGAAATAATATTCTATACTTAAAAAGAGTGTAAAACAAAATTAATACTGTTACGATGATTATATCTAATACACGGTATTACATATTCTAATAACTTTCTGAAATTTAGTATTGCTCTGAATATTCGCTGAATTTAGTGCATTCTGTGAGAGGGGATTAGTGTGTTTATTTACATAATATCGTTTCATGATTCTAATAGATGAGCAGTTTGTACGATATTATCTTAAGATTCGGAAATCTCAAATTATATATATTACTCATTTTATTCGCTCACTTGCCATGGCCTTTATAACATCGCATGCATGTATTAAATGCATTATTTTATAAAATAAGTAATTTTTAAGATAAAATCCACTTTAAGGGATTGTTTCTTACCTTTGTGTTTGTTGGCATTCCTTTACATCTATGCACATTACAGGACTCCATTAAATAAAAAAGATACGAAAAAAATTAATCCATATTTCAATGTAATTATTCAAAGTTAGCTATTAAGTAAACATTTTATTGCAAAATGATACATAATTATATATTTAATATATCTAATATCTATCTTATTATTTTGGTACTTCTCCATTAACTCTTCGACCCCTTTCCATTAAAAAAAACTATCCTTAAACTATATGATTTAACGCCAAAAATGCATGATCATGGCACATTCACTTGACTCCAAATGCGTTACACGTGTTTGTTATCTCATCAAGTGATTTTTAATTTGATGTTTAATGTAAATTACGTTTTACTGATTTATTAGTTATTTCATTAATTAAAATAAAAATTACGTCTTCGACACGATGATATTAAAAGAGACAAAGAATTGAAAAAAAACGTTATGATGCGTAGTTACGTACATTAGATCAATTCCAACCGACCGACGTCACAAAAATTTATCCAACAGTCGAGAGGGATAATTAGGAAAAATAATATAAATAAATAAATATCCAAGATTATTTTTGTTTCTGTTTTCTTTATTATATTGTACATTTTTTTATTAAAGTTACTGATAAATAATACTTTAGTGAATAGAGCAGGGTCGGCAAAACTTTTCACAACCGCGTGCCAATTTTCTTCCAAAAATTTTCAAGTGACCATCGCGTGCCAATCCCCAACCTATCTGCGCCAAAAAAAAACTATAAAAATGATGAATAAAATTTATTTTATTATTATTAGATTAAGATATATATGGATAAAATATCTGCAGGTAATAATATTAACATAATATTAATATAAACATGCATATTAAATTAAATTATGTATAATATTGAAAACTCAAACCAAAATAACTTGTCACATGAAAATATTAATTGATTATAGTAATAATTATAGAAAGAAGATAAGAAATAATTTTAACAATCGTAAAAAATATTAAAAACTCAAATCGAAACAACTTGCCAAATGACTGTAAAAATTATGGCAATAGATGGTGTTGCTCCTTGGGATCTGTTGATTTTGACATTTTAAGCAACGTGGTGGTTTTATAATTGAGGTAATTTTGTTTTTAAAAAGAAAATGAGAAAAGAAACATAGAAATAAATCATTTACGAATCATATCTGAAAAATATTTGTTTTACGCCTGCTATTAAATGGAAAATTATTTTAAAAATATATTACAATGCATAAGAAGAAATTAACAAATATTAAAGAACATTATCTAAAAAGTCTGCGAAAGAAATCTGTTTTCTCTTTGGTTTTCGTTTATTCGATTTTATTTTCTAATTTCATAAGCATTGCAAAATCTTTTTTTCAGAAGAAAATTAAAAACTTTGAAAAGTACGTAATGCAGCAACAACATCTTGGAATTTCGGCGTTAGTTTCTCTACACGGAGCTCGTAATTACTCTCATTTAACTCATTGTCATAAATGTTTGTTTCTTCTATCAATTTTCCGCTATCGTTTGTTCAAAAAAGCTAAATCGTAAGTCGAAGATAAAGTAAGTGAAGGTTTAACAGATCTCATATTTTATAGTCAAGATTAAGATTTTTTTACCGCTATTTCCTTCTTTGGTTGGGACCTTAATAAACTGGCGTAATATGCAAAATAATGGTATAACAATGTCTAACTGTAGTTACATTTTTAAAAGTAATTAAAAAGAGAAGAAAGTAAAGCAATTAAACAAATTAATGTTATTTCTTATGTTGCATCTTGGATGCCATATGAAGGGCTCATAATTGGTTATTTTCAATAAAATGAGTGATGAACTGGAGTCATCTCACAAGGTGATTCACTTAGAATTTTAATCTCTGATGTTTTGTCTCTGATGTTTTTTTGATGGTAATCTCTGATTAGAATGTTAATGTCTGATAATAATGATTCACAGGCATAAGTAGAGGGAGAGATTGTCAATATGGGGAAAGTGCCGACTTCTTCCGGAATTGAATTCAAAGTGTACATAATTTTGCTATTAACATTTTTGTTTATACCTGGCAGTCTTTCTTTTTCGATCATCTCCAAATCATCTCTCAATTTGACAAACTGCTGAGTGCATATTGAGCTGGATTGGAAGTCGATAAGCTACATTTTAATTTCTGAAATTTCCAAACAATCGAATACAATCCGTTTATGAACTGGAGTTGCATCTGGGTAGATAATAAATTTAACCATAAATGCATGACTTTTTCTTTTAGAATTGAATTTTTTATACTTATATTAAGGATTACACACCAGAAAATTTAAGTTAGATTTTTAACTTTGTTTAGCAGCATATTTATGTGATTTTTACAGGATTAATATTTCTATATAAATATAGTGGTGACAAAGATGTTGATTTATTTATTATAAGGTAAATAAAAAGTGATGCAAATTAGCATCACTATGTATTTAAGGGTTAAATGATTCCAAAATTGGTAATGCATTGATATGACAAGTGCACAAGTACTTATTATAACAATCAAAAGCTATTGCCAGTCAAGCTCGTGTATTAATGGAAGAAAAATAATGAGGTGCAGAATTTTGGGGAGTTTGACTAAATTTAGTTTTAATCAACGGCGTGCCAAAAATATCCTCTCACGTGCCAGCTACGGCACGCGTGCCATAGGTTCGCTGACCCTGTAGAGCTTTTCCTAATTTTCTTTTTACGATTCCAATGGCATCATATTTCCGTTTGTTTATTGGGTGTAACAGTTTGGCGAATAATTTGGCGACAGTTTTTTTATGGAAAGTGGTCGACAGGATAATGGAGAAGTGCCATTATTTTGATCTCTTATGTTGGGAAATGAACATATATATGTACTTCTTTCTATTAAGGGGTATAGTTTTTTCACATAAAACGATAGTGGTGATCAAACCCGATTCGCAAATAAAACTATTATTATAAATCAACCAGATAAGATCCACATGCCAGATTTGGTTCGGGTAAAATTGTGTTACCTGTCTAGATACTAGTATTTAATCCTCATTCATTTTAAATCTAATTAATTCTAATATTGTTCATTTTGATGCGCTCTAGACGATAATATATTTTAACTAATGACACAGACCCGGTAAAAAAATTATGCATTGTAAGGTAATTAGTTTAAAAAATGTAAAGTACAATTGATTACTTTAACAACATACTCAAAATTCGGGAAGATTAGTAAATTTTTACAAGCGTTAAAACTTTTAACATAAAAACTGTTTGTGCCATTTCTTTAATTTTCCTATGTTTTAGAACCAACTCTAATATCAATCACATAAAGCACTGACAAATATCCTTCTCACAACTCCAAACCTGACAACAACAGATGAATAATACTGTTACCTGATTGAATCACTGCCAAACAGGATGACACCTGGTTGGCTTTGAAATCTCCCACGGTCTTTGGTTGCATTAAATAAAAAGGGAAAGCTACTTCGCGATTACCTAAGCAAGCTGTATTTCTGTGTTTGTGTATTTGTCTATAACTTTTGATTAAATATTAATATTTGAACAAAATTTATTTCATTACATTTTGGATTACATTAGCTTTCCACTGATATAAACTTTTATGGTATTACTTAACAGATAATGGTTCTATGAGGCGTCAAACCTCAAAAATACAGATTTTCAAAAACGTTTTTTACAATTTTGATCACTACTGTCTATCAGCGTGATATTTTTCTATATAAAGCGCTCATCACACCATTGTAGTTTTTACATATGTGGAAAAGAAAGCAAAACATATGCAAAAACTACGATGGTGTTATGATCGCTTCATATCAATGAGAAATTAAATTAAAAAAATTGAAAATTAAAATTAGACAAAAAACATCAAAATTGTCAAAATTATCTATGTTCGTGAACTTGTGTAACACATTTAAGCATTCTACAAACAAAAATCAATCAGAGAATCAGTAAAAACATATTGTAAATTATAATAAACATTCAAAACATGTTAATCGAAATAAACTGTTTTGGCCTCGTAACGACATCAGATTCTAGTGGTAGCGAAGATTCCTTAGAGAAAGGCGTTACAAACGAAATTATATGGAACCGAAAATGAGAAAGTCCTATGAGTTAAACACTAAATCAAATATTCATAATGTACTTAACCAAGTAATCACAGATAAAGAGAGCCTAGCTTTCCTCGATACATTTGTGTCCAGCACTTCCTGAGGATCGGACAGCGCAGTACAGGAGCGTCCAACAAGAATGTCGTCTAGCAAGACTGCTGCAGCTACTACTTTCCGGAAGTGACTAAGAAAACCATACAATCTTAATCACAATCACTCATTAAATTTTCTAAGTTTTTTTCTTTAACTCTTGAGCTCGCTTATGAAGGTTGAGAAACCTCCCCCTCCAGTCCTACTATTTTTAGTTGTCCGGGGATGGCCTTTTTAACTGGCTTCCTGATTGTTTTATTTCGGCGCCCAAATTCTGTTCCCATGTCTGTTAGAGTCCTAAGCTGCATATCTCTAGAGCCTTCATGTGCTGTTCAACCTTTTTCTTCTCTGTACGGGCTGACTTCACTGCTTATCTCTGCAGCCAGCCTCTCATAGATATGGCTCACATGTCACTTTTTTGGTGAGCTTTCATCTTTCGCACGCGATTATTCGGTTATTCTCGTGGGAACTTGGATAGTTCACACTTTGATTTTCCCCTTTCTTTAAGAAAATGCCATAGTATGGTCAAAAATTTATCAATTTTTATCAAGGTTTATCTATCTATTTTCTTAATCATGTGGAGTTAGACATGTAAATTAGTGGAACAAAAATAACAGTCACAATCTAATGTTCATTGGATAATCAGAGCTACCAAATCTTCGGATTTTTGGATAACAGTATTTAAGTACAGAAAATGTCGTTTTATTTAATCGAAGCATTCTACGATTTAAAAGAAGATCACTTTTTTAAAGAAAATACTGGTATGCAGAAAGCTAGAGACTTGTGAATTCTGATATAGTGTATCTAATTCGCCAATGTTGCTGATTGAATGTTTTTTTAATTCAAAAGCGTACCATAGTTTCTTTTTACTGATATTTGCCTTATTGAATCTGTCGTTAAATAAGGCTAAAATTATTGTATAAAAATAATCACAGATACTTAAAATCGAGTACGCTATATTGAACGCTGTTCTTTGCCTCCTATGTCATTTTAATTATGTTGTTACCCTGTTGTTCTCAGCAAGGTTTACCTTTTCACGGGGAGATGCTTTCGCATGGTAATAGTAAATATGTTTATGGTGGAGCTAAAGTTCGACATTTACATTAGTGTTATTGCGACAATTTTGGCTTAAGCGTTGTAAAATTAATTCTTATTTACATAAATTTCAAAAACATTACTATTAGAATCTAGTAGAAACACCAAATCACCCGGTTTCGCCCATGTTAATCATCGAGGCCTCACGGGTAAAAATAAATATTAATTCAATAATTCGGCAATCTCAATAACGAAACTCTGTGCATTCGCACCCATATATCATTAAAAAGACAATCAGAGAAAAAATTACGTTAATTTGACATAATAGTAAAATTTTATGAATTTAGCTTTATGAATGTTAATGCAAATATTTTGTGAAGCGTGTAACACAAGAATACAGAATTTCCTTCACAAGACGGTAACAAAATTACAAAAAATCTACCAAATAGCATAGCATTTAAATCAAAACAAAGGAGGAGGATAATGAAAATTTCACCTTATTTCATTCATAAAATTCCAATATGAGACCCGACGGATCCCACTGTTTACTGCCGTCTTACGCATCTGAAGCAGGAGTTCAGATGCGTAAGACGGCAGTCATTAAGGATTTTTGAACCTGACGATGGCTGCGGTAACTGGCTGAAAGTACTAGGACAGTTTCTAAACATCTTTTAACATCTATTTGTGTCTTTTAAATTGTCTTGTTTTATCACCTGTTAAGTAAACAGTGCGATCTGTCGGGTATCATATTGAAATTTTAAGCATAGCATTTAGATAAACACTTTTCCGTAACGCATTGATTTTAAAAGTAAGCTTACGTTTCCTTTCATAAAAAAGTAAATCTACAATTATTACATGAAAATGACGCCATTTTCTACTCACTTCCGGTGGTGGTGCCAGTCATGAACTTTTCTTTGAAAACAGAGAGAACTGACTCGAAAAACGTTTGCTGTGTTTCATTTATTATTTATTATAAATTGTAGAAAATATTACCAATGTCTCTTATCTATAAGTATAAAGCTATAAGATATAGCTGTAGTATATAAACGAAATAGGAATTAAAACATAACAACCGTTTGTTTAGAGTCAGTTTGACGTCATACTAAAATCATCTCATAGAAACTGACGTCATATTTAGGTGATTATATTATATGTTTTATTTTTTTCTCTGATGTTTTTTTTTAAATGAAATATCTGAATTATAGTAGACTTTTAACTGCAAATACATTTTAATGAAAATTTTACACCCTTTTAACACTTTTATAGCAAGCGTTTTTAATTGTATATACGGAGAATGTGCATTTTCTGCTCAGAATGACGTTAGTTTCGGATGCGAAATATAGAAAGTGAGATTGATATTTTTTTGGCTTATAAAAATTACGCACATATGCAGTTTCAGTTTGCGCAACAGGAAACAATACATTTCCTTAAAACATTTAAAAAAAAGATTTGTATAAAGATAAACTGTGGAAGACGGTTAAAATGGGCGGCAGTGTGATAAACAGTCAGTAATTTTACTTGTTTTCTAAAACGCATGTTTTCGTGCAAATCGACCAAAAATTATAAGATTTGTATAAGAAACATACATCCATACACTGATTTATATATAGTATATATAGACACTAGCAGATCCACCCGTTTTTTCCCACGTTAACCGTGGGAGGCATTTCGGATAGAACAAATAAAAATTCAATATTACGGCGATCACAATAACGGAGCTTTGTGAATTCGCGTCCAATAAACGTTAAATGAACAGTCAGAAAAATGATGTTATTTTGACACGATCATCACAAAATCTCTTAGCTTTATAAATAAGAATGCAGGTTTTCTTTGTCCCATGTAACGGAAAACTATACAATTTTCCTGAAAATACCGAAACAAAATGCAATAAAGTCCTCCAAATGGCGTAGAATTTCGTATGACATTATATTTAAATAGAAACTTGCATTTTCATTCATAAAAATTAAATATACAGTGATTAAATATTGAATGATTAAATAAAAAATAATTAGATATGCAATGATTAAATGAAAATAAAGTCCTCTTTTAGACGCTTTCAGTTGGGATGTTAGTCATGAAATTTTGTTTGAAAAGAGAAAGAACTGACTCTAACAACAAAGAAAAAAAGGTTCCAATGTTTCAATTCCTATTTAATATAAATCGTATAACATGTTACCATTGCATCTAAAGTCTTAAAACACTTAGCTATAAGATATAGCTATAAGGAATAACTGTAGTATACAAATGAAACAGCAACAAAAACATACTGACCGTTTATTTAGAGTCGGTTTGACGTCACGCTAAAAGCGTTTTATAGAAATCAACTTTATTTTTAGGAAATTATTTTAATTTTTTTCTCCATAATTTTTTTTTTGAAAATGAAATAGCTGTTTTATCTCTGATTATATTCAAATGAAAGTACTACGTCATTTTTTAACGCACTTATAGTAAAGGTTTATAATTTTATGGATGGTAAATGCCCATTATTTGCTCAGAATGACAGCAATTTCGGATGCGAAATATAGGAAGTGAGGCTGAAATTTTAATGGCTTATGAAACAATTGCCCATGCATGGTTTGCATAAAATAAAAAAAAAAGTGCTGTGTCATTAGTATTTAAACAACCAGAAATTTAAAATAACGCTTTAAAAAGAAAATTCTTTACTTGAAATCATCCGACGATTATTGTTATGCTACTCCTTGATTGTAAAAGAAAAGTAGTGTTTGAAACATTTTCTTTATAATTACTCCCTGAGGAGATCCCAATTAAGGTGAGTTACGGAGAAAAAGTTAAATAATAGAAGCACTTTCTTTATGTTTCTTTCAATTTAAAATAGTTTTGTGTAAGTTTAATAAACCATATCTTTTACTGGAAATGGTGAATTTTTTTCCTCTGTGTTTTCTTTCCCTATTTAAAGCACTGTCATGTAATTTTAAAGAAATTTATATAAAGGTAATTTATATTTTAAGGTTAAAATGATTTGTGTGTCCTACATGGTTTGAATTGGTCTGCGATTTAGAAAAATGATAGAACAAAATTGAGCAAAATTAATTTTGCTTAAATTCTCAAAAATATTTTTTCTGTAAAATGTTTATTATGGTAAATTTAGTTTCATATTATAAATCCTAAAATGAAACTTGAAAGAAATACCTTAGCCGAAAACAGCCCTAAATGAAAGGTTTCTATTTACTCATGAACTCGGTAAAAAGTAACTAATTTTCAGAGCAATATAAAAATCCCTGATGGCTCGGCCTACAGGCACAGGTAGATTTCGAAGACGCAGAACGTGGGGTGCCTGTTTGTCGGGAATTGCGGAAGAAATGGCGTTTTTGCGATGATGCTGCAGTTGGAACAACCTACTTCGAAACGAAACTTGTTTGCAGGCGGAGCCAGCAAGGATTTTTTTTTTTTGCTATAAGAGTTGGTCCTATAAAAAACCTGTCAATATAAAAGTTTTAGATAATATTCAGAGGATTTATAATAAATTTAAGCGGATTTGAAATCTTGGGAATTGACGAAGTTATGAATTTTTTTCTTCTAAAACCCCTCTTCCCCCCCCCCTCCTCTTAAGGCAATTTTTAATTATATCAAAAATCTGTCATACATAAGTTTTTGGCCCTTCTCCTAGAAGTAATAATAACTTCAAACGGATTCGATACGTATCATAATTAAAAAATTATGGGTTTTTTTCTGTTTTCACAAAAAGTCCCCCCCAATCCCCCCCCTTGGTTCGATTTTGCCCATTAACGAACTTGACCGAGATTTTACGCCACTTGATTTTATGTATCAGTTTCGAAAAGATGCGGGAGTTGGAACCGCCTACTCCGAAAAATAACTTGTTTGCAGGCGGAGCCGACAGGGATTTTTTGGTTTTTAATTTGTTTTTGCTATAACGGTTAGTCCTATAAAAAACTTGTCAATATAAAAGTTTTAGATAATATTAAGAAGATTTATAATAAATTTAAGCGGATTTGAAATCTTGGGAATTGACGAAGTTATGAATTTTTTTCTTCTAAAACCCCCCTTCCCTCCCCCCCTTAAGGCAATTTTTAATTATATAAAAATCTGTCATACATAAGTTTTTGGCCCTGTTCCTAGAAGTAATAATAACTTTAAACGGATTCGATACGTATCATAATTAAGAAATTATGGGTTTTCTTTTCTGTTTTCACAAAAACCCCCCCCCTCCTCTTGGTTTGATTTTGCCCATTAACGAACTTGACCGAGATTTTATGTCCCTTGATTTTATGTATCAGTTTCGAAAAGATGCGGGAGTTGGAAACGCCTACTTCGAAAAATAACTTGTTTGCAGGCGGAGCCGGCAGGGATTTTTTTGTTTTTAATTTTTTTTTTTTGCTATAACCGTTGGTCCTATAAAAAACTTGTCAATATAAAAGTTTTAGATAATACTAAGAGGATTAATAATAAATTTACGAGGATTTGATATCTTGTGAATTGACGAAGCTATGATTTTTTTTCTTCTAACCCCCCCCCCCCCCTTTTTCCCCCCTTAGGTTATTTTTAATTATATCAAAAATCTGTCATACATACATTTTCGACCCTTTTCCTAGAAGAAATAATAACTTTAAACGGATTCGATACGTATAATAATAAAGAAATTATGAGGATTTTTCTGTTTTCACAAAAAGCCCCCTCATCCCCCCCCCTTGGTTCGATTTTGCCCATAAACGAACTTGACCGAGATTTTATGACCCTTGATTTTATTTATCAGTTTGGAAGAGATTTATGCAGAATTTTTCCAGTTATCGTGGTCAGAAAAAAGTGACAAAGATAGATAGATAGATAGATAGATAGATAGATAGATAGATAGATAGATAAACTTTTGAACTGGGGGTGGTTTTGGGTTCTGGGAGTCATGATCGGCGTAGATCTGCAAAAATTTTTCAAAATTTCCAACTTAGGTGAGAATGTAATAGGTAGTATTTCTTACGAAATCTACCTAAAAATAATTAATAGGCGTCGTGTTACCTATCATATGTGCAGCATCTGTGTTTTTGCTTATGAAGTGAGTTCTAAATTTATTGCTTTTATGAAAGTTTACATTGTTATATTATACTGGAGTACTTTTTACAGTTTAAAGCTACAACTCTTTCTTTCAAAACAGATAAAAAAATACATTTAATAAAAATTAAAGTTTTTTTTCCTGCTAATATATTTATTAGAATCCATTCTGATAATGAAATTTCAGACTGATATATATATCCTCATGAGGTTTTTAATTATTTTAGATTATCCCTACTTTAAGATATCGATATTAGTATGTGCACTTCTACTTTAAACAATGAATTTATCTCATAATGCTCATTTTTAACGTTTTGAAATAGAAAGTAAAGCATTTTACACATGCATACATAATCTATATTGTTTGTGAAAAGAATCTTTGAATACCAAGCATCTTATAAATAAAATTACTTTAGAAAACACCTTGTTAACTTTAATTATGATATTTAACCCTCAATGTTAAATTCAATAATACTATGTATGAATAAAAACATAATTACAATTAAATATTATCTCGCAACATCTTTAAAAAGAAAAACAATCTGCACATTTCAATATCTGATGTGTTTGTTTACTATTTGTTTTCTTCTGCAGCACAAGCTAAAGAAAAATGAAAATACAGGATTATTTAAAAATTACTTACTCACTTCAAAGGGCTATAGTGTATGTTTTAATGTTCTGATTAAGGCAAAATTTAAACTATACATAATTTAAGTGGTACACTAGTCATATGCTAAATAACATTTTAGAGCATAAAATTTCTCTGATAAATGTATTGTACCCGTGTCAGCTATGAAAGGAAGCATTAATCGCTGTGTTTATTTGTTTATTTTTTGGAATGGGAGAAGGTAATATTTGTCCAGACTTGCTGCACTTAACTATTAAAAATAGCCATTTGCGATTTCAGCACGTTGCTGATAACGAAAGACACATACTCACTATTTTTCTGCGAAATAGTAACATTTTATGTAAAGGCATAATGGGTGTTAAAGTGTACGTCTGATGGATACTTATTCCGATGCTACATCGCTTTCGATGGATTTTGTAGAGAAAGCTTTTATTTAACAACTGCTAAACGCATAATTTCAGTTATCTGTAATTTAATTTTTATTTCACTCGGATGCCTCCGATATTTTCGAATTATGTGACTTAATATTTCCTAACACAGAATATCAATCTTTATTGATATAGTACTCTCAAACAGAGAGCATCCATAATGGGATGAGCCCAGATTTTTCGAAACTGATAATTTTCTATAAATAGCTTCTTTCTTGTTGTAATTAAAAATTGATAGTTTGGAATTTTTCTGAACAATACATATTTCCAGCGTAGAAAAAACAATATATGTTGGAAAAATTACCTTCCTAAAATGAATGTTATTAATGAATTTAATTAATTTCATTTAATTATTAAATGAAATTATCTTAGCAAATAACGTAAATAAAATTTTGGATTTTTAATCCATTTGTAGCATAAAAAAAAATAAAGCAGTTTTCCTAAATAACCTACAAGAAGGCACTTTCAAATAATATACTTCACTATGAGCCGCATAAATATATTTTTAGCGACCAAATAGCATTCGTTTGCAATCATCAGGAAATCGCGTTACTTCTATGCTATCAATAACCAATCAGGGTGATCATTAAACGGAACCCCAATCTTTTATTTTTCGTCGGAATGGCGATTATATTTGTTCCTTGTAAAAACATTGTTACCAGAACTATAAGATAATTAATTTATGGAGTATTTCTCATTTTAAATGTACGTTTAATTTTCAGTTCGATCGAGATCTTTTTAAACAGTAGATAAAAGTATATACAATTTCTGATTTCAAATCTGTTTGTGCGATAATAGAAACAAAGCAATCTTCTTAAATAAACTACAACAAAACATTTTCAGATAATATACTTCACCATTAGCTACTGAAATATATTTTTGGCGACCAGGTGGCTGTATTTTACAAGCACTGTTAAATAGCATCTGATCCATGATATCTATGACAGATCAGACCAATCACTGTATGAAACCCCATTTGTTTTTTTATAATTTGACGAAATGGCAATTATGTTTGTTCCTACTAAAAGCACTGTCATCAGAATTATAAGGTTTTCCTGTGGGAGATTTCTTCTTCGATCTACATTTATGTTTCATTTTGAAAGGATCTTTTTAAATACAAACTAATCCACGAAATATTATGTAAAATATTCAATAAAATTTGTGATTACATACATTTTTTATAAATCTATCGTAACTAGAGGGCTCTGTCTCCTATGCCCTTAGTGCGAAAACTTCTGACTTTCAGCATACTCTCGCGTTTCAAACTTGTTCCTAATTCATACTGTGATGCAAAACACACTGTATCTACCTTAATGACAAATGTAAATTCTTGAATTTAAGAACATTTTAAGAAATTTAAATTGTGTACGGATTGGCAGACAGATTAATTGCACATAACTGGCGTTTGACTGTTTTATGCAACATCTTAGTTTATAGTTTAGTATCAGTACTGAATTGCTAATTTATATTTATTTGCA
The DNA here is from genome assembly GCA_963931845.1 of Maratus michaelseni. Taxonomy (NCBI): domain Eukaryota; kingdom Metazoa; phylum Arthropoda; class Arachnida; order Araneae; family Salticidae; genus Maratus; species Maratus michaelseni. The sequence continues at coordinate 236,449,570 of OZ007589.1, forward strand.
TATTCCTAATTTAAAATTTTGTTTGCACTATTAAATGATTTTAAATTCAAAGAAATCACCATAAATGTTTTAAACATAAAAATTCAATTTTATTTAAATATAAATAGCCCATTTCCTGCTACGACGAAGTTACAAGATGAATTAATATTAAATACCATGGGTATTATAATTGCTTATTTGTAAGTAGTACAGTATGCGGTAGTCGGCCACGAGGTGCTGCCTTCTGGATAATAGCCCATTTTTTATTTTTTAGTTTATAGCCTGTCAAATTAGGAAAATTATATTTGGATAATATGAAGAAGAACTTGTTATCTGGTTGATTTACGAATAGTTAGTCATCGTATTAACAAGAGAATGACTACTGGGATTTAAAATTCTATCTTCATTCTATAAAACCTAAATTTAAAATAACAAATAAAGCTTTTACATTGGTCATTCAAGTTAAAATTAGCTTTGTTTAAATTAAAAAAAAGATATTTTGTATTCACTTTTTCTAGTTTGACACTCTGTAAGAAAATATTCAGTGATGTAGTTTCTGATAAATTAAAAAATATAATATGATTCATGCTTTTGATCAATATTACTTTGAAAAGTAACATTTCTGAGAAATACCATGATTTTCTCAAAAGATTTGACTCAGGATAAGAAAGTACAGTAACTGTACTTAAGAAAGTACAGTTAGGCCTAATGATTCTCAAATATATAACGTACATATATAGCAGGCAGTCGCTACAAAAATGCGTTCGTTCTCTAGTTACAATATCAGTTAATATTAACATATGTAGTACAAGATTATTAACGTTAAATAATCACGTGTCTACATACGGATACTTTGATACAACACGAGTCAATACGAAACGCCAATTTGTCATATTGCCGGTAGAGTCACGTCCAGGAGTTTCGACTGGAAATTTTAAGAGCCTACATCAGTCACGCGAAGAAACGCTCACGCTAATGTTAAGTCTATGGGAAGGTTATCGCGCGATTTCTTGCTCGCATTTTAATATTTTTAAATATTTTTTTTTTCATAGGATAGCTGAGACCAATCTCCAACGTTGTTAGTTTTTACTTTTTCGATTTCTGCTGTAGTTTATTTCTGAGGACCAACTCAATGGTTGGATCCGGTAAAAATCGAGTTGTTGTGTCTTTTAAACTCTTATAAAATCGATATCAGCAAAATTAAAAAAAAATTAAAAACTAACAACGATGACTCAGTGTTTAAGCTTTCCAAAAATATGCTTTTTATAATTCTACTGCAATTACAGCGAGTATAAACACGGGATAACTTTGAGCAAAATTGAAAAAAAGACCTGAATTAATTATATGCGGACCGCCTCCACTCGGGAAGCTCACACATATTCTGTGATTGGACAGAGTATTCTCTGAACTCTTGGAAACGCCTCATCGCGATAATTGGCTAATACTAATTTTTCAAAATTCGGCGTAGAAAATAGAAACACTCGCAAGAATGATTAGATATATTTTAAGAAGCTTTTTTTTTTCTTCGGTTATTTTTAAATTTCATCAAAATACGCCTGTTAAAATGGAGTAAATTTCAAATTCTTTATTTCTATAAGCTTAAATATTGTACCTTTAAGTTTTAATCCACTTCCAATGAGGAAATTCTACAATTCGTTAGGATGTATATTTTTTCTATATGTATGTCACGCAAAACTTTGAAACGGATACTGCATTTTTTATACTTTTTTTTTTCCTGGATAGGTATATCTTTCTGTAGAGCGTCTCTTTTCAGTATCATTGGAATTTAAGGAATGATATGTTTATTTGTCTGAATATTTACATGGCTTTTTTATACTTTATAAATTTTAACTTTCGTAAAAATTGACTAAAGTCCTAGGGCAGATCTGGGGAGTCGGGGGAGCGATAATAGGTTCTAATATGACCCGCTGTTCTGGTCGGCTTGGGAAAGAATTTTTTCATTGCGGATCAGATTAAATTCTACTTTCTTGCTTCGGGTCGTGTTGATTTTTACATTTTTGTTGCAGGTCGGGTTGACTTGTATTATTTAGGTATCGGGTTGGGTTTTCATTCTTGCGGTCGACCCAAAAATATTATTTAAATTCAATTCGCAACCCGACTCGGACAAAACCAATACATCAACCCACAACCGGACAAAGTAATTTTCGCCGACCCTCGAATCGAACCTCACCTCACATATTTCGATTAGAACCGGAAATGAAAGAAAAACAATTCATGTTTTAATACAAAATATAAGTCTTCCATTGTATCTCTAATAACAATTTTATCATTTATATAGAAAAATGAACACATTTGTATTTTTACTTTGGTCTGTCTGTGATAGAAGTAAGTAGTTGTAATCGAATTTTTATTCGACTTCCGGTTTTTGACGGATTTACACGTTTTAGAGGTCAGAGATTACAAAAAACATGTTTTTACAAAATGTCTGTCTGCCCGTCTGTCTGTCCTTATTGTATCATCGAAAAGTGTATGAAGTTATTCTTCAATTTGAACCATTTTTTTAATATGATTTTTACTATAGCCTGTAGGTCCCAGTTGAATTTGGGGATATTTCGACGAAAGGGGCCACTGCGATTGCGATTTTTGTTTCATTTTCCCTATTGTATCATCGAAAAGTGTATGAAGTTACGCATATAATTGAACAATTTTTTTTCCTATGTTTTCGGTTATGGTCAGCAGGGTCTACTTGAATTTTGGGGATATTTCGACGAAAGGGGGCGCTGCGACCGCGATTTTTGTTCCATTCTCAATATTGTATCATCGAAAAGTGTATGAAGTTATGCAGATAATCGAACCAAATTTTTTGTGTATGCTTTGGATTATAGCCTGCAGATCCCAGTTGAATTTATGATATATTTCGATAAAAGGGGGCGCTGCGATCGCGATTTTGTTCAATTTTCACTATTGTATTATCGAAAAGTGCCTGAAGTTATGCAAATAATTGAACCAATTTTTTTTTCTATGTTTTTGGTTATGGCCAGCAGGTCCTACTTGAATTTGGGGATATTTAGACGAAAGGGGGGGGGGGCTGCGATTGCGATTTTTGTTCCATTTTCACTATTGTATCATCGAAAAGTGTATGAAGTTATGCAGATAATTGAACCAATTTTTTCTCTATGTTTTTGGCTGTGGCCAGCAGATCCCACTTGAATTTGGGTATATTTCGACGAAAGGGGGGGGGGGCTGCAATTGCGATGTTTGCTCCATTTTCACTATTGTATCATCGAAAAGTGCATGAAGTTATGCAGATAATTGAACCAAACTTTTTGTATATGTTTTTGACTATAACCTGCAGGTCCCAGTTGAATTTGGGGATATTGTGGCTGGAGGGGGCGCATTGATAGCCATTTATAGATTTTAATTTAAAAAAAAATATAGAAAAATATTAGAAATCCTAAAAAAAATTTCCGTTAAATGTTCGGCTTTGATCCAAGGATTCCAAAGCATTTTTTGTTTTGCTCTTAAAAAATGGCGGAGATATAGTAGTTTAAGATTATAGGGTGGCCGACATTTTGAAACAATACAGCAGGATTTCTCCATAAATGGGTTTAATTTATGAGTTTTAATGAACATGGTTTCACTAAATTTTCTTTCATTGTTATAACCATCGTTTCAACACTTACATGCTTAACACTGTATATTTATATTCGCCAACGTCAAATTATTTGCCAAGCTTGGCGACAATTGGTGAAATATCGCCAAATTTGGAGACAAAAAATACACTGCCACGTGTGAATCCAACTTAATTAATTTAGCGATATTCTCATTCAAATTCAATATTGACCAGAACTGGGAATGACTCTTCTGTAATCGGGTTCAACGCATTTTAAATTCGTGTATTTTTAGTAGAATTAGCTAAGGCCTCACAACCGAGCAATAGGGAGGCTATTTTTTCTTGACGGTACAGGCCAGAAGGACTTTCCGTAGTTTAGTATAATACATCGGCTGCTCGAATACAGGTAACCCGAAGATTCGCAAGTAGCTGACGTACAACGGAATGACGAAAAATTTTGATTTTTTTTTGTGGTTTGATAGCAAATTTTGAAGCTTTTACATGTATGAGATAGAAGAAAGTTTTGAGATTGGCATGTCCAACTAGTTTAATATTCAAATATTGTAAAACCTATGAATAGCGCGCACTTCCTCATCGTTGAATAGAGCCCTCCATAGGGCCAAGTTGCCCCTATTTTTTTTTCGCATCTCCGTGACTAATTGTCTTTTTATGGTCGGGTTCACTGTAGAATGTTGTTTGTGGGTCAGAATTACGTTTTTCCAGGTCAGGTTGTATGGATTTTCCCAAAACGTTACAGCCGAAATATATATTATGAGACGAGAATAAAAGCATATTCGAATATGAATGAGAATACATATATATTCGATTTTCTACATGTTGAATAAAATGTGTATGTAAAAAATTAGATAATTTATTATTCTTTCTTTATAGTAGAGTTAAGAACCCTTTTAGCTCACAGGCTATCAAAGCTTGAGAACTAATGCGCCCGCCGGTTCTGTATGTACGTATGTATGTCAATAACGCGATAACTCTTGATAGAAATAACCTTTTCGCTTCAAATTTTGTTTATAGGTTCATTGTGATAACGCGCTTCCCTGATTAGTTTTGGGGTTTCATTGGTTAAGTATAAAGGTGGATGAGGACTAACCCCCTTAATTTAGATAAATTGGTTTTTCAAATAGAATTATCCGATTTTCTTCAAATTGTGTATTAGGTTCATTGTGATAAAGCGCTTCCCTCATTAGTTTTGGGGTTCATTGGTTAAATTTAAAGAGGAATGACAGGAGACTAACCCTCCCTTAGCTTAGATAAATTGCTTTTTCCTGCAGAATAGTCAGATTTCGTTCAAATCTTGTATATAGATTCATTGTGGTAAGGCGCTTCCATCATAAGCTTTGGGGGTTCGTTGGTTAAGTATAAAGGGGAAACAGAGCTAATCCCCCCCCCCCCATACTTAATTTATATAAATGGGGTTTTAAAGCAGAATTATCCAACTTTCTTCAAATTTTGTATATAGTATCATAGTGATAAGGCGCTTTTCTGATTAGTTTTGGGGCTTCATTGGTTAAGTATAAAGGGGGGTAACGCGGGCTAATCCTCCCCACTTAATTTAGATAAATGGGTCTTTCATGGAGAATTATCCAATTTTCTTCAAATTTTGTATATAGGTTCAGTATAATAAAGTGCTTCCCTGATTAGATTTGGTGATACATTAGTTAATTATAAGGGGGGGGTGGATTGGGGATGATCCACTTTAATATATTGTCAATTTCTTTATTTTTTGAGAGGCTTATTTCAAATTCCTTGAAATAAGAATATAATATACAATTAGTGTGAATAGCCTGTGAACTCACTGCCCTCAGTATAAATGTGCAGTTTTCTTTTTAGCTCACAGGCTATTAAAGCCCGACAGCTAATGTGCCCGACGTTTCTGTTTGTACTTACGTTTGTATGTACGTATCTAAGTACGTACGTATGTAAGTACGTATGTGTGTATGTATGTACGTATATACGTAATGCGATAACTCTATAGAAATAACCGTTTCGCTTCAAATTTTGTTTATAAGTTCATTGTGACAAGACACTTCCCTGATTAGTTTTGGGGGTTCATTGGTTAAGTATAAAGAGAAAAAATTGCTAATACTTCCCCCTTAATTTAGATAAATGGGTTTTACATGAAGAATTATCCGATTTTCTTCAAATTTTGTATGTAGGTTCGTTGTGATAAGGCGCTTTCCTGATTAGTTTTAGAGGTTAATTGGTTAAGCATAAAGGTGACAACCGGGGGCTAACCCCCTTTAATGTAGATAAATAGGTTTTCATGCAGAATTATCCGATTTTCTTCAAATTTTGTATATAGGTTCATTGTGATAGGGAACTTCTCTGATTTGTTTTCAGGGTTTAACGGTTAATTATAAAAGGGAAACGGGGGCTAATTTCCCTAAATTTTGATAAATGGGTTATTCATGCAAAATTATCCAATTTGCTTAAAATTTTGTATATAGGTTCATTGTGATAAAGCGCTTCCCTAATTAGTTTTGTGGGTTCATTGGTTAATTATAGGAGAGGGGAACGGGGGCTAATTCCCCGAATTTAGATAAATGTTTTTTTTCCTGTAGAATTGTTCGATTTGTTTCTAATTTTGTATATGTTCATTATGATAAGGCGCTTCTCTGATTAGTTTTGGGGTTTCATTGGTTAAGTATAAAGGGGAACGGGTGTTAATCCCCCTTAACTTATTGTTGATTTTTTTATTTTTTGAGGGCGTTATGCTTTGAAATAACAGTATAATATACAATTAGTGTGAATAGACTGTGAACTCAATGCCATCAGTTTAACTGGGCACTTTTCTTGTTTAATTAGCTCACACGCTGTTAAAGCCTGAGAGTTAATGTTCCCGCCGGTTTTGTATGTATGTATGTAAATGTATGTATATACGTAACGCATTAACTCTTGATAGAAATATCCGTTTTGCTTCAAATTTTGTTTTATGTTCATTGTGATAAGGCGCTTCCCTGATTAGTTTTGTGGGTTCATTGTTTACGATGAAAGGGGGAACGGGGGGCTAATTTCCCCTATAATTTAGATAAATAAGTTTTTCATGCAGAATTATCTGATTTCCTTCAAATTTTTCAGGTTCGTTCTGATAAAGCGTTTCCCTGATGAGCCTTGGGAGTTCGTTGGTTATTTGTACAGTGGAGGAACAGGGGCTCACCCCCCTTTAATTTGTTGTCCATTAGGGGGTATTATTCTTTGAAATAAGAGTATAATATACAATTAGTGTGAACAGCCTGTGAGCTCAATGCCATAATTTTAACTGGACACGTTTCTTTTTATTCTTTTATCGGAATATGAAATTCATTACCAATATTTCGTTTATGAACCCAAAAACACACTATCACATTTTGATATTTTATGAACTCACGCACACATGTTAAGAGCCTACACTAGTCACGCGAAGAAACGCTCACGCTAATGTTAAGTCTATGGGAAGGTTATCGCGCGATTTCTCGCTCGCATTTTAATATTTTGAAATATTTTTTTTTTCATAGGATAGCAGAGACCAATCTCCAACGTTGTTAGTTTTCACTTTTTCGATTTCTGTTGTAGTTTATTTCTGAAGACCAACTCAATGGTTGGATTCGGTAAAAATCGAGTTGTTGTGTCTTTTAAACTCTTATAAAATCGATACCAACAAAATTTAAAAAACATTAAGAACTAACAACGATAGCTCAGTGTTTAAGCCTTCCAAAAATATGATTTTTATAATTCTACTGCAATTACAGCGAGTATAATCACGCGACAACTTTGACCAAAATTGAGAAAAAACACCTGAATTAATTATTTTCGGACCGCCTCTACTCGGATCCACCCAGAGACATTCTGTGATTGGACAAAGCATTCTCTGAACTGTATAGATACGCCTCTCGGAAAAGCCTCACCACGATAATGGCTATATGTTTATCTGATATATATTATTTATTTCTGTATGTATATCTACGTAAAACTTTGGAAGGGATACTCCAAATTTAATACTTTTTTTTTCTTCTTTTGATGGAAAAGTATCTTTCCAGCAGACTGTAAGCAATAATAAGCTTATTTGTCTGAATATTTACATGCTTTTTTCTTACTTTATAAATTTTAACGTTCGTAACAATTGACTAATAGCCCTAGATTGGACTTGGGGAGACTCCAGAGGAGGGGGTGGTGTTCATTGGTTAAGTATAAAAGGGGGGGGGGGTCAGCCCCCCCCCTTGAATTTGACAAATGAGTTTTTCATGCAGAATTATCCAATTTTCCTCAAATTTTGTACATAGGTTCATCGTGATAAGGTACTTTTCTGATTAGTTTTGGGGGTTCATTGGTTAAGTATAAAGGGGGGTGGGGGACGGGAGGCTAACTCCACTTAATTTAGATAAATGGGTTTTTCATGCAGAATTACCCGATTTTCTTCAAATTTTGTACATAGGTTCATTGTGATAACGCGCTTTTCTGATTACTTTTGGGGATTCACTGGTTAAGTATAAAAAAGCGGGGGGGGGGTAAGCCCCCTGAATTTAACAGATGAGTTTTTCATGCAGAATTATCCGATTTTCTTCAAATTTTGTACATAGGTGCATCGTGATAACGCGCTTTTCTGATTAGTTTTGGGGGTTCATTGATTAAGTATAAACGGGGTAATGGGGGGCTAATCCTCCCCCATTAATTTAGATAAGAGTTTTTCATGCAGAATTATCCGATTTTCTTCGAATTTTATATATAGGTTCATTCTGATAAAGCGCTTCACTGATTAGTTTTGGGGGTTCATTGGTTAACTATAAGCGGGAGGGGTATGAACCCCCTTAACATATTGTCGATTTCTTTATTTTTCGAGGGGCTTATTTCAAATTCTTTGAAATAAGAGTATAATATACAATTAGTGTGAATAGCCTGTGAGCTCAATGGCCTCATTTTAACTGGGCAGTTTTCCTTTTTTATTTCTTTCATTTACACAAAAGTATTCTTTTACATGATGATCTACGGGGAAAAACTATTTGCAGCATATTTTAATTATGTTACGCCATTTCAAATATAATGAAATGGATATACATTATTGAGGTTTACTACAAGACACGTGTTATGCGAAAAGCATTTATCATTCATTTACAGGGACACACAAAATATTTCGGGTACATCACTGTGTCCGAAATATTGTTTATAAGCCATAATTGGAAGTAGGATTTTAGTTAGGTATGCGTTTAACTAAATTTTTGAATGCTATGAGCTATGTATAAATGCTACAGATCATATACAGGGTTAAAAAAAAAAAAAAATTAAGCATTACTGTGCAGCAGCGTAAATTGATTAAAATGGGTTTTTAATCGAGTTATGCATTTTAAACGTGAAATATATTTAGTATACCAAGAAAAGTTTGTGGAATATAAATAAAATCATATACAGACCACGCAAAGAACTGAATACATGGCTGACTATGTATGATAATTACTGGAAGTGTGATTTCAGCGTGTATTTGCCTGAATTAAACTATAGCTTAATATGTAGCGAGTACAAAAAGCTTATGTAATATACAGGGCTGTACAAAATAATTCAAGTATGTTTCCATCTATTGGTGGAAACTGCTGAAGATGAATTTCGTACTATGTTATTTGTTTTATTGCTAAACTAAATTGCAGCATACTATAGAGTATATACAAATATATAAATTATATACAGGGCTGCAGAAAAGAATTGGAGTACTTTTCCGGCTGTGGATGGTAATTGCTGAAATCTGGTTTTCAAATGTGTTTTGTGTTTTTCTGAAATGTTTACTTAGATAACTTATTTACATTTTTAAACAGCGATGGTTTGTTAAAGTATTCTGTTAGTGTTGGGGTGTTTCATAATCTATGCTTGGTTACAGGATTTTACTAATTTTACTAATTTTACTAATGAAAAAAAATTATATAAATAATTAAGATATAGATTTGAAATTGAGGATGGGAAGGGATGTCATCTGCCGATTATTATAGCGTAGCGTCTTCGTTATGTTCTAATTATCAAAAAAAATTATTTTTTTTATAATGATCACGTTAATGTATGTGAAGGTAATTTTCTTGAATAAATTATGTTGCGGGTATGGGGAAGGAGGGCCTTGCTCTGATTTATACAAAATAAATTCCCAAGAAATTTAACATTTTTAGCTTCTGACGTAGCGTTTTTTAAATGTTATGGGTAGAGAATACAGGAAATTTTAAATAACGATTTTCATAAATGTTTAATTTATGTTCCTAATAAAAGTACACAACCCGTATATTTATGAAGATGGTTATCAACAATCAAAGTAAATGAATTGTTGTTGAGCACTTAACCAAGTGCCCTACAAGCAATCCTACGAGTTTCTTTATCTAACTGTGCATTCTTATCTCGAGTTCTACGGATTCCCAATCGCAACGGCCTTTAGATGATTCGACTTGGTTTTCGTTCGTGTTACAGATTTTAGTTCCACCTTCCACCGCCAAGGGGCGCATTATTTTTTAGAGTTCTGTGGGCCTGATTTCGACGGGCATTAGTTCATTCAACTCCTTTATACAACGGGTACCCGTGTTGGATGTTCGTATGGGACAAATTGCGCCCCCTAGCGTTGGAATGTGATACTAAAGGATTATGATCGCGTGCGCAGCACGCTTGCTATTCGGTGCTGGTGGCAGCGGGAACCCGATTTGGAGTTTTATTCGGAAGGTGGTTTCTTTGGAACAGGGTGCGTCCCCTGGTGGCGGAAGGTGGAACTAAAAGAGTTTGCAGCGCGTGCTCTGCATGCATACCATAAGGTGCGGCAGGCAGTGGGAACACGTGTCGGTGGTTCGTTTTAACAGAATGCGCATTTGCGGAAAGTGGAGATAAAGGATTTTCAGTCGACGTGAGAAGCAATTTTAACTAAATAATTTAATACAAAATCAGGTTAAAGATATAAAATCATTAAAACTTTAGGTTTGTTTAATTTTATTATCATGGGCCCGAGCAACGCCGGTCGGGTCAGCTAGTATATATATATATATATATATATATACCGGGTGCGTCATAAATTTAAATTTAAATATTCATAATAAAAGAAGTAATGCTCAGAAAATTTTTCGGTTTGCGCGAGTATGATCAGAAGGTTTTTGGATTTTTTTTCCATGTATAATAAAAAATTATTCCAAAAGCAACAAATAGAGGCCGCTCACACGTCGTACTGAGGAGTTTTATGCAAATCAGGCAAACACAAATAGACAATAAAACAAATCACAATAATATGACACTGTGCATTTATTTTAAAGTGAAAGATGATCAATATGACCACTATCACCAGGTATTAGGGAAGCGAGGCGCGTCAGTACGCCTGTTACAGCTGAATGTAGCATGTCGGCATCGATGCCACCGACGGTCCGTCGAATGGCATCTTTCAATTCCACCAAAGTTTCTGGGGAGCCCCGGTGTACACGACACTTTAAGTATCCCCACAACCAAATACCTGCCGGGGTCATGTCTGGAGATCATGCGGGCCACTCAAACTTACAACCTCGACTTATCACTCGGTCTGCAGTGAAAGTGTTCAACAGGAACATCTTGACTTCACGTGCAACCTACGACGGGGCACCATCCTGCATGCAGGATGGTGCCCCACAATGCAGGCACAACGTGGTCACGCAAAAGCGTAACATACCGTTCTGTAGTGACTGTACAGGTTTTCCAGCCGGATTTAGGACAAGACTCTTCAAAAAAGAAAGGACCCAGAACCAGGGCCCAACTTAGACTATCTAGGGCCCGGGGCAAGCATCATTCTGAGAGGCCCCTTTCTATCTATCCATGAAAATTGTTCGAGAATTATGTTGAAGTGACTAGTATTAAACTCCATACCTATTTTATGTATACATAAATTTCGAACCAAGTGCTATTTACAACTGTATACATATACAGGGTATCACAAGAAATGGTCACAACTTTAACAAATGACAGAACACTGTTTTTTGGTGTAGGAATATAACGACTCATGTGAGCTTTTGAAGTGTAAATGCAGATCTTTCAATCACTCTTGGTTATTTGTTATAATGTAAAATTTTCCATTCTATTATAAAATTTAATATTTGTTGTGCATCAGCATGTATTTGGGCGATTCCATAATATGGAAAGATAAGTGCAGGCATGCCCTTATACTAATAGCAACAAATTATAACACTTGATACGTTGTTACTTCATTCCCCATGCTCTAAAGTATTTTTATATAAATTTTTATAACATTAGTTTTCTAATGATGTAGATTGTTCTTTTTAGGGGGCTTAGGGCACAGGAAGTGGAGGGCTACACTCCTTTCCTAAATCTTTGAAAATGTAATATTTTTTGTCACTTTTGGCCAATTTAAACCATTTTGCATCCGTTTAACAAAAATCTTAATTAAGAGCAGAGGGGGGGGGGGTCTCAGATTGGGGGACTGGGGCAGCTGCCCCACATGCCCCTGCATAAGTCGGGCCCTTCCCAAAACAAAAGACGTGGTTAAACCACACCAAACAGTCAAATGAGGAGCATGCACTGGCTTGGTCAGGTACTCACGAGGGTTTGACTTTGTTCAGATACGACTGTTTTGCGTATTGACGTCATCATGCAGTGAAAAGTGTGCTTCATCCGTCCAGTTGACGTTCAACAACCATTATGGGTCCCGCTACATTTTTGCCAGCGCCCATGTAGAAAACTTTAGTCTTTTATCTCTATCTGACAGTAATAACTGGTGAATTGCCTGTATCTTGTACGGATACAGATCCAAGATTCCGTGCAGAATACGTCGAATCGACGATTACGTAAATCCCCGTTATTCTCCCAGCTTCACGAGCACTGCTACTGCCCATTGATGTCTCGGCTGCCAATTCTTCCATGACACTTTTGACAACATTGACGCGATCCGTGCTCGAGGATGGTCTGCCACTACGTGGACGATCCTCCAAACTCCCCGTTTTCTCAAAACGTCGTACTAAATTGAGTATCCCATTCAATGAAATAGGGTTTTTTGCGCCTGAAGTTCTTTCTCCGTGCGAAACTTTCGCAATGCAATAGTTGTCGATTCACCATTCTTGTAAAAAAGTTTAACTACCAGCGCTCGATCTGGTAACGATAGCATGCTGCCGAGATCGAATCTTGGATTCAATGTTAAATGCTGTCGCCAAGCATACAGAGGTACCAGTGGGTAGAGAGAGACAGGGTGAGCCCACATCTCAGTAACAGCGCTTATGACTCAATGGAGGAATTCCACATTGTAATAAAATTCCCAAAGGAACAACAAACCTTTGGAAATAGAACTATAGGATAGAACGTTGCAACACTAGTACTAGTAAAATGGTTGTTCGGATTTTTTTTTAGAATTATTTTATACTACGGTAGGACGATATATATACAAAGCATTCATAGAAAATATTTTTTAGAGGAACTGTGTATATCAGGACACATTGGGAGATACCTTCTCGAAGCCGTATAAAGGCGCGATCTTTTCAAGGGCAATAATACTTTTCAGTGTATTAATAGTGACAATTTTAAGCTTTAATTACTCTCCAGTATTCAGAATTATGTAAAAAAGATTAACTAGATAATATCCTTTCCCGCCCAGCACTTTTAAATAAACTGAAAAACATCTTTAAGTTCTTGATGGATCTTTCTAACTTGACCCGCTCCTGAGATATGGACTTCATTCCTGGTATGAACATCATCCAATCATAAACCATCTTCACTGCCCAGTGTCGTGCTGGAGATATGTCTCTGGCAGTGAACTACCTGTAATGTACATTAAGATAGTATCACCTTAGCATGTCTATTTTCACCCCGCCTCCTGTCGCGTTTTCTGGCGGGTTCAGGTCCAGCTGAAATATGTATTTTTTTTAAGACCTTAATAAAGGGACCGGGAGGGACATCTATGCTCTACAGATATGGTTCCAAGTCTGAGCAGTCCCTCTTAGGCATTCAAATAGATATAAGACTGCTTGTTTCTTTATGGCTAAGAATTTCAGCGGGCTTCTCCGGAGATTCCGACTCGGTTCCTTCCGTAGGAAAGATGACCGGAAGCCCGACACAACGAGATATTCGACACGACGGGGGCAGGACATGGTTGAACCGCCACCTCAATGTGGTGCGCCGGTGACAGCGTTCGGGAGTCCAAAAAAACAGAGACACCAAAAAGACTCGGTGACGCAGGCCACTGAGTCTGGGTCTACCCTTCATAAGCTCAGGTTTTATGCGGCGTGAGGACTCTGCCAATATTGGAAACCTCCTCCCTAGGTGGTAGAAGAACGCCTCGTAAGCCTAGCTCAGTTGCTCGAGCGGGACCCTCGCCCTGCGTTGAGGTAGATGACGATGAGCAACGACTAGCTAACAGCGGTCAGATAGTTTCCAAATCTTTATCTGGGGGCGTTGACGGAGGCCAGATCAAACTCCGAAGATCACGGTGCGTGGTGGCTCTGCAGTGACGCTTGATTACTGCGTGAGGCGGCGTGAAGCAACCCTCAGTACTAGCAGGCGGCAGAGCGTAGTTACCGGCATGTGGGCGTACACTCATGGTCTGCAGCTGGAGTAGTTTTGTGTCAACCTCAATGGTCCGGAAGAAGAGCATTGCCCGTTTGTAGGAAGAGTGATAGGAGTACTCGGGGCCACTTAGGTCACCGTGTATCCGTATCAACTCCTTGGGAGGATGTATGTTCTTTACCTGGACTGCTCGATTAGCTGGAATCTTAGAAATAACTTTCTTGATCGAGACCGCCTCTTTGGCGCTTTTGAAGGAATTTTCCATGACCTTCAGAGTACCGTTAGTGGTGCCTCTCCTTTTTCGTTGTTGTTATTGTTATCTTTTTGTTTATGTTTTGTTTTATATGTGGGTGACTCCCCAGTTGAGTCGACTGGCCACTACCTGCAATTCGTTGCAGGGCTTCGCCGGAGGGAAAGCTTCTGGGGGCGACAATTTATGCCAGGACGTGTCTATGCGTTCAGGGACACTTTTCCTTGAGGTCTCGGGCTGGCGAGAGGCTCCTTCTCCTTGCCGCAGCCGATGAGACCAGTCGCTTCCTCTTCCTCGCCACAGCCGATGAGACCAGTCGTTTCCTCCACCCCTAGGACTCGATGATCGGAAACTGTCGTACAATAAGAGTCGTTGGGATAGTTTGGCATAAGGCCTAGGACCCGGTTCACACTTTTGGGTTCCGGCTACGAAGCTGTCGGAGGTCTCCAGCGTCTCCCCAAGTGTTTTGTGGTGGTGTCCTCGAAGTGTGGGTTCCATCGTATATCGCAGCGACTTTTGTCGTACGTCTCTTGGGTTAAAAGGAGTGTTCAGCAGGTGGTGGCGCTCCCACCGGCCGCAGCAGTTACAGGAGGACTCTCCTGTTCTAGTGCGTTTAAAGTCCTTCAGGACTTGTTTGCGGCGGTTGATGTGCTGACGGGGGCACTCAACCGGCTGGTGGCGCAGCCTCATTTTATTACTAAGATTAGTTGTAATTCAGTAAACAATTTTTTAAACACTTTAAAGAAATAGACATTCATTACCTACGGGACATTGGCTGAAATAAGCATAAAAACCCATAAAACTAGCTTAGATATGTCGGTTAGCTGTTTAAATGGGTCGAAATTTCCAGGACCAGGCTTTCACCGCCCTGTACAAAAAATATAATGACCCAACCGATATAAAAGCTAAAAGTTCGACCCGAGAACGACCTGGTCCGTACAAATATATAAATATATATATATATTGGCCTAGTACGATATAAACGCTAAAAGTTCTGCCCGAAGTCGGCTCAGCCCGTACAAAAGCTTGATTGGCAAGAGCCGACACGACTTATTTACACAACTTAACACAATATGAATTTTCAGGAAATTTCATACAGTAGTTCTGGGAATATAGCTATCGCAGAAATCGTGAGAAATGCAGCATAGAAGCTGCGAGATTTACACCTTTTACGAGATATACATGAAAACCTAATCACCACATATTTATGTCAATGTATAACTGAATATGAAATTTGATTACATTTCATGCATTATTTGCTGACATAGAGCGCACAAAAATTTGTGTCACATACAGACAGACAAACTCGCGGACAGACATTTTTGAAAAACAATAATATCGTGTTCAGGATTTCCAAAAAAGTATAAATCTTTGAAAAACAAGACGTCGAAATTTTACACAAATCCAATACTTTCTTCTTGTATCGATAGAAGAAAACTAGTCAGATTTGCCACTCCCAAAACTTTCGTCTATATCATACATGTTTCACATACACCAAACATGAATCAGCAGCAACATATAAACAAGGTCGAACCTAATCTAAAGTTTTATTAAATTCCATGCATTAGTTCTTGGGATATGACTATCGCTAAAATCGTGTTAATCCTGAAAAATGCAGCATAGAAGCGCCAGGTGTTGGGAGATTTACATTAAAACCTAATGCGCAAAAACCTATGTCCAAGTCTACACTGTAAAAAAAATCTCTCAAATTAACAGAAAAACTGTCAATTTTGGCGCCGGTGGAAAACGGTTTAATTTACAAAAAATATCCATATATTTTCATTAAAACAGTTTTTTTCTGTAAAACATATAGATTTTTTCTGTAAAAATGAAAAATCCACATTTTTTTTTACAGGTAAAAACTGTTTTTCCTTTAAACAATATTTTCTGTAAAAAAAGTAAAATACTTTTTTTGTCAAAATTACAGACTTTTTTTACAGTGTAACTGAATCTGAAGTTTGATGAAATTCTGTGCATTAGGTTTTGAGATACAGCTATCGTGAAAATCGTGAAAAATGTAGCATAGCAGCGCTACCGTTTGAGCGATTTACACAAAAAATTAATCAGCTCCAATTTATATGAAGGTCTAACTGAATACAAAGTTTTATTAAATTCCGTGCATTAGTTCTTGAGATGAAGCTATCTTGAAAATCATGAATAATAAGCATACACTGCCACCTCTTGGGTGGTATACACCAAAACATAATCAGTAACAACTTATGTCCATGTCTAACTGCATCTGAAATTTGATAGAGCTGGGTTGAAAATCGTGAATAACGCAACATGCTGAACCACATGTTGGGAGATTTACACCAAAATCAATTAAGCAATAACTTATGTAAACATCTAACTGAATCTGTAATTTAATGAAAATCCGTGTATTAGTTCGTCAAATATATCTATCTTGAATATCATGAATAATACAGCATAGAGCACTAAATTTTGGGCGGTATACACCAAAATCTAATCAGCAATAACCTATGTCAAAGTCTAACTGAATCTGAAATTTGTTGAAAATCCTTACGTTAGTTCTTCAGATAGAGCTATTGTAGAAATGGAGAAAAAAACTGCGTAGCAACGCCATGCAGTATGTTGGGCTATTTACACCAAAAACGGATCAGCAGCAATTTATATAAAAGTCTAACTCAATCTCAAGATTCCTTAAATTCCTTGCATTAGTTCTTGAGATATGACTATCGCTAAAACCGTGTAATCCTGAAAAATGAAGCTTATCAGCGTCACCTGTTGGGAGATTTACATTAAGACCTAATAAGCAACAACTTATGCCAACATCTAAATAAATCTGAAGTTTGATGAAATTCTGTGCATTAGTTTTTGAGATATAGCTATCGTGAAAATCATGGAAAAAGCAGCATACCAGAGCCATCTGTTGGGCTATTTACATCAAAACATAATCAGCGTCTATATATGTCAGGGTCAAACAGATTCTGAAATTTGATGAAATTCTGTGCATTATAATTATTGAGATATCTATTGTGATAATCGTGAAAAGGGTAGTATAGCAGCGCCGCATGTTGAGCGATTGAGACCAAACACTAATCAGCACCAATTTATATGAATGTCTAGCTGAATATAAAGTTTTATTAAAATCCGTGCATTATTTCTTGCGATATAGCTATCTTGAAAAGAGTGATTAATGCCGCATACCGCGCCACCTGTTGGGCGGTATACACCAAACCTGCAACAATTTATGTCCATGTCTAACTGAATCTGAAATTTGATGACAATCTGTACGTTACTTCTTGGGATAGAGCTATTGCGGAAATCCTGAAAAAAACAGCATAGCAGCGTCAACTGTTGTACGATTTACACCAAAACCTAATAAGTAACAACTTATGTCAACGTCTAACTGTACCTGCAATGTAATGAAAATCCGTGCATTAGTCCTTGAAATATAGTTATCTAGAAAATCGTGAATAATGCAGCATAGCAGTGTCACCTTTTGGGTGGTATACATCAAAACCTTATCAGCATCAACTTACGTATGGCGATGTGAAACTGAATCTGAAGTTTTATGAAAATCTGTGCATTAGTCCTTGAGATAGAGCTTGTGCGGAAATACAGAAAAATACAGCATAGCAGTGCCACCTGTTGGGCGATTACCAACACATAATAAGTTACAACTCATAATGAAAATCCGTGCATTAGTCCTTGAAATATAGCTATTTGAAAATCGTGAATACTGCAGCATAGCAGCGACACCATTTGGCGGTGTACACCAAAACCTAATCAGCAACAACCTATGTCAATGCCAAACTGAATCTGAAATTTGTTGGAACTCTCTGCATTAGTTCTTGAGATAGAGTTAGCTTGAAAATTGTGAATAATGCGGCATGGCAGCCCCACCTCTAGGGCTGTGTACACCGAAACCTAACCAGCAACAACTGATATCCACGTCTAACTGAATTTGAAGGTAGATGAAAATCTGTGCGTTAGTTCTTGAGACAGAGCTATTGCGTAAATCGTGAAAAATGTAGCATAGCAGCCACCTGTTGAGCGACTTACACCAAAAACTGATCAGCACCAATTTGTTACAAGTTCTAGCTGATTCTAAAATTTTATTAAATTCTGTGAATTAGTTCCTGAGAAAAAATGTTCATATGCATACAGACAGATATTTTTCTAAAAACAGTCATATCGTATTCAAGCCTTCTAAACCGTATAAATTCGTTTAAAATCGGAGGTAAAAAATTTTCACCAGTCCAATACTTTCTTTTTGTAAAGTTAGAAGAAATGCAAACAGTGAAATCGTGTTTAGTACCTTTTAAAATGTATAAATCCGTCGAAAACCGGAATTCGAAAATTTTCATTTGAATCATTTTTTCTTGAAAAAATCAAAGAAAGTATTAGAAATGCCAATCCAGCATGGGCTGGAAGGAAAGAATTTAGAGGATGCATGAGTCGAGATAACAATGGTTTTCATATTTGTTGGGTTGAATCCGGAACGAAATCTTAGCTTTTATACCATGCGGATCCCGAATCTTGATATTTAAGCCGGTGCACACCTCTAAGAAGAATAAATTCCACTCCAAGCTGGACCCAGAAAAGAAGTCTACCCGGAAGTGTGGCCCGGCACGAGTCTGCAGAGAAAAGTAATGTTCAGCCCAGCCGAGTGAGGAAAGTGTGGAGACAAAGCCGGACCCGAGTTTCATGAATGAAAATTTACTTGGCCAGCGGCCCAGTCTTTGGCCTGTCCCTTTCGGGTGCAGACCTCACTGATAGTTTGTAGACCCTTTATTAGCCCAAGGGGTGGGGGCGATCGCCTCATCACCCTGCGTTAGACTTCATTTCTCTCCCTCCCTCTGGTAGAAAACATACAATGTTTAAAATCTTAATATCTGTTTAACATTTTTTTTCTAATTTCATGAAGATGCTATTTTAACATGTAGTGTTATTGTATCTTTTTTGAGTCTTTCAGGAAATTGCGAATGCTAAAGAAAAATTACCAATATAGTTATTTCAACTCATTTATACCTAATATTTTATTCTTTTTAAATACTCCGGTTTATGCAATTGCACTACATGAAATAAAAAAATTCTTTATATTATACCAAAATCAATATTTTGTTGTAAAAAGTGCAAAATGAACGAAAAAATAGAAAAAAAAATCTGTCAAAAAATATATTAATTTATTTTCGAAAATTCAAAACGTCTTATTTTTTGGACGCTAATCATGAACGGGTTAAAATCATTCCTTTTTGTAGACATTTAAAATCTTGGCAATTACCAAAGAGTGATAGCAGCAAGAAAATGTTACAGATCATTGGTTGAATTATTTCTTTTTCGAATTTTTTTTTCATTGGAGGATTTCCTTGTCAATCATTTGAAGTAAGACTCTTGTCGGCTTGAAATCACTAGCTGCCATCTCGTTGCAGGAAAAAGTATGACTTTTGTAGGCTCTTAAAAGTGTCTCTGGGATAGAATATTCAACTTGATTGCATCAAAATACATCATTTTCACTATATTTTGTAGGAGAAACTTCAAACGGAAAATCTGTCATTTCAATTCTTCAGAAACTGAATTACTCAGAGTAATCTTCATCGTCCGATTTTCACAAAATTTGCATTTTCGGAATCGGAAAAATTGACTACTTTAAAATTGCGTATTTGGAATCGATACCTCTAACGGTTTATTTAATATTAAAGGATGAGCAAAAATGAGAATATTTTGTTGTCAGGGATTGTCAAATCGGTAATTTTCTTTTGCCGTCTCCATTAAAATAGCCATTTTCGTCGCATGGGCAGGAAAATCTTTTAGTTCCACATCCTGGGAGCGCATTATGTTCTAAGCGAACCTCCGACATGTGTCCCCGCTGTCTATGGCATCGTATAGCAGGCGTGCTGCGCAAACGCTACAGAATCTTTCAATTACATTTTTCACCACCAAGAAGCACCAAATCTATATCTTAATTAGTTATTTATATCTTAGTTATTTCATGTTAATTTGAATTAACTAATTCTCATTGATATTGGTCCCATAGAACCCGAGAAAATAAATCCCCCCGCTGGAGATTAAAATTCAGAAATGGTGGAAACCTATGCAAAATCTTTTAGTTCCACTTCCCACCGCCAGAGAAAGAACTCTGTTTTAAACAATTCTCTTTCAGAACGAAACTCTGGAAAGTGTCCCGCTGCGTATAGCGCCATATAGCAGGCGTGCTGCGTACGCGCTGAAAATCTTTTAGTTCCCCTTTCCAACGCCAAAAGTGCCAAATCTATATCTTAATTAGTTCATAGTAAGTTGAATCAACCAATTTTCGATGAAATCTTGTCTATAGAACCCAAGAAAATACCCCTCCCCTGGAGATTAATATCCAGAAATGGTGGTAACCAAAATCGGAGAAAATGATATCGTTAGTTTAGTACCGAAGTTTATGTACTACCTGAGGGACCTGAGAAGAATGTTAGAAAATATTTTGTTTGAATCAGTTTAATGTTAAAAAAGATCTGATTGGGGAGGGGGAGTTTCGATCAGAGCATTAACGCAATGTTTAAATTACGTCCGGACATCCCTTGTCCCCTCAAAATTAAACCAAGGACTTTAACAATTATCGTTAACTTTTGACACAGAAACAAAATGCCGCTTTTATTGTTTGACTTCCAAATACAGTAAGTTATCGTTGCAAATTTCTAAAATCAAATACATAAATGACATGAAAAAACTCTAAAAAATTGCATAAAACAAATCGCGAAAAATTCAAGAATCGATGCTCAGTTACTTTATGGAATAACTTTTTCTGAAAAGAGGAAAAAAATTAGTATATTGGGCTAAAAGATTAAAATTGGATTCATTTCAATAATGTAAAGAAATCGCTGCAAAACGTGAAAAAAACGCATAAAAAATGTAAAAAATCTAATCAAAAAATCCAAATTGGAACAATTAATGACTCTCTTTTTATTTAAAATCTTGGTTTGTTATGTTTAAAGAATTATCAACACTCTCCAAGCTAAAAATTGGGAAAAAAAATCATGATTTTTGACATAACTGGGGGCGAAATGGAATCAATCAAAAAACCAATCAATTATTCTGGAGAAAATGTCTTAGTGGCAAAGTAAAAAAATCGCCAAAAATTTCAAAATATTTGTACGAATAAACTTTATTGAAAAGAGTACGAAATTTGTTATATTGGGGCTAAAGAATTGGAACCGGATTCTTATTAATAATGTGAAAAAATCTCTGCAAAACGGGAAAAAAACACTAAAAATCGCATTTAAAAAAAAAAAAAATCCATATTCCGGCTTTGACGTTTAAAACCGCATACAGAGGTACCTTGCTACCAAATTTTGTAGCTCTGTGTGCAGCGGTGTCTACAGAACACAGCGGAAAGACACACAAACACACACACAAACTTCTGTTTTCTTTATTTTAGATATAAATTTAATTACATCGTCCTTCTTTAATGGCATTCTTCTAGATTGCCTTTTTAGTCCTGGTTATAATTTTTTTATATATTATTACTTCAAATGATTACGGAGGTATTAGATCTATACCCCCCCCCCCCCAACCTTCTCTCCGGAATTTATGCCCTCTTCCAAATACAGAAAGTACAATGATTAAAATAAATCTGTTTAACTTTTTTTTTTTTTCTAATTTCATGAAGATGCTATTTGAATCTTCTGATCTGATAAAAGTCTTTCTACTTTTAAAATCTTGGCAATTACCCAAGATTGATACCTCCAATGCTTTCGAGGGGCGTTGTTTCGAGACGGACAGGGAAGAAATTACCGTTCGTTTTCTAATTGGAGAAATTCCCTGTCAGTCATTTGAAATGCGACAATCCCCTCGCACGCCTTTAAATAACGACAGCCATCTTGATTCAATTTTCCCCGTGACTAGTGTAGGCTCTTAACATATTATAGATCTCGACAAGTACAACAAAATATTGCCGTGTGTATCATGATATCTTTGTATGACAATAGCAGATTGGTGCTCCAATTAGTTGTTCTGAATATAGTCAAATTCTTTCTTCTGAATATACTCTTTGTTCTGGCGGTACTGTAAAGTAGTCGTTTTTCGTTATGAACATTTAACGCGTTCTTGATATCGACTAATACTAAACAAATATTTCAGTCTTTATTAGTAGCAGGAAATATATCGGGCAATACAGTGTAAAATATTGCATTTACATATGCTGAATAATACAATATGTCTTATTATTTTCTCTGCCAAAATATTTAGTCTGTCGAATTATTCTACCAGGTTATTTCCATGCAGAAAAAACATTATTATTATTATTTTTTTTAAGATTTTATTTGGTTTCAATTTTTTCTCGAAACTCATTTACTTAAAGGTCAACTTAGAATTAACTCATTTAATTCGGTTTGCCTCTATGACCTGCTATAAGATATCACCACGCAGACTGGACTATTTATATTGTATAACATGTTAAAATTTCATACCGAAACTCGAAACTTTATAGTGCCTCAAAAATGAATAATTGTCGCCCTTCCTCCTCATATCGTACCATGATGTACAGATACAGATAATTGTTTAACGTACTGTTAATAATCTCGTCGTACATCATTGATCAATCTCATAACTTGATGACGTAGTAACTTTTGTTGCGGCCGCCCTGTACAATAATTCTTAAGTAAAAAATGTTTATAATTGGACAAACAGCTACTATTAAAATGTGTAGATAACACTCATAAGAGGTAAAGAAAATAATTATATTGATATGATTTTTTTAATAAATAAAAATAAATAAATAAGTAAATAAATTTTATTTCTTTTCTGAAATGACCTTTCTTATTTAATGTAAACATTCTCCAGAATCCAAAATGTATTTTTATTGAAGATGAAACATATTTGAATATCTGCCATAAATCCGGTAACGTAATATCATCAAAAGGTGGGAAAATGTGCATCATTTACAACAAGACAATGAAAAAGAAACTTTTACTGTCTTACAAGTGTCTTCTGCTAGTGGTGCTATCCTTTCTCCAATAGTAAGCTTGCCCTCCAGCAATAAATAGCCTGCTAAGCTGTGGTAGATAGTATGCCACCTGACTTATATCTCGGAACTTCTGACATAGGTTGGGTTTGAGTATGCTACAAAAGGAATAAATAAATTGATTGAAAACCACCAGGCACAGAAACCTGTACTGTTATTTGTAGATGGACACGAAACAACCCTACCATGGAGATAAATCAATTCTGTGCAATGAATAACGTCATTATATATACTTTATTTCCTAATTCTACACATATAATGCAGCCTGCTGATGTAAGTATGTTTAAAACTATAAAGTGGGGATGGAAATAGACTGTTGGATAAGAAATTTACTGAATACATCACAAAACATAAATTATATTGTTACTAAAATTATATTTTGTACTCTATTATCAAGTGTAATGTAAAATATTGTACTTACTGAAACAAAATGAATTTCAAAATGTGTTCTATGACACCAGAAGCAGTGGATTACGACAGGTGCATTCGAAATATGATGTAAAATTTAATTCAGAATCAAACTGAAAGTTTCAAAAGAAAAATATCTCAAATTTGTTTTCTTCAGGATATGATACTGAAAATAAAAATGGAAAACTCATCATTTCTGTGAAAATAAAAAAATGAACGCAGCTAATCAGAAACCAGTAAGATCAATAATAGACATAATCAAACTTAAAGTTTCAAAAGAAAAAGGTCTTAAGCTTATATTTGTCCAAGCTTACATGAACATACTTTTTATCGTAAACCAATCACTGCCAAAACATGAAAAAATCAACAAAGCGTTTGTAGTGCAATTTATTTAGGCAAGAATTTATGACAAATAAAGAGAAAGAAAACTTTAAGATGTAAGGATGAGGAAGGAAAAAGAAGAATGAGAAATAAAGGAAAATAAGCAGCATTCGAAAAATAATGATGATGAAAATAAAGAATGTATGGTGTGTGATACACGTCCATACTCAATGTATTCCTGCATTTAGTAACAAAAACTATGAAAAAATGAAGAGTGTAGACTTATGTTGTGATTATTACGCTAAATAATATTCTTTTCTTCTTCATTCTGACAGAATTGTGCTGAATGTGACATTAATAAGTGATGAAGAAGATGATACTTGAAATGTATTGGCTGTGATAGATGTTCAAATTGGTTCCATTTTAAATGTTTTCACACTTTTAGTAACAAAAACTATAAAGCTATCACGAGTGTAGACATTTCTTGTAACTATTATGCAATAAGTTATCTGCATTTAAATCCTAATTCTATTTAGTATATTTTTAAATAAAATTCTATAGTTTAAATTCATTAAAATATTGATATTATCCCAATTATAGTCAGTAAAGAATAAAGTAGCTGACAACTGTTTCAGTGACAGCTGAACAATAAATTTGAAAAGTAAAGAAAATTCGCTATTATTAAATTTAACCCCCCCCCCCTAAAAAACAAAAAAAAAACACTTTCTTTTATTTAAATAATGCTGAGACATTATAAGAAATGTATATATAAATATATCTCACTATTAAAAATGTTGTGCTGTTTTTGAAAATTCTACTTCAAGTTGTTTACAATAACAAATCAGTTAAGTACCTTACAATTAGTTTAGTGATTTCCGAACACAAGATTTCAAATTCTGGCTACTAGAGAATTTGTAATTTTTAATTTTAACTTTCCATTAAAATAAAACTCTTATCATTTAAAAAAATAATTGCTGAAGTAATAAAAGTATACATTAACATGTATCACTGTTGAAAATGGTTTGCTGTTTTTTTACAAATTCTACTTTAAATTATATACAGGATTATATACTAAATTAAGCGTCTAATCAACTTATCATAATATAAATTATATACCCAAAACATTGACCTCGGCTTTTATTTCTTAAATTTTGATCATAGACATATATTGTAAGTTACAAATTTACGTAAATAAAGGTTCAGAATTTTATGAAATGGATTAAAAATTTTCAGGGGGATTAAATACCAAATTTTAGATTTTATACGGCTTTTGTACAAAGAACATTCCTAATGGTTATGTGCCCCATACGCTAATAAGGTCATGTACAAAATTTCAGTATTTTATCATAAAAATACGCAGAGATATGTTTTAACAAATTTGGTGAGGGGTTAATCATAAACTAAAATGTAAATGTTTACAGCTAGAGTGTAGATTACGCTACGCAGAAATACATCATAAACAAATAAAATATGGCTATTATATTTAGCTTTATTTACAAATTTACAACACTATGCTTACTGAAAAATACCTTAAACTTTTACATGATGAATTGCAAAATAAAACTTGGAAATGACACAGTAGTGATATGAGACGAAGGCAGCTCTGTATTGGCATCGATGGAAAATATTTTGAACAAGCTTTCTAATCTTTGCATAAAGTTATTGGTTCAATACAATTTAGATACTTTTGTACAGATAAATAGCACAATTATTATTTATTTACGTAGTCATTGTTTTCTTTCGCAATTTGTGTACGACCCCTGAAACACGGTCATCCGACATGATTTTTCTCCTTTTTGAACTCATATCCAGACATCGAAAAGTGGTTTGCATTTTCATATCTCTGCGACTTTTTATGACAAAATGCTGAAATTTTGTACATGACATTATTAGTGTATGGGGCATATTTTACTCATTGAAAAAAACTTTTGTACGGGGGCCGTATACAAATTAAAATTTTGTATTTCTTCAAATTTAATCCCCTGAATAGTTTAATCGTTTTCATACAATTCTGTACTCTTTTATACGAAACTTAGTAATTTATAATATACTAGCAAGCTACGCGTGCTACGCTGGTCAATATCTCTTAACGAACTTTCAATCAAACAAAATATTGACATTTCATAATTCACTCTTATATTTTAACAGAACTAGATGGAACCCGTCAAAATTTGACGGCAAAAAACTTGATAGTACCATAAAAATAAAATTCATAGCTGCTTTAAAATGTTTGAAACTTTTGCAGAATAATTCAAATAAATAAAAAACCCACTTTGAATTAATGCTAGGTTGAAGAACAGCAATTGGCTAAGTATCACTGGCACATGCACTCGCGGAATTTCTTTCATCTGACACATTTAGCGCTGTTGTGCAAGTAAATGGTAAGTGCCCCCTTGGGAAGGGGGAAATGGCGGGATGGACCAAGGAGATGCATACACGGAACATGCATAATATGATTAAGTGGTCACAGACCTTTCCAACGATATATAACATGACGGTTGTGTGCAAAATTTAGAAAAGTACCTCTTTGGGGGAGGGGGGGGCAAAGTGGGGAGATGGACATCAGAGATATGCATATGATTAAGCAGTCACATACCTTTCCAACGATATATGACATGAGGGTTGTCTGCAAAATTTAGAAAAATACCCCCTTGGAGGAGGGGGGGCAAAGTGGGGAAATGGACATTGGATATATGCATATGATTAAGCAGTCACAGACCTTTCCAACGATATATAACATGAGGGTTGTCTGCAAAATTTAGAAAAGTACCCCCTTGGGGGAGGGGGGGGCAAAGTGGGGAGATGGACATTGGAGATGCATAATATGATTAAGCGGTCTCAGACATTTCCAACAATATATGACATGAGGGGTGTCAACAAAATTTAGAAAATTGACCCCTTGGGGGGGGGACAATTGGGGAGATGGACATTAAAGATGCATAATATGATTAAGCAGTCACAGACCTTTCCAACAATATATGACATGAGGGTTGTTTGCAAAACTTAGAAAAGTACCCCCTTGGTGGAGATGGACATTGGAGATATGCATATGGTTAAGCAGTCACAGACCTTTCCAACGATATATGACATGAGGGTTGTCTGCAAAATTTAGAAAAGTACCCCCTTGGGGGAGGGGGGTGCAAAAGGGGAGATGGACATTGGAGATGCATATGATTAAGCGGTCACAGATCTTTCCAACAATATATGACATGAGGGGTGTCAACAAAATTTAGAAAAGTGCCCCCTTAAGGGGGGGGGGGAAGTGGCGGGATGGACCCCGGAGATGCATAACATTAATAAGCAGTCAAAAACCTTTCCAACAATACGTAACATGAAGGGTGTGCAAAATTTACAAAAGTATCCCCTTGGGGGGGGGGGCAAAGTGGGGGGATGGACACCGGAGATGTATAATATGATTAAGCGGTCACAGACCTTTTTAACGATATATAACATGAGTGATATGTGCAAAATTTAGAAAAGCGCCCCAATTGGTGGGGGGGGGGGATGGACCACACAGATGCATAACATGAAAAGGCAGTCGCAGGCCTTTCGAACGATATATCATATGAGTCGTGTCAGCAAAGAAAAGTCTCCACCCCGTGTGGGCAAAACATACTACCCCCGCCGCCATAATTATTGATGCGGACTCATTTTTTAAATTCGTTCGCACCCCTCTTCTCCCGCAAAATGTTGTGAATTTTTAAAAACTCCCCTTCCGAATTTTTTTATACCAAAAGCACTTATGTCCGTCGTCTGCATGCAGAGTTTTGTGCTTACAGACGCCAGACACAACAACACACACACAGACAGACGTTTACCGACATTAATAATACTCAGTGCCTACACATTTCACCCTTTATAATTCAGCCAATGAGTTGACGGTTGTTCATTTCCAAAAACGAAACAATAATTCTTTAGGGTGAATTTTGTTTGTTTGATACACCGTGGCAGAATGCATGCAATGCAGCGACAGGTATCACAAACTTTTTAGGGCACCTGCAGACTAAAAACATATAATCAATCTTCGCGGGAAAAAAATCCTAGATTTCGTCAAATGATCACGGGAAAAAAACTAATTTCATCAAAGGATCATGTAAAACGTGAATTTTGTTAAAAGGCCACAGAAAAACGCGATTTACGCAAAAGATGAGCAAATTTTGTCAAAGAATCGCAAAACAGGAAATTTCACCAAAAGATAGCGCTTTCTTGCCAAATTTCGTCTAAAAATTGCAGAATAAAATGTATTTTATCAAAAAATCGCTGGAAAACGCACATTTCGTTAAAGTATCGCGAGAAAAATGCGAATTTCTTCAAAGATTGCTGAAAAAACGCGAATTTCATCGAAGGATTGCTGAAAATTCATGAATCTTATCAGAAGGCAGCAGAGAAAATGTGATTATTATCAAAGCATTGCGAAAAAAGAAAATTTCGTCTAAGGATCACAGAAAAACGCAAATTTCATACAAGAATCGTGGAAAATAACGCAAATTTCGTGAAAAAAAAAACACAGAAAAAACACAAATTTTGTCAAATTATCGCTGAAAAAAACACAAATTACGTCAGAGGATAGCTGAAAAAATTGTGAATCTCGACAAAAAAAAAGATACAGAAAAAAATGCGAATTTCATTAAAGAATCACGAAAAAAAATGCGAATTTTGTTAAAGGATTGCGCAAAGAATGTGAATTTTTTGAAAGGTTCGTGTGAAAAATGAAACTGTCTATTAAAAACAGCACACACACAAACATCTATACAAACCTCAATACACACAAACATATTATAGGCAGGGCTTGAAATTCAATTTTTCCAAGGACGGGAGTCTCCCTACCAACATTTTTAAATGGAGGGGAGTTGTAATGTTTGAGAGGGAGAAAAAAAATCTTTAAACCCCACTATTATTTTACGTGCTATTTAAAGAATTACATTAATGCAGACATGACAAAATACCATTGAAAAAATTAAGTCAACTGAGAATGATTATGTAAAATGTTTATTTTTATTATAAAAAAGGGAAGAAAGTTAAGTTTTATATATGCAGTGTATTTTTCAAGTTCCATTAAATGTGTTAGGGACCCTTAACAATTAGGTTGTTAAATAAATTTCTGACTTTAGATTTTACTTGATTGAGATTCACCGATCGATCGTGGAAAAGACGCAAAGTTCATCGATCTGTCGCGGAAAAAACGCTAAGTTCGTCGATCTGTCATAAAAAACGCAAAGTTCGTCGATCAGTCGGGGGAAAAAAGCAAATTTCGTCGATCGATTGCAGAATAAACACAAAGTTCGTCGATCTGTCCCCAAAAAACGCACGGTTCGTCGATCAGTCGCTTAAAAAACGCAATGTTCGTCTATCTGTCGCAGAAAAAACGCAAAGTTCGTTGATCAGTCGCAGAAAAAAATGCAACGTTCGTTGATCTGTCGCGGAAAAAACACAAAGTCCGTCAATCGGTTGGGGGGAAAAAAAATCACGAAATTTAACGTTCGGTTGCAGGTAAATTAAATAATGCAAATTTCTCCAAAAATGCTGAAATTTTTTGGGCGGGAGGCTCCCGCTCATGATCTTTTTTTGGGCGGGATTTCAAAATTTTCGGCGCGAATCCCGCCCTGAAATTCAAGCACTGATAGGGTATAGTTTTAATCTGAAATAATACACTGAACTTGAACTAACTTTTGAAAAATCGGGTTAACCCAAATCCAACTTGCAGAAATCTACACTCAGTCTGAAATCGACTCGAACCATAAAGACAGTTAACCCAACTTGCAACAAAAATAATTATTGCCAAGAGAGCATTTACCCAATTTTGCCCTTTACAATTCAGCCAATGAGTGGAGGGGGCCAAAGGAGCGTTCCTTATCACAAACGAAAGATGAGATACGTTCGTTTGATGTCGTTGTTGAAAATTTATGGATTTCTATTATTAAAGTAATTTTTTCATTTTACCGTATTTATTTTTTTTTATGTTGTATGTATTTTGCTACTTTGAATTTTTTTAAACTAACCCTTTTTTTTTTGGAGAGTGAGAGAGAGAGAGATTTAGTAATTTGGTGACACGAAATTCCGCAAATTCTTAAAATCCACAAATCGTTTCCAATGTAAACAATGAAATTTACAATTAAGTTGCAAGTGCAAAATTTCAGTTTTTTAAAATTTTCATGTCATTCTGTACACATTTTAATGTCATTCTGATCATTATACATATTTAGTTATGCATTATTAATTATTTACTTCACCTTTACTTTTAATATTTTAAATATTTCAAACTTACAGCTAAATGTAATTATTAAAACATTTGAAATACTGCATTCGAAAAATGAAATTTCAGCTTAGAAACGCGACAATTACTATTAGGTAATTAGGTTAAAAAAATTTAAAGTAGAAAAGTACTTATGATATAAAAAGAAGAAAAAAAATACACCAGAATTTATCTGTATTACGAAAGCGGGAGAAATGATTTTCTGTGCTATACGAAAAGATATCCAAATAACTCAATCATGAACATAGAAATAGGCATCAGTTTCTATGTTCATGTGCACTCAATCCAAACTTGAAACTTTTAAAAAGGTCATTGAATGAATAAAATTCATCTCCGCCTTTCACATCCAGAAAACTTGCTGTGTCGCCAATTATGTTTATATTTTATATATAGATAAAAAAATAATAATTCAAGCACTTTTCCGTTATACGGACACCATTGTCGCCAAACATACATACATACATACATTTTGGCATAGTGTCCATATAACAGAAAAGTACTAAAGTTCATGGTTTAAAATCACAATAAAATATCATGAAATTTATTGATTAGTTGTAGGAAAATATCGGGGAAATAATGTGTTTTTCGTGAATTTTTTGTTTTGTTAACAATGTGGTTAGAGAGCCAGGGAGAAATCCAGAAAACTTGCTGTGTCGCCAATTATGTTTATATTTTATATATATATATAAAAATAATAATTCAGGCACTTTTCCGTTATACGTACACCATTGTCGCCAAACATACATACATACATACATTTACATACATACATACATTTTGGCATAGTGTCCGTATAACAGAAAAGTACTAAAGTTCATGGTTTAAAATCGCAATAAAATATCATGAAATTTATTGATTAGTTGTGGGAAAATATCGGGGAAATAATGTGTTTTTGTGAAATTTTTTGTTTTGTGTTGTTGTGTTTAATTGTAAGCATTCATTATAATTTTCAGTGCATTATTAAATTGAAAGTTTTGTTTAAAATATGTAAACAAAACAGTGACCAGAAACCTGCACAATTTCTAATATAGATAGATAGATAGATGCATGCATGTAGTACTTTTAATTATTTGGTAAAAATACTGTGATCGTCACTGAGAAAACCTGAATTTAACCTAAAAGTAATTGTTGAGTGTTTAAGCTGAAATTTCATTTTACGAATACAGTATTTCAAATGTTTTAATAATTACATTCAGCTGTAAGTTTGAAATATTAAAAGTAAAGGCCAAGTAAATAATTAATAATGCATAACTAAAAGTAATTGTCGAGTGTTTAAGCTGAAATTTCATTTTACGAATACAGTAAAGGCCAAGTAAATAATTAATAATGCATAACTAAAAGTAATTGTCGAGTGTTTAAGCTAATTTCATTTTACGAATACAGTATTTCAAATGTTTTAATAGTTACATTCAGCTGTAAGTTTGAAATATTAAAAGTAAAGGACAAGTAAATAATTAATAATGCATAAGTAAAAGTAATTGTCGAGTGTTTAAGCTGAAATTTCATTTTACGAATACAGTATTTCAAATGTTTTAATAGTTACATTCAACTGTAAGTTTGAAATATTAAAAGTAAAGGCCAAGTAAATAATTAATAATGCATAACTAAAAGTAATTGTCGAGTGTTTAAGCTGAAATTTCATTTTACGAATACAGTATTTCAAATGTTTTAATAGTTACATTCAACTGTAAGTTTGAAATATTAAAAGTAAAGGCCAAGTAAATAATTAATAATGCATAACTAAAAGTAATTGTCGAGTGTTTAAGCTGAAATTTCGTTTTACGAATACAGTATTTCAAATGTTTAATAGTTTGTTTACATCGGAAACGATTCGCGGAATTTCGTGCCACGAAATCTCTCTCTCTCTCAAAAAAAGGGTTAGTTATAAAAAATTCAAAGTAATAAAATACATACGACTTAAAAAGAAAATAAATACGGTAAAATGAAAAAATACCTTAATAAAAGAAATCCATAAAGTTTCAACAACCGAACAACCAAATGGAATCCTATTCCACATACGCTTCTAGAGAGAAGAAAAAGCCTTCACCTCATTGGCTGAAACATCGCGTCTGAAGATAGTAAAAGCCTCTAGCTGATTAGCCGAATGCTCGCGCATGCGTATAAATAGCATTTTTGCACGAAAAACTAAAAAGCAGGTTAGCTTTAAGTATATGGATAATAAGGCTACCATAATATGTGACTCGTGCCAATATACACGCCAGAACATGTCGCCCTTATCATTATCTTTTTACGCATGAAGGTTTCGCTATGGTACTACATTGTGAAATTTGTTAAATTTTGAAATTCAACATTTGAAAAATGGCATAATTATTAGATTTGAAATTTATATCAAGAAAAATACAATTTTTTACCTTTCAAACGCAGTTTGTCTAACAATTTTCTGACAAATATTTTTTGAGCTATTATTTTTTCAGCAACTTCAAAGGTTTCATTTTCCAATATTAATCTGTGGCAACAATTAGTGAAAAACCCAGTTGTCAGCATCGCATAGCTTTTTATTAAAGAGGCTGTTGGAGCAGGGATTGTCACCATCAATTTGACACCATACTTTTGAAATCGATTCTGTAGTTCCAGAGATTCCATAAAAATTGCAATTTAGAATGATTTTATGACGCTTTTCGCTCATTTCACCCTTTTAAATTTATTTTTATTATTATTTATTTGTTCTTAGAGAGCATTTACATCTTATAAGGAGCTACAATTTCAAATTTCTAGCTCCTTCCGTGCACAAAAAGCCGCAATTTTAGAACGTTTTTCGCTCCTGTACCCCCTGGGATTAGTGGCACCGACATAAAATGTAGCCTATGATGGAGCAGGGGTTGTCACCATCAATTTGCCTCCATCACTTTTGAAGTCGGTTCTGTAGTTCCAGAGATTCCATATAAATTGTAATTTAGAATGTTTTTAGAACGTATTTCTCTTATTTCACCCTTTTAAATTTCGATTTTTTTTTAATTTGTTCTTAGAGAGTATTTACATCTCATAAGTAGCTACAATGCCAAATTTCAGATTTCTAGCTCCTTCGGTATATAAAAAAATGCAATTTTAGAACGTTTTTTGCTCCTGCACCCCCCTGGAGTCAGTGGCACCGACATAAAATATAGCCTATGTTGGAGCAGATGTTGTCACCATCAATATGCCACCATCACCTTTGAAATCGGTTCAGTAGTTCCAGAGATTACCCCCTACAAACAAACAAACAAACAAACAAACAATCTTTACTCCTTTATAATATTAGTATAGATTTTTATGATCAACATTTAAGCAATAAAAGCAGAGGTCAATGTTTTTGGGACACCTGGTATGTTAACAAAACATTTAAATGGGCGACTAAAGGGTTTTTTAATACAATATTATTTTAACTTATTTATTAATCGATTGGGTTATTTTTATATTTTTACCTGCATAAATATTAAACAAGAACGAAAAATCACGCGTCAAGCATAGACTATGAAACACTTTCCAACACATTCAGAATACTCAGTAAAAAACTTCACAGTTTATAAAGTAAACAATTTAGAAAAAGCATAACACATTTGAAAATCAATCTCAGCAATTACTACAGGTAGTCAAAAATATATCCTAATATTGTGCAGCCCTGTATATGATCTAAATATTTGTATGTGTAATACACAGTATGGTAAAATTTACTTCAGTTAGGAAATGCATAGGTCAATTGAAAATTCCACTTCAGCAATTTCCGTCAGTAAACGGAAATGTACGTGAGATCATTTGAGCAGTTCTGTATATGGACTATAGAATTTATATGCACCAATAAATATGCAAAAGATTAGTTACATTTAAAACGCGGGCCACAACTAATAACGAGCTACCAAAAATTATTGTTCATAGCCAGTACTGTATCCAATTTA
This sequence comes from Maratus michaelseni, assembly GCA_963931845.1. Lineage (NCBI taxonomy): Eukaryota > Metazoa > Arthropoda > Arachnida > Araneae > Salticidae > Maratus > Maratus michaelseni. Next base: position 236,483,701 of record OZ007589.1, read on the forward strand.
TTTTGACTCTATTAATGAACGAAACATTCTACGCACATCATATACTCCAGTAAACGTCGTTTAGTGCACGTCTGTGATATGTATAAATTTGAATATGTTTAAAATATATTTATTAAACATTGCTAAAATACGTCGCAAACGGTTTTTTTTCATAGACCGTAATGCAACGGGATTATTTTGAGTGAAAATAATCATAAATGCTACACACTTCATTTTCAATACCAAATATGCTATAGTAAACACAAGTGACACATATAAATTTCAAGGCAATCCGGGTATATTTACCTGACTTATAGCACGGATAGACGGCAGACAGACAGACATACAAACCGAATTCGTATATACTTTTCAACTATGTTGGAAAGTGTTAAAAAGCGGATTCAGTTGAAACTTCAAATACAATTTTATTAAAATTGGTATAAAATGTTTCAAACATCTGTTAGTTTTCAGATTGTAACATGTTATTAAATTTAAAGCCCTCTATATAAAAGAACAGGTACTCTTACTTCGATATGTTATTTTATCATAGACAAATATTTTCTGAAAATTGAAGATTAAATTGCAATTTAACATCTTTTTATCTAATATGTTCGTTGTTCATGAACATCAGGTTATTTTTAATTTGAAAACTATGATATTAAAATTTGCTCAGTACACACTATCTGCTTATTAGATTATGCCACTTAAATAAACATATCTTAGAGTTGATTAAACGATGATTAAATGTAATATCACAATTTTTATCATAATAAAAACGTTATGCTGAACTACGTAATCAAGAAAAATACGTTATTATCCTATCAACAGATTACGAACTTTTTTGTCATAAAATATTAAATTAAGAGTCTAGGGAAAAATAGAAAACATTTTCTCATTACTTCTAAAGTGCGTAATTAATTATTAATTAAGATATCAGCTGTTAAAACCTGTTTAAAATGTTTTATTTATTATATATTTTTCAATCTTACTATAAAATATATAAAGTAGCATATACATACATTTTTCTGATGATATGAGCAACATTATATAGTCAAGAGTATATACTCATATATAACTATATGAACGAAACGTCAAATGTCACAAAAATTACAAGTAATATAAAGAAGTAACCATGATGAGAATTCAGCATTTTATAAAGATAAAATATATAGCCTGTCTCAAATAATTCAGAGTACGGAAATAAATGCATACAACTTTGCATGCTACCATTTTCATCTTTATCAAGTTTATTGAAAATAGTCTAAAAATTTTAAAATATAATTTATTCCTGCACCATACAGAAAAATATTCTTACTCAGTAGATTCTGAACATCCTGTAAATAGGCAGGAACATGCTGGATTTTCTGTACTTTGAATGTTTGAAAGTTATTACAGAAATATTGACCAGACAAAAGTATGATACTGTTTGCATTCAATTTTTTTATAAATTGAATTTATTAAAACAAACTTAAGGATTCTTGTCAAAAAAGTCAACTTTTATCGAGCGCATCATGACCTAAACGCCGCAGAATTCGCTGAGCGCGGCGTTTCGCGTGATGGTTCTTGCTACGTCCCTTTTATACCGAGATACTAGCGGAAGCCAGGAAGAAAGAGAAAAAAAAATCTGAAAAATTGAAACCGGACAAATTTAAAAGGAAAAATGAACAAATTAAACACCTCGAAATGTGGAAGGGGTTGGGCTTATGGGTCCGAAGCTAAAGACGAACCCCGGTCGCTTCGAGCCCCATGTTCGTCTCGGGAGGCGGTCGGAGGTGGGTGGGTCTTTCTAGTTTCACTAAACATTCACCTGAAATTAAAATTCTTATATCAGTAGACTTATTTTTAGAAATATGAAAAATTGAGAAATTTGCGTGCATTTTTTTTACTCAATGTATTACATTTTTTACAGTGGAACTTGATTGTTTGATTTCCTTTTCACGAAGTCCACGCTTTTATTAATCTAGACGTAAAGCTGCAAATGCATTTTTTTAAAAATAATTTTTTTTTACAGGTGATTAATTACTTTGCGCATTTCAATCAACATTTATTTCAGAAAATTGTTTTTTTTTTGTTTGTTTTTCATTTTGCACATTTTTATAATAAGTTATCAAATATTCAATTTAAAAATTATTTTTCATCAATTTATTTTCTACTTATTTTCAACAATTTTGTTATTATTTACAGTATTGCAATGAAACATACTTTTAACTTAAATTAAAGTTTACATTGTATCAATTATAACAAAGCAATGCTTCGATTTTAAACTATAAATATATATCTGATCTAAGACTATGTTGTTCTGCATGTGTTCGTTTCATTTTCATTTTCGCTAACATATATATATATATTTTTTTTACAAATTGTTATTTTTTTTTCTTAAGTCAATTTTGCGCTATCTAAATCATAAAAGTTAAAAGGATCCAATACATCTACTCTGCTAAGAATATTGTATTCTTGAATTTCTGAGATTTTTTTTGTCACATACAATCTACATTTTTTTTATCTTATTTTTCTTGTAGCAATTGATAAAGGTATAGGAAACCATCTTTCTAGAGTAAAATAACTAGATTTAGCAGATGTTGGCGCAAAGATTTGTAATACTGTTTTATAGACGTATGTACAAATTCAAATTTAGTCCATTTCCTACGTTTGTTCTTGCAGAAAATGTAGCGAAATAACTTTTTTAATAAAACAAATAGAAACATTGACAATTTCTCAGATAACATCCACATTATATTGCATTATTTAGGTCCAACAAATCTCTAAATGTCTTGGTAAAGCTCCTGTTTTTTTAACTTTTCCAGTCGTTGTTCTGCATATATAGTTTTTTTCTACGATCCACGGAGTATGACGTTATATACTATAAGTTCTTGTACCTCACAACATGAAAAGTAAAAACGTATATGTAAGTTTCAAATGATATTTATGAGGGTGCAAATGTGATCTATACACAAAGTTTAAAAACATTTAATTCAGCATGTTTCGCATGTGAGGCGCTACAGTTTACAAAACTCCAATTTATGCACAACACTATCATTATATCATACTTCCGTATCTATATGACTATTCTGACGAAAGTTACGCCATTGAATTAAGAATAGGAATTAAGAACAGTAATAACAGAGGACTGTCAGTAAGATGAAGTACAGGGTGATTATAATTAAAAATCCCGCTTTAAAATGCAAAACTTAAAACTAAAGGTCAGGATGACCCGCGATTTCAACTGACTATTTGTGAAGCAATGGAATTTTGTTTGATAACAAAAGTTCAAATATGTACCGATAGATAGAGTGTTTCAAATCTAATACGTGAACTTTCCAAAAGGGATGATTTTTCCATGTAGGCACTCACAGAAAGCTAGTACTCTTCTTAATGCATTAGGATTTCAGTACTCGTTTCTGTACGCTACACATTTCAATATAGAAGAAATCGTAGTTTACATGGAAATGATGGTCATGTGTGAATTCATTGAAGGGTGTGTGAAATATTTTATTAAAATGTTTTAGCGGCCTTCTTTTATGTTCGTATTCTGTTCATTCTTTCGCATTTGGTCTTTTCGTATTGGTACGAGAAATGTTATTTTTACTGTGGGCCGAAATCTTAAGTACTGTCGCTAAGGTTTCCATATCGTTGGTGTCGTAGAAATATCATATTCGATATTGTAATGTGTAATGACACCATTCAGAATTGGACCCTAAAACCCTGTAACATATTCAAATTCTGGAATGGCTCCACTCGATTTTCTAAATACATTACATATAAAAATTTAGATAATAATTTGAATCGCATCATCTATATATTTAAAACGCTAAGCGATTTCTTTCGACAATCCGTTAGAACAAACTACTGCATCAAATTACACCATTCTTTTTTTAAATGAAAGATATTAGGACACAGATTTGTTATCGTGCATTCGTTTGTTCGAAAATTTAATTAATTAGCTGTAATTTTCAATTAAACATTTACTTCTGCTTATGACGTCATAAAGTTGACAACTCCCACTTTTGAGGGCATAGAGTTTTTTCCCTGAACCCTGTGGTTCGCCAATCTTTTGACATCTATATAATAAAACCGTAAGTCATGTGACTGTCATAAACAGTTCCGGGATGTCCGTTTCACCTTTTCATATGCCAGGCGGCCATTTTTATTCAAAATTATTTTTGCAAATAAAACTGCATAAAAATTACATTTTTAGAAAGATCGTTCAAAATAAATTAATATTTGAGAGATGACTTACGTTCAATTATGTATACATTCTGCAATAACTTCAGTTTAAATTAGGTTCGCAGTTAAAATTCTCTATCTATGAAAGTAAACAAAGAAAAAAGATTCATTCGTTGTGAATGTTTAAAATATTAAACCATGAATTTTTGGATCGCTGCCTGGCGTAAAAAAAATAATCCGCACGAGTGAGACAGTCAAAGTTTACCTTAATTCTGTTCCATACAACTCAATTTCCGGATCTTTTTTTGACGTAAGTTGAACTCATGTAATAATATTTAATGGATCAAATTTCGAAACGAATTGTCAGCTTTTATTTTTTGCGCGTGCAAATTAGAAACGATACTTTAATTTGAAATCAAATGTTTTGATTTATGATAATTATTATTTTTCTATTTTCTATTTTAAATGAAAAATGTGAACGTCATGTATTTTAAATTGAAACAGCTGTCACGGACGCACCGGGGTTGGCGCGATTTTTGTTTTGCGCCAAATATGTTTAAGAATCTCCGCATTAGCGAACATATTGCAAGTGATAAGCAAACGGACATGAAGCATAAATTCTTAAGTGGGTTAAGCGGTTTTTGTCAAGAAAGATGAAATACATAACAACAAAAAATATGCGAAATGCTACCGCGATAGCAAAAGTTCTTGATTTGTCTATTAGATTTTTTCAGTTATGCGAGGGATTAAGGAAAAAAATAAATTATGAATAAAAATAATTTGTTACAATGCTTAACATACATTTAAGGGCGACCAAACTGGTCGCCAGTGGCGGCTAGTTAACTAATATCAACTAGGTAATATTTTAACATCTATATATATAAAAGAAAGTCCTTTCTGGCTAGATGATCAACGCACAGCCAAAACTACTGAACCTACAAAGACGAAACTTGCAGGAAAAATACTTCATAGTATGTAGAGGCGCACTAAGACGGGATTTTCAAAATCTCCACCCCTAAGGGGGGTAAAAATGGGAACAAACTTTTAAAAAATTCCTTAAAAATAGGGTATTATAGTTACGTGACAAATGATAACATATTTTTATTTATTTTTGTATGCTGAATCGAATGGTATTAATTAAATACTCATAAGTCAAATAGTTCGCGAGATATTGCACATTTTTCTAATTCGGCGAAGTCTTTGACGTCAAAATCTTACAATTCTAACAATACAAGTGAGAATTTCTAAAAATACATCCGTTACTATAGCAATGGAAGAAATTCATATTAAATCTTTTTGTTATTTAATTATTTTGTAAATTTTTAAAAATAGAAACATTAACTGTCCAATTGGAAATGGAATATTATTCTTACGGATATGTGTAATCCGTATTTATGTTAGTCCAGGATTTATGTAATTATGTAATTGTGTGTAATTTTTAATTCTGCAAACGCCACGATTTAAATAAAATGTGATTGCTAAAATGAAGTTTCGAAGGTCTGTTTAGTGTATATTGCTTCTTTATTTGTTTTCAGTCTTCAGCCATGTTTCCCCTTTTCTTTGGGTAGTTAGTTATTCATACGATTTCGGGCTAATTTTCCGCAATCAGATACCTCGCCAATTGGCGTTTTAGCTACCATGTTGGGTACTTCTCTGTTATGCCGTCGACCACTTTTCATAACAAAAAACTATCGCCAAACTGTAATGCCAAATAAACGGGAGAACGTTGCCATTGAAATATCAAAATAAATAAATAAATAAAATATAAGACTGTAACGGCACAGTTGTTATTTTAATTAATGAAATCTATACTAATATTATAAAGTAGTAAAGATTGGTTTTTTTTTGTTTTTTTGTTTGTTTGTTTGTTTGTTTGTTTGTAGGGGGTAATCTCTGGAACTACTGAAGCTATTTCAAAAGCGATGGTGGCAAATTGATGGTGACAATCCCTGCTCTAACATAGGCTATATTTTATGTCGGTGACACTACACCCAGGGGGGTTCAAAAGCGAAAAACGTTCTAAAATTTCAATTTTTTTTATACAGGAGGAGCTAGGAACATGAAATTTGGCATGGTAGTTACTTATCAGATGTAAATGCTCTCTAAGAACAAATTCTAATAAAATTCGAAATTTAAAAGGGTGAGATGAGCGCAAAGCGTTCTAAAAACATTCTAAATTACAATTTCTATGGAATCTCTGGAACTACAGAACCGTTTTCAAAAGTGATGGTGGCAAATTGATGGTGACAGTCCCTGCTCCAACATAGGCTATATTTTATGTCGGTGCCACTACCCCCAGGTGGTGCAAAAGTGAAAAACGTTCTAAAATTTCGATTTTTTTATACTGAAGGAGCTAGAAACATGAAATTTGGTATGGTAGTTACTTATAAGATGTAAATGTTCTCTAAGAATAAATTCTAAAAAAATTCGAAATTTAAAAGGTGTGAGATGAGCGAAAGTGTTCTAAAAACATTCTGAATTACAATTTCTATGGAATCTCTGGAACTACAGAGCCGTTTTCAAAAGTGATGGTGGCAAATTGATGGTGGCAGTCCCTGCTCCAACATAGGCTATATTTTATGTAGGTGCCACTGCCATAGAGGGGATGCAGAAGCGAAAAACTTTCCAAAATTTTGATTTTTTTTTTATACTGAAGGAGCTAGAAACATGAAATTTGGCATGGTAGTTACTTAAAAGATGTAAATACTCTCTAAGAACAAATTCGAAAAAAATTCGAAATTTAAAACAGTGAGATGAGCGAAAAGCGTTCTAAAAACATTCTAAATTACAATTTCTATAGAATCTCTGGAACTACAGAACCGATTTCAAAAGTGATGGTGGTAAATTGATGGTGACACTTCCTGCTCCAACATAGGCTATATTTTATGTGGGTACCACTAATCCTAAGGGGGTGCAGGAGTGAAAAAAATTCGAAAATTGCGACTTTTTTATGTTGAAGGAGCTAGAAACTTCAATTTTGGCATGGTAGTTACTTATAAGATGTAAATGCTCTCAAAGAATAAATTTAAAAAAAAAATCGAAACTTAAAAGGTTGAAATGAGCGAAAAGCGTTCTAAAATCATTCTAAATTACAATTTCTATGGAATATCTGGAACTACAGAACCGATTTCAAAAGTGATGGTGACAATCCCTTCTCCAACATCCTCTTTAATATAAAGCTATGCGTTTCTGACGACTGGGTTTTTCGCTAATCTTTTCCACAGATCAATCTCGGAAAATGAAACATTTGAAGTTACTGAAAAAAATAATAGCTCGAAAAGTATTTGTCAGAAAATTGTTAAACAAACTGCCTTTGAAAGGTAAAAAAATGTATATTTCTTAATATAAATTTCAAATTTAATGATTATGCCATTTTTCAAATATTGAATTTATAAACTTACCAAATTTCACAATGGAGTACCATAGCGAAAAGATAATGATAAGGGCGACGTATCCTGACGTTTATATTGGCTGTAGCACGAGTCACAAATTATAGTAGCCTTATTATTCTGTTAAAATATAAAAGTGAACTATGAAATGTCAATATTTTGTTTGATTAAAGGTTCGTTAAGAGAAATTGACCAGCGTAGCGGGCGTAGCTTGCTAGTTGTAGTATAAAATCTTTAAAAAAAAAAACTTAATTAGCTAGAATATAATCATAATAAAATATCTAAACGTAAACATATCAATATGAATAACAAATCTCACGTAAAATGTTGCAATTTAAATGATTCCAATTGAAACAAGATTTGGAGAGTTATCTTTGACGCCCAGCTAACATAAAAGTACCTATTTTATTTTATTTATTTAGACACATATTCAAATTTATTATAAAATACAAGTTTGCAATACAAAGCAAAAATCGTCATTTAGGTGCCAAAAAATAACCCAGGTGCGTCTGCGATATCTGTACTGATTTAATCAAAATTATTTTGGTTGCACCGCATATTGCAAAATTAATTAAATCCATGATTATTGTTTCTTTCTCAGATTAAAAATAAGAAAATTGGTACTTCTCTATTATCCCGTCGACCACTTTTCATAACAAAAAACTATCGCCAAACTGTAACGCCAAATAAACGGGAGAACGTTGCCATTGGAATATCAAAATAAATAAATAAATAAATAAAATACGTGAATTTAAGGACACAAATGTTATTTTAATTAATGAAATAACTAATAAATCAGTAAAACATAATGAAAAATAGACGCAAATCTTGAATTAAAAACCACTTGATGACGTAACAAACACGTATAATGCTTCTGACATCAAGTAAATCGGACTGTATGTTTGACGTTTAATTTTACAGTTTGGCGATAATTTTTTGTTATGAAAAGTGGTCGACCGGATAATAGAAAAGTACCAGAAAATTTAATGTTTAACGAAATTCAATTATTTGATCGATCGAAAATTTTGGTTCTTTTCCGTTATACCGACACCATGCCATACATGTAAATATATGCTTGGCGACAATGGTGTCCGTATAATGGAAAAGTACTCAATTTTTTCTTAGTTCGGGCTATACCAAAAACAAACATTTTACAGGTAACAAAAAAATCGCCGCAAATGGCTGCTTCATCAGCTGTTATGACAGCAAAGTTGGATAAAATCTAATAACCTGAATTTTACAACGTTTATGCGAAACACCACACAGAACACACGCTATTTTTATATAGGGTATATTTAAACGAATAAGAGAACTAACAACCTTCAATAATATAATGCACGAAAAAGTAAACAATTAAGTGATTCAGCAAATCATAAAAATATGTATTTCTTAATATAACTATAAAATACAGAAAATTATTCTGGTACCATAAAAAATATTCATTATCCCGTCGAAATTCCGTGCATTATCCCGTCGTCCGATTAAGAAAAAAAAACTATATGCAAATTAGGTACTTTTCGGTTAGCCGGCGCCAATAAAGTATATATATATACATATATATATATATATATATATATATATATATATACATAATAACAAAGAATGTTGACATTAAATCTCAAAAGAATAATAATAATAATAATAATAATAATAATAATAATAATAATAATAATTAAGAAAAGCCCCATTTACTAAAGTATCATTTATCAGTAACTTTTAACAATAAAATTTACAATATAATAATGAAAACAGAATCAAAAATAATCTTGGATATTTATTTATTTACGTTATTTCTCTTAATTATGGAAAAGGAATAATCATCCTGATTATGTAAAGGAATAAAGAAACCATACAAATAAACTACACTTGAAAACATTAAAAATCTCCTATTTCTGTAGATTGATTTATTATTGTAAAAAAAATTCTTCATCTTTACATAAAAATTGATTAGCTTAAAACAATAGGTGGGTTTCAGAAGATATGGATTTAAAACGAACAATGATTAAAGAAGACATTTTAAAAATGTTGATCAAAACATTTTAAAACTTTTTTTTAACGTCGAATTTCGACGGTGCGTTTGGGGAGAAGCAATGCACATGCGCATAGGGGCTCATTCGGTTGCATTATCACAGGGGGGGGGGAAATGTGTGCCTTATTTAATATGTTATTTTATTGACTGAATATGAGATGAACGTAGGGATATGCTATTTGTATGATACTTCATAGGTTCAGGAAATTTTCTTTCTTGCCGTGGGGAATAGGGCGGTAATGTCAAACTGATTTCCATTTTGTTTACGGATTGTTTGTTTGGAGTTTGCATCGGAAATAATAACGTTTTTTGAGGTAACAAGTTTTGACGGGTACCATCTAGTTATATATTATTTTTTGGATCATTTCCTCATGAAAATAAAAGAAGATGGGAGCTGATTTGACACTTATTCACTTATGCATCTTTGAGAGTGATAAAAACAATGAAAAGCAAGAAATCTAAATAATTTAATTGAAATGAGAACCATTTTTTAATAATGAAGTATTCATTTCTTCAAATTAGTACGCTTCTTATAGTGCAGGAGGCAGCGACCTCTTTTAGTAAACTATTTTACACATGCTGTTCTTTAAATATGTTACTGATCTTATTTAATGAAACACGAAAATAGCCATCAGCTCCTGCAACAGGGCTGGTTGCGGCTTTGAGAGTCTTGTATATTATTCATCTTACCTAATCAATAGGGTGAATCGAAAAATCGAAATATGGATAATCGAATCGGCGCGGGGTACAAAAGTTGCCTTTTATGAATATTAGTTCACATCTGTTTTTTTTTTATTTAAATCCATTCAAATCTTCCGGTGCCCCAAGCGCCCCAAATATAGTTAAAAAATGAAATTTTTATGAAAATTTATCATTTTTATAATGTGTGTTATTTTTTTAAATTACTTTTGGCGCGGGGTGCAAAAGTTGTCTTTTATACATATTAGTTTACATGTTTTTTTTAATTGAAATCCATTCATATCTTCCGGTGCCCCAAGCGCCCCAAAAATAGTTAAAAATTGAAAGTTTTATGAAAATTTATAATTATTTTGGTTTATTTAATCATTTTATTACTTTTAGAGCGGGGTGCAAAAATTGTGTTTTAAGCATACTAGCAAACATGCAAAACATTTTTAACTTCGATAAATGTCTTCCGGGTGTCCCAAGACACTTAAATATTTGCATAAAATCGATTTTTATGCAAATTTTGAACTTAAAATTATAAGTAAAAATAAGAGTTAAATAATCATTTGTATAGCGTAATTGTTCGTTACAGGGGATGACAAATCGTTTATTATTTATATTAAATGTAAAGAATTATTTTTTATACTACATTGTTATATACGAAATTTTGAATAGAGCAGCTGCTTCAATTTGCCAGTGCTGTTTACAAGATATTGGAATTGTACACAAAAAAGGGACTTCGAATTCAGTAGATCGCAACAAAATTCGTCGATAGCGTACAAAGGTGCGAAATTTTGTTGCAGAGACGAGCAATTTAGCCGTGTCTCGGTCTATTTAACCGGATTATTTTGCGATAGGGGAAAACGACAATATAAAAATGCTAATGAAGAAGAGAAAATGTACTACACAAAGATCACAAAGGAGGAACATTATACTCTTGTCAAGGAACCTGGACTCTCTGCATATTGGACACGTTACATTTGCAACAGGAGAAGCTAATGGCCTTTACGACATTTACTACATTCTTTTGATGTGCCACAATTTTGCGGGTCTTTTGTGGGCCAAATGGTACAGCAATCAAAATCTGTGAGCAGCTACCTGTAGCTTTCTTTTCTTCAATAAGTGTAGAGAATATGCCATATAACATAGGTAGAATGGTTCTCAGCCATGATCAGCAATATTTATATGACATTTGAGTAGAAATATCACGTGGTGAAAATGGTTTTGACCTGGCATTTAAAAACTCTGTTCCAGTTGTTTACTCAAGATGGCTAACAACTGCAGATAAAACGTTAAGGTTGTAGGAGGTCACAGAAAATATATTTAAGAATTTCATTGTTCTTACAACATATTATATGAAAGTATGGACCTATATGGTTCCATATAAAAAAAAAGTACTCCCCATAACAGAAGGACAGCGGTATATTTGGAAACTTATCACATTTTCTAGATATTTAAAACCCAATCTAAAAAAGTTTGTAGACGCTGTTGTTCAACTAGATAGCTTCTTTTGTCATCCTGAAAGTTTGTTATTATTTATGCTCTGAGATAATACAGAACCTATAAGGTCTTTAGCAATACGAAAGCTATTTTGTGCTAGAAATGAAAATAGAGGATCACCAGAAGTAAGAATTTTTCAAGTACCAAAAATACACTTCTAAGCAAAGTATTAGTGTGAACTTATTGCCTGGCAATGGGTTGGACGTTTTAAACCACCTCTTTTGATGAATGTGCCTTACGAATAAATTTAGGCCATGGTAAATGTAGGAAAAACGGAGGAATGATCAAAATATCAATGCCGTACACAAGATGATAAAAGATGCATTCGCCTAGTGCCTGAGGCATGAGAAAGGAAAAGAAAAGTCTCGATTTCATATTGAATAGAATAAAATCAAGACGCCATATCAAACATTTTAATCCCAAAAAGGATTACAAACTTTGGAAATATGTAAATCTCCAAATTAAGAGAAGAAAACAATTTGCTACATAAGTTCAAGTTTTATCATTTTTATGATTTAGTGCTTTGATTTTTAAATTTATACTTCATGTATTAATATAAAATTATTATTATTTATAAGTTTATACTTTAATAATTAAACACTTTACCAAATTTGTAAACAATTTTCGTAAATTAAAAAAAATTAATATATTTTCTTAAAAATTTTAATATTTAACTATACTTGGGGCACCGGCAGATTTGATTGGATTCCGATAAAAGAAAAATATGTAAACTACAGAGTTATGTAATGCACCCAATACACAACTTTCTCACACGACGCTAAATTTAATTTTAAAAAAATTATAAAACAAAAAAATTATAAATTTTCATAAAACCTTCAATTTTTAACTATTTTCTGGACACTTGGGGCACCTGAAGATATGAATGGATTTCGATTAAAAAAAACATGCAAACCAATACAAATAAAAGACAACTTTCACACTCCGCGCCAAAAGTAATTTAAAACAAATAAAAAAAACAAAAAAAATTATAAGTTTTCACAAAAATTTCAAATTTTAACTATTTTTGGGGCGCTTGGGGCACCGGAAGGTATGAATGGATTTCAATAAAAAAACAGCGTGTAAACTAATATGCACAAAAGGCAACTTTTGCATACCGCGCCAAAATTAATTTCGAAAAAAAAAATTTCGTATACTTTTCGATCCACCCTACTAATCAACATCGAAAACAACCTTCAGCTATCGCAACAGAGCTGAATGCCTAGTCTAATCCCCCAGTCACAACGAAATGAACATCAGTACGATTCCTGATGTTTTTGTGACCAGTGGCATACATCTCTAAATATGTGTAATCGAGATCCTGTTCATTTTACTCAGAGTGCGAGATGATGGCTGGGGGATAAGATTAAACATCCACGTCTTTTGCGCAGCGGAAGGGGATTTTGTGATTCAGTAAGATTAATTACATACAAGATAAATTTTAAAAACACCAATTAAAATAATTTAAGACAGACATGAGTACACATAAAATAAAAATTTATAAAAAAGTATATACTTAAAAACAGTTAAAAATACAAAATAGTAGACGTTTCGCCAAGCGACACGCAAGGCATCATCAGTACAAAAACAATCTATTGCATAAAAAACCACAGAACAAGGAAAAGGAAAGGTTTGAAATCAAGGAAAGTTGAAGTTATTTTAAAAACAGATAATATTCATTAGGGACAGAACGAGCTTCATTCAACGTCTGCGATCGCAATTGAGTGAACCAACTCTCAAGGAGTAATCGACCATGGTAGCTGTTACAACCTGATTTCAAAATACTGGCGTTCGCAATTAGCGGGATGTGATTCGTTTGAAGTGAATGCTGGACAATTTTTGAATTCAAATTACTATTTTTTAAAGCACTAGTATGTTCTTTTAGGCGAATTTCCAATGATCTACCTGTTTCACCAATGTAGACACTATTGCAATCTTTACAGGGAATAATATAAACAACACCGGGTATTGTTTATATTATTCCCTGTAAAGATTGCAATAATGTCTACATTGGTGAAACAGGTAGATCATTGGAAATTCGCCTAAAAGAACATACTAGTGCTTTAAAAAATAGTAATTTGAATTCAAAAATTGTCCAGCATTCACTTCAAACGAATCACATCCCGCTAACTGCAAACGCCAGTATTTTGAAATCAGGTTGTAACAGCTACCATGGTCGATTACTCCTTGAGAGTTGGTTCACTCAATTGCGATCGCAGACGTTGAATGAAGCTCGTTCTGTCCCTAATGAATATTATCTGTTTTTAAAATAACTTTAACTTTCCTTGACTTCAAACCTTTCCTTTTCCTTGTTCTGTGGTTTGTTATGCAATAGATTGTTTTTGTACTGATGATGCCTTGCGTGTCGCTTGGCGAAACGTCTACTATTTTGTATTTTTAACTGTTTTTAAGTATATATTTTTTTATACATTTTTATTTTATGTGTACTCATGTCGGTCTTAAATTATTTTAATTGGTGTTTTTAATATTTTTCACATTCAGACGTTAAAATGTATACATTTTGCAAAGATAAATTTTGTATGAGATGATTAACTAAGAAATGTCACAGTTTGCTTTATGTTAAAGCAAAGAATCCCGATACGTTCTCATGGAACTTGTTATATAAGTGAATATTTGTTCTTTTAGGCCATTTGGCCCGACTTTCAAATTTAAAAGTGAAAGAAAGACGAGCATAAAGCGGAAATCCATCCACTCTTCTTCTAGAAAGTGCATGGGGGTTTTGTGATTCAGTAAGATTAATTACATACAAGATAAATTGTGTATGAGATGATTAACTAAGAAATGTGACTATTTGCTTTATGTTAAAGAAAAGAATCCCGATACGTTCTCATGAAACTTGTTATATAAGTGAATATTTGTTGTTTTAGGCCATTTGGCCTGCCTTTCAAATTTAAAAGTGAAAGATAGACGAGCATAAAGCGGAAATCCATCCACTCTTCTTCTAGAGAGTGCATGGGGGTTTTGTGATTCAGTAAGATTAATTACATACAAGATAAATTGTGTATGAGATGATTAACTAAGAAATGTGACAGTTTCCTTTATGTTAAAGAAAAGAATCCCGATACGTTCTCATGAAACTTGTTATATAAGTGAATATTTGTTCTTTTAGGCCATTTGGCCTGCCTTTCAAATTTAAAAGTGAAAGATAGACGAGCATAAAGCGGAAATCCATCCACTCTGCTTCTAGGGAGTGCATGGGGGTTTTGTGATTCAGTAAGATTAATTACATACAAGATAAATTGTGTATGAGATGATTAACTAAGAAATGTCACAGTTTGCTTTATGTTAAAGCAAAGAATCCCGATACGTTCTCATGGAACTTGTTATATAAGTGAATATTTGTTCTTTTAGGCCATTTGGCCCGACTTTCAAATTTAAAAGTGAAAGAAAGACGAGCATAAAGCGGAAATCCATCCACTCTTCTTCTAGAAAGTGCATGGGGGTTTTGTGAATCAGTAAGATTAATTACATACAAGATAAATTGTGTATGAGATGATTAACTAAGAAATGTGACAATTTCCTTTATGTTAAAGAAAAGAATCCCGATACGTTCTCATGAAACTTGTTATATAAGTGAATATTTGTTCTTTTAGGCAATTTGGCCTGCATTTCAAATTTATAAGCGAAAGATAGACGAGCATAAAGCGGAAATCCATCCACTCTTCTTCTAGAGAGTGCATGGGGGTTTTGTGATTCAGTAAGATTAATTACATACAAGATAAATTGTGTATGAGATGATTAACTAAGAAATGTGACAGTTTCCTTTATGTTAAAGCAAAGAATCCTGATACGCTCTCATGAAACTTGTTATATAAGTGAATATTTGTTCTTTTAGGCCATTTGGCCCGCCTTTCAAATTTAAAAGTGAAAGATAGACGACCATAAAGCGGAAATCCATCCACTCTTCTTCTAGAGAGTGCATGGGGGTTTTGTGATTCAGTAAGATTAATTACATACAAGATAAATTGTGTATGAGATGATTAACTGATAAATGTGACAGTTTCCTTTATGTTAAAGCAAAGAATCCTGATACGCTCTCATGAAACTTGTTATATAAGTGGATATTTGTTCTTTTAGGCCATTTGGCCTGCCTTTCAAATTTAAAAGTGAAAGATAGACGAGCATAAAACGGAAATCCATCCACTCTTCTTCTAGAGAGTGCATGGGGGTTTTGTGATTCAGTAGGATTAATTACATACAAGATAAATTGTGTATGAGATGATTAACTAAGAAATGTGACAATTTCCTTTATGTTAAAGAAAAGAATCCCGATACGTTCTCATGAAACTTGTTATATAAGTGAATATTTGTTCTTTTAGGCCATTTGGCCCGACTTTCAAATTTAAAAGTGAAAGAAAGACGAGCATAAAGCGGAAATCCATCCACTCTTCTTCTAGAAAGTGCATGGGGGTTTTGTGATTCAGTAAGATTAATTACATACAAGATAAATTGTGTATGAGATGATTAACTAAGAAATGTGACAATTTCCTTTATGTTAAAGAAAAGAATCCCGATACGTTCTCATGAAACTTGTTATATAAGTGAATATTTGTTCTTTTAGGCCATTTGGCCTGCCTTTCAAATTTAAAAGCGAAAGATAGACGAGCATGAAGCGGAAATCCATCCACTCTTCTTCTAGAGAGTGCATGGGGGTTTTGTGATTCAGTAAGATTAATTACATACAAGATAAATTGTGTATGAGATGATTAACTAAGAAATGTGACAGTTTCCTTTATGTTAAAGCAAAGAATCCTGATACGCTCTCATGAAACTTGTTATATAAGTGAATATTTGTTCTTTTAGGCCATTTGGCCCGCCTTTCAAATTTAAAAGTGAAAGATAGACGAGCATAAAGCGGAAATCCATCCACTCTTTTTTTAGAGAGTGCATGGGGGCTTTGTGATTCAGTAAGATTAATTACATACAAGATAAATTGTGTATGAGATGATTAACTAAGAAATGTGACAATTTCCTTTATGTTAAAGAAAAGAATCCCGATACGTTCTCATGAAACTTGTTATATAAGTGAATATTTGTTGTTTTAGGCCATTTGGCCTGCCTTTCAAATTTAAAAGTGAAAGATAGACGAGCATAAAGCGGAAATCCATCCACTCTTCTTCTAGAGAGTGCATGGGGGTTTTGTGATTCAGTAAGATTAATTATATACAAGATAAATTGTGTATGAGATGATTAACTAAGACATGTGACAGTTTCCTTTATGTTAAAGAAAAGAATCCCGATACGTTCTCATGAAACTTGTTATATAAGTGAATATTTGTTGTTTTAGGCCATTTGGCCTGCCTTTCAAATTTAAAAGTGAAAGATAGACGAGCATAAAGCGGAAATCCATCCACTCTTCTTCTAGAGAGTGCATGGGGGTTTTGTGATTCAGTAAGATTAATTACATACAAGATAAATTGTGTATGAGATGATTAACTAAGAAATGTGACAATTTCTTTTATGTTAAAGAAAAGAATCCCGATACGTTCTCATGAAACTTGTTATATAAGTGAATATTTGTTCTTTTAGGCCATTTGGCCCGACTTTCAAATTTAAAAGTGAAAGAAAGACGAGCATAAAGCGGAAATCCATCCAGTCTTCTTCTAGAAAGTGCATGGGGGTTTTGTGATTCAGTAAGATTAATTACATACAAGATAAATTGTGTATGAGATGATTAACTAAGAAATGTGACAGTTTCCTTTATGTTAAAGCAAAGAATCCTGATACGCTCTCATGAAACTTGTTATATAAGTGAATATTTGTTCTTTTAGGCCATTTGGTCCGCCTTTCAAATTTAAAAGTGAAAGATAGACGACCATAAAGCGGAAATCCATCCACTCTTCTTCTAGAGAGTGCATGGGGGTTTTGTGATTCAGTAAGATTAATTACATACAAGATAAATTGTGTATGAGATGATTAACTGATAAATGTGACAGTTTCCTTTATGTTAAAGCAAAGAATCCTGATACGCTCTCATGAAACTTGTTATATAAGTGGATATTTGTTCTTTTAGGCCATTTGGCCTGCCTTTCAAATTTAAAAGTGAAAGATAGACGAGCATAAAGCGGAAATCCATCCACTGTTCTTCTAGAGAGTGCATGGGGGTTTTGTGATTCAGTAAGATTAATTACATACAAGATAAATTGTGTATGAGATGATTAACTAAGAAATGTGACAGTTTCCTTTATGTTAAAGCAAAGAATCCTGATACGCTCTCATGAAACTTGTTATATAAGTGAATATTTGTTCTTTTAGGCCATTTGGCCCGCCTTTCAAATTTAAAAGTGAAAGATAGACGAGCATAAAGCGGAAATCCATCCACTCTTTTTTTAGAGAGTGCATGGGGGCTTTGTGATTCAGTAAGATTAATTACATACAAGATAAATTGTGTATGAGATGATTAAATAAGAAATGTGACAATTTCCTTTATGTTAAAGAAAAGAATCCCGATACGTTCTCATGAAACTTGTTATATAAGTGAATATTTGTTGTTTTAGGCCATTTGGCCTGCCTTTCAAATTTAAAAGTGAAAGATAGACGAGCATAAAGCGGAAATCCATCCACTCTTCTTCTAGAGAGTGCATGGGGGTTTTGTGATTCAGTAAGATTAATTACATACAAGATAAATTGTGTATGAGATGATTAACTAAGACATGTGACAGTTTCCTTTATGTTAAAGAAAAGAATCCCGATACGTTCTCATGAAACTTGTTATATAAGTGAATATTTGTTGTTTTAGGCCATTTGGCCTGCCTTTCAAATTTAAAAGTGAAAGATAGACGAGCATAAAGCGGAAATCCATCCACTCTTCTTCTAGAGAGTGCATGGGGGTTTTGTGATTCAGTAAGATTAATTACATACAAGATAAATTGTGTATGAGATGATTAACTAAGAAATGTGACAATTTCTTTTATGTTAAAGAAAAGAATCCCGATACGTTCTCATGAAACTTGTTATATAAGTGAATATTTGTTCTTTTAGGCCATTTGGCCCGACTTTCAAATTTAAAAGTGAAAGAAAGACGAGCATAAAGCGGAAATCCATCCAGTCTTCTTCTAGAAAGTGCATGGGGGTTTTGTGATTCAGTAAGATTAATTACATACAAGATAAATTGTGTATGAGATGATTAACTAAGAAATGTGACAGTTTCCTTTATGTTAAAGCAAAGAATCCTGATACGCTCTCATGAAACTTGTTATATAAGTGAATATTTGTTCTTTTAGGCCATTTGGTCCGCCTTTCAAATTTAAAAGTGAAAGATAGACGACTATAAAGCGGAAATCCATCCACTCTTCTTCTAGAGAGTGCATGGGGGTTTTGTGATTCAGTAAGATTAATTACATACAAGATAAATTGTGTATGAGATGATTAACTGATAAATGTGACAGTTTCCTTTATGTTAAAGCAAAGAATCCTGATACGCTCTCATGAAACTTGTTATATAAGTGGATATTTGTTCTTTTAGGCCATTTGGCCTGCCTTTCAAATTTAAAAGTGAAAGATAGACGAGCATAAAGCGGAAATCCATCCACTGTTCTTCTAGAGAGTGCATGGGGGTTTTGTGATTCAGTAAGATTAATTACATACAAGATAAATTGTGTATGAGATGATTAACTAAGAAATGTGACAGTTTCCTTTATGTTAAAGCAAAGAATCCTGATACGCTCTCATGAAACTTGTTATATAAGTGAATATTTGTTCTTTTAGGCCATTTGGCCCGCCTTTCAAATTTAAAAGTGAAAGAAAGACGAGCATAAAACGGAAATCCATACTCTCTTCTTCTAGAGAGTGCATGGGGGTTTTGTGATTCAGTAAGATTAATTACATACAAGATAAATTTTGTATGAGATGATTAACTAAGAAATGTCACAGTTTGCTTTATGTTAAAGCAAAGAATCCCGATACGTTCTCATGGAACTTGTTATATAAGTGAATATTTGTTCTTTTAGGCCATTTGGCCCGACTTTCAAATTTAAAAGCGAAAGAAAGACGAGCATAAAGCGGAAATCCATCCACTCTTCTTCTAGAAAGTGCATGGGGGTTTTGTGATTCAGTAAGATTAATTACATACAAGATAAATTGTGTATGAGATGATTAACTAAGAAATGTGACAATTTCCTTTATGTTAAAGAAAAGAATCCCGATACGTTCTCATGAAACTTGTTATATAAGTGAATATTTGTTCTTTTAGGCCATTTGGCCTGCCTTTCAAATTTAAAAGCGAAAGATAGACGAGCATAAAGCGGAAATCCATCCACTCTTCTTCTAGAGAGTGCATGGGGGTTTTGTGATTCAGTAAGATTAATTACATACAAGATAAATTGTGTATGAGATGATTAACTAAGAAATGTGACAGTTTCCTTTATGTTAAAGCAAAGAATCCTGATACGCTCTCATGAAAATTGTTATATAAGTGAATATTTGTTCTTTTAGGCCATTTGGCCCGCCTTTCAAATTTAAAAGTGAAAGATAGACGACCATAAAGCGGAAATCCATCCACTCTTCTTCTAGAGAGTGCATGGGGGTTTTGTGATTCAGTAAGATAATTACATACAAGATAAATTGTGTATGAGATGATTAACTGATAAATGTGACAGTTTCCTTTATGTTAAAGCAAAGAATCCTGATACGCTCTCATGAAACTTGTTATATAAGTGGATATTTGTTCTTTTAGGCCATTTGGCCTGCCTTTCAAATTTAAAAGTGAAAGATAGACGAGCATAAAGCGGAAATCCATCCACTCTTCTTCTAGAGAGTGCATGGGGGTTTTGTGATTCAGTAAGATTAATTACATACAAGATAAATTGTGTATGAGATGATTAACTAAGAAATGTGACAATTTCCTTTATGTTAAAGAAAAGAATCCCGATACGTTCTCATGAAACTTGTTATATAAGTGAATATTTGTTCTTTTAGGCCATTTGGCCCGACTTTCAAATTTAAAAGTGAAAGAAAGACGAGCATAAAGCGGAAATCCATCCACTCTTCTTCTAGAAAGTGCATGGGGGTTTTGTGATTCAGTAAGATTAATTACATACAAGATAAATTGTGTATGAGATGATTAACTAAGAAATGTGACAATTTCCTTTATGTTAAAGAAAAGAATCCCGATACGTTCTCATGAAACTTGTTATATAAGTGAATATTTGTTCTTTTAGGCCATTTGGCCTGCCTTTCAAATTTAAAAGTGAAAGATAGACGAGTATAAAGCGGAAATCCATCCACTCTTCTTCTAGAGAGTGCATGGGGGTTTTGTGATTCAGTAAGATTAATTACATACAAGATAAATTGTGTATGAGATGATTAACTAAGAAATGTGACAGTTTCCTTTATGTTAAAGCAAAGAATCCTGATACGCTCTCATGAAACTTGTTATATAAGTGAATATTTGTTCTTTTAGGCCATTTGCCCGCCTTTCAAATTTAAAAGTGAAAGAAAGACGAGCATAAAACGGAAATCCATACTCTCTTCTTCTCGAGAGTGCATGGGGGTTTTGTGATTCAGTAAGATTAATTACATACAAGATAAATTGTGTATGAGATGATTAACTAAGAAATGTGACAGTTTCCTTTATGTTAAAGCAAAGAATCCTGATACGCTCTCATGGAACTTGTTATATAAGTGAATATTTGTTCTTTTAGGCCATTTGGCCCGACTTTCAAATTTAAAAGTGAAAGAAAGACGAGCATAAAGCGGAAATCCATCCACTCTTCTTCTAGAAAGTGCATGGGGGTTTTGTGATTCAGTAAGTTTAATTACATACAAGATAAATTGTGTATGAGATGATTAACTAAGAAATGTGACAATTTCCTTTATGTTAAAGAAAAGAATCCCGATACGTTCTCATGAAACTTGTTATATAAGTGAATATTTGTTCTTTTAGGCCATTTGGCCTGCCTTTCAAATTTAAAAGCGAAAGATAGACGAGCATAAAGCGGAAATCCATCCACTCTTCTTCTAGAGAGTGCATGGGGGTTTTGTGATTCAGTAAGATTAATTACATACAAGATAAATTGTGTATGAGATGATTAACTAAGAAATGTGACAATTTCCTTTATGTTAAAGAAAAGAATCCCGATACGTTCTCATGAAACTTGTTATATAAGTGAATATTTGTTCTTTTAGGCCATTTGGCCTGCCTTTCAAATTTAAAAGCGAAAGATAGACGAGCATAAAGCGGAAATCCATCCACTCTTCTTCTAGAGAGTGCATGGGGGTTTTGTGATTCAGTAAGATTAATTACATACAAGATAAATTGTGTATGAGATGATTAACTAAGAAATGTGACAGTTTCCTTTATGTTAAAGCAAAGAATCCTGATACGCTCTCATGAAACTTGTTATATAAGTGAATATTTGTTCTTTTAGGCCATTTGGCCCGCCTTTCAAATTTAAAAGTGAAAGATAGACGAGCATAAAGCGGAAATCCATCCACTCTTTTTTTAGAGAGTGCATGGGGGCTTTGTGATTCAGTAAGATTAATTACATACAAGATAAATTGTGTATGAGATGATTAACTAAGAAATGTGACAATTTCCTTTATGTTAAAGAAAAGAATCCCGATACGTTCTCATGAAACTTGTTATATAAGTGAATATTTGTTGTTTTAGGCCATTTGGCCTGCCTTTCAAATTTAAAAGTGAAAGATAGACGAGCATAAAGCGGAAATCCATCCACTCTTCTTCTAGAGAGTGCATGGGGGTTTTGTGATTCAGTAAGATTAATTACATACAAGATAAATTGTGTATGAGATGATTAACTAAGACATGTGACAGTTTCCTTTATGTTAAAGAAAAGAATCCCGATACGTTCTCATGAAACTTGTTATATAAGTGAATATTTGTTGTTTTAGGCCATTTGGCCTGCCTTTCAAATTTAAAAGTGAAAGATAGACGAGCATAAAGCGGAAATCCATCCACACTTCTTCTAGAGAGTGCATGGGGGTTTTGTGATTCAGTAAGATTAATTACATACAAGATAAATTGTGTATGAGATGATTAACTAAGAAATGTGACAATTTCTTTTATGTTAAAGGAAAGAATCCCGATACGTTCTCATGAAACTTGTTATATAAGTGAATATTTGTTCTTTTAAGCCATTTGGCCCGACTTTCAAATTTAAAAGTGAAAGAAAGACGAGCATAAAGCGGAAATCCATCCATTCTTCTTCTAGAAAGTGCATGGGGGTTTTGTGATTCAGTAAGATTAATTACATACAAGATAAATTGTGTATGAGATGATTAACTAAGAAATGTGACAGTTTCCTTTATGTTAAAGCAAAGAATCCTGATACGCTCTCATGAAACTTGTTATATAAGTGAATATTTGTTCTTTTAGGCCATTTGGTCCGCCTTTCAAATTTAAAAGTGAAAGAAAGACGAGCATAAAGCGGAAATCCATCCACTCTTCTTCTAGAAAGTGCATGGGGGTTTTGTGATTCAGTAAGATTAATTACATACAAGATAAATTGTGTATGAGATGATTAACTAAGAAATGTGACAATTTCCTTTATGTTAAAGAAAAGAATCCCGATACGTTCTCATGAAACTTGTTATATAAGTGAATATTTGTTCTTTTAGGCCATTTGGCCTGCCTTTCAAATTTAAAAGCGAAAGATAGACGAGCATAAAGCGGAAATCCATCCACTCTTCTTCTAGAGAGTGCATGGGGGTTTTGTGATTCAGTAAGATTAATTACATACAAGATAAATTGTGTATGAGATGATTAACTAAGAAATGTGACAGTTTCCTTTATGTTAAAGCAAAGAATCCTGATACGCTCTCATGAAACTTGTTATATAAGTGAATATTTGTTCTTTTAGGCCATTTGGCCCGCCTTTCAAATTTAAAAGTGAAAGATAGACGAGCATAAAGCGGAAATCCATCCACTCTTTTTTTAGAGAGTGCATGGGGGCTTTGTGATTCAGTAAGATTAATTACATACAAGATAAATTGTGTATGAGATGATTAACTAAGAAATGTGACAATTTCCTTTATGTTAAAGAAAAGAATCCCGATACGTTCTCATGAAACTTGTTATATAAGTGAATATTTGTTGTTTTAGGCCATTTGGCCTGCCTTTCAAATTTAAAAGTGAAAGATAGACGAGCATAAAGCGGAAATCCATCCACTCTTCTTCTAGAGAGTGCATGGGGGTTTTGTGATTCAGTAAGATTAATTACATACAAGATAAATTGTGTATGAGATGATTAACTAAGACATGTGACAGTTTCCTTTATGTTAAAGAAAAGAATCCCGATACGTTCTCATGAAACTTGTTATATAAGTGAATATTTGTTGTTTTAGGCCATTTGGCCTGCCTTTCAAATTTAAAAGTGAAAGATAGACGAGCATAAAGCGGAAATCCATCCACTCTTCTTCTAGAGAGTGCATGGGGGTTTTGTGATTCAGTAAGATTAATTACATACAAGATAAATTGTGTATGAGATGTTTAACTAAGAAATGTGACAATTTCTTTTATGTTAAAGAAAAGAATCCCGATACGTTCTCATGAAACTTGTTATATAAGTGAATATTTGTTCTTTTAGGCCATTTGGCCCGACTTTCAAATTTAAAAGTGAAAGAAAGACGAGCATAAAGCGGAAATCCATCCATTCTTCTTCTAGAAAGTGCATGGGGGTTTTGTGATTCAGTAAGATTAATTACATACAAGATAAATTGTGTATGAGATGATTAACTAAGAAATGTGACAGTTTCCTTTATGTTAAAGCAAAGAATCCTGATACGCTCTCATGAAACTTGTTATATAAGTGAATATTTGTTCTTTTAGGCCATTTGGTCCGCCTTTCAAATTTAAAAGTGAAAGATAGACGACCATAAAGCGGGAATCCATCCACTCTTCTTCTAGAGAGTGCATGGGGGTTTTGTGATTCAGTAAGATTAATTACATACAAGATAAATTGTGTATGAGATGATTAACTGATAAATGTGACAGTTTCCTTTATGTTAAAGCAAAGAATCCTGATACGCTCTCATGAAACTTGTTATATAAGTGGATATTTGTTCTTTTAGGCCATTTGGCCTGCCTTTCAAATTTAAAAGTGAAAGATAGACGAGCATAAAGCGGAAATCCATCCACTGTTCTTCTAGAGAGTGCATGGGGGTTTTGTGATTCAGTAAGATTAATTACATACAAGATAAATTGTGTATGAGATGATTAACTAAGAAATGTGACAATTTCCTTTATGTTAAAGAAAAGAATCCCGATACGTTCTCATGAAACTTGTTATATAAGTGAATATTTGTTCTTTTAGGCCATTTGGCCCGACTTTCAAATTTAAAAGTGAAAGAAAGACGAGCATAAAGCGGAAATCCATCCACTCTTCTTCTAGAAAGTGCATGGGGGTTTTGTGATTCAGTAAGATTAATTACATACAAGATAAATTGTGTATGAGATGATTAACTAAGAAATGTGACAATTTCCTTTATGTTAAAGAAAAGAATCCCGATACGTTCTCATGAAACTTGTTATATAAGTGAATATTTGTTCTTTTAGGCCATTTGGCCTGCCTTTCAAATTTAAAAGTGAAAGATAGACGAGTATAAAGCGGAAATCCATCCACTCTTCTTCTAGAGAGTGCATGGGGGTTTTGTGATTCAGTAAGATTAATTACATACAAGATAAATTGTGTATGAGATGATTAACTAAGAAATGTGACAGTTTCCTTTATGTTAAAGCAAAGAATCCTGATACGCTCTCATGAAACTTGTTATATAAGTGAATATTTGTTCTTTTAGGCCATTTGGCCCGCCTTTCAAATTTAAAAGTGAAAGATAGACGAGCATAAAGCGGAAATCCATCCACTCTTTTTTTAGAGAGTGCATGGGGGCTTTGTGATTCAGTAAGATTAATTACATACAAGATAAATTGTGTATGAGATGATTAACTAAGAAATGTGACAATTTCCTTTATGTTAAAGAAAAGAATCCCGATACGTTCTCATGAAACTTGTTATATAAGTGAATATTTGTTGTTTTAGGCCATTTGGCCTGCCTTTCAAATTTAAAAGTGAAAGATAGACGAGCATAAAGCGGAAATCCATCCACTCTTCTTCTAGAGAGTGCATGGGGGTTTTGTGATTCAGTAAGATTAATTACATACAAGATAAATTGTGTATGAGATGATTAACTAAGACATGTGACAGTTTCCTTTATGTTAAAGAAAAGAATCCCGATACGTTCTCATGAAACTTGTTATATAAGTGAATATTTGTTGTTTTAGGCCATTTGGCCTGCCTTTCAAATTTAAAAGTGAAAGATAGACGAGCATAAAGCGGAAATCCATCCACTCTTCTTCTAGAGAGTGCATGGGGGTTTTGTGATTCAGTAAGATTAATTACATACAAGATAAATTGTGTATGAGATGATTAACTAAGAAATGTGACAATTTCTTTTATGTTAAAGAAAAGAATCCCGATACGTTCTCATGAAACTTGTTATATAAGTGAATATTTGTTCTTTTAGGCCATTTGGCCCGACTTTCAAATTTAAAAGTGAAAGAAAGACGAGCATAAAGCGGAAATCCATCCAGTCTTCTTCTAGAAAGTGCATGGGGGTTTTGTGATTCAGTAAGATTAATTACATACAAGATAAATTGTGTATGAGATGATTAACTAAGAAATGTGACAGTTTCCTTTATGTTAAAGCAAAGAATCCTGATACGCTCTCATGAAACTTGTTATATAAGTGAATATTTGTTCTTTTAGTCCATTTGGTCCGCCTTTCAAATTTAAAAGTGAAAGATAGACGACCATAAAGCGGAAATCCATCCACTCTTCTTCTAGAGAGTGCATGGGGGTTTTGTGATTCAGTAAGATTAATTACATACAAGATAAATTGTGTATGAGATGATTAACTGATAAATGTGACAGTTTCCTTTATGTTAAAGCAAAGAATCCTGATACGCTCTCATGAAACTTGTTATATAAGTGGATATTTGTTCTTTTAGGCCATTTGGCCTGCCTTTCAAATTTAAAAGTGAAAGATAGACGAGCATAAAGCGGAAATCCATCCACTGTTCTTCTAGAGAGTGCATGGGGGTTTTGTGATTCAGTAAGATTAATTACATACAAGATAAATTGTGTATGAGATGATTAACTAAGAAATGTGACAGTTTCCTTTATGTTAAAGCAAAGAATCCTGATACGCTCTCATGAAACTTGTTATATAAGTGAATATTTGTTCTTTTAGGCCATTTGGCCCGCCTTTCAAATTTAAAAGTGAAAGAAAGACGAGCATAAAACGGAAATCCATACTCTCTTCTTCTAGAGAGTGCATGGGGGTTTTGTGATTCAGTAAGATTAATTACATACAAGATAAATTTTGTATGAGATGATTAACTAAGAAATGTCACAGTTTGCTTTATGTTAAAGCAAAGAATCCCGATACGTTCTCATGGAACTTGTTATATAAGTGAATATTTGTTCTTTTAGGCCATTTGGCCCGACTTTCAAATTTAAAAGTGAAAGAAAGACGAGCATAAAGCGGAAATCCATCCACTCTTCTTCTAGAAAGTGCATGGGGGTTTTGTGATTCAGTAAGATTAATTACATACAAGATAAATTGTGTATGAGATGATTAACTAAGAAATGTGACAGTTTCCTTTATGTTAAAGCAAAGAATCCTGATACGCTCTCATGAAACTTGTTATATAAGTGAATATTTGTTCTTTTAGGCCATTTGGCCCGCCTTTCAAATTTAAAAGTGAAAGATAGACGAGCATAAAGCGGAAATCCATCCACTCTTTTTTTAGAGAGTGCATGGGGGCTTTGTGATTCAGTAAGATTAATTACATACAAGATAAATTGTGTATGAGATGATTAACTAAGAAATGTGACAATTTCCTTTATGTTAAAGAAAAGAATCCCGATACGTTCTCATGAAACTTGTTATATAAGTGAATATTTGTTGTTTTAGGCCATTTGGCCTGCCTTTCAAATTTAAAAGTGAAAGATAGACGAGCATAAAGCGGAAATCCATCCACTCTTCTTCTAGAGAGTGCATGGGGGTTTTGTGATTCAGTAAGATTAATTACATACAAGATAAATTGTGTATGAGATGATTAACTAAGACATGTGACAGTTTCCTTTATGTTAAAGAAAAGAATCCCGATACGTTCTCATGAAACTTGTTATATAAGTGAATATTTGTTGTTTTAGGCCATTTGGCCCGACTTTCAAATTTAAAAGTGAAAGAAAGACGAGCATAAAGCGGAAATCCATCCAGTCTTCTTCTAGAAAGTGCATGGGGGTTTTGTGATTCAGTAAGATTAATTACATACAAGATAAATTGTGTATGAGATGATTAACTAAGAAATGTGACAGTTTCCTTTATATTAAAGCAAAGAATCCTGATACGCTCTCATGAAACTTGTTATATAAGTGAATATTTGTTCTTTTAGGCCATTTGGTCCGCCTTTCAAATTTAAAAGTGAAAGATAGACGACCATAAAGCGGAAATCCATCCACTCTTCTTCTAGAGAGTGCATGGGGGTTTTGTGATTCAGTAAGATTAATTACATACAAGATAAATTGTGTATGAGATGATTAACTGATAAATGTGACAGTTTCCTTTATGTTAAAGCAAAGAATCCTGATACGCTCTCATGAAACTTGTTATATAAGTGGATATTTGTTCTTTTAGGCCATTTGGCCTGCCTTTCAAATTTAAAAGTGAAAGATAGACGAGCATAAAGCGGAAATCCATCCACTGTTCTTCTAGAGAGTGCATGGGGGTTTTGTGATTCAGTAAGATTAATTACATACAAGATAAATTGTGTATGAGATGATTAACTAAGAAATGTGACAGTTTCCTTTATGTTAAAGCAAAGAATCCTGATACGCTCTCATGAAACTTGTTATATAAGTGAATATTTGTTCTTTTAGGCCATTTGGCCCGCCTTTCAAATTTAAAAGTGAAAGAAAGACGAGCATAAAACTGAAATCCATACTCTCTTCTTCTAGAGAGTGCATGGGGGTTTTGTGATTCAGTAAGATTAATTACATACAAGATAAATTTTGTATGAGATGATTAACTAAGAAATGTCACAGTTTGCTTTATGTTAAAGCAAAGAATCCCGATACGTTCTCATGGAACTTGTTATATAAGTGAATATTTGTTCTTTTAGGCCATTTGGCCCGACTTTCAAATTTAAAAGTGAAAGAAAGACGAGCATAAAGCGGAAATCCATCCACTCTTCTTCTAGAAAGTGCATGGGGGTTTTGTGATTCAGTAAGATTAATTACATACAAGATAAATTGTGTATGAGATGATTAACTAAGAAATGTGACAATTTCCTTTATGTTAAAGAAAAGAATCCCGATACGTTCTCATGAAACTTGTTATATAAGTGAATATTTGTTCTTTTAGGCCATTTGGCCTGCCTTTCAAATTTAAAAGCGAAAGATAGACGAGCATAAAGCAGAAATCCATCCACTCTTCTTCTAGAGAGTGCATGGGGGTTTTGTGATTCAGTAAGATTAATTACATACAAGATAAATTGTGTATGAGATGATTAACTAAGAAATGTGACAGTTTCCTTTATGTTAAAGCAAAGAATCCTGATACGCTCTCATGAAACTTGTTATATAAGTGAATATTTGTTCTTTTAGGCCATTTGGCCCGCCTTTCAAATTTAAAAGTGAAAGAAAGACGAGCATAAAACGGAAATCCATACTCTCTTCTTCTAGAGAGTGCATGGGGGTTTTGTGATTCAGTAAGATTAATTACATACAAGATAAATTTTGTATGAGATGATTAACTAAGAAATGTCACAGTTTGCTTTATGTTAAAGCAAAGAATCCCGATACGTTCTCATGGAACTTGTTATATAAGTGAATATTTGTTCTTTTAGGCCATTTGGCCCGACTTTCAAATTTAAAAGTGAAAGAAAGACGAGCATAAAGCGGAAATCCATCCACTCTTCTTCTAGAAAGTGCATGGGGGTTTTGTGATTCAGTAAGATTAATTACATACAAGATAAATTGTGTATGAGATGATTAACTAAGAAATGTGACAGTTTCCTTTATGTTAAAGCAAAGAATCCTGATACGCTCTCATGAAACTTGTTATATAAGTGAATATTTGTTCTTTTAGGCCATTTGGCCCGCCTTTCAAATTTAAAAGTGAAAGATAGACGAGCATAAAGCGGAAATCCATCCACTCTTTTTTTAGAGAGTGCATGGGGGCTTTGTGATTCAGTAAGATTAATTACATACAAGATAAATTGTGTATGAGATGATTAACTAAGAAATGTGACAATTTCCTTTATGTTAAAGAAAAGAATCCCGATACGTTCTCATGAAACTTGTTATATAAGTGAATATTTGTTGTTTTAGGCCATTTGGCCTGCCTTTCAAATTTAAAAGTGAAAGATAGACGAGCATAAAGCGGAAATCCATCCACTCTTCTTCTAGAGAGTGCATGGGGGTTTTGTGATTCAGTAAGATTAATTACATACAAGATAAATTGTGTATGAGATGATTAACTAAGACATGTGACAGTTTCCTTTATGTTAAAGAAAAGAATCCCGATACGTTCTCATGAAACTTGTTATATAAGTGAATATTTGTTGTTTTAGGCCATTTGGCCCGACTTTCAAATTTAAAAGTGAAAGAAAGACGAGCATAAAGCGGAAATCCATCCAGTCTTCTTCTAGAAAGTGCATGGGGGTTTTGTGATTCAGTAAGATTAATTACATACAAGATAAATTGTGTATGAGATGATTAACTAAGAAATGTGACAGTTTCCTTTATATTAAAGCAAAGAATCCTGATACGCTCTCATGAAACTTGTTATATAAGTGAATATTTGTTCTTTTAGGCCATTTGGTCCGCCTTTCAAATTTAAAAGTGAAAGATAGACGACCATAAAGCGGAAATCCATCCACTCTTCTTCTAGAGAGTGCATGGGGGTTTTGTGATTCAGTAAGATTAATTACATACAAGATAAATTGTGTATGAGATGATTAACTGATAAATGTGACAGTTTCCTTTATGTTAAAGCAAAGAATCCTGATACGCTCTCATGAAACTTGTTATATAAGTGGATATTTGTTCTTTTAGGCCATTTGGCCTGCCTTTCAAATTTAAAAGTGAAAGATAGACGAGCATAAAGCGGAAATCCATCCACTGTTCTTCTAGAGAGTGCATGGGGGTTTTGTGATTCAGTAAGATTAATTACATACAAGATAAATTGTGTATGACATGATTAACTAAGAAATGTGACAGTTTCCTTTATGTTAAAGCAAAGAATCCTGATACGCTCTCATGAAACTTGTTATATAAGTGAATATTTGTTCTTTTAGGCCATTTGGCCCGCCTTTCAAATTTAAAAGTGAAAGAAAGACGAGCATAAAACTGAAATCCATACTCTCTTCTTCTAGAGAGTGCATGGGGGTTTTGTGATTCAGTAAGATTAATTACATACAAGATAAATTTTGTATGAGATGATTAACTAAGAAATGTCACAGTTTGCTTTATGTTAAAGCAAAGAATCCCGATACGTTCTCATGGAACTTGTTATATAAGTGAATATTTGTTCTTTTAGGCCATTTGGCCCGACTTTCAAATTTAAAAGTGAAAGAAAGACGAGCATAAAGCGGAAATCCATCCACTCTTCTTCTAGAAAGTGCATGGGGGTTTTGTGATTCAGTAAGATTAATTACATACAAGATAAATTGTGTATGAGATGATTAACTAAGAAATGTGACAATTTCCTTTATGTTAAAGAAAAGAATCCCGATACGTTCTCATGAAACTTGTTATATAAGTGAATATTTGTTCTTTTAGGCCATTTGGCCTGCCTTTCAAATTTAAAAGCGAAAGATAGACGAGCATAAAGCAGAAATCCATCCACTCTTCTTCTAGAGAGTGCATGGGGGTTTTGTGATTCAGTAAGATTAATTACATACAAGATAAATTGTGTATGAGATGATTAACTAAGAAATGTGACAGTTTCCTTTATGTTAAAGCAAAGAATCCTGATACGCTCTCATGAAACTTGTTATATAAGTGAATATTTGTTCTTTTAGGCCATTTGGCCCGCCTTTCAAATTTAAAAGTGAAAGATAGACGACCATAAAGCGGAAATCCATCCACTCTTCTTCTAGAGAGTGCATGGGGGTTTTGTGATTCAGTAAGATTAATTACATACAAGATAAATTGTGTATGAGATGATTAACTGATAAATGTGACAGTTTCCTTTATGTTAAAGAAAAGAATCCCGATACGTTCTCATGAAACTTGTTATATAAGTGAATATTTGTTCTTTTAGGCCATTTGGCCCGACTTTCAAATTTAAAAGTGAAAGAAAGACGAGCATAAAGCGGAAATCCATCCACTCTTCTTCTAGAAAGTGCATGGGGGTTTTGTGATTCAGTAAGATTAATTACATACAAGATAAATTGTGTATGAGATGATTAACTAAGAAATGTGACAATTTCCTTTATGTTAAAGAAAAGAATCCCGATACGTTCTCATGAAACTTGTTATATAAGTGAATATTTGTTCTTTTAGGCCATTTGGCCTGCCTTTCAAATTTAAAAGTGAAAGATAGACGAGTATAAAGCGGAAATCCATCCACTCTTCTTCTAGAGAGTGCATGGGGGTTTTGTGATTCAGTAAGATTAATTACATACAAGATAAATTGTGTATGAGATGATTAACTAAGAAATGTGACAGTTTCCTTTATGTTAAAGCAAAGAATCCTGATACGCTCTCATGAAACTTGTTATATAAGTGAATATTTGTTCTTTTAGGCCATTTGGCCCGCCTTTCAAATTTAAAAGTGAAAGAAAGACGAGCATAAAACGGAAATCCATACTCTCTTCTTCTCGAGAGTGCATGGGGGTTTTGTGATTCAGTAAGATTAATTACATACAAGATAAATTTTGTATGAGATGATTAACTAAGAAATGTCACATTTTGCTTTATGTTAAAGCAAAGAATCCCGATACGTTCTCATGGAACTTGTTATATAAGTGAATATTTGTTCTTTTAGGCCATTTGGCCCGACTTTCAAATTTAAAAGTGAAAGAAAGACGAGCATAAAGCGGAAATCCATCCACTCTTCTTCTAGAAAGTGCATGGGGGTTTTGTGATTCAGTAAGATTAATTACATACAAGATAAATTGTGTATGAGATGATTAACTAAGAAATGTGACAATTTCCTTTATGTTAAAGAAAAGAATCCCGATACGTTCTCATGAAACTTGTTATATAAGTGAATATTTGTTCTTTTAGGCCATTTGGCCTGCCTTTCAAATTTAAAAGCGAAAGATAGACGAGCATAAAGCGGAAATCCATCCACTCTTCTTCTAGAGAGTGCATGGGGGTTTTGTGATTCAGTAAGATTAATTACATACAAGATAAATTGTGTATGAGATGATTAACTAAGAAATGTGACAGTTTCCTTTATGTTAAAGCAAAGAATCCTGATACGCTCTCATGAAACTTGTTATATAAGTGAATATTTGTTCTTTTAGGCCATTTGGCCCGCCTTTCAAATTTAAAAGTGAAAGATAGACGAGCATAAAGCGGAAATCCATCCACTCTTTTTTTAGAGAGTGCATGGGGGCTTTGTGATTCAGTAAGATTAATTACATACAAGATAAATTGTGTATGAGATGATTAACTAAGAAATGTGACAATTTCCTTTATGTTAAAGAAAAGAATCCCGATACGTTCTCATGAAACTTGTTATATAAGTGAATATTTGTTGTTTTAGGCCATTTGGCCTGCCTTTCAAATTTAAAAGTGAAAGATAGACGAGCATAAAGCGGAAATCCATCCACTCTTCTTCTAGAGAGTGCATGGGGGTTTTGTGATTCAGTAAGATTAATTACATACAAGATAAATTGTGTATGAGATGATTAACTAAGACATGTGACAGTTTCCTTTATGTTAAAGAAAAGAATCCCGATACGTTCTCATGAAACTTGTTATATAAGTGAATATTTGTTGTTTTAGGCCATTTGGCCTGCCTTTCAAATTTAAAAGTGAAAGATAGACGAGCATAAAGCGGAAATCCATCCACTCTTCTTCTAGAGAGTGCATGGGGGTTTTGTGATTCAGTAAGATTAATTACATACAAGATAAATTGTGTATGAGATGATTAACTAAGAAATGTGACAATTTCTTTTATGTTAAAGAAAAGAATCCCGATACGTTCTCATGAAACTTGTTATATAAGTGAATATTTGTTCTTTTAGGCCATTTGGCCCGACTTTCAAATTTAAAAGTGAAAGAAAGACGAGCATAAAGCGGAAATCCATCCATTCTTCTTCTAGAAAGTGCATGGGGGTTTTGTGATTCAGTAAGATTAATTACATACAAGATAAATTGTGTATGAGATGATTAACTAAGAAATGTGACAGTTTCCTTTATGTTAAAGCAAAGAATCCTGATACGCTCTCATGAAACTTGTTATATAAGTGAATATTTGTTCTTTTAGGCCATTTGGTCCGCCTTTCAAATTTAAAAGTGAAAGAAAGACGAGCATAAAGCGGAAATCCATCCACTCTTCTTCTAGAAAGTGCATGGGGGTTTTGTGATTCAGTAAGATTAATTACATACAAGATAAATTGTGTATGAGATGATTAACTAAGAAATGTGACAATTTCCTTTATGTTAAAGAAAAGAATCCCGATACGTTCTCATGAAACTTGTTATATAAGTGAATATTTGTTCTTTTAGGCCATTTGGCCTGCCTTTCAAATTTAAAAGCGAAAGATAGACGAGCATAAAGCGGAAATCCATCCACTCTTCTTCTAGAGAGTGCATGGGGGTTTTGTGATTCAGTAAGATTAATTACATACAAGATAAATTGTGTATGAGATGATTAACTAAGAAATGTGACAGTTTCCTTTATGTTAAAGCAAAGAATCCTGATACGCTCTCATGAAACTTGTTATATAAGTGAATATTTGTTCTTTTAGGCCATTTGGCCCGCCTTTCAAATTTAAAAGTGAAAGATAGACGAGCATAAAGCGGAAATCCATCCACTCTTTTTTTAGAGAGTGCATGGGGGCTTTGTGATTCAGTAAGATTAATTACATACAAGATAAATTGTGTATGAGATGATTAACTAAGAAATGTGACAATTTCCTTTATGTTAAAGAAAAGAATCCCGATACGTTCTCATGAAACTTGTTATATAAGTGAATATTTGTTGTTTTAGGCCATTTGGCCTGCCTTTCAAATTTAAAAGTGAAAGATAGACGAGCATAAAGCGGAAATCCATCCACTCTTCTTCTAGAGAGTGCATGGGGGTTTTGTGATTCAGTAAGATTAATTACATACAAGATAAATTGTGTATGAGATGATTAACTAAGACATGTGACAGTTTCCTTTATGTTAAAGAAAAGAATCCCGATACGTTCTCATGAAACTTGTTATATAAGTGAATATTTGTTGTTTTAGGCCATTTGGCCTGCCTTTCAAATTTAAAAGTGAAAGATAGACGAGCATAAAGCGGAAATCCATCCACTCTTCTTCTAGAGAGTGCATGGGGGTTTTGTGATTCAGTAAGATTAATTACATACAAGATAAATTGTGTATGAGATGATTAACTAAGAAATGTGACAATTTCTTTTATGTTAAAGAAAAGAATCCCGATACGTTCTCATGAAACTTGTTATATAAGTGAATATTTGTTCTTTTAGGCCATTTGGCCCGACTTTCAAATTTAAAAGTGAAAGAAAGACGAGCATAAAGCGGAAATCCGTCCATTCTTCTTCTAGAAAGTGCATGGGGGTTTTGTGATTCAGTAAGATTAATTACATACAAGATAAATTGTGTATGAGATGATTAACTAAGAAATGTGACAGTTTCCTTTATGTTAAAGCAAAGAATCCTGATACGCTCTCATGAAACTTGTTATATAAGTGAATATTTGTTCTTTTAGGCCATTTGGTCCGCCTTTCAAATTTAAAAGTGAAAGATAGACGACCATAAAGCGGAAATCCATCCACTCTTCTTCTAGAGAGTGCATGGGGGTTTTGTGATTCAGTAAGATTAATTACATACAAGATAAATTGTGTATGAGATGATTAACTGATAAATGTGACAGTTTCCTTTATGTTAAAGCAAAGAATCCTGATACGCTCTCATGAAACTTGTTATATAAGTGGATATTTGTTCTTTTAGGCCATTTGGCCTGCCTTTCAAATTTAAAAGTGAAAGATAGACGAGCATAAAGCGGAAATCCATCCACTGTTCTTCTAGAGAGTGCATGGGGGTTTTGTGATTCAGTAAGATTAATTACATACAAGATAAATTGTGTATGAGATGATTAACTAAGAAATGTGACAATTTCCTTTATGTTAAAGAAAAGAATCCCGATACGTTCTCATGAAACTTGTTATATAAGTGAATATTTGTTCTTTTAGGCCATTTGGCCCGACTTTCAAATTTAAAAGTGAAAGAAAGACGAGCATAAAGCGGAAATCCATCCACTCTTCTTCTAGAAAGTGCATGGGGGTTTTGTGATTCAGTAAGATTAATTACATACAAGATAAATTGTGTATGAGATGATTAACTAAGAAATGTGACAATTTCCTTTATGTTAAAGAAAAGAATCCCGATACGTTCTCATGAAACTTGTTATATAAGTGAATATTTGTTCTTTTAGGCCATTTGGCCTGCCTTTCAAATTTAAAAGTGAAAGATAGACGAGTATAAAGCGGAAATCCATCCACTCTTCTTCTAGAGAGTGCATGGGGGTTTTGTGATTCAGTAAGATTAATTACATACAAGATAAATTGTGTATGAGATGATTAACTAAGAAATGTGACAGTTTCCTTTATGTTAAAGCAAAGAATCCTGATACGCTCTCATGAAACTTGTTATATAAGCGAATATTTGTTCTTTTAGGCCATTTGGCCCGCCTTTCAAATTTAAAAGTGAAAGAAAGACGAGCATAAAGCGGAAATCCATCCACTCTTCTTCTAGAAAGTGCATTGGGGTTTTGTGATTCAGTAAGATTAATTACATACAAGATAAATTGTGTATGAGATGATTAACTAAGAAATGTGACAATTTCCTTTATGTTAAAGAAAATAATCCCGATACGTTCTCATGAAACTTGTTATATAAGTGAATATTTGTTCTTTTAGGCCATTTGGCCTGCCTTTCAAATTTAAAAGTGAAAGATAGACGAGCATAAAGCGGAAATCCATCCACTCTTCTTCTAGAGAGTGCATGGGGGTTTTGTGATTCAGTAAGATTAATTACATACAAGATAAATTGTGTATGAGATGATTAACTAAGACATGTGACAGTTTCCTTTATGTTAAAGAAAAGAATCCCGATACGTTCTCATGAAACTTGTTATATAAGTGAATATTTGTTGTTTTAGGCCATTTGGCCTGCCTTTCAAATTTAAAAGTGAAAGATAGACGAGCATAAAGCGGAAATCCATCCACTCTTCTTCTAGAGAGTGCATGGGGGTTTTGTGATTCAGTAAGATTAATTACACACAAGATAAATTGTGTATGAGATGATTAACTAAGAAATGTGACAGTTTCCTTTATGTTAAAGCAAAGAATCCTGATACGCTCTCATGAAACTTGTTATATAAGCGAATATTTGTTCTTTTAGGCCATTTGGCCCGCCTTTCAAATTTAAAAGTGAAAGAAAGACGAGCATAAAGCGGAAATCCATCCACTCTTCTTCTAGAAAGTGCATTGGGGTTTTGTGATTCAGTAAGATTAATTACATACAAGATAAATTGTGTATGAGATGATTAACTAAGAAATGTGACAATTTCCTTTATGTTAAAGAAAATAATCCCGATACGTTCTCATGAAACTTGTTATATAAGTGAATATTTGTTCTTTTAGGCCATTTGGCCTGCCTTTCAAATTTAAAAGTGAAAGATAGAAGAGTATAAAGCGGAAATCCATCCACTCTTCTTCTAGAGAGTGCATGGGGGTTTTGTGATTCAGTAAGATTAATTACATACAAGATAAATTGTGTATGAGATGATTAACTAAGAAATGTGACAGTTTCCTTTATGTTAAAGCAAAGAATCCTGATACGCTCTCATGAAACTTGTTATATAA
This sequence comes from Maratus michaelseni, assembly GCA_963931845.1. Taxonomy (NCBI): domain Eukaryota; kingdom Metazoa; phylum Arthropoda; class Arachnida; order Araneae; family Salticidae; genus Maratus; species Maratus michaelseni. The sequence goes on from OZ007589.1 coordinate 236,521,541, forward strand.
GTGAATATTTGTTCTTTTAGGCCATTTGGTCCGCCTTTCAAATTTAAAAGTGAAAGATAGACGACCATAAAGCGGAAATCCATCCACTCTTCTTCTAGAGAGTGCATGGGGGTTTTGTGATTCAGTAAGATTAATTACATACAAGATAAATTGTGTATGAGATGATTAACTGATAAATGTGACAGTTTCCTTTATGTTAAAGCAAAGAATCCTGATACGCTCTCATGAAACTTGTTATATAAGTGGATATTTGTTCTTTTAGGCCATTTGGCCTGCCTTTCAAATTTAAAAGTGAAAGATAGACGAGCATAAAGCGGAAATCCATCCACTGTTCTTCTAGAGAGTGCATGGGGGTTTTGTGATTCAGTAAGATTAATTACATACAAGATAAATTGTGTATGAGATGATTAACTAAGAAATGTGACAATTTCCTTTATGTTAAAGAAAAGAATCCCGATACGTTCTCATGAAACTTGTTATATAAGTGAATATTTGTTCTTTTAGGCCATTTGGCCCGACTTTCAAATTTAAAAGTGAAAGAAAGACGAGCATAAAGCGGAAATCCATCCACTCTTCTTCTAGAAAGTGCATGGGGGTTTTGTGATTCAGTAAGATTAATTACATACAAGATAAATTGTGTATGAGATGATTAACTAAGAAATGTGACAATTTCCTTTATGTTAAAGAAAAGAATCCCGATACGTTCTCATGAAACTTGTTATATAAGTGAATATTTGTTCTTTTAGGCCATTTGGCCTGCCTTTCAAATTTAAAAGTGAAAGATAGACGAGTATAAAGCGGAAATCCATCCACTCTTCTTCTAGAGAGTGCATGGGGGTTTTGTGATTCAGTAAGATTAATTACATACAAGATAAATTGTGTATGAGATGATTAACTAAGAAATGTGACAGTTTCCTTTATGTTAAAGCAAAGAATCCTGATACGCTCTCATGAAACTTGTTATATAAGCGAATATTTGTTCTTTTAGGCCATTTGGCCCGCCTTTCAAATTTAAAAGTGAAAGAAAGACGAGCATAAAGCGGAAATCCATCCACTCTTCTTCTAGAAAGTGCATTGGGGTTTTGTGATTCAGTAAGATTAATTACATACAAGATAAATTGTGTATGAGATGATTAACTAAGAAATGTGACAATTTCCTTTATGTTAAAGAAAATAATCCCGATACGTTCTCATGAAACTTGTTATATAAGTGAATATTTGTTCTTTTAGGCCATTTGGCCTGCCTTTCAAATTTAAAAGTGAAAGATAGACGAGCATAAAGCGGAAATCCATCCACTCTTCTTCTAGAGAGTGCATGGGGGTTTTGTGATTCAGTAAGATTAATTACATACAAGATAAATTGTGTATGAGATGATTAACTAAGACATGTGACAGTTTCCTTTATGTTAAAGAAAAGAATCCCGATACGTTCTCATGAAACTTGTTATATAAGTGAATATTTGTTGTTTTAGGCCATTTGGCCTGCCTTTCAAATTTAAAAGTGAAAGATAGACGAGCATAAAGCGGAAATCCATCCACTCTTCTTCTAGAGAGTGCATGGGGGTTTTGTGATTCAGTAAGATTAATTACATACAAGATAAATTGTGTATGAGATGATTAACTAAGAAATGTGACAGTTTCCTTTATGTTAAAGCAAAGAATCCTGATACGCTCTCATGAAACTTGTTATATAAGCGAATATTTGTTCTTTTAGGCCATTTGGCCCGCCTTTCAAATTTAAAAGTGAAAGAAAGACGAGCATAAAGCGGAAATCCATCCACTCTTCTTCTAGAAAGTGCATTGGGGTTTTGTGATTCAGTAAGATTAATTACATACAAGATAAATTGTGTATGAGATGATTAACTAAGAAATGTGACAATTTCCTTTATGTTAAAGAAAATAATCCCGATACGTTCTCATGAAACTTGTTATATAAGTGAATATTTGTTCTTTTAGGCCATTTGGCCTGCCTTTCAAATTTAAAAGTGAAAGATAGACGAGTATAAAGCGGAAATCCATCCACTCTTCTTCTAGAGAGTGCATGGGGGTTTTGTGATTCAGTAAGATTAATTACATACAAGATAAATTGTGTATGAGATGATTAACTAAGAAATGTGACAGTTTCCTTTATGTTAAAGCAAAGAATCCTGATACGCTCTCATGAAACTTGTTATATAAGCACTGTAAAAAATATTAGTGTTACTTTACACCAAAAATTTTGGCAACAAAGTTGCCACCAAAAACGGTGTAAAGAAACACCCCTTGTAAATTGGTGTAATGAAACACCAAAAATTAATTAGTGTAAAGAAACACCACTTTTGGTGGCAACAAAGTTGCCACCAAAAGTGGTGTAATAAAACACCATCATCAATTTGGTGTGCTTTAACACCAAATTGGGTGTCCTACTAACTAATTCAGGATTTGCCACTTCGATGCAGCATCACACCAAATTTGGTGTTCAAAATCTGTCGTCCCAAATTATCCTTCGAGGAAAAGTGATTGAAAGGTTATGGATATTTATGTAAAGCTACAGGCATTTTTACTGGATTTTTCCCCTCTTAATTAAAAGATAACATATTTTGAAACAACTTTTATAATTAAAATTTAAAAAAATATATTGAGGATTTCAATTACAAATTTGCGAATTAATTTTGAAATATCCTTTTCTGAATCAAAGAGAAAAATATGTCTAAGTTTTATATAAATGTATAACAGTTTACAGAAAATTTAGAGATCTTTTTCTCTTTGATTCAGAAAAGGATATTTAAAAGTCAATTCGCAAATCTGTAATTGAAATCCTCAATATAATTTTTTTTAATTTTAATTATAAAAGTTTACTGATGTTTCAAAATATGTTATCTTTTAATCAAAAGAAGAAAAATCCAGTAAAAATGCCGGTAGCTTTACGTAAATATCCATAACCTTTCAATCACCTTTTCTCTTAGGATAATTTGGGACGACATATTTCCGGTCAAAGACTTGAAAAGAGCTTAGCTATAAAAAATAATTTGGTGCTGCAAGATTTATCGGGTGTTTAATTACAACAATTATGATAGCAACTTTGTTGCCACCATTAATAAAACCTTATTCAATTACAGTTATAATTAAAAAGAATTCCATATAGAAATTTAACAATATAAATGTTGTGATTACATAAATGTTAAAATAAACTTAGTCAGGAAATTCTGTTAGACTTTGTATTTTTTCATGTCAAAATACTTACGTATTTAACAATGAAGCCACATGAAACTATTTGCACTTATTTTTAGTAGTGAAAGGGTTTAATCGATTTTCAATATAGCATTGTAGAAGTTATGGCCATCCCCCACTCTTATTAACACCTAATATTTTATTATCCTAGTAATGAATGTTTTGCGTTTTGAATAAATTTCTTCAGAAATACCCCAAGGAAAATGTTACTCACTTTAAATAAAAATTAATTTTAAAATATCACTCTTAAGAAGCTTAAATTAATTGGATTTAATTACAAGTATTACTTGTTAGTGATATTTAACTATGGCATCCCAACACATCTTACATTTCTGGTTATAACTTAGTTGGTCAATAGAATAATCAGGTAACCATGTATGCAGAATTTATTCAAAATTTTAATAGTAAGAATTAAGAACAAAATAACTTTTATGATATTTATTTAACTAATACTGAATTGGAAAGTATAATACACATTTGTCAATACTAAAAGTATTATATGAAAATAATCAGAGACTAATAACTAAGTAAGAACGAATGAAATACAGTGAAGAAAGAAAAAAAGTTAAATTCAAAATATCTTAAAGAAATTTGAATGCATTAATAAACAAAATAACCTAACTTAATTTGAACAGGCAAGCAATGCTTATAATAATTCTTAACAGCTTGCAGACCAATGGGTTAGACACATACTTTTCTCATAAAGTTAGCAAAAAAAATTATAGAATTTTCTCTGAAGACATTTACTTACTCATATCTTAGGTGGGCAAAGTTCTGACAGTAAGCCTTTGGTCAAATCAGTATATTTGCAATTTCACAATAAAAAAATGATTTTTATAAGCACATAAAAAAGCATAAGTCAAGGTTAAAAGTAAAGAACGGTTTTAGCTAATCATAAAAAAAAATTGCATATTGCAGTGTACCAAACCACACAAACAGCATATAATTATTACTTAACATTATCAAAACACATTTCATGGTTAAATATATTGATATTAACCAAAATAGTATTACAGTTAAACCCAAAACAGGCTTACACAATTTTTTAATTGTCATTTTGGATTTGTACTGTTCAAATTGCCCACTTAAGATATATTACACACAATATTATACAATTTTTATATGTAACAAAAAAAAATCTTAAGTATTACATTCCATGTATGAAACATCATTTAATGTTACCAAAATATGTTTTAAGACAATGTACCAGTTTCCATTTTTGTAGTAGCTGGAAAATGGATATCTAAATTGCAAGAGACTTGCATCCATAAAAAAAAATCTTGAACAGTCCTTATTAGACATTTTTTAAATTTTATATGCACCAAAATGATCATTGAAAACACACTCATAATCTTCTAAAAGAAAAAAAACTTTATCACTATCTGTTATAATGAGCAAAATTTTTGAAAAAATTGGTTCTTCTTCAACTAATTTCCTAACAATAAATAAACCACTAACATATTTTAAAAAGTTAATAGTAAAGTGTGAAACAGAATATAGTTCCCTAGTGAATCCTTTGTCTTTCACAATAACCTGAGCAGCTTCTGGTTGTATAGAACTTAATTCAAGTGGTTTGGTAATCCCAACCGATTTATTATGCTGAAGGTATCCATTTGAATTACAAGCATAATATGCTTGACGTAATTGATGGCGATTTGCTAATGTGAGAGTTATATTTTTAAATTTTTTTCCTATTGCAGCAAGTCTCTTAAAATAATAATGCTTCGCTTCAAATCTCAATGTCCAACAGTGACGGAGAGGCCCAAAATTTAACATGTGAGAAGGGTAATGAATAAGAAAGTGCTGCTTTGGTATCATCATTTTATCAGGAAAAAGTTCTCTAAAAAAATGTAGGTGGTCATCAATTCTAATTTTTAAATAAGCAATATGGTCTACTGTGAGAACAGGGGCAAAAATAAGTTCAACAATACCCTTTAAATCTATAAACAATTTCCAATATGAATTGTCTTCAGGAATGACAGCAGCACACATTAACGGGAGTAATCTGACAAGTGTCCACATTCGAGCAGCTGTCTGATTTATTTTACATTTTTTATTTATTAAAGATGGTTTATCAATAGAATCTAAAGGTCCATAAGGCCACATTTCAATTTGTTTATTTATATAATCAATAGAAATTACTTTGTGTGTGTGTAAAGCTTCTAAAACTAAACCTGTTTCATATGGGACAACTCCTTCTAGCAAATCATGGGCAATATCAGGAGGGAGACCACGTGTAACATGAAAAAATTCTGAATTAAATGGAGAATTGTTTTTTATTCCATACTGAATTAACTTTGTGTCATCAGCAAGCAACTCTGTTACATGTTGTTTATAGTTTTCAGGAGTCCTCAATGTAATATGATCATCAGTATATGTGTTTTGTATCTCAGCCTTATTACACAAGCATGTTCTGCAATAACAGTTTACTTTATTAGAGAATGATTCCACAAAACCACCAATCATATTGCTTCCTAAATTGTCACCACTAATAAAAGACAGACAGCCAACAAAAGTTTCAGCTCTCACAGAAATTCCATCAGTTGCAAGAATATTCAAATCCTTAACTAAGGGTTCAACAATTTTACCAATACCAAAATATTTCACATCTGTACTTTTACAAATAATAACTAATTGAATTATATCAGTTGAAGATCTATACTGTGGATATACATTTCCTAGAACATAGTAAAATGCCAGTAATTTGTGAGTTTTTCTATGAACACCTAATGGGTTACAAATCTCAAATTCATCACAAAACAGATTTAATTTTAAGGAATGGAAGTTGGTAGAAAACAGGGGATGAGTTTTACAGAATTTACCATCATCAAAACTTGTTATAAGATTTTTGGCTTTGTCACACTTAGGGTTCACAACTTGTGTAAATACATCATCTTGCATCAACAAAAATTTCAAAGTTTTTAATATAGACACATAATGAAAACAACACGACTTGTTGAAACTATTATTTCCTAAAATATACTCAACAGGAAGAACCATTTGCATGTTTGTTTCATAGTACTTCATTCTCCTATAATTATTAGATAATGAATCAATGCTCGCAAAAATACAATTTTGTTTCAAAATTTCATTAATCTTTAGAAAACTCTCATTACTTATACTTAAATTAGAAGTTTCATTTTTAATTTTGTTAATTAAATAATCACTCTGCATTTCCAACAAAGAATTAAAATCCTGCAAGATTTTTTGGGTTGTGGACAGAGGTAGCATGTGTTTTTCCTGAGCTTTTAATAATAATAAACTAACATGTCGTTTCATTTTTGAATCAAAATTTTCTTCAGTTGCACCTATATCATCTTCTACATTTATTGATTTAAAGTCCATTAACGGATCTTTACTACAATTAATGTGACTTAAAAATTCTTCATCGCAATTATTCAAATTATTTTTACTTTTATCAGTGTGCGTATAATATGTATGTTTTCTACTCAAATGTGATCGATAAGAGGAAAAACTGCAACGTTTTGGATACTCGAAATTAAATATAAAGTATGATGCTATCAGATTGGTGACTGCTTCCGATAATGAATTGCAGTGGAGAATAATTTCATGCTCAGCTAGCACATAGTATTTTTCTTGTTTAGTCTCAAACCCAATGATTCCTACATGAGGCGATGAATAACCTGCTTTCTTAATGTCATCAATAGAAGTAGTTGCCTATAAGAGAAATTAAAATTAAAATCAGTGCTACTCGATTTCACTGCATGACAAATACAATTTTAATTTTTTTCTTTAAATATAGCATAAACCTCATCATGCGGTCGATGCAGTTTTTTTTTTTCTTGGGGCCCATTTTGTGAAAAATAAGTTATCATTGTGAAATTTATCATATTTTTGTGAAAAATAACATTTTGTAACAAAGGATGAAATTTAGCTAACTCAAATTCAAACGAAGCATTTAATAATAATTTCTTCTTTAAGTCCTTCTGTTAAAGTTTTACTTTTCAGTGAACTTGTTTTGTTGGCAAATTACAAATTTTAAAACATAACGAAATAAAAATAATCAATGAAGAGTATGTTTTTATGGAATAGAAATTTGTGAAAATGTTTATTTTTTTTAAATGAATTTTGTGAAGGAGAATGTTTTGTTAAATAAGATTTTTGTGAACGGGCTCTAAATAGACCCCAAAATTTTCCTGGATCGACCCTTGATCATCCAAGCATGCTATTATAAAACTTGATAACTGATAATGTAGAAGAAAGATTAAGACAAGATTTATCGTTTTATAGACAAAACATTTACCACATAGATTTTAGCTATATTTCACTTATACAAAGAGTAACGTGCAGAAAACAAACCAACTTAGAAAGTATGGCATGCAGGAAGAAAAATTATAAAGAAATATTTATTGATACTACAAGTTTAGTAATCCTTTAACAAACAGTTAAAGAGATTTAGCAGATTCTGATATGTAAAATAAAGAATGTATTTTTTCTCTTTCATCTGTTGTAACTGACTATAAATGCTTTATTTTGGCAGTCTATTGTAAATTACATAAATATGGGCAACATCAACAACAACAAAAAAGGTTTGTACAAGCAAATATTTATCATTTTGATGAGATCTTTAGTTTGATTCTTTATCAAGCAATTCAAATCTTTAATGAGATTGTGACATAAGGGAACAGACTACATTATCAGGGTTGTTTAATTTAAATGTAAGATTTGATAGATAAATATTTTTCTAATACTAGGTGAAATCTAAAAGTTATAGCTTCTAATCAATCTTAGAGACAAGTGACTCATTTTTTTAGCATATGAAAGTAATTTATAAACACATGAGCAACAATAGTTAAAGCTGATATTTGCAGTCTCCTTTCATAGAAACCTGTGAAATATTAATTGAGGCGTATAATTTATTTATAAAATGTGAAAACATTGCCGTATTTATTATAGTGCTACATTTTACCTATTATTCAATTGTAATGTTGAAAATCCCCAACATTTTGCACAATCAGCCTTCACCCCCATCTCCCAACCCAAAACCGACCCACAGGGCTTTGTACGGAGGCTCTATTAAATATTATTTAAACTGAAATTTAAATCATGATGAAAATCATTTTTATAAGAATGTCTTTGATTAAATGCAGAGCTAAAACTAGGATTTTTCTAACATATTAGGCAGGAATCTTAGAAATCTTTTCCTGAAAATTTAAGGGCAATGGAAGACATTTTAAACATTTACATGTATGTAATAACAATACTTTTTATGTAAGTCAATAACAGGTGGCACACTGCTAAATAATATTCCTATCATTTTCAACCACATTAAATTCATTTCTAACACATGCAAATAAAATACATACTTTTCACACATTTCATAAAAAAGAAAAATAATGTTACAAACCAAGACATTTTAATTTAATATCAAAGAAATGTTTCTAATATAGATGCACAGAAAATAAAAGTGGGCAAGAAAAATATGGTTACTTTTCCATTATACGGATACCATTGTCGCCAAGCATACATTTAATATATACATTATGCATTAACATACATTTTGGCATGGTGTCAGTATAATGGAAAAGTACCAAAACATGTTATTGTCTTGTACGGTCACTAACACTGTAAATAAATTAAATAGCATGTTATAAAAACTTTAAACATTTAATAAGAGCGATAAAAATTGTATAAAAAAATGCTGTCATTTTGTAAATGTGAAAGCAACATTGCATATAAAATATTACCTAACTATCTTATGTAAACATTAGGCACAACATCCCTCGAGGAGGGGAAGGGGGAAACTCTTACTCTTATGTTAAACCTTTCTTCTCCAAAGACACCTTATTTTTGCAGATAATCAAATAAATTAATAACAGTATTTGTAATTTATCACTTACCGTGTATGTTAAAAATAGCTGGTCTTCAGAAAAATGCACAGGTAATGAGATCAGCAGAAATTCATCTTTAGCTATTGCTGTGTCAGCTTGCTCTTGGAGACATTTCAGAGTTTCAACCCATGAAGGAAGGCTTTTTCGTGCCAATAATAAATTATAGAGCTGCTTATTATATAAACTGAGAAATTTTGGAATACACTGAAAAATGTTAGATTTCCCTGTTATTCGGAAAAATTCATCAGCAAAGTGCTGTTTATTAAATAAGTTTGGATATTTAATTTTTAAATCAGCAACTTTCATATATTGATTGACAATTTCATCTCTTCTAATGTCAAATGTTTCATTTAACTCAGATGAAGCACTAGCCTGTTCATTAATAACCATGAGTTGTTTTTTGAACTGTGGTATTTCTTTCTTTTCATTCGCTTTTTCTCCTTTGTTATGGAACTTATTGGTTATTTTCTTCTGCTTTACTTCCTCACTTTGATCAAATCTACGCATATTTTTTCAATTTATCTCGAATAGCCTGTCGCCATCCACCATATCCAGTTCCAATGGACTCTTTTAAATATGGGTATTTAGAAACAATGGCTCTTGCCATGTCGGTCACCATAACTGATGTCGGATATTTTGAATGTTTCACAACAGATGAACATATGGTATGTATTAATTCTGACCGCAAAACCCTAGGTAAGGGTACCTCATCTTGCAAAGCTTGTCTTAGGCGACTTGAAAAGTCTTTAGCCGGTATTGTGAAATTATCTAGGGGAAAAGATGACTGTGGAGTTGCTGCAGCAAATAGATCTGGTTCTGATGATTCACAGGAACCAGAAGCTTTTATCTCATCAGTGAAAAATGGTTCAGCTATATGGGATGATGATTTCGATTCAGCACAGTCAGGAACTGAATTTTCAATATATAATACTTTGGGTGTATCTAACACAATTCTATATTTCTTACCTGGAAGAATGTTTTCATCTTTTTGTACATCAATGTACTCCTGCCAAACTTCATTAAAAAACTGTATAATAATGGATACTGTCCGATCAATACAAAATCTAGCATAAACCTCCTGAAACATCAAATAAGAATGCATAAGTTTCAAGTACATCTTGTATAAATTCAGTAACCATACCAGGAGTTGATCCTGACAAAATTGGAGGCCTATTTCATAAAAACTCATTTAATAAAGCAAGCCCATTCTCAAAATCCATTTTACTAACATAGCCATAGGCTTCTTACAAAATTCATTATTTATTAAATAAAAACTACCCTTACATGATTTAATGGAACAGATGTCGCAGACGCACCGGGATTTGTGCAATTTTTCTTTGCGCCATTTTGGCAAAAAAACCCAATTTTCCCAATCTTTTATTACACACACGCATTTAATTGAATTTATTATTTTTATATTATTTGATTTATTTACACATATATTCATTTTTATTATAAAAAAACAGGTTGCTATACACAGCAAAAATCGCCATTTATGGTGCCAAAAAGAAAACCCTGTGCAGTGACATCTGTACCGATTTAATCAAAATTGTTTGGGTGTACTGAAATTAATGATTAAAAATTGAAAAATTAATTAAATCCATGATTATTGTTTCTTTCTTAGCTTAAAAATCAGAAAATATAATGATTAATGAAATACAATTATTTGATTGATTGGAAATTTTTTTCTTATTTACGGCTATACCAAAAACAACCATTTTACAGGTAACAGAAAAATCGCCAAAAATAACTGCTTCATCAGCAGTTATGACAGTTGAAGTTGAATAAAATCTAATAATCTTAATTTTACAATGTTTATGAGAAACACCATAGAAAACACATGCTATTTTTTTATGTTAAGTAGAGGATATTTAAAAGAATAACAGGACAATCTTCAGTAATGTAATGCATGAAAAAGTAAACAAATAAGTGATTCAGCAAATCTTAAAAATGTATTTTTACTAATATAACTATAAAATGCAGAAAAATATTCTGGTACTTCTATATTATCCAGTCAACCAATTTCCGTAAAAAAAAAAAAAACTATCGCCAAATTATTTGCCAAACTGTAGCATCCAATAAACAAATGAAAGAATGTTGCCATTTGAATCTCAAAAAAAAAAGTAAGGAAAAGAAACGAAAGAAAAAGAAATTAGGAAAGCCCCATTCATTAAAGTATCATTTCTCAGCAAGTTTAAACAATAAAATTTACAATACATTAAAGAAAAAAGAAACCAAAATAATCTTTGATATTTATTTATTTACATTATTTTTTTTAATTATCCCTCTCGACTGTTGGATAAATATTTGTGATGTCAGTTGAAAGTGATTTATTGTACGTAACTACACATTGCAACATATTTTCAATGCTTTTTCTGTTTAAATATCATGATGTCGAAGACGTAATTTTTATTTTAGTTAATGAAGTAACTAATAAATCAGTAAAACATCATTAAAAAATCATTAACATCCAATTAAAAATCATTTGATGAAATAACAAGCACGTGTAACGCATTTGACGTCACGATCATTATTTTTAGCTTTAAATCCCATAGTTTGGCAATAGCGAAAATTTCTCCATCTTTGCATAAAAATTGATTAGTTTACAACAATGGATGTGTTTTAGAAGATATGGATTTGAAACGAACAATGATTAAAGAGGACATTTTAAAACATTCTTTTAAATATTAAAAAAAAAAAATTAAGAGTATTCAAATCCAAACTGCTTATTTTGATACACATTTTTAAATTCAATTTTGCTCTAAAATGCCTCCAATTGGCAGGTTCTCTTATTCAGAAACTTTTATAATGTCTGTATTGTCTCAATGTTTTGATAAAGGCAGAATATATTTCAAAAAATGCTGTCAAAGTGGACATTTTGAACAAAATTTCCCAAAGCGATAGCGCTGAAAACAAAAAAAATTATACTGTGAAAATAAATGTTCGTAATTCAATTTCTAATTAATTGAACGAAAAATAAAAACATAGGTCCCTTATAAATCTCTTCATAAATCACACCGCCAAGTTTCATGTTTTTACTTTTAAAAATGAGTCTGAAAATGTGTCTCAAAATTTTGAGTTGCTGAGCGTGGAAAAATATTTTTTTAATACCGCCTTAACATAAAATTTCCATGGTGCCTTTGAGCAGATGCAATGCAGAATGCGCATAGGAGCTCACTCGGTTGTATTATCACAGGGTAATGTACTTTATTTATACTACGTTCGTTTATTTACTGAATATGATATGGACAAAGGAATATACTATTTGCATGATCATAAGTCCTTGAAAATTTATTTCTTGCAGTACTGAATATAACTGCAATTTCGAAATGATTTGCATTACACAGTTGTTTACAGATTGTCTGTTTGGAGTTTGCATCGAAAATAGTACTGTGTTTCACTAGGGGAAGAAGTTCTAAAATAAAATTTATGAAACACTTTTTCATACTATCCCCCTATTAAATAATAAAGAAGCTTATTTTACTCATATTGTTATAGTAATTTGTTTCTGTCAGGTTTTGACGGGTTCCATCTAGTATACATAAAATAATACATATTTATATAAAGATTGTGTATATTTTTTAACATGTGACACATACAACGTTTATTATTGTCCACCCTGGGTCACCTCCTGAATTCAACACTGTTTGTATCTTTACATTTAAAAATTAGCCCGTCATTGTGTCAGAAAATTTTGAATTTGTTGCACAGTGAACTTGAAAACAGCTTTAATAGAGCTTTAGATTTAACTTTTAAAGTTCAAAGTTGATAAATTTTGGGGAAAATGAAACAATAAAGAAGAAAGTTAAAATTTAATATTTACTTACGTATTAACACCACCGTAGGTACAGATTTGGCGGTTTTTAAGTGCCGCCAATCTTTCATAGCACTAAAAAATGGCGTCAAAAATCAGCAAACAACAAGGAATCCAAAAGATAACTGTGTGCGCGTGCAAACAACAAGATTGTTCTTTATTGGCACATTAGCGCAACTTCTGCTGCGGTGGCGTTAGTACACAAGTACCATTTAATAAAGTAGCATTAAACATCAATATTGTTTAGAAAATAGTAAACATTAATTTCTTTACAAAAAACATTGCAAAATTTAAATATCTTACATTTTCAAATTCATCCAATGATGCTGGTAAATTAAACAATTTACTTCTTGAATTATAGGATACCAAAATATCTTTTTCCATGCTAAAAATGATAAAATATAAACTAAATCAAATTTTAGAATAATACCATATACAAGAGCATAAATCAAGAAAAAATAAGTAAAGTTTCTAATATTTAAAAATTAGGGCTGTAGCTAGATGTGAATAATAGGGGGAGGGGTTCTCAAGAAAATGTAGCGGAGGCTCATATTTTTTTTTCTCTCTCTCTCTGACACATGCACGCACAAAAACACACACACATATATATATAGATGATCAAAGTATTATGCAGAAAGATAAATTAGTGTATATTCATATTCTAGGCACTATGTTTTTTATTAAATTGTTGATAACATCATTGTATACTAAGAAAAGAAAAGGCTGGAGAATAAAAATTTCCAGTGTAAACTAGTGTATAATTATACTGGTGAAATAATAAGTGATGATGTCAACAATAAATAAAAAGCTTGCGGTTCACCCGTTTCATAAAGAGTTGCAACCTTTAATCAAAGTATTATGCAGAAAGATAAATTAGTGTATATTCATATTCTAGGCACTATGTTTTTTATTAAATTGTTGATAACATCATTGTATACTAAGAAAAGAAAAGGCTGGAGAATAAAAATTTCCAGTGTAAACTAGTGTATAATTATACTGGTGAAATAATAAGTGATGATGTCAACAATAAATAAAAAGCTTGCGGTTCACCCGTTTCATAAAGAGTTGCAACCTTTAATTATTTTATTAAAATTCCCTACCCTTAAGGATTTTAAAGTTGTATTTGTATACGATAAAAAAAATTGACAAAATCAAGGATGTACTTTGCATTTTAAAGTTATTGTTTTTAAAACACTTATTTGCAGTTTTTATACATATTACAATTTAGTATTTGTAAGAATGTTAAAAAATGTAAAAGGATCCCAAAACAAAGTTCGATTTTTGAACAGTTTCATTTGGTGACCTGAGAATCTTTCCTAAGGGGGTGTGGGGGGGGGGGTCATTTTTTTTTAATCTAGAAGATTTGTAAAAAATACTGTTATTAGGATTATATTAATTATATCACAACTATTGCAGAATTATAAAATAAATAAAAGTAGATTTCCAAAAGCTAAAAATCTTCTACGGAAGCAGCAAATTATATTTTTATAATCACAAAAGTTTGCTTTTGAGCAAATGTTTAACAAATGTTAATACGAATTTCTAGAAAAGCCAAACACAAAGAGAGTGTAGTCCAGGGAATAAGCTTACTTTTAATTATGCTGCATACAAGATTTCAAAACTCCTCACAGTACAGAGGAAAAATTATGAAAATTCAAATCACTATGGACTGCTTAGATATTTAACAATAAATACTGTTTTTTTTCACATAAAAAATGATTTCTAAACGTTATTATTCAGATACAACATACACTACTGATTTTTTCCCCTTTAAAATATGATTTAAATGTTCTTTTAATGCAATCCACAAGTATTTTGCTTTAAAATTAAAACAGGAACTAAATATTATGTTCTAAAATATGATAATTTTTTATTAAGGGCTAATGTTAATTCTATAGGGCATTATTTTTCTAATATCTCGTTTGCATTTAAATATTTTTAAATGATTTTATTTTATTTTATTTTATTATTATTTTTTTTTTTTGCACTGGATAGCAGAGATCAATCTCTATTTCCGCCGTTGATTACTTTTTCGATTTTTTTTCTACGAAGATACTTTCATTTTCGGAACCGGTTTCGAAAGTAAAAGCATCTTCCTAAAAAAAATCCGCAAAGAAAATCGAAAACGTAATCAACGGCGGAAATAGAGATTAATCTCTGCTACCCAATGTAAAAAAAAAACAAAAAACAAAAACATTTAAAACTATTCAAATACAAACGAGATATTAGAAAAATAATGCCTATAGAATATAGAATTAACATTAGCGATCGAGTGTTGTCAAGTGCGTGAAGAGGATTATTAAGCAAAAACAACTAACCAAGTAAAAATTCTCATGCTTTGTTTAGTTAATTTCCCTCATCTAACTATACAAACACTATTTAGTATTATCTATTAAATATATAAGGAATAATTACTAGGCTTACCTTATGTTATTAACAGCACTTCATAATGAAATCAAAATGGTTCATTCCGTTCTCTGCTCTGTTGTCGTCTGCTGACGCAACACTCTGACGTCATCGTATATTTCAACACCACAGAGCTGGATTGCGAGATAAAAATGTACACCTATATTGGAGTTTTGGTTTCCGGAATTAATTTCAAATTGTCATTCTTGGTGTGTGATATCACCGATTTTTTTTTAAAGAGTACAGATAAACTATTTTAAGTGTATTATAACACTTAATTCAGTGTTGACACCAAAATTAGTGCATATTTAAACCTTATTTGGCATTTCATAAACCCAAATTAAGCGTAATTATACTCCCCATTTTTTACAGTGAGTGAATATTTGTTCTTTTAGGCCATTTGGCCCGCCTTTCAAATTTAAAAGTGAAAGAAAGACGAGCATAAAGCGGAAATCCATCCACTCTTCTTTTAGAGAGTGCATGGGGGTTTTGTGATTCAGTAAGATTAATTACATACAAGATAAATTGTGTATGAGATGATTAACTAAGAAATGTGACAGTTTCCTTTATGTTAAAGCAAAGAATCCCGATACGTTCTCATGAAACTTGTTATACAAGTGAATATTTGTACTTTTAGGCCATTTGGCCCGCCTTTTAAATTTAAAAGTGAAAGAAAGACGAGCATAAAACGGAAATCCATACTCTCTTCTTCTAGAGAGTGCATGGGGGTTTTGTGATTCAGTAAGATTAATTACATACAAGATAAATTTTGTATGAGATGATTAACTAAGAAATGTCACAGTTTGCTTTATGTTAAAGCAAAGAATCCCGATACGTTCTCATGGAACTTGTTATATAAGTGGATATTTGTTCTTTTAGGCCATTTGGCCTGCCTTTCAAATTTAAAAGTGAAAGATAGACGAGTATAAAGCGGAAATCCATCCACTCTTCTTCCAGAGAGTGCATGTGGGTTTTGTGATTCAGTAAGATTAATTACATACAGGATAAATTGTGTATGAGATGATTAACTAAGAAATGTGACAGTTTCCTTTATGTTAAAGCAAAGAATCCTGATACGCTCTCATGAAACTTGTTATATAAGTGACTATTTGTTCTTTTAGGCCATTTGGCCCGCCTTTCAAATTTAAAAGTGAAAGAAAGACGAGCATAAAGCGGAAATCCATCCACTCTTCTTTTAGAGAGTGCATGGGGGTTTTGTGATTCAATAAGATTAATTACATACAAGATAAATTGTGTATGAGATGATTAACTAAGAAATGTGACAGTTTCCTTTATGTTAAAGCAAAGAATCCCGATACGTTCTCATGAAACTTGTTATACAAGTGAATATTTGTACTTTTAGGCCATTTGGCCCGCCTTTTAAATTTAAAAGTGAAAGAAAGACGAGCATAAAACGGAAATCCATACTCTCTTCTTCTAGAGAGTGCGTGGGGGTTTTGTGATTCAGTAAGATTAATTACATACAAGATAAATTTTGTATGAGATGATTAACTAAGAAATGTCACAGTTTGCTTTATGTTAAAGCAAAGAATCCCGATACGTTCTCATGGAACTTGTTATATAAGTGAATATTTGTTCTTTTAGGCCATTTGGCCCGACTTTCAAATTTAAAAGTGAAAGAAAGACGAGCATAAAGCGGAAATCCATCCACTCTTCTTCTAGAAAGTGCATGGGGGTTTTGTAATTCAGTAAGATTAATTACATACAAGATAAATTGTGTATGAGATGATTAACTAAGTAATGTGACAATTTCCTTTATGTTAAAGAAAAGAATCCCGATACGTTCTCATGAAACTTGTTATATAAGTGAATATTTGTTCTTTTAGGCCATTTGGCCTGCCTTTCAAATTTAAAAGTGAAAGATAGACGAGTATAAAGCGGAAATCCATCCACTCTTCTTCTAGAGAGTGCATGGGGGTTTTGTGATTCAGTAAGATTAATTACATACAAGATAAATTGTGTATGAGATGATTAACTAAGAAATGTGACAGTTTCCTTTATGTTAAAGCAAAGAATCCTGATACGCTCTCATGAAACTTGTTATATAAGTGAATATTTGTTCTTTTAGGCCATTTGGCCCGCCTTTCAAATTTAAAAGTGAAAGAAAGACGAGCATAAAGCGGAAATCCATCCACTCTTCTTTTAGAGAGTGCATGGGTGTTTTGTGATTCAGTAAGATTAATTACATACAAGATAAATTGTGTATGAGATGATTAACTAAGAAATGTGACAGTTTCCTTTATGTTAAAGCAAAGAATCCCGATACGTTCTCATGAAACTTGTTATACAAGTGAATATTTGTACTTTTAGGCCATTTGGCCCGCCTTTTAAATTTAAAAGTGAAAGAAAGACGAGCATAAAACGGAAATCCATACTCTCTTCTTCTAGAGAGTGCATGGGGGTTTTGTGATTCAGTAAGATTAATTACATACAAGATAAATTTTGTATGAGATGATTAACTAAGAAATGTCACAGTTTGCTTTATGTTAAAGCAAAGAATCCCGATACGTTCTCATGGAACTTGTTATATAAGTGAATATTTGTTCTTTTAGGCCATTTGGCCCGACTTTCAAATTTAAAAGTGAAAGAAAGACGAGCATAAAGCGGAAATCCATCCACTCTTCTTCTAGAAAGTGCATGGGGGTTTTGTAATTCAGTAAGATTAATTACATACAAGATAAATTGTGTATGAGATGATTAACTAAGTAATGTGACAATTTCCTTTATGTTAAAGAAAAGAATCCCGATACGTTCTCATGAAACTTGTTATATAAGTGAATATTTGTTCTTTTAGGCCATTTGGCCTGCCTTTCAAATTTAAAAGCGAAAGATAGACGAGCATAAAGCGGAAATCCATCCACTCTTCTTCTAGAGAGTGCATGGGGGTTTTGTGATTCAGTAAGATTAATTACATACAAGATAAATTGTGTATGAGATGATTAACTAAGAAATGTGACAGTTTCCTTTATGTTAAAGCAAAGAATCCTGATACGCTCTCATGAAACTTGTTATATAAGTGAATATTTGTTCTTTTAGGCCATTTGGCCCGCCTTTCAAATTTAAAAGTGAAAGATAGACGAGCATAAAGCGGAAATCCATCCACTCTTTTTTTAGAGAGTGCATGGGGGCTTTGTGATTCAGTAAGATTAATTACATACAAGATAAATTATGTATGAGATGATTAACTAAGAAATGTGACAATTTCCTTTATGTTAAAGAAAATTATCCCGATACGTTCTCATGAAACTTGTTATATAAGTGAATATTTGTTGTTTTAGGCCATTTGGCCTGCCTTTCAAATTTAAAAGTGAAAGATAGACGAGCATAAAGCGGAAATCCATCCACTCTTCTTCTAGAGAGTGCATGGGGGTTTTGTGATTCAGTAAGATTAATTACATACAAGATAAATTGTGTATGAGATGATTAACTGATAAATGTGACAGTTTCCTTTATGTTAAAGCAAAGAATCCTGATACGCTCTCATGAAACTTGTTATATAAGTGGATATTTGTTCTTTTAGGCCATTTGGCCTGCCTTTCAAATTTAAAAGTGAAAGATAGACGAGCATAAAGCGGAAATCCATCCACTCTTCTTCTAGAGAGTGCATGGGGGTTTTGTGATTCAGTAAGATTAATTACATACAAGATAAATTGTGTATGAGATGATTAACTGATAAATGTGACAGTTTCCTTTATGTTAAAGCAAAGAATCCTGATACGCTCTCATGAAACTTGTTATATAAGTGGATATTTGTTCTTTTAGGCCATTTGGCCTGCCTTTCAAATTTAAAAGTGAAAGATAGACGAGCATAAAGCGGAAATCCATCCACTCTTCTTCTAGAGAGTGCATGGGGGTTTTGTGATTCAGTAAGATTAATTACATACAAGATAAATTGTGTATGAGATGATTAACTAAGAAATGTGATAATTTCCTTTATGTTAAAGAAAAGAATCCCGATACGTTCTCATGAAACTTGTTATATAAGTGAATATTTGTTCTTTTAGGCCATTTGGCCCGACTTTCAAATTTAAAAGTGAAAGAAAGACGAGCATAAAGCGGAAATCCATCCACTCTTCTTCTAGAAAGTGCATGGGGGTTTTGTGATTCAGTAAGATTAATTACATACAAGATAAATTGTGTATGAGATGATTAACTAAGAAATGTGACAATTTCCTTTATGTTAAAGAAAAGAATCCCGATACGTTCTCATGAAACTTGTTATATAAGTGAATATTTGTTCTTTTAGGCCATTAGGCCTGCCTTTCAAATTTAAAAGTGAAAGATAGACGAGTATAAAGCGGAAATCCATCCACTCTTCTTCTAGAGAGTGCATGGGGGTTTTGTGATTCAGTAAGATTAATTACATACAAGATAAATTGTGTATGAGATGATTAACTAAGAAATGTGACAGTTTCCTTTATGTTAAAGCAAAGAATCCTGATACGCTCTCATGAAACTTGTTATATAAGTGAATATTTGTTCTTTTAGGCCATTTGGCCCGCCTTTCAAATTTAAAAGTGAAAGGAAGACGAGCATAAAGCGGAAATCCATCCACTCTTCTTTTAGAGAGTGCATGGGGGTTTTGTGATTCAGTAAGATTAATTACATACAAGATAAATTGTGTATGAGATGATTAACTAAGAAATGTGACAGTTTCCTTTATGTTAAAGCAAAGAATCCCGATACGTTCTCATGAAACTTGTTATACAAGTGAATATTTGTACTTTTAGGCCATTTGGCCCGCCTTTTAAATTTAAAAGTGAAAGAAAGACGAGCATAAAACGGAAATCCATACTCTCTTCTTCTAGAGAGTGCATGGGGGTTTTGTGATTCAGTAAGATTAATTACATACAAGATAAATTTTGTATGAGATGATTAACTAAGAAATGTCACAGTTTGCTTTATGTTAAAGCAAAGAATCCCGATACGTTCTCATGGAACTTGTTATATAAGTGAATATTTGTTCTTTTAGGCCATTTGGCCCGCCTTTCAAATTTAAAAGTGAAAGAAAGACGAGCATAAAACGGAAATCCATACTCTCTTCTTCTAGAGAGTGCATGGGGGTTTTGTGATTCAGTAAGATTAATTACATACAAGATAAATTTTGTATGAGATGATTAACTAAGAAATGTCACAGTTTGCTTTATGTTAAAGCAAAGAATCCCGATACGTTCTCATGGAACTTGTTATATAAGTGAATATTTGTTCTTTTAGGCCATTTGGCCCGACTTTCAAATTTAAAAGTGAAAGAAAGACGAGCATAAAGCGGAAATCCATCCACTCTTCTTCTAGAAAGTGCATGGGGGTTTTGTGATTCAGTAAGATTAATTACATACAAGATAAATTGTGTATGAGATGATTAACTAAGAAATGTGACAATTTCCTTTATGTTAAAGAAAAGAATCCCGATACGTTCTCATGAAACTTGTTATATAAGTGAATATTTGTTCTTTTAGGCCATTTGGCCTGCCTTTCAAATTTAAAAGTGAAAGATAGACGAGTATAAAGCGGAAATCCATCCACTCTTCTTCTAGAGAGTGCATGGGGGTTTTGTGATTCAGTAAGATTAATTACATACAAGATAAATTGTGTATGAGATGATTAACTAAGAAATGTGACAATTTCCTTTATGTTAAAGAAAAGAATCCCGATACGTTCTCATGAAACTTGTTATATAAGTGAATATTTGTTCTTTTAGGCCATTTGGCCCGCCTTTCAAATTTAAAAGTGAAAGAAAGACGAGCATAAAGCGGAAATCCATCCACTCTTCTTTTAGAGAGTGCATGGGGGTTTTGTGATTCAGTAAGATTAATTACATACAAGATAAATTGTGTATGAGATGATTAACTAAGAAATGTGACAGTTTCCTTTATGTTAAAGCAAAGAATCCCGATACGTTCTCATGAAACTTGTTATACAAGTGAATATTTGTACTTTTAGGCCATTTGGCCCGCCTTTTAAATTTAAAAGTGAAAGAAAGACGAGCATAAAACGGAAATCCATACTCTCTTCTTCTAGAGAGTGCATGGGGGTTTTGTGATTCAGTAAGATTAATTACATACAAGATAAATTTTGTATGAGATGATTAACTAAGAAATGTCACAGTTTGCTTTATGTTAAAGCAAAGAATCCCGATACGTTCTCATGGAACTTGTTATATAAGTGAATATTTGTTCTTTTAGGCCATTTGGCCCGACTTTCAAATTTAAAAGTGAAAGATAGACGAGCATAAAGCGGAAATCCATCCACTCTTCTTCTAGAAAGTGCATGGGGGTTTTGTGATTCAGTAAGATTAATTACATACAAGATAAATTGTGTATGAGATGATTAACTAAGAAATGTGACAATTTCCTTTATGTTAAAGAAAAGAATCCCGATACGTTCTCATGAAACTTGTTATATAAGTGAATATTTGTTCTTTTAGGCCATTTGGCCTGCCTTTCAAATTTAAAAGCGAAAGATAGACGAGCATAAAGCGGAAATCCATCCACTCTTCTTCTAGAGAGTGCATGGGGGTTTTGTGATTCATTAAGATTAATTACATACAAGATAAATTGTGTATGAGATGATTAACTGATAAATGTGACAGTTTCCTTTATGTTAAAGCAAAGAATCCTGATACGCTCTCATGAAACTTGTTATATAAGTAAATATTTGTTCTTTTAGGCCATTTGGCCCGCCTTTCAAATTTAAAAGTGAAAGATAGACGAGCATAAAGCGGAAATCCATCCACTCTTTTTTTAGAGAGTGCATGGGGGCTTTGTGATTCAGTAAGATTAATTACATACAAGATAAATTGTGTATGAGATGATTAACTAAGAAATGTGACAATTTCCTTTATGTTAAAGAAAAGAATCCCGATACGTTCTCATGAAACTTGTTATATAAGTGAATATTTGTTGTTTTAGGCCATTTGGCCTGCCTTTCAAATTTAAAAGTGAAAGATAGACGAGCATAAAGCGGAAATCCATCCACTCTTCTTTTAGAGAGTGCATGGAGGTTTTGTGATTCAGTAAGATTAATTACATACAAGATAAATTGTGTATGAGATGATTAACTGATAAATGTGACAGTTTCCTTTATGTTAAAGCAAAGAATCCTGATACGCTCTCATGAAACTTGTTATATAAGTGGATATTTGTTCTTTTAGGCCATTTGGCCTGCCTTTCAAATTTAAAAGTGAAAGATAGACGAGCATAAAGCGGAAATCCATCCACTCTTCTTCTAGAGAGTGCATGGGGGTTTTGTGATTCAGTAAGATTAATTACATACAAGATAAATTGTGTATGAGATGATTAACTAAGAAATGTGATAATTTCCTTTATGTTAAAGAAAAGAATCCCGATACGTTCTCATGAAACTTGTTATATAAGTGAATATTTGTTCTTTTAGGCCATTTGGCCCGACTTTCAAATTTAAAAGTGAAAGAAAGACGAGCATAAAGCGGAAATCCATCCACTCTTCTTCTAGAAAGTGCATGGGGGTTTTGTGATTCAGTAAGATTAATTACATACAAGATAAATTGTGTATGAGATGATTAACTAAGAAATGTGACAATTTCCTTTATGTTAAAGAAAAGAATCCCGATACGTTCTCATGAAACTTGTTATATAAGTGAATATTTGTTCTTTTAGGCCATTAGGCCTGCCTTTCAAATTTAAAAGTGAAAGATAGACGAGTATAAAGCGGAAATCCATCCACTCTTCTTCTAGAGAGTGCATGGGGGTTTTGTGATTCAGTAAGATTAATTACATACAAGATAAATTGTGTATGAGATGATTAACTAAGAAATGTGACAGTTTCCTTTATGTTAAAGCAAAGAATCCTGATACGCTCTCATGAAACTTGTTATATAAGTGAATATTTGTTCTTTTAGGCCATTTGGCCCGCCTTTCAAATTTAAAAGTGAAAGGAAGACGAGCATAAAGCGGAAATCCATCCACTCTTCTTTTAGAGAGTGCATGGGGGTTTTGTGATTCAGTAAGATTAATTACATACAAGATAAATTGTGTATGAGATGATTAACTAAGAAATGTGACAGTTTCCTTTATGTTAAAGCAAAGAATCCCGATACGTTCTCATGAAACTTGTTATACAAGTGAATATTTGTACTTTTAGGCCATTTGGCCCGCCTTTTAAATTTAAAAGTGAAAGAAAGACGAGCATAAAACGGAAATCCATACTCTCTTCTTCTAGAGAGTGCATGGGGGTTTTGTGATTCAGTAAGATTAATTACATACAAGATAAATTGTGTATGAGATGATTAACTAAGAAATGTGACAATTTCCTTTATGTTAAAGAAAAGAATCCCGATACGTTCTCATGAAACTTGTTATATAAGTGAATATTTGTTCTTTTAGGCCATTTGGCCCGCCTTTCAAATTTAAAAGTGAAAGAAAGACGAGCATAAAGCGGAAATCCATCCACTCTTCTTTTAGAGAGTGCATGGGGGTTTTGTGATTCAGTAAGATTAATTACATACAAGATAAATTGTGTATGAGATGATTAACTAAGAAATGTGACAGTTTCCTTTATGTTAAAGCAAAGAATCCCGATACGTTCTCATGAAACTTGTTATACAAGTGAATATTTGTACTTTTAGGCCATTTGGCCCGCCTTTTAAATTTAAAAGTGAAAGAAAGACGAGCATAAAACGGAAATCCATACTCTCTTCTTCTAGAGAGTGCATGGGGGTTTTGTGATTCAGTAAGATTAATTACATACAAGATAAATTTTGTATGAGATGATTAACTAAGAAATGTCACAGTTTGCTTTATGTTAAAGCAAAGAATCCCGATACGTTCTCATGGAACTTGTTATATAAGTGAATATTTGTTCTTTTAGGCCATTTGGCCCGACTTTCAAATTTAAAAGTGAAAGAAAGACGAGCATAAAGCGGAAATCCATCCACTCTTCTTCTAGAAAGTGCATGGGGGTTTTGTGATTCAGTAAGATTAATTACATACAAGATAAATTGTGTATGAGATGATTAACTAAGAAATGTGACAATTTCCTTTATGTTAAAGAAAAGAATCCCGATACGTTCTCATGAAACTTGTTATATAAGTGAATATTTGTTCTTTTAGGCCATTTGGCCTGCCTTTCAAATTTAAAAGCGAAAGATAGACGAGCATAAAGCGGAAATCCATCCACTCTTCTTCTAGAAAGTGCATGGGGGCTTTGTGATTCAGTAAGATTAATTACATACAAGATAAATTGTGTATGAGATGATTAACTAAGAAATGTGACAATTTCCTTTATGTTAAAGAAAAGAATCCCGATACGTTCTCATGAAACTTGTTATATAAGTGAATATTTGTTGTTTTAGGCCATTTGGCCTGCCTTTCAAATTTAAAAGTGAAAGATAGACGAGTATAAAGCGGAAATCCATCCACTCTTCTTCTAGAGAGTGCATGGGGGTTTTGTGATTCAGTAAGATTAATTACATACAAGATAAATTGTGTATGAGATGATTAACTAAGAAATGTGACAGTTTCCTTTATGTTAAAGCAAAGAATCCTGATACGCTCTCATGAAACTTGTTATATAAGTGAATATTTGTTCTTTTAGGCCATTTGGCCCGCCTTTCAAATTTAAAAGTGAAAGAAAGACGAGCATAAAGCGGAAATCCATCCACTCTTCTTTTAGAGAGTGCATGGGGGTTTTGTGATTCAGTAAGATTAATTACATACAAGATAAATTGTGTATGAGATGATTAACTAAGAAATGTGACAATTTCCTTTATGTTAAAGAAAAGAATCCCGATACGTTCTCATGAAACTTGTTATATAAGTGAATATTTGTTCTTTTAGGCCATTTGGCCTGCCTTTCAAATTTAAAAGCGAAAGATAGACGAGCATAAAGCGGAAATCCATCCACTCTTCTTCTAGAGAGTGCATGGGGGCTTTGTGATTCAGTAAGATTAATTACATACAAGATAAATTGTGTATGAGATGATTAACTAAGAAATGTGACAATTTCCTTTATGTTAAAGAAAAGAATCCCGATACGTTCTCATGAAACTTGTTATATAAGTGAATATTTGTTGTTTTAGGCCATTTGGCCTGCCTTTCAAATTTAAAAGTGAAAGATAGACGAGTATAAAGCGGAAATCCATCCACTCTTCTTCTAGAGAGTGCATGGGGGTTTTGTGATTCAGTAAGATTAATTACATACAAGATAAATTGTGTATGAGATGATTAACTAAGAAATGTGACAGTTTCCTTTATGTTAAAGCAAAGAATCCTGATACGCTCTCATGAAACTTGTTATATAAGTGAATATTTGTTCTTTTAGGCCATTTGGCCCGCCTTTCAAATTTAAAAGTGAAAGAAAGACGAGCATAAAGCGGAAATCCATCCACTCTTCTTTTAGAGAGTGCATGGGGGTTTTGTGATTCAGTAAGATTAATTACATACAAGATAAATTGTGTATGAGATGATTAACTAAGAAATGTGACAGTTTCCTTTATGTTAAAGCAAAGAATCCCGATACGTTCTCATGAAACTTGTTATACAAGTGAATATTTGTACTTTTAGGCCATTTGGCCCGCCTTTTAAATTTAAAAGTGAAAGAAAGACGAGCATAAAACGGAAATCCATACTCTCTTCTTCTAGAGAGTGCATGGGGGTTTTGTGATTCAGTAAGATTAATTACATACAAGATAAATTGTGTATGAGATGATTAACTAAGAAATGTGACAATTTCCTTTATGTTAAAGAAAAGAATCCCGATACGTTCTCATGAAACTTGTTATATAAGTGAATATTTGTTCTTTTAGGCCATTTGGCCCGCCTTTCAAATTTAAAAGTGAAAGAAAGACGAGCATAAAGCGGAAATCCATCCACTCTTCTTTTAGAGAGTGCATGGGGGTTTTGTGATTCAGTAAGATTAATTACATACAAGATAAATTGTGTATGAGATGATTAACTAAGAAATGTGACAGTTTCCTTTATGTTAAAGCAAAGAATCCCGATACGTTCTCATGAAACTTGTTATACAAGTGAATATTTGTACTTTTAGGCCATTTGGCCCGCCTTTTAAATTTAAAAGTGAAAGAAAGACGAGCATAAAACGGAAATCCATACTCTCTTCTTCTAGAGAGTGCATGGGGGTTTTGTGATTCAGTAAGATTAATTACATACAAGATAAATTTTGTATGAGATGATTAACTAAGAAATGTCAGAGTTTGCTTTATGTTAAAGCAAAGAATCCCGATACGTTCTCATGGAACTTGTTATATAAGTGAATATTTGTTCTTTTAGGCCATTTGGCCCGACTTTCAAATTTAAAAGTGAAAGAAAGACGAGCATAAAGCGGAAATCCATCCACTCTTCTTCTAGAAAGTGCATGGGGGTTTTGTGATTCAGTAAGATTAATTACATACAAGATAAATTGTGTATGAGATGATTAACTAAGAAATGTGACAATTTCCTTTATGTTAAAGAAAAGAATCCCGATACGTTCTCATGAAACTTGTTATATAAGTGAATATTTGTTCTTTTAGGCCATTTGGCCTGCCTTTCAAATTTAAAAGCGAAAGATAGACGAGCATAAAGCGGAAATCCATCCACTCTTCTTCTAGAGAGTGCATGGGGGCTTTGTGATTCAGTAAGATTAATTACATACAAGATAAATTGTGTATGAGATGATTAACTAAGAAATGTGACAATTTCCTTTATGTTAAAGAAAAGAATCCCGATACGTTCTCATGAAACTTGTTATATAAGTGAATATTTGTTGTTTTAGGCCATTTGGCCTGCCTTTCAAATTTAAAAGTGAAAGATAGACGAGCATAAAGCGGAAATCCATCCACTCTTCTTTTAGAGAGTGCATGGAGGTTTTGTGATTCAGTAAGATTAATTACATACAAGATAAATTGTGTATGAGATGATTAACTGATAAATGTGACAGTTTCCTTTATGTTAAAGCAAAGAATCCTGATACGCTCTCATGAAACTTGTTATATAAGTGGATATTTGTTCTTTTAGGCCATTTGGCCTGCCTTTCAAATTTAAAAGTGAAAGATAGACGAGCATAAAGCGGAAATCCATCCACTCTTCTTCTAGAGAGTGCATGGGGGTTTTGTGATTCAGTAAGATTAATTACATACAAGATAAATTGTGTATGAGATGATTAACTAAGAAATGTGATAATTTCCTTTATGTTAAAGAAAAGAATCCCGATACGTTCTCATGAAACTTGTTATATAAGTGAATATTTGTTCTTTTAGGCCATTTGGCCCGACTTTCAAATTTAAAAGTGAAAGAAAGACGAGCATAAAGCGGAAATCCATCCACTCTTCTTCTAGAAAGTGCATGGGGGTTTTGTGATTCAGTAAGATTAATTACATACAAGATAAATTGTGTATGAGATGATTAACTAAGAAATGTGACAATTTCCTTTATGTTAAAGAAAAGAATCCCGATACGTTCTCATGAAACTTGTTATATAAGTGAATATTTGTTCTTTTAGGCCATTAGGCCTGCCTTTCAAATTTAAAAGTGAAAGATAGACGAGTATAAAGCGGAAATCCATCCACTCTTCTTCTAGAGAGTGCATGGGGGTTTTGTGATTCAGTAAGATTAATTACATACAAGATAAATTGTGTATGAGATGATTAACTAAGAAATGTGACAGTTTCCTTTATGTTAAAGCAAAGAATCCTGATACGCTCTCATGAAACTTGTTATATAAGTGAATATTTGTTCTTTTAGGCCATTTGGCCCGCCTTTCAAATTTAAAAGTGAAAGAAAGACGAGCATAAAGCGGAAATCCATCCACTCTTCTTCTAGAAAGTGCATGGGGGTTTTGTGATTCAGTAAGATTAATTACATACAAGATAAATTGTGTATGAGATGATTAACTAAGAAATGTGACAATTTCCTTTATGTTAAAGAAAAGAATCCCGATACGTTCTCATGAAACTTGTTATATAAGTGAATATTTGTTCTTTTAGGCCATTTGGCCTGCCTTTCAAATTTAAAAGCGAAAGATAGACGAGCATAAAGCGGAAATCCATCCACTCTTCTTCTAGAGAGTGCATGGGGGTTTTGTGATTCAGTAAGATTAATTACATACAAGATAAATTGTGTATGAGATGATTAACTAAGAAATGTGACAGTTTCCTTTATGTTAAAGCAAAGAATCCTGATACGCTCTCATGAAACTTGTTATATAAGTAAATATTTGTTCTTTTAGGCCATTTGGCCCGCCTTTCAAATTTAAAAGTGAAAGATAGACGAGCATAAAGCGGAAATCCATCCACTCTTTTTTTAGAGAGTGCATGGGGGCTTTGTGATTCAGTAAGATTAATTACATACAAGATAAATTGTGTATGAGATGATTAACTAAGAAATGTGACAATTTCCTTTATGTTAAAGAAAAGAATCCCGATACGTTCTCATGAAACTTGTTATATAAGTGAATATTTGTTGTTTTAGGCCATTTGGCCTGCCTTTCAAATTTAAAAGTGAAAGATAGACGAGCATAAAGCGGAAATCCATCCACTCTTCTTTTAGAGAGTGCATGGAGGTTTTGTGATTCAGTAAGATTAATTACATACAAGATAAATTGTGTATGAGATGATTAACTGATAAATGTGACAGTTTCCTTTATGTTAAAGCAAAGAATCCTGATACGCTCTCATGAAACTTGTTATATAAGTGGATATTTGTTCTTTTAGGCCATTTGGCCTGCCTTTCAAATTTAAAAGTGAAAGATAGACGAGCATAAAGCGGAAATCCATCCACTCTTCTTCTAGAGAGTGCATGGGGGTTTTGTGATTCAGTAAGATTAATTACATACAAGATAAATTGTGTATGAGATGATTAACTAAGAAATGTGATAATTTCCTTTATGTTAAAGAAAAGAATCCCGATACGTTCTCATGAAACTTGTTATATAAGTGAATATTTGTTCTTTTAGGCCATTTGGCCCGACTTTCAAATTTAAAAGTGAAAGAAAGACGAGCATAAAGCGGAAATCCATCCACTCTTCTTCTAGAAAGTGCATGGGGGTTTTGTGATTCAGTAAGATTAATTACATACAAGATAAATTGTGTATGAGATGATTAACTAAGAAATGTGACAATTTCCTTTATGTTAAAGAAAAGAATCCCGATACGTTCTCATGAAACTTGTTATATAAGTGAATATTTGTTCTTTTAGGCCATTAGGCCTGCCTTTCAAATTTAAAAGTGAAAGATAGACGAGTATAAAGCGGAAATCCATCCACTCTTCTTCTAGAGAGTGCATGGGGGTTTTGTGATTCAGTAAGATTAATTACATACAAGATAAATTGTGTATGAGATGATTAACTAAGAAATGTGACAGTTTCCTTTATGTTAAAGCAAAGAATCCTGATACGCTCTCATGAAACTTGTTATATAAGTGAATATTTGTTCTTTTAGGCCATTTGGCCCGCCTTTCAAATTTAAAAGTGAAAGAAAGACGAGCATAAAGCGGAAATCCATCCACTCTTCTTTTAGAGAGTGCATGGGGGTTTTGTGATTCAGTAAGATTAATTACATACAAGATAAATTGTGTATGAGATGATTAACTAAGAAATGTGACAGTTTCCTTTATGTTAAAGCAAAGAATCCCGATACGTTCTCATGAAACTTGTTATACAAGTGAATATTTGTACTTTTAGGCCATTTGGCCCGCCTTTTAAATTTAAAAGTGAAAGAAAGACGAGCATAAAACGGAAATCCATACTCTCTTCTTCTAGAGAGTGCATGGGGGTTTTGTGATTCAGTAAGATTAATTACATACAAGATAAATTGTGTATGAGATGATTAACTAAGAAATGTGACAATTTCCTTTATGTTAAAGAAAAGAATCCCGATACGTTCTCATGAAACTTGTTATATAAGTGAATATTTGTTCTTTTAGGCCATTTGGCCCGCCTTTCAAATTTAAAAGTGAAAGAAAGACGAGCATAAAGCGGAAATCCATCCACTCTTCTTTTAGAGAGTGCATGGGGGTTTTGTGATTCAGTAAGATTAATTACATACAAGATAAATTGTGTATGAGATGATTAACTAAGAAATGTGACAGTTTCCTTTATGTTAAAGCAAAGAATCCCGATACGTTCTCATGAAACTTGTTATACAAGTGAATATTTGTACTTTTAGGCCATTTGGCCCGCCTTTCAAATTTAAAAGTGAAAGATAGACGAGCATAAAGCGGAAATCCATCCACTCTTTTTTTAGAGAGTGCATGGGGGCTTTGTGATTCAGTAAGATTAATTACATACAAGATAAATTATGTATGAGATGATTAACTAAGAAATGTGACAATTTCCTTTATGTTAAAGAAAATTATCCCGATACGTTCTCATGAAACTTGTTATATAAGTGAATATTTGTTGTTTTAGGCCATTTGGCCTGCCTTTCAAATTTAAAAGTGAAAGATAGACGAGCATAAAGCGGAAATCCATCCACTCTTCTTCTAGAGAGTGCATGGGGGTTTTGTGATTCAGTAAGATTAATTACATACAAGATAAATTGTGTATGAGATGATTAACTGATAAATGTGACAGTTTCCTTTATGTTAAAGCAAAGAATCCTGATACGCTCTCATGAAACTTGTTATATAAGTGGATATTTGTTCTTTTAGGCCATTTGGCCTGCCTTTCAAATTTAAAAGTGAAAGATAGACGAGCATAAAGCGGAAATCCATCCACTCTTCTTTTAGAGAGTGCATGGGGGTTTTGTGATTCAGTAAGATTAATTACATACAAGATAAATTGTGTATGAGATGATTAACTAAGAAATGTGACAGTTTCCTTTATGTTAAAGCAAAGAATCCCGATACGTTCTCATGAAACTTGTTATACAAGTGAATATTTGTACTTTTAGGCCATTTGGCCCGCCTTTTAAATTTAAAAGTGAAAGAAAGACGAGCATAAAACGGAAATCCATACTCTCTTCTTCTAGAGAGTGCATGGGGGTTTTGTAATTCAGTAAGATTAATTACATACAAGATAAATTGTGTATGAGATGATTAACTAAGTAATGTGACAATTTCCTTTATGTTAAAGAAAAGAATCCCGATACGTTCTCATGAAACTTGTTATATAAGTGAATATTTGTTCTTTTAGGCCATTTGGCCTGCCTTTCAAATTTAAAAGCGAAAGATAGACGAGCATAAAGCGGAAATCCATCCACTCTTCTTCTAGAGAGTGCATGGGGGTTTTGTGATTCAGTAAGATTAATTACATACAAGATAAATTTTGTATGAGATGATTAACTAAGAAATGTGACAGTTTCCTTTATGTTAAAGCAAAGAATCCTGATACGCTCTCATGAAACTTGTTATATAAGTGAATATTTGTTCTTTTAGGCCATTTGGCCCGCCTTTCAAATTTAAAAGTGAAAGATAGACGAGCATAAAGCGGAAATCCATCCACTCTTTTTTTAGAGAGTGCATGGGGGCTTTGTGATTCAGTAAGATTAATTACATACAAGATAAATTATGTATGAGATGATTAACTAAGAAATGTGACAATTTCCTTTATGTTAAAGAAAATTATCCCGATACGTTCTCATGAAACTTGTTATATAAGTGAATATTTGTTGTTTTAGGCCATTTGGCCTGCCTTTCAAATTTAAAAGCGAAAGATAGACGAGCATAAAGCGGAAATCCATCCACTCTTCTTCTAGAGAGTGCATGGGGGTTTTGTGATTCATTAAGATTAATTACATACAAGATAAATTGTGTATGAGATGATTAACTGATAAATGTGACAGTTTCCTTTATGTTAAAGCAAAGAATCCTGATACGCTCTCATGAAACTTGTTATATAAGTGGATATTTGTTCTTTTAGGCCATTTGGCCTGCCTTTCAAATTTAAAAGTGAAAGATAGACGAGCATAAAGCGGAAATCCATCCACTCTTCTTCTAGAGAGTGCATGGGGGTTTTGTGATTCAGTAAGATTAATTACATACAAGATAAATTGTGTATGAGATGATTAACTAAGAAATGTGACAGTTTCCTTTATGTTAAAGCAAAGAATCCTGATACGCTCTCATGAAACTTGTTATATATGTGAATATTTGTTCTTTTAGGCCATTTGGCCCGCCTTTCAAATTTAAAAGTGAAAGAAAGACGAGCATAAAGCGGAAATCCATCCACTCTTCTTTTAGAGAGTGCATGGAGGTTTTGTGATTCAGTAAGATTAATTACATACAAGATAAATTGTGTATGAGATGATTAACTGATAAATGTGACAGTTTCCTTTATGTTAAAGCAAAGAATCCTGATACGCTCTCATGAAACTTGTTATATAAGTGGATATTTGTTCTTTTAGGCCATTTGGCCTGCCTTTCAAATTTAAAAGTGAAAGATAGACGAGCATAAAGCGGAAATCCATCCACTCTTCTTCTAGAGAGTGCATGGGGGTTTTGTGATTCAGTAAGATTAATTACATACAAGATAAATTGTGTATGAGATGATTAACTAAGAAATGTGATAATTTCCTTTATGTTAAAGAAAAGAATCCCGATACGTTCTCATGAAACTTGTTATATAAGTGAATATTTGTTCTTTTAGGCCATTTGGCCCGACTTTCAAATTTAAAAGTGAAAGAAAGACGAGCATAAAGCGGAAATCCATCCACTCTTCTTCTAGAAAGTGCATGGGGGTTTTGTGATTCAGTAAGATTAATTACATACAAGATAAATTGTGTATGAGATGATTAACTAAGAAATGTGACAATTTCCTTTATGTTAAAGAAAAGAATCCCGATACGTTCTCATGAAACTTGTTATATAAGTGAATATTTGTTCTTTTAGGCCATTAGGCCTGCCTTTCAAATTTAAAAGTGAAAGATAGACGAGTATAAAGCGGAAATCCATCCACTCTTCTTCTAGAGAGTGCATGGGGGTTTTGTGATTCAGTAAGATTAATTACATACAAGATAAATTGTGTATGAGATGATTAACTAAGAAATGTGACAGTTTCCTTTATGTTAAAGCAAAGAATCCTGATACGCTCTCATGAAACTTGTTATATAAGTGAATATTTGTTCTTTTAGGCCATTTGGCCCGCCTTTCAAATTTAAAAGTGAAAGAAAGACGAGCATAAAGCGGAAATCCATCCACTCTTCTTTTAGAGAGTGCATGGGGGTTTTGTGATTCAGTAAGATTAATTACATACAAGATAAATTGTGTATGAGATGATTAACTAAGAAATGTGACAGTTTCCTTTATGTTAAAGCAAAGAATCCCGATACGTTCTCATGAAACTTGTTATACAAGTGAATATTTGTACTTTTAGGCCATTTGGCCCGCCTTTTAAATTTAAAAGTGAAAGAAAGACGAGCATAAAACGGAAATCCATACTCTCTTCTTCTAGAGAGTGCATGGGGGTTTTGTGATTCAGTAAGATTAATTACATACAAGATAAATTGTGTATGAGATGATTAACTAAGAAATGTGACAATTTCCTTTATGTTAAAGAAAAGAATCCCGATACGTTCTCATGAAACTTGTTATATAAGTGAATATTTGTTCTTTTAGGCCATTTGGCCCGCCTTTCAAATTTAAAAGTGAAAGAAAGACGAGCATAAAGCGGAAATCCATCCACTCTTCTTTTAGAGAGTGCATGGGGGTTTTGTGATTCAGTAAGATTAATTACATACAAGATAAATTGTGTATGAGATGATTAACTAAGAAATGTGACAGTTTCCTTTATGTTAAAGCAAAGAATCCCGATACGTTCTCATGAAACTTGTTATACAAGTGAATATTTGTACTTTTAGGCCATTTGGCCCGCCTTTTAAATTTAAAAGTGAAAGAAAGACGAGCATAAAACGGAAATCCATACTCTCTTCTTCTAGAGAGTGCATGGGGGTTTTGTGATTCAGTAAGATTAATTACATACAAGATAAATTTTGTATGAGATGATTAACTAAGAAATGTCACAGTTTGCTTTATGTTAAAGCAAAGAATCCCGATACGTTCTCATGGAACTTGTTATATAAGTGAATATTTGTTCTTTTAGGCCATTTGGCCCGACTTTCAAATTTAAAAGTGAAAGAAAGACGAGCATAAAGCGGAAATCCATCCACTCTTCTTCTAGAAAGTGCATGGGGGTTTTGTGATTCAGTAAGATTAATTACATACAAGATAAATTGTGTATGAGATGATTAACTAAGAAATGTGACAATTTCCTTTATGTTAAAGAAAAGAATCCCGATACGTTCTCATGAAACTTGTTATATAAGTGAATATTTGTTCTTTTAGGCCATTTGGCCTGCCTTTCAAATTTAAAAGCGAAAGATAGACGAGCATAAAGCGGAAATCCATCCACTCTTCTTCTAGAGAGTGCATGGGGGCTTTGTGATTCAGTAAGATTAATTACATACAAGATAAATTGTGTATGAGATGATTAACTAAGAAATGTGACAATTTCCTTTATGTTAAAGAAAAGAATCCCGATACGTTCTCATGAAACTTGTTATATAAGTGAATATTTGTTGTTTTAGGCCATTTGGCCTGCCTTTCAAATTTAAAAGTGAAAGATAGACGAGTATAAAGCGGAAATCCATCCACTCTTCTTCTAGAGAGTGCATGGGGGTTTTGTGATTCAGTAAGATTAATTACATACAAGATAAATTGTGTATGAGATGATTAACTAAGAAATGTGACAGTTTCCTTTATGTTAAAGCAAAGAATCCTGATACGCTCTCATGAAACTTGTTATATAAGTGAATATTTGTTCTTTTAGGCCATTTGGCCCGCCTTTCAAATTTAAAAGTGAAAGAAAGACGAGCATAAAGCGGAAATCCATCCACTCTTCTTTTAGAGAGTGCATGGGGGTTTTGTGATTCAGTAAGATTAATTACATACAAGATAAATTGTGTATGAGATGATTAACTAAGAAATGTGACAGTTTCCTTTATGTTAAAGCAAAGAATCCCGATACGTTCTCATGAAACTTGTTATACAAGTGAATATTTGTACTTTTAGGCCATTTGGCCCGCCTTTTAAATTTAAAAGTGAAAGAAAGACGAGCATAAAACGGAAATCCATACTCTCTTCTTCTAGAGAGTGCATGGGGGTTTTGTGATTCAGTAAGATTAATTACATACAAGATAAATTGTGTATGAGATGATTAACTAAGAAATGTGACAATTTCCTTTATGTTAAAGAAAAGAATCCCGATACGTTCTCATGAAACTTGTTATATAAGTGAATATTTGTTCTTTTAGGCCATTTGGCCCGCCTTTCAAATTTAAAAGTGAAAGAAAGACGAGCATAAAGCGGAAATCCATCCACTCTTCTTTTAGAGAGTGCATGGGGGTTTTGTGATTCAGTAAGATTAATTACATACAAGATAAATTGTGTATGAGATGATTAACTAAGAAATGTGACAGTTTCCTTTATGTTAAAGCAAAGAATCCCGATACGTTCTCATGAAACTTGTTATACAAGTGAATATTTGTACTTTTAGGCCATTTGGCCCGCCTTTTAAATTTAAAAGTGAAAGAAAGACGAGCATAAAACGGAAATCCATACTCTCTTCTTCTAGAGAGTGCATGGGGGTTTTGTGATTCAGTAAGATTAATTACATACAAGATAAATTTTGTATGAGATGATTAACTAAGAAATGTCACAGTTTGCTTTATGTTAAAGCAAAGAATCCCGATACGTTCTCATGGAACTTGTTATATAAGTGAATATTTGTTCTTTTAGGCCATTTGGCCCGACTTTCAAATTTAAAAGTGAAAGAAAGACGAGCATAAAGCGGAAATCCATCCACTCTTCTTCTAGAAAGTGCATGGGGGTTTTGTGATTCAGTAAGATTAATTACATACAAGATAAATTGTGTATGAGATGATTAACTAAGAAATGTGACAATTTCCTTTATGTTAAAGAAAAGAATCCCGATACGTTCTCATGAAACTTGTTATATAAGTGAATATTTGTTCTTTTAGGCCATTTGGCCTGCCTTTCAAATTTAAAAGCGAAAGATAGACGAGCATAAAGCGGAAATCCATCCACTCTTCTTCTAGAGAGTGCATGGGGGCTTTGTGATTCAGTAAGATTAATTACATACAAGATAAATTGTGTATGAGATGATTAACTAAGAAATGTGACAATTTCCTTTATGTTAAAGAAAAGAATCCCGATACGTTCTCATGAAACTTGTTATATAAGTGAATATTTGTTGTTTTAGGCCATTTGGCCTGCCTTTCAAATTTAAAAGTGAAAGATAGACGAGCATAAAGCGGAAATCCATCCACTCTTCTTTTAGAGAGTGCATGGAGGTTTTGTGATTCAGTAAGATTAATTACATACAAGATAAATTGTGTATGAGATGATTAACTGATAAATGTGACAGTTTCCTTTATGTTAAAGCAAAGAATCCTGATACGCTCTCATGAAACTTGTTATATAAGTGGATATTTGTTCTTTTAGGCCATTTGGCCTGCCTTTCAAATTTAAAAGTGAAAGATAGACGAGCATAAAGCGGAAATCCATCCACTCTTCTTCTAGAGAGTGCATGGGGGTTTTGTGATTCAGTAAGATTAATTACATACAAGATAAATTGTGTATGAGATGATTAACTAAGAAATGTGATAATTTCCTTTATGTTAAAGAAAAGAATCCCGATACGTTCTCATGAAACTTGTTATATAAGTGAATATTTGTTCTTTTAGGCCATTTGGCCCGACTTTCAAATTTAAAAGTGAAAGAAAGACGAGCATAAAGCGGAAATCCATCCACTCTTCTTCTAGAAAGTGCATGGGGGTTTTGTGATTCAGTAAGATTAATTACATACAAGATAAATTGTGTATGAGATGATTAACTAAGAAATGTGACAATTTCCTTTATGTTAAAGAAAAGAATCCCGATACGTTCTCATGAAACTTGTTATATAAGTGAATATTTGTTCTTTTAGGCCATTAGGCCTGCCTTTCAAATTTAAAAGTGAAAGATAGACGAGTATAAAGCGGAAATCCATCCACTCTTCTTCTAGAGAGTGCATGGGGGTTTTGTGATTCAGTAAGATTAATTACATACAAGATAAATTGTGTATGAGATGATTAACTAAGAAATGTCACAGTTTGCTTTATGTTAAAGCAAAGAATCCCGATACGTTCTCATGGAACTTGTTATATAAGTGAATATTTGTTCTTTTAGGCCATTTGGCCCGACTTTCAAATTTAAAAGTGAAAGAAAGACGAGCATAAAGCGGAAATCCATCCACTCTTCTTCTAGAAAGTGCATGGGGGTTTTGTAATTCAGTAAGATTAATTACATACAAGATAAATTGTGTATGAGATGATTAACTAAGTAATGTGACAATTTCCTTTATGTTAAAGAAAAGAATCCCGATACGTTCTCATGAAACTTGTTATATAAGTGAATATTTGTTCTTTTAGGCCATTTGGCCTGCCTTTCAAATTTAAAAGTGAAAGATAGACGAGCATAAAGCGGAAATCCATCCACTCTTCTTCTAGAGAGTGCATGGGGGTTTTGTGATTCAGTAAGATTAATTACATACAAGATAAATTGTGTATGAGATGATTAACTAAGAAATGTGACAGTTTCCTTTATGTTAAAGCAAAGAATCCTGATACGCTCTCATGAAACTTGTTATATAAGTGAATATTTGTTCTTTTAGGCCATTTGGCCCGCCTTTCAAATTTAAAAGTGAAAGATAGACGAGCATAAAGCGGAAATCCATCCACTCTTTTTTTAGAGAGTGCATGGGGGCTTTGTGATTCAGTAAGATTAATTACATACAAGATAAATTATGTATGAGATGATTAACTAAGAAATGTGACAATTTCCTTTATGTTAAAGAAAATTATCCCGATACGTTCTCATGAAACTTGTTATATAAGTGAATATTTGTTGTTTTAGGCCATTTGGCCTGCCTTTCAAATTTAAAAGTGAAAGATAGACGAGCATAAAGCGGAAATCCATCCACTCTTCTTCTAGAGAGTGCATGGGGGTTTTGTGATTCAGTAAGATTAATTACATACAAGATAAATTGTGTATGAGATGATTAACTGATAAATGTGACAGTTTCCTTTATGTTAAAGCAAAGAATCCTGATACGCTCTCATGAAACTTGTTATATAAGTGGATATTTGTTCTTTTAGGCCATTTGGCCTGCCTTTCAAATTTAAAAGTGAAAGATAGACGAGCATAAAGCGGAAATCCATCCACTCTTCTTCTAGAGAGTGCATGGGGGTTTTGTGATTCAGTAAGATTAATTACATACAAGATAAATTGTGTATGAGATGATTAACTAAGAAATGTGACAATTTCCTTTATGTTAAAGAAAAGAATCCCGATACGTTCTCATGAAACTTGTTATATAAGTGAATATTTGTTCTTTTAGGCCATTTGGTCCGACTTTCAAATTTAAAAGTGAAAGAAAGACGAGCATAAAGCGGAAATCCATCCACTCTTCTTCTAGAAAGTGCATGGGGGTTTTGTGATTCAGTAAGATTAATTACATACAAGATAAATTGTGTATGAGATGATTAACTAAGAAATGTGACAATTTCCTTTATGTTAAAGAAAAGAATCCCGATACGTTCTCATGAAACTTGTTATATAAGTGAATATTTGTTCTTTTAGGCCATTTGGCCTGCCTTTCAAATTTAAAAGTGAAAGATAGACGAGTATAAAGCGGAAATCCATCCACTCTTCTTCTAGAGAGTGCATGGGGGTTTTGTGATTCAGTAAGATTAATTACATACAAGATAAATTGTGTATGAGATGATTAACTAAGAAATGTGACAGTTTCCTTTATGTTAAAGCAAAGAATCCTGATACGCTCTCATGAAACTTGTTATATAAGTGAATATTTGTTCTTTTAGGCCATTTGGCCCGCCTTTCAAATTTAAAAGTGAAAGAAAGACGAGCATAAAGCGGAAATCCATCCACTCTTCTTTTAGAGAGTGCATGGAGGTTTTGTGATTCAGTAAGATTAATTACATACAAGATAAATTGTGTATGAGATGATTAACTGATAAATGTGACAGTTTCCTTTATGTTAAAGCAAAGAATCCTGATACGCTCTCATGAAACTTGTTATATAAGTGGATATTTGTTCTTTTAGGCCATTTGGCCTGCCTTTCAAATTTAAAAGTGAAAGATAGACGAGCATAAAGCGGAAATCCATCCACTCTTCTTCTAGAGAGTGCATGGGGGTTTTGTGATTCAGTAAGATTAATTACATACAAGATAAATTGTGTATGAGATGATTAACTAAGAAATGTGATAATTTCCTTTATGTTAAAGAAAAGAATCCCGATACGTTCTCATGAAACTTGTTATATAAGTGAATATTTGTTCTTTTAGGCCATTTGGCCCGACTTTCAAATTTAAAAGTGAAAGAAAGACGAGCATAAAGCGGAAATCCATCCACTCTTCTTCTAGAAAGTGCATGGGGGTTTTGTGATTCAGTAAGATTAATTACATACAAGATAAATTGTGTATGATATGATTAACTAAGAAATGTGACAATTTCCTTTATGTTAAAGAAAAGAATCCCGATACGTTCTCATGAAACTTGTTATATAAGTGAATATTTGTTCTTTTAGGCCATTAGGCCTGCCTTTCAAATTTAAAAGTGAAAGAAAGACGAGCATAAAGCGGAAATCCATCCACTCTTCTTCTAGAAAGTGCATGGGGGTTTTGTGATTCAGTAAGATTAATTACATACAAGATAAATTGTGTATGAGATGATTAACTAAGAAATGTGACAATTTCCTTTATGTTAAAGAAAAGAATCCCGATACGTTCTCATGAAACTTGTTATATAAGTGAATATTTGTTCTTTTAGGCCATTTGGCCTGCCTTTCAAATTTAAAAGCGAAAGATAGACGAGCATAAAGCGGAAATCCATCCACTCTTCTTCTAGAGAGTGCATGGGGGTTTTGTGATTCAGTAAGATTAATTACATACAAGATAAATTGTGTATGAGATGATTAACTAAGAAATGTGACAGTTTCCTTTATGTTAAAGCAAAGAATCCTGATACGCTCTCATGAAACTTGTTATATAAGTAAATATTTGTTCTTTTAGGCCATTTGGCCCGCCTTTCAAATTTAAAAGTGAAAGATAGACGAGCATAAAGCGGAAATCCATCCACTCTTTTTTTAGAGAGTGCATGGGGGCTTTGTGATTCAGTAAGATTAATTACATACAAGATAAATTGTGTATGAGATGATTAACTAAGAAATGTGACAATTTCCTTTATGTTAAAGAAAAGAATCCCGATACGTTCTCATGAAACTTGTTATATAAGTGAATATTTGTTGTTTTAGGCCATTTGGCCTGCCTTTCAAATTTAAAAGTGAAAGATAGACGAGCATAAAGCGGAAATCCATCCACTCTTCTTTTAGAGAGTGCATGGAGGTTTTGTGATTCAGTAAGATTAATTACATACAAGATAAATTGTGTATGAGATGATTAACTGATAAATGTGACAGTTTCCTTTATGTTAAAGCAAAGAATCCTGATACGCTCTCATGAAACTTGTTATATAAGTGGATATTTGTTCTTTTAGGCCATTTGGCCTGCCTTTCAAATTTAAAAGTGAAAGATAGACGAGCATAAAGCGGAAATCCATCCACTCTTCTTCTAGAGAGTGCATGGGGGTTTTGTGATTCAGTAAGATTAATTACATACAAGATAAATTGTGTATGAGATGATTAACTAAGAAATGTGATAATTTCCTTTATGTTAAAGAAAAGAATCCCGATACGTTCTCATGAAACTTGTTATATAAGTGAATATTTGTTCTTTTAGGCCATTTGGCCCGACTTTCAAATTTAAAAGTGAAAGAAAGACGAGCATAAAGCGGAAATCCATCCACTCTTCTTCTAGAAAGTGCATGGGGGTTTTGTGATTCAGTAAGATTAATTACATACAAGATAAATTGTGTATGAGATGATTAACTAAGAAATGTGACAATTTCCTTTATGTTAAAGAAAAGAATCCCGATACGTTCTCATGAAACTTGTTATATAAGTGAATATTTGTTCTTTTAGGCCATTAGGCCTGCCTTTCAAATTTAAAAGTGAAAGATAGACGAGTATAAAGCGGAAATCCATCCACTCTTCTTCTAGAGAGTGCATGGGGGTTTTGTGATTCAGTAAGATTAATTACATACAAGATAAATTGTGTATGAGATGATTAACTAAGAAATGTGACAGTTTCCTTTATGTTAAAGCAAAGAATCCTGATACGCTCTCATGAAACTTGTTATATAAGTGAATATTTGTTCTTTTAGGCCATTTGGCCCGCCTTTCAAATTTAAAAGTGAAAGAAAGACGAGCATAAAGCGGAAATCCATCCACTCTTCTTTTAGAGAGTGCATGGGGGTTTTGTGATTCAGTAAGATTAATTACATACAAGATAAATTGTGTATGAGATGATTAACTAAGAAATGTGACAGTTTCCTTTATGTTAAAGCAAAGAATCCCGATACGTTCTCATGAAACTTGTTATACAAGTGAATATTTGTACTTTTAGGCCATTTGGCCCGCCTTTTAAATTTAAAAGTGAAAGAAAGACGAGCATAAAACGGAAATCCATACTCTCTTCTTCTAGAGAGTGCATGGGGGTTTTGTGATTCAGTAAGATTAATTACATACAAGATAAATTGTGTATGAGATGATTAACTAAGAAATGTGACAATTTCCTTTATGTTAAAGAAAAGAATCCCGATACGTTCTCATGAAACTTGTTATATAAGTGAATATTTGTTCTTTTAGGCCATTTGGCCCGCCTTTCAAATTTAAAAGTGAAAGAAAGACGAGCATAAAGCGGAAATCCATCCACTCTTCTTTTAGAGAGTGCATGGGGGTTTTGTGATTCAGTAAGATTAATTACATACAAGATAAATTGTGTATGAGATGATTAACTAAGAAATGTGACAGTTTCCTTTATGTTAAAGCAAAGAATCCCGATACGTTCTCATGAAACTTGTTATACAAGTGAATATTTGTACTTTTAGGCCATTTGGCCCGCCTTTTAAATTTAAAAGTGAAAGAAAGACGAGCATAAAACGGAAATCCATACTCTCTTCTTCTAGAGAGTGCATGGGGGTTTTGTGATTCAGTAAGATTAATTACATACAAGATAAATTTTGTATGAGATGATTAACTAAGAAATGTCACAGTTTGCTTTATGTTAAAGCAAAGAATCCCGATACGTTCTCATGGAACTTGTTATATAAGTGAATATTTGTTCTTTTAGGCCATTTGGCCCGACTTTCAAATTTAAAAGTGAAAGAAAGACGAGCATAAAGCGGAAATCCATCCACTCTTCTTCTAGAAAGTGCATGGGGGTTTTGTGATTCAGTAAGATTAATTACATACAAGATAAATTGTGTATGAGATGATTAACTAAGAAATGTGACAATTTCCTTTATGTTAAAGAAAAGAATCCCGATACGTTCTCATGAAACTTGTTATATAAGTGAATATTTGTTCTTTTAGGCCATTTGGCCTGCCTTTCAAATTTAAAAGTGAAAGATAGACGAGTATAAAGCGGAAATCCATCCACTCTTCTTCTAGAGAGTGCATGGGGGTTTTGTGATTCAGTAAGATTAATTACATACAAGATAAATTGTGTATGAGATGATTAACTAAGAAATGTGACAATTTCCTTTATGTTAAAGAAAAGAATCCCGATACGTTCTCATGAAACTTGTTATATAAGTGAATATTTGTTCTTTTAGGCCATTTGGCCCGCCTTTCAAATTTAAAAGTGAAAGAAAGACGAGCATAAAGCGGAAATCCATCCACTCTTCTTTTAGAGAGTGCATGGGGGTTTTGTGATTCAGTAAGATTAATTACATACAAGATAAATTGTGTATGAGATGATTAACTAAGAAATGTGACAGTTTCCTTTATGTTAAAGCAAAGAATCCCGATACGTTCTCATGAAACTTGTTATACAAGTGAATATTTGTACTTTTAGGCCATTTGGCCCGCCTTTTAAATTTAAAAGTGAAAGAAAGACGAGCATAAAACGGAAATCCATACTCTCTTCTTCTAGAGAGTGCATGGGGGTTTTGTGATTCAGTAAGATTAATTACATACAAGATAAATTTTGTATGAGATGATTAACTAAGAAATGTCACAGTTTGCTTTATGTTAAAGCAAAGAATCCCGATACGTTCTCATGGAACTTGTTATATAAGTGAATATTTGTTCTTTTAGGCCATTTGGCCCGACTTTCAAATTTAAAAGTGAAAGAAAGACGAGCATAAAGCGGAAATCCATCCACTCTTCTTCTAGAAAGTGCATGGGGGTTTTGTGATTCAGTAAGATTAATTACATACAAGATAAATTGTGTATGAGATGATTAACTAAGAAATGTGACAATTTCCTTTATGTTAAAGAAAAGAATCCCGATACGTTCTCATGAAACTTGTTATATAAGTGAATATTTGTTCTTTTAGGCCATTTGGCCTGCCTTTCAAATTTAAAAGCGAAAGATAGACGAGCATAAAGCGGAAATCCATCCACTCTTCTTCTAGAGAGTGCATGGGGGTTTTGTGATTCAGTAAGATTAATTACATACAAGATAAATTGTGTATGAGATGATTAACTAAGAAATGTGACAGTTTCCTTTATGTTAAAGCAAAGAATCCTGATACGCTCTCATGAAACTTGTTATATAAGTAAATATTTGTTCTTTTAGGCCATTTGGCCCGCCTTTCAAATTTAAAAGTGAAAGATAGACGAGCATAAAGCGGAAATCCATCCACTCTTTTTTTAGAGAGTGCATGGGGGCTTTGTGATTCAGTAAGATTAATTACATACAAGATAAATTGTGTATGAGATGATTAACTAAGAAATGTGACAATTTCCTTTATGTTAAAGAAAAGAATCCCGATACGTTCTCATGAAACTTGTTATATAAGTGAATATTTGTTGTTTTAGGCCATTTGGCCTGCCTTTCAAATTTAAAAGTGAAAGATAGACGAGCATAAAGCGGAAATCCATCCACTCTTCTTTTAGAGAGTGCATGGAGGTTTTGTGATTCAGTAAGATTAATTACATACAAGATAAATTGTGTATGAGATGATTAACTGATAAATGTGACAGTTTCCTTTATGTTAAAGCAAAGAATCCTGATACGCTCTCATGAAACTTGTTATATAAGTGGATAT
This sequence comes from Maratus michaelseni, assembly GCA_963931845.1. Classification (NCBI taxonomy): domain Eukaryota; kingdom Metazoa; phylum Arthropoda; class Arachnida; order Araneae; family Salticidae; genus Maratus; species Maratus michaelseni. The sequence goes on from OZ007589.1 coordinate 236,566,004, forward strand.
TTGTTCTTTTAGGCCATTTGGCCTGCCTTTCAAATTTAAAAGTGAAAGATAGACGAGCATAAAGCGGAAATCCATCCACTCTTCTTCTAGAGAGTGCATGGGGGTTTTGTGATTCAGTAAGATTAATTACATACAAGATAAATTGGGTATGAGATGATTAACTAAGAAATGTGATAATTTCCTTTATGTTAAAGAAAAGAATCCCGATACGTTCTCATGAAACTTGTTATATAAGTGAATATTTGTTCTTTTAGGCCATTTGGCCCGACTTTCAAATTTAAAAGTGAAAGAAAGACGAGCATAAAGCGGAAATCCATCCACTCTTCTTCTAGAAAGTGCATGGGGGTTTTGTGATTCAGTAAGATTAATTACATACAAGATAAATTGTGTATGAGATGATTAACTAAGAAATGTGACAATTTCCTTTATGTTAAAGAAAAGAATCCCGATACGTTCTCATGAAACTTGTTATATAAGTGAATATTTGTTCTTTTAGGCCATTAGGCCTGCCTTTCAAATTTAAAAGTGAAAGATAGACGAGTATAAAGCGGAAATCCATCCACTCTTCTTCTAGAGAGTGCATGGGGGTTTTGTGATTCAGTAAGATTAATTACATACAAGATAAATTGTGTATGAGATGATTAACTAAGAAATGTGACAGTTTCCTTTATGTTAAAGCAAAGAATCCTGATACGCTCTCATGAAACTTGTTATATAAGTGAATATTTGTTCTTTTAGGCCATTTGGCCCGCCTTTCAAATTTAAAAGTGAAAGAAAGACGAGCATAAAGCGGAAATCCATCCACTCTTCTTTTAGAGAGTGCATGGGGGTTTTGTGATTCAGTAAGATTAATTACATACAAGATAAATTGTGTATGAGATGATTAACTAAGAAATGTGACAGTTTCCTTTATGTTAAAGCAAAGAATCCCGATACGTTCTCATGAAACTTGTTATACAAGTGAATATTTGTACTTTTAGGCCATTTGGCCCGCCTTTTAAATTTAAAAGTGAAAGAAAGACGAGCATAAAACGGAAATCCATACTCTCTTCTTCTAGAGAGTGCATGGGGGTTTTGTGATTCAGTAAGATTAATTACATACAAGATAAATTGTGTATGAGATGATTAACTAAGAAATGTGACAATTTCCTTTATGTTAAAGAAAAGAATCCCGATACGTTCTCATGAAACTTGTTATATAAGTGAATATTTGTTCTTTTAGGCCATTTGGCCCGCCTTTCAAATTTAAAAGTGAAAGAAAGACGAGCATAAAGCGGAAATCCATCCACTCTTCTTTTAGAGAGTGCATGGGGGTTTTGTGATTCAGTAAGATTAATTACATACAAGATAAATTGTGTATGAGATGATTAACTAAGAAATGTGACAGTTTCCTTTATGTTAAAGCAAAGAATCCCGATACGTTCTCATGAAACTTGTTATACAAGTGAATATTTGTACTTTTAGGCCATTTGGCCCGCCTTTTAAATTTAAAAGTGAAAGAAAGACGAGCATAAAACGGAAATCCATACTCTCTTCTTCTAGAGAGTGCATGGGGGTTTTGTGATTCAGTAAGATTAATTACATACAAGATAAATTTTGTATGAGATGATTAACTAAGAAATGTCACAGTTTGCTTTATGTTAAAGCAAAGAATCCCGATACGTTCTCATGGAACTTGTTATATAAGTGAATATTTGTTCTTTTAGGCCATTTGGCCCGACTTTCAAATTTAAAAGTGAAAGAAAGACGAGCATAAAGCGGAAATCCATCCACTCTTCTTCTAGAAAGTGCATGGGGGTTTTGTGATTCAGTAAGATTAATTACATACAAGATAAATTGTGTATGAGATGATTAACTAAGAAATGTGACAATTTCCTTTATGTTAAAGAAAAGAATCCCGATACGTTCTCATGAAACTTGTTATATAAGTGAATATTTGTTCTTTTAGGCCATTTGGCCTGCCTTTCAAATTTAAAAGCGAAAGATAGACGAGCATAAAGCGGAAATCCATCCACTCTTCTTCTAGAGAGTGCATGGGGGCTTTGTGATTCAGTAAGATTAATTACATACAAGATAAATTGTGTATGAGATGATTAACTAAGAAATGTGACAATTTCCTTTATGTTAAAGAAAAGAATCCCGATACGTTCTCATGAAACTTGTTATATAAGTGAATATTTGTTGTTTTAGGCCATTTGGCCTGCCTTTCAAATTTAAAAGTGAAAGATAGACGAGCATAAAGCGGAAATCCATCCACTCTTCTTTTAGAGAGTGCATGGAGGTTTTGTGATTCAGTAAGATTAATTACATACAAGATAAATTGTGTATGAGATGATTAACTGATAAATGTGACAGTTTCCTTTATGTTAAAGCAAAGAATCCTGATACGCTCTCATGAAACTTGTTATATAAGTGGATATTTGTTCTTTTAGGCCATTTGGCCTGCCTTTCAAATTTAAAAGTGAAAGATAGACGAGCATAAAGCGGAAATCCATCCACTCTTCTTCTAGAGAGTGCATGGGGGTTTTGTGATTCAGTAAGATTAATTACATACAAGATAAATTGTGTATGAGATGATTAACTAAGAAATGTGATAATTTCCTTTATGTTAAAGAAAAGAATCCCGATACGTTCTCATGAAACTTGTTATATAAGTGAATATTTGTTCTTTTAGGCCATTTGGCCCGACTTTCAAATTTAAAAGTGAAAGAAAGACGAGCATAAAGCGGAAATCCATCCACTCTTCTTCTAGAAAGTGCATGGGGGTTTTGTGATTCAGTAAGATTAATTACATACAAGATAAATTGTGTATGAGATGATTAACTAAGAAATGTGACAATTTCCTTTATGTTAAAGAAAAGAATCCCGATACGTTCTCATGAAACTTGTTATATAAGTGAATATTTGTTCTTTTAGGCCATTAGGCCTGCCTTTCAAATTTAAAAGTGAAAGATAGACGAGTATAAAGCGGAAATCCATCCACTCTTCTTCTAGAGAGTGCATGGGGGTTTTGTGATTCAGTAAGATTAATTACATACAAGATAAATTGTGTATGAGATGATTAACTAAGAAATGTGACAGTTTCCTTTATGTTAAAGCAAAGAATCCTGATACGCTCTCATGAAACTTGTTATATAAGTGAATATTTGTTCTTTTAGGCCATTTGGCCCGCCTTTCAAATTTAAAAGTGAAAGAAAGACGAGCATAAAGCGGAAATCCATCCACTCTTCTTTTAGAGAGTGCATGGGGGTTTTGTGATTCAGTAAGATTAATTACATACAAGATAAATTGTGTATGAGATGATTAACTAAGAAATGTGACAGTTTCCTTTATGTTAAAGCAAAGAATCCCGATACGTTCTCATGAAACTTGTTATACAAGTGAATATTTGTACTTTTAGGCCATTTGGCCCGCCTTTTAAATTTAAAAGTGAAAGAAAGACGAGCATAAAACGGAAATCCATACTCTCTTCTTCTAGAGAGTGCATGGGGGTTTTGTGATTCAGTAAGATTAATTACATACAAGATAAATTTTGTATGAGATGATTAACTAAGAAATGTCACAGTTTGCTTTATGTTAAAGCAAAGAATCCCGATACGTTCTCATGGAACTTGTTATATAAGTGAATATTTGTTCTTTTAGGCCATTTGGCCCGACTTTCAAATTTAAAAGTGAAAGAAAGACGAGCATAAAGCGGAAATCCATCCACTCTTCTTCTAGAAAGTGCATGGGGGTTTTGTGATTCAGTAAGATTAATTACATACAAGATAAATTGTGTATGAGATGATTAACTAAGAAATGTGACAATTTCCTTTATGTTAAAGAAAAGAATCCCGATACGTTCTCATGAAACTTGTTATATAAGTGAATATTTGTTCTTTTAGGCCATTTGGCCCGCCTTTCAAATTTAAAAGTGAAAGAAAGACGAGCATAAAGCGGAAATCCATCCACTCTTCTTTTAGAGAGTGCATGGGGGTTTTGTGATTCAGTAAGATTAATTACATACAAGATAAATTGTGTATGAGATGATTAACTAAGAAATGTGACAGTTTCCTTTATGTTAAAGCAAAGAATCCCGATACGTTCTCATGAAACTTGTTATACAAGTGAATATTTGTACTTTTAGGCCATTTGGCCCGCCTTTTAAATTTAAAAGTGAAAGAAAGACGAGCATAAAACGGAAATCCATACTCTCTTCTTCTAGAGAGTGCATGGGGGTTTTGTGATTCAGTAAGATTAATTACATACAAGATAAATTTTGTATGAGATGATTAACTAAGAAATGTCACAGTTTGCTTTATGTTAAAGCAAAGAATCCCGATACGTTCTCATGGAACTTGTTATATAAGTGAATATTTGTTCTTTTAGGCCATTTGGCCCGACTTTCAAATTTAAAAGTGAAAGAAAGACGAGCATAAAGCGGAAATCCATCCACTCTTCTTCTAGAAAGTGCATGGGGGTTTTGTGATTCAGTAAGATTAATTACATACAAGATAAATTGTGTATGAGATGATTAACTAAGAAATGTGACAATTTCCTTTATGTTAAAGAAAAGAATCCCGATACGTTCTCATGAAACTTGTTATATAAGTGAATATTTGTTCTTTTAGGCCATTTGGCCTGCCTTTCAAATTTAAAAGCGAAAGATAGACGAGCATAAAGCGGAAATCCATCCACTCTTCTTCTAGAGAGTGCATGGGGGTTTTGTGATTCAGTAAGATTAATTACATACAAGATAAATTGTGTATGAGATGATTAACTAAGAAATGTGACAGTTTCCTTTATGTTAAAGCAAAGAATCCTGATACGCTCTCATGAAACTTGTTATATAAGTAAATATTTGTTCTTTTAGGCCATTTGGCCCGCCTTTCAAATTTAAAAGTGAAAGATAGACGAGCATAAAGCGGAAATCCATCCACTCTTTTTTTAGAGAGTGCATGGGGGCTTTGTGATTCAGTAAGATTAATTACATACAAGATAAATTGTGTATGAGATGATTAACTAAGAAATGTGACAATTTCCTTTATGTTAAAGAAAAGAATCCCGATACGTTCTCATGAAACTTGTTATATAAGTGAATATTTGTTGTTTTAGGCCATTTGGCCTGCCTTTCAAATTTAAAAGTGAAAGATAGACGAGCATAAAGCGGAAATCCATCCACTCTTCTTCTAGAGAGTGCATGGGGGTTTTGTGATTCAGTAAGATTAATTACATACAAGATAAATTGTGTATGAGATGATTAACTAAGAAATGTGACAATTTCCTTTATGTTAAAGAAAAGAATCCCGATACGTTCTCATGAAACTTGTTATATAAGTGAATATTTGTTCTTTTAGGCCATTTGGCCCGCCTTTCAAATTTAAAAGTGAAAGAAAGACGAGCATAAAGCGGAAATCCATCCACTCTTCTTTTAGAGAGTGCATGGGGGTTTTGTGATTCAGTAAGATTAATTACATACAAGATAAATTGTGTATGAGATGATTAACTAAGAAATGTGACAGTTTCCTTTATGTTAAAGCAAAGAATCCCGATACGTTCTCATGAAACTTGTTATACAAGTGAATATTTGTACTTTTAGGCCATTTGGCCCGCCTTTTAAATTTAAAAGTGAAAGAAAGACGAGCATAAAACGGAAATCCATACTCTCTTCTTCTAGAGAGTGCATGGGGGTTTTGTGATTCAGTAAGATTAATTACATACAAGATAAATTTTGTATGAGATGATTAACTAAGAAATGTCACAGTTTGCTTTATGTTAAAGCAAAGAATCCCGATACGTTCTCATGGAACTTGTTATATAAGTGAATATTTGTTCTTTTAGGCCATTTGGCCCGACTTTCAAATTTAAAAGTGAAAGAAAGACGAGCATAAAGCGGAAATCCATCCACTCTTCTTCTAGAAAGTGCATGGGGGTTTTGTGATTCAGTAAGATTAATTACATACAAGATAAATTGTGTATGAGATGATTAACTAAGAAATGTGACAATTTCCTTTATGTTAAAGAAAAGAATCCCGATACGTTCTCATGAAACTTGTTATATAAGTGAATATTTGTTCTTTTAGGCCATTTGGCCTGCCTTTCAAATTTAAAAGCGAAAGATAGACGAGCATAAAGCGGAAATCCATCCACTCTTCTTCTAGAGAGTGCATGGGGGTTTTGTGATTCAGTAAGATTAATTACATACAAGATAAATTGTGTATGAGATGATTAACTAAGAAATGTGACAGTTTCCTTTATGTTAAAGCAAAGAATCCTGATACGCTCTCATGAAACTTGTTATATAAGTAAATATTTGTTCTTTTAGGCCATTTGGCCCGCCTTTCAAATTTAAAAGTGAAAGATAGACGAGCATAAAGCGGAAATCCATCCACTCTTTTTTTAGAGAGTGCATGGGGGCTTTGTGATTCAGTAAGATTAATTACATACAAGATAAATTGTGTATGAGATGATTAACTAAGAAATGTGACAATTTCCTTTATGTTAAAGAAAAGAATCCCGATACGTTCTCATGAAACTTGTTATATAAGTGAATATTTGTTGTTTTAGGCCATTTGGCCTGCCTTTCAAATTTAAAAGTGAAAGATAGACGAGCATAAAGCGGAAATCCATCCACTCTTCTTCTAGAGAGTGCATGGGGGTTTTGTGATTCAGTAAGATTAATTACATACAAGATAAATTGTGTATGAGATGATTAACTAAGAAATGTGACAGTTTCCTTTATGTTAAAGAAAAGAATCCCGATACGTTCTCATGAAACTTGTTATATAAGTGAATATTTGTTCTTTTAGGCCATTTGGCCTGCCTTTCAAATTTAAAAGTGAAAGATAGACGAGCATAAAGCGGAAATCCATCCACTCTTCTTCTAGAGAGTGCATGGGGGTTTTGTGATTCAGTAAGATTAATTACATACAAGATAAATTGTGTATGAGATGATTAACTAAGAAATGTGATAATTTCCTTTATGTTAAAGAAAAGAATCCCGATACGTTCTCATGAAACTTGTTATATAAGTGAATATTTGTTCTTTTAGGCCATTTGGCCCGACTTTCAAATTTAAAAGTGAAAGAAAGACGAGCATAAAGCGGAAATCCATCCACTCTTCTTCTAGAAAGTGCATGGGGGTTTTGTGATTCAGTAAGATTAATTACATACAAGATAAATTGTGTATGAGATGATTAACTAAGAAATGTGACAATTTCCTTTATGTTAAAGAAAAGAATCCTGATACGCTCTCATGAAACTTGTTATATAAGTGAATATTTGTTGTTTTAGGCCATTTGGCCTGCCTTTCAAATTTAAAAGTGAAAGAAAGACGAGCATAAAGCGGAAATCCATCCACTCTTCTTCTAGAAAGTGCATGGGGGTTTTGTGATTCAGTAAGATTAATTACATACAAGATAAATTGTGTATGAGATGATTAACTAAGAAATGTGACAATTTCCTTTATGTTAAAGAAAAGAATCCTGATACGCTCTCATGAAACTTGTTATATAAGTGAATATTTGTTCTTTTAGGCCATTTGGCCCGCCTTTCAAATTTAAAAGTGAAAGATAGACGAGCATAAAGCGGAAATCCATCCACTCTTTTTTTAGAGAGTGCATGGGGGCTTTGTGATTCAGTAAGATTAATTACATACAAGATAAATTATGTATGAGATGATTAACTAAGAAATGTGACAATTTCCTTTATGTTAAAGAAAATTATCCCGATACGTTCTCATGAAACTTGTTATATAAGTGAATATTTGTTCTTTTAGGCCATTTGGCCCGCCTTTCAAATTTAAAAGTGAAAGAAAGACGAGCATAAAGCGGAAATCCATCCACTCTTCTTTTAGAGAGTGCATGGGGGTTTTGTGATTCAGTAAGATTAATTACATACAAGATAAATTGTGTATGAGATGATTAACTAAGAAATGTGACAGTTTCCTTTATGTTAAAGCAAAGAATCCCGATACGTTCTCATGAAACTTGTTATACAAGTGAATATTTGTACTTTTAGGCCATTTGGCCCGCCTTTTAAATTTAAAAGTGAAAGAAAGACGAGCATAAAGCGGAAATCCATCCACTCTTCTTCTAGAGAGTGCATGGGGGTTTTGTGATTCAGTAAGATTAATTACATACAAGATAAATTGTGTATGAGATGATTAACTAAGAAATGTGACAGTTTCCTTTATGTTAAAGCAAAGAATCCTGATACGCTCTCATGAAACTTGTTATATAAGTAAATATTTGTTCTTTTAGGCCATTTGGCCCGCCTTTCAAATTTAAAAGTGAAAGATAGACGAGCATAAAGCGGAAATCCATCCACTCTTTTTTTAGAGAGTGCATGGGGGCTTTGTGATTCAGTAAGATTAATTACATACAAGATAAATTGTGTATGAGATGATTAACTAAGAAATGTGACAATTTCCTTTATGTTAAAGAAAAGAATCCCGATACGTTCTCATGAAACTTGTTATATAAGTGAATATTTGTTGTTTTAGGCCATTTGGCCTGCCTTTCAAATTTAAAAGTGAAAGATAGACGAGCATAAAGCGGAAATCCATCCACTCTTCTTCTAGAGAGTGCATGGGGGTTTTGTGATTCAGTAAGATTAATTACATACAAGATAAATTGTGTATGAGATGATTAACTAAGAAATGTGACAGTTTCCTTTATGTTAAAGAAAAGAATCCCGATACGTTCTCATGAAACTTGTTATATAAGTGAATATTTGTTCTTTTAGGCCATTTGGCCTGCCTTTCAAATTTAAAAGTGAAAGATAGACGAGCATAAAGCGGAAATCCATCCACTCTTCTTCTAGAGAGTGCATGGGGGTTTTGTGATTCAGTAAGATTAATTACATACAAGATAAATTGTGTATGAGATGATTAACTAAGAAATGTGATAATTTCCTTTATGTTAAAGAAAAGAATCCCGATACGTTCTCATGAAACTTGTTATATAAGTGAATATTTGTTCTTTTAGGCCATTTGGCCCGACTTTCAAATTTAAAAGTGAAAGAAAGACGAGCATAAAGCGGAAATCCATCCACTCTTCTTCTAGAAAGTGCATGGGGGTTTTGTGATTCAGTAAGATTAATTACATACAAGATAAATTGTGTATGAGATGATTAACTAAGAAATGTGACAATTTCCTTTATGTTAAAGAAAAGAATCCTGATACGCTCTCATGAAACTTGTTATATAAGTGAATATTTGTTGTTTTAGGCCATTTGGCCTGCCTTTCAAATTTAAAAGTGAAAGAAAGACGAGCATAAAGCGGAAATCCATCCACTCTTCTTCTAGAAAGTGCATGGGGGTTTTGTGATTCAGTAAGATTAATTACATACAAGATAAATTGTGTATGAGATGATTAACTAAGAAATGTGACAATTTCCTTTATGTTAAAGAAAAGAATCCTGATACGCTCTCATGAAACTTGTTATATAAGTGAATATTTGTTCTTTTAGGCCATTTGGCCCGCCTTTCAAATTTAAAAGTGAAAGATAGACGAGCATAAAGCGGAAATCCATCCACTCTTTTTTTAGAGAGTGCATGGGGGCTTTGTGATTCAGTAAGATTAATTACATACAAGATAAATTATGTATGAGATGATTAACTAAGAAATGTGACAATTTCCTTTATGTTAAAGAAAATTATCCCGATACGTTCTCATGAAACTTGTTATATAAGTGAATATTTGTTCTTTTAGGCCATTTGGCCCGCCTTTCAAATTTAAAAGTGAAAGAAAGACGAGCATAAAGCGGAAATCCATCCACTCTTCTTTTAGAGAGTGCATGGGGGTTTTGTGATTCAGTAAGATTAATTACATACAAGATAAATTGTGTATGAGATGATTAACTAAGAAATGTGACAGTTTCCTTTATGTTAAAGCAAAGGATCCCGATACGTTCTCATGAAACTTGTTATACAAGTGAATATTTGTACTTTTAGGCCATTTGGCCCGCCTTTTAAATTTAAAAGTGAAAGAAAGACGAGCATAAAGCGGAAATCCATCCACTCTTCTTCTAGAGAGTGCATGGGGGTTTTGTGATTCAGTAAGATTAATTACATACAAGATAAATTGTGTATGAGATGATTAACTAAGAAATGTGATAATTTCCTTTATGTTAAAGAAAAGAATCCCGATACGTTCTCATGAAACTTGTTATATAAGTGAATATTTGTTCTTTTAGGCCATTTGGCCCGACTTTCAAATTTAAAAGTGAAAGAAAGACGAGCATAAAGCGGAAATCCATCCACTCTTCTTCTAGAAAGTGCATGGGGGTTTTGTGATTCAGTAAGATTAATTACATACAAGATAAATTGTGTATGAGATGATTAACTAAGAAATGTGACAATTTCCTTTATGTTAAAGAAAAGAATCCCGATACGTTCTCATGAAACTTGTTATATAAGTGAATATTTGTTCTTTTAGGCCATTAGGCCTGCCTTTCAAATTTAAAAGTGAAAGATAGACGAGTATAAAGCGGAAATCCATCCACTCTTCTTCTAGAGAGTGCATGGGGGTTTTGTGATTCAGTAAGATTAATTACATACAAGATAAATTGTGTATGAGATGATTAACTAAGAAATGTGACAGTTTCCTTTATGTTAAAGCAAAGAATCCTGATACGCTCTCATGAAACTTGTTATATAAGTGAATATTTGTTCTTTTAGGCCATTTGGCCCGCCTTTCAAATTTAAAAGTGAAAGGAAGACGAGCATAAAGCGGAAATCCATCCACTCTTCTTTTAGAGAGTGCATGGGGGTTTTGTGATTCAGTAAGATTAATTACATACAAGATAAATTGTGTATGAGATGATTAACTAAGAAATGTGACAGTTTCCTTTATGTTAAAGCAAAGAATCCCGATACGTTCTCATGAAACTTGTTATACAAGTGAATATTTGTACTTTTAGGCCATTTGGCCCGCCTTTTAAATTTAAAAGTGAAAGAAAGACGAGCATAAAACGGAAATCCATACTCTCTTCTTCTAGAGAGTGCATGGGGGTTTTGTGATTCAGTAAGATTAATTACATACAAGATAAATTTTGTATGAGATGATTAACTAAGAAATGTCACAGTTTGCTTTATGTTAAAGCAAAGAATCCCGATACGTTCTCATGGAACTTGTTATATAAGTGAATATTTGTTCTTTTAGGCCATTTGGCCCGCCTTTCAAATTTAAAAGTGAAAGATAGACGAGCATAAAGCGGAAATCCATCCACTCTTTTTTTAGAGAGTGCATGGGGGCTTTGTGATTCAGTAAGATTAATTACATACAAGATAAATTATGTATGAGATGATTAACTAAGAAATGTGACAATTTCCTTTATGTTAAAGAAAATTATCCCGATACGTTCTCATGAAACTTGTTATATAAGTGAATATTTGTTGTTTTAGGCCATTTGGCCTGCCTTTCAAATTTAAAAGTGAAAGATAGACGAGCATAAAGCGGAAATCCATCCACTCTTCTTCTAGAGAGTGCATGGGGGTTTTGTGATTCAGTAAGATTAATTACATACAAGATAAATTGTGTATGAGATGATTAACTGATAAATGTGACAGTTTCCTTTATGTTAAAGCAAAGAATCCTGATACGCTCTCATGAAACTTGTTATATAAGTGGATATTTGTTCTTTTAGGCCATTTGGCCTGCCTTTCAAATTTAAAAGTGAAAGATAGACGAGCATAAAGCGGAAATCCATCCACTCTTCTTCTAGAGAGTGCATGGGGGTTTTGTGATTCAGTAAGATTAATTACATACAAGATAAATTGTGTATGAGATGATTAACTAAGAAATGTGATAATCCATATACTTAAAGCTAACCTGCTTTTTAGTTTTTCGTGCAAAAATGCTATTTATACGCATGCGCGAGCATTCAGCTAATCAGCTAGAGGCTTTTACTATCTTCAGACGCGATGTTCCAGCCAATGAGGTGAAGGCTTTTTCCTCTCTCTAGAAGCGTATGTGTTCCATTTGGTTGTTCGGTTGTTGAAACTTTATAGATTTCTTTTATTAAGGTATTTTTTCATTTTACCGTATTTATTTTCTTTTTAAGTCGTATGTATTTTAGTACTTTGAATTTTTTATAACTAACCCTTTTTTTGAGAGAGAGAGAGATTTCGTGGCACGAAATTCCGCGAATCGTTTCCGATGTAAACAAACTAATTTTAAACTTTTAATATGTAATTCTGTGTGATATGATTAAATTCAGGTTTTCTCAGCGACGATCACAGTATTTTTACCAAATAATTTTTGTATTAATCAAGCTTTTTTGGTTATTAAGCATAGCTAAACACGAAAGAAAACTTTGTTATTTTAAGATTTTGATGTGAATTATTTGCGTACATTTATAAGACAAGTTTCACTGAATAATTCAAGAAAAAAAAAATCTCATCATTATACATATTTAGTTTTGCATTATTAATTATTTACTTGGCCTTTACTTTTAATATTTCAAACTTACAGCTGAATGTAACTATTAAAACATTTGAAATACTGTATTCGTAAAATGAAATTTCAGCTTAAACACTGGACAATTACTTTTAGTTATGCATTATTAATTATTTACTTGGCCTTTACTTTTAATATTTCAAACTTACAGTTGAATGTAACTATTAAAACATTTGAAATACTGTATTCGTAAAATGAAATTTCAGCTTAAACACTCGACAATTACTTTTACTTATGCATTATTAATTATTTACTTGGCCTTTACTTTTAATATTTCAAACTTACAGTTGAATGTAACTATTAAAACATTTGAAATACTGTATTCGTAAAATGAAATTTCAGCTTAAACACTCGACAATTACTTTTACTTATGCATTATTAATTATTTACTTGGTCTTTACTTTTAATATTTCAAACTTACAGCTGAATGTAACTATTAAAACATTTGAAATACTGTATTTGTAAAATGAAATTAGTTTAAACACTCGACAATTACTTTTAGTTATGCATTATTAATTATTTACTTGGCCTTTACTTTTAATATTTCAAACTTACAGCTGAATGTAACTATTAAAACATTTGAAATACTGTATTCGTAAAATGAAATTAGTTTAAACACTCGACAATTACTTTTAGTTATGCATTATTAATTATTTACTTGGCCTTTACTTTTAATATTTCAAACTTACAGTTGAATGTAACTATTAAAACATTTGAAATACTGTATTTGTAAAATGAAATTAGTTTAAACACTCGACAATTACTTTTAGTTATGCATTATTAATTATTTACTTGGCCTTTACTTTTAATATTTCAAACTTACAGCTAAATGTAATTATTAAAACATTTGAAATACTGTATTCGTAAAATGAAATTTCAGCTTAAACACTCGACAATTACTTTTAGGTTAAATTCAGGTTTTCTCAGTGACGATCACAGTATTTTTACCAAATAATTAAAAGTACTACATGCATGCATCTATCTATCTATATTAGAAATTGTGCAGGTTTCTGGTCACTGTTTTGTTTACATATTTTAAACAAAAATTTCAATTTAATAATGCACTGAAAATTATAATGAATGCTTACAATTAAACACAACAACACAAAACAAAAAATTTCACAGAAACACATTATTTCCCCCGATATTTTCCCACAACTAATCAATAAATTTCATGATATTTTATTGCGATTTTAAACCATGAACTTTAGTACTTTTCTGTTATACGGACACTATGCCAAAATGTATGTATGTATGTTTGGCGACAATAGTGTACGTATAATGGAAAAGTGCCTGAATTATTATTTATATATATATAAAATATAAACATAATTGGCGACACAGCAAGTTTTCTGGATTTCTCCCTGTCTCTCTAACCACATTGTTAACAAAACAAAAAATTCATGAAAAACACATTATTTCCCTGATATTTTCCCACAACTAATCAATAAATTTCATGATATTTTATTGTGATTTTAAACCATGAACTTTAGTACTTTTCTGTTATACGGATACTATGCCAAAATGTATGTATGTATGTATGTTTGGCGACAATGGTGTCCGTATAACGGAAAAGTGCCTGAATTATTATTTTTTTATATATATATAAAATATAAACATAATTGGCGACACAGCAAGTTTTCTGGATGTGAAAGGCGGAGATTAATTTCATTCATTCAATGACCGTTTTAAAAGTTTCAAGTTTGGATTGAATGCACCTGAACATAAAAACCGATACCTATTTCTATGTTCATGATTGAGTTATTTGGATATCTTTTCGTATAGCACAGAAAATCATTTTTCCCGCTTTCGTAATACAGATAAATTCTGGTGTATTTTTTTTTCTTCTTTTTATATCATAAGTACTTTCTACTTTAAATTTTTTAATTGTCGAGTTTCTAAGCTGAAATTTCATTTTTCGAATGCAGTATTTCAAATGTTTTAATAATTACATTCAGCTGTAAGTTTGAAATATTTAAAATATTAAAAGTAAAGGTCAAGTAAATAATTAATAATGCATAACTAAATATGTATAATGATCAGAATGACATATTAAAATGTGTACAGAATGACATGAAAATTTTAAAAAACTGAAATTTTGCACTTGCAACTTAATTGTAAATTTCATTGTTTACATTGGAAACGATTTGTGGATTTTAAGAATTTGCTGAACTTCGTGTCACCAAATTACTAAATCTCTCTCTCTCACTCTGCAAAAAAAAAAAAAAAAAAAAAAGGGTTAGTTTAAAAAAATTCAAAGTAGCAAAATACATACAACACAAAAAGAAAATAAATACGGTAAAATGAAAAAATTACTTTAATAATAGAAATCCATAAATTTTCAACAACGACATCAAACGAACGTATCTCATCTTTCGTTTGTGATAAGGAACGCTCCTTTGGCCCCCTCCACTCATTGGCTGAATTGTAAAGGGCAAAATTGGGGGACAAAATGACTACAGCATTTCTGAGAAAAGAAAAAATCAGAAAATTCACAGAAAATAATTATTTTTGTTGCAAGTTGGGTTAACTGTCTTTATGGTTCAAGTCGATTTCAGACTTAGTGTAGATTTCAGCAAGTTGGATTTGGGTTAACCCGATTTTTCAAAAGTTAGTTCAAGTTCAGTATATTATTTCAGATTAAAACTATACCTATCAGGGCTTGAATTTCAGGGCGGGATTCGCACAGGAAATTTTGAAATCCCGCCCAAAAAAGATCATAGCGGGAGCCTCCCGCCCAAAAAATTTCTGCATTTTTGGAGAAATTTGCATTATTTAATTTACCTGCAACCGAACGATAAATTTCGTGATTTTTTTTCCCCGCAACTGATTGACGGACTGTGTGTTTTTTCCGCGACTGATCAACGAACTTTGTGGTTTTTTCCGTGACAGATCAACGAACTTTGAGTTTTTTCTGCGACAGATCGACGAACATTGCGTTTTTTAAGCGATTGATCGACGAACCTTGCGTTTTTTGGGGACATATCGACGAACTTTGCGTTTATTCCGCAATCGATCGACGAAATTTTTCTTTCTTCCCTGACTGATCGACGAACTTTGCATTTATTCCGCAATCGATCGACGAAATTTGCTTTTTTCCGCAACTGATCGACGAACTTTGCGTTTTTTCCGTGACAGATCAACGAACGTTGCATTTTTTTCTGCGACTGATCAACGAACTTTGCGTTTTTTCTGCGACAGATAGACGAACATTGTGTTTTTTAAGTGACTGATCGACGAACCTTGCGTTTTTTGGGGACAGATCGACGAACTTTGTGTTTATTCTGCAATCGATCGACGAAATTTTGCTTTTTTCCCACGACTGATTAACGAACTTTGTGTTTTTTGGTGACAGATCGACGAACTTAGCGTTTTTTCCACGACAGATTGATGAACTTTGCGTCTTTTCTACGATCGATCGGTGAATCTCAATCAAGTAAAATCTAAAGTCAGAAATTTATTTAACAACCTAATTGTTAAGGGTCCCTAACACATTTAATGGAACTTGAAAAATACACTGCATATATAAAACTTAACTTTCTTGCCTTTTTTATAATAAAAATAAACATTTTACATAATCATTCTCAGTTGACTTAATTTTTTCAATGGTATTTTGTCATGTCTGCATTAATGTAATTCTTTAAATAGCACGTAAAAGAATAGTGGGGTTTAAAGATTTTTTTTCTCCCTCCCAAACATTACAACTCCCCTCCATTTAAAAATGTTGGTAGGGAGACTCCCGTCTTTGGAAAAATTGAATTTCAAGCCCTGCCTATAATATGTTTGTGTGTATTGAGGTTTGTATAGATGTTTGTGTGTGTGCTGTTTTTAATACAGACAGTTTCATTTTTCACACGAACCTTTCAAAAAATTCACATTCTTTGCGCAATGCTTTAACAAAATTCGCATTTTTTTTCGCGATTCTTTAATGAAATTCGCATTTTTTTCTGTATCTTTTTTTGTCGAGATTCATAATTTTTTCAGCTATCCTATGACGTAATTCGTGTTTTTTTTTCAGCGATAATTTGACGAAATTTGTGTTTTTTCTGCGATTTTTTTTTTCACGAAATTTGCGTTTTTTTCCACGATTCTTTTATGAAATTTGCGTTTTTCTGTGATCCTTAGACGAAATTTTCTTTTTTCGCAATGCTTTGATAATAATCACATTTTCTCTGCTGCCTTTTGATAAGATTCATGAATTTTCAGCAATCCTTCGATGAAATTTGCGTTTTTTCAGCAATCTTTGAAGAAATTCGCATTTTTCTCGCGATACTTTAACGAAATGTGCGTTTTCCAGCGATTTTTTGATAAAATACATTTTATTCCGCAATTTTTATACGAAGTTTGGCAAGAAAGCGCTATCTTTGGGTGAAATTTCCTGTTTTGCGATTCTTTAACAAAATTTGCTCATCTTTTGTGTAAATCGCGTTTTTCTGTGGCCTTTTAACAAAATTCATGTTTTACATGATCCTTTGATGAAATTAGTGTTTTTCCCGTGATCATTTGACGAAATCTAGGATTTTTTTCCTGCGAAGATTGATTATATGTTTTTAGTCTGCAGGTGCCCTAAAAAGTTTGTGACGCCTGTCGCTTCATTGCACGCATTCTGCCACGGTGTATCAAACAAACAAAATTCATCCTAAAGAATTATTGTTTCGTTTCTGGAAATGAACAACCGTCAACTCATTGGCTGAATTATAAAGGGTGAAATGTGTAGGCACTGAGTATCATCTATACTATTAATGTCGGTAAACGTCTGTCTGTGTGTGTGTTGTTGTGTCTGGCGTCTGTAAGCATAAAACTCTGCATGCAGACGACGGACATAAGTGCTTTTGGTATAAAAAAATTCGGAAGGGGAGTTTTTAAAATTCACAACATTTTGCGGGAGAAGCGGGGTGCGAACGAATTTAAAAAATGAGTCCGCATCAATAATTATGGCGGTGGGGGAGGGAGTATGTTTTGCCTACACGGGGCAGAGACTTTTCTTTGTTGACACCACTCATATGATATATCGTTCGAAAGGCCTGTGACTGCCTTTTCATGTTATGCATCTGTGTGGTCCATCCCCCCCCCCTGCCAATTGGGGCACTTTTCTAAATTTTGCACATACCACTCATGTTATATATCGTTAAAAAGGTCTGTGACCGCTTAATCATATTATGCATCTCCGGTGTCCATCCCCCCACTTTGCCCCCCCCCCAAGGGGGTACTTTTGTAAATTTTGCACAATCCCTTCATGTTACGTATTGTTGGAAAGGTCTTTGACTGCTTATTCATGTTATGCATCTCCGGGGTCCATCCCGCCACTTTCCCCCTTCCTTAAGGGGGGCAATTTTCTAAATTTTGTTGACACCCCTCATGTCATATATTGTTGGAAAGGTCTGTGACCGCTTAATGATATTATGCATCTCCAATGTCCATCTCCCCACTTTGCCCCCCCCTCCCCCAAGGGGGTACTTTTCTAAATTTTGCAGACAACCCTCATGTCATATATCGTTGGAAAGGTCTGTGACTGCTTAATCATATGCATATCTCTGATGTCCATCTCCCTGCTTTGCCCCCCCCCCAAAGAGGTACTTTTCTAAATTTTGCAGACAACCCTCATGTCATATATCGTTGGAAAGGTCTGTGACTGCTTAATCATATGCATATCTCCAATGTCCATTTCCCCACTTTGCCCCCCCCCCTCCCCCAAGGGGTACTTTTCTAAATATTTTGCAGACAACCCTCATGTCATATATCGTTGGAAAGGTCTGTGACTGCTTAATCATATGCATATCTCTGATGTCCATCTCCCCGCTTTGCCCCCCCCCCCAAAGAGGTACTTTTCTAAATTTTGCACACAACCCTCATGTTATATATCGTTGGAAAGGTCTGTGACCACTTAATCATATTATGCATGTTCCGTGTCCATCCCCTACTTTACCCCCCCCCCCCCAAGGGGGTACTTTTTAAAATTTTGCACACAGCCCTCATGTTACATATTGTTTGAAAGGTCTTTGACTGCTTATTCATGTTATGCATCTCCTTGGTCCATCCCGCCATTTCCCCCTCCCCAAGGGGGCACTTACCATTTACTTGCACAACAGCACTAAATGTGTCAGATGAAAGAAATTCCGCGAGTACATGTGCCAGTGAAACTTAGCCAATTGCTGTTCTTCAACCTAGCTTTAATTCAAAGTGGGTTTTTTATTTATTTGAATTATTCTGCAAAAGTTTCAAACATTTTAAAGCAGCTATGAATTTTATTTTTATGGTACTATCAAGTTTTTTGCCGTCAAATTTTGACGGGTTCCATCTAGTTTCCTTTATGTTAAAGAAAAGAATCCCGATACGTTCTCATGAAACTTGTTATATAAGTGAATATTTGTTCTTTTAGGCCATTTGGCCCGACTTTCAAATTTAAAAGTGAAAGAAAGACGAGCATAAAGCGGAAATCCATCCACTCTTCTTCTAGAAAGTGCATGGGGGTTTTGTGATTCAGTAAGATTAATTACATACAAGATAAATTGTGTATGAGATGATTAACTAAGAAATGTGACAATTTCCTTTATGTTAAAGAAAAGAATCCCGATACGTTCTCATGAAACTTGTTATATAAGTGAATATTTGTTCTTTTAGGCCATTAGGCCTGCCTTTCAAATTTAAAAGTGAAAGATAGACGAGTATAAAGCGGAAATCCATCCACTCTTCTTCTAGAGAGTGCATGGGGGTTTTGTGATTCAGTAAGATTAATTACATACAAGATAAATTGTGTATGAGATGATTAACTAAGAAATGTGACAGTTTCCTTTATGTTAAAGCAAAGAATCCTGATACGCTCTCATGAAACTTGTTATATAAGTGAATATTTGTTCTTTTAGGCCATTTGGCCCGCCTTTCAAATTTAAAAGTGAAAGAAAGACGAGCATAAAGCGGAAATCCATCCACTCTTCTTTTAGAGAGTGCATGGGGGTTTTGTGATTCAGTAAGATTAATTACATACAAGATAAATTGTGTATGAGATGATTAACTAAGAAATGTGACAGTTTCCTTTATGTTAAAGCAAAGAATCCCGATACGTTCTCATGAAACTTGTTATACAAGTGAATATTTGTACTTTTAGGCCATTTGGCCCGCCTTTTAAATTTAAAAGTGAAAGAAAGACGAGCATAAAACGGAAATCCATACTCTCTTCTTCTAGAGAGTGCATGGGGGTTTTGTGATTCAGTAAGATTAATTACATACAAGATAAATTTTGTATGAGATGATTAACTAAGAAATGTCACAGTTTGCTTTATGTTAAAGCAAAGAATCCCGATACGTTCTCATGGAACTTGTTATATAAGTGAATATTTGTTCTTTTAGGCCATTTGGCCCGACTTTCAAATTTAAAAGTGAAAGAAAGACGAGCATAAAACGGAAATCCATACTCTCTTCTTCTAGAGAGTGCATGGGGGTTTTGTGATTCAGTAAGATTAATTACATACAAGATAAATTTTGTATGAGATGATTAACTAAGAAATGTCACAGTTTGCTTTATGTTAAAGCAAAGAATCCCGATACGTTCTCATGGAACTTGTTATATAAGTGAATATTTGTTCTTTTAGGCCATTTGGCCCGCCTTTCAAATTTAAAAGTGAAAGATAGACGAGCATAAAGCGGAAATCCATCCACTCTTTTTTTAGAGAGTGCATGGGGGCTTTGTGATTCAGTAAGATTAATTACATACAAGATAAATTATGTATGAGATGATTAACTAAGAAATGTGACAATTTCCTTTATGTTAAAGAAAATTATCCCGATACGTTCTCATGAAACTTGTTATATAAGTGAATATTTGTTGTTTTAGGCCATTTGGCCTGCCTTTCAAATTTAAAAGTGAAAGATAGACGAGCATAAAGCGGAAATCCATCCACTCTTCTTCTAGAGAGTGCATGGGGGTTTTGTGATTCAGTAAGATTAATTACATACAAGATAAATTGTGTATGAGATGATTAACTGATAAATGTGACAGTTTCCTTTATGTTAAAGCAAAGAATCCTGATACGCTCTCATGAAACTTGTTATATAAGTGGATATTTGTTCTTTTAGGCCATTTGGCCTGCCTTTCAAATTTAAAAGTGAAAGATAGACGAGCATAAAGCGGAAATCCATCCACTCTTCTTCTAGAGAGTGCATGGGGGTTTTGTGATTCAGTAAGATTAATTACATACAAGATAAATTGTGTATGAGATGATTAACTAAGAAATGTCACAGTTTGCTTTATGTTAAAGCAAAGAATCCCGATACGTTCTCATGGAACTTGTTATATAAGTGAATATTTGTTCTTTTAGGCCATTTGGCCCGCCTTTCAAATTTAAAAGTGAAAGATAGACGAGCATAAAGCGGAAATCCATCCACTCTTTTTTTAGAGAGTGCATGGGGGCTTTGTGATTCAGTAAGATTAATTACATACAAGATAAATTATGTATGAGATGATTAACTAAGAAATGTGACAATTTCCTTTATGTTAAAGAAAATTATCCCGATACGTTCTCATGAAACTTGTTATATAAGTGAATATTTGTTGTTTTAGGCCATTTGGCCTGCCTTTCAAATTTAAAAGTGAAAGATAGACGAGCATAAAGCGGAAATCCATCCACTCTTCTTCTAGAGAGTGCATGGGGGTTTTGTGATTCAGTAAGATTAATTACATACAAGATAAATTGTGTATGAGATGATTAACTGATAAATGTGACAGTTTCCTTTATGTTAAAGCAAAGAATCCTGATACGCTCTCATGAAACTTGTTATATAAGTGGATATTTGTTCTTTTAGGCCATTTGGCCTGCCTTTCAAATTTAAAAGTGAAAGATAGACGAGCATAAAGCGGAAATCCATCCACTCTTCTTCTAGAGAGTGCATGGGGGTTTTGTGATTCAGTAAGATTAATTACATACAAGATAAATTGTGTATGAGATGATTAACTAAGAAATGTGATAATTTCCTTTATGTTAAAGAAAAGAATCCCGATACGTTCTCATGAAACTTGTTATATAAGTGAATATTTGTTCTTTTAGGCCATTTGGCCCGACTTTCAAATTTAAAAGTGAAAGAAAGACGAGCATAAAGCGGAAATCCATCCACTCTTCTTCTAGAAAGCGCATGGGGGTTTTGTGATTCAGTAAGATTAATTACATACAAGATAAATTGTGTATGAGATGATTAACTAAGAAATGTGACAATTTCCTTTATGTTAAAGAAAAGAATCCCGATACGTTCTCATGAAACTTGTTATATAAGTGAATATTTGTTCTTTTAGGCCATTAGGCCTGCCTTTCAAATTTAAAAGTGAAAGATAGACGAGTATAAAGCGGAAATCCATCCACTCTTTTTTTAGAGAGTGCATGGGGGCTTTGTGATTCAGTAAGATTAATTACATACAAGATAAATTGTGTATGAGATGATTAACTAAGAAATGTGACAGTTTCCTTTATGTTAAAGCAAAGAATCCTGATACGCTCTCATGAAACTTGTTATATAAGTGAATATTTGTTCTTTTAGGCCATTTGGCCCGCCTTTCAAATTTAAAAGTGAAAGAAAGACGAGCATAAAGCGGAAATCCATCCACTCTTCTTTTAGAGAGTGCATGGGGGTTTTGTGATTCAGTAAGATTAATTACATACAAGATAAATTGTGTATGAGATGATTAACTAAGAAATGTGACAGTTTCCTTTATGTTAAAGCAAAGAATCCCGATACGTTCTCATGAAACTTGTTATACAAGTGAATATTTGTACTTTTAGGCCATTTGGCCCGCCTTTTAAATTTAAAAGTGAAAGAAAGACGAGCATAAAGCGGAAATCCATCCACTCTTCTTCTAGAGAGTGCATGGGGGTTTTGTGATTCAGTAAGATTAATTACATACAAGATAAATTGTGTATGAGATGATTAACTAAGAAATGTGATAATTTCCTTTATGTTAAAGAAAAGAATCCCGATACGTTCTCATGAAACTTGTTATATAAGTGAATATTTGTTCTTTTAGGCCATTTGGCCCGACTTTCAAATTTAAAAGTGAAAGAAAGACGAGCATAAAGCGGAAATCCATCCACTCTTCTTCTAGAAAGTGCATGGGGGTTTTGTGATTCAGTAAGATTAATTACATACAAGATAAATTGTGTATGAGATGATTAACTAAGAAATGTGACAATTTCCTTTATGTTAAAGAAAAGAATCCCGATACGTTCTCATGAAACTTGTTATATAAGTGAATATTTGTTCTTTTAGGCCATTTGGCCCGCCTTTCAAATTTAAAAGTGAAAGGAAGACGAGCATAAAGCGGAAATCCATCCACTCTTCTTTTAGAGAGTGCATGGGGGTTTTGTGATTCAGTAAGATTAATTACATACAAGATAAATTGTGTATGAGATGATTAACTAAGTAATGTGACAGTTTCCTTTATGTTAAAGCAAAGAATCCCGATACGTTCTCATGAAACTTGTTATACAAGTGAATATTTGTACTTTTAGGCCATTTGGCCCGCCTTTTAAATTTAAAAGTGAAAGAAAGACGAGCATAAAACGGAAATCCATACTCTCTTCTTCTAGAGAGTGCATGGGGGTTTTGTGATTCAGTAAGATTAATTACATACAAGATAAATTTTGTATGAGATGATTAACTAAGAAATGTCACAGTTTGCTTTATGTTAAAGCAAAGAATCCCGATACGTTCTCATGGAACTTGTTATATAAGTGAATATTTGTTCTTTTAGGCCATTTGGCCCGCCTTTCAAATTTAAAAGTGAAAGATAGACGAGCATAAAGCGGAAATCCATCCACTCTTTTTTTAGAGAGTGCATGGGGGCTTTGTGATTCAGTAAGATTAATTACATACAAGATAAATTATGTATGAGATGATTAACTAAGAAATGTGACAATTTCCTTTATGTTAAAGAAAATTATCCCGATACGTTCTCATGAAACTTGTTATATAAGTGAATATTTGTTGTTTTAGGCCATTTGGCCTGCCTTTCAAATTTAAAAGTGAAAGATAGACGAGCATAAAGCGGAAATCCATCCACTCTTCTTCTAGAGAGTGCATGGGGGTTTTGTGATTCAGTAAGATTAATTACATACAAGATAAATTGTGTATGAGATGATTAACTGATAAATGTGACAGTTTCCTTTATGTTAAAGCAAAGAATCCTGATACGCTCTCATGAAACTTGTTATATAAGTGGATATTTGTTCTTTTAGGCCATTTGGCCTGCCTTTCAAATTTAAAAGTGAAAGATAGACGAGCATAAAGCGGAAATCCATCCACTCTTCTTCTAGAGAGTGCATGGGGGTTTTGTGATTCAGTAAGATTAATTACATACAAGATAAATTGTGTATGAGATGATTAACTAAGAAATGTGATAATTTCCTTTATGTTAAAGAAAAGAATCCCGATACGTTCTCATGAAACTTGTTATATAAGTGAATATTTGTTCTTTTAGGCCATTTGGCCCGACTTTCAAATTTAAAAGTGAAAGAAAGACGAGCATAAAGCGGAAATCCATCCACTCTTCTTCTAGAAAGTGCATGGGGGTTTTGTGATTCAGTAAGATTAATTACATACAAGATAAATTGTGTATGAGATGATTAACTAAGAAATGTGACAATTTCCTTTATGTTAAAGAAAAGAATCCCGATACGTTCTCATGAAACTTGTTATATAAGTGAATATTTGTTCTTTTAGGCCATTAGGCCTGCCTTTCAAATTTAAAAGTGAAAGATAGACGAGTATAAAGCGGAAAGCCATCCACTCTTCTTCTAGAGAGTGCATGGGGGTTTTGTGATTCAGTAAGATTAATTACATACAAGATAAATTGTGTATGAGATGATTAACTAAGAAATGTGACAGTTTCCTTTATGTTAAAGCAAAGAATCCTGATACGCTCTCATGAAACTTGTTATATAAGTGAATATTTGTTCTTTTAGGCCATTTGGCCCGCCTTTCAAATTTAAAAGTGAAAGAAAGACGAGCATAAAGCGGAAATCCATCCACTCTTCTTTTAGAGAGTGCATGGGGGTTTTGTGATTCAGTAAGATTAATTACATACAAGATAAATTGTGTATGAGATGATTAACTAAGAAATGTGACAGTTTCCTTTATGTTAAAGCAAAGAATCCCGATACGTTCTCATGAAACTTGTTATACAAGTGAATATTTGTACTTTTAGGCCATTTGGCCCGCCTTTTAAATTTAAAAGTGAAAGAAAGACGAGCATAAAACGGAAATCCATACTCTCTTCTTCTAGAGAGTGCATGGGGGTTTTGTGATTCAGTAAGATTAATTACATACAAGATAAATTTTGTATGAGATGATTAACTAAGAAATGTCACAGTTTGCTTTATGTTAAAGCAAAGAATCCCGATACGTTCTCATGGAACTTGTTATATAAGTGAATATTTGTTCTTTTAGGCCATTTGGCCCGACTTTCAAATTTAAAAGTGAAAGAAAGACGAGCATAAAGCGGAAATCCATCCACTCTTCTTCTAGAAAGTGCATGGGGGTTTTGTAATTCAGTAAGATTAATTACATACAAGATAAATTGTGTATGAGATGATTAACTAAGTAATGTGACAATTTCCTTTATGTTAAAGAAAAGAATCCCGATACGTTCTCATGAAACTTGTTATATAAGTGAATATTTGTTCTTTTAGGCCATTTGGCCTGCCTTTCAAATTTAAAAGCGAAAGATAGACGAGCATAAAGCGGAAATCCATCCACTCTTCTTCTAGAGAGTGCATGGGGGTTTTGTGATTCAGTAAGATTAATTACATACAAGATAAATTGTGTATGAGATGATTAACTAAGAAATGTGACAGTTTCCTTTGTGTTAAAGCAAAGAATCCTGATACGCTCTCATGAAACTTGTTATATAAGTGAATATTTGTTCTTTTAGGCCATTTGGCCCGCCTTTCAAATTTAAAAGTGAAAGATAGACGAGCATAAAGCGGAAATCCATCCACTCTTTTTTTAGAGAGTGCATGGGGGCTTTGTGATTCAGTAAGATTAATTACATACAAGATAAATTATGTATGAGATGATTAACTAAGAAATGTGACAATTTCCTTTATGTTAAAGAAAATTATCCCGATACGTTCTCATGAAACTTGTTATATAAGTGAATATTTGTTGTTTTAGGCCATTTGGCCTGCCTTTCAAATTTAAAAGTGAAAGATAGACGAGCATAAAGCGGAAATCCATCCACTCTTCTTCTAGAGAGTGCATGGGGGTTTTGTGATTCAGTAAGATTAATTACATACAAGATAAATTGTGTATGAGATGATTAACTGATAAATGTGACAGTTTCCTTTATGTTAAAGCAAAGAATCCTGATACGCTGTCATGAAACTTGTTATATAAGTGGATATTTGTTCTTTTAGGCCATTTGGCCTGCCTTTCAAATTTAAAAGTGAAAGATAGACGAGCATAAAGCGGAAATCCATCCACTCTTCTTCTAGAGAGTGCATGGGGGTTTTGTGATTCAGTAAGATTAATTACATACAAGATAAATTGTGTATGAGATGATTAACTAAGAAATGTGACAATTTCCTTTATGTTAAAGAAAAGAATCCCGATACGTTCTCATGAAACTTGTTATATAAGTGAATATTTGTTCTTTTAGGCCATTTGGTCCGACTTTCAAATTTAAAAGTGAAAGAAAGACGAGCATAAAGCGGAAATCCATCCACTCTTCTTCTAGAAAGTGCATGGGGGTTTTGTGATTCAGTAAGATTAATTACATACAAGATAAATTGTGTATGAGATGATTAACTAAGAAATGTGACAATTTCCTTTATGTTAAAGAAAAGAATCCCGATACGTTCTCATGAAACTTGTTATATAAGTGAATATTTGTTCTTTTAGGCCATTTGGCCTGCCTTTCAAATTTAAAAGTGAAAGATAGACGAGTATAAAGCGGAAATCCATCCACTCTTCTTCTAGAGAGTGCATGGGGGTTTTGTGATTCAGTAAGATTAATTACATACAAGATAAATTGTGTATGAGATGATTAACTAAGATATGTGACAGTTTCCTTTATGTTAAAGCAAAGAATCCTGATACGCTCTCATGAAACTTGTTATATAAGTGAATATTTGTTCTTTTAGGCCATTTGGCCCGCCTTTCAAATTTAAAAGTGAAAGAAAGACGAGCATAAAGCGGAAATCCATCCACTCTTCTTTTAGAGAGTGCATGGAGGTTTTGTGATTCAGTAAGATTAATTACATACAAGATAAATTGTGTATGAGATGATTAACTGATAAATGTGACAGTTTCCTTTATGTTAAAGCAAAGAATCCTGATACGCTCTCATGAAACTTGTTATATAAGTGGATATTTGTTCTTTTAGGCCATTTGGCCTGCCTTTCAAATTTAAAAGTGAAAGATAGACGAGCATAAAGCGGAAATCCATCCACTCTTCTTCTAGAGAGTGCATGGGGGTTTTGTGATTCAGTAAGATTAATTACATACAAGATAAATTGTGTATGAGATGATTAACTAAGAAATGTGATAATTTCCTTTATGTTAAAGAAAAGAATCCCGATACGTTCTCATGAAACTTGTTATATAAGTGAATATTTGTTCTTTTAGGCCATTTGGCCCGACTTTCAAATTTAAAAGTGAAAGAAAGACGAGCATAAAGCGGAAATCCATCCACTCTTCTTCTAGAAAGTGCATGGGGGTTTTGTGATTCAGTAAGATTAATTACATACAAGATAAATTGTGTATGAGATGATTAACTAAGAAATGTGACAATTTCCTTTATGTTAAAGAAAAGAATCCCGATACGTTCTCATGAAACTTGTTATATAAGTGAATATTTGTTCTTTTAGGCCATTTGGCCTGCCTTTCAAATTTAAATGTGAAAGATAGACGAGTATAAAGCGGAAATCCATCCACTCTTCTTCTAGAGAGTGCATGGGGGTTTTGTGATTCAGTAAGATTAATTACATACAAGATAAATTGTGTATGAGATGATTAACTAAGAAATGTGACAGTTTCCTTTATGTTAAAGCAAAGAATCCTGATACGCTCTCATGAAACTTGTTATATAAGTGAATATTTGTTCTTTTAGGCCATTTGGCCCGCCTTTCAAATTTAAAAGTGAAAGAAAGACGAGCATAAAGCGGAAATCCATCCACTCTTCTTTTAGAGAGTGCATGGAGGTTTTGTGATTCAGTAAGATTAATTACATACAAGATAAATTGTGTATGAGATGATTAACTGATAAATGTGACAGTTTCCTTTATGTTAAAGCAAAGAATCCTGATACGCTCTCATGAAACTTGTTATATAAGTGGATATTTGTTCTTTTAGGCCATTTGGCCTGCCTTTCAAATTTAAAAGTGAAAGATAGACGAGCATAAAGCGGAAATCCATCCACTCTTCTTCTAGAGAGTGCATGGGGGTTTTGTGATTCAGTAAGATTAATTACATACAAGATAAATTGTGTATGAGATGATTAACTAAGAAATGTGATAATTTCCTTTATGTTAAAGAAAAGAATCCCGATACGTTCTCATGAAACTTGTTATATAAGTGAATATTTGTTCTTTTAGGCCATTAGGCCTGCCTTTCAAATTTAAAAGTGAAAGATAGACGAGTATAAAGCGGAAATCCATCCACTCTTCTTCTAGAGAGTGCATGGGGGTTTTGTGATTCAGTAAGATTAATTACATACAAGATAAATTGTGTATGAGATGATTAACTAAGAAATGTGACAGTTTCCTTTATGTTAAAGCAAAGAATCCTGATACGCTCTCATGAAACTTGTTATATAAGTGAATATTTGTTCTTTTAGGCCATTTGGCCCGCCTTTCAAATTTAAAAGTGAAAGAAAGACGAGTATAAAGCGGAAATCCATCCACTCTTCTTCTAGAGAGTGCATGGGGGTTTTGTGATTCAGTAAGATTAATTACATACAAGATAAATTGTGTATGAGATGATTAACTAAGAAATGTGACAGTTTCCTTTATGTTAAAGCAAAGAATCCTGATACGCTCTCATGAAACTTGTTATATAAGTGAATATTTGTTCTTTTAGGCCATTTGGCCCGCCTTTCAAATTTAAAAGTGAAAGAAAGACGAGCATAAAGCGGAAATCCATCCACTCTTCTTTTAGAGAGTGCATGGAGGTTTTGTGATTCAGTAAGATTAATTACATACAAGATAAATTGTGTATGAGATGATTAACTGATAAATGTGACAGTTTCCTTTATGTTAAAGCAAAGAATCCTGATACGCTCTCATGAAACTTGTTATATAAGTGGATATTTGTTCTTTTAGGCCATTTGGCCTGCCTTTCAAATTTAAAAGTGAAAGATAGACGAGCATAAAGCGGAAATCCATCCACTCTTCTTCTAGAGAGTGCATGGGGGTTTTGTGATTCAGTAAGATTAATTACATACAAGATAAATTGTGTATGAGATGATTAACTAAGAAATGTGATAATTTCCTTTATGTTAAAGAAAAGAATCCCGATACGTTCTCATGAAACTTGTTATATAAGTGAATATTTGTTCTTTTAGGCCATTTGGCCCGACTTTCAAATTTAAAAGTGAAAGAAAGACGAGCATAAAGCGGAAATCCATCCACTCTTCTTCTAGAAAGTGCATGGGGGTTTTGTGATTCAGTAAGATTAATTACATACAAGATAAATTGTGTATGAGATGATTAACTAAGAAATGTGACAATTTCCTTTATGTTAAAGAAAAGAATCCCGATACGTTCTCATGAAACTTGTTATATAAGTGAATATTTGTTCTTTTAGGCCATTAGGCCTGCCTTTCAAATTTAAAAGTGAAAGATAGACGAGTATAAAGCGGAAATCCATCCACTCTTCTTCTAGAGAGTGCATGGGAGTTTTGTGATTCAGTAAGATTAATTACATACAAGATAAATTGTGTATGAGATGATTAACTAAGAAATGTGACAGTTTCCTTTATGTTAAAGCAAAGAATCCTGATACGCTCTCATGAAACTTGTTATATAAGTGAATATTTGTTCTTTTAGGCCATTTGGCCCGCCTTTCAAATTTAAAAGTGAAAGAAAGACGAGCATAAAGCGGAAATCCATCCACTCTTCTTTTAGAGAGTGCATGGGGGTTTTGTGATTCAGTAAGATTAATTACATACAAGATAAATTGTGTATGAGATGATTAACTAAGAAATGTGACAGTTTCCTTTATGTTAAAGCAAAGAATCCCGATACGTTCTCATGAAACTTGTTATACAAGTGAATATTTGTACTTTTAGGCCATTTGGCCCGCCTTTTAAATTTAAAAGTGAAAGAAAGACGAGCATAAAACGGAAATCCATACTCTCTTCTTCTAGAGAGTTCATGGGGGTTTTGTGAGTCAGTAAGATTAATTACATACAAGATAAATTTTGTATGAGATGATTAACTAAGAAATGTCACAGTTTGCTTTATGTTAAAGCAAAGAATCCCGATACGTTCTCATGGAACTTGTTATATAAGTGAATATTTGTTCTTTTAGGCCATTTGGCCCGACTTTCAAATTTAAAAGTGAAAGAAAGACGAGCATAAAGCGGAAATCCATCCACTCTTCTTCTAGAAAGTGCATGGTGGTTTTGTGATTCAGTAAGATTAATTACATACAAGATAAATTGTGTATGAGATGATTAACTAAGAAATGTGACAATTTCCTTTATGTTAAAGAAAAGAATCCCGATACGTTCTCATGAAACTTGTTATATAAGTGAATATTTGTTCTTTTAGGCCATTTGGCCCGCCTTTCAAATTTAAAAGTGAAAGAAAGACGAGCATAAAGCGGAAATCCATCCACTCTTCTTTTAGAGAGTGCATGGGGGTTTTGTGATTCAGTAAGATTAATTACATACAAGATAAATTGTGTATGAGATGATTAACTAAGAAATGTGACAGTTTCCTTTATGTTAAAGCAAAGAATCCCGATACGTTCTCATGAAACTTGTTATACAAGTGAATATTTGTACTTTTAGGCCATTTGGCCCGCCTTTTAAATTTAAAAGTGAAAGAAAGACGAGCATAAAACGGAAATCCATACTCTCTTCTTCTAGAGAGTGCATGGGGGTTTTGTGATTCAGTAAGATTAATTACATACAAGATAAATTTTGTATGAGATGATTAACTAAGAAATGTCACAGTTTGCTTTATGTTAAAGCAAAGAATCCCGATACGTTCTCATGGAACTTGTTATATAAGTGAATATTTGTTCTTTTAGGCCATTTGGCCCGACTTTCAAATTTAAAAGTGAAAGAAAGACGAGCATAAAGCGGAAATCCATCCACTCTTCTTCTAGAAAGTGCATGGGGGTTTTGTGATTCAGTAAGATTAATTACATACAAGATAAATTGTGTATGAGATGATTAACTAAGAAATGTGACAATTTCCTTTATGTTAAAGAAAAGAATCCCGATACGTTCTCATGAAACTTGTTATATAAGTAAATATTTGTTCTTTTAGGCCATTTGGCCCGCCTTTCAAATTTAAAAGTGAAAGATAGACGAGCATAAAGCGGAAATCCATCCACTCTTTTTTTAGAGAGTGCATGGGGGCTTTGTGATTCAGTAAGATTAATTACATACAAGATAAATTGTGTATGAGATGATTAACTAAGAAATGTGACAATTTCCTTTATGTTAAAGAAAAGAATCCCGATACGTTCTCATGAAACTTGTTATATAAGTGAATATTTGTTGTTTTAGGCCATTTGGCCTGCCTTTCAAATTTAAAAGTGAAAGATAGACGAGCATAAAGCGGAAATCCATCCACTCTTCTTCTAGAGAGTGCATGGGGGTTTTGTGATTCAGTAAGATTAATTACATACAAGATAAATTGTGTATGAGATGATTAAATAAGAAATGTGACAGTTTCCTTTATGTTAAAGAAAAGAATCCCGATACGTTCTCATGAAACTTGTTATATAAGTGAATATTTGTTCTTTTAGGCCATTTGGCCTGCCTTTCAAATTTAAAAGTGAAAGATAGACGAGCATAAAGCGGAAATTCATCCACTCTTCTTCTAGAGAGTGCATGGGGGTTTTGTGATTCAGTAAGATTAATTACATACAAGATAAATTGTGTATGAGATGATTAACTAAGAAATGTGATAATTTCCTTTATGTTAAAGAAAAGAATCCCGATACGTTCTCATGAAACTTGTTATATAAGTGAATATTTGTTCTTTTAGGCCATTTGGCCCGACTTTCAAATTTAAAAGTGAAAGAAAGACGAGCATAAAGCGGAAATCCATCCACTCTTCTTCTAGAAAGTGCATGGGGGTTTTGTGATTCAGTAAGATTAATTACATACAAGATAAATTGTGTATGAGATGATTAACTAAGAAATGTGACAATTTCCTTTATGTTAAAGAAAAGAATCCTGATACGCTCTCATGAAACTTGTTATATAAGTGAATATTTGTTGTTTTAGGCCATTTGGCCTGCCTTTCAAATTTAAAAGTGAAAGAAAGACGAGCATAAAGCGGAAATCCATCCACTCTTCTTCTAGAAAGTGCATGGGGGTTTTGTGATTCAGTAAGATTAATTACATACAAGATAAATTGTGTATGAGATGATTAACTAAGAAATGTGACAATTTCCTTTATGTTAAAGAAAAGAATCCTGATACGCTCTCATGAAACTTGTTATATAAGTGAATATTTGTTCTTTTAGGCCATTTGGCCCGCCTTTCAAATTTAAAAGTGAAAGATAGACGAGCATAAAGCGGAAATCCATCCACTCTTTTTTTAGAGAGTGCATGGGGGCTTTGTGATTCAGTAAGATTAATTACATACAAGATAAATTATGTATGAGATGATTAACTAAGAAATGTGACAATTTCCTTTATGTTAAAGAAAATTATCCCGATACGTTCTCATGAAACTTGTTATATAAGTGAATATTTGTTCTTTTAGGCCATTTGGCCCGCCTTTCAAATTTAAAAGTGAAAGAAAGACGAGCATAAAGCGGAAATCCATCCACTCTTCTTTTAGAGAGTGCATGGGGGTTTTGTGATTCAGTAAGATTAATTACATACAAGATAAATTGTGTATGAGATGATTAACTAAGAAATGTGACAGTTTCCTTTATGTTAAAGCAAAGAATCCCGATACGTTCTCATGAAACTTGTTATATAAGTGAATATTTGTTCTTTTAGGCCATTTGGCCTGCCTTTCAAATTTAAAAGCGAAAGATAGACGAGCATAAAGCGGAAATCCATCCACTCTTCTTCTAGAGAGTGCATGGGGGTTTTGTGATTCAGTAAGATTAATTACATACAAGATAAATTGTGTATGAGATGATTAACTAAGAAATGTGACAGTTTCCTTTATGTTAAAGCAAAGAATCCTGATACGCTCTCATGAAACTTGTTATATAAGTGAATATTTGTTCTTTTAGGCCATTTGGCCCGCCTTTCAAATTTAAAAGTGAAAGATAGACGAGCATAAAGCGGAAATCCATCCACTCTTTTTTTAGAGAGTGCATGGGGGCTTTGTGATTCAGTAAGATTAATTACATACAAGATAAATTGTGTATGAGATGATTAACTGATAAATGTGACAGTTTCCTTTATGTTAAAGCAAAGAATCCTGATACGCTCTCATGAAACTTGTTATATAAGTGGATATTTGTTCTTTTAGGCCATTTGGCCTGCCTTTCAAATTTAAAAGTGAAAGATAGACGAGCATAAAGCGGAAATCCATCCACTCTTCTTCTAGAGAGTGCATGGGGGTTTTGTGATTCAGTAAGATTAATTACATACAAGATAAATTGTGTATGAGATGATTAACTAAGAAATGTGATAATTTCCTTTATGTTAAAGAAAAGAATCCCGATACGTTCTCATGAAACTTGTTATATAAGTGAATATTTGTTCTTTTAGGCCATTTGGCCCGACTTTCAAATTTAAAAGTGAAAGAAAGACGAGCATAAAGCGGAAATCCATCCACTCTTCTTCTAGAAAGTGCATGGGGGTTTTGTGATTCAGTAAGATTAATTACATACAAGATAAATTGTGTATGAGATGATTAACTAAGAAATGTGACAATTTCCTTTATGTTAAAGAAAAGAATCCCGATACGTTCTCATGAAACTTGTTATATAAGTGAATATTTGTTCTTTTAGGCCATTAGGCCTGCCTTTCAAATTTAAAAGTGAAAGATAGACGAGTATAAAGCGGAAATCCATCCACTCTTCTTCTAGAGAGTGCATGGGGGTTTTGTGATTCAGTAAGATTAATTACATACAAGATAAATTGTGTATGAGATGATTAACTAAGAAATGTGACAGTTTCCTTTATGTTAAAGCAAAGAATCCTGATACGCTCTCATGAAACTTGTTATATAAGTGAATATTTGTTCTTTTAGGCCATTTGGCCCGCCTTTCAAATTTAAAAGTGAAAGAAAGACGAGCATAAAGCGGAAATCCATCCACTCTTCTTTTAGAGAGTGCATGGGGGTTTTGTGATTCAGTAAGATTAATTACATACAAGATAAATTGTGTATGAGATGATTAACTAAGAAATGTGACAGTTTCCTTTATGTTAAAGCAAAGAATCCCGATACGTTCTCATGAAACTTGTTATACAAGTGAATATTTGTACTTTTAGGCCATTTGGCCCGCCTTTTAAATTTAAAAGTGAAAGAAAGACGAGCATAAAACGGAAATCCATACTCTCTTCTTCTAGAGAGTGCATGGGGGTTTTGTGATTCAGTAAGATTAATTACATACAAGATAAATTTTGTATGAGATGATTAACTAAGAAATGTCACAGTTTGCTTTATGTTAAAGAAAAGAATCCCGATACGTTCTCATGAAACTTGTTATATAAGTGAATATTTGTTCTTTTAGGCCATTTGGCCTGCCTTTCAAATTTAAAAGTGAAAGATAGACGAGCATAAAGCGGAAATCCATCCACTCTTCTTCTAGAGAGTGCATGGGGGTTTTGTGATTCAGTAAGATTAATTACATACAAGATAAATTGTGTATGAGATGATTAACTGATAAATGTGACAGTTTCCTTTATGTTAAAGCAAAGAATTCTGATACGCTCTCATGAAACTTGTTATATAAGTGGATATTTGTTCTTTTAGGCCATTTGGCCTGCCTTTCAAATTTAAAAGTGAAAGATAGACGAGCATAAAGCGGAAATCCATCCACTCTTCTTCTAGAGAGTGCATGGGGGTTTTGTGATTCAGTAAGATTAATTACATACAAGATAAATTGTGTATGAGATGATTAACTAAGAAATGTGATAATTTCCTTTATGTTAAAGAAAAGAATCCCGATACGTTCTCATGAAACTTGTTATATAAGTGAATATTTGTTCTTTTAGGCCATTTGGCCCGACTTTCAAATTTAAAAGTGAAAGAAAGACGAGCATAAAGCGGAAATCCATCCACTCTTCTTCTAGAAAGTGCATGGTGGTTTTGTGATTCAGTAAGATTAATTACATACAAGATAAATTGTGTATGAGATGATTAACTAAGAAATGTGACAATTTCCTTTATGTTAAAGAAAAGAATCCCGATACGTTCTCATGAAACTTGTTATATAAGTGAATATTTGTTCTTTTAGGCCATTAGGCCTGCCTTTCAAATTTAAAAGTGAAAGATAGACGAGTATAAAGCGGAAATCCATCCACTCTTCTTCTAGAGAGTGCATGGGGGTTTTGTGATTCAGTAAGATTAATTACATACAAGATAAATTGTGTAT
Organism: Maratus michaelseni; assembly: GCA_963931845.1. NCBI lineage: Eukaryota > Metazoa > Arthropoda > Arachnida > Araneae > Salticidae > Maratus > Maratus michaelseni. The sequence continues at coordinate 236,601,175 of OZ007589.1, forward strand.
GAGATGATTAACTAAGAAATGTGACAGTTTCCTTTATGTTAAAGCAAAGAATCCTGATACGCTCTCATGAAACTTGTTATATAAGTGAATATTTGTTCTTTTAGGCCATTTGGCCCGCCTTTCAAATTTAAAAGTGAAAGAAAGACGAGCATAAAGCGGAAATCCATCCACTCTTCTTTTAGAGAGTGCATGGGGGTTTTGTGATTCAGTAAGATTAATTACATACAAGATAAATTGTGTATGAGATGATTAACTAAGAAATGTGACAGTTTCCTTTATGTTAAAGCAAAGAATCCCGATACGTTCTCATGAAACTTGTTATACAAGTGAATATTTGTACTTTTAGGCCATTTGGCCCGCCTTTTAAATTTAAAAGTGAAAGAAAGACGAGCATAAAACGGAAATCCATACTCTCTTCTTCTAGAGAGTGCATGGGGGTTTTGTGATTCAGTAAGATTAATTACATACAAGATAAATTTTGTATGAGATGATTAACTAAGAAATGTCACAGTTTGCTTTATGTTAAAGAAAAGAATCCCGATACGTTCTCATGAAACTTGTTATATAAGTGAATATTTGTTCTTTTAGGCCATTTGGCCTGCCTTTCAAATTTAAAAGTGAAAGATAGACGAGCATAAAGCGGAAATCCATCCACTCTTCTTCTAGAGAGTGCATGGGGGTTTTGTGATTCAGTAAGATTAATTACATACAAGATAAATTGTGTATGAGATGATTAACTGATAAATGTGACAGTTTCCTTTATGTTAAAGCAAAGAATCCTGATACGCTCTCATGAAACTTGTTATATAAGTGGATATTTGTTCTTTTAGGCCATTTGGCCTGCCTTTCAAATTTAAAAGTGAAAGATAGACGAGCATAAAGCGGAAATCCATCCACTCTTCTTCTAGAGAGTGCATGGGGGTTTTGTGATTCAGTAAGATTAATTACATACAAGATAAATTGTGTATGAGATGATTAACTAAGAAATGTGACAATTTCCTTTATGTTAAAGAAAAGAATCCCGATACGTTCTCATGAAACTTGTTATATAAGTGAATATTTGTTCTTTTAGGCCGTTTGGCCTGCCTTTCAAATTTAAAAGTGAAAGATAGACGAGTATAAAGCGGAAATCCATCCACTCTTCTTCTAGAGAGTGCATGGGGGTTTTGTGATTCAGTAAGATTAATTACATACAAGATAAATTGTGTATGAGATGATTAACTAAGAAATGTGACAGTTTCCTTTATGTTAAAGCAAAGAATCCTGATACGCTCTCATGAAACTTGTTATATAAGTGAATATTTGTTCTTTTAGGCCATTTGGCCCGCCTTTCAAATTTAAAAGTGAAAGAAAGACGAGCATAAAGCGGAAATCCATCCACTCTTCTTTTAGAGAGTGCATGGAGGTTTTGTGATTCAGTAAGATTAATTACATACAAGATAAATTGTGTATGAGATGATTAACTAAGAAATGTGACAGTTTCCTTTATGTTAAAGCAAAGAATCCCGATACGTTCTCATGAAACTTGTTATACAAGTGAATATTTGTACTTTTAGGCCATTTGGCCCGCCTTTTAAATTTAAAAGTGAAAGAAAGACGAGCATAAAACGGAAATCCATACTCTCTTCTTCTAGAGAGTGCATGGGGGTTTTGTGATTCAGTAAGATTAATTACATACAAGATAAATTTTGTATGAGATGATTAACTAAGAAATGTCACAGTTTGCTTTATGTTAAAGCAAAGAATCCCGATACGTTCTCATGGAACTTGTTATATAAGTGAATATTTGTTCTTTTAGGCCATTTGGCCCGACTTTCAAATTTAAAAGTGAAAGAAAGACGAGCATAAAGCGGAAATCCATCCACTCTTCTTCTAGAAAGTGCATGGGGGTTTTGTGATTCAGTAAGATTAATTACATACAAGATAAATTGTGTATGAGATGATTAACTAAGAAATGTGACAATTTCCTTTATGTTAAAGAAAAGAATCCCGATACGTTCTCATGAAACTTGTTATATAAGTGAATATTTGTTCTTTTAGGCCATTTGGCCCGCCTTTCAAATTTAAAAGTGAAAGAAAGACGAGCATAAAGCGGAAATCCATCCACTCTTCTTTTAGAGAGTGCATGGGGGTTTTGTGATTCAGTAAGATTAATTACATACAAGATAAATTGTGTATGAGATGATTAACTAAGAAATGTGACAGTTTCCTTTATGTTAAAGCAAAGAATCCCGATACGTTCTCATGAAACTTGTTATACAAGTGAATATTTGTACTTTTAGGCCATTTGGCCCGCCTTTTAAATTTAAAAGTGAAAGAAAGACGAGCATAAAACGGAAATCCATACTCTCTTCTTCTAGAGAGTGCATGGGGGTTTTGTGATTCAGTAAGATTAATTACATACAAGATAAATTTTGTATGAGATGATTAACTAAGAAATGTCACAGTTTGCTTTATGTTAAAGCAAAGAATCCCGATACGTTCTCATGGAACTTGTTATATAAGTGAATATTTGTTCTTTTAGGCCATTTGGCCCGACTTTCAAATTTAAAAGTGAAAGAAAGACGAGCATAAAGCGGAAATCCATCCACTCTTCTTCTAGAAAGTGCATGGGGGTTTTGTGATTCAGTAAGATTAATTACATACAAGATAAATTGTGTATGAGATGATTAACTAAGAAATGTGACAATTTCCTTTATGTTAAAGAAAAGAATCCCGATACGTTCTCATGAAACTTGTTATATAAGTGAATATTTGTTCTTTTAGGCCATTTGGCCTGCCTTTCAAATTTAAAAGCGAAAGATAGACGAGCATAAAGCGGAAATCCATCCACTCTTCTTCTAGAGAGTGCATGGGGGTTTTGTGATTCAGTAAGATTAATTACATACAAGATAAATTGTGTATGAGATGATTAACTAAGAAATGTGACAGTTTCCTTTATGTTAAAGCAAAGAATCCTGATACGCTCTCATGAAACTTGTTATATAAGTAAATATTTGTTCTTTTAGGCCATTTGGCCCGCCTTTCAAATTTAAAAGTGAAAGATAGACGAGCATAAAGCGGAAATCCATCCACTCTTTTTTTAGAGAGTGCAAGGGGGCTTTGTGATTCAGTAAGATTAATTACATACAAGATAAATTGTGTATGAGATGATTAACTAAGAAATGTGACAATTTCCTTTATGTTAAAGAAAAGAATCCCGATACGTTCTCATGAAACTTGTTATATAAGTGAATATTTGTTGTTTTAGGCCATTTGGCCTGCCTTTCAAATTTAAAAGTGAAAGATAGACGAGCATAAAGCGGAAATCCATCCACTCTTCTTCTAGAGAGTGCATGGGGGTTTTGTGATTCAGTAAGATTAATTACATACAAGATAAATTGTGTATGAGATGATTAACTAAGAAATGTGACAGTTTCCTTTATGTTAAAGAAAAGAATCCCGATACGTTCTCATGAAACTTGTTATATAAGTGAATATTTGTTCTTTTAGGCCATTTGGCCTGCCTTTCAAATTTAAAAGTGAAAGATAGACGAGCATAAAGCGGAAATTCATCCACTCTTCTTCTAGAGAGTGCATGGGGGTTTTGTGATTCAGTAAGATTAATTACATACAAGATAAATTGTGTATGAGATGATTAACTAAGAAATGTGATAATTTCCTTTATGTTAAAGAAAAGAATCCCGATACGTTCTCATGAAACTTGTTATATAAGTGAATATTTGTTCTTTTAGGCCATTTGGCCCGACTTTCAAATTTAAAAGTGAAAGAAAGACGAGCATAAAGCGGAAATCCATCCACTCTTCTTCTAGAAAGTGCATGGGGGTTTTGTGATTCAGTAAGATTAATTACATACAAGATAAATTGTGTATGAGATGATTAACTAAGAAATGTGACAATTTCCTTTATGTTAAAGAAAAGAATCCTGATACGCTCTCATGAAACTTGTTATATAAGTGAATATTTGTTGTTTTAGGCCATTTGGCCTGCCTTTCAAATTTAAAAGTGAAAGAAAGACGAGCATAAAGCGGAAATCCATCCACTCTTCTTCTAGAAAGTGCATGGGGGTTTTGTGATTCAGTAAGATTAATTACATACAAGATAAATTGTGTATGAGATGATTAACTAAGAAATGTGACAATTTCCTTTATGTTAAAGAAAAGAATCCTGATACGCTCTCATGAAACTTGTTATATAAGTGAATATTTGTTCTTTTAGGCCATTTGGCCCGCCTTTCAAATTTAAAAGTGAAAGATAGACGAGCATAAAGCGGAAATCCATCCACTCTTTTTTTAGAGAGTGCATGGGGGCTTTGTGATTCAGTAAGATTAATTACATACAAGATAAATTATGTATGAGATGATTAACTAAGAAATGTGACAATTTCCTTTATGTTAAAGAAAATTATCCCGATACGTTCTCATGAAACTTGTTATATAAGTGAATATTTGTTCTTTTAGGCCATTTGGCCCGCCTTTCAAATTTAAAAGTGAAAGAAAGACGAGCATAAAGCGGAAATCCATCCACTCTTCTTTTAGAGAGTGCATGGGGGTTTTGTGATTCAGTAAGATTAATTACATACAAGATAAATTGTGTATGAGATGATTAACTAAGAAATGTGACAGTTTCCTTTATGTTAAAGCAAAGAATCCCGATACGTTCTCATGAAACTTGTTATATAAGTGAATATTTGTTCTTTTAGGCCATTTGGCCTGCCTTTCAAATTTAAAAGCGAAAGATAGACGAGCATAAAGCGGAAATCCATCCACTCTTCTTCTAGAGAGTGCATGGGGGTTTTGTGATTCAGTAAGATTAATTACATACAAGATAAATTGTGTATGAGATGATTAACTAAGAAATGTGACAGTTTCCTTTATGTTAAAGCAAAGAATCCTGATACGCTCTCATGAAACTTGTTATATAAGTGAATATTTGTTCTTTTAGGCCATTTGGCCCGCCTTTCAAATTTAAAAGTGAAAGATAGACGAGCATAAAGCGGAAATCCATCCACTCTTTTTTTAGAGAGTGCATGGGGGCTTTGTGATTCAGTAAGATTAATTACATACAAGATAAATTATGTATGAGATGATTAACTAAGAAATGTGACAATTTCCTTTATGTTAAAGAAAATTATCCCGATACGTTCTCATGAAACTTGTTATATAAGTGAATATTTGTTGTTTTAGGCCATTTGGCCTGCCTTTCAAATTTAAAAGTGAAAGATAGACGAGCATAAAGCGGAAATCCATCCACTCTTCTTCTAGAGAGTGCATGGGGGTTTTGTGATTCAGTAAGATTAATTACATACAAGATAAATTGTGTATGAGATGATTAACTGATAAATGTGACAGTTTCCTTTATGTTAAAGCAAAGAATCCTGATACGCTCTCATGAAACTTGTTATATAAGTGGATATTTGTTCTTTTAGGCCATTTGGCCTGCCTTTCAAATTTAAAAGTGAAAGATAGACGAGCATAAAGCGGAAATCCATCCACTCTTCTTCTAGAGAGTGCATGGGGGTTTTGTGATTCAGTAAGATTAATTACATACAAGATAAATTGTGTATGAGATGATTAACTAAGAAATGTGACAGTTTCCTTTATGTTAAAGCAAAGAATCCTGATACGCTCTCATGAAACTTGTTATATAAGTGAATATTTGTTCTTTTAGGCCATTTGGCCCTCCTTTCAAATTTAAAAGTGAAAGAAAGACGAGCATAAAGCGGAAATCCATCCACTCTTCTTTTAGAGAGTGCATGGAGGTTTTGTGATTCAGTAAGATTAATTACATACAAGATAAATTGTGTATGAGATGATTAACTGATAAATGTGACAGTTTCCTTTATGTTAAAGCAAAGAATCCTGATACGCTCTCATGAAACTTGTTATATAAGTGGATATTTGTTCTTTTAGGCCATTTGGCCTGCCTTTCAAATTTAAAAGTGAAAGATAGACGAGCATAAAGCGGAAATCCATCCACTCTTCTTCTAGAGAGTGCATGGGGGTTTTGTGATTCAGTAAGATTAATTACATACAAGATAAATTGTGTATGAGATGATTAACTAAGAAATGTGATAATTTCCTTTATGTTAAAGAAAAGAATCCCGATACGTTCTCATGAAACTTGTTATATAAGTGAATATTTGTTCTTTTAGGCCATTTGGCCCGACTTTCAAATTTAAAAGTGAAAGAAAGACGAGCATAAAGCGGAAATCCATCCACTCTTCTTCTAGAAAGTGCATGGGGGTTTTGTGATTCAGTAAGATTAATTACATACAAGATAAATTGTGTATGAGATGATTAACTAAGAAATGTGACAATTTCCTTTATGTTAAAGAAAAGAATCCCGATACGTTCTCATGAAACTTGTTATATAAGTGAATATTTGTTCTTTTAGGCCATTAGGCCTGCCTTTCAAATTTAAAAGTGAAAGATAGACGAGTATAAAGCGGAAATCCATCCACTCTTCTTCTAGAGAGTGCATGGGGGTTTTGTGATTCAGTAAGATTAATTACATACAAGATAAATTGTGTATGAGATGATTAACTAAGAAATGTGACAGTTTCCTTTATGTTAAAGCAAAGAATCCTGATACGCTCTCATGAAACTTGTTATATAAGTGAATATTTGTTCTTTTAGGCCATTTGGCCCGCCTTTCAAATTTAAAAGTGAAAGAAAGACGAGCATAAAGCGGAAATCCATCCACTCTTCTTTTAGAGAGTGCATGGGGGTTTTGTGATTCAGTAAGATTAATTACATACAAGATAAATTGTGTATGAGATGATTAACTAAGAAATGTGACAATTTCCTTTATGTTAAAGAAAAGAATCCCGATACGTTCTCATGAAACTTGTTATATAAGTGAATATTTGTTCTTTTAGGCCATTTGGCCTGCCTTTCAAATTTAAAAGCGAAAGATAGACGAGCATAAAGCGGAAATCCATCCACTCTTCTTCTAGAGAGTGCATGGGGGTTTTGTGATTCAGTAAGATTAATTACATACAAGATAAATTGTGTATGAGATGATTAACTAAGAAATGTGACAGTTTCCTTTATGTTAAAGCAAAGAATCCTGATACGCTCTCATGAAACTTGTTATATAAGTAAATATTTGTTCTTTTAGGCCATTTGGCCCGCCTTTCAAATTTAAAAGTGAAAGATAGACGAGCATAAAGCGGAAATCCATCCACTCTTTTTTTAGAGAGTGCATGGGGGATTTGTGATTCAGTAAGATTAATTACATACAAGATAAATTGTGTATGAGATGATTAACTAAGAAATGTGACAATTTCCTTTATGTTAAAGAAAAGAATCCCGATACGTTCTCATGAAACTTGTTATATAAGTGAATATTTGTTGTTTTAGGCCATTTGGCCTGCCTTTCAAATTTAAAAGTGAAAGATAGACGAGCATAAAGCGGAAATCCATCCACTCTTCTTCTAGAGAGTGCATGGGGGTTTTGTGATTCAGTAAGATTAATTACATACAAGATAAATTGTGTATGAGATGATTAACTAAGAAATGTGACAGTTTCCTTTATGTTAAAGAAAAGAATCCCGATACGTTCTCATGAAACTTGTTATATAAGTGAATATTTGTTCTTTTAGGCCATTTGGCCTGCCTTTCAAATTTAAAAGTGAAAGATAGACGAGCATAAAGCGGAAATTCATCCACTTTTCTTCTAGAGAGTGCATGGGGGTTTTGTGATTCAGTAAGATTAATTACATACAAGATAAATTGTGTATGAGATGATTAACTAAGAAATGTGATAATTTCCTTTATGTTAAAGAAAAGAATCCCGATACGTTCTCATGAAACTTGTTATATAAGTGAATATTTGTTCTTTTAGGCCATTTGGCCCGACTTTCAAATTTAAAAGTGAAAGAAAGACGAGCATAAAGCGGAAATCCATCCACTCTTCTTCTAGAAAGTGCATGGGGGTTTTGTGATTCAGTAAGATTAATTACATACAAGATAAATTGTGTATGAGATGATTAACTAAGAAATGTGACAATTTCCTTTATGTTAAAGAAAAGAATCCTGATACGCTCTCATGAAACTTGTTATATAAGTGAATATTTGTTGTTTTAGGCCATTTGGCCTGCCTTTCAAATTTAAAAGTGAAAGAAAGACGAGCATAAAGCGGAAATCCATCCACTCTTCTTCTAGAAAGTGCATGGGGGTTTTGTGATTCAGTAAGATTAATTACATACAAGATAAATTGTGTATGAGATGATTAACTAAGAAATGTGACAATTTCCTTTATGTTAAAGAAAAGAATCCTGATACGCTCTCATGAAACTTGTTATATAAGTGAATATTTGTTCTTTTAGGCCATTTGGCCCGCCTTTCAAATTTAAAAGTAAAAGATAGACGAGCATAAAGCGGAAATCCATCCACTCTTTTTTTAGAGAGTGCATGGGGGCTTTGTGATTCAGTAAGATTAATTACATACAAGATAAATTATGTATGAGATGATTAACTAAGAAATGTGACAATTTCCTTTATGTTAAAGAAAATTATCCCGATACGTTCTCATGAAACTTGTTATATAAGTGAATATTTGTTCTTTTAGGCCATTTGGCCCGCCTTTCAAATTTAAAAGTGAAAGAAAGACGAGCATAAAGCGGAAATCCATCCACTCTTCTTTTAGAGAGTGCATGGGGGTTTTGTGATTCAGTAAGATTAATTACATACAAGATAAATTGTGTATGAGATGATTAACTAAGAAATGTGACAGTTTCCTTTATGTTAAAGCAAAGAATCCCGATACGTTCTCATGAAACTTGTTATATAAGTGAATATTTGTTCTTTTAGGCCATTTGGCCTGCCTTTCAAATTTAAAAGCGAAAGATAGACGAGCATAAAGCGGAAATCCATCCACTCTTCTTCTAGAGAGTGCATGGGGGTTTTGTGATTCAGTAAGATTAATTACATACAAGATAAATTGTGTATGAGATGATTAACTAAGAAATGTGACAGTTTCCTTTATGTTAAAGCAAAGAATCCTGATACGCTCTCATGAAACTTGTTATATAAGTGAATATTTGTTCTTTTAGGCCATTTGGCCCGCCTTTCAAATTTAAAAGTGAAAGATAGACGAGCATAAAGCGGAAATCCATCCACTCTTTTTTTAGAGAGTGCATGGGGGCTTTGTGATTCAGTAAGATTAATTACATACAAGATAAATTATGTATGAGATGATTAACTAAGAAATGTGACAATTTCCTTTATGTTAAAGAAAATTATCCCGATACGTTCTCATGAAACTTGTTATATAAGTGAATATTTGTTGTTTTAGGCCATTTGGCCTGCCTTTCAAATTTAAAAGTGAAAGATAGACGAGCATAAAGCGGAAATCCATCCACTCTTCTTCTAGAGAGTGCATGGGGGTTTTGTGATTCAGTAAGATTAATTACATACAAGATAAATTGTGTATGAGATGATTAACTGATAAATGTGACAGTTTCCTTTATGTTAAAGCAAAGAATCCTGATACGCTCTCATGAAACTTGTTATATAAGTGGATATTTGTTCTTTTAGGCCATTTGGCCTGCCTTTCAAATTTAAAAGTGAAAGATAGACGAGCATAAAGCGGAAATCCATCCACTCTTCTTCTAGAGAGTGCATGGGGGTTTTGTGATTCAGTAAGATTAATTACATACAAGATAAATTGTGTATGAGATGATTAACTAAGAAATGTGACAGTTTCCTTTATGTTAAAGCAAAGAATCCTGATACGCTCTCATGAAACTTGTTATATAAGTGAATATTTGTTCTTTTAGGCCATTTGGCCCTCCTTTCAAATTTAAAAGTGAAAGAAAGACGAGCATAAAGCGGAAATCCATCCACTCTTCTTTTAGAGAGTGCATGGAGGTTTTGTGATTCAGTAAGATTAATTACATACAAGATAAATTGTGTATGAGATGATTAACTGATAAATGTGACAGTTTCCTTTATGTTAAAGCAAAGAATCCTGATACGCTCTCATGAAACTTGTTATATAAGTGGATATTTGTTCTTTTAGGCCATTTGGCCTGCCTTTCAAATTTAAAAGTGAAAGATAGACGAGCATAAAGCGGAAATCCATCCACTCTTCTTCTAGAGAGTGCATGGGGGTTTTGTGATTCAGTAAGATTAATTACATACAAGATAAATTGTGTATGAGATGATTAACTAAGAAATGTGATAATTTCCTTTATGTTAAAGAAAAGAATCCCGATACGTTCTCATGAAACTTGTTATATAAGTGAATATTTGTTCTTTTAGGCCATTTGGCCCGACTTTCAAATTTAAAAGTGAAAGAAAGACGAGCATAAAGCGGAAATCCATCCACTCTTCTTCTAGAAAGTGCATGGGGGTTTTGTGATTCAGTAAGATTAATTACATACAAGATAAATTGTGTATGAGATGATTAACTAAGAAATGTGACAATTTCCTTTATGTTAAAGAAAAGAATCCCGATACGTTCTCATGAAACTTGTTATATAAGTGAATATTTGTTCTTTTAGGCCATTAGGCCTGCCTTTCAAATTTAAAAGTGAAAGATAGACGAGTATAAAGCGGAAATCCATCCACTCTTCTTCTAGAGAGTGCATGGGGGTTTTGTGATTCAGTAAGATTAATTACATACAAGATAAATTGTGTATGAGATGATTAACTAAGAAATGTGACAGTTTCCTTTATGTTAAAGCAAAGAATCCTGATACGCTCTCATGAAACTTGTTATATAAGTGAATATTTGTTCTTTTAGGCCATTTGGCCCGCCTTTCAAATTTAAAAGTGAAAGAAAGACGAGCATAAAGCGGAAATCCATCCACTCTTCTTTTAGAGAGTGCATGGGGGTTTTGTGATTCAGTAAGATTAATTACATACAAGATAAATTGTGTATGAGATGATTAACTAAGAAATGTGACAGTTTCCTTTATGTTAAAGCAAAGAATCCCGATACGTTCTCATGAAACTTGTTATACAAGTGAATATTTGTACTTTTAGGCCATTTGGCCCGCCTTTTAAATTTAAAAGTGAAAGAAAGACGAGCATAAAACGGAAATCCATACTCTCTTCTTCTAGAGAGTGCATGGGGGTTTTGTGATTCAGTAAGATTAATTACATACAAGATAAATTTTGTATGAGATGATTAACTAAGAAATGTCACAGTTTGCTTTATGTTAAAGAAAAGAATCCCGATACGTTCTCATGAAACTTGTTATATAAGTGAATATTTGTTCTTTTAGGCCATTTGGCCTGCCTTTCAAATTTAAAAGTGAAAGATAGACGAGCATAAAGCGGAAATCCATCCACTCTTCTTCTAGAGAGTGCATGGGGGTTTTGTGATTCAGTAAGATTAATTACATACAAGATAAATTGTGTATGAGATGATTAACTGATAAATGTGACAGTTTCCTTTATGTTAAAGCAAAGAATCCTGATACGCTCTCATGAAACTTGTTATATAAGTGGATATTTGTTCTTTTAGGCCATTTGGCCTGCCTTTCAAATTTAAAAGTGAAAGATAGACGAGCATAAAGCGGAAATCCATCCACTCTTCTTCTAGAGAGTGCATGGGGGTTTTGTGATTCAGTAAGATTAATTACATACAAGATAAATTGTGTATGAGATGATTAACTAAGAAATGTGATAATTTCCTTTATGTTAAAGAAAAGAATCCCGATACGTTCTCATGAAACTTGTTATATAAGTGAATATTTGTTCTTTTAGGCCATTTGGCCCGACTTTCAAATTTAAAAGTGAAAGAAAGACGAGCATAAAGCGGAAATCCATCCACTCTTCTTCTAGAAAGTGCATGGGGGTTTTGTGATTCAGTAAGATTAATTACATACAAGATAAATTGTGTATGAGATGATTAACTAAGAAATGTGACAATTTCCTTTATGTTAAAGAAAAGAATCCCGATACGTTCTCATGAAACTTGTTATATAAGTGAATATTTGTTCTTTTAGGCCATTAGGCCTGCCTTTCAAATTTAAAAGTGAAAGATAGACGAGTATAAAGCGGAAATCCATCCACTCTTCTTCTAGAGAGTGCATGGGGGTTTTGTGATTCAGTAAGATTAATTACATACAAGATAAATTGTGTATGAGATGATTAACTAAGAAATGTGACAGTTTCCTTTATGTTAAAGCAAAGAATCCTGATACGCTCTCATGAAACTTGTTATATAAGTGAATATTTGTTCTTTTAGGCCATTTGGCCCGCCTTTCAAATTTAAAAGTGAAAGAAAGACGAGCATAAAGCGGAAATCCATCCACTCTTCTTTTAGAGAGTGCATGGAGGTTTTGTGATTCAGTAAGATTAATTACATACAAGATAAATTGTGTATGAGATGATTAACTAAGAAATGTGACAGTTTCCTTTATGTTAAAGCAAAGAATCCCGATACGTTCTCATGAAACTTGTTATACAAGTGAATATTTGTACTTTTAGGCCATTTGGCCCGCCTTTTAAATTTAAAAGTGAAAGAAAGACGAGCATAAAACGGAAATCCATACTCTCTTCTTCTAGAGAGTGCATGGGGGTTTTGTGATTCAGTAAGATTAATTACATACAAGATAAATTTTGTATGAGATGATTAACTAAGAAATGTCACAGTTTGCTTTATGTTAAAGAAAAGAATCCCGATACGTTCTCATGAAACTTGTTATATAAGTGAATATTTGTTCTTTTAGGCCATTTGGCCTGCCTTTCAAATTTAAAAGTGAAAGATAGACGAGCATAAAGCGGAAATCCATCCACTCTTCTTCTAGAGAGTGCATGGGGGTTTTGTGATTCAGTAAGATTAATTACATACAAGATAAATTGTGTATGAGATGATTAACTGATAAATGTGACAGTTTCCTTTATGTTAAAGCAAAGAATCCTGATACGCTCTCATGAAACTTGTTATATAAGTGGATATTTGTTCTTTTAGGCCATTTGGCCTGCCTTTCAAATTTAAAAGTGAAAGATAGACGAGCATAAAGCGGAAATCCATCCACTCTTCTTCTAGAGAGTGCATGGGGGTTTTGTGATTCAGTAAGATTAATTACATACAAGATAAATTGTGTATGAGATGATTAACTAAGAAATGTGACAATTTCCTTTATGTTAAAGAAAAGAATCCCGATACGTTCTCATGAAACTTGTTATATAAGTGAATATTTGTTCTTTTAGGCCGTTTGGCCTGCCTTTCAAATTTAAAAGTGAAAGATAGACGAGTATAAAGCGGAAATCCATCCACTCTTCTTCTAGAGAGTGCATGGGGGTTTTGTGATTCAGTAAGATTAATTACATACAAGATAAATTGTGTATGAGATGATTAACTAAGAAATGTGACAGTTTCCTTTATGTTAAAGCAAAGAATCCTGATACGCTCTCATGAAACTTGTTATATAAGTGAATATTTGTTCTTTTAGGCCATTTGGCCCGCCTTTCAAATTTAAAAGTGAAAGAAAGACGAGCATAAAGCGGAAATCCATCCACTCTTCTTTTAGAGAGTGCATGGAGGTTTTGTGATTCAGTAAGATTAATTACATACAAGATAAATTGTGTATGAGATGATTAACTAAGAAATGTGACAGTTTCCTTTATGTTAAAGCAAAGAATCCCGATACGTTCTCATGAAACTTGTTATACAAGTGAATATTTGTACTTTTAGGCCATTTGGCCCGCCTTTTAAATTTAAAAGTGAAAGAAAGACGAGCATAAAACGGAAATCCATACTCTCTTCTTCTAGAGAGTGCATGGGGGTTTTGTGATTCAGTAAGATTAATTACATACAAGATAAATTTTGTATGAGATGATTAACTAAGAAATGTCACAGTTTGCTTTATGTTAAAGCAAAGAATCCCGATACGTTCTCATGGAACTTGTTATATAAGTGAATATTTGTTCTTTTAGGCCATTTGGCCCGACTTTCAAATTTAAAAGTGAAAGAAAGACGAGCATAAAGCGGAAATCCATCCACTCTTCTTCTAGAAAGTGCATGGGGGTTTTGTGATTCAGTAAGATTAATTACATACAAGATAAATTGTGTATGAGATGATTAACTAAGAAATGTGACAATTTCCTTTATGTTAAAGAAAAGAATCCCGATACGTTCTCATGAAACTTGTTATATAAGTGAATATTTGTTCTTTTAGGCCATTTGGCCCGCCTTTCAAATTTAAAAGTGAAAGAAAGACGAGCATAAAGCGGAAATCCATCCACTCTTCTTTTAGAGAGTGCATGGGGGTTTTGTGATTCAGTAAGATTAATTACATACAAGATAAATTGTGTATGAGATGATTAACTAAGAAATGTGACAGTTTCCTTTATGTTAAAGCAAAGAATCCCGATACGTTCTCATGAAACTTGTTATACAAGTGAATATTTGTACTTTTAGGCCATTTGGCCCGCCTTTTAAATTTAAAAGTGAAAGAAAGACGAGCATAAAACGGAAATCCATACTCTCTTCTTCTAGAGAGTGCATGGGGGTTTTGTGATTCAGTAAGATTAATTACATACAAGATAAATTTTGTATGAGATGATTAACTAAGAAATGTCACAGTTTGCTTTATGTTAAAGCAAAGAATCCCGATACGTTCTCATGGAACTTGTTATATAAGTGAATATTTGTTCTTTTAGGCCATTTGGCCCGACTTTCAAATTTAAAAGTGAAAGAAAGACGAGCATAAAGCGGAAATCCATCCACTCTTCTTCTAGAAAGTGCATGGGGGTTTTGTGATTCAGTAAGATTAATTACATACAAGATAAATTGTGTATGAGATGATTAACTAAGAAATGTGACAATTTCCTTTATGTTAAAGAAAAGAATCCCGATACGTTCTCATGAAACTTGTTATATAAGTGAATATTTGTTCTTTTAGGCCATTTGGCCTGCCTTTCAAATTTAAAAGCGAAAGATAGACGAGCATAAAGCGGAAATCCATCCACTCTTCTTCTAGAGAGTGCATGGGGGTTTTGTGATTCAGTAAGATTAATTACATACAAGATAAATTGTGTATGAGATGATTAACTAAGAAATGTGACAGTTTCCTTTATGTTAAAGCAAAGAATCCTGATACGCTCTCATGAAACTTGTTATATAAGTAAATATTTGTTCTTTTAGGCCATTTGGCCCGCCTTTCAAATTTAAAAGTGAAAGATAGACGAGCATAAAGCGGAAATCCATCCACTCTTTTTTTAGAGAGTGCATGGGGGCTTTGTGATTCAGTAAGATTAATTACATACAAGATAAATTGTGTATGAGATGATTAACTAAGAAATGTGACAATTTCCTTTATGTTAAAGAAAAGAATCCCGATACGTTCTCATGAAACTTGTTATATAAGTGAATATTTGTTGTTTTAGGCCATTTGGCCTGCCTTTCAAATTTAAAAGTGAAAGATAGACGAGCATAAAGCGGAAATCCATCCACTCTTCTTCTAGAGAGTGCATGGGGGTTTTGTGATTCAGTAAGATTAATTACATACAAGATAAATTGTGTATGAGATGATTAACTGATAAATGTGACAGTTTCCTTTATGTTAAAGCAAAGAATCCTGATACGCTCTCATGAAACTTGTTATATAAGTGGATATTTGTTCTTTTAGGCCATTTGGCCTGCCTTTCAAATTTAAAAGTGAAAGATAGACGAGCATAAAGCGGAAATCCATCCACTCTTCTTCTAGAGAGTGCATGGGGGTTTTGTGATTCAGTAAGATTAATTACATACAAGATAAATTGTGTATGAGATGATTAACTAAGAAATGTGATAATTTCCTTTATGTTAAAGAAAAGAATCCCGATACGTTCTCATGAAACTTGTTATATAAGTGAATATTTGTTCTTTTAGGCCATTTGGCCCGACTTTCAAATTTAAAAGTGAAAGAAAGACGAGCATAAAGCGGAAATCCATCCACTCTTCTTCTAGAAAGTGCATGGGGGTTTTGTGATTCAGTAAGATTAATTACATACAAGATAAATTGTGTATGAGATGATTAACTAAGAAATGTGACAATTTCCTTTATGTTAAAGAAAAGAATCCCGATACGTTCTCATGAAACTTGTTATATAAGTGAATATTTGTTCTTTTAGGCCATTAGGCCTGCCTTTCAAATTTAAAAGTGAAAGATAGACGAGTATAAAGCGGAAATCCATCCACTCTTCTTCTAGAGAGTGCATGGGGGTTTTGTGATTCAGTAAGATTAATTACATACAAGATAAATTGTGTATGAGATGATTAACTAAGAAATGTGACAGTTTCCTTTATGTTAAAGCAAAGAATCCTGATACGCTCTCATGAAACTTGTTATATAAGTGAATATTTGTTCTTTTAGGCCATTTGGCCCGCCTTTCAAATTTAAAAGTGAAAGAAAGACGAGCATAAAGCGGAAATCCATCCACTCTTCTTTTAGAGAGTGCATGGAGGTTTTGTGATTCAGTAAGATTAATTACATACAAGATAAATTGTGTATGAGATGATTAACTAAGAAATGTGACAGTTTCCTTTATGTTAAAGCAAAGAATCCCGATACGTTCTCATGAAACTTGTTATACAAGTGAATATTTGTACTTTTAGGCCATTTGGCCCGCCTTTTAAATTTAAAAGTGAAAGAAAGACGAGCATAAAACGGAAATCCATACTCTCTTCTTCTAGAGAGTGCATGGGGGTTTTGTGATTCAGTAAGATTAATTACATACAAGATAAATTTTGTATGAGATGATTAACTAAGAAATGTCACAGTTTGCTTTATGTTAAAGAAAAGAATCCCGATACGTTCTCATGAAACTTGTTATATAAGTGAATATTTGTTCTTTTAGGCCATTTGGCCTGCCTTTCAAATTTAAAAGTGAAAGATAGACGAGCATAAAGCGGAAATCCATCCACTCTTCTTCTAGAGAGTGCATGGGGGTTTTGTGATTCAGTAAGATTAATTACATACAAGATAAATTGTGTATGAGATGATTAACTGATAAATGTGACAGTTTCCTTTATGTTAAAGCAAAGAATCCTGATACGCTCTCATGAAACTTGTTATATAAGTGGATATTTGTTCTTTTAGGCCATTTGGCCTGCCTTTCAAATTTAAAAGTGAAAGATAGACGAGCATAAAGCGGAAATCCATCCACTCTTCTTCTAGAGAGTGCATGGGGGTTTTGTGATTCAGTAAGATTAATTACATACAAGATAAATTGTGTATGAGATGATTAACTAAGAAATGTGACAATTTCCTTTATGTTAAAGAAAAGAATCCCGATACGTTCTCATGAAACTTGTTATATAAGTGAATATTTGTTCTTTTAGGCCGTTTGGCCTGCCTTTCAAATTTAAAAGTGAAAGATAGACGAGTATAAAGCGGAAATCCATCCACTCTTCTTCTAGAGAGTGCATGGGGGTTTTGTGATTCAGTAAGATTAATTACATACAAGATAAATTGTGTATGAGATGATTAACTAAGAAATGTGACAGTTTCCTTTATGTTAAAGCAAAGAATCCTGATACGCTCTCATGAAACTTGTTATATAAGTGAATATTTGTTCTTTTAGGCCATTTGGCCCGCCTTTCAAATTTAAAAGTGAAAGAAAGACGAGCATAAAGCGGAAATCCATCCACTCTTCTTTTAGAGAGTGCATGGAGGTTTTGTGATTCAGTAAGATTAATTACATACAAGATAAATTGTGTATGAGATGATTAACTAAGAAATGTGACAGTTTCCTTTATGTTAAAGCAAAGAATCCCGATACGTTCTCATGAAACTTGTTATACAAGTGAATATTTGTACTTTTAGGCCATTTGGCCCGCCTTTTAAATTTAAAAGTGAAAGAAAGACGAGCATAAAACGGAAATCCATACTCTCTTCTTCTAGAGAGTGCATGGGGGTTTTGTGATTCAGTAAGATTAATTACATACAACATAAATTTTGTATGAGATGATTAACTAAGAAATGTCACAGTTTGCTTTATGTTAAAGCAAAGAATCCCGATACGTTCTCATGGAACTTGTTATATAAGTGAATATTTGTTCTTTTAGGCCATTTGGCCCGACTTTCAAATTTAAAAGTGAAAGAAAGACGAGCATAAAGCGGAAATCCATCCACTCTTCTTCTAGAAAGTGCATGGGGGTTTTGTGATTCAGTAAGATTAATTACATACAAGATAAATTGTGTATGAGATGATTAACTAAGAAATGTGACAATTTCCTTTATGTTAAAGAAAAGAATCCCGATACGTTCTCATGAAACTTGTTATATAAGTGAATATTTGTTCTTTTAGGCCATTTGATCCGCCTTTCAAATTTAAAAGTGAAAGAAAGACGAGCATAAAGCGGAAATCCATCCACTCTTCTTTTAGAGAGTGCATGGGGGTTTTGTGATTCAGTAAGATTAATTACATACAAGATAAATTGTGTATGAGATGATTAACTAAGAAATGTGACAGTTTCCTTTATGTTAAAGCAAAGAATCCCGATACGTTCTCATGAAACTTGTTATACAAGTGAATATTTGTACTTTTAGGCCATTTGGCCCGCCTTTTAAATTTAAAAGTGAAAGAAAGACGAGCATAAAACGGAAATCCATACTCTCTTCTTCTAGAGAGTGCATGGGGGTTTTGTGATTCAGTAAGATTAATTACATACAAGATAAATTTTGTATGAGATGATTAACTAAGAAATGTCACAGTTTGCTTTATGTTAAAGCAAAGAATCCCGATACGTTCTCATGGAACTTGTTATATAAGTGAATATTTGTTCTTTTAGGCCATTTGGCCCGACTTTCAAATTTAAAAGTGAAAGAAAGACGAGCATAAAGCGGAAATCCATCCACTCTTCTTCTAGAAAGTGCATGGGGGTTTTGTGATTCAGTAAGATTAATTACATACAAGATAAATTGTGTATGAGATGATTAACTAAGAAATGTGACAATTTCCTTTATGTTAAAGAAAAGAATCCCGATACGTTCTCATGAAACTTGTTATATAAGTGAATATTTGTTCTTTTAGGCCATTTGGCCCGCCTTTCAAATTTAAAAGTGAAAGAAAGACGAGCATAAAGCGGAAATCCATCCACTCTTCTTTTAGAGAGTGCATGGGGGTTTTGTGATTCAGTAAGATTAATTACATACAAGATAAATTGTGTATGAGATGATTAACTAAGAAATGTGACAGTTTCCTTTATGTTAAAGCAAAGAATCCCGATACGTTCTCATGAAACTTGTTATACAAGTGAATATTTGTACTTTTAGGCCATTTGGCCCGCCTTTTAAATTTAAAAGTGAAAGAAAGACGAGCATAAAACGGAAATCCATACTCTCTTCTTCTAGAGAGTGCATGGGGGTTTTGTGATTCAGTAAGATTAATTACATACAAGATAAATTTTGTATGAGATGATTAACTAAGAAATGTCACAGTTTGCTTTATGTTAAAGCAAAGAATCCCGATACGTTCTCATGGAACTTGTTATATAAGTGAATATTTGTTCTTTTAGGCCATTTGGCCCGACTTTCAAATTTAAAAGTGAAAGAAAGACGAGCATAAAGCGGAAATCCATCCACTCTTCTTCTAGAAAGTGCATGGGGGTTTTGTGATTCAGTAAGATTAATTACATACAAGATAAATTGTGTATGAGATGATTAACTAAGAAATGTGACAATTTCCTTTATGTTAAAGAAAAGAATCCCGATACGTTCTCATGAAACTTGTTATATAAGTGAATATTTGTTCTTTTAGGCCATTTGGCCTGCCTTTCAAATTTAAAAGCGAAAGATAGACGAGCATAAAGCGGAAATCCATCCACTCTTCTTCTAGAGAGTGCATGGGGGTTTTGTGATTCAGTAAGATTAATTACATACAAGATAAATTGTGTATGAGATGATTAACTAAGAAATGTGACAGTTTCCTTTATGTTAAAGCAAAGAATCCTGATACGCTCTCATGAAACTTGTTATATAAGTAAATATTTGTTCTTTTAGGCCATTTGGCCCGCCTTTCAAATTTAAAAGTGAAAGATAGACGAGCATAAAGCGGAAATCCATCCACTCTTTTTTTAGAGAGTGCATGGGGGCTTTGTGATTCAGTAAGATTAATTACATACAAGATAAATTGTGTATGAGATGATTAACTAAGAAATGTGACAATTTCCTTTATGTTAAAGAAAAGAATCCCGATACGTTCTCATGAAACTTGTTATATAAGTGAATATTTGTTGTTTTAGGCCATTTGGCCTGCCTTTCAAATTTAAAAGTGAAAGATAGACGAGCATAAAGCGGAAATCCATCCACTCTTCTTCTAGAGAGTGCATGGGGGTTTTGTGATTCAGTAAGATTAATTACATACAAGATAAATTGTGTATGAGATGATTAACTGATAAATGTGACAGTTTCCTTTATGTTAAAGCAAAGAATCCTGATACGCTCTCATGAAACTTGTTATATAAGTGGATATTTGTTCTTTTAGGCCATTTGGCCTGCCTTTCAAATTTAAAAGTGAAAGATAGACGAGCATAAAACGGAAATCCATACTCTCTTCTTCTAGAGAGTGCATGGGGGTTTTGTGATTCAGTAAGATTAATTACATACAAGATAAATTGTGTATGAGATGATTAACTAAGAAATGTGATAATTTCCTTTATGTTAAAGAAAAGAATCCCGATACGTTCTCATGAAACTTGTTATATAAGTGAATATTTGTTCTTTTAGGCCATTTGGCCCGACTTTCAAATTTAAAAGTGAAAGAAAGACGAGCATAAAGCGGAAATCCATCCACTCTTCTTCTAGAAAGTGCATGGGGGTTTTGTGATTCAGTAAGATTAATTACATACAAGATAAATTGTGTATGAGATGATTAACTAAGAAATGTGACAATTTCCTTTATGTTAAAGAAAAGAATCCCGATACGTTCTCATGAAACTTGTTATATAAGTGAATATTTGTTCTTTTAGGCCATTAGGCCTGCCTTTCAAATTTAAAAGTGAAAGATAGACGAGTATAAAGCGGAAATCCATCCACTCTTCTTCTAGAGAGTGCATGGGGGTTTTGTGATTCAGTAAGATTAATTACATACAAGATAAATTGTGTATGAGATGATTAACTAAGAAATGTGACAGTTTCCTTTATGTTAAAGCAAAGAATCCTGATACGCTCTCATGAAACTTGTTATATAAGTGAATATTTGTTCTTTTAGGCCATTTGGCCCGCCTTTCAAATTTAAAAGTGAAAGAAAGACGAGCATAAAGCGGAAATCCATCCACTCTTCTTTTAGAGAGTGCATGGAGGTTTTGTGATTCAGTAAGATTAATTACATACAAGATAAATTGTGTATGAGATGATTAACTAAGAAATGTGACAGTTTCCTTTATGTTAAAGCAAAGAATCCCGATACGTTCTCATGAAACTTGTTATACAAGTGAATATTTGTACTTTTAGGCCATTTGGCCCGCCTTTTAAATTTAAAAGTGAAAGAAAGACGAGCATAAAACGGAAATCCATACTCTCTTCTTCTAGAGAGTGCATGGGGGTTTTGTGATTCAGTAAGATTAATTACATACAAGATAAATTTTGTATGAGATGATTAACTAAGAAATGTCACAGTTTGCTTTATGTTAAAGAAAAGAATCCCGATACGTTCTCATGAAACTTGTTATATAAGTGAATATTTGTTCTTTTAGGCCATTTGGCCTGCCTTTCAAATTTAAAAGTGAAAGATAGACGAGCATAAAGCGGAAATCCATCCACTCTTCTTCTAGAGAGTGCATGGGGGTTTTGTGATTCAGTAAGATTAATTACATACAAGATAAATTGTGTATGAGATGATTAACTGATAAATGTGACAGTTTCCTTTATGTTAAAGCAAAGAATCCTGATACGCTCTCATGAAACTTGTTATATAAGTGGATATTTGTTCTTTTAGGCCATTTGGCCTGCCTTTCAAATTTAAAAGTGAAAGATAGACGAGCATAAAGCGGAAATCCATCCACTCTTCTTCTAGAGAGTGCATGGGGGTTTTGTGATTCAGTAAGATTAATTACATACAAGATAAATTGTGTATGAGATGATTAACTAAGAAATGTGACAATTTCCTTTATGTTAAAGAAAAGAATCCCGATACGTTCTCATGAAACTTGTTATATAAGTGAATATTTGTTCTTTTAGGCCGTTTGGCCTGCCTTTCAAATTTAAAAGTGAAAGATAGACGAGTATAAAGCGGAAATCCATCCACTCTTCTTCTAGAGAGTGCATGGGGGTTTTGTGATTCAGTAAGATTAATTACATACAAGATAAATTGTGTATGAGATGATTAACTAAGAAATGTGACAGTTTCCTTTATGTTAAAGCAAAGAATCCTGATACGCTCTCATGAAACTTGTTATATAAGTGAATATTTGTTCTTTTAGGCCATTTGGCCCGCCTTTCAAATTTAAAAGTGAAAGAAAGACGAGCATAAAGCGGAAATCCATCCACTCTTCTTTTAGAGAGTGCATGGAGGTTTTGTGATTCAGTAAGATTAATTACATACAAGATAAATTGTGTATGAGATGATTAACTAAGAAATGTGACAGTTTCCTTTATGTTAAAGCAAAGAATCCCGATACGTTCTCATGAAACTTGTTATACAAGTGAATATTTGTACTTTTAGGCCATTTGGCCCGCCTTTTAAATTTAAAAGTGAAAGAAAGACGAGCATAAAACGGAAATCCATACTCTCTTCTTCTAGAGAGTGCATGGGGGTTTTGTGATTCAGTAAGATTAATTACATACAACATAAATTTTGTATGAGATGATTAACTAAGAAATGTCACAGTTTGCTTTATGTTAAAGCAAAGAATCCCGATACGTTCTCATGGAACTTGTTATATAAGTGAATATTTGTTCTTTTAGGCCATTTGGCCCGACTTTCAAATTTAAAAGTGAAAGAAAGACGAGCATAAAGCGGAAATCCATCCACTCTTCTTCTAGAAAGTGCATGGGGGTTTTGTGATTCAGTAAGATTAATTACATACAAGATAAATTGTGTATGAGATGATTAACTAAGAAATGTGACAATTTCCTTTATGTTAAAGAAAAGAATCCCGATACGTTCTCATGAAACTTGTTATATAAGTGAATATTTGTTCTTTTAGGCCATTTGATCCGCCTTTCAAATTTAAAAGTGAAAGAAAGACGAGCATAAAGCGGAAATCCATCCACTCTTCTTTTAGAGAGTGCATGGGGGTTTTGTGATTCAGTAAGATTAATTACATACAAGATAAATTGTGTATGAGATGATTAACTAAGAAATGTGACAGTTTCCTTTATGTTAAAGCAAAGAATCCCGATACGTTCTCATGAAACTTGTTATACAAGTGAATATTTGTACTTTTAGGCCATTTGGCCCGCCTTTTAAATTTAAAAGTGAAAGAAAGACGAGCATAAAACGGAAATCCATACTCTCTTCTTCTAGAGAGTGCATGGGGGTTTTGTGATTCAGTAAGATTAATTACATACAAGATAAATTTTGTATGAGATGATTAACTAAGAAATGTCACAGTTTGCTTTATGTTAAAGCAAAGAATCCCGATACGTTCTCATGGAACTTGTTATATAAGTGAATATTTGTTCTTTTAGGCCATTTGGCCCGACTTTCAAATTTAAAAGTGAAAGAAAGACGAGCATAAAGCGGAAATCCATCCACTCTTCTTCTAGAAAGTGCATGGGGGTTTTGTGATTCAGTAAGATTAATTACATACAAGATAAATTGTGTATGAGATGATTAACTAAGAAATGTGACAATTTCCTTTATGTTAAAGAAAAGAATCCCGATACGTTCTCATGAAACTTGTTATATAAGTGAATATTTGTTCTTTTAGGCCATTTGGCCTGCCTTTCAAATTTAAAAGCGAAAGATAGACGAGCATAAAGCGGAAATCCATCCACTCTTCTTCTAGAGAGTGCATGGGGGTTTTGTGATTCAGTAAGATTAATTACATACAAGATAAATTGTGTATGAGATGATTAACTAAGAAATGTGACAGTTTCCTTTATGTTAAAGCAAAGAATCCTGATACGCTCTCATGAAACTTGTTATATAAGTAAATATTTGTTCTTTTAGGCCATTTGGCCCGCCTTTCAAATTTAAAAGTGAAAGATAGACGAGCATAAAGCGGAAATCCATCCACTCTTTTTTTAGAGAGTGCATGGGGGCTTTGTGATTCAGTAAGATTAATTACATACAAGATAAATTGTGTATGAGATGATTAACTAAGAAATGTGACAATTTCCTTTATGTTAAAGAAAAGAATCCCGATACGTTCTCATGAAACTTGTTATATAAGTGAATATTTGTTGTTTTAGGCCATTTGGCCTGCCTTTCAAATTTAAAAGTGAAAGATAGACGAGCATAAAGCGGAAATCCATCCACTCTTCTTCTAGAGAGTGCATGGGGGTTTTGTGATTCAGTAAGATTAATTACATACAAGATAAATTGTGTATGAGATGATTAACTAAGAAATGTGACAGTTTCCTTTATGTTAAAGAAAAGAATCCCGATACGTTCTCATGAAACTTGTTATATAAGTGAATATTTGTTCTTTTAGGCCATTTGGCCTGCCTTTCAAATTTAAAAGTGAAAGATAGACGAGCATAAAGCGGAAATTCATCCACTCTTCTTCTAGAGAGTGCATGGGGGTTTTGTGATTCAGTAAGATTAATTACATACAAGATAAATTGTGTATGAGATGATTAACTAAGAAATGTGATAATTTCCTTTATGTTAAAGAAAAGAATCCCGATACGTTCTCATGAAACTTGTTATATAAGTGAATATTTGTTCTTTTAGGCCATTTGGCCCGACTTTCAAATTTAAAAGTGAAAGAAAGACGAGCATAAAGCGGAAATCCATCCACTCTTCTTCTAGAAAGTGCATGGGGGTTTTGTGATTCAGTAAGATTAATTACATACAAGATAAATTGTGTATGAGATGATTAACTAAGAAATGTGACAATTTCCTTTATGTTAAAGAAAAGAATCCTGATACGCTCTCATGAAACTTGTTATATAAGTGAATATTTGTTGTTTTAGGCCATTTGGCCTGCCTTTCAAATTTAAAAGTGAAAGAAAGACGAGCATAAAGCGGAAATCCATCCACTCTTCTTCTAGAAAGTGCATGGGGGTTTTGTGATTCAGTAAGATTAATTACATACAAGATAAATTGTGTATGAGATGATTAACTAAGAAATGTGACAATTTCCTTTATGTTAAAGGAAAGAATCCTGATACGCTCTCATGAAACTTGTTATATAAGTGAATATTTGTTCTTTTAGGCCATTTGGCCCGCCTTTCAAATTTAAAAGTGAAAGATAGACGAGCATAAAGCGGAAATCCATCCACTCTTTTTTTAGAGAGTGCATGGGGGCTTTGTGATTCAGTAAGATTAATTACATACAAGATAAATTATGTATGAGATGATTAACTAAGAAATGTGACAATTTCCTTTATGTTAAAGAAAATTATCCCGATACGTTCTCATGAAACTTGTTATATAAGTGAATATTTGTTCTTTTAGGCCATTTGGCCCGCCTTTCAAATTTAAAAGTGAAAGAAAGACGAGCATAAAGCGGAAATCCATCCACTCTTCTTTTAGAGAGTGCATGGGGGTTTTGTGATTCAGTAAGATTAATTACATACAAGATAAATTGTGTATGAGATGATTAACTAAGAAATGTGACAGTTTCCTTTATGTTAAAGCAAAGAATCCCGATACGTTCTCATGAAACTTGTTATATAAGTGAATATTTGTTCTTTTAGGCCATTTGGCCTGCCTTTCAAATTTAAAAGCGAAAGATAGACGAGCATAAAGCGGAAATCCATCCACTCTTCTTCTAGAGAGTGCATGGGGGTTTTGTGATTCAGTAAGATTAATTACATACAAGATAAATTGTGTATGAGATGATTAACTAAGAAATGTGACAGTTTCCTTTATGTTAAAGCAAAGAATCCTGATACGCTCTCATGAAACTTGTTATATAAGTGAATATTTGTTCTTTTAGGCCATTTGGCCCGCCTTTCAAATTTAAAAGTGAAAGATAGACGAGCATAAAGCGGAAATCCATCCACTCTTTTTTTAGAGAGTGCATGGGGGCTTTGTGATTCAGTAAGATTAATTACATACAAGATAAATTATGTATGAGATGATTAACTAAGAAATGTGACAATTTCCTTTATGTTAAAGAAAATTATCCCGATACGTTCTCATGAAACTTGTTATATAAGTGAATATTTGTTGTTTTAGGCCATTTGGCCTGCCTTTCAAATTTAAAAGTGAAAGATAGACGAGCATAAAGCGGAAATCCATCCACTCTTCTTCTAGAGAGTGCATGGGGGTTTTGTGTTTCAGTAAGATTAATTACATACAAGATAAATTGTGTATGAGATGATTAACTAAGAAATGTGACAGTTTCCTTTATGTTAAAGCAAAGAATCCTGATACGCTCTCATGAAACTTGTTATATAAGTGAATATTTGTTCTTTTAGGCCGTTTGGCCTGCCTTTCAAATTTAAAAGTGAAAGATAGACGAGTATAAAGCGGAAATCCATCCACTCTTCTTCTAGAGAGTGCATGGGGGTTTTGTGATTCAGTAAGATTAATTACATACAAGATAAATTGTGTATGAGATGATTAACTAAGAAATGTGACAGTTTCCTTTATGTTAAAGCAAAGAATCCTGATACGCTCTCATGAAACTTGTTATATAAGTGAATATTTGTTCTTTTAGGCCATTTGGCCCGCCTTTCAAATTTAAAAGTGAAAGAAAGACGAGCATAAAGCGGAAATCCATCCACTCTTCTTTTAGAGAGTGCATGGAGGTTTTGTGATTCAGTAAGATTAATTACATACAAGATAAATTGTGTATGAGATGATTAACTAAGAAATGTGACAGTTTCCTTTATGTTAAAGCAAAGAATCCCGATACGTTCTCATGAAACTTGTTATACAAGTGAATATTTGTACTTTTAGGCCATTTGGCCCGCCTTTTAAATTTAAAAGTGAAAGAAAGACGAGCATAAAACGGAAATCCATACTCTCTTCTTCTAGAGAGTGCATGGGGGTTTTGTGATTCAGTAAGATTAATTACATACAAGATAAATTTTGTATGAGATGATTAACTAAGAAATGTCACAGTTTGCTTTATGTTAAAGCAAAGAATCCCGATACGTTCTCATGGAACTTGTTATATAAGTGAATATTTGTTCTTTTAGGCCATTTGGCCCGACTTTCAAATTTAAAAGTGAAAGAAAGACGAGCATAAAGCGGAAATCCATCCACTCTTCTTCTAGAAAGTGCATGGGGGTTTTGTGATTCAGTAAGATTAATTACATACAAGATAAATTGTGTATGAGATGATTAACTAAGAAATGTGACAATTTCCTTTATGTTAAAGAAAAGAATCCCGATACGTTCTCATGAAACTTGTTATATAAGTGAATATTTGTTCTTTTAGGCCATTTGGCCCGCCTTTCAAATTTAAAAGTGAAAGAAAGACGAGCATAAAGCGGAAATCCATCCACTCTTCTTTTAGAGAGTGCATGGGGGTTTTGTGATTCAGTAAGATTAATTACATACAAGATAAATTGTGTATGAGATGATTAACTAAGAAATGTGACAGTTTCCTTTATGTTAAAGCAAAGAATCCCGATACGTTCTCATGAAACTTGTTATACAAGTGAATATTTGTACTTTTAGGCCATTTGGCCCGCCTTTTAAATTTAAAAGTGAAAGAAAGACGAGCATAAAACGGAAATCCATACTCTCTTCTTCTAGAGAGTGCATGGGGGTTTTGTGATTCAGTAAGATTAATTACATACAAGATAAATTTTGTATGAGATGATTAACTAAGAAATGTCACAGTTTGCTTTATGTTAAAGCAAAGAATCCCGATACGTTCTCATGGAACTTGTTATATAAGTGAATATTTGTTCTTTTAGGCCATTTGGCCCGACTTTCAAATTTAAAAGTGAAAGAAAGACGAGCATAAAGCGGAAATCCATCCACTCTTCTTCTAGAAAGTGCATGGGGGTTTTGTGATTCAGTAAGATTAATTACATACAAGATAAATTGTGTATGAGATGATTAACTAAGAAATGTGACAATTTCCTTTATGTTAAAGAAAAGAATCCCGATACGTTCTCATGAAACTTGTTATATAAGTGAATATTTGTTCTTTTAGGCCATTTGGCCTGCCTTTCAAATTTAAAAGCGAAAGATAGACGAGCATAAAGCGGAAATCCATCCACTCTTCTTCTAGAGAGTGCATGGGGGTTTTGTGATTCAGTAAGATTAATTACATACAAGATAAATTGTGTATGAGATGATTAACTAAGAAATGTGACAGTTTCCTTTATGTTAAAGCAAAGAATCCTGATACGCTCTCATGAAACTTGTTATATAAGTAAATATTTGTTCTTTTAGGCCATTTGGCCCGCCTTTCAAATTTAAAAGTGAAAGATAGACGAGCATAAAGCGGAAATCCATCCACTCTTTTTTTAGAGAGTGCATGGGGGCTTTGTGATTCAGTAAGATTAATTACATACAAGATAAATTGTGTATGAGATGATTAACTAAGAAATGTGACAATTTCCTTTATGTTAAAGAAAAGAATCCCGATACGTTCTCATGAAACTTGTTATATAAGTGAATATTTGTTGTTTTAGGCCATTTGGCCTGCCTTTCAAATTTAAAAGTGAAAGATAGACGAGCATAAAGCGGAAATCCATCCACTCTTCTTCTAGAGAGTGCATGGGGGTTTTGTGATTCAGTAAGATTAATTACATACAAGATAAATTGTGTATGAGATGATTAACTGATAAATGTGACAGTTTCCTTTATGTTAAAGCAAAGAATCCTGATACGCTCTCATGAAACTTGTTATATAAGTGGATATTTGTTCTTTTAGGCCATTTGGCCTGCCTTTCAAATTTAAAAGTGAAAGATAGACGAGCATAAAGCGGAAATCCATCCACTCTTCTTCTAGAGAGTGCATGGGGGTTTTGTGATTCAGTAAGATTAATTACATACAAGATAAATTGTGTATGAGATGATTAACTAAGAAATGTGATAATTTCCTTTATGTTAAAGAAAAGAATCCCGAT
Source organism: Maratus michaelseni (assembly GCA_963931845.1). NCBI lineage: Eukaryota > Metazoa > Arthropoda > Arachnida > Araneae > Salticidae > Maratus > Maratus michaelseni. The sequence goes on from OZ007589.1 coordinate 236,630,273, forward strand.
ACGTTCTCATGAAACTTGTTATATAAGTGAATATTTGTTCTTTTAGGCCATTTGGCCCGACTTTCAAATTTAAAAGTGAAAGAAAGACGAGCATAAAGCGGAAATCCATCCACTCTTCTTCTAGAAAGTGCATGGGGGTTTTGTGATTCAGTAAGATTAATTACATACAAGATAAATTGTGTATGAGATGATTAACTAAGAAATGTGACAATTTCCTTTATGTTAAAGAAAAGAATCCCGATACGTTCTCATGAAACTTGTTATATAAGTGAATATTTGTTCTTTTAGGCCATTAGGCCTGCCTTTCAAATTTAAAAGTGAAAGATAGACGAGTATAAAGCGGAAATCCATCCACTCTTCTTCTAGAGAGTGCATGGGGGTTTTGTGATTCAGTAAGATTAATTACATACAAGATAAATTGTGTATGAGATGATTAACTAAGAAATGTGACAGTTTCCTTTATGTTAAAGCAAAGAATCCTGATACGCTCTCATGAAACTTGTTATATAAGTGAATATTTGTTCTTTTAGGCCATTTGGCCCGCCTTTCAAATTTAAAAGTGAAAGAAAGACGAGCATAAAGCGGAAATCCATCCACTCTTCTTTTAGAGAGTGCATGGAGGTTTTGTGATTCAGTAAGATTAATTACATACAAGATAAATTGTGTATGAGATGATTAACTAAGAAATGTGACAGTTTCCTTTATGTTAAAGCAAAGAATCCCGATACGTTCTCATGAAACTTGTTATACAAGTGAATATTTGTACTTTTAGGCCATTTGGCCCGCCTTTTAAATTTAAAAGTGAAAGAAAGACGAGCATAAAACGGAAATCCATACTCTCTTCTTCTAGAGAGTGCATGGGGGTTTTGTGATTCAGTAAGATTAATTACATACAAGATAAATTTTGTATGAGATGATTAACTAAGAAATGTCACAGTTTGCTTTATGTTAAAGAAAAGAATCCCGATACGTTCTCATGAAACTTGTTATATAAGTGAATATTTGTTCTTTTAGGCCATTTGGCCTGCCTTTCAAATTTAAAAGTGAAAGATAGACGAGCATAAAGCGGAAATCCATCCACTCTTCTTCTAGAGAGTGCATGGGGGTTTTGTGATTCAGTAAGATTAATTACATACAAGATAAATTGTGTATGAGATGATTAACTGATAAATGTGACAGTTTCCTTTATGTTAAAGCAAAGAATCCTGATACGCTCTCATGAAACTTGTTATATAAGTGGATATTTGTTCTTTTAGGCCATTTGGCCTGCCTTTCAAATTTAAAAGTGAAAGATAGACGAGCATAAAGCGGAAATCCATCCACTCTTCTTCTAGAGAGTGCATGGGGGTTTTGTGATTCAGTAAGATTAATTACATACAAGATAAATTGTGTATGAGATGATTAACTAAGAAATGTGACAATTTCCTTTATGTTAAAGAAAAGAATCCCGATACGTTCTCATGAAACTTGTTATATAAGTGAATATTTGTTCTTTTAGGCCGTTTGGCCTGCCTTTCAAATTTAAAAGTGAAAGATAGACGAGTATAAAGCGGAAATCCATCCACTCTTCTTCTAGAGAGTGCATGGGGGTTTTGTGATTCAGTAAGATTAATTACATACAAGATAAATTGTGTATGAGATGATTAACTAAGAAATGTGACAGTTTCCTTTATGTTAAAGCAAAGAATCCTGATACGCTCTCATGAAACTTGTTATATAAGTGAATATTTGTTCTTTTAGGCCATTTGGCCCGCCTTTCAAATTTAAAAGTGAAAGAAAGACGAGCATAAAGCGGAAATCCATCCACTCTTCTTTTAGAGAGTGCATGGAGGTTTTGTGATTCAGTAAGATTAATTACATACAAGATAAATTGTGTATGAGATGATTAACTAAGAAATGTGACAGTTTCCTTTATGTTAAAGCAAAGAATCCCGATACGTTCTCATGAAACTTGTTATACAAGTGAATATTTGTACTTTTAGGCCATTTGGCCCGCCTTTTAAATTTAAAAGTGAAAGAAAGACGAGCATAAAACGGAAATCCATACTCTCTTCTTCTAGAGAGTGCATGGGGGTTTTGTGATTCAGTAAGATTAATTACATACAACATAAATTTTGTATGAGATGATTAACTAAGAAATGTCACAGTTTGCTTTATGTTAAAGCAAAGAATCCCGATACGTTCTCATGGAACTTGTTATATAAGTGAATATTTGTTCTTTTAGGCCATTTGGCCCGACTTTCAAATTTAAAAGTGAAAGAAAGACGAGCATAAAGCGGAAATCCATCCACTCTTCTTCTAGAAAGTGCATGGGGGTTTTGTGATTCAGTAAGATTAATTACATACAAGATAAATTGTGTATGAGATGATTAACTAAGAAATGTGACAATTTCCTTTATGTTAAAGAAAAGAATCCCGATACGTTCTCATGAAACTTGTTATATAAGTGAATATTTGTTCTTTTAGGCCATTTGATCCGCCTTTCAAATTTAAAAGTGAAAGAAAGACGAGCATAAAGCGGAAATCCATCCACTCTTCTTTTAGAGAGTGCATGGGGGTTTTGTGATTCAGTAAGATTAATTACATACAAGATAAATTGTGTATGAGATGATTAACTAAGAAATGTGACAGTTTCCTTTATGTTAAAGCAAAGAATCCCGATACGTTCTCATGAAACTTGTTATACAAGTGAATATTTGTACTTTTAGGCCATTTGGCCCGCCTTTTAAATTTAAAAGTGAAAGAAAGACGAGCATAAAACGGAAATCCATACTCTCTTCTTCTAGAGAGTGCATGGGGGTTTTGTGATTCAGTAAGATTAATTACATACAAGATAAATTTTGTATGAGATGATTAACTAAGAAATGTCACAGTTTGCTTTATGTTAAAGCAAAGAATCCCGATACGTTCTCATGGAACTTGTTATATAAGTGAATATTTGTTCTTTTAGGCCATTTGGCCCGACTTTCAAATTTAAAAGTGAAAGAAAGACGAGCATAAAGCGGAAATCCATCCACTCTTCTTCTAGAAAGTGCATGGGGGTTTTGTGATTCAGTAAGATTAATTACATACAAGATAAATTGTGTATGAGATGATTAACTAAGAAATGTGACAATTTCCTTTATGTTAAAGAAAAGAATCCCGATACGTTCTCATGAAACTTGTTATATAAGTGAATATTTGTTCTTTTAGGCCATTTGGCCTGCCTTTCAAATTTAAAAGCGAAAGATAGACGAGCATAAAGCGGAAATCCATCCACTCTTCTTCTAGAGAGTGCATGGGGGTTTTGTGATTCAGTAAGATTAATTACATACAAGATAAATTGTGTATGAGATGATTAACTAAGAAATGTGACAGTTTCCTTTATGTTAAAGCAAAGAATCCTGATACGCTCTCATGAAACTTGTTATATAAGTAAATATTTGTTCTTTTAGGCCATTTGGCCCGCCTTTCAAATTTAAAAGTGAAAGATAGACGAGCATAAAGCGGAAATCCATCCACTCTTTTTTTAGAGAGTGCATGGGGGCTTTGTGATTCAGTAAGATTAATTACATACAAGATAAATTGTGTATGAGATGATTAACTAAGAAATGTGACAATTTCCTTTATGTTAAAGAAAAGAATCCCGATACGTTCTCATGAAACTTGTTATATAAGTGAATATTTGTTGTTTTAGGCCATTTGGCCTGCCTTTCAAATTTAAAAGTGAAAGATAGACGAGCATAAAGCGGAAATCCATCCACTCTTCTTCTAGAGAGTGCATGGGGGTTTTGTGATTCAGTAAGATTAATTACATACAAGATAAATTGTGTATGAGATGATTAACTAAGAAATGTGACAGTTTCCTTTATGTTAAAGAAAAGAATCCCGATACGTTCTCATGAAACTTGTTATATAAGTGAATATTTGTTCTTTTAGGCCATTTGGCCTGCCTTTCAAATTTAAAAGTGAAAGATAGACGAGCATAAAGCGGAAATTCATCCACTCTTCTTCTAGAGAGTGCATGGGGGTTTTGTGATTCAGTAAGATTAATTACATACAAGATAAATTGTGTATGAGATGATTAACTAAGAAATGTGATAATTTCCTTTATGTTAAAGAAAAGAATCCCGATACGTTCTCATGAAACTTGTTATATAAGTGAATATTTGTTCTTTTAGGCCATTTGGCCCGACTTTCAAATTTAAAAGTGAAAGAAAGACGAGCATAAAGCGGAAATCCATCCACTCTTCTTCTAGAAAGTGCATGGGGGTTTTGTGATTCAGTAAGATTAATTACATACAAGATAAATTGTGTATGAGATGATTAACTAAGAAATGTGACAATTTCCTTTATGTTAAAGAAAAGAATCCTGATACGCTCTCATGAAACTTGTTATATAAGTGAATATTTGTTGTTTTAGGCCATTTGGCCTGCCTTTCAAATTTAAAAGTGAAAGAAAGACGAGCATAAAGCGGAAATCCATCCACTCTTCTTCTAGAAAGTGCATGGGGGTTTTGTGATTCAGTAAGATTAATTACATACAAGATAAATTGTGTATGAGATGATTAACTAAGAAATGTGACAATTTCCTTTATGTTAAAGAAAAGAATCCTGATACGCTCTCATGAAACTTGTTATATAAGTGAATATTTGTTCTTTTAGGCCATTTGGCCCGCCTTTCAAATTTAAAAGTGAAAGATAGACGAGCATAAAGCGGAAATCCATCCACTCTTTTTTTAGAGAGTGCATGGGGGCTTTGTGATTCAGTAAGATTAATTACATACAAGATAAATTATGTATGAGATGATTAACTAAGAAATGTGACAATTTCCTTTATGTTAAAGAAAATTATCCCGATACGTTCTCATGAAACTTGTTATATAAGTGAATATTTGTTCTTTTAGGCCATTTGGCCCGCCTTTCAAATTTAAAAGTGAAAGAAAGACGAGCATAAAGCGGAAATCCATCCACTCTTCTTTTAGAGAGTGCATGGGGGTTTTGTGATTCAGTAAGATTAATTACATACAAGATAAATTGTGTATGAGATGATTAACTAAGAAATGTGACAGTTTCCTTTATGTTAAAGCAAAGAATCCCGATACGTTCTCATGAAACTTGTTATATAAGTGAATATTTGTTCTTTTAGGCCATTTGGCCTGCCTTTCAAATTTAAAAGCGAAAGATAGACGAGCATAAAGCGGAAATCCATCCACTCTTCTTCTAGAGAGTGCATGGGGGTTTTGTGATTCAGTAAGATTAATTACATACAAGATAAATTGTGTATGAGATGATTAACTAAGAAATGTGACAGTTTCCTTTATGTTAAAGCAAAGAATCCTGATACGCTCTCATGAAACTTGTTATATAAGTGAATATTTGTTCTTTTAGGCCATTTGGCCCGCCTTTCAAATTTAAAAGTGAAAGATAGACGAGCATAAAGCGGAAATCCATCCACTCTTTTTTTAGAGAGTGCATGGGGGCTTTGTGATTCAGTAAGATTAATTACATACAAGATAAATTATGTATGAGATGATTAACTAAGAAATGTGACAATTTCCTTTATGTTAAAGAAAATTATCCCGATACGTTCTCATGAAACTTGTTATATAAGTGAATATTTGTTGTTTTAGGCCATTTGGCCTGCCTTTCAAATTTAAAAGTGAAAGATAGACGAGCATAAAGCGGAAATCCATCCACTCTTCTTCTAGAGAGTGCATGGGGGTTTTGTGATTCAGTAAGATTAATTACATACAAGATAAATTGTGTATGAGATGATTAACTAAGAAATGTGACAGTTTCCTTTATGTTAAAGCAAAGAATCCTGATACGCTCTCATGAAACTTGTTATATAAGTGAATATTTGTTCTTTTAGGCCATTTGGCCCGCCTTTCAAATTTAAAAGTGAAAGAAAGACGAGCATAAAGCGGAAATCCATCCACTCTTCTTTTAGAGAGTGCATGGAGGTTTTGTGATTCAGTAAGATTAATTACATACAAGATAAATTGTGTATGAGATGATTAACTAAGAAATGTGACAGTTTCCTTTATGTTAAAGCAAAGAATCCCGATACGTTCTCATGAAACTTGTTATACAAGTGAATATTTGTACTTTTAGGCCATTTGGCCCGCCTTTTAAATTTAAAAGTGAAAGAAAGACGAGCATAAAACGGAAATCCATACTCTCTTCTTCTAGAGAGTGCATGGGGGTTTTGTGATTCAGTAAGATTAATTACATACAAGATAAATTTTGTATGAGATGATTAACTAAGAAATGTCACAGTTTGCTTTATGTTAAAGAAAAGAATCCCGATACGTTCTCATGAAACTTGTTATATAAGTGAATATTTGTTCTTTTAGGCCATTTGGCCTGCCTTTCAAATTTAAAAGTGAAAGATAGACGAGCATAAAGCGGAAATCCATCCACTCTTCTTCTAGAGAGTGCATGGGGGTTTTGTGATTCAGTAAGATTAATTACATACAAGATAAATTGTGTATGAGATGATTAACTGATAAATGTGACAGTTTCCTTTATGTTAAAGCAAAGAATCCTGATACGCTCTCATGAAACTTGTTATATAAGTGGATATTTGTTCTTTTAGGCCATTTGGCCTGCCTTTCAAATTTAAAAGTGAAAGATAGACGAGCATAAAGCGGAAATCCATCCACTCTTCTTCTAGAGAGTGCATGGGGGTTTTGTGATTCAGTAAGATTAATTACATACAAGATAAATTGTGTATGAGATGATTAACTAAGAAATGTGACAATTTCCTTTATGTTAAAGAAAAGAATCCCGATACGTTCTCATGAAACTTGTTATATAAGTGAATATTTGTTCTTTTAGGCCGTTTGGCCTGCCTTTCAAATTTAAAAGTGAAAGATAGACGAGTATAAAGCGGAAATCCATCCACTCTTCTTCTAGAGAGTGCATGGGGGTTTTGTGATTCAGTAAGATTAATTACATACAAGATAAATTGTGTATGAGATGATTAACTAAGAAATGTGACAGTTTCCTTTATGTTAAAGCAAAGAATCCTGATACGCTCTCATGAAACTTGTTATATAAGGGAATATTTGTTCTTTTAGGCCATTTGGCCCGCCTTTCAAATTTAAAAGTGAAAGAAAGACGAGCATAAAGCGGAAATCCATCCACTCTTCTTTTAGAGAGTGCATGGAGGTTTTGTGATTCAGTAAGATTAATTACATACAAGATAAATTGTGTATGAGATGATTAACTAAGAAATGTGACAGTTTCCTTTATGTTAAAGCAAAGAATCCCGATACGTTCTCATGAAACTTGTTATACAAGTGAATATTTGTACTTTTAGGCCATTTGGCCCGCCTTTTAAATTTAAAAGTGAAAGAAAGACGAGCATAAAACGGAAATCCATACTCTCTTCTTCTAGAGAGTGCATGGGGGTTTTGTGATTCAGTAAGATTAATTACATACAACATAAATTTTGTATGAGATGATTAACTAAGAAATGTCACAGTTTGCTTTATGTTAAAGCAAAGAATCCCGATACGTTCTCATGGAACTTGTTATATAAGTGAATATTTGTTCTTTTAGGCCATTTGGCCCGACTTTCAAATTTAAAAGTGAAAGAAAGACGAGCATAAAGCGGAAATCCATCCACTCTTCTTCTAGAAAGTGCATGGGGGTTTTGTGATTCAGTAAGATTAATTACATACAAGATAAATTGTGTATGAGATGATTAACTAAGAAATGTGACAATTTCCTTTATGTTAAAGAAAAGAATCCCGATACGTTCTCATGAAACTTGTTATATAAGTGAATATTTGTTCTTTTAGGCCATTTGGCCCGCCTTTCAAATTTAAAAGTGAAAGAAAGACGAGCATAAAGCGGAAATCCATCCACTCTTCTTTTAGAGAGTGCATGGGGGTTTTGTGATTCAGTAAGATTAATTACATACAAGATAAATTGTGTATGAGATGATTAACTAAGAAATGTGACAGTTTCCTTTATGTTAAAGCAAAGAATCCCGATACGTTCTCATGAAACTTGTTATACAAGTGAATATTTGTACTTTTAGGCCATTTGGCCCGCCTTTTAAATTTAAAAGTGAAAGAAAGACGAGCATAAAACGGAAATCCATACTCTCTTCTTCTAGAGAGTGCATGGGGGTTTTGTGATTCAGTAAGATTAATTACATACAAGATAAATTTTGTATGAGATGATTAACTAAGAAATGTCACAGTTTGCTTTATGTTAAAGCAAAGAATCCCGATACGTTCTCATGGAACTTGTTATATAAGTGAATATTTGTTCTTTTAGGCCATTTGGCCCGACTTTCAAATTTAAAAGTGAAAGAAAGACGAGCATAAAGCGGAAATCCATCCACTCTTCTTCTAGAAAGTGCATGGGGGTTTTGTGATTCAGTAAGATTAATTACATACAAGATAAATTGTGTATGAGATGATTAACTAAGAAATGTGACAATTTCCTTTATGTTAAAGAAAAGAATCCCGATACGTTCTCATGAAACTTGTTATATAAGTGAATATTTGTTCTTTTAGGCCATTTGGCCTGCCTTTCAAATTTAAAAGCGAAAGATAGACGAGCATAAAGCGGAAATCCATCCACTCTTCTTCTAGAGAGTGCATGGGGGTTTTGTGATTCAGTAAGATTAATTACATACAAGATAAATTGTGTATGAGATGATTAACTAAGAAATGTGACAGTTTCCTTTATGTTAAAGCAAAGAATCCTGATACGCTCTCATGAAACTTGTTATATAAGTAAATATTTGTTCTTTTAGGCCATTTGGCCCGCCTTTCAAATTTAAAAGTGAAAGATAGACGAGCATAAAGCGGAAATCCATCCACTCTTTTTTTAGAGAGTGCATGGGGGCTTTGTGATTCAGTAAGATTAATTACATACAAGATAAATTGTGTATGAGATGATTAACTAAGAAATGTGACAATTTCCTTTATGTTAAAGAAAAGAATCCCGATACGTTCTCATGAAACTTGTTATATAAGTGAATATTTGTTGTTTTAGGCCATTTGGCCTGCCTTTCAAATTTAAAAGTGAAAGATAGACGAGCATAAAGCGGAAATCCATCCACTCTTCTTCTAGAGAGTGCATGGGGGTTTTGTGATTCAGTAAGATTAATTACATACAAGATAAATTGTGTATGAGATGATTAACTAAGAAATGTGACATTTTCCTTTATGTTAAAGAAAAGAATCCCGATACGTTCTCATGAAACTTGTTATATAAGTGAATATTTGTTCTTTTAGGCCATTTGGCCTGCCTTTCAAATTTAAAAGTGAAAGATAGACGAGCATAAAGCGGAAATTCATCCACTCTTCTTCTAGAGAGTGCATGGGGGTTTTGTGATTCAGTAAGATTAATTACATACAAGATAAATTGTGTATGAGATGATTAACTAAGAAATGTGATAATTTCCTTTATGTTAAAGAAAAGAATCCCGATACGTTCTCATGAAACTTGTTATATAAGTGAATATTTGTTCTTTTAGGCCATTTGGCCCGACTTTCAAATTTAAAAGTGAAAGAAAGACGAGCATAAAGCGGAAATCCATCCACTCTTCTTCTAGAAAGTGCATGGGGGTTTTGTGATTCAGTAAGATTAATTACATACAAGATAAATTGTGTATGAGATGATTAACTAAGAAATGTGACAATTTCCTTTATGTTAAAGAAAAGAATCCTGATACGCTCTCATGAAACTTGTTATATAAGTGAATATTTGTTGTTTTAGGCCATTTGGCCTGCCTTTCAAATTTAAAAGTGAAAGAAAGACGAGCATAAAGCGGAAATCCATCCACTCTTCTTCTAGAAAGTGCATGGGGGTTTTGTGATTCAGTAAGATTAATTACATAAAAGATAAATTGTGTATGAGATGATTAACTAAGAAATGTGACAATTTCCTTTATGTTAAAGAAAAGAATCCTGATACGCTCTCATGAAACTTGTTATATAAGTGAATATTTGTTCTTTTAGGCCATTTGGCCCGCCTTTCAAATTTAAAAGTGAAAGATAGACGAGCATAAAGCGGAAATCCATCCACTCTTTTTTTAGAGAGTGCATGGGGGCTTTGTGATTCAGTAAGATTAATTACATACAAGATAAATTATGTATGAGATGATTAACTAAGAAATGTGACAATTTCCTTTATGTTAAAGAAAATTATCCCGATACGTTCTCATGAAACTTGTTATATAAGTGAATATTTGTTCTTTTAGGCCATTTGGCCCGCCTTTCAAATTTAAAAGTGAAAGAAAGACGAGCATAAAGCGGAAATCCATCCACTCTTCTTTTAGAGAGTGCATGGGGGTTTTGTGATTCAGTAAGATTAATTACATACAAGATAAATTGTGTATGAGATGATTAACTAAGAAATGTGACAGTTTCCTTTATGTTAAAGCAAAGAATCCCGATACGTTCTCATGAAACTTGTTATATAAGTGAATATTTGTTCTTTTAGGCCATTTGGCCTGCCTTTCAAATTTAAAAGCGAAAGATAGACGAGCATAAAGCGGAAATCCATCCACTCTTCTTCTAGAGAGTGCATGGGGGTTTTGTGATTCAGTAAGATTAATTACATACAAGATAAATTGTGTATGAGATGATTAACTAAGAAATGTGACAGTTTCCTTTATGTTAAAGCAAAGAATCCTGATACGCTCTCATGAAACTTGTTATATAAGTGAATATTTGTTCTTTTAGGCCATTTGGCCCGCCTTTCAAATTTAAAAGTGAAAGATAGACGAGCATAAAGCGGAAATCCATCCACTCTTTTTTTAGAGAGTGCATGGGGGCTTTGTGATTCAGTAAGATTAATTACATACAAGATAAATTATGTATGAGATGATTAACTAAGAAATGTGACAATTTCCTTTATGTTAAAGAAAATTATCCCGATACGTTCTCATGAAACTTGTTATATAAGTGAATATTTGTTGTTTTAGGCCATTTGGCCTGCCTTTCAAATTTAAAAGTGAAAGATAGACGAGCATAAAGCGGAAATCCATCCACTCTTCTTCTAGAGAGTGCATGGGGGTTTTGTGATTCAGTAAGATTAATTACATACAAGATAAATTGTGTATGAGATGATTAACTGATAAATGTGACAGTTTCCTTTATGTTAAAGCAAAGAATCCTGATACGCTCTCATGAAACTTGTTATATAAGTGGATATTTGTTCTTTTAGGCCATTTGGCCTGCCTTTCAAATTTAAAAGTGAAAGATAGACGAGCATAAAGCGGAAATCCATCCACTCTTCTTCTAGAGAGTGCATGGGGGTTTTGTGATTCAGTAAGATTAATTACATACAAGATAAATTGTGTATGAGATGATTAACTAAGAAATGTGACAGTTTCCTTTATGTTAAAGCAAAGAATCCTGATACGCTCTCATGAAACTTGTTATATAAGTGAATATTTGTTCTTTTAGGCCATTTGGCCCTCCTTTCAAATTTAAAAGTGAAAGAAAGACGAGCATAAAGCGGAAATCCATCCACTCTTCTTTTAGAGAGTGCATGGAGGTTTTGTGATTCAGTAAGATTAATTACATACAAGATAAATTGTGTATGAGATGATTAACTGATAAATGTGACAGTTTCCTTTATGTTAAAGCAAAGAATCCTGATACGCTCTCATGAAACTTGTTATATAAGTGGATATTTGTTCTTTTAGGCCATTTGGCCTGCCTTTCAAATTTAAAAGTGAAAGATAGACGAGCATAAAGCGGAAATCCATCCACTCTTCTTCTAGAGAGTGCATGGGGGTTTTGTGATTCAGTAAGATTAATTACATACAAGATAAATTGTGTATGAGATGATTAACTAAGAAATGTGATAATTTCCTTTATGTTAAAGAAAAGAATCCCGATACGTTCTCATGAAACTTGTTATATAAGTGAATATTTGTTCTTTTAGGCCATTTGGCCCGACTTTCAAATTTAAAAGTGAAAGAAAGACGAGCATAAAGCGGAAATCCATCCACTCTTCTTCTAGAAAGTGCATGGGGGTTTTGTGATTCAGTAAGATTAATTACATACAAGATAAATTGTGTATGAGATGATTAACTAAGAAATGTGACAATTTCCTTTATGTTAAAGAAAAGAATCCCGATACGTTCTCATGAAACTTGTTATATAAGTGAATATTTGTTCTTTTAGGCCATTAGGCCTGCCTTTCAAATTTAAAAGTGAAAGATAGACGAGTATAAAGCGGAAATCCATCCACTCTTCTTCTAGAGAGTGCATGGGGGTTTTGTGATTCAGTAAGATTAATTACATACAAGATAAATTGTGTATGAGATGATTAACTAAGAAATGTGACAGTTTCCTTTATGTTAAAGCAAAGAATCCTGATACGCTCTCATGAAACTTGTTATATAAGTGAATATTTGTTCTTTTAGGCCATTTGGCCCGCCTTTCAAATTTAAAAGTGAAAGAAAGACGAGCATAAAGCGGAAATCCATCCACTCTTCTTTTAGAGAGTGCATGGGGGTTTTGTGATTCAGTAAGATTAATTACATACAAGATAAATTGTGTATGAGATGATTAACTAAGAAATGTGACAGTTTCCTTTATGTTAAAGCAAAGAATCCCGATACGTTCTCATGAAACTTGTTATACAAGTGAATATTTGTACTTTTAGGCCATTTGGCCCGCCTTTTAAATTTAAAAGTGAAAGAAAGACGAGCATAAAACGGAAATCCATACTCTCTTCTTCTAGAGAGTGCATGGGGGTTTTGTGATTCAGTAAGATTAATTACATACAAGATAAATTTTGTATGAGATGATTAACTAAGAAATGTCACAGTTTGCTTTATGTTAAAGAAAAGAATCCCGATACGTTCTCATGAAACTTGTTATATAAGTGAATATTTGTTCTTTTAGGCCATTTGGCCTGCCTTTCAAATTTAAAAGTGAAAGATAGACGAGCATAAAGCGGAAATCCATCCACTCTTCTTCTAGAGAGTGCATGGGGGTTTTGTGATTCAGTAAGATTAATTACATACAAGATAAATTGTGTATGAGATGATTAACTGATAAATGTGACAGTTTCCTTTATGTTAAAGCAAAGAATCCTGATACGCTCTCATGAAACTTGTTATATAAGTGGATATTTGTTCTTTTAGGCCATTTGGCCTGCCTTTCAAATTTAAAAGTGAAAGATAGACGAGCATAAAGCGGAAATCCATCCACTCTTCTTCTAGAGAGTGCATGGGGGTTTTGTGATTCAGTAAGATTAATTACATACAAGATAAATTGTGTATGAGATGATTAACTAAGAAATGTGACAATTTCCTTTATGTTAAAGAAAAGAATCCCGATACGTTCTCATGAAACTTGTTATATAAGTGAATATTTGTTCTTTTAGGCCATTTGGCCTGCCTTTCAAATTTAAAAGTGAAAGATAGACGAGTATAAAGCGGAAATCCATCCACTCTTCTTCTAGAGAGTGCATGGGGGTTTTGTGATTCAGTAAGATTAATTACATACAAGATAAATTGTGTATGAGATGATTAACTAAGAAATGTGACAGTTTCCTTTATGTTAAAGCAAAGAATCCTGATACGCTCTCATGAAACTTGTTATATAAGTGAATATTTGTTCTTTTAGGCCATTTGGCCCGCCTTTCAAATTTAAAAGTGAAAGAAAGACGAGCATAAAGCGGAAATCCATCCACTCTTCTTTTAGAGAGTGCATGGAGGTTTTGTGATTCAGTAAGATTAATTACATACAAGATAAATTGTGTATGAGATGATTAACTAAGAAATGTGACAGTTTCCTTTATGTTAAAGCAAAGAATCCCGATACGTTCTCATGAAACTTGTTATACAAGTGAATATTTGTACTTTTAGGCCATTTGGCCCGCCTTTTAAATTTAAAAGTGAAAGAAAGACGAGCATAAAACGGAAATCCATACTCTCTTCTTCTAGAGAGTGCATGGGAATATTTTCTTGAAGAATTTGTGAAAATATTTTATTTCGTGAATAAAACGTAATTAATTTATACTACATATATATCTTTTTAACTTAAATTATTTTGAATGAGTTTACTATAATGAAATATCGATATAAGGAAATACAAGAATCTGTATACCAGAATTTCAGTTTATCTAGTTTTTTCAAAGGGAAATATGAATCGTCTATTTTTCTGCATTTATAGTTATTGTTGTTTGTTGGCTATTATTTATTGTTATCGCTGGCTAATTTTTGTGGTTTGTTTTACTCAATAAATAGTTATAATATATAAAAGAATATTTTACAATACATTACGATGTTGTAAAATCATCTCATTTTTGATAAAGTAATACGTTTCAGGTCATATTTATTTGACATTTACTTGACATTTTGCATGACATTTTACATATATTCTGCAAACTTCAGTATAAAATAACACAACAAAAATTATATGCTTAATTTGCAATTACGTTTAAATGCAAATCATTTTATCAATAGTGAAATAATGTTAATAATAAAGCTTACATATATATTCTTTAATTTTCCTAAATAACATTAAAGTAAAATAAATAAAACATGCATAAAATGTTTATTGATCATAATCATTTCTAGAATACATAAAGATATTTGTACTTATGTATAAATGCGTCAACATTGCTTCAAATGTTAAAAACTTTTTTTTAGAATTTAAATAAATATTAGCTATAATAATTGCATATTTTAAATTCAAATAAGTCTTAAAAGAATTACATAATACTTCGTAAAATTTATTTGAAAATATTTTGTGAATAATTAATTATAAAAAAATATTTCAATGCTAACACCTAAATATAATATAAATATTCATATATTCCTCTAAAATCCAGCTGCATGTAATTACACTTTCACGATCGTCTTATTCGCATTTCTCTCTAAAGTATAAGCATGCATGTTCAATCAATTTAAAGAATTATTTTATTATTTCTAACATAAAAGTATGCAGTTACTTTCAATATAGAACATAAATTTTTTAAAGAAAGCACAAATGGACTTTATTTGCACTCTTATGTCTGAATTATGTCTGAATATTACCAGTTGAATTATGTCTGAATATTATGTTTTGAATTTATATTTCATTTATTACCTTTCTAAAATTCATATTTTTACATACATGTCAGGAGACTATCCTTTTTTATATAAAAAAAGTAATGGTTTGGAAATGGACCAATGAAAATCTGCGTTTATTCCACGAAATGTATCTGATTGCTCAGAGCTTTCTCTCTTTTCTTAGGGGGAATTAACATGAAAGTAGAGAATTTAGATAGGATGGGCGGTGTTAGGAAGGTTACCAAGGGGAAGGGACACGGGTCTGTAGCCAAATTTGGCACAAACTTGGCGATATATTGCCAAATTTGGTGGCCAAAATTAGTCGCCAAAAGGGGTGCCAACTTGGGGCTATTTCCAGTATTTCGCCAAATTTTCATAGACCTCCAATGAAATCCAATAGCGTTTACTCGCTTGCGAAAAATTAACAAATTGAGATATTGCAATGCAACAAAAATTAATATTAGCTTATGAATAGAGCTTAATTGAACTATTTACATTATTTTTAAGCACAAACACTAACTATTTACAATATTCTTAACACTATATATAGAATTGGTGCTTGATTTTTATAATAAATTTAGTTTTCATTTAAATTACAACAACAATTAAGAAGTGGAATCTAAAAATTGAATGCATAGAAAATAAGGGATCGCAAGGCAATCCAGAATGGAAACGCGAAACGTCTGGGGTTGGCTAGGGCGCGATTACGCGGGGGGTTGGTGAGCGTAGCGAGCAGGGGGACGAGCCCCCCTAGTCCTTCATACTAGAAGTTTGATCTTTGTTTTTGACTTTCCAGTGCTTAATAGTAATATTAAATGACTTCTTAAAAACCTTGAAATATATATTGTAGAAAAATTTATGAAATACTTTAATATTTACACGTGAATACTTTATTTACTCAAGGACAAGCACTAACAAGGAAAACACAAACAAAGAAAAACACCTTGAAAAACTAATTTCATAATAGAGATGTTATAGAACTAGCTTCATCATAGACATTAATTTTAACTCTACATCGGATATTAATCATCTTTGAGCGACATGAAGTTTTAGAATCGTGCCAGCATTCATCAGGAGCAAAAGCAAACTTTCCAAACTATTTTTTCTCTGTGTAATTTTGTGGTAGAGATAACTTTAACATAACTAGTTTATCGTAGAAATTAATAGATGTTTCGATTAATAATGCCGATTTTGCAAAGAGATGAAGTTACTAATACATTTTACAACTAAGCATATGCCATCAAAAGCCGGTTCGTTATTAATTGTTATTGTGCAAAATCATAGTTTTTTATAGCTTTGAATACATGTCGAATTTTGTACCAGAGAAAGACTTTTTCGGTGATCTTTTCTCATTTGGAGAAAATGGCTGCTGAATGTTATTTATTGTTGGTTGAAGCTTGTTGTAAACATGCTGTAACCCAATAAAAACTAGTGAACGATAGTTTAAACGCTTTAAATGCGATCGTTTTAATAGAAAAGACAAGGAGCATTCAGGACAGCTGAAAATGTTTGAAGATGTAGATTTGCAAGCATTATTGGATGAAGAACCTAGACAAACAATTACTGGTGAACTCTATCGATAATAACCGATAAAATTGAACCATACGTTGAAAGACAAATGACCAGAATACGTCCAAAGAAACGATAAAGTCAGTTTTCAACATGGCAATGCTCGGTCCCATGTTGCTAAATGTGTAAAAAACTGTTTGGAAAATATTATCCCAAAATATGGAACGTCATACCTCACCCGCTGTGTTCACCAGACATAGCCCATTTCGATTACCACTTATTTCGGTAGATGCAGCATGGACTTTCAGAACAGCCATTCAATTCTTTCGAAGAAGTCAAAAATTGGGTCGATTCATGGATTGCTTCAAAAAAATTTTTTTTTTTATCGACGCGGAATCATCTTTTGCCAGAAAAGATGGAAAAGTGTCATATCTAATGATGGAAATTACTTTGATTATTACGATAATGTATTTGGATATGGAACTAAATGCTCAAATTTTATGAAACAAATCCGCAACTTTAACCGAAACACCTATTAAATGTAACAGCACATTGGAATGCAATCCTCTTTGATCGACTAATTGTTTTAGAAACACATCAACATTCATCAGGAGCAAAAAGCAAACTTTACACACTTAGTTTTCTCCGCGTAATCTCGTCGTAGAGATAGCTTTAACAAAACTAGTTAAATTGTAGAAATTTAATTAACAGTACATCGGAATGAAATCATCTTTGAGCGACTTAACGTTTTAGAAACACATCACTGTTAGTACGGAGCTAAAACAAAGTCACCACACTAAATTTTTCGATGCGTAATCTTGTATCGTTTTGGTACGATTCGTGAGCGATCTGGGTAAAACTATATAGGTGTCGTCTACAGTTTGTAATTCAGATGCAGCATCCATGGCTCACAATATGTATTAATTTAATACTTTTATTTAATAATAACATGAAATTAATTCCCTTCATTTGTATGAAGCTACTTAATAATATTTAACAGCACATTGGATTTTAAAGTAAGTTTTTAAATAAGATACTGGTGAAAAGTTTAATAACAAAGTTGTAGAGCATCATCGATTTAGTGAGAAAATACGTATCGGGGATGCGGATATAAATGATAGGTAGCACATACGAAAATATACACAACTAATATGCTTTTTTGAGAAAAATAAATAATGGTAGATGATAAATTCATTTTGCAATTAGAAACTGTCACGTTTCCAGATTACAACGCCTAAATTTAAAACAAAATTATTTTTCAAACAAAAGAAACGGACATGTCATATTTTATCCGTCTTTATATTACGTTCTAGTTCATGCTTCATATTTAGGTGCTATTAAATTCTAATTTAAAAAAATATCATTTTTATACATTAAAAAATGTCTAGTTTGTTCACGGACAAAGTTCGTTTTTTTTTCAATAAAAAAAAGTCTCTTATCTTTATCAGATATTTTTTCTTTGTATAGCAAACTATTTATCATATTCGAGTATATAATAAGACTTTTCTTATTAATTTGGATATTCTGTATAACTTCGCTGAGGGGAACTGTGAAGTGCCTCATAATATAGCGCATGCTCGTTACATTATTATTAGACATCCAGTCATAGGTCGGTTCACCAGTCAATCGAAGCGAAATTTAACTATCTCCCTGTATACTTACAGAATGTTTATTATTTTTTCGAAAAATCTCTGTACAAATAAATTTCACAAAAAAAAAAAAAAAAAAAAATGTAAAATGAATGTTTCACAACAGATGAACATATGGTATGTATTAATTCTGACCGCAAAACCCTAGGTAAGGGTACCTCATCTTGCAAAGCTTGTCTTAGGCGACTTGAAAAGTCTTTAGCCGGTATTGTGAAATTATCTAGGGGAAAAGATGACTGTGGAGTTGCTGCAGCAAATAGATCTGGTTCTGATGATTCACAGGAACCAGAAGCTTTTATCTCATCAGTGAAAAATGGTTCAGCTATTTGGGATGATGATTTCGATTCAGCACAGTCAGGAACTGAATTTTCAATATATAATACTTTGGGTGTATCTAACACAATTCTATATTTCTTACCTGGAAGAATGTTTTCATCTTTTTGTACATCAATGTACTCCTGCCAAACTTCATTAAAAAACTGTATAATAATGGATACTGTCCGATCAATACAAAATCTAGCATAAACCTCCTGAAACATCAAATAAGAATGCATAAGTTTCAAGTACATCTTGTATAAATTCAGTAACCATACCAGGAGTTGATCCTGACAAAATTGGAGGCCTATTTCATAAAAACTCATTTAATAAAGCAAGCCCATTCTCAAAATCCATTTTACTAACATAGCCATAGGCTTCTTACAAAATTCATTATTTATTAAATAAAAACTACCCTTACATGATTTAATGGAACAGATGTCGCAGACGCACCGGGATTTGTGCAATTTTTCTTTGCGCCATTTTGGCAAAAAAACCCAATTTTCCCAATCTTTTATTACACACACGCATTTAATTGAATTTATTATTTTTATATTATTTGATTTATTTACACATATATTCATTTTTATTATAAAAAAACAGGTTGCTATACACAGCAAAAATCGCCATTTATGGTGCCAAAAAGAAAACCCTGTGCAGTGACATCTGTACCGATTTAATCAAAATTGTTTGGGTGTACTGAAATTAATGATTAAAAATTGAAAAATTAATTAAATCCATGATTATTGTTTCTTTCTTAGCTTAAAAATCAGAAAATATAATGATTAATGAAATACAATTATTTGATTGATTGGAAATTTTTTTCTTATTTACGGCTATACCAAAAACAACCATTTTACAGGTAACAGAAAAATCGCCAAAAATAACTGCTTCATCAGCAGTTATGACAGTTGAAGTTGAATAAAATCTAATAATCTTAATTTTACAATGTTTATGAGAAACACCATAGAAAACACATGCTATTTTTTTATGTTAAGTAGAGGATATTTAAAAGAATAACAGGACAATCTTCAGTAATGTAATGCATGAAAAAGTAAACAAATAAGTGATTCAGCAAATCTTAAAAATGTATTTTTACTAATATAACTATAAAATGCAGAAAAATATTCTGGTACTTCTATATTATCCAGTCAACCAATTTCCGTAAAAAAAAAAAAAACTATCGCCAAATTATTTGCCAAACTGTAGCATCCAATAAACAAATGAAAGAATGTTGCCATTTGAATCTCAAAAAAAAAAGTAAGGAAAAGAAACGAAAGAAAAAGAAATTAGGAAAGCCCCATTCATTAAAGTATCATTTCTCAGCAAGTTTAAACAATAAAATTTACAATACATTAAAGAAAAAAGAAACCAAAATAATCTTTGATATTTATTTATTTACATTATTTTTTTTAATTATCCCTCTCGACTGTTGGATAAATATTTGTGATGTCAGTTGAAAGTGATTTATTGTACGTAACTACACATTGCAACATATTTTCAATGCTTTTTCTGTTTAAATATCATGATGTCGAAGACGTAATTTTTATTTTAGTTAATGAAGTAACTAATAAATCAGTAAAACATCATTAAAAAATCATTAACATCCAATTAAAAATCATTTGATGAAATAACAAGCACGTGTAACGCATTTGACGTCACGATCATTATTTTTAGCTTTAAATCCCATAGTTTGGCAATAGCGAAAATTTCTCCATCTTTGCATAAAAATTGATTAGTTTACAACAATGGATGTGTTTTAGAAGATATGGATTTGAAACGAACAATGATTAAAGAGGACATTTTAAAACATTCTTTTAAATATTAAAAAAAAAAATTTAAGAGTATTCAAATCCAAACTGCTTATTTTGATACACATTTTTAAATTCAATTTTGCTCTAAAATGCCTCCAATTGGCAGGTTCTCTTATTCAGAAACTTTTATAATGTCTGTATTGTCTCAATGTTTTGATAAAGGCAGAATATATTTCAAAAAATGCTGTCAAAGTGGACATTTTGAACAAAATTTCCCAAAGCGATAGCGCTGAAAACAAAAAAAATTATACTGTGAAAATAAATGTTCGTAATTCAATTTCTAATTAATTGAACGAAAAATAAAAACATAGGTCCCTTATAAATCTCTTCATAAATCACACCGCCAAGTTTCATGTTTTTACTTTTAAAAATGAGTCTGAAAATGTGTCTCAAAATTTTGAGTTGCTGAGCGTGGAAAAATATTTTTTTAATACCGCCTTAACATAAAATTTCCATGGTGCCTTTGAGCAGATGCAATGCAGAATGCGCATAGGAGCTCACTCGGTTGTATTATCACAGGGTAATGTACTTTATTTATACTACGTTCGTTTATTTACTGAATATGATATGGACAAAGGAATATACTATTTGCATGATCATAAGTCCTTGAAAATTTATTTCTTGCAGTACTGAATATAACTGCAATTTCGAAATGATTTGCATTACACAGTTGTTTACAGATTGTCTGTTTGGAGTTTGCATCGAAAATAGTACTGTGTTTCACTAGGGGAAGAAGTTCTAAAATAAAATTTATGAAACACTTTTTCATACTATCCCCCTATTAAATAATAAAGAAGCTTATTTTACTCATATTGTTATAGTAATTTGTTTCTGTCAGGTTTTGACGGGTTCCATCTAGTATACATAAAATAATACATATTTATATAAAGATTGTGTATATTTTTTAACATGTGACACATACAACGTTTATTATTGTCCACCCTGGGTCACCTCCTGAATTCAACACTGTTTGTATCTTTACATTTAAAAATTAGCCCGTCATTGTGTCAGAAAATTTTGAATTTGTTGCACAGTGAACTTGAAAACAGCTTTAATAGAGCTTTAGATTTAACTTTTAAAGTTCAAAGTTGATAAATTTTGGGGAAAATGAAACAATAAAGAAGAAAGTTAAAATTTAATATTTACTTACGTATTAACACCACCGTAGGTACAGATTTGGCGGTTTTTAAGTGCCGCCAATCTTTCATAGCACTAAAAAATGGCGTCAAAAATCAGCAAACAACAAGGAATCCAAAAGATAACTGTGTGCGCGTGCAAACAACAAGATTGTTCTTTATTGGCACATTAGCGCAACTTCTGCTGCGGTGGCGTTAGTACACAAGTACCATTTAATAAAGTAGCATTAAACATCAATATTGTTTAGAAAATAGTAAACATTAATTTCTTTACAAAAAACATTGCAAAATTTAAATATCTTACATTTTCAAATTCATCCAATGATGCTGGTAAATTAAACAATTTACTTCTTGAATTATAGGATACCAAAATATCTTTTTCCATGCTAAAAATGATAAAATATAAACTAAATCAAATTTTAGAATAATACCATATACAAGAGCATAAATCAAGAAAAAATAAGTAAAGTTTCTAATATTTAAAAATTAGGGCTGTAGCTAGATGTGAATAATAGGGGGGGGGGGGGGTTCTCAAGAAAATGTAGCGGAGGCTCATATTTTTTTTTCTCTCTCTCTCTGACACATGCACGCACAAAAACACACACACATATATATATAGATGATCAAAGTATTATGCAGAAAGATAAATTAGTGTATATTCATATTCTAGGCACTATGTTTTTTATTAAATTGTTGATAACATCATTGTATACTAAGAAAAGAAAAGGCTGGAGAATAAAAATTTCCAGTGTAAACTAGTGTATAATTATACTGGTGAAATAATAAGTGATGATGTCAACAATAAATAAAAAGCTTGCGGTTCACCCGTTTCATAAAGAGTTGCAACCTTTAATCAAAGTATTATGCAGAAAGATAAATTAGTGTATATTCATATTCTAGGCACTATGTTTTTTATTAAATTGTTGATAACATCATTGTATACTAAGAAAAGAAAAGGCTGGAGAATAAAAATTTCCAGTGTAAACTAGTGTATAATTATACTGGTGAAATAATAAGTGATGATGTCAACAATAAATAAAAAGCTTGCGGTTCACCCGTTTCATAAAGAGTTGCAACCTTTAATTATTTTATTAAAATTCCCTACCCTTAAGGATTTTAAAGTTGTATTTGTATACGATAAAAAAAATTGACAAAATCAAGGATGTACTTTGCATTTTAAAGTTATTGTTTTTAAAACACTTATTTGCAGTTTTTATACATATTACAATTTAGTATGTGTAAGAATGTTAAAAAATGTAAAAGGATCCCAAAACAAAGTTCGATTTTTGAACAGTTTCATTTGGTGACCTGAGAATCTTTCCTAAGGGGGTGTGGGGGGGGGTCATTTTTTTTTTAATCTAGAAGATTTGTAAAAAATACTGTTATTAGGATTATATTAATTATATCACAACTA
Source organism: Maratus michaelseni (assembly GCA_963931845.1). Taxonomy (NCBI): domain Eukaryota; kingdom Metazoa; phylum Arthropoda; class Arachnida; order Araneae; family Salticidae; genus Maratus; species Maratus michaelseni. The sequence goes on from OZ007589.1 coordinate 236,653,138, forward strand.
TTGCAGAATTATAAAATAAATAAAAGTAGATTTCCAAAAGCTAAAAATCTTCTACGGAAGCAGCAAATTATATTTTTATAATCACAAAAGTTTGCTTTTGAGCAAATGTTTAACAAATGTTAATACGAATTTCTAGAAAAGCCAAACACAAAGAGAGTGTAGTCCAGGGAATAAGCTTACTTTTAATTATGCTGCATACAAGATTTCAAAACTCCTCACAGTACAGAGGAAAAATTATGAAAATTCAAATCACTATGGACTGCTTAGATATTTAACAATAAATACTGTTTTTTTTCACATAAACAATGATTTCTAAACGTTATTATTCAGATACAACATACACTACTGATTTTTTCCCCTTTAAAATATGATTTAAATGTTCTTTTAATGCAATCCACAAGTATTTTGCTTTAAAATTAAAACAGGAACTAAATATTATGTTCTAAAATATGATAATTTTTTATTAAGGGCTAATGTTAATTCTATAGGGCATTATTTTTCTAATATCTCGTTTGCATTTAAATATTTTTAAATGATTTTATTTTATTTTATTTTATTTATTTTTTTTTTTTTTTTTTGCACTGGATAGCAGAGATCAATCTCTATTTCCGCCGTTGATTACTTTTTCGATTTTTTTTCTACGAAGATACTTTCATTTTCGGAACCGGTTTCGAAAGTAAAAGCATCTTCCTAAAAAAAATCCGCAAAGAAAATCGAAAACGTAATCAACGGCGGAAATAGAGATTAATCTCTGCTACCCAATGTAAAAAAAAACAAAAAACAAAAACATTTAAAACTATTCAAATACAAACGAGATATTAGAAAAATAATGCCTATAGAATATAGAATTAACATTAGCGATCGAGTGTTGTCAAGTGCGTGAAGAGGATTATTAAGCAAAAACAACTAACAAAGTAAAAATTCTCATGCTTTGTTTAGTTAATTTCCCTCATCTAACTATACAAACACTATTTAGTATTATCTATTAAATATATAAGGAATAATTACTAGGCTTACCTTATGTTATTAACAGCACTTCATAATGAAATCAAAATGGTTCATTCCGTTCTCTGCTCTGTTGTCGTCTGCTGACGCAACACTCTGACGTCATCGTATATTTCAACACCACAGAGCTGGATTGCGAGATAAAAATGTACACCTATATTGGAGTTTTGGTTTCCGGAATTAATTTCAAATTGTCATTCTTGGTGTGTGATATCACCGATTTTTTTTTAAAGAGTACAGATAAACTATTTTAAGTGTATTATAACACTTAATTCAGTGTTGACACCAAAATTAGTGCATATTTAAACCTTATTTGGCATTTCATAAACCCAAATTAAGCGTAATTATACTCCCCATTTTTTACAGTGAGTGAATATTTGTTCTTTTAGGCCATTTGGCCCGCCTTTCAAATTTAAAAGTGAAAGAAAGACGAGCATAAAGCGGAAATCCATCCATTCTTCTTCTAGAAAGTACATGGGGGTTTTGTGATTCAGTAAGATTAATTACATACAAGATAAATTGTGTATGAGATGATTAACTAAGAAATGTGACAGTTTCCTTTATGTTAAAGCAAAGAATCCTGATACGCTCTCATGAAACTTGTTATACAAGTGAATATTTGTACTTTTAGGCCCTTTGGCCCGCCTTTTAAATTTAAAAGTGAAAGAAAGACGAGCATAAAACGGAAATCCATACTCTCTTCTTCTAGAGAGTGCATGGGGGTTTTGTGATTCAGTAAGATTAATTACATACAAGATAAATTTTGTATGAGATGATTAACTAAGAAATGTCACAGTTTGCTTTATGTTAAAGCAAAGAATCCCGATACGTTCTCATGGAACTTGTTATATAAGTGAATATTTGTTCTTTTAGGCCATTTGGCCCGACTTTCAAATTTAAAAGTGAAAGAAAGACGAGCATAAAGCGGAAATCCATCCACTCTTCTTCTAGAAAGTGCATGGGGGTTTTGTAATTCAGTAAGATTAATTACATACAAGATAAATTGTGTATGAGATGATTAACTAAGTAATGTGACAATTTCCTTTATGTTAAAGAAAAGAATCCCGATACGTTCTCATGAAACTTGTTATATAAGTGAATATTTGTTCTTTTAGGCCATTTGGCCTGCCTTTCAAATTTAAAAGTGAAAGATAGACGAGTATAAAGCGGAAATCCATCCACTCTTCTTCTAGAGAGTGCATGGGGGTTTTGTGATTCAGTAAGATTAATTACATACAAGATAAATTGTGTATGAGATGATTAACTAAGAAATGTGACAGTTTCCTTTATGTTAAAGCAAAGAATCCTGATACGCTCTCATGAAACTTGTTATATAAGTGAATATTTGTTCTTTTAGGCCATTTGGCCCGCCTTTCAAATTTAAAAGTGAAAGAAAGACGAGCATAAAGCGGAAATCCATCCACTCTTCTTTTAGAGAGTGCATGGGGGTTTTGTGATTCAGTAAGATTAATTACATACAAGATAAATTGTGTATGAGATGATTAACTAAGAAATGTGACAGTTTCCTTTATGTTAAAGCAAAGAATCCCGATACGTTCTCATGAAACTTGTTATACAAGTGAATATTTGTACTTTTAGGCCATTTGGCCCGCCTTTTAAATTTAAAAGTGAAAGAAAGACGAGCATAAAACGGAAATCCATACTCTCTTCTTCTAGAGAGTGCATGGGGGTTTTGTGATTCAGTAAGATTAATTACATACAAGATAAATTTTGTATGAGATGATTAACTAAGAAATGTCACAGTTTGCTTTATGTTAAAGCAAAGAATCCCGATACGTTCTCATGGAACTTGTTATATAAGTGAATATTCGTTCTTTTAGGCCATTTGGCCCGACTTTCAAATTTAAAAGTGAAAGAAAGACGAGCATAAAGCGGAAATCCATCCACTCTTCTTCTAGAAAGTGCATGGGGGTTTTGTAATTCAGTAAGATTAATTACATACAAGATAAATTGTGTATGAGATGATTAACTAAGTAATGTGACAATTTCCTTTATGTTAAAGAAAAGAATCCCGATACGTTCTCATGAAACTTGTTATATAAGTGAATATTTTTTCTTTTAGGCCATTTGGCCTGCCTTTCAAATTTAAAAGCGAAAGATAGACGAGCATAAAGCGGAAATCCATCCACTCTTCTTCTAGAGAGTGCATGGGGGTTTTGTGATTCAGTAAGATTAATTACATACAAGATAAATTGTGTATGAGATGATTAACTAAGAAATGTGACAGTTTCCTTTATGTTAAAGCAAAGAATCCTGATACGCTCTCATGAAACTTGTTATATAAGTGAATATTTGTTCTTTTAGGCCATTTGGCCCGCCTTTCAAATTTAAAAGTGAAAGATAGACGAGCATAAAGCGGAAATCCATCCACTCTTTTTTTAGAGAGTGCATGGGGGCTTTGTGATTCAGTAAGATTAATTACATACAAGATAAATTATGTATGAGATGATTAACTAAGAAATGTGACAATTTCCTTTATGTTAAAGAAAATTATCCCGATACGTTCTCATGAAACTTGTTATATAAGTGAATATTTGTTGTTTTAGGCCATTTGGCCTGCCTTTCAAATTTAAAAGTGAAAGATAGACGAGCATAAAGCGGAAATCCATCCACTCTTCTTCTAGAGAGTGCATGGGGGTTTTGTGATTCAGTAAGATTAATTACATACAAGATAAATTGTGTATGAGATGATTAACTAAGAAATGTGACAGTTTCCTTTATGTTAAAGCAAAGAATCCTGATACGCTCTCATGAAACTTGTTATATAAGTGAATATTTGTTCTTTTAGGCCATTTGGCCCGCCTTTCAAATTTAAAAGTGAAAGAAAGACGAGCATAAAGCGGAAATCCATCCACTCTTCTTTTAGAGAGTGCATGGAGGTTTTGTGATTCAGTAAGATTAATTACATACAAGATAAATTGTGTATGAGATGATTAACTAAGAAATGTGACAGTTTCCTTTATGTTAAAGCAAAGAATCCCGATACGTTCTCATGAAACTTGTTATACAAGTGAATATTTGTACTTTTAGGCCATTTGGCCCGCCTTTTAAATTTAAAAGTGAAAGAAAGACGAGCATAAAACGGAAATCCATACTCTCTTCTTCTAGAGAGTGCATGGGAATATTTTCTTGAAGAATTTGTGAAAATATTTTATTTCGTGAATAAAACGTAATTAATTTATACTACATATATATCTTTTTAACTTAAATTATTTTGAATGAGTTTACTATAATGAAATATCGATATAAGGAAATACAAGAATCTGTATACCAGAATTTCAGTTTATCTAGTTTTTTCAAAGGGAAATATGAATCGTCTATTTTTCTGCATTTATAGTTATTGTTGTTTGTTGGCTATTATTTATTGTTATCGCTGGCTAATTTTTGTGGTTTGTTTTACTCAATAAATAGTTATAATATATAAAAGAATATTTTACAATACATTACGATGTTGTAAAATCATCTCATTTTTGATAAAGTAATACGTTTCAGGTCATATTTATTTGACATTTACTTGACATTTTGCATGACATTTTACATATATTCTGCAAACTTCAGTATAAAATAACACAACAAAAATTATATGCTTAATTTGCAATTACGTTTAAATGCAAATCATTTTATCAATAGTGAAATAATGTTAATAATAAAGCTTACATATATATTCTTTAATTTTCCTAAATAACATTAAAGTAAAATAAATAAAACATGCATAAAATGTTTATTGATCATAATCATTTCTAGAATACATAAAGATATTTGTACTTATGTATAAATGCGTCAACATTGCTTCAAATGTTAAAAACTTTTTTTTAGAATTTAAATAAATATTAGCTATAATAATTGCATATTTTAAATTCAAATAAGTCTTAAAAGAATTACATAATACTTCGTAAAATTTATTTGAAAATATTTTGTGAATAATTAATTATAAAAAAATATTTCAATGCTAACACCTAAATATAATATAAATATTCATATATTCCTCTAAAATCCAGCTGCATGTAATTACACTTTCACGATCGTCTTATTCGCATTTCTCTCTAAAGTATAAGCATGCATGTTCAATCAATTTAAAGAATTATTTTATTATTTCTAACATAAAAGTATGCAGTTACTTTCAATATAGAACATAAATTTTTTAAAGAAAGCACAAATGGACTTTATTTGCACTCTTATGTCTGAATTATGTCTGAATATTACCAGTTGAATTATGTCTGAATATTATGTTTTGAATTTATATTTCATTTATTACCTTTCTAAAATTCATATTTTTACATACATGTCAGGAGACTATCCTTTTTTATATAAAAAAAGTAATGGTTTGGAAATGGACCAATGAAAATCTGCGTTTATTCCACGAAATGTATCTGATTGCTCAGAGCTTTCTCTCTTTTCTTAGGGGGAATTAACATGAAAGTAGAGAATTTAGATAGGATGGGCGGTGTTAGGAAGGTTACCAAGGGGAAGGGACACGGGTCTGTAGCCAAATTTGGCACAAACTTGGCGATATATTGCCAAATTTGGTGGCCAAAATTAGTCGCCAAAAGGGGTGCCAACTTGGGGCTATTTCCAGTATTTCGCCAAATTTTCATAGACCTCCAATGAAATCCAATAGCGTTTACTCGCTTGCGAAAAATTAACAAATTGAGATATTGCAATGCAACAAAAATTAATATTAGCTTATGAATAGAGCTTAATTGAACTATTTACATTATTTTTAAGCACAAACACTAACTATTTACAATATTCTTAACACTATATATAGAATTGGTGCTTGATTTTTATAATAAATTTAGTTTTCATTTAAATTACAACAACAATTAAGAAGTGGAATCTAAAAATTGAATGCATAGAAAATAAGGGATCGCAAGGCAATCCAGAATGGAAACGCGAAACGTCTGGGGTTGGCTAGGGCGCGATTACGCGGGGGGTTGGTGAGCGTAGCGAGCAGGGGGACGAGCCCCCCTAGTCCTTCATACTAGAAGTTTGATCTTTGTTTTTGACTTTCCAGTGCTTAATAGTAATATTAAATGACTTCTTAAAAACCTTGAAATATATATTGTAGAAAAATTTATGAAATACTTTAATATTTACACGTGAATACTTTATTTACTCAAGGACAAGCACTAACAAGGAAAACACAAACAAAGAAAAACACCTTGAAAAACTAATTTCATAATAGAGATGTTATAGAACTAGCTTCATCATAGACATTAATTTTAACTCTACATCGGATATTAATCATCTTTGAGCGACATGAAGTTTTAGAATCGTGCCAGCATTCATCAGGAGCAAAAGCAAACTTTCCAAACTATTTTTTCTCTGTGTAATTTTGTGGTAGAGATAACTTTAACATAACTAGTTTATCGTAGAAATTAATAGATGTTTCGATTAATAATGCCGATTTTGCAAAGAGATGAAGTTACTAATACATTTTACAACTAAGCATATGCCATCAAAAGCCGGTTCGTTATTAATTGTTATTGTGCAAAATCATAGTTTTTTATAGCTTTGAATACATGTCGAATTTTGTACCAGAGAAATACTTTTTCGGTGATCTTTTCTCATTTGGAGAAAATGGCTGCTGAATGTTATTGATTGTTGGTTGAAGCTTGTTGTAAACATGCTGTAACCCAATAAAAACTAGTGAACGATAGTTTAAACGCTTTAAATGCGATCGTTTTAATAGAAAAGACAAGGAGCATTCAGGACAGCTGAAAATGTTTGAAGATGTAGATTTGCAAGCATTATTGGATGAAGAACCTAGACAAACAATTACTGGTGAACTCTATCGATAATAACCGATAAAATTGAACCATACGTTGAAAGACAAATGACCAGAATACGTCCAAAGAAACGATAAAGTCAGTTTTCAACATGGCAATGCTCGGTCCCATGTTGCTAAATGTGTAAAAAACTGTTTGGAAAATATTATCCCAAAATATGGAACGTCATACCTCACCCGCTGTGTTCACCAGACATAGCCCATTTCGATTACCACTTATTTCGGTAGATGCAGCATGGACTTTCAGAACAGCCATTCAATTCTTTCGAAGAAGTCAAAAATTGGGTCGATTCATGGATTGCTTCAAAAAAAATTTTTTTTTTATCGACGCGGAATCATCTTTTGCCAGAAAAGATGGAAAAGTGTCATATCTAATGATGGAAATTACTTTGATTATTACGATAATGTATTTGGATATGGAACTAAATGCTCAAATTTTATGAAACAAATCCGCAACTTTAACCGAAACACCTATTAAATGTAACAGCACATTGGAATGCAATCCTCTTTGATCGACTAATTGTTTTAGAAACACATCAACATTCATCAGGAGCAAAAAGCAAACTTTACACACTTAGTTTTCTCCGCGTAATCTCGTCGTAGAGATAGCTTTAACAAAACTAGTTAAATTGTAGAAATTTAATTAACAGTACATCGGAATGAAATCATCTTTGAGCGACTTAACGTTTTAGAAACACATCACTGTTAGTACGGAGCTAAAACAAAGTCACCACACTAAATTTTTCGATGCGTAATCTTGTATCGTTTTGGTACGATTCGTGAGCGATCTGGGTAAAACTATATAGGTGTCGTCTACAGTTTGTAATTCAGATGCAGCATCCACGGCTCACAATATGTATTAATTTAATACTTTTATTTAATAATAACATGAAATTAATTCCCTTCATTTGTATGAAGCTACTTAATAATATTTAACAGCACATTGGATTTTAAAGTAAGTTTTTAAATAAGATACTGGTGAAAAGTTTAATAACAAAGTTGTAGAGCATCATCGATTTAGTGAGAAAATACGTATCGGGGATGCGGATATAAATGATAGGTAGCACATACGAAAATATACACAACTAATATGCTTTTTTGAGAAAAATAAATAATGGTAGATGATAAATTCATTTTGCAATTAGAAACTGTCACGTTTCCAGATTACAACGCCTAAATTTAAAACAAAATTATTTTTCAAACAAAAGAAACGGACATGTCATATTTTATCCGTCTTTATATTACGTTCTAGTTCATGCTTCATATTTAGGTGCTATTAAATTCTAATTTAAAAAAATATCATTTTTATACATTAAAAAATGTCTAGTTTGTTCACGGACAAAGTTCGTTTTTTTTTCAATAAAAAAAAGTCTCTTATCTTTATCAGATATTTTTTCTTTGTATAGCAAACTATTTATCATATTCGAGTATATAATAAGACTTTTCTTATTAATTTGGATATTCTGTATAACTTCGCTGAGGGGAACTGTGAAGTGCCTCATAATATAGCGCATGCTCGTTACATTATTATTAGACATCCAGTCATAGGTCGGTTCACCAGTCAATCGAAGCGAAATTTAACTATCTCCCTGTATACTTACAGAATGTTTATTATTTTTTCGAAAAATCTCTGTACAAATAAATTTCACAAAAAAAAAAAAAAAAAAAAAAAATGTAAAATGAATGTTTCACAACAGATGAACATATGGTATGTATTAATTCTGACCGCAAAACCCTAGGTAAGGGTACCTCATCTTGCAAAGCTTGTCTTAGGCGACTTGAAAAGTCTTTAGCCGGTATTGTGAAATTATCTAGGGGAAAAGATGACTGTGGAGTTGCTGCAGCAAATAGATCTGGTTCTGATGATTCACAGGAACCAGAAGCTTTTATCTCATCAGTGAAAAATGGTTCAGCTATTTGGGATGATGATTTCGATTCAGCACAGTCAGGAACTGAATTTTCAATATATAATACTTTGGGTGTATCTAACACAATTCTATATTTCTTACCTGGAAGAATGTTTTCATCTTTTTGTACATCAATGTACTCCTGCCAAACTTCATTAAAAAACTGTATAATAATGGATACTGTCCGATCAATACAAAATCTAGCATAAACCTCCTGAAACATCAAATAAGAATGCATAAGTTTCAAGTACATCTTGTATAAATTCAGTAACCATACCAGGAGTTGATCCTGACAAAATTGGAGGCCTATTTCATAAAAACTCATTTAATAAAGCAAGCCCATTCTCAAAATCCATTTTACTAACATAGCCATAGGCTTCTTACAAAATTCATTATTTATTAAATAAAAACTACCCTTACATGATTTAATGGAACAGATGTCGCAGACGCACCGGGATTTGTGCAATTTTTCTTTGCGCCATTTTGGCAAAAAAACCCAATTTTCCCAATCTTTTATTACACACACGCATTTAATTGAATTTATTATTTTTATATTATTTGATTTATTTACACATATATTCATTTTTATTATAAAAAAACAGGTTGCTATACACAGCAAAAATCGCCATTTATGGTGCCAAAAAGAAAACCCTGTGCAGTGACATCTGTACCGATTTAATCAAAATTGTTTGGGTGTACTGAAATTAATGATTAAAAATTGAAAAATTAATTAAATCCATGATTATTGTTTCTTTCTTAGCTTAAAAATCAGAAAATATAATGATTAATGAAATACAATTATTTGATTGATTGGAAATTTTTTTCTTATTTACGGCTATACCAAAAACAACCATTTTACAGGTAACAGAAAAATCGCCAAAAATAACTGCTTCATCAGCAGTTATGACAGTTGAAGTTGAATAAAATCTAATAATCTTAATTTTACAATGTTTATGAGAAACACCATAGAAAACACATGCTATTTTTTTATGTTAAGTAGAGGATATTTAAAAGAATAACAGGACAATCTTCAGTAATGTAATGCATGAAAAAGTAAACAAATAAGTGATTCAGCAAATCTTAAAAATGTATTTTTACTAATATAATTATAAAATGCAGAAAAATATTCTGGTACTTCTATATTATCCAGTCAACCAATTTCCGTAAAAAAAAAAAAACTATCGCCAAATTATTTGCCAAACTGTAGCATCCAATAAACAAATGAAAGAATGTTGCCATTTGAATCTCAAAAAAAAAAGTAAGGAAAAGAAACGAAAGAAAAAGAAATTAGGAAAGCCCCATTCATTAAAGTATCATTTCTCAGCAAGTTTAAACAATAAAATTTACAATACATTAAAGAAAAAAGAAACCAAAATAATCTTTGATATTTATTTATTTACATTATTTTTTTTAATTATCCCTCTCGACTGTTGGATAAATATTTGTGATGTCAGTTGAAAGTGATTTATTGTACGTAACTACACATTGCAACATATTTTCAATGCTTTTTCTGTTTAAATATCATGATGTCGAAGACGTAATTTTTATTTTAGTTAATGAAGTAACTAATAAATCAGTAAAACATCATTAAAAAATCATTAACATCCAATTAAAAATCATTTGATGAAATAACAAGCACGTGTAACGCATTTGACGTCACGATCATTATTTTTAGCTTTAAATCCCATAGTTTGGCAATAGCGAAAATTTCTCCATCTTTGCATAAAAATTGATTAGTTTACAACAATGGATGTGTTTTAGAAGATATGGATTTGAAACGAACAATGATTAAAGAGGACATTTTAAAACATTCTTTTAAATATTAAAAAAAAAAATTTAAGAGTATTCAAATCCAAACTGCTTATTTTGATACACATTTTTAAATTCAATTTTGCTCTAAAATGCCTCCAATTGGCAGGTTCTCTTATTCAGAAACTTTTATAATGTCTGTATTGTCTCAATGTTTTGATAAAGGCAGAATATATTTCAAAAAATGCTGTCAAAGTGGACATTTTGAACAAAATTTCCCAAAGCGATAGCGCTGAAAACAAAAAAAATTATACTGTGAAAATAAATGTTCGTAATTCAATTTCTAATTAATTGAACGAAAAATAAAAACATAGGTCCCTTATAAATCTCTTCATAAATCACACCGCCAAGTTTCATGTTTTTACTTTTAAAAATGAGTCTGAAAATGTGTCTCAAAATTTTGAGTTGCTGAGCGTGGAAAAATATTTTTTTAATACCGCCTTAACATAAAATTTCCATGGTGCCTTTGAGCAGATGCAATGCAGAATGCGCATAGGAGCTCACTCGGTTGTATTATCACAGGGTAATGTACTTTATTTATACTACGTTCGTTTATTTACTGAATATGATATGGACAAAGGAATATACTATTTGCATGATCATAAGTCCTTGAAAATTTATTTCTTGCAGTACTGAATATAACTGCAATTTCGAAATGATTTGCATTACACAGTTGTTTACAGATTGTCTGTTTGGAGTTTGCATCGAAAATAGTACTGTGTTTCACTAGGGGAAGAAGTTCTAAAATAAAATTTATGAAACACTTTTTCATACTATCCCCCTATTAAATAATAAAGAAGCTTATTTTACTCATATTGTTATAGTAATTTGTTTCTGTCAGGTTTTGACGGGTTCCATCTAGTATACATAAAATAATACATATTTATATAAAGATTGTGTATATTTTTTAACATGTGACACATACAACGTTTATTATTGTCCACCCTGGGTCACCTCCTGAATTCAACAGTGTTTGTATCTTTACATTTAAAAATTAGCCCGTCATTGTGTCAGAAAATTTTGAATTTGTTGCACAGTGAACTTGAAAACAGCTTTAATAGAGCTTTAGATTTAACTTTTAAAGTTCAAAGTTGATAAATTTTGGGGAAAATGAAACAATAAAGAAGAAAGTTAAAATTTAATATTTACTTACGTATTAACACCACCGTAGGTACAGATTTGGCGGTTTTTAAGTGCCGCCAATCTTTCATAGCACTAAAAAATGGCGTCAAAAATCAGCAAACAACAAGGAATCCAAAAGATAACTGTGTGCGCGTGCAAACAACAAGATTGTTCTTTATTGGCACATTAGCGCAACTTCTGCTGCGGTGGCGTTAGTACACAAGTACCATTTAATAAAGTAGCATTAAACATCAATATTGTTTAGAAAATAGTAAACATTAATTTCTTTACAAAAAACATTGCAAAATTTAAATATCTTACATTTTCAAATTCATCCAATGATGCTGGTAAATTAAACAATTTACTTCTTGAATTATAGGATACCAAAATATCTTTTTCCATGCTAAAAATGATAAAATATAAACTAAATCAAATTTTAGAATAATACCATATACAAGAGCATAAATCAAGAAAAAATAAGTAAAGTTTCTAATATTTAAAAATTAGGGCTGTAGCTAGATGTGAATAATAGGGGGGGGGGGGTTCTCAAGAAAATGTAGCGGAGGCTCATATTTTTTTTTCTCTCTCTCTCTGACACATGCACGCACAAAAACACACACACATATATATATAGATGATCAAAGTATTATGCAGAAAGATAAATTAGTGTATATTCATATTCTAGGCACTATGCTTTTTTTTAAATTGTTGATAACATCATTGTATACTAAGAAAAGAAAAGGCTGGAGAATAAAAATTTCCAGTGTAAACTAGTGTATAATTATACTGGTGAAATAATAAGTGATGATGTCAACAATAAATAAAAAGCTTGCGGTTCACCCGTTTCATAAAGAGTTGCAACCTTTAATCAAAGTATTATGCAGAAAGATAAATTAGTGTATATTCATATTCTAGGCACTATGTTTTTTATTAAATTGTTGATAACATCATTGTATACTAAGAAAAGAAAAGGCTGGAGAATAAAAATTTCCAGTGTAAACTAGTGTATAATTATACTGGTGAAATAATAAGTGATGATGTCAACAATAAATAAAAAGCTTGCGGTTCACCCGTTTCATAAAGAGTTGCAACCTTTAATTATTTTATTAAAATTCCCTACCCTTAAGGATTTTAAAGTTGTATTTGTATACGATAAAAAAAATTGACAAAATCAAGGATGTACTTTGCATTTTAAAGTTATTGTTTTTAAAACACTTATTTGCAGTTTTTATACATATTACAATTTAGTATGTGTAAGAATGTTAAAAAATGTAAAAGGATCCCAAAACAAAGTTCGATTTTTGAACAGTTTCATTTGGTGACCTGAGAATCTTTCCTAAGGGGGTGTGGGGGGGGGGGTCATTTTTTTTTTAATCTAGAAGATTTGTAAAAAATACTGTTATTAGGATTATATTAATTATATCACAACTATTGCAGAATTATAAAATAAATAAAAGTAGATTTCCAAAAGCTAAAAATCTTCTACGGAAGCAGCAAATTATATTTTTATAATCACAAAAGTTTGCTTTTGAGCAAATGTTTAACAAATGTTAATACGAATTTCTAGAAAAGCCAAACACAAAGAGAGTGTAGTCCAGGGAATAAGCTTACTTTTAATTATGCTGCATACAAGATTTCAAAACTCCTCACAGTACAGAGGAAAAATTATGAAAATTCAAATCACTATGGACTGCTTAGATATTTAACAATAAATACTGTTTTTTTTCACATAAACAATGATTTCTAAACGTTATTATTCAGATACAACATACACTACTGATTTTTTCCCCTTTAAAATATGATTTAAATGTTCTTTTAATGCAATCCACAAGTATTTTGCTTTAAAATTAAAACAGGAACTAAATATTATGTTCTAAAATATGATAATTTTTTATTAAGGGCTAATGTTAATTCTATAGGGCATTATTTTTCTAATATCTCGTTTGCATTTAAATATTTTTAAATGATTTTATTTTATTTTATTTTATTTATTTTTTTTTTTTTTTTGCACTGGATAGCAGAGATCAATCTCTATTTCCGCCGTTGATTACTTTTTCGATTTTTTTTCTACGAAGATACTTTCATTTTCGGAACCGGTTTCGAAAGTAAAAGCATCTTCCTAAAAAAAATCCGCAAAGAAAATCGAAAACGTAATCAACGGCGGAAATAGAGATTAATCTCTGCTACCCAATGTAAAAAAAAACAAAAAACAAAAACATTTAAAACTATTCAAATACAAACGAGATATTAGAAAAATAATGCCTATAGAATATAGAATTAACATTAGCGATCGAGTGTTGTCAAGTGCGTGAAGAGGATTATTAAGCAAAAACAACTAACAAAGTAAAAATTCTCATGCTTTGTTTAGTTAATTTCCCTCATCTAACTATACAAACACTATTTAGTATTATCTATTAAATATATAAGGAATAATTACTAGGCTTACCTTATGTTATTAACAGCACTTCATAATGAAATCAAAATGGTTCATTCCGTTCTCTGCTCTGTTGTCGTCTGCTGACGCAACACTCTGACGTCATCGTATATTTCAACACCACAGAGCTGGATTGCGAGATAAAAATGTACACCTATATTGGAGTTTTGGTTTCCGGAATTAATTTCAAATTGTCATTCTTGGTGTGTGATATCACAGATTTTTTTTTAAAGAGTACAGATAAACTATTTTAAGTGTATTATAACACTTAATTCAGTGTTGACACCAAAATTAGTGCATATTTAAACCTTATTTGGCATTTCATAAACCCAAATTAAGCGTAATTATACTCCCCATTTTTTACAGTGAGTGAATATTTGTTCTTTTAGGCCATTTGGCCCGCCTTTCAAATTTAAAAGTGAAAGAAAGACGAGCATAAAGCGGAAATCCATCCATTCTTCTTCTAGAAAGTGCATGGGGGTTTTGTGATTCAGTAAGATTAATTACATACAAGATAAATTGTGTATGAGATGATTAACTAAGAAATGTGACAGTTTCCTTTATGTTAAAGCAAAGAATCCTGATACGCTCTCATGAAACTTGTTATACAAGTGAATATTTGTACTGTTAGGCCATTTGGCCCGCCTTTTAAATTTAAAAGTGAAAGAAAGACGAGCATAAAACGGAAATCCATACTCTCTTCTTCTAGAGAGTGCATGGGGGTTTTGTGATTCAGTAAGATTAATTACATACAAGATAAATTTTGTATGAGATGATTAACTAAGAAATGTCACAGTTTGCTTTATGTTAAAGCAAAGAATCCCGATACGTTCTCATGGAACTTGTTATATAAGTGAATATTTGTTCTTTTAGGCCATTTGGCCCGACTTTCAAATTTAAAAGTGAAAGAAAGACGAGCATAAAGCGGAAATCCATCCACTCTTCTTCTAGAAAGTGCATGGGGGTTTTGTAATTCAGTAAGATTAATTACATACAAGATAAATTGTGTATGAGATGATTAACTAAGTAATGTGACAATTTCCTTTATGTTAAAGAAAAGAATCCCGATACGTTCTCATGAAACTTGTTATATAAGTGAATATTTGTTCTTTTAGGCCATTTGGCCTGCCTTTCAAATTTAAAAGTGAAAGATAGACGAGTATAAAGCGGAAATCCATCCACTCTTCTTCTAGAGAGTGCATGGGGGTTTTGTGATTCAGTAAGATTAATTACATACAAGATAAATTGTGTATGAGATGATTAACTAAGAAATGTGACAGTTTCCTTTATGTTAAAGCAAAGAATCCTGATACGCTCTCATGAAACTTGTTATATAAGTGAATATTTGTTCTTTTAGGCCATTTGGCCCGCCTTTCAAATTTAAAAGTGAAAGAAAGACGAGCATAAAGCGGAAATCCATCCACTCTTCTTTTAGAGAGTGCATGGGGGTTTTGTGATTCAGTAAGATTAATTACATACAAGATAAATTGTGTATGAGATGATTAACTAAGAAATGTGACAGTTTCCTTTATGTTAAAGCAAAGAATCCCGATACGTTCTCATGAAACTTGTTATACAAGTGAATATTTGTACTTTTAGGCCATTTGGCCCGCCTTTTAAATTTAAAAGTGAAAGAAAGACGAGCATAAAACGGAAATCCATACTCTCTTCTTCTAGAGAGTGCATGGGGGTTTTGTGATTCAGTAAGATTAATTACATACAAGATAAATTTTGTATGAGATGATTAACTAAGAAATGTCACAGTTTGCTTTATGTTAAAGCAAAGAATCCCGATACGTTCTCATGGAACTTGTTATATAAGTGAATATTCGTTCTTTTAGGCCATTTGGCCCGACTTTCAAATTTAAAAGTGAAAGAAAGACGAGCATAAAGCGGAAATCCATCCACTCTTCTTCTAGAAAGTGCATGGGGGTTTTGTAATTCAGTAAGATTAATTACATACAAGATAAATTGTGTATGAGATGATTAACTAAGTAATGTGACAATTTCCTTTATGTTAAAGAAAAGAATCCCGATACGTTCTCATGAAACTTGTTATATAAGTGAATATTTTTTCTTTTAGGCCATTTGGCCTGCCTTTCAAATTTAAAAGCGAAAGATAGACGAGCATAAAGCGGAAATCCATCCACTCTTCTTCTAGAGAGTGCATGGGGGTTTTGTGATTCAGTAAGATTAATTACATACAAGATAAATTGTGTATGAGATGATTAACTAAGAAATGTGACAGTTTCCTTTATGTTAAAGCAAAGAATCCTGATACGCTCTCATGAAACTTGTTATATAAGTGAATATTTGTTCTTTTAGGCCATTTGGCCCGCCTTTCAAATTTAAAAGTGAAAGATAGACGAGCATAAAGCGGAAATCCATCCACTCTTTTTTTAGAGAGTGCATGGGGGCTTTGTGATTCAGTAAGATTAATTACATACAAGATAAATTATGTATGAGATGATTAACTAAGAAATGTGACAATTTCCTTTATGTTAAAGAAAATTATCCCGATACGTT
Source organism: Maratus michaelseni (assembly GCA_963931845.1). Lineage (NCBI taxonomy): Eukaryota > Metazoa > Arthropoda > Arachnida > Araneae > Salticidae > Maratus > Maratus michaelseni. The sequence continues at coordinate 236,669,750 of OZ007589.1, forward strand.
CTCATGAAACTTGTTATATAAGTGAATATTTGTTGTTTTAGGCCATTTGGCCTGCCTTTCAAATTTAAAAGTGAAAGATAGACGAGCATAAAGCGGAAATCCATCCACTCTTCTTCTAGAGAGTGCATGGGGGTTTTGTGATTCAGTAAGATTAATTACATACAAGATAAATTGTGTATGAGATGATTAACTGATAAATGTGACAGTTTCCTTTATGTTAAAGCAGAGAATCCTGATACGCTCTCATGAAACTTGTTATATAAGTGGATATTTGTTCTTTTAGGCCATTTGGCCTGCCTTTCAAATTTAAAAGTGAAAGATAGACGAGCATAAAGCGGAAATCCATCCACTCTTCTTCTAGAGAGTGCATGGGGGTTTTGTGATTCAGTAAGATTAATTACATACAAGATAAATTGTGTATGAGATGATTAACTAAGAAATGTGATAATTTCCTTTATGTTAAAGAAAAGAATCCCGATACGTTCTCATGAAACTTGTTATATAAGTGAATATTTGTTCTTTTAGGCCATTTGGTCCGACTTTCAAATTTAAAAGTGAAAGAAAGACGAGCATAAAGCGGAAATCCATCCACTCTTCTTCTAGAAAGTGCATGGGGGTTTTGTGATTCAGTAAGATTAATTACATACAAGATAAATTGTGTATGAGATGATTAACTAAGAAATGTGACAATTTCCTTTATGTTAAAGAAAAGAATCCCGATACGTTCTCATGAAACTTGTTATATAAGTGAATATTTGTTCTTTTAGGCCATTTGGCCTGCCTTTCAAATTTAAAAGTGAAAGATAGACGAGTATAAAGCGGAAATCCATCCACTCTTCTTCTAGAGAGTGCATGGGGGTTTTGTGATTCAGTAAGATTAATTACATACAAGATAAATTGTGTATGAGATGATTAACTAAGAAATGTGACAGTTTCCTTTATGTTAAAGCAAAGAATCCTGATACGCTCTCATGAAACTTGTTATATAAGTGAATATTTGTTCTTTTAGGCCATTTGGCCCGCCTTTCAAATTTAAAAGTGAAAGAAAGACGAGCATAAAGCGGAAATCCATCCACTCTTCTTTTAGAGAGTGCATGGAGGTTTTGTGATTCAGTAAGATTAATTACATACAAGATAAATTGTGTATGAGATGATTAACTGATAAATGTGACAGTTTCCTTTATGTTAAAGCAAAGAATCCTGATACGCTCTCATGAAACTTGTTATATAAGTGGATATTTGTTCTTTTAGGCCATTTGGCCTGCCTTTCAAATTTAAAAGTGAAAGATAGACGAGCATAAAGCGGAAATCCATCCACTCTTCTTCTAGAGAGTGCATGGGGGTTTTGTGATTCAGTAAGATTAATTACATACAAGATAAATTGTGTATGAGATGATTAACTGATAAATGTGACAGTTTCCTTTATGTTAAAGCAAAGAATCCTGATACGCTCTCATGAAACTTGTTATATAAGTGGATATTTGTTCTTTTAGGCCATTTGGCCTGCATTTCAAATTTAAAAGTGAAAGATAGACGAGCATAAAGCGGAAATCCATCCACTCTTCTTCTAGAGAGTGCATGGGGGTTTTGTGATTCAGTAAGATTAATTACATACAAGATAAATTGTGTATGAGATGATTAACTAAGAAATGTGATAATTTCCTTTATGTTAAAGAAAAGAATCCCGATACGTTCTCATGAAACTTGTTATATAAGTGAATATTTGTTCTTTTAGGCCATTTGGTCCGACTTTCAAATTTAAAAGTGAAAGAAAGACGAGCATAAAGCGGAAATCCATCCACTCTTCTTCTAGAAAGTGCATGGGGGTTTTGTGATTCAGTAAGATTAATTACATACAAGATAAATTGTGTATGAGATGATTAACTAAGAAATGTGACAATTTCCTTTATGTTAAAGAAAAGAATCCCGATACGTTCTCATGAAACTTGTTATATAAGTGAATATTTGTTCTTTTAGGCCATTTGGCCTGCCTTTCAAATTTAAAAGTGAAAGATAGACGAGTATAAAGCGGAAATCCATCCACTCTTCTTCTAGAGAGTGCATGGGGGTTTTGTGATTCAGTAAGATTAATTACATACAAGATAAATTGTGTATGAGATGATTAACTAAGAAATGTGACAGTTTCCTTTATGTTAAAGCAAAGAATCCTGATACGCTCTCATGAAACTTGTTATATAAGTGAATATTTGTTCTTTTAGGCCATTTGGCCCGCCTTTCAAATTTAAAAGTGAAAGAAAGACGAGCATAAAGCGGAAATCCATCCACTCTTCTTTTAGAGAGTGCATGGAGGTTTTGTGATTCAGTAAGATTAATTACATACAAGATAAATTGTGTATGAGATGATTAACTGATAAATGTGACAGTTTCCTTTATGTTAAAGCAAAGAATCCTGATACGCTCTCATGAAACTTGTTATATAAGTGGATATTTGTTCTTTTAGGCCATTTGGCCTGCCTTTCAAATTTAAAAGTGAAAGATAGACGAGCATAAAGCGGAAATCCATCCACTCTTCTTCTAGAGAGTGCATGGGGGTTTTGTGATTCAGTAAGATTAATTACATACAAGATAAATTGTGTATGAGATGATTAACTAAGAAATGTGATAATTTCCTTTATGTTAAAGAAAAGAATCCCGATACGTTCTCATGAAACTTGTTATATAAGTGAATATTTGTTCTTTTAGGCCATTTGGCCCGACTTTCAAATTTAAAAGTGAAAGAAAGACGAGCATAAAGCGGAAATCCATCCACTCTTCTTCTAGAAAGTGCATGGGGGTTTTGTGATTCAGTAAGATTAATTACATACAAGATAAATTGTGTATGAGATGATTAACTAAGAAATGTGACAATTTCCTTTATGTTAAAGAAAAGAATCCCGATACGCTCTCATGAAACTTGTTATATAAGTGAATATTTGTTCTTTTAGGCCATTTGGCCCGCCTTTCAAATTTAAAAGTGAAAGAAAGACGAGCATAAAGCGGAAATCCATCCACTCTTCTTCTAGAGAGTGCATGGGGGTTTTGTGATTCAGTAAGATTAATTACATACAAGATAAATTGTGTATGAGATGATTAACTAAGAAATGTGACAGTTTCCTTTATGTTAAAGCAAAGAATCCTGATACGCTCTCATGAAACTTGTTATATAAGTGAATATTTGTTCTTTTAGGCCATTTGGCCCGCCTTTCAAATTTAAAAGTGAAAGAAAGACGAGCATAAAGCGGAAATCCATCCACTCTTCTTCTAGAGAGTGCATGGGGGTTTTGTGATTCAGTAAGATTAATTACATACAAGATAAATTGTGTATGAGATGATTAACTAAGAAATGTGATAATTTCCTTTATGTTAAAGAAAAGAATCCCGATACGTTCTCATGAAACTTGTTATATAAGTGAATATTTGTTCTTTTAGGCCATTTGGCCCGACTTTCAAATTTAAAAGTGAAAGAAAGACGAGCATAAAGCGGAAATCCATCCACTCTTCTTCTAGAAAGTGCATGGGGGTTTTGTGATTCAGTAAGATTAATTACATACAAGATAAATTGTGTATGAGATGATTAACTAAGAAATGTGACAATTTCCTTTATGTTAAAGAAAAGAATCCCGATACGCTCTCATGAAACTTGTTATATAAGTGAATATTTGTTCTTTTAGGCCATTTGGCCCGCCTTTCAAATTTAAAAGTGAAAGAAAGACGAGCATAAAGCGGAAATCCATCCACTCTTCTTCTAGAGAGTGCATGGGGGTTTTGTGATTCAGTAAGATTAATTACATACAAGATAAATTGTGTATGAGATGATTAACTAAGAAATGTGACAGTTTCCTTTATGTTAAAGCAAAGAATCCTGATACGCTCTCATGAAACTTGTTATATAAGTGAATATTTGTTCTTTTAGGCCATTTGGCCCGCCTTTCAAATTTAAAAGTGAAAGAAAGACGAGCATAAAGCGGAAATCCATCCACTCTTCTTCTAGAGAGTGCATGGGGGTTTTGTGATTCAGTAAGATTAATTACATACAAGATAAATTGTGTATGAGATGATTAACTAAGAAATGTGACAGTTTCCTTTATGTTAAAGAAAATTATCCCGATACGTTCTCATGAAACTTGTTATATAAGTGAATATTTGTTGTTTTAGGCCATTTGGCCTGCCTTTCAAATTTAAAAGTGAAAGATAGACGAGCATAAAGCGGAAATCCATCCACTCTTCTTCTAGAGAGTGCATGGGGGTTTTGTGATTCAGTAAGATTAATTACATACAAGATAAATTGTGTATGAGATGATTAACTAAGAAATGTGATAATTTCCTTTATGTTAAAGAAAAGAATCCCGATACGTTCTCATGAAACTTGTTATATAAGTGAATATTTGTTCTTTTAGGCCATTTGGTCCGACTTTCAAATTTAAAAGTGAAAGAAAGACGAGCATAAAGCGGAAATCCATCCACTCTTCTTCTAGAAAGTGCATGGGGGTTTTGTGATTCAGTAAGATTAATTACATACAAGATAAATTGTGTATGAGATGATTAACTAAGTAATGTGACAATTTCCTTTATGTTAAAGAAAAGAATCCCGATACGTTCTCATGAAACTTGTTATATAAGTGAATATTTTTTCTTTTAGGCCATTTGGCCTGCCTTTCAAATTTAAAAGCGAAAGATAGACGAGCATAAAGCGGAAATCCATCCACTCTTCTTCTAGAGAGTGCATGGGGGTTTTGTGATTCAGTAAGATTAATTACATACAAGATAAATTGTGTATGAGATGATTAACTAAGAAATGTGACAGTTTCCTTTATGTTAAAGCAAAGAATCCTGATACGCTCTCATGAAACTTGTTATATAAGTGAATATTTGTTCTTTTAGGCCATTTGGCCCGCCTTTCAAATTTAAAAGTGAAAGATAGACGAGCATAAAGCGGAAATCCATCCACTCTTTTTTTAGAGAGTGCATGGGGGCTTTGTGATTCAGTAAGATTAATTACATACAAGATAAATTATGTATGAGATGATTAACTAAGAAATGTGACAATTTCCTTTATGTTAAAGAAAATTATCCCGATACGTTCTCATGAAACTTGTTATATAAGTGAATATTTGTTGTTTTAGGCCATTTGGCCTGCCTTTCAAATTTAAAAGTGAAAGATAGACGAGCATAAAGCGGAAATCCATCCACTCTTCTTCTAGAGAGTGCATGGGGGTTTTGTGATTCAGTAAGATTAATTACATACAAGATAAATTGTGTATGAGATGATTAACTGATAAATGTGACAGTTTCCTTTATGTTAAAGCAAAGAATCCTGATACGCTCTCATGAAACTTGTTATATAAGTGGATATTTGTTCTTTTAGGCCATTTGGCCTGCCTTTCAAATTTAAAAGTGAAAGATAGACGAGCATAAAGCGGAAATCCATCCACTCTTCTTCTAGAGAGTGCATGGGGGTTTTGTGATTCAGTAAGATTAATTACATACAAGATAAATTGTGTATGAGATGATTAACTAAGAAATGTGATAATTTCCTTTATGTTAAAGAAAAGAATCCCGATACGTTCTCATGAAACTTGTTATATAAGTGAATATTTGTTCTTTTAGGCCATTTGGTCCGACTTTCAAATTTAAAAGTGAAAGAAAGACGAGCATAAAGCGGAAATCCATCCACTCTTCTTCTAGAAAGTGCATGGGGGTTTTGTGATTCAGTAAGATTAATTACATACAAGATAAATTGTGTATGAGATGATTAACTAAGAAATGTGACAATTTCCTTTATGTTAAAGAAAAGAATCCCGATACGTTCTCATGAAACTTGTTATATAAGTGAATATTTGTTCTTTTAGGCCATTTGGCCTGCCTTTCAAATTTAAAAGTGAAAGATAGACGAGTATAAAGCGGAAATCCATCCACTCTTCTTCTAGAGAGTGCATGGGGGTTTTGTGATTCAGTAAGATTAATTACATACAAGATAAATTGTGTATGAGATGATTAACTAAGAAATGTGACAGTTTCCTTTATGTTAAAGCAAAGAATCCTGATACGCTCTCATGAAACTTGTTATATAAGTGAATATTTGTTCTTTTAGGCCATTTGGCCCGCCTTTCAAATTTAAAAGTGAAAGAAAGACGAGCATAAAGCGGAAATCCATCCACTCTTCTTTTAGAGAGTGCATGGAGGTTTTGTGATTCAGTAAGATTAATTACATACAAGATAAATTGTGTATGAGATGATTAACTGATAAATGTGACAGTTTCCTTTATGTTAAAGCAAAGAATCCTGATACGCTCTCATGAAACTTGTTATATAAGTGGATATTTGTTCTTTTAGGCCATTTGGCCTGCCTTTCAAATTTAAAAGTGAAAGATAGACGAGCATAAAGCGGAAATCCATCCACTCTTCTTCTAGAGAGTGCATGGGGGTTTTGTGATTCAGTAAGATTAATTACATACAAGATAAATTGTGTATGAGATGATTAACTGATAAATGTGACAGTTTCCTTTATGTTAAAGCAAAGAATCCTGATACGCTCTCATGAAACTTGTTATATAAGTGGATATTTGTTCTTTTAGGCCATTTGGCCTGCCTTTCAAATTTAAAAGTGAAAGATAGACGAGCATAAAGCGGAAATCCATCCACTCTTCTTCTAGAGAGTGCATGGGGGTTTTGTGATTCAGTAAGATTAATTACATACAAGATAAATTGTGTATGAGATGATTAACTAAGAAATGTGATAATTTCCTTTATGTTAAAGAAAAGAATCCCGATACGTTCTCATGAAACTTGTTATATAAGTGAATATTTGTTCTTTTAGGCCATTTGGTCCGACTTTCAAATTTAAAAGTGAAAGAAAGACGAGCATAAAGCGGAAATCCATCCACTCTTCTTCTAGAAAGTGCATGGGGGTTTTGTGATTCAGTAAGATTAATTACATACAAGATAAATTGTGTATGAGATGATTAACTAAGAAATGTGACAATTTCCTTTATGTTAAAGAAAAGAATCCCGATACGTTCTCATGAAACTTGTTATATAAGTGAATATTTGTTCTTTTAGGCCATTTGGCCTGCCTTTCAAATTTAAAAGTGAAAGATAGACGAGTATAAAGCGGAAATCCATCCACTCTTCTTCTAGAGAGTGCATGGGGGTTTTGTGATTCAGTAAGATTAATTACATACAAGATAAATTGTGTATGAGATGATTAACTAAGAAATGTGACAGTTTCCTTTATGTTAAAGCAAAGAATCCTGATACGCTCTCATGAAACTTGTTATATAAGTGAATATTTGTTCTTTTAGGCCATTTGGCCCGCCTTTCAAATTTAAAAGTGAAAGAAAGACGAGCATAAAGCGGAAATCCATCCACTCTTCTTTTAGAGAGTGCATGGAGGTTTTGTGATTCAGTAAGATTAATTACATACAAGATAAATTGTGTATGAGATGATTAACTGATAAATGTGACAGTTTCCTTTATGTTAAAGCAAAGAATCCTGATACGCTCTCATGAAACTTGTTATATAAGTGGATATTTGTTCTTTTAGGCCATTTGGCCTGCCTTTCAAATTTAAAAGTGAAAGATAGACGAGCATAAAGCGGAAATCCATCCACTCTTCTTCTAGAGAGTGCATGGGGGTTTTGTGATTCAGTAAGATTAATTACATACAAGATAAATTGTGTATGAGATGATTAACTAAGAAATGTGATAATTTCCTTTATGTTAAAGAAAAGAATCCCGATACGTTCTCATGAAACTTGTTATATAAGTGAATATTTGTTCTTTTAGGCCATTTGGCCCGACTTTCAAATTTAAAAGTGAAAGAAAGACGAGCATAAAGCGGAAATCCATCCACTCTTCTTCTAGAAAGTGCATGGGGGTTTTGTGATTCAGTAAGATTAATTACATACAAGATAAATTGTGTATGAGATGATTAACTAAGAAATGTGACAATTTCCTTTATGTTAAAGAAAAGAATCCCGATACGCTCTCATGAAACTTGTTATATAAGTGAATATTTGTTCTTTTAGGCCATTTGGCCCGCCTTTCAAATTTAAAAGTGAAAGAAAGACGAGCATAAAGCGGAAATCCATCCACTCTTCTTCTAGAGAGTGCATGGGGGTTTTGTGATTCAGTAAGATTAATTACATACAAGATAAATTGTGTATGAGATGATTAACTAAGAAATGTGACAGTTTCCTTTATGTTAAAGCAAAGAATCCTGATACGCTCTCATGAAACTTGTTATATAAGTGAATATTTGTTCTTTTAGGCCATTTGGCCCGCCTTTCAAATTTAAAAGTGAAAGAAAGACGAGCATAAAGCGGAAATCCATCCACTCTTCTTCTAGAGAGTGCATGGGGGTTTTGTGATTCAGTAAGATTAATTACATACAAGATAAATTGTGTATGAGATGATTAACTAAGAAATGTGACAGTTTCCTTTATGTTAAAGAAAATTATCCCGATACGTTCTCATGAAACTTGTTATATAAGTGAATATTTGTTGTTTTAGGCCATTTGGCCTGCCTTTCAAATTTAAAAGTGAAAGATAGACGAGCATAAAGCGGAAATCCATCCACTCTTCTTCTAGAGAGTGCATGGGGGTTTTGTGATTCAGTAAGATTAATTACATACAAGATAAATTGTGTATGAGATGATTAACTAAGAAATGTGATAATTTCCTTTATGTTAAAGAAAAGAATCCCGATACGTTCTCATGAAACTTGTTATATAAGTGAATATTTGTTCTTTTAGGCCATTTGGTCCGACTTTCAAATTTAAAAGTGAAAGAAAGACGAGCATAAAGCGGAAATCCATCCACTCTTCTTCTAGAAAGTGCATGGGGGTTTTGTGATTCAGTAAGATTAATTACATACAAGATAAATTGTGTATGAGATGATTAACTAAGAAATGTGACAGTTTCCTTTATGTTAAAGCAAAGAATCCTGATACGCTCTCATGAAACTTGTTATATAAGTGAATATTTGTTCTTTTAGGCCATTTGGCCCGCCTTTCAAATTTAAAAGTGAAAGAAAGACGAGCATAAAGCGGAAATCCATCCACTCTTCTTTTAGAGAGTGCATGGAGGTTTTGTGATTCAGTAAGATTAATTACATACAAGATAAATTGTGTATGAGATGATTAACTGATAAATGTGACAGTTTCCTTTATGTTAAAGCAAAGAATCCTGATACGCTCTCATGAAACTTGTTATATAAGTGGATATTTGTTCTTTTAGGCCATTTGGCCTGCCTTTCAAATTTAAAAGTGAAAGATAGACGAGCATAAAGCGGAAATCCATCCACTCTTCTTCTAGAGAGTGCATGGGGATTTTGTGATTCAGTAAGATTAATTACATACAAGATAAATTGTGTATGAGATGATTAACTGATAAATGTGACAGTTTCCTTTATGTTAAAGCAAAGAATCCTGATACGCTCTCAAGAAACTTGTTATATAAGTGGATATTTGTTCTTTTAGGCCATTTGGCCTGCCTTTCAAATTTAAAAGTGAAAGATAGACGAGCATAAAGCGGAAATCCATCCACTCTTCTTCTAGAGAGTGCATGGGGGTTTTGTGATTCAGTAAGATTAATTACATACAAGATAAATTGTGTATGAGATGATTAACTAAGAAATGTGACAATTTCCTTTATGTTAAAGAAAAGAATCCCGATACGTTCTCATGAAACTTGTTATATAAGTGAATATTTGTTCTTTTAGGCCATTAGGCCTGCCTTTCAAATTTAAAAGTGAAAGATAGACGAGTATAAAGCGGAAATCCATCCACTCTTCTTCTAGAGAGTGCATGGGGGTTTTGTGATTCAGTAAGATTAATTACATACAAGATAAATTGTGTATGAGATGATTAACTAAGAAATGTGACAGTTTCCTTTATGTTAAAGCAAAGAATCCTGATACGCTCTCATGAAACTTGTTATATAAGTGAATATTTGTTCTTTTAGGCCATTTGGCCCGCCTTTCAAATTTAAAAGTGAAAGAAAGACGAGCATAAAGCGGAAATCCATCCACTCTTCTTTTAGAGAGTGCATGGGGGTTTTGTGATTCAGTAAGATTAATTACATACAAGATAAATTGTGTATGAGATGATTAACTAAGAAATGTGACAGTTTCCTTTATGTTAAAGCAAAGAATCCCGATACGTTCTCATGAAACTTGTTATACAAGTGAATATTTGTACTTTTAGGCCATTTGGCCCGCCTTTTAAATTTAAAAGTGAAAGAAAGACGAGCATAAAACGGAAATCCATACTCTCTTCTTCTAGAGAGTGCATGGGGGTTTTGTGATTCAGTAAGATTAATTACATACAAGATAAATTTTGTATGAGATGATTAACTAAGAAATGTCACAGTTTGCTTTATGTTAAAGCAAAGAATCCCGATACGTTCTCATGGAACTTGTTATATAAGTGAATATTTGTTCTTTTAGGCCATTTGGCCCGACTTTCAAATTTAAAAGTGAAAGAAAGACGAGCATAAAGCGGAAATCCATCCACTCTTCTTCTAGAAAGTGCATGGGGGTTTTGTAATTCAGTAAGATTAATTACATACAAGATAAATTGTGTATGAGATGATTAACTAAGTAATGTGACAATTTCCTTTATGTTAAAGAAAAGAATCCCGATACGTTCTCATGAAACTTGTTATATAAGTGAATATTTGTTCTTTTAGGCCATTTGGCCTGCCTTTCAAATTTAAAAGCGAAAGATAGACGAGCATAAAGCGGAAATCCATCCACTCTTCTTCTAGAGAGTGCATGGGGGTTTTGTGATTCAGTAAGATTAATTACATACAAGATAAATTGTGTATGAGATGATTAACTAAGAAATGTGACAGTTTCCTTTATGTTAAAGCAAAGAATCCTGATACGCTCTCATGAAACTTGTTATATAAGTGAATATTTGTTCTTTTAGGCCATTTGGCCCGCCTTTCAAATTTAAAAGTGAAAGATAGACGAGCATAAAGCGGAAATCCATCCACTCTTTTTTTAGAGAGTGCATGGGGGCTTTGTGATTCAGTAAGATTAATTACATACAAGATAAATTATGTATGAGATGATTAACTAAGAAATGTGACAATTTCCTTTATGTTAAAGAAAATTATCCCGATACGTTCTCATGAAACTTGTTATATAAGTGAATATTTGTTGTTTTAGGCCATTTGGCCTGCCTTTCAAATTTAAAAGTGAAAGATAGACGAGCATAAAGCGGAAATCCATCCACTCTTCTTCTAGAGAGTGCATGGGGGTTTTGTGATTCAGTAAGATTAATTACATACAAGATAAATTGTGTATGAGATGATTAACTGATAAATGTGACAGTTTCCTTTATGTTAAAGCAAAGAATCCTGATACGCTCTCATGAAACTTGTTATATAAGTGGATATTTGTTCTTTTAGGCCATTTGGCCTGCCTTTCAAATTTAAAAGTGAAAGATAGACGAGCATAAAGCGGAAATCCATCCACTCTTCTTCTAGAGAGTGCATGGGGGTTTTGTGATTCAGTAAGATTAATTACATACAAGATAAATTGTGTATGAGATGATTAACTAAGAAATGTGACAATTTCCTTTATGTTAAAGAAAAGAATCCCGATACGTTCTCATGAAACTTGTTATATAAGTGAATATTTGTTCTTTTAGGCCATTTGGTCCGACTTTCAAATTTAAAAGTGAAAGAAAGACGAGCATAAAGCGGAAATCCATCCACTCTTCTTCTAGAAAGTGCATGGGGGTTTTGTGATTCAGTAAGATTAATTACATACAAGATAAATTGTGTATGAGATGATTAACTAAGAAATGTGACAATTTCCTTTATGTTAAAGAAAAGAATCCCGATACGTTCTCATGAAACTTGTTATATAATTGAATATTTGTTCTTTTAGGCCATTTGGCCTGCCTTTCAAATTTAAAAGTGAAAGATAGACGAGTATAAAGCGGAAATCCATCCACTCTTCTTCTAGAGAGTGCATGGGGGTTTTGTGATTCAGTAAGATTAATTACATACAAGATAAATTGTGTATGAGATGATTAACTAAGAAATGTGACAGTTTCCTTTATGTTAAAGCAAAGAATCCTGATACGCTCTCATGAAACTTGTTATATAAGTGAATATTTGTTCTTTTAGGCCATTTGGCCCGCCTTTCAAATTTAAAAGTGAAAGAAAGACGAGCATAAAGCGGAAATCCATCCACTCTTCTTTTAGAGAGTGCATGGAGGTTTTGTGATTCAGTAAGATTAATTACATACAAGATAAATTGTGTATGAGATGATTAACTGATAAATGTGACAGTTTCCTTTATGTTAAAGCAAAGAATCCTGATACGCTCTCATGAAACTTGTTATATAAGTGGATATTTGTTCTTTTAGGCCATTTGGCCTGCCTTTCAAATTTAAAAGTGAAAGATAGACGAGCATAAAGCGGAAATCCATCCACTCTTCTTCTAGAGAGTGCATGGGGGTTTTGTGATTCAGTAAGATTAATTACATACAAGATAAATTGTGTATGAGATGATTAACTAAGAAATGTGATAATTTCCTTTATGTTAAAGAAAAGAATCCCGATACGTTCTCATGAAACTTGTTATATAAGTGAATATTTGTTCTTTTAGGCCATTTGGCCCGACTTTCAAATTTAAAAGTGAAAGAAAGACGAGCATAAAGCGGAAATCCATCCACTCTTCTTCTAGAAAGTGCATGGGGGTTTTGTGATTCAGTAAGATTAATTACATACAAGATAAATTGTGTATGAGATGATTAACTAAGAAATGTGACAATTTCCTTTATGTTAAAGAAAAGAATCCCGATACGTTCTCATGAAACTTGTTATATAAGTGAATATTTGTTCTTTTAGGCCATTTGGCCTGCCTTTCAAATTTAAAAGTGAAAGATAGACGAGTATAAAGCGGAAATCCATCCACTCTTCTTCTAGAGAGTGCATGGGGGTTTTGTGATTCAGTAAGATTAATTACATACAAGATAAATTGTGTATGAGATGATTAACTAAGAAATGTGACAGTTTCCTTTATGTTAAAGCAAAGAATCCTGATACGCTCTCATGAAACTTGTTATATAAGTGAATATTTGTTCTTTTAGGCCATTTGGCCCGCCTTTCAAATTTAAAAGTGAAAGAAAGACGAGCATAAAGCGAAAATCCATCCACTCTTCTTTTAGAGAGTGCATGGAGGTTTTGTGATTCAGTAAGATTAATTACATACAAGATAAATTGTGTATGAGATGATTAACTGATAAATGTGACAGTTTCCTTTATGTTAAAGCAAAGAATCCTGATACGCTCTCATGAAACTTGTTATATAAGTGGATATTTGTTCTTTTAGGCCATTTGGCCTGCCTTTCAAATTTAAAAGTGAAAGATAGACGAGCATAAAGCGGAAATCCATCCACTCTTCTTCTAGAGAGTGCATGGGGGTTTTGTGATTCAGTAAGATTAATTACATACAAGATAAATTGTGTATGAGATGATTAACTAAGAAATGTGATAATTTCCTTTATGTTAAAGAAAAGAATCCCGATACGTTCTCATGAAACTTGTTATATAAGTGAATATTTGTTCTTTTAGGCCATTTGGCCCGACTTTCAAATTTAAAAGTGAAAGAAAGACGAGCATAAAGCGGAAATCCATCCACTCTTCTTCTAGAAAGTGCATGGGGGTTTTGTGATTCAGTAAGATTAATTACATACAAGATAAATTGTGTATGAGATGATTAACTAAGAAATGTGACAATTTCCTTTATGTTAAAGAAAAGAATCCCGATACGTTCTCATGAAACTTGTTATATAAGTGAATATTTGTTCTTTTAGGCCATTAGGCCTGCCTTTCAAATTTAAAAGTGAAAGATAGACGAGTATAAAGCGGAAATCCATCCACTCTTCTTCTAGAGAGTGCATGGGGGTTTTGTGATTCAGTAAGATTAATTACATACAAGATAAATTGTGTATGAGATGATTAACTAAGAAATGTGACAGTTTCCTTTATGTTAAAGCAAAGAATCCTGATACGCTCTCATGAAACTTGTTATATAAGTGAATATTTGTTCTTTTAGGCCATTTGGCCCGCCTTTCAAATTTAAAAGTGAAAGAAAGACGAGCATAAAGCGGAAATCCATCCACTCTTCTTTTAGAGAGTGCATGGGGGTTTTGTGATTCAGTAAGATTAATTACATACAAGATAAATTGTGTATGAGATGATTAACTAAGAAATGTGACAGTTTCCTTTATGTTAAAGCAAAGAATCCCGATACGTTCTCATGAAACTTGTTATACAAGTGAATATTTGTACTTTTAGGCCATTTGGCCCGCCTTTTAAATTTAAAAGTGAAAGAAAGACGAGCATAAAACGGAAATCCATACTCTCTTCTTCTAGAGAGTGCATGGGGGTTTTGTGATTCAGTAAGATTAATTACATACAAGATAAATTTTGTATGAGATGATTAACTAAGAAATGTCACAGTTTGCTTTATGTTAAAGCAAAGAATCCCGATACGTTCTCATGGAACTTGTTATATAAGTGAATATTTGTTCTTTTAGGCCATTTGGCCCGACTTTCAAATTTAAAAGTGAAAGAAAGACGAGCATAAAGCGGAAATCCATCCACTCTTCTTCTAGAAAGTGCATGGGGGTTTTGTGATTCAGTAAGATTAATTACATACAAGATAAATTGTGTATGAGATGATTAACTAAGAAATGTGACAATTTCCTTTATGTTAAAGAAAAGAATCCCGATACGTTCTCATGAAACTTGTTATATAAGTGAATATTTGTTCTTTTAGGCCATTTGGCCCGCCTTTCAAATTTAAAAGTGAAAGAAAGACGAGCATAAAGCGGAAATCCATCCACTCTTCTTTTAGAGAGTGCATGGGGGTTTTGTGATTCAGTAAGATTAATTACATACAAGATAAATTGTGTATGAGATGATTAACTAAGAAATGTGACAGTTTCCTTTATGTTAAAGCAAAGAATCCCGATACGTTCTCATGAAACTTGTTATACAAGTGAATATTTGTACTTTTAGGCCATTTGGCCCGCCTTTTAAATTTAAAAGTGAAAGAAAGACGAGCATAAAACGGAAATCCATACTCTCTTCTTCTAGAGAGTGCATGGGGGTTTTGTGATTCAGTAAGATTAATTACATACAAGATAAATTTTGTATGAGATGATTAACTAAGAAATGTCACAGTTTGCTTTATGTTAAAGCAAAGAATCCCGATACGTTCTCATGGAACTTGTTATATAAGTGAATATTTGTTCTTTTAGGCCATTTGGCCCGACTTTCAAATTTAAAAGTGAAAGAAAGACGAGCATAAAGCGGAAATCCATCCACTCTTCTTCTAGAAAGTGCATGGGGGTTTTGTGATTCAGTAAGATTAATTACATACAAGATAAATTGTGTATGAGATGATTAACTAAGAAATGTGACAATTTCCTTTATGTTAAAGAAAAGAATCCCGATACGTTCTCATGAAACTTGTTATATAAGTGAATATTTGTTCTTTTAGGCCATTTGGCCTGCCTTTCAAATTTAAAAGCGAAAGATAGACGAGCATAAAGCGGAAATCCATCCACTCTTCTTCTAGAGAGTGCATGGGGGTTTTGTGATTCAGTAAGATTAATTACATACAAGATAAATTGTGTATGAGATGATTAACTAAGAAATGTGACAGTTTCCTTTATGTTAAAGCAAAGAATCCTGATACGCTCTCATGAAACTTGTTATATAAGTAAATATTTGTTCTTTTAGGCCATTTGGCCCGCCTTTCAAATTTAAAAGTGAAAGATAGACGAGCATAAAGCGGAAATCCATCCACTCTTTTTTTAGAGAGTGCATGGGGGCTTTGTGATTCAGTAAGATTAATTACATACAAGATAAATTGTGTATGAGATGATTAACTAAGAAATGTGACAGTTTCCTTTATGTTAAAGCAAAGAATCCTGATACGCTCTCATGAAACTTGTTATATAAGTGAATATTTGTTCTTTTAGGCCATTTGGCCCGCCTTTCAAATTTAAAAGTGAAAGAAAGACGAGCATAAAGCGGAAATCCATCCACTCTTCTTTTAGAGAGTGCATGGAGGTTTTGTGATTCAGTAAGATTAATTACATACAAGATAAATTGTGTATGAGATGATTAACTGATAAATGTGACAGTTTCCTTTATGTTAAAGCAAAGAATCCTGATACGCTCTCATGAAACTTGTTATATAAGTGGATATTTGTTCTTTTAGGCCATTTGGCCTGCCTTTCAAATTTAAAAGTGAAAGATAGACGAGCATAAAGCGGAAATCCATCCACTCTTCTTCTAGAGAGTGCATGGGGGTTTTGTGATTCAGTAAGATTAATTACATACAAGATAAATTGTGTATGAGATGATTAACTAAGAAATGTGATAATTTCCTTTATGTTAAAGAAAAGAATCCCGATACGTTCTCATGAAACTTGTTATATAAGTGAATATTTGTTCTTTTAGGCCATTTGGCCCGACTTTCAAATTTAAAAGTGAAAGAAAGACGAGCATAAAGCGGAAATCCATCCACTCTTCTTCTAGAAAGTGCATGGGGGTTTTGTGATTCAGTAAGATTAATTACATACAAGATAAATTGTGTATGAGATGATTAACTAAGAAATGTGACAATTTCCTTTATGTTAAAGAAAAGAATCCCGATACGTTCTCATGAAACTTGTTATATAAGTGAATATTTGTTCTTTTAGGCCATTTGGCCTGCCTTTCAAATTTAAAAGTGAAAGATAGACGAGTATAAAGCGGAAATCCATCCACTCTTCTTCTAGAGAGTGCATGGGGGTTTTGTGATTCAGTAAGATTAATTACATACAAGATAAATTGTGTATGAGATGATTAACTAAGAAATGTGACAGTTTCCTTTATGTTAAAGCAAAGAATCCTGATACGCTCTCATGAAACTTGTTATATAAGTGAATATTTGTTCTTTTAGGCCATTTGGCCCGCCTTTCAAATTTAAAAGTGAAAGAAAGACGAGCATAAAGCGAAAATCCATCCACTCTTCTTTTAGAGAGTGCATGGAGGTTTTGTGATTCAGTAAGATTAATTACATACAAGATAAATTGTGTATGAGATGATTAACTGATAAATGTGACAGTTTCCTTTATGTTAAAGCAAAGAATCCTGATACGCTCTCATGAAACTTGTTATATAAGTGGATATTTGTTCTTTTAGGCCATTTGGCCTGCCTTTCAAATTTAAAAGTGAAAGATAGACGAGCATAAAGCGGAAATCCATCCACTCTTCTTCTAGAGAGTGCATGGGGGTTTTGTGATTCAGTAAGATTAATTACATACAAGATAAATTGTGTATGAGATGATTAACTAAGAAATGTGATAATTTCCTTTATGTTAAAGAAAAGAATCCCGATACGTTCTCATGAAACTTGTTATATAAGTGAATATTTGTTCTTTTAGGCCATTTGGCCCGACTTTCAAATTTAAAAGTGAAAGAAAGACGAGCATAAAGCGGAAATCCATCCACTCTTCTTCTAGAAAGTGCATGGGGGTTTTGTGATTCAGTAAGATTAATTACATACAAGATAAATTGTGTATGAGATGATTAACTAAGAAATGTGACAATTTCCTTTATGTTAAAGAAAAGAATCCCGATACGTTCTCATGAAACTTGTTATATAAGTGAATATTTGTTCTTTTAGGCCATTAGGCCTGCCTTTCAAATTTAAAAGTGAAAGATAGACGAGTATAAAGCGGAAATCCATCCACTCTTCTTCTAGAGAGTGCATGGGGGTTTTGTGATTCAGTAAGATTAATTACATACAAGATAAATTGTGTATGAGATGATTAACTAAGAAATGTGACAGTTTCCTTTATGTTAAAGCAAAGAATCCTGATACGCTCTCATGAAACTTGTTATATAAGTGAATATTTGTTCTTTTAGGCCATTTGGCCCGCCTTTCAAATTTAAAAGTGAAAGAAAGACGAGCATAAAGCGAAAATCCATCCACTCTTCTTTTAGAGAGTGCATGGGGGTTTTGTGATTCAGTAAGATTAATTACATACAAGATAAATTGTGTATGAGATGATTAACTAAGAAATGTGACAGTTTCCTTTATGTTAAAGCAAAGAATCCCGATACGTTCTCATGAAACTTGTTATACAAGTGAATATTTGTACTTTTAGGCCATTTGGCCCGCCTTTTAAATTTAAAAGTGAAAGAAAGACGAGCATAAAACGGAAATCCATACTCTCTTCTTCTAGAGAGTGCATGGGGGTTTTGTGATTCAGTAAGATTAATTACATACAAGATAAATTTTGTATGAGATGATTAACTAAGAAATGTCACAGTTTGCTTTATGTTAAAGCAAAGAATCCCGATACGTTCTCATGGAACTTGTTATATAAGTGAATATTTGTTCTTTTAGGCCATTTGGCCCGACTTTCAAATTTAAAAGTGAAAGAAAGACGAGCATAAAGCGGAAATCCATCCACTCTTCTTCTAGAAAGTGCATGGGGGTTTTGTGATTCAGTAAGATTAATTACATACAAGATAAATTGTGTATGAGATGATTAACTAAGAAATGTGACAATTTCCTTTATGTTAAAGAAAAGAATCCCGATACGTTCTCATGAAACTTGTTATATAAGTGAATATTTGTTCTTTTAGGCCATTTGGCCTGCCTTTCAAATTTAAAAGCGAAAGATAGACGAGCATAAAGCGGAAATCCATCCACTCTTCTTCTAGAGAGTGCATGGGGGTTTTGTGATTCAGTAAGATTAATTACATACAAGATAAATTGTGTATGAGATGATTAACTAAGAAATGTGACAGTTTCCTTTATGTTAAAGCAAAGAATCCTGATACGCTCTCATGAAACTTGTTATATAAGTAAATATTTGTTCTTTTAGGCCATTTGGCCCGCCTTTCAAATTTAAAAGTGAAAGATAGACGAGCATAAAGCGGAAATCCATCCACTCTTTTTTTAGAGAGTGCATGGGGGCTTTGTGATTCAGTAAGATTAATTACATACAAGATAAATTGTGTATGAGATGATTAACTAAGAAATGTGACAGTTTCCTTTATGTTAAAGCAAAGAATCCTGATACGCTCTCATGAAACTTGTTATATAAGTGAATATTTGTTCTTTTAGGCCATTTGGCCCGCCTTTCAAATTTAAAAGTGAAAGAAAGACGAGCATAAAGCGGAAATCCATCCACTCTTCTTTTAGAGAGTGCATGGAGGTTTTGTGATTCAGTAAGATTAATTACATACAAGATAAATTGTGTATGAGATGATTAACTGATAAATGTGACAGTTTCCTTTATGTTAAAGCAAAGAATCCTGATACGCTCTCATGAAACTTGTTATATAAGTGGATATTTGTTCTTTTAGGCCATTTGGCCTGCCTTTCAAATTTAAAAGTGAAAGATAGACGAGCATAAAGCGGAAATCCATCCACTCTTCTTCTAGAGAGTGCATGGGGGTTTTGTGATTCAGTAAGATTAATTACATACAAGATAAATTGTGTATGAGATGATTAACTAAGAAATGTGATAATTTCCTTTATGTTAAAGAAAAGAATCCCGATACGTTCTCATGAAACTTGTTATATAAGTGAATATTTGTTCTTTTAGGCCATTTGGCCCGACTTTCAAATTTAAAAGTGAAAGAAAGACGAGCATAAAGCGGAAATCCATCCACTCTTCTTCTAGAAAGTGCATGGGGGTTTTGTGATTCAGTAAGATTAATTACATACAAGATAAATTGTGTATGAGATGATTAACTAAGAAATGTGACAATTTCCTTTATGTTAAAGAAAAGAATCCCGATACGTTCTCATGAAACTTGTTATATAAGTGAATATTTGTTCTTTTAGGCCATTTGGCCTGCCTTTCAAATTTAAAAGTGAAAGATAGACGAGTATAAAGCGGAAATCCATCCACTCTTCTTCTAGAGAGTGCATGGGGGTTTTGTGATTCAGTAAGATTAATTACATACAAGATAAATTGTGTATGAGATGATTAACTAAGAAATGTGACAGTTTCCTTTATGTTAAAGCAAAGAATCCTGATACGCTCTCATGAAACTTGTTATATAAGTGAATATTTGTTCTTTTAGGCCATTTGGCCCGCCTTTCAAATTTAAAAGTGAAAGAAAGACGAGCATAAAGCGAAAATCCATCCACTCTTCTTTTAGAGAGTGCATGGAGGTTTTGTGATTCAGTAAGATTAATTACATACAAGATAAATTGTGTATGAGATGATTAACTGATAAATGTGACAGTTTCCTTTATGTTAAAGCAAAGAATCCTGATACGCTCTCATGAAACTTGTTATATAAGTGGATATTTGTTCTTTTAGGCCATTTGGCCTGCCTTTCAAATTTAAAAGTGAAAGATAGACGAGCATAAAGCGGAAATCCATCCACTCTTCTTCTAGAGAGTGCATGGGGGTTTTGTGATTCAGTAAGATTAATTACATACAAGATAAATTGTGTATGAGATGATTAACTAAGAAATGTGATAATTTCCTTTATGTTAAAGAAAAGAATCCCGATACGTTCTCATGAAACTTGTTATATAAGTGAATATTTGTTCTTTTAGGCCATTTGGCCCGACTTTCAAATTTAAAAGTGAAAGAAAGACGAGCATAAAGCGGAAATCCATCCACTCTTCTTCTAGAAAGTGCATGGGGGTTTTGTGATTCAGTAAGATTAATTACATACAAGATAAATTGTGTATGAGATGATTAACTAAGAAATGTGACAATTTCCTTTATGTTAAAGAAAAGAATCCCGATACGTTCTCATGAAACTTGTTATATAAGTGAATATTTGTTCTTTTAGGCCATTAGGCCTGCCTTTCAAATTTAAAAGTGAAAGATAGACGAGTATAAAGCGGAAATCCATCCACTCTTCTTCTAGAGAGTGCATGGGGGTTTTGTGATTCAGTAAGATTAATTACATACAAGATAAATTGTGTATGAGATGATTAACTAAGAAATGTGACAGTTTCCTTTATGTTAAAGCAAAGAATCCTGATACGCTCTCATGAAACTTGTTATATAAGTGAATATTTGTTCTTTTAGGCCATTTGGCCCGCCTTTCAAATTTAAAAGTGAAAGAAAGACGAGCATAAAGCGGAAATCCATCCACTCTTCTTTTAGAGAGTGCATGGGGGTTTTGTGATTCAGTAAGATTAATTACATACAAGATAAATTGTGTATGAGATGATTAACTAAGAAATGTGACAGTTTCCTTTATGTTAAAGCAAAGAATCCCGATACGTTCTCATGAAACTTGTTATACAAGTGAATATTTGTACTTTTAGGCCATTTGGCCCGCCTTTTAAATTTAAAAGTGAAAGAAAGACGAGCATAAAACGGAAATCCATACTCTCTTCTTCTAGAGAGTGCATGGGGGTTTTGTGATTCAGTAAGATTAATTACATACAAGATAAATTTTGTATGAGATGATTAACTAAGAAATGTCACAGTTTGCTTTATGTTAAAGCAAAGAATCCCGATACGTTCTCATGGAACTTGTTATATAAGTGAATATTTGTTCTTTTAGGCCATTTGGCCCGACTTTCAAATTTAAAAGTGAAAGAAAGACGAGCATAAAGCGGAAATCCATCCACTCTTCTTCTAGAAAGTGCATGGGGGTTTTGTGATTCAGTAAGATTAATTACATACAAGATAAATTGTGTATGAGATGATTAACTAAGAAATGTGACAATTTCCTTTATGTTAAAGAAAAGAATCCCGATACGTTCTCATGAAACTTGTTATATAAGTGAATATTTGTTCTTTTAGGCCATTTGGCCCGCCTTTCAAATTTAAAAGTGAAAGAAAGACGAGCATAAAGCGGAAATCCATCCACTCTTCTTTTAGAGAGTGCATGGGGGTTTTGTGATTCAGTAAGATTAATTACATACAAGATAAATTGTGTATGAGATGATTAACTAAGAAATGTGACAGTTTCCTTTATGTTAAAGCAAAGAATCCCGATACGTTCTCATGAAACTTGTTATACAAGTGAATATTTGTACTTTTAGGCCATTTGGCCCGCCTTTTAAATTTAAAAGTGAAAGAAAGACGAGCATAAAACGGAAATCCATACTCTCTTCTTCTAGAGAGTGCATGGGGGTTTTGTGATTCAGTAAGATTAATTACATACAAGATAAATTTTGTATGAGATGATTAACTAAGAAATGTCACAGTTTGCTTTATGTTAAAGCAAAGAATCCCGATACGTTCTCATGGAACTTGTTATATAAGTGAATATTTGTTCTTTTAGGCCATTTGGCCCGACTTTCAAATTTAAAAGTGAAAGAAAGACGAGCATAAAGCGGAAATCCATCCACTCTTCTTCTAGAAAGTGCATGGGGGTTTTGTGATTCAGTAAGATTAATTACATACAAGATAAATTGTGTATGAGATGATTAACTAAGAAATGTGACAATTTCCTTTATGTTAAAGAAAAGAATCCCGATACGTTCTCATGAAACTTGTTATATAAGTGAATATTTGTTCTTTTAGGCCATTTGGCCTGCCTTTCAAATTTAAAAGCGAAAGATAGACGAGCATAAAGCGGAAATCCATCCACTCTTCTTCTAGAGAGTGCATGGGGGTTTTGTGATTCAGTAAGATTAATTACATACAAGATAAATTGTGTATGAGATGATTAACTAAGAAATGTGACAGTTTCCTTTATGTTAAAGCAAAGAATCCTGATACGCTCTCATGAAACTTGTTATATAAGTAAATATTTGTTCTTTTAGGCCATTTGGCCCGCCTTTCAAATTTAAAAGTGAAAGATAGACGAGCATAAAGCGGAAATCCATCCACTCTTTTTTTAGAGAGTGCATGGGGGCTTTGTGATTCAGTAAGATTAATTACATACAAGATAAATTGTGTATGAGATGATTAACTAAGAAATGTGACAATTTCCTTTATGTTAAAGAAAAGAATCCCGATACGTTCTCATGAAACTTGTTATATAAGTGAATATTTGTTGTTTTAGGCCATTTGGCCTGCCTTTCAAATTTAAAAGTGAAAGATAGACGAGCATAAAGCGGAAATCCATCCACTCTTCTTCTAGAGAGTGCATGGGGGTTTTGTGATTCAGTAAGATTAATTACATACAAGATAAATTGTGTATGAGATGATTAACTAAGAAATGTAACAGTTTCCTTTATGTTAAAGAAAAGAATCCCGATACGTTCTCATGAAACTTGTTATATAAGTGAATATTTGTTCTTTTAGGCCATTTGGCCTGCCTTTCAAATTTAAAAGTGAAAGATAGACGAGCATAAAGCGGAAATCCATCCACTCTTCTTCTAGAGAGTGCATGGGGGTTTTGTGATTCAGTAAGATTAATTACATACAAGATAAATTGTGTATGAGATGATTAACTAAGAAATGTGATAATTTCCTTTATGTTAAAGAAAAGAATCCCGATACGTTCTCATGAAACTTGTTATATAAGTGAATATTTGTTCTTTTAGGCCATTTGTCCCGACTTTCAAATTTAAAAGTGAAAGAAAGACGAGCATAAAGCGGAAATCCATCCACTCTTCTTTTAGAGAGTGCATGGAGGTTTTGTGATTCAGTAAGATTAATTACATACAAGATAAATTGTGTATGAGATGATTAACTGATAAATGTGACAGTTTCCTTTATGTTAAAGCAAAGAATCCTGATACGCTCTCATGAAACTTGTTATATAAGTGGATATTTGTTCTTTTAGGCCATTTGGCCTGCCTTTCAAATTTAAAAGTGAAAGATAGACGAGCATAAAGCGGAAATCCATCCACTCTTCTTCTAGAGAGTGCATGGGGGTTTTGTGATTCAGTAAGATTAATTACATACAAGATAAATTGTGTATGAGATGATTAACTAAGAAATGTGATAATTTCCTTTATGTTAAAGAAAAGAATCCCGATACGTTCTCATGAAACTTGTTATATAAGTGAATATTTGTTCTTTTAGGCCATTTGGCCCGCCTTTCAAATTTAAAAGTGAAAGAAAGACGAGCATAAAGCGGAAATCCATCCACTCTTCTTTTAGAGAGTGCATGGGGGTTTTGTGATTCAGTAAGATTAATTACATACAAGATAAATTGTGTATGAGATGATTAACTAAGAAATGTGACAGTTTCCTTTATGTTAAAGCAAAGAATCCCGATACGTTCTCATGAAACTTGTTATACAAGTGAATATTTGTACTTTTAGGCCATTTGGCCCGCCTTTTAAATTTAAAAGTGAAAGAAAGACGAGCATAAAACGGAAATCCATACTCTCTTCTTCTAGAGAGTGCATGGGGGTTTTGTGATTCAGTAAGATTAATTACATACAAGATAAATTTTGTATGAGATGATTAACTAAGAAATGTCACAGTTTGCTTTATGTTAAAGCAAAGAATCCCGATACGTTCTCATGGAACTTGTTATATAAGTGAATATTTGTTCTTTTAGGCCATTTGGCCCGACTTTCAAATTTAAAAGTGAAAGAAAGACGAGCATAAAGCGGAAATCCATCCACTCTTCTTCTAGAAAGTGCATGGGGGTTTTGTGATTCAGTAAGATTAATTACATACAAGATAAATTGTGTATGAGATGATTAACTAAGAAATGTGACAATTTCCTTTATGTTAAAGAAAAGAATCCCGATACGTTCTCATGAAACTTGTTATATAAGTGAATATTTGTTCTTTTAGGCCATTTGGCCTGCCTTTCAAATTTAAAAGCGAAAGATAGACGAGCATAAAGCGGAAATCCATCCACTCTTCTTCTAGAGAGTGCATGGGGGTTTTGTGATTCAGTAAGATTAATTACATACAAGATAAATTGTGTATGAGATGATTAACTAAGAAATGTGACAGTTTCCTTTATGTTAAAGCAAAGAATCCTGATACGCTCTCATGAAACTTGTTATATAAGTAAATATTTGTTCTTTTAGGCCATTTGGCCCGCCTTTCAAATTTAAAAGTGAAAGATAGACGAGCATAAAGCGGAAATCCATCCACTCTTTTTTTAGAGAGTGCATGGGGGCTTTGTGATTCAGTAAGATTAATTACATACA
The DNA here is from genome assembly GCA_963931845.1 of Maratus michaelseni. Taxonomy (NCBI): domain Eukaryota; kingdom Metazoa; phylum Arthropoda; class Arachnida; order Araneae; family Salticidae; genus Maratus; species Maratus michaelseni. Next base: position 236,694,840 of record OZ007589.1, read on the forward strand.
AGATAAATTGTGTATGAGATGATTAACTAAGAAATGTGACAGTTTCCTTTATGTTAAAGCAAAGAATCCTGATACGCTCTCATGAAACTTGTTATATAAGTGAATATTTGTTCTTTTAGGCCATTTGGCCCGCCTTTCAAATTTAAAAGTGAAAGAAAGACGAGCATAAAGCGGAAATCCATCCACTCTTCTTTTAGAGAGTGCATGGAGGTTTTGTGATTCAGTAAGATTAATTACATACAAGATAAATTGTGTATGAGATGATTAACTGATAAATGTGACAGTTTCCTTTATGTTAAAGCAAAGAATCCTGATACGCTCTCATGAAACTTGTTATATAAGTGGATATTTGTTCTTTTAGGCCATTTGGCCTGCCTTTCAAATTTAAAAGTGAAAGATAGACGAGCATAAAGCGGAAATCCATCCACTCTTCTTCTAGAGAGTGCATGGGGGTTTTGTGATTCAGTAAGATTAATTACATACAAGATAAATTGTGTATGAGATGATTAACTAAGAAATGTGATAATTTCCTTTATGTTAAAGAAAAGAATCCCGATACGTTCTCATGAAACTTGTTATATAAGTGAATATTTGTTCTTTTAGGCCATTTGGCCCGACTTTCAAATTTAAAAGTGAAAGAAAGACGAGCATAAAGCGGAAATCCATCCACTCTTCTTCTAGAAAGTGCATGGGGGTTTTGTGATTCAGTAAGATTAATTACATACAAGATAAATTGTGTATGAGATGATTAACTAAGAAATGTGACAATTTCCTTTATGTTAAAGAAAAGAATCCCGATACGTTCTCATGAAACTTGTTATATAAGTGAATATTTGTTCTTTTAGGCCATTTGGCCTGCCTTTCAAATTTAAAAGTGAAAGATAGACGAGTATAAAGCGGAAATCCATCCACTCTTCTTCTAGAGAGTGCATGGGGGTTTTGTGATTCAGTAAGATTAATTACATACAAGATAAATTGTGTATGAGATGATTAACTAAGAAATGTGACAGTTTCCTTTATGTTAAAGCAAAGAATCCTGATACGCTCTCATGAAACTTGTTATATAAGTGAATATTTGTTCTTTTAGGCCATTTGGCCCGCCTTTCAAATTTAAAAGTGAAAGAAAGACGAGCATAAAGCGAAAATCCATCCACTCTTCTTTTAGAGAGTGCATGGAGGTTTTGTGATTCAGTAAGATTAATTACATACAAGATAAATTGTGTATGAGATGATTAACTGATAAATGTGACAGTTTCCTTTATGTTAAAGCAAAGAATCCTGATACGCTCTCATGAAACTTGTTATATAAGTGGATATTTGTTCTTTTAGGCCATTTGGCCTGCCTTTCAAATTTAAAAGTGAAAGATAGACGAGCATAAAGCGGAAATCCATCCACTCTTCTTCTAGAGAGTGCATGGGGGTTTTGTGATTCAGTAAGATTAATTACATACAAGATAAATTGTGTATGAGATGATTAACTAAGAAATGTGATAATTTCCTTTATGTTAAAGAAAAGAATCCCGATACGTTCTCATGAAACTTGTTATATAAGTGAATATTTGTTCTTTTAGGCCATTTGGCCCGACTTTCAAATTTAAAAGTGAAAGAAAGACGAGCATAAAGCGGAAATCCATCCACTCTTCTTCTAGAAAGTGCATGGGGGTTTTGTGATTCAGTAAGATTAATTACATACAAGATAAATTGTGTATGAGATGATTAACTAAGAAATGTGACAATTTCCTTTATGTTAAAGAAAAGAATCCCGATACGTTCTCATGAAACTTGTTATATAAGTGAATATTTGTTCTTTTAGGCCATTAGGCCTGCCTTTCAAATTTAAAAGTGAAAGATAGACGAGTATAAAGCGGAAATCCATCCACTCTTCTTCTAGAGAGTGCATGGGGGTTTTGTGATTCAGTAAGATTAATTACATACAAGATAAATTGTGTATGAGATGATTAACTAAGAAATGTGACAGTTTCCTTTATGTTAAAGCAAAGAATCCTGATACGCTCTCATGAAACTTGTTATATAAGTGAATATTTGTTCTTTTAGGCCATTTGGCCCGCCTTTCAAATTTAAAAGTGAAAGAAAGACGAGCATAAAGCGAAAATCCATCCACTCTTCTTTTAGAGAGTGCATGGGGGTTTTGTGATTCAGTAAGATTAATTACATACAAGATAAATTGTGTATGAGATGATTAACTAAGAAATGTGACAGTTTCCTTTATGTTAAAGCAAAGAATCCCGATACGTTCTCATGAAACTTGTTATACAAGTGAATATTTGTACTTTTAGGCCATTTGGCCCGCCTTTTAAATTTAAAAGTGAAAGAAAGACGAGCATAAAACGGAAATCCATACTCTCTTCTTCTAGAGAGTGCATGGGGGTTTTGTGATTCAGTAAGATTAATTACATACAAGATAAATTTTGTATGAGATGATTAACTAAGAAATGTCACAGTTTGCTTTATGTTAAAGCAAAGAATCCCGATACGTTCTCATGGAACTTGTTATATAAGTGAATATTTGTTCTTTTAGGCCATTTGGCCCGACTTTCAAATTTAAAAGTGAAAGAAAGACGAGCATAAAGCGGAAATCCATCCACTCTTCTTCTAGAAAGTGCATGGGGGTTTTGTGATTCAGTAAGATTAATTACATACAAGATAAATTGTGTATGAGATGATTAACTAAGAAATGTGACAATTTCCTTTATGTTAAAGAAAAGAATCCCGATACGTTCTCATGAAACTTGTTATATAAGTGAATATTTGTTCTTTTAGGCCATTTGGCCTGCCTTTCAAATTTAAAAGCGAAAGATAGACGAGCATAAAGCGGAAATCCATCCACTCTTCTTCTAGAGAGTGCATGGGGGTTTTGTGATTCAGTAAGATTAATTACATACAAGATAAATTGTGTATGAGATGATTAACTAAGAAATGTGACAGTTTCCTTTATGTTAAAGCAAAGAATCCTGATACGCTCTCATGAAACTTGTTATATAAGTAAATATTTGTTCTTTTAGGCCATTTGGCCCGCCTTTCAAATTTAAAAGTGAAAGATAGACGAGCATAAAGCGGAAATCCATCCACTCTTTTTTTAGAGAGTGCATGGGGGCTTTGTGATTCAGTAAGATTAATTACATACAAGATAAATTGTGTATGAGATGATTAACTAAGAAATGTGACAGTTTCCTTTATGTTAAAGCAAAGAATCCTGATACGCTCTCATGAAACTTGTTATATAAGTGAATATTTGTTCTTTTAGGCCATTTGGCCCGCCTTTCAAATTTAAAAGTGAAAGAAAGACGAGCATAAAGCGGAAATCCATCCACTCTTCTTTTAGAGAGTGCATGGAGGTTTTGTGATTCAGTAAGATTAATTACATACAAGATAAATTGTGTATGAGATGATTAACTGATAAATGTGACAGTTTCCTTTATGTTAAAGCAAAGAATCCTGATACGCTCTCATGAAACTTGTTATATAAGTGGATATTTGTTCTTTTAGGCCATTTGGCCTGCCTTTCAAATTTAAAAGTGAAAGATAGACGAGCATAAAGCGGAAATCCATCCACTCTTCTTCTAGAGAGTGCATGGGGGTTTTGTGATTCAGTAAGATTAATTACATACAAGATAAATTGTGTATGAGATGATTAACTAAGAAATGTGATAATTTCCTTTATGTTAAAGAAAAGAATCCCGATACGTTCTCATGAAACTTGTTATATAAGTGAATATTTGTTCTTTTAGGCCATTTGGCCCGACTTTCAAATTTAAAAGTGAAAGAAAGACGAGCATAAAGCGGAAATCCATCCACTCTTCTTCTAGAAAGTGCATGGGGGTTTTGTGATTCAGTAAGATTAATTACATACAAGATAAATTGTGTATGAGATGATTAACTAAGAAATGTGACAATTTCCTTTATGTTAAAGAAAAGAATCCCGATACGTTCTCATGAAACTTGTTATATAAGTGAATATTTGTTCTTTTAGGCCATTTGGCCTGCCTTTCAAATTTAAAAGTGAAAGATAGACGAGTATAAAGCGGAAATCCATCCACTCTTCTTCTAGAGAGTGCATGGGGGTTTTGTGATTCAGTAAGATTAATTACATACAAGATAAATTGTGTATGAGATGATTAACTAAGAAATGTGACAGTTTCCTTTATGTTAAAGCAAAGAATCCTGATACGCTCTCATGAAACTTGTTATATAAGTGAATATTTGTTCTTTTAGGCCATTTGGCCCGCCTTTCAAATTTAAAAGTGAAAGAAAGACGAGCATAAAGCGAAAATCCATCCACTCTTCTTTTAGAGAGTGCATGGAGGTTTTGTGATTCAGTAAGATTAATTACATACAAGATAAATTGTGTATGAGATGATTAACTGATAAATGTGACAGTTTCCTTTATGTTAAAGCAAAGAATCCTGATACGCTCTCATGAAACTTGTTATATAAGTGGATATTTGTTCTTTTAGGCCATTTGGCCTGCCTTTCAAATTTAAAAGTGAAAGATAGACGAGCATAAAGCGGAAATCCATCCACTCTTCTTCTAGAGAGTGCATGGGGGTTTTGTGATTCAGTAAGATTAATTACATACAAGATAAATTGTGTATGAGATGATTAACTAAGAAATGTGATAATTTCCTTTATGTTAAAGAAAAGAATCCCGATACGTTCTCATGAAACTTGTTATATAAGTGAATATTTGTTCTTTTAGGCCATTTGGCCCGACTTTCAAATTTAAAAGTGAAAGAAAGACGAGCATAAAGCGGAAATCCATCCACTCTTCTTCTAGAAAGTGCATGGGGGTTTTGTGATTCAGTAAGATTAATTACATACAAGATAAATTGTGTATGAGATGATTAACTAAGAAATGTGACAATTTCCTTTATGTTAAAGAAAAGAATCCCGATACGTTCTCATGAAACTTGTTATATAAGTGAATATTTGTTCTTTTAGGCCATTAGGCCTGCCTTTCAAATTTAAAAGTGAAAGATAGACGAGTATAAAGCGGAAATCCATCCACTCTTCTTCTAGAGAGTGCATGGGGGTTTTGTGATTCAGTAAGATTAATTACATACAAGATAAATTGTGTATGAGATGATTAACTAAGAAATGTGACAGTTTCCTTTATGTTAAAGCAAAGAATCCTGATACGCTCTCATGAAACTTGTTATATAAGTGAATATTTGTTCTTTTAGGCCATTTGGCCCGCCTTTCAAATTTAAAAGTGAAAGAAAGACGAGCATAAAGCGGAAATCCATCCACTCTTCTTTTAGAGAGTGCATGGGGGTTTTGTGATTCAGTAAGATTAATTACATACAAGATAAATTGTGTATGAGATGATTAACTAAGAAATGTGACAGTTTCCTTTATGTTAAAGCAAAGAATCCCGATACGTTCTCATGAAACTTGTTATACAAGTGAATATTTGTACTTTTAGGCCATTTGGCCCGCCTTTTAAATTTAAAAGTGAAAGAAAGACGAGCATAAAACGGAAATCCATACTCTCTTCTTCTAGAGAGTGCATGGGGGTTTTGTGATTCAGTAAGATTAATTACATACAAGATAAATTTTGTATGAGATGATTAACTAA